>JAECXS010000173.1:2848638-4272957 GCA_018153105.1 Drosophila rufa | reverse complement strand
TCACATTATTATGCGAATCGTAGAAGCTGATTCTACTATATTTGAATTTTCTGATGATGAAAAAACTGAGCAGAGACTAACTGGTATTTATAAGTGGGGCCGCGATGGCAGTAGCGGCCATTCGACCTATCGACAATATGTGGAATGCGACAAAAATAACCTAAGCGATTGAGACTTGTTTGCAGTGTGCATTGTCCCAAATTCGAAAGGGATCTATGACAGTTTGGGAAAATCAGCAACCTTCTTCACCACGATTCTGTAGACCCTTAAAAATTCTTTGTTCAAGGGAATCAGCAGAGTTAATTAAAGCAGATGTAGCTAGTTTTGATAAAGCAATCGCAAAAATTATTCCAACAACCATTGGAAATTTGGAGGTACACCATCTATTTCATTTAACGATGATAGATGGCAAAGCTTTTGGTGCTTTTGCAGATTTACCTTCCCAAGTATGTGGAATTTGCAAAGCCAACCTCAAGATAATTAATAAGATTGATATGGTTTTATCATTAACACCCAATGCAGAACTATATCAATTTGGATTATCAACACTTCATGCTTGGATTCGATTCTTCGAATGTATCCTTCATATATCTTATAGGCTATATATTAAAAAATGGAAAGTTTGTGAGGCTAATAAGGCAGCTGTAAAGGAAAGGAATTCGTGAATTCTAGAAAATTTGAAAAGAAAAATGTCTTTGCTAGCTGATATCCCAATGGTTGGTAACGGCAGCTGAACTTTTTACAAAGTTCACAAAGTTTTATTACATGGAGCCGACATAATAAAGGTATCACCACTTCCAATAGGAAAAATGTCGGAAGAAGCGTTAGAAGCACGCAATAAGGACTATCGCAATTTCCGAGAACACCATACGCGAAAAACATCTCGATAAAATACTATGGAGAACTTAATGCATGCCTTATTAAGTTCCTTAGATCCACTTATATCAAGCTTACGCAACCCACAAGGGCAGTTAAAAAGGATGAAGGTTGAAAGGATATGCTGCAGCTCTTAACAGAAGAAACTTCGTACGAGACTGATTCAGAGTCGGAATAAATACTAACTTTATAACATATATAATAGTTAATTTATTATACCCGGTACCCATAGGGCACAAGGGTATTATAAGTTTGTGCCAACCGAGAATGTATGTAACAGGCAGAAGGAGGCATCTCCGACCCCATAAAGTATATATATTCTTAATCAGTATCACCAGCCGAGTCGATTTAGCCATGTCCGTCTGTCCGTCTGTCCGTCTGTCCGTCCGTGTGAAACAACAGATCTCAGAGACTATAAGAGCTAGAGTTACCAAATTTGGTGACAACATTGGAATCTGTTGCACGCAGATCAAGTTTGTTTTAAAACTTGGCCACGCCCACTTCCGCCCTCAAAAATCATAAAAAACGTTAAATAAGCTATACTCGTTTTTTTTCGGGTAAAAGTTAATATATACAAAAAATGAATAAAATAGAGCGGACGTTTCCTGAAAATTTCAGTAAAATCGGATGATAAACATGGGAGATATTAGCAATAAGGTTCGAATTTTAAAACCCCCCCTAAGGCGCCGCTGAGTAGCCTGTAGCCGTCTAGGTCGTAGGTTCGAGCCCCGACCTCGCCAAAACTTTTTATTGTTTTTTTTCTGTTTTTTTTTTGCATTTCTTCCTTTTTCCTTTGTTATTATACCCGGAGAACAATTAGAAAAAAAATTTATAATAAAAATACAAAACAGACGCCTGGGCTGTGCTCCTCATTGCGCAATAGACAGCGATTGATACTTCTAATAGCCTCCAGACTTTTTCAATCAGAAGGCGGTTTGTTTATTGTAACAGAGACGCACAAAACAAGTGTATGTGAAAGAGAAAAATAATCGACTGTTGACCAAAAAAATGGCGCAAATTTATTATTAAGTCGGGAGCTAATTCGAGCGCCGATTTAATTTTTAATTAAGGAGTATCTAAACCAACAAACGTCTGGGTACTGGGTATCTCACAGTCGAGCACTCTCGACTGTAGCTTTCTTATTTGTTTTGAAAACCATTTTGTAAATTCTGATCGAGTTACAGGAAAGTTCCAAGGTTTGTAATTTTGCTATAAAAACTACTAGTTTTCAAACAAACCAAAATTAAATTTGCGATAAAATATTGTTATTGCTCTAGTACAGATGGACCTCCGAATTTAAAAAATATATATTGAATGCATATAATTATGCAATTAATTATAAGTTAGTGCCAACCGAGAATGTATGTAACAGTCAGAAGGAGGCATCTCCGACCCCATAAAGTATATATATTTTTGATCAGCATCACCAGCCGAGTCGATTTAGCCATGTCCGTCTGTCCGTCTGTCCGTCTGTCCGTCCGTGTGAAACAACAGATCTCAGAGACTATAAGAGCTAGAGTTACCAAATTTGGTGACAACATTGGAATCTGTTGCACGCAGATCAAGTTTGTTTTAAAACTTGGCCACGCCCACTTCCGCCCTCAAAAATCATAAAAAACGATAAATAAGCTATACTCGTTTTTTTTCGGGTAAAAGTTAATATATACAAAAAATGAATAAAATAGAGCGGACGTTTCCTGAAAATTTCAGTAAAATCGGATGATAAACATGGGAGATATTAGCAATAAGGTTCGAATTTTAAAACCCCCCTAAGGCGCCGCTGAGTAGCCTGTAGCCGTCTAGGTCGTAGGTTCGAGCCCCGACCTCGCCAAAACTTTTTATTGTTTTTTTTTGTTTTTTTTTGCATTTCTTCCTTTTTCCTTTGTTATTATACCCGGAGAACAATTAGAAAAAAATTTATAATAAAAATACAAAACAGACGCCTGGGCTGTGCTCCTCATTGCGCAATAGACAGCGATTGATACTTCTAATAGCCTCCAGACTTTTTCAATCAGAAGGCGGTTTGTTTATTGTAACAGAGACGCACAAAACAAGTGTATGTGAAAGAGAAAAAAGATCGACTGTTGACCAAAAAAAATGGCGCAAATTTATTATTAAGTCGGGAGCTAATTCGAGCGCCGATTTAATTTTTAATTAAGGAGTATCTAAACCAACAAACGTCTGGGTACTGGGTATCTCACAGTCGAGCACTCTCGACTGTAGCTTTCTTATTTGTTTTGAAAACCATTTTGTAAATTCTGATCGAGTTACAGGAAAGTTCCAAGGTTTGTAATTTTGCTATAAAAACTACTAGTTTTCAAACAAACCAAAATTAAATTTGCGATAAAATATTGTTATTGCTCTAGTACAGATGGACCTCCGAATTTAAAAAATATATATTGAATGCATATAATTATGCAATTAATTATAAGTTAGTGCCAACCGAGAATGTATGTAACAGTCAGAAGGAGGCATCTCCGACCCCATAAAGTATATATATTTTTGATCAGCATCACCAGCTGAGTCGATTTAGCCATATCCGTCTGTCCGTCCGTGTGAAACAACAGATCTCAGAGACTATAAGAGCTAGAGTTACCAAATTTGGTGACAACATTGGAATCTGTTGTACGCAGATCAAGTTTATTTTAAAATTTGGCCACGCCCACTTCCTCCCTCAAAAATCATAAAAAACGTAAAATAAGCTATACTCGTTATTTTCGGGTTAAAGTTAATATATACAATAAATTAATAGGCTCGAGCGGACGTTTTCTGAAAATTTCAGTAAAATCGTATGATAAACATGCGAGATATTAGCAATAAGGTTAGAATTTTAACACATTCTCCAAGGCACTGCTGTTGCAAGCTGTAGCCGACAGGTGGCGCAATCGAGCCTTATCCGCGCGATATAATGGCGCCAACTGCAGAAGAAATGACAAAAGAATAGAGCAAAAAATTACAAAAAAAATCATAATTCATTTTTTGGCGTCCTTATAAAATGTATCATTCATATTTAAGTATGACATTAAATTGTTTAGGTCGGGAGCTAATTCGAGAGGCGATATTTTTAAAAGTATCGAAGTAGAGTATGATAATGTATGTACAATTTTAAATTGCCTTTTAGTGCAAAGCCCAAATGTTTAGGTGCCGGGTATCTCACAGTCGAGTACAGTCGACTGTAGCTTTCTTACTTGTTTTTTATAATTTTTGTTAAAATTATTGTGAACATTTTCCATTTTGAATAAATTTGTCCATAACATATATGAAGACTGAAAAAAGCCAAATATTTAATGATTTTCAAGAAAAAAAAAATTAAAGGGTACAATAAAGGTTAAATATTTTTTTTGCCTAAAAAATATAATATAATTGAAATACATTAGTTTATCGTTAAATCCTAGTTTAAATAAACAACGTCTAAAATCTGATCAAAAATTTCAACTTTCAGGAAAAAAATATATATTAAGACAATTTTTTTTTTTTTTTTTTTTTGTTTTGTCAAAGTCACATAAATTTAACAATAAAAATAAAAATTTCCTGGCAGCTATGAATTAAATGCCGCTAGATGGGCCGTTTCGTCCACTGTGCGACGGGGCAACCCGAGTTCAGCTCCACGACAGGAGACAAGCCAGTTGCCGATCTGGGCCGGAGTGCAACCAGCGGCTGATGTTAACGCCATTCGGCGGACCACTTTCCCCACTGCGGTTAAAAGGGTACGCTTCCACGATCGCGTCGATTCGGAGGGAATGCCAGCACGAAATGCACCTCGCTGTAGCACTGTCGACTTGGCAAGCCGTCCCGAAATACCCGGCGCCCTGGGTCAAGGACGCGTTTAGCAAATGGGTGCAACTGGTCCCGTTGCGCAAGGCAACCGGAGCCCAGCTCGAACGGGCCTTCCGGGAGCGGATCCTGAGTCGACTCGGCATCCCGAGGACGTTCGTCTCCGACAATGGTACGCAGTTTACCGGGCGTTCGTCCCAGGGTTTCTGCAAGTCCTGGGAATGGAGGAACAGCCCACCGCGCCGTATACGCCAAGGCAGAACCCTACGGAAAAGGCCAACAGGGCGATCAAGACAATGATCGGCCAGTACATCGACGGAGGCCAGCAGAATGCCAGGGATGAGCTGCTCCCAGAGATCTCCCTGGCTATCAATAGCCATATCTCCGACATGACTGGGTTTAGCCCCGCGTTTCTGATTCAGGGCCGGGAACCAAGGTTACCAAGGGCACTGTATGACTTCGTCACGTCGGCACTATAACCTGCGACGACGGGCGTGGAAATCACTAATGGAAGCGATGGTGTTGGTGCGACGCCACTCCCTGTCCAATGCGGCGGAAGGATTCGTCGCCAATGTCTTTTGTCCCCACGTCCCAATGAGGTGGGTGGGTAGAGCACGAGCAAAACCACGCTTGGTTCTGGGCAAAACGTAATGCGAATCCACTCTCACTCCGTAGACTGTCCACGAACATCTACGGGAAGAAAGCATCTCGTCCCGGGATGCCTTTATCGCCACCCCAACGTACGTCCGATGAAGCACCCAACCTGGCCGCACATCGTTGCCCGACGCAAGCGCCAGCGCCGGGGACGACATCGAGACACAGGGGTCGGCGTCGTCGCACGACATTACCTTGGAGGAGGTCCTCATTGAGGACGACGAGGTAGAGGTGGCACCCAACGGACGGTTCGGGCCTCTCCGGATGGAATTGACACCACCACGTCACCCAGGAGTGGCTGGCCCGCTTGGGGCGGTCTTCGAGGACGTCACGGTGGAGGACATCACGGACGTGGAGATGTGCCTGCTGCGAAGGACGATCGAAGACGACGATCCGACCGACGAGTACGACGCCCGCGACGGGTTCAGGGGAACGCCCAGCCCGCCGTACGGCTTGTTTTCCGACGGTGAGCTGCTCGATTACAAGCGGAGCCCGCCGCCGACGTATGGCGATGACGACAGCACGCAGACGTGGCAGGGGCGGTACGATCTCACCCTTAGTTCGGATCCTCGTGACCACGGACGAGGACGCAGGGCTGAGAGGAGGACGAGTAATGCGGCCAAGGATGGGCAAGTTTGAGGAGCAGCGCCGCGCCGGCCTCGGTGGCCAGCTCTATGGTGCCGAGTGGGTTGCGGGCGCATCCGACGTGGCGCACTCCGCCGCTCAGCTACGAGGAGATTTACGGGCCCGGGCCATACACCGAGGCACCCCAGGTGCCACGAGTACTCGAGCCTACCGGTACGACCTCGAGACGAGGCAGACGGAGGCCACGGTGACGTAGCGCACCCTGGGAGGACAGCCCGAGTAGCTCATCGGAGAAGGAGACCTACGAGCGATCCAGAGGAGGAGGAGACCCACAGAGGAGGAGACCGACGGACGGCCAAGCGACGGCAGGACGTCGGAGGACGACGAGGCTCGAGTGGATCTTATTTATATAAAGAAAGAAAGTCGATTTTTTTTTAATGTTACAAGTGTTCCCGGTCAGCCAGTGGAGGAGAGAAAGAGAACGCGAAATAAACCGAAAGGCTGGTATTAAGCCATATTTTCGGTACAGCGCTAAGTCCTAGCTGGTGAGTTTTTCTTGGGTTGCGGTTTTTGGCAGTCATGCATATTTATTAGAGGACATTTTTTTTACCAGGCTTGGCGCTTAATAAAATATATAATTCGACTGGTAATTAGGATTTTTTATAAAAATAATATATCTTGTACGTGTGTGTGTTAAATATGTGCCAATAATGTTTATTTGTTTAGTAAATAGTAATCAAACGCTTAGATATGCCAAACTAAAATAACCATGCAATAATTAGAGTTCTCCAAAATCTCAAGCAAGGTTTAACGATATGTCACCTAAACGCACAGAGTCTATGTCACAAAATGGAAGAGTTCAGGTATTTATTTGTCAATTCAAACGTCGATATTGTATGCATATCTGAAACATGGTTCCAGTCAAATGTAAAAGATGTATGTTATGAATGTCCTGGGTATACTCTATAACGCTCAGATCGTGTGGCACGCTGGGGTAGATGCAATATATGTAAATTCCAAAATCAAATGTAAAGTCATAGAACAAAATCCCTCTGATAGTCATATCGAGTACATCTTCATAGAAATTACTAATGTAAGACATAACTCATCAAGAATATTGGTTAGCTGTATATATCGACCCAACAGACAAGTAGATTTCACAAATACTATGGAAGCATTTTCAAGGGTATATCTTAAATATAATGATATAATCCTGACAGGTGACCTCAACAGTAATATGCTCAATGATGTTAGTCTTCGTGGGCATATGGAGTCTTTGGGGGTTAGCATTGTTAATTCAGAGATACCTTCTCACTACACTAAAAATTATAACAGTTTGCTTGACGTATTTTTTGTCAATGATATAAGAAAAGTATTGCTATATGACCAGATCTCCGTACCGACTTTTTCTAAACATGACCTTATATTTTTGACTTACAACATTAAACTTGACCGCACTGAGCAAACTTATATATATAGAGCTATATAAATATTGACTATTGTAGACTTAATGAAGATTGTAACCTATGTTATTGGGACAATATATTTTACTTAACAACGGTAGATGAACAACTGGAACTATTTAATTCTAACATTGGCTTTTTATATAATACTCATGTACCTGTTAAAGAAAAGACTGTAAGGAATTCCTTAACATCATGGTTTAATAATAATATTAAAACCGCTATTTTAAAGAGAGACAAGGCATACCACAAATGGAAACGATATAAGACTGAACATTTTTATACACTATTTAAAAGTGAAAGGAAAACAGTGAATAGGCTTATTTATAAGGCTGAACGGGAATACATAAGCCTCAAACTTAATGGTGCGATGGAAAACGGAAAAGTTTGGAGAGAATTGAAAAATCTGGGAATAGGCAATATACAATCTGTGATAAAAGACGATGTAAATGTAGACGACCTTAATAACAAATTTTTAAACATAAATGTACGTGATCCTTACTATAGCACCTTTCTGACAACAGAGACCGTAGATAGTAGGATTAATTGTTTCAATTTTGTTCGTGTAAATCAATGTGATGTCTTAAAAGCTATCCTACAAATCAAATCAAAAGCTACAGGACTTGATGATGTAAATCCAATCTTTATGAAAATAATATTACCGAAAATTATTAATCACTTGACCCATATATTTAATACGGCCATAACAACATCCACCTTTCCACAGACCTGGAAATTAGCTAAAATTTTGCCTATACCCAAGGGCAAAAATGAGTATAGGCCTATTTCAATACTTTCATACTGCTCAAAAATGTTTGAGAAGCTAATTGCTGGACAAATTAATACATTCTTAACTACAAATAAATTGTTAAATAATGATCAGTCTGGTTTCCGAAAACAGAGAAGTTGCACGACAGCTATTACAAAGATTGTAGAGGACATACGTAGGGAAACTGATAAAAGTAAAATTACCTTTCTAACATTGCTGGACTTTAGTAAGGCATTCGACACAGTTGACCACAAAATATTAATAATGAAGCTGACGAAATTATTTAAGTTTTCTGACACATCGGTAAAATGAATGTCATCCTATATCACCATTAGAAAGCAAGCTGTTGTTATTAAGGAACAATCGTCAAATTTGCAAGAAACCTACCGTGGTGTTCCACAGGGATCGGTATTAGGGCCATTATTGTT
Organism: Drosophila rufa; assembly: GCA_018153105.1. Classification (NCBI taxonomy): domain Eukaryota; kingdom Metazoa; phylum Arthropoda; class Insecta; order Diptera; family Drosophilidae; genus Drosophila; species Drosophila rufa. The sequence continues at coordinate 4,264,408 of JAECXS010000173.1, read as the reverse complement.
TTCAATGTATATAAATGATCTGTCTAATGAATTGTCTATGTGTAACGTACATATGTATGCGGATGATGTTCAGTTATATGTTAGTCGCCCGTTGAGTCAAGTAAATGAATGTAACAATTTGTCTAATACTTCTTTGTTAAATGTAGATAACTGGGCTACAAGGAATGGCTTGAGCTTAAATCCAGTAAAATCAAAGTGCTTGGTAATCTATAAAAAAAATATGAATACAAATGATCTTCGAAAGCTTAGAATAGGAGAAGTAGAGCTGGACTATGTTGAGAAAGCTAATAACCTCGGCATATGTGTCAACAAAACTCTGTCATGGAATGATCATGTTAGTGCAGCCACAGGAAAAGCGTAGTTCGGAGAAACAATTTTTTGTATATGCTATAAGAGCGTGGAACTCTTTGCCACATTTTCTCAAAAATATTACTGGTATTAATATTACTTACAACACCTTAACACGCACACTTAAAATCAAAATAATATAAATTGAAGTAAATATTAAAAGCCATTAGTAATAAGAATTAACTGATATTGAATGTAATAAAATTGTAATATCTGTAATTGTGTATCTGTAAGGAAATTGTAAGAATTAATATAATTAATGTAATAAGATTTAATGTCAAATGTGACTAGCGCAGTAAATAATAAGTATTATACTTGGGACGCTAGGATATAGAAACAACAATAAACTAAAACTAAAACTGCATTAAAACCAAGCTGCGATTGAGAGAAGTTCGGCAAATGAGAGGGAGACGCACGGTGCAAAAAGTTGCCGAAGGCTGGGAGCAAAACTCAACATAACGGCTCCTCTGCTTGAGATTTTTCTGGAGTCTACCAAAAGTCGCGCAGCCGCCGTCGAATGCGATCTAAGTCCGCCGCGAAAAATCTTCAAGCGCTCAAAAGTCGCAGCAGAGGTAGAAAGAACGAAGAAATTTTATTTTTTTACTTGTGGAATATGTGTGCGTGATGGCTTGCAAAGCTAAAACAAAAAAACCCAGATTTCATAAATGTTACCCTGAGTTCCCTAAAAAGTCATACCAGCCCAGAAGATGTTAAGCTAAAGGTCGACAGAAAAATGATGAAAATTATATAAAAGAAGAAGAAAATAAAAAGAAAGTAAAAATATATATATATATATATATTATTAGTAATTTGTGCCAACTCGAGGTCTATAGTCAACCTGATCTTCATATACAGAAATCATATTTGTTGACTATTAATTGCCAGATACACCGATCGTTTTTGTCAGAAGACAAATGCAGCAGGTTCGTTCATACAGCCTGTTTCACTCTTACCAAGGAGATCATCAGTGAACTTTGATGTCGATCGAACCCGGACTTGGGAATCTGTAAGACCATATGCATTAACATCGGCCGCGCTTCATGTTGGAGGCCAGAGGGCAGATTTTTTATTTCCCCTACCTCTGTATGTTTTTTCTGGACTTATACATATATACATATAGTATATATGCAATTAAGAATTACCTTCTAAATTTAAGTTAAGTTTCTAGTTTTTTAATCTTTTATATATATATATATTTTTTTTTTTGCATATCGGCCATGCAGAAAAAATTGAGCGAAAACGATGATGCAAAGGCATCATTATGATTTTGCCATGATTGTTGCAACGCAGTGAAGGACCCCATAAAGTATATATATTCTTGATCAGCATCACCAGCCGAGTCGATCTAGCCATGTCCGTCTGTCTGTCTGTCCGTCTGTCTGTCCGTCTGTCCGTCTGTCTGTCCGTCTGTCCGTCTGGCGGTTTCTACGCGAACTAATCTCTCAGTATTTGAGCTATCGAGCTGAAATTTTCCGCATAGTCTTATTTCTTTAGCGCGCAGTATATATTTTGGAACGGCCGAAATCGGACTACTATATCCTATAGCTGCCATGGGAATGATGGCGAAATTAATGTAAAAAAAATTCACCTTCTCTGTTTTTAAACGTATTTCTAAAAATTGAGATATAGCAGTTTTTTATGGTTCTAGAATTACGGTTTTCATTTTTTTAAGATCGGACAACTATATCATATAGCTGCCATAGAAGCGATTGGTCGATTTATATGAAAATGTAAAATTCTACATGTAAAATGTAAAATTTACGAAATTCGATATTTTTTCAAGATTATTATAATTTTGAAATGATATTTGCAACGCAGTGAAGGTGGCATCTCCGACCCCATAAAGTATATATATTCTTGATCAGCATTACCAGCCGAGTCGATCTAGCCATGTCCGTCTTTCTGTCTGTCCGTCTGTCGGTTTCTACGCGAACTAGTCTCTCAGTTTTTGAGCTATCGAGCTGAAATTTTCAGCATAGTCTTATTTCTTAAGCACGCAGTATATATATATCGGAACGGCCGAAATCGGACTACTATATCCTATAGCTGCCATACGAATGATTGGGAAATTAATGTAAAAAAAATCTTAACTTCTCTGTTTTTAAACGTATTTCTATAAATTTCAAGATATAACCGTTTTTAACGGTTGTAGAATTACGGTTTTAATTTCGGACCACTATATCATACAGCTGCCATAGAAGCGATCGGTCGATTTATATGAAAATGTAAAATTATACACGTAAAATGTAAAATTTACAAAATTCGATATCTTACATTACTAAAATTGTTCGATTTTCAATGATCCAATTGCAGACTGCAAGGGTATACCAACTTCGGTTTACCGAAGTTTGCTTTCTTTCTCATTAAGTCCTTAAATCAGGCACACTACCAAATAAAAAAATTTGTAAAAAAAAAAAAAAAAAAAAGTTTAGGGAAAAATTTAATGTATAAAAGAAATCCAAAAAGATTTTTTTTTATGTATTATTTTTTATTATATATTTTACTATTTTATTGTATTGTCTTTATATTTACGTTACATTTTACCAGATTTAAAATTTGCCTCAATACCTATTTATTATTTTAAATGGCCTTTATGAAATACCCAAATGGTCCCGTGTATTTTCCGTACAATTTTCTGTGAACTTGGACTAAAATGTGTTGTATTTCTTAATTATTGGCTTGTCCCTTCACGCGATGTCTTTTAACTGTTAATGATTATAGGCAATCCGAAAGAAGTAGCAATACCTACAATTCTTGTCGACGATCCCAGTTGGGGAACATTTCGCGTGAGAGCTTCTTTCGAGATAACACTGTAACGAATCTTTACGATCCCTTACAAAAAGCGCAAGAGAACGCAGGATCGGCAGAAGAGAAAGCAGTAGAAGAGATTGAGTGGAAGCGGAGAAAGGGAGAGAAAGCTTTCGGCAGAACGAGTAGTCAGCGCATAGCGGGACACGGAGGCGCTGAGCAAGGAGTTTTGGCGGGAGAGCGGGCTGCTGAATTGGCGACAGCAGCGCTGCCGAGGATCTGCTGAGCGAGGAGTTTTGGCGGGAGAGCGGGCTGCTAAATCGGCAGCAGCGCTACAGGGGGATATAAAAGAGCGGGGCAGGACTTGAGTCGGGGCAGCTAGTTGTGGAGATTGTGTCGCAGTGGATTTGCGAGTGACCTGTGCTAGTGCTAATGAAAGTGACTCCTTGGGAAACGAGCCAAGGAGCAATTCAGGGGACCGCAGAACAGATCAGTTTTATCAGCAGCAATCACGCAGTAAGTCTTTGGGAGGATCCCCTTTGACCAAGCGAGTCCAGTCTTCACTACTTCTTCCTTCAACTTCGTACTTTGTAAGTGCCCAGGCGGACGGTGAGTTTGCCAGCGCGTCAGCTTAGCGGGTAAGAGTATCTAGCGGAGCGAAGCTTAGCGAGAGTATCCGAGTATCACCCAGACGGCGTTGGCCGGCGAGTCGGGCGTGCCCTAATTGTTAGAGATAGGGCGTCTTGTGCCCCACTTGCCACTATCTCCAAACCGTACTGTTGGGTGCCTTATAGAGGATAGTTTCCCTTTCAGCAATATAATGGCCGTATTGCTGGTGGAAACACTCACTCCAACTTGTTCTCCCCATTCTTTTACAATGGTCTTCATCTGCTCACCTTTCCGCTCAAGTTCAGAACGGGAATTCTCCTCGATTAGAAGCATATCTGTCTGCATATGCACTCAGAGCACAACGCTCTGGCGCTCCACAAGCGAATTTCTCGACAGCCAGAGTCGATAAGCCGATCAAGGACTGCATTCCACCCAACGTGATCGAAGGCTCCCTTAAAATCTACAAAGATTCCAAGCACGTATTTCGCAGAGGTCTCATCAACTTTTTCCATGACATGACATAATCAATGATATCACTCTCGGGTGTTTCCATTCGGTCGGAAAATGTCCTTCCTTCAGGCAGCGGTACCGTTAGGTATTGAGGGATAGCCCGCCATACCTCTTTAACGATCCCTCTTGTGATGCCATCCATACCGGAAAAGCGCCTGCTCTTTAACCTAGTGATACAGATACCAACTTCTGAGGCTGCAAGATCCAGAGGAGTAACATCTGGAATATTTCTGTTTGAAATCTGCTGCGCAGCTGGGAAAAAGCTATTAAGAAGCACACTCGCACTGTCATGTTATAATTGGTTGACCATTTCAGCGAAGACATCCAATCTCAGTAGCTTTCTTACGACCTCGGCAAATCCGGTTGACATGACCCCATGGATCATTTCTGTTCTGTCCCACAAAGTCTCGCCACTGGTAGACCTTAACAGCCTCCACAAACTTCTTGCAACTGGTAGACTTTAACAGTCTCCACAAACTTCTCACCACTGGTAGACTTTAAGAGTCACCCCTCCGCCCCGAAGACTGGCCAGCCGCCGTCGGCGCTAGCCCTCTGTAGCATACTTTCAGGGACGACACTGGGAGGTAACTTGCAGGTTTCCAATTGGGTTTGTATCTCTCCCACAGGAAGCAGCCACAACCGGTCGGACAGGGTCCGACTCCGGCAGCTGAGCACCAACCGCCGTAGTGACAACGACGACCAGAGCTGACAACCCCGCCACCTGAGGACGCCCAGGCATCCTGGCCCCGCTTCGGCTTGATTCTTTCCATCTCTGTACATAATACTTTAATAAACCAACCTAAGATATACATTCACGGCATAATTCTCTAGTGTTCTCATCTGGAACCAAATAAATTCGTGGGACGACTCCTGGCCCACGCTGAACTATCTCAGCCCCACCAGACCGTCACAAATCCTTCGAGCTAACGGTCTTATTTGTGTCGGCTCCTGTAATAATATATACTTAAATTATCTTAAGTTTGTTCTTTAATAATACATTATTTATGTTCTTAATACTGAATGAATTACCTGTTACGGGATCTCGTTGTTTTATATTTACACAATATACGCCTTGTCCCTTCCAAAAAATTAGTGGATATAGGAGAGCGTCATATGAACGGTGGGTGTCACTGAAGATTATTTTTTTTTCTGTACGGTGATTCCAGCAACGTCGTCAAGAACAGGTGCGTTGAATCTACGTATATGCTCTCCAGCTGGTGTTTTATCAGGATTGATGACAATAGCATGATTGTCACTTTGTAGCTTGTGCATGTGTGATTTAAATAATTTCAGTAAGTCATTGTGCTCATTTAACAGAGCGTCCAGCTTGCCGACGATACGCTGGCAAAAGGTGAATTGAGATTATTGCAGCCGCAACCACACGATTGGCGAGTGCACTTCTGGAATCCTCGCCACCCATAAAGTAGATGTGTAAAAATTTAGGAGATTCGTTTGGCATTGGAGACAATGAGCCCACTTTGTGATACACTTGGCCTTTGATTTTGAACGTGGAATTAAATTGACCGTTTACAGCAATATTGTTAACTATTTCTGTTGCTCCAAACGGTGTCATTTGGAAGCATGAATTGAATGTACGAATTGACTTTAGGAACAGGCTAGAATATGGATCTGTTCCGAGAAGTAAACCGCCCAACGATTAAGGTGTTGTTTCAATTTCGGGTAGTTGTACTTTTCCTGATGAGCAACACACCAACTGGCTCATTATACCCCTGCATAGGGTATTAAAATTTTGCCATGATATTTGCAACGCAGTGAAGGAGGCATCTCCGACCTCATAAAGTATATACACGTATATTCTTGATCAGCATCACCAGCCGAGTCGATCTAGCCATGTCCGTCTGTCTGTCCGTCTGTCTGACGGTTTTTGCGCGAACTAGTCTGTCAGTTTTTGAGCTATCGAGCTGAAATTTTTAGCATAGTCTTATTTCTTTAGCACGCAATACATATGTTTTTAAACGTATTTCTATAAATTTTGAGATATAGCAGTTTTTTATGGTTCTAGAATTATGGTTTTAATTTTTTTAAAGATCGGACAACTATATCATATAGCTGCCATAGAAGCATGAAAATGAAACTGTAAAATTCTACATGTAAAATGTAAAATGTACAAAATTCAATATTTTTTCAACTTTACTAAAATGGTTCGATTTTCAATGATCCAATTGCAGACTGCAAGGGTATACCAACTTCGGTTTTCCGAAGTCAGCTTTCTTTCTCGTTTTTTTTTATTTTGTAAACTGGTGTAATCCTGTAAATATTTTAAAAATAAATTCTGTCAGATTGGAATGTAACATTAGTGGATCATATGTGGGGAATAGACCAAATCACGTGCTTCATGAATTTGGAATCAATGTCCCCCCTGGCTATAAAATGAACCACCACGAAATTTGATTTATTTACCTCTCAATACTAGACAAATAAGCACGCTCGAAATACGGATAACTGATCAAAACGGAGATTTAGATATTTGCGTGGAGAAACTGTTTCAATTCGGCTTCACTTGCGATCAACAGAATGATTATTTATAATAAAAAGCCTTCACATCGCTCCAATGATGACATTATAAAATCTAAAGCTGAAGAGAAAACATCGACATCATCATCTCGAGGAGCTTCACATAATCGACCTGCTCTAACATTAAAAAATAAATTGATTTTAAAATCTCTGGGACTTAATATTAAAGGAAGTTTAAAAACTAATATTCAAATGAATTAAATTTTGTATGTTCAAGAAAAGCCTGTCAATGATCAAAGCATTGTCAAGAAAGAATATCACAGCTATTATCCGTATACACAAAACTTCCAGACAAATGATGAAGTTCGTATCACAATACAGAACCAAGATTTATATGTCCTGAAAGTTTTCTCAACTTTGAAGGAACAAAATTATTGACACAAATACAGGAGCAAGCAGCACTAATAATGACAATGGGATGCTCACAAATAATTGCATGGCTCATTTTATTGACGAGGTCAGATACGAGCTAAATGCTTTCGAGATCGACAAATCAAGATTTACAGGGATTTCATCGACAATTAAGAATTTTCTGTGGCGGAGACAATATTCCTTCAGGAGGACATTTCAGTTTTTCAATACCTTTGAAAATGCTATTGGGATTTGCTGAAGACTAGAAGAAAGTTATATTGAATTGTAAATATAAACTCATTCTATTGCTTGCTAAAAATACATGACATGTATGTTAAATGTGTTGACGGTAAAACTCATAAACTTGCTATACATGGCATAAGTTGGAAGATCCCCGACATCGTTCCAAGTGATACTACTAAAATTATATTGTTTAATGTAATTAAAAGTGAAGCTACCCTTCCACTAGCATTCAGGAGTTAGGATTGTTATATAAACCCGACATTGGTACAGGGAACACATCATATCTGGAATGTCAAGCTTTCGGCAAACAGGGAACGACCACGCTTCGCTGTCCTTGCCTTTACATTAAATGGACAATTAATTCCAAACAACTTGAGAAATGCAAAAGTATATTTGAATATTAAATATAATGAAAACCGTCTTGTATGATATGTATGCAAGATTCCAAGAGAGCTACTACAATCGGGAGGCACGAGCTCTTCTTTCTCCAAAGGAATTCATTGCGAAGGAGCCGTTGGTGGTAATAGATCTGTCTCATCAAAATGATACAGTAAAATCGGGACCGATTGACGTTAAAATTTCCACTGAGCTAACTGCAGCAAGTAAGGCGAATACAAAGGTATATTATGGAATACACACCATTAACGGGCCTAGTTCAACGTATGGTGTAGCAATTTGAGAAGAATTTCCTCATTCAAATTTTAAAATTTGTCGCAAGTAGACGTTTACGGAAACAACTAAAATGATGTCGCTCAATAACAAAGCCAGCAGCAGCAGCAGCTCATCTAAAATCAAACACCTTGTAATCAGAATAAATAATTTCATGAAAATGTATAAAGATCAAATTTTTTTCTGAACACATGGAATATCTGGAGTAGTCATTAAAATATTTTAATAAGAGGATAGCTGATACACCGCTGGTTTTGAATGTACATGGTCAACATTTCACAAGTTGTTGTTGGGCGCATAATGATGTCACCAATGGTGTTGATACATGTGCCTGCCATTTCTTTGCAGTACGCTCACAAAAATCATTTAAAATTATAAAAATGTATGTAAACTCGAAACACCGGTTCTAATCTTTGTACTTAAAAAATAAATTTATATTATACTCAAAAATAAAATGTATGCATTATTTTTATGGAAATGGAAGGAAGGGGATTCGTTTTCCATTTTTTTTTTTTTTTACGGATGCTTTTGGATGCTGGAATATAGCATTTTTCCACGGCACTCATTTGAGGAAGTGTGAGAGTCCCTTTTGACCCCCGATCGCTCAAATTCCACTCATAATTCTTTGTAACCAAACGATTGGGGGTGGAATTTGTGCGAGACTTCCGTCCCATTATCTTCCCTTTCGCCTTCCTAGTTTCTTCTCTCAGGATCAGGGAGGTTAAGCGTCCTTCGACGGAACACGATCGTGCAGGATCAGTTTGCATGCACCCTTCTCAAGTGGCTCCTCGATCCCTCCACTTATCCTTTCAGAGCTAACCCTAATAAATTGCATTTTTATTACTAAAATCCTATTAAAATTTGACAGGTGACCCTAATTAAGCTAATTTATGACCCCGCTTATGTATTTATTTATTTCTTAATATCCTAGTGCGACAAGAGTAAACTTATATTTATTGCACTAGTCAAAATGGACACACATATATAGTACCAGTTTGATTTGAATAATATTTCTTAATCTAACAATTTACTTATAAATATTTTACTGACATTTTGATTTCGTTAACTTATTTCTATATTATTTTGTTTTTATATATTTATACCCGGTACCCATAGGGTACAAGGGTATTATAAGTTAGTGCCAACCGAGAATGTATGTAACAGGCAGAAGGAGAAATCTCCGACCCTATAAAGTATATATATTCTTGATCAGCGTCACCAGCCGAGTCGATTTAGCCATGTCCGTCTGTCCGTCTGTCCGTCCGTGTGAAACAACAGATCTCAGAGACTATAAGAGCTAGAGATACCAAATTTGGTGACAACATTGGAATCTATTGCACGCAGATCAAGTTTGTTTTAAAATTTGGCCACGCCCACTTGCGCCCTCATAAATCATAAAAAACGTTATTAAGCTATACTCGTTATTTTCGGGTTAAAGTTAATAGATAAAATAAATAAATAAAATAAAATGGACGATTCCTGAAAATTTCAGTAAAATCGGATGATAAACATGGGAGATATTAGCAATAAGGTTTGAATTTAAAAACACCGCCCTAAAGCACGGCTGTTGCAATCTGTAGCCGACAGGTGGCGCATTCGAGCCTTGGCCGCACGATATAATGGCGCCACTGCAGAAGAATATAGCAAGAAATGACATAATTCATTTTTTGACGCCGATCGAGCGGGTTTTTATGTGTTCCTATAAAATGTATCATTCATATTTAAGTATGACATTATATTGTTTAGGTCGGGAGCTAATTCGAGTGGCGATTTATTTTAAGAAGTATCGAAGTAGACTATTATAATGTATGTACAATTTAAAATTGCCTTTTAGTGTGAAGTGCAAACGTTTAGGTACCGGGTATCTCACAGTCGAGCACAGTCGACTGTAGCTTTCTTACTTGTTTTATTTTGTATTTTTGTTTCATACTTCTATTATCTTTGTTTTCGTTTACTATTTTTGTTTGTTCTATTTTAAATATTCTTTAATTTTTAATTAAACTGAGTTGCGCACCTAATAGTCTTTAAGTTATGTGGGAGGTTGTTCCAGAGGCGGATAGCATTGGTAAAGAAATGTCTGCTTGAAATTAGAGATTTATATCTTGGGCATATGAAATTATTAGTCCTTGTGGGATGCTTAGCAACATCAAAGGTCCCGAAAACCCGGTTTATATACTAATCACAGACATATAGTACAAGCCGTTTCCAATAATGAAGGTGGATTATATTTCTTGGATGCACCTGGTGGTACAGGCAAAACGTTCGTTGATTTTAGCGACTATTCGATCGGAGCAGAAAATTGCATTGGCACTTGCATCTTCGGGAATTGCTGCTACGTTATTAGAAGGTGGTCGGACCGCACACTCGGCATTTAAATGCCATTGAATATACATGTGATTGAAACTCCGACTTGCAATATTTCGAAAAATTCCGCTATGGCCAAAGTTTTGCGATTAACATCAATTATTTTATGGGATGAGTTGTAGGGTTCAATTAATACCCGAAAGCATAAAGGGTTAAGATAATTATTTGTACCCATCTTTCCCGTGAGCGGCGGCAGAATTCCCGAAATTCAATGCTAGCCTCTCTCTTTCTCAACGCACACCGGCCGTCCCGCTCACACAACGAGCACAGCCACAGCCAAATATCAGCGAATATCAGGCAAACAGAGAGAATCCAAAAATTATCACGCCATTGTGCCGTTATTTTTCGGGCTGCGCTTCCCACTGGAAGTATAGGCGACCCAAGAGGAAAAATTCCGAGCCATGCTCGCTCACTTGATTTTCAATCGCAGCGGCCATAAACCGCGAGCCAAATGGTGAGCGGTCAAGAGTTTCTTAAAAACACGTGGAAAGATAATAGGCCCTAGACAACGTGAAGTGCGACAATTTAATCAACCTGGAGCCAATGTTTTAGTTTAATAACTATGAAGTGAACAAGAAATCTGAGGTGAATACAGTTAACTCAAGCCGCGTAATGTACGCGATCGGCTAATGTTAGTATATATGCACAGAACCCCTTTAGCGAGCCGTTCCCTCAGCAGTACAATAGAAGCTGCAACAGCAGCTTAGCAGCCAACGCCGCTAGCTGGTGCGAAAACACACGCACAGTCAACTACGTGTACCTGCAAAGAGTCGGCGAGACATTGCAAAGAGTGGGTTTTTTTTTTACAGTAACATGACATTTACAGGACATGCGTTGCGCATGTACCCATAAGACGGGGCAAGGACCCGCATTATGCGGTACGGCCGCAAAGCATTGCTTCGCACAATTATAGGCCGCTCAGCCCGTCCGCTCCGTTCTCCCTCTCTCCAGGGTCCTAAGCGTCTTCATGAGCTTTGCCGAGAACTCTGCCGCTGCGTCCCAGGTCCTTTGGTCCGCCAACATCAGCGGCACCAACGTGTCCACCCTGATCGGTGACCCTGCTACCACTTCCAGCGCCTCCCTCTCTTCGTCGAACCGCCGACATTCGAAGATGACGTGGTGCGCATCCTCGGGGATTCCGGATCCGCACTCCGAACAGCCATCCTCCTCGTCGTGGCCTCTTCAGGCAGCTGCCAGGTCTCATAGCTCCGCATTCTGGCCGCGCGCTTAATATCGGCCTTACTAGCGCCCTCCGGTACCTCAGTGCTCTACGCAGGTCCGCCTTCTCGCGTACCATCTCTTTCAAAGGGACTAGCCCGGCTATGACCAGCACTGCGTCGTCCGAAATGGTCCGAAATGCGCTCGCAACCCGGATGGCGCACAGTCTATAGGTCGACTCGACTCCCCGCATGTAAGTCCTTACCTCTGACGCCTCCGCCCACACCGGTGCCGCGTAGAACAGCTGGGAAGTGACGACACTTGCCAGCAACTTCCTTGTGGTCTGCTTGGGGCCTCTGGTGTTCAGCAGCATACGGGAGAGTGCTCCTGCGGTTCCGCTGGCCTTCTTCTGGATGTACTCTAGGTACTCCTTAAACGACAATCGGGTGTCAAGGAGGACACCCAGGTACTTGATGGCCCTCTGGGAGGTTATCGCCGCTCCAGCGACACGAATCTCGGCTGTCTCCACGACCTTTCGGCTGAAGATTAGGACCGCTTCCGTTTTATGCGCTGCCAGCTCCAGGCCCGCGCTCGAGAGCCACGATTCGATCTCTTTGATCGCCTCGTTCGCCTTCTCCTCCACGGCGGCGCGCTCTTTGGCGACTACGACCACTGCCACGTCGTTTGCGAAGCCCACGACGGTGGTGTTACTGGGCATGGGGAGCCGCAGAACCCCATCGTACATGGTGTTCCAGAGCAGGGGTCCCAAAACGGAGCCCTGCGGGACCCCGGCTGAGACTTCGTATGCGCTGGAACCCATGTCCGTCTCCACGGTGAGCACCCTTTCGGTGAAATAGCTCCGCACTATTCGTAGCAGGTACCCAGGGATGTTCAGGGCACCGAGGGACTCCAGCGTGCGACTCCAGTCGGCGGTGTTGAAGGCGTTCCTAATGTCTAGCGTTTCCACTAGGCAGTAGCTCCGCCGTTTCCGCAATCTTCTTCACCTTCTCGATGGCGTCCAGCGTTGACCTGCCCTTCCTGAAGCCGAACTGCCTCAGAGAAAGACCGCCAGCCTCCTCGATAGCAGCGTTTAGCCTTACTGCTATGAGTTTCTCGAACACTTTGCCAGTGGTGTCGGTGAGGAAGATTGGTCTGAAGGAGGGAGGCTCCCCCGGTGGCTTCCCCGGCTTGGCCAGCAGCAGCAGCTTCTGCTTCTTCCACCGCTCCGGAAAGGTCCCCTCTCTCAGGCACATGGAGAACAGGGCCGCGTACTCCTTCGGGTGCAGGGCGATGGACAGTTTCAGTGCCTTGTTGGGAACTGCGTCCGGCCCTGGCGCCGTTTTCGGAGGTACGGTTCTCCCCGTCCGGGATACCTCCTCTTCCGTCACGTCGCAGCCAATGGGGTTGAAGGGCTGGCGCTCCTCCCTGGGCTGGATGCGTACTGGTGCTCCTCGCGGGAACAGCGCCTGCATGATGCCATCCAGAACCGTGGGGTCCGAGGGGGCGGTGCTGCCTGCCTTCAGTCCCTTGACCACCAGCTTGTACGCGCCGCCCCAGGGGTCGTTTTCCGCCGCGTCGCAGAGCCGCAGAAAGGATTCTCTCTTCGCGTCCCTTATGGCCGCCTCGAGAGCCTTCCTCGCGGCCTTATAGGCCTCATTGCACTCGCCGACGCGCGGGGTTCCGCGCGAGCGGGTCAGCTGTCTCCGTGTTCGAAGGCGGGTGGTCCGTAGGTCGGCTATCCTGTCGCTCCACCAAAACACAGGCTTGTGATGCCCCCGAAAAACTCCCCTACGCCGCATGCTCCGGTCGCAGGCGTGCTCCAGGACTGCAGCCATTCGGTTCGCCGCCGCGTTTGCTCCCTCCTCCGCCTCCACTGTCATGCCACCCAGCGCATTTCCGAATGCCTGGGTACACAAGGTGTCCGGTCTGTACGCCTTAGCGGGACTCGTGGCTGGGAGCGGCTCTCTCGCAGGCTCGCCTACCGTGCACAGGATCGCTTCGTGGTCGCTCCCTGTGTACACGTCGCTGACTTTCCATCTGGCATTCTGAGAAGTTGAGCTGCTTGCGAACGTGAGGTCGATGATCGACGCTGCTCCTGCTCTGACAAACGTGTGCCGTGCTCCGTCGTTCAGGAGCACGACGTCTGTCGAGGCGAATGCCTCCAGCACCACCCTACCTCGAGCATTTGTCGAGGATGAGCCCCACTCCTGGGCCCACGCGTTGAAATCGCCTCCGACAACGACGTTGGCTCTTCCCCGCAGGTCGCAGCAAAGATCGTCCAGAATCCTGCTGAATGCCTCCAGCGGTAGACTCGGCGCCAGGTAGCAGCTGTATAGCCAGAAGCCGCTAACCTCAGCCCTGACGAATCCATCGGCTGCCAGGATGCTGGACATCTTCCGTTTCCTGTCGCCGCACAGCCACAGGGCCGCCTTGCCAGTGCGGTCCTTGGCCCACTCCCCTGCTTCGCTCACCCTATATGGCTCGCTAAGGATGGCAACATCCGCTGCTACCTCCCGGACTGTCTGCAGCAGTAAATCCTGCGCAGCTCTACAGTGATTCAGATTGCGCTGAATCAACTGCATGTCGTCCTTTGAGGGTCGCCACCGCCGGGTCTGATCAGGCCGCTTTTGCTGCCGGGTCTGCGTGCGGCCTCATGCCTGGAGGCTCCTTTTCCGGGAGGGCGCGCTGGCTTTTTGCAGGCAGCTGCATTGTGCCCTGCTTCGCCGCACTTGATGCAGCACCCGCTCCTGTCCACCTCGCTCTTGCACCTGATGGCAATGTGCCCGAGCTCCAGGCACCGGAAGCAGCGCGGGGGACCGTCGCGCTCCCGCGCCCTGACCTCAGCTCGGCGCCTGACCTCCTTGGCCATCGAGCATAGTAGGCTGATTACCGCAATTTTCGACTCGCCGTACCCGGGTCGAAGACTGTGGACCTTGACTGCGCCCTCACTTAGTTGGTACTGCTGATCTCGCTCTCTGTCGTGATCGCGTCCAGATCTCGAATCTCGAAGATGCTGACCTTCGAGTCCTCCGTCAGAGCTCGCACCTCCGCTGCTTCGCCAAGGACACGAGATATGCTCTCCCGCATCGTTTCGGCACTCTCTGAGCCACCTTTGGCCACTTCCAGGAGCAGGTTGCCTCTAACCGTCCGTCGCACCCTGTTGGCTGCCACTCCAAACTCCGCTAGTTGGCTGTCCTCCCTTCGCGTGACCAGAGCTAGGATCTCGCTATAGGATTTCCCGTGCGCCTCCACTATCACCGCGTCTGGGCGCGATCTACGGGTCGGCTTCTTCCTGACCACAGTGCTCCACGAGCTTCCTGCTGTCACGGCTGCCTCGAGCCCCGTAGGCTTTTTCGCGCTCCCTTGCCGCTGTACCACCTCGCCAGGCAGTTCCCGTGTGGCTTTTCCGGCCTTCCTGGAGCCCTTTGCTGAAGCGGCGAGAGCTGTGGGCCAAAGAGTGGGTGACGCAACGCCCGTGCGGCGACTAGTGCATCAGCAGGCAGAAGAAGAAGAACAAAATCAATCCCTCTGCACTGCGAACGGCATGCGAATAGTTTTCTGCTTCAGCCAGCAAGCCGTCTCCTATAAGTTGGAGCGAGAAGGAAGGAGGCACCGTATTACCGGAGTCGCCTACATTAACACGTGATCGGATTCAAGCTCAGCCCAACATACCCGGTGTAGTTCGCCTAGGGCATGGGTGGCAGTTAACTGGATGGGGAAAAAGAGCGTACGGCGTTGCCAGCCGAAATTTTTTTGCGCGCTCCGAGAACATGGCACCTCGAGAGTAAAGAGATACGAGTTCTATTGGTGGCGAAGATCCAAGTTATAGTTTGTATTTTGTAGTTTATATTCGCTTTCAATGATTTTTGATAAATAGTCGCATTATGCTAGCATATTAATATTAGAAATTTAATCCTAATAGATGGGTCACGAATATATAAGCGGTAGTTGCATCGAATTAACGTGTGATAACGTCACACATACACAGATTCGTATGATTGTTTACATTTCAACTGAAGGAACCAACTGATGCTTCGATGGGCCCAGAGAATGCTTCGATGGATCTTCCGGCGTATAAATAATGGTCGTGAGTAAAACCTTAATAACGAATGAAAAGTGTTCATATGGTATGTTCAGATCAAGTTAATTTTTTTGATGCAAATTCAGCTGAAGGCCACTGTAGGAATCCCCTTTTTGATTTTCTTTTATTGTATATATATAGATAAATAATGAAGTGATTAGCCCGAATATTTTGGCAAAATCTAATGAATAATAAGACAGATTGAAATATGAAAACAAAGAAACAAAATTATTAAAAATTTAAAAGTGCGACCTTAGCCAATAAGAATTAAAAATTATCAGTCTCTATAGATGGGATAAAGAAAGATTATGAAAACTAAAAATAAGGTTACGTATAAAAATTAGGGACAATAAGAAATGATGACTAGAACGTAAAAATTGTTGGAGTTATAATGGGAACAATAGATAATAAGAACCAAACCCCCTTACACTTAGAATAAATGAAAAATATGAAGTTTATGGACAAGCAAGCCAAATGATAGTGTGAATATTTTCTTGATGGATCGCCGCCAGACCTGCAACATGTTGAGATCAGGGTAAAGAGGAGTTTGTAGTCAGATAAGGGGTAACTAATAAGCGATATCAATGTTACCAAGGAAGGGTAGGTACAGAATAGGGAACAAATACCATCAAAGTTACCCTAGCCAGTGATTAGTCGACGCTCTACTCATTCCTATATAACCGCGTACGTGGGTACGGCCCGTTACAATTTTTGATTCGTATTATATTTAGTTAAATACAGCCAGTGCACTTAATTTTTTTTTTTTTGATTTATGTGAAGGTATAGCTGGAGTGGAAACAACCCAAGCCAATTCCGACGAGCATAGCTCAGAGCATCGCTAGAAGTGCACGACCTCTACGTTCAGCATACCGAATAATGTCCTAGGGTTCCTTCGAACCTTAGTTGAACACTACAGAGTGTACAATGGCGAATAAAAAATTACTAGAAGCATATAATCGAACAATACAAGATTTACGTGGTAATCAACAGCTTTTTGGTGGTGCTTTGATCAACTTAGATCAACTTAAATGCCTAGATCAACTCCTGCTGATATAATAAATGCCTGTTTGAAGTCATCAGTTCTTTGGAGATATGTAAAAAAATTGACACTGAACACTTAATATGCGTATTCACCTACAAAATGATCTAGCTGCCCATGAGTTTTCAAAGCAATTGTTAGAAATTGGTGATGGCAAAATACAAATCGACCGTACCGACGGATTGATGCACAATCAATAGATGAATTGATTGAATATGTTTTTCCCAATATTCTTCAAAGTTAAAGAAATCATGATAAGTTGAGACAACGCGCCATTTTAGCTCCAAAGGACATTCATATAAATGCCATTAATTTTCAAATTCCAGCGAAACTGCCAGGTGTAGTCACGACATATAAATCAATTGACAGTGTTATGAATCAAGATGATTGAATCTGAAAGTTGGTTCTTTGATTATATTATTGTGAAATATTAATCCACCAAAACTATGTAATGGCACCAGATTGGCAGTCAAAAATATGATTGCCAAATTTGATTGAAGCTCCTATCTTATCAGATAAAACAAAAGGAGAAGTTTGTTTAATACGACGTATCCCTATGATTCCAACGATTGGAATATCCGACACCCAAGAGCAAACGCTTAACGTTTGCCAACTTTATGTTTTGTGTTCCAGAGTCGATACCCCCAGCCGTTTGTTTATTTATACTCAATATGAAAAAACAAAAAATATTGTTTATCCAAATATTTTGGATAAAATTTAAAAATAGCTAGCAATTAATAAACTTTTTGTTGTTTAAATAAGTGACTTTATATTTTATTATATACGTAGCGAAGCACGTACCGGGCTGCTAGTCTACTATAAGTCTATAACATAACTTCCGAGTAATAATAAAAACTTATGAGTAATAATAAAAAAACAAGTGGGAAAGCTACAGTCGAGGGTGACCGACTGTGAGATACCCGGTACCCAAAGCATTGTGGGTTAAATTAAATTAGACATGAACATGGAAAAAAGAAAATGTTGAGAAATGAAGACAAAAGTGGCTAGAAACATGTTGAGCCACACCTAAAAAAGGCAAATGTTGCGAGGGACATGTTGCGCAACACGCACTGACACTCTCTCTCAAAAGCTATGTGCTCAGACTCCCGAAAAGTATTCCTAATCAGTGCGATAGAGCGAGAGGGAACACGGAACACGGATCACTTTTCGCGTGTCTGAGTACCTAGCTTCAACAAGAAGAATAAGCATACACAGAAACTTTATTGTTTAATATCTTCCATGTTTACCATCCGATTTCACTCAAATTTTCAGAACACGTCCGCGAATGCCTACTTATTTATTATATCTATTTACTTTAAGCCGGAAATCACGACTATAGCTTATATACCGTTTTTTATGATTTTTGTGGGATACCAAATTTTAAGACAAACTTGATCTGCGTGCAACAGATTCCAATGATGTCACCAAATTTGGTAGCTCTAGCTCTTATAGTCTCTGATATCTGTTGTTTCACACGGACAAACAGACGGACAGACGGACATGGCTAAATCGACTCGGCTGGTGATGCTGATCAAGAATATATATTACTTTATGGGGTGGGAGATGCCTCCTTCTGACTGTTACATACATTCTCGGTTGGCATTAACTTATAATACCCTTGTACACTATGGGTACCGGGTATAAACATTTTGAAGAAAATCATAGTGCCTTATAATTTTGAAATTCACTTTAATATAACATTATAAAGGTATCTTCAAATAAATGGTATTGTTATTTCATGCGAGTTTTAAACTATTGAAATTAGGTGAACTTCATTTTATGAGGAATCTTAAAAAAATATTCATGGTATCCAACAAATGCTAGTGCTGACAAACTATTAATTCATGGTGCGGATATTATTGCATCAACAGCCGCATAAGTATCCAATGTGCGCTCTTTAAGGTCACCCCCATTTCTGCAAAGTTTAAAAAAAAAACGGCATTTCCACCCAATATGTTATGTAATAGGGGAGGGTGGGACCAAAATGACATCCCAACTATAATGGTCAAAAGGGTATTACACATTTTTTTTGTTTCCATTAAATTTTAATTTTAATTTTTTCATTAAATATGATCCTAACAGATTACCTAGGTTTTCATATGACGGAAAAAAGTTAGTTTTTGGTATGCTAAACAATGGTGGTGGTGGCGAAACTGACACCCCAGTGGTAAAAGTAAAAGAGGTGATAAAAAATAGATTTTTATTCATATTTAAATATCGGAACAAAAATAAATTTATTGAACAGCAGGAAAAGAATGAATAATGAAATTAAATTAATTCTAGAACCGTAAAAAAAACGCTTTATCTCGAAATTTATAAAAATGCGTTGAAAAACGCATGACAGCTATAAGATATAGCAGTCCGATTTACATGAAATTTAAAATGTATAGCTATAATAAATTTAAAGGATCATATACTTAATTTGAGCCCAGTATCTTCTAAAATGGCGAAAATATGACATTTTGGCCCCCAATATGACATTTTGGCCCCATCGCTATAAGATATAGTGGTCCGATTCCGGATGTTCCGACATATAAACTATCTGCAATAAAAATAAGACTATCTGCAAAGTCTGGATCATAAAAAAAAATCAGCTCAAAAACTGAGAGACTAGTTTGCGTAGCAACGGACAGACGGATATAGCTAGATCAACTCGGATGGTGATTTTAATCAAGAGTATACCTTATGGGGTCGGAGATGCTTCCTTCAATACGTTGCAGGCTTCTGATCAAAATTATAAAATCCTCTGCAAGGGTATAGAAATGGAAAACTTGGTATGGTCTTTCTTATTTGTTGACAGCTTTAATATTAGCTTTTAATATTAATCCCAATTCATTCATTTGCTGCATCAGGTTGATACATGGGGTAGTCGTGTTCTCCCCACCGGTCTGTTGGCCTCACTCTCCCCTACATAAATACTGTTCGTAAGCAAACATAACTCGAATTGAAAAATTTTAGACTACTGATGATTATTTAGCTACATACATTTTCGTTTACTCCGACTTTTCTTGTCTGCACAAACTCGTCACGTACTTGAGTGGAACAGCAACCAGTTACATACATATATGTAAAAAAGGCTAAACATGGCACAGCACAAAATGCGCACAGTGCTTATGAGCTGGGGGAAAAACAGGACGTGCATCGTAGCTTGTTGATTACGTTTCGTAATTAAAAAGATTTTAATATGCCGCATAATGAAACTAATGCGTAATTTTACAACACATCTGTGTAAGCAGGGAGCAACCAGCTTCCGGCACTTCGACTTGTCCGGAAAGGAAAGGTTTGCTTGCAAAGCATAGAGGAAACCTAAGCAAACATAACGCAGAATTCCGCTGACTTTTGTCCTGAGCGGTCTATGTGTTTTATGTCATATTGTAAAAAGGCTTGTTAACATATTTGCCACATTAACTGGCAAAACTACACGCCTAGAGCACACGGTCTTCGACAAAGACAGAATCAGCTCCAGAGACGACCGGAGCCGGATGTGATGGGGGCTTCCTTTGCACCCATTCTCGGGGCACATATACATAGTTCAACCATAGCTGGGTAGTGGCAGCAAGCAAGAACGCGAATTAATTAGTTGTTGGCATTGGCGTTAACAGGGAAAAGTAGGCAGTGTAACGAAGTTTAGTCTAACCAACAAGCGGACTTCCCTTATGCTAATTAGCCGAAAAGGGGAATAGCGTAGATGCTGTTTGGAAAGCTTCCATCTGCGTTGTCGTATCTGTTTGTGCCGACGACAACCGGGAATCATTTACATAATTTACATAAATTATGTATTTATAACAGAGCGGTGAGGAATCATTGCATCCCTTTGCAAACCTCGTGCTCTTTTGGATTGTCACGACGCGTCGCGGGCCAGGCAACACGATCCTTTATGTCAGTCGTCAGTCAAAAGTTATGACATTTTCTTGACTTAGTCTTTCATTCGTGCCAATGCCCCCCTTAAATTGGTTTTTACCAGTGCATTTTTGTTTATGTTAAGTTCACATTACAATTTTATTATGTTATGACAATATTATTACGACATTAAAGTTCTTTTCATTAAATTCTATTACAGTGTATAGTGTGTGTAGTACATATGTATAGTTCACGATTATATATATATTAAATATATATCAATGTGGGCGGTTGTAACGTTGTACAAATTAATAACCCGGTTAGCGAATTCGATATATTTTTTTTTTTTTTAATCTTTTATTATTTATTAGTTTACACAACTTGCTTAGTATCGAACAACTTTGTGTGTGTGTCAAAATGCGCCGAATATTGTGCATTTACAACAAAATTTTGTCCCGCCTTGCACACACGGGTATGTTTGTGTTTCAAAATGCGCCTGATTTTAAGAATTTGCAAACAAATTTTGAGGCCTACACATTGCATACATGCATTTAAACGCACAAAATCTGGCGCATTTTGAAACACACACACATACACACAAGGCAGAATAAAAGGCAAGTCTTGTGCAAAAAATCGCTTTTTGTGTATATTTTTATTTCGGTAAATTCCAAGCGCTACATACTGAATTGAATTAACATATTTTGTTGTAAGATTACACTTATTATTATTGCGCTAGTCACTTCAGGTTCAATAAAATTTCGCTTAAAACTAATACTTAACTAGAAACATTTTTTAATAAAGCTAACATGTAACAAAAATTTTACTTATACTATAAGGCTAATTTATATATTTTTGTTTTTTAAATTTTAAAAATTGTTTTTATTATTTAAGTTTTTATATTTTATATATTACTAGGTCGTGGCATTTTTCTTCATTTAAAAAAAAGAGAAAATGAGGAAAGTACACGCAAATGTATAAGTACATTTTAACAATTCAAGACTCACCATTTATACGAACGACAGGAAATGTTTGACGAAAATCACCTGACAATAATATCAAAGCAGCTGCCCGTAAACATTGCAAAAAATGTAATAACTGAAGAACCGCTAAACCAATTCTATGCGAACTTCACAAAACCCAACTACTAAGTAGTCCGATCAAAGCCAAAACACTTGATTTAGCTAGATGAGCCCGTTCTTGAGTTATAACACGACAAAGAATTGCCACTGTATTTTATATAATAGAGAAGAAGATTGTATTAACTAGTTTACAAATTTATACCGTTTTTCAAGAAATTTGTGATTTTATTAGAAAATAGAGTTGCGCTCCTAATTGATTCGTAGTGATGAGGGTTATTGTTCCGCAATCGGATACCATTGATAATAAACTGCCTCTTCCAGCAGGCATATCTAATTATTTGTCCTAAGCGAAGTCGCAGGCGAGAGTTCTTCGTAGAGATATATAATGTATCCAGGTGGTCAAGTTGAGGTCAAGAATTTTGCAAGATAGGTGTGATACATGGTCATAGCATCTTAAATTAAACACATAACGTACAATTGAGTGAAAAGCGACTACTAAAGTTTGCATGTCCCGCGCGTGTGGCCAAAAAGGTCGATTCCATAAAAGAGAGTGGAAAAAGGAATGACTTTGGAAATAATAATCTTATTTCTTCTGGTATAAAAGATTTTGATGCTGCAAGCTGACGCAACTGAACATATGTGCGACCAGTTGTTTTATTAATATGCTCGTTCCATGTTAAGGTATTACTAAAAGTTATGCCAAGGTTAACTACATGGTCTTCATAACTGATTTAAGTATAGTTTATACATATTTTTGGAAGAACTTTAGTATCAAACGCCTTTTTTGATATGACGATCCATTTCGATTTTCTTGGATTTATTCCCAGGCCATTGTGCTTCGCCCATTTGTCAACAATTGACAGTACTTTATTACTTCTACTGACGCAAACATTTACTTCTTTGACAGGACTACTAACATATATTTGAACATCATCAGCATATAAATGTACTTCACAGTCAGACAGGACACTAGGTAAATCCTTGCTCCATTCGGACGGAAATGAGATCGTGGTTTAAACTGTGTTAAAAACATGTGTGACGTGGGGCAACAACAAGGGAAGTCGAATTTTCACAAATTTTGGGCTTAGGCTTTCGATACCTTCCGCGTTTGATTTTACCTTAAGAATACTATCAAGGACATCACACTGGTTGACACACATAAAACTAAAGTTATTATCACAGAGAGGTTCAGTGTTCAGGTACGGGTTGCATATTGCTTCAGGTACATCTATTTCCAAAAATTGTTGGTTTAGTTTTTCAACATCGACCTTTTGTGTCTTTTGTGTGCCTTTTTCTATACGTAACTGTGATAGGGTGATAGGGTATTTAATTTTTTTCGCCACTTTTTTTTTATTATATCCGGTACCCACAGGGTACAAGGGTATTATAAGTTTGTGCCAACCGAGAATGTATGTAACAGGCAGAAGGAGGCATCTCCGACCCCATAAAGTATATATATTCTTGATCAGTATCACCAGCCGAGTCGATTTAGCCATGTCCGTCTGTCCGTCTGTCCGTCCGTGTGAAACAACAGATCTCAGAGACTATAAGAGCTAGAGTTACCAAATTTGGTGACAACATTGGCATCTGTTGCACGCAGATCAAGTTTGTTTTAAAATTTGGCCACGCCCACTTCCGCCCTCAAAAATCATAAAAAACGTTAAATAAGCTATACTCATTTTTTTTCGGGTAAAAGTTAATAAATACAAAAAATGAATAAAATAGAGCGGACGTTTCCTGAAAATTTCAGTAAAATCGGATGATAAACATGGGAGATATTAGCAATAAGGTTAGAATTTTAACACACCGATCTAAGGCACAGCTGTTGCAATCTATAGCTGACAGGTGGCGCATTCGAGCCTTGGCCGTGCGATATAATGGCGCCAGCTGCAGAAGAAATGACAAAAGAATATAGCAAGAAATTACAAAATATAACATAAATCATTTTTTGACGCCGATCGAGCGGGAGCTAATTCGAGAGGCGATTTATTTTAAGAAGTATCGAAGTAGACTTATAATGTATGTACAATTTTAAATTGCCTTCTAGTGTGAAGCGCAAACGTTTAGGTACCGGGTATCTCACAGTCGAGCACAGTCGACTGAAGCTTTCTTATTTGTTTTTTTATATGAATGCCCAACATCTGAAGAACATAAAGTCGGAGCAAAAATAACGAAGTAATGGTTAGTTGAACGGAGGTCCGATGTATGGGCAGTCAAAACTTTAAAGCGCTCCCCTGAAAAGTGCCATTTTCAAAGACGGTATACAAGATTACTAAAAATCTATTTGACCAATCGTTTTGAAATTTTGCACACAGCTTCTGCAACTAATTCTCCAGGTATCACCGCCGTGTTTTTTTAAATTTATTTTTTATTAAATTTTTTATTTAACAATTAAACTTTTTTTTAGTCAAGAATTGAATTTTTGAATTCAAACTTTCATGAAAAATCGAAAAAAAAAAAAATGAAAAAGGAAAAACTCTACGGTGATACGGACGATTCTGTGGACAGTAACGATGCACACCTCAAATCAACTTTATTTGGAGGGGCCTCAGGAGATTCCCTATAACTCATATACATATGCATATTTTTCCATAAAACATTTTTAGAAAAATTTTCTAAATGTTACCTTATTATATGTCCAGCCATTTCGCCACAACAAATTTTTGAAAAGTGGCCCGTTTTGCACCGAATTAACCCTACTCCCCCTTAAATAAGCGACATCACGCTGATAAATGAAATTCCTTATTTCACTACTGAACCATGGATTCTGTGTAGGCTTTATACCTTAGTTTCAACGGCACAAACTTATTACACAAACATTGTTATTTAAAACATTTCATTGAAAATCACTAACAGAAGTTTGATAAATTGATGACCAGTCACATGCATTATAATCTAGCTCAAGTTCAGTGTAGTCAATATTTTATAATTTTTATACTTAAAATATGTTGTATTATTGTCAAGGGTCAAGTCATATGTCAGGAAAATTAGGTCATGTCTAGAGAAAGCTGATACGGAGACCTGGTCATAAAGTAAAATTTTCCTACGGTCATTAATGAAAAACAAATCAAGAACTGTATCACAGGTACTTCTGAAATGTGTAGGCATCGCTGAGTTCACGGCATATAGGCCTAGTGAATCAAAATGATCTAAAATATGGTTCTCTTTTAGGAGATTGCTATTAAAGTCGCCTGCCAGTTTGATGTCTGTGTATGAAAGAGAATTGTCCGAAAGCACACTAAATCGGTCGTCCGATTTATTTATACTTTTATCTTTTTTTAATTTTTTCTACTTTTTTATTTATTTTTTGTTTATGAATATATAAAGTCAAAATTTGACATCGATCGGAGCAAAAATAACGAAGTAATGGGTAGTTAAACGGAGGTGATTCTAAGTTCGATGTATGGGGAGCCAAAACTTTAAAGCGCTCTCCTGAAAAGTGCCATCTTCAAAGTCGGTGTACACGATTACTAAAAATCTACTTGACCAATCGTTTTGAAATTATGCATACAGCTTCTGCAACTAATTCTTCAAGTACCACCGTCGGGGTTTATTCCAATTACTGTTTTTTTTTAATATTTTTTATTTAACAATTAATTTTTTTTTTTTTTAGTCAAGAATTTCATTTTTGATTTCAAACATTCATGAAAAATCGAACAAAAATGAAAAAAAGAAACTCGACGGTGATACCTCCGGGCAATTATCCTTTAACTAATGCATGTTCTGGTTTTCATATCGGACGATTCTGTGAACCGTTAAGATGTACACTGCAAATCAACTTTTTTTGGAGGGGCCACGGGAGATTGCCTATAACTCATGTACCTGCACATATATTTGAATGAAACATTTTTAGAAAAATTGTCTAAATGTTACGTTTTTATATGTCATTCAAATTAATAAACTAGCTGAAGCCGTTGCGCCACAACAAATTTTTAAAAGTGGCCCGTTTTTCACCGAATTAACCCTTTCTAGCTTGAAATTGGTACGGATGTCCCTTCGAGTGTGAGGAATTGGCTGAACACGAGCAAAGGCATTTGCCTTTTTCCAACGCCATTTTTAATCAAAAGCAAAATTTGAACAACCTTTCATGCAAACAACTTTTCTTAGTCTTTCACAACCACAAACATTGGTAAGAAACACTTAAAGTTTCCTTTCTTTATTCCCCTGGCAGGGTTTCATAATTTTAATCAAATCTAAAACTTAAAGTTTGTAGTTTAAAACAAGTACACTGAAATCAAATAAAATCGATCGAAAAGGAAAGCGTAATAGAAAGGTCACGATAGCAGACGTAAAGGAGAGCTTTGTTCTTCGCTTGAACACCATTAATGACTACATTAGGATTTTATATACCGTTTATGGTATTTTTTACAATGTAAAAAACCGCTCTCGCTTCCATAAACGCATTATTTTGTTAAAAATTAATCTTTATTTAGTTGGGCACCATGCTACTGGTAGAAGTAAATAAAATTCGTAACAAAATGGAGAGAGCAGTTTTTACATTGTAAAAAATACAATAAACGGTCGCCCTGATGCCATATGCAATAAAGTTTAAAATCGCGCAACAAAATGTAAGATATTTTAATTTTAAAAAATGTTTAAAAACTTTTGTTTTAAATTCTTCTGATATCACACATAAACACCTCTAGCTGCGTCAACATCAGCACCACCCTGAATCGTTGAGGAACCATAGGATAGCTGTAATCTTCAGCTTTCCTACATCTTTCAACGATTCTAGCTGGTAGGCACCAAAGTGGCGTGCTCTAATCGTGTTTTTAGCTGGACACTTGCAGAGCAGGTGCTCCGGTGTCTCTTGTTCCGTTTCGTTCTTGCAGCTTCTGCAGCTTGTGTTGTCGGCAGTCCCACCTTCATTGCATGCGTTCTGGTCGCCCAATGACCTGTTGAGACTGCTGTGATCCTACTGATATCCCTTTTACTGTTTGATATCAGTTCTTTCGTCCGACTACTGTCCAAGATCGGCCAACATAGCTTTGATCTCTTGTGCTCACTCTTCCTTTACCATTCCCCGTTTGGCCGTCCTTCTGAAATGGTCATGGATCCTTGATTGGATCGAGTTTAGCGAGATCGGTATACTTCTAGATTCTGCACTACCAGCTGAGCCTGCTCGAGCCAGCTCATCCGCTTTCTCGTTGCCTGGGATTTCACTAGGTACCGGCACCCAGATGAGTTGTACCTCGTTGTGCTCGGTAAGGGTATTAAGGGCTCCCTTGCATTGTGCCACTAACTGGGAGGGTGAAGGCCGCTTCAATCTCCCAGCTTTCAGCAAAGATTCCAGCCCCTACCCCGCAGCTCATCTTTGAGCCGTCGGTGTAGAGCGTTATCACATCCTGTTCGGTGACCCTGTCACTGATCCAATCTTCCCTTGTTGGATATAAGGCCGTGAATCCGTCACCGAACCTTAGTTCCGTGGTCATGTAATCCGTGCGTTCTTCTGCTCGCGGCTCTATTCCTAAAAGTATCCTGCCATGCCCTATGTGTTTCTTCTAGCAGTTGCTTGCCTTCTGTCTTACCGCAGCAGTTTCCTTGATGAACAGTTCTATCGGCAATGTATCTAGGACAACATTCAGAGCAGCTTCAGGGCACGAACGCATTGCCCCCGTGGCTCCTGCATATGCTGATCTTTGTATCCTTGTTAGCTTTGTTATGTTGTATTCCCTAGTCAGTGCTGGCCACCACACTAGGGCTCCGTATGTCAATATTGATCGTACCAATGCAGTGTAGAGCCAAATTATAGTTTTTAGGTGAAGTCCCCAGTTGTTTCCAAACATTTCTCTGCACGAGTTGAAAGCAATGCTTGCTTTCCTAGCTCTCTCTGCAACGTGTAGCTTCCATGAGAGCTTAGAGTCCAGTATCACTCCCAGATACTTCACCTGCTCTGATAGTTGTTGCTCAATGCCGTCAATCTTGGACATGTTGTAAGGTGGTATCTTTGTTCTTTTTGTGAAGAGCATTAGTTCTGTCTTGCTGTGGTTGATGCCTAATCCACAGAACTTCGCCCACTTGTTTAGACGGTCCAGAGCACCCGTCATTATATCGCTGATAAAGTCGGGGTATGGTCCTGATACTAGCAGAACTACGTCGTCTGCGTATGCTACTGCTTTGACTCCTCCCATATTGAGTTCCTTCAATATGTGGTCATATTTATCAGCCAGAGCAGAGTCCCGCCAAGAAAGTGTATATATTATTAATTAGCAGCACTCTAAGGCTTGAAAAAAAAAAAAAAAAAAAAAAAGAAAGAGGGAAAGCTACAATTGGAAAGCTAAATCATTGTCAGTGAAATTAAATAGCACACGGACATGGACAAAACAAAATGTTGACAAATGTTGTAAGAAATATGTTGAGCAACGCCCAAAAAGACAAATATTACTAGGGACATGTTGAGCAATACACTGCACTGTGGGGCCGCCTTCCATAGGCCAACAATCAAGATACAAAAGTGAAAATGTTGGCTTAAAATGTACTTATTTCGTTTCCTAGAATGTCAAGCTTTTATGGGCAACATTTTTATACCCTTGCAAAGGGTATCATAATCTTGCTATGATATTTGCAACGCAGTGAAGGAGGCATCTCCGACCCCATAAAGTATATATATTCTTGATCAGCATCACCAGCCGAGTCGATCTAGCCATGTCCGTCTGTCTGTCTGTCTGTCCGTCTGTCCGTCTGTATGTCTGTCGGTTTCTACGCGAACTAGTCTCTCAGTTATTGAGCTATCGAGCTGAAATTTTCAGCATAGTCTTATTTCTTTGGCCCGCAGTATATATGTCGGAACAGCCGAAATCGGACTACTATATCCTATAGCTGCCATAGGAATGATGGCGAAATTAATGTAAAAAAAATGTGAACTTCTCTGTTTTTAATTAATTTTTCCCATTTGAGTTTCAAACAAAAACTTATAACAACGATGGAAGACCTATGTATGTACATACATACTATATGTCATTTAAAAAACTTCTGATATCAAATAAAAACACCTCTTAACGAGGTGAGATTAAAGTGACGATGGCACATTCAACTCAAAAAATGTCTGATACCAAATTTTGTGACGCTTAACAGTAATTTAAACAAAAATATTTTAAAAGTTTTTAATTAGTTTCAAAATCGGCACTTAGCTGAAAAATTGAAAAAGGCATGTATTTTTCAGCTAAGTGCCGATTTTGAAACTAATTAAAAACTTTTGAAATATTTTTGTTTAAATAACTGTTAATCGTCACAAAATTTGGTATCAGAAATTTTTTGAGTTCAATGTGCCATCGTCACTTTAATCTCACCTCGTTAAGAGGTGTTTTGTATTTGATTTTTTCAACATTACTAAAATGGTTCGATTTTCAATGATACAATTGGAGACTGCAATGGAATACAAACTTCGGCTTACCGAAGTTAGCTTCCTTTCTTGTTTATTTCATATATTTATTTTAAACCGAATATTACGACTATAGCTTTAATAACGTTTTTCATGATTTTCGGTCGCGGCTGTGGGAGAAGTCGTATATTTACAAATGTTAAACGCGCCTCTATATGATGGCATTGTGCAGCCTCTTAACATTGCTGTTCTTTTTTTCGCCTGCTAACGAAACTCACAAAGGTATTGGCCTAGGCAGTATTCTCTTCGTCTGCCTTCTACTCCGTTCGTCGGCAATTAGCGTACACTGGAATTACATAAAATTGATTATACGCACCGAGCTCAGATTTATTTTCCTTTCCCTGCAGGCCCAGTTTCTGTGTTGCTCAGTCCTTCGAAAGAAATGCTGACAATGGGTTTCTTTCTTTTCGATTCGTTGGTCTGAAATGAGAGCATTCGCGGCCAGGAGCTCGGCGAGACAAACCCGTGCGGCTAACTGGCCAGAAAACTAGGCGGGACCTACCAGGCTGTACGTGTACGTAAAGGTGTTCTTAAGGATTATTTATGCTTTTGTGCTGTTGTTGTTTACTTTAATTGCCACTCAATGCTGCCCAACAATATCCACACGGTGCCCATGGTCTGAATTATAAACTTGATAAATTGCTGCTGCAGCAAATTATCGTCACCGTGGACTTAGCAGTGGGTGTTCTTAAAGCAAGCATACGTGCTTCTATGAGTTATAATGTATAGTAAGTCATACAACAAATTGTATCGGTAAGAAATAAGAGCAGCTGATACTGCTGAAGAATATAATGGTTTGAAGGAATTTGCTTTCAGGCTCGCCAGGCATAAAAAATTAAATGAATTTTAGGGCTAGCTTAAAATTTGAACCAATTTTCTATTATTCCCATGTTTATCATCCAATTATACTCAAATTTTCAGATAACCTCCTCACAAACCTATTAATTAATTTTATTGACTCATTGCTTTTAAGCCGAAAATCAAGGCTCTAGCTTATATAACATTTATTATAGTTTTCGAGGGCGGAAGTGGACGTGGCCAATTTTTAAAACAAACTTGACCTGCGTGCAACGGATTAGAATACTGTCACCAAATTTGGTGGCTCTAGCTCTTATAGTCTCTGAGATCTTTTGACTCATAAGAACGGATGGACAGACGACAATCGACTCGGCTGGTGATGCTGATTAAGAATCAAACAAGAACATCTCTTAGCGAGGTGCGATAAAAGGGCACTGTCAATTTCAAAATTTTCGGATATCAATTTTTGTGACGATTAATAGTAACGTTAACAAAAATAAATTACAAATAATTCAACTAGTTTCTCATTCACCCGTTACATCGTCTCGTGGTGTGTAACGGCCCGTCGAGAGTTTCATAGGACTGACAGCGGCTTGAGATTCCGACTCGGTTTCTGAATAGGTGCGCTGCTCTCTCTCCTGTCTCCTGTCGTTAAAGATATTTAGCCATACTTTACGTTATCTGCTTCACTGGCCTGGTCTTCTTCTCTGAACTTTGTTAATTCGGCGATGTTGGCGACTCTTCGCCTGCGCTCACTTGCCTTCTGGATGCGGACGATGTTAGGCGAGATGAACTTCAGTAGCCTGACGTCGCCACTAACGTCGACTTAGGTTATAGTGTCGCATCTGGTCGGCACTGGCACGTTACGCTTTGATTCTGACGACTTCGAAGATCTCCCACATCTTGTCTGCTTTATTTTGTGCTCCTTCGACATGGTTACCGTTCCCACCCGTCGCTTCTTCATTCAAGGCCTTCCGTGCTTATTTTCCTGCATTAGAAATGTCGGGCTGAAGCTCGTCGTGTCGGAGACGCTGGAGTTGATTGCTAGGTTTAACTCTGGTAAGGGGCCGTCCCAACCCGACTGCTCACCTTCGATGAATTGGGCTATCATCGTTTTCATTGTGCGGTTTTCCCTATTGGTAGGGTTTTCATGGGGGGAATATAGGGCCATATAGTGCAACTCACTACCAATTTCTTGCATGTATTCCTTGAATGAACGACTCGTGAACTAAGCGCGGATATCGCACACGAACACTCTGGGCACTTGGAAGTGCCCCAAGATCCGTTCTCGGAAGGCGTTGATAAGGGCTGCTGCCGTGGCTATCCTGAGAGTGACGAGCTCGACCCATTTCGCGAAAGCATCGAAAAATAAGATCGTGTTTCTTGATTTGGACTTAGGCAGGGGCCAGCAATTTTTTGATGAAACGCGGAGGATAGTCTTCCTCAGCCAAGGTGTCCGGCTGTGGGAGCGTCGTGGCACTCCTCCAGTGCTCGTCTACGTTGCGGGAGGGGAACACACAATTTACACGGTACGAAATCTATGTCGTCTGGTCGAAATCCAAGACGGTGGTAGATTTGTGCGTTTTCCCATATAAAGTCTGGCATCTTCTCGGGGCACTCCTGTCCTCGTCCCGCTTCCGTATTCTCCAATCCCACTTCTCTTCTGTATCTGCCCTTTGGAGAGTCCCCATAGAGGGGACGTCTTCTGTCACGATTTGGATCCCTCGTCTATACACTACCTGGTAACGAAATTGTTGCAATTCGAGGGCCCATCGTGCGATCCGGCCGGAAGGGCTCTCAATTGAATTCAGCCACTTGTTACGTACGCCGGTTCTAGCCGACATAGGCAGCATACGAAATAAAGAGGTAGCAATACCTTAAAACACGCGCCGGGTACTGCAGTAACTTAGCCCTCACAAAATCGGCATTGCGCAAGAAATTGGGTTTCTGACGCTGACACTGCCTAAATGCGCCAACTCGGACCATGCACTCACCGGTAACCTGACACAGTCGAGTTGGTTGAACTGGCGGTCATCTAGACAAAGATGAACCCAATCAAGAAATTCAGCCAATGGGCGACAAGCGGGGCGTGAATACCGGGAACAGTTTAGGTCATTCCGGTGATCAATAGGGGAAATATGTATCGGATTCGGTATAAAAGGCCCTAATTTAGCAGTACCAAGAGAGAGCGAGAGTTAATTCGAAATTGCATGCATGCAAGCCGCATACGTGTAAAAGTCGGATAGCCTTCCGCGATCGTGACCGCGGTAAATGTACGGTGCCGCTGCAGTCCTTTATTTATAGGAAACAAATATCCTTAAAGGACAACTTTAAGAAGCGTTATACAACGTCCCGTCGAACAATGCCGAGTGCAATGCGAATCCCTGCCGATCTCTGCCGTGACAAAAAGTGAATCCTGAAGAACAATTTGCAGTTCTACTTTATACAAAATAAACCGTGTAACCAACTATAAAAAAAGGACAGGTTCCTCTATTACTAGGCGTAGCCTAAATCCTGGATGACTCTCCCAGGATGACCTACATCAGTGATGAGAAGCAGATCCAATGCCGCCCAAGCCGCAATAATCTAACAACAAATGAACATTTGAGAATTTTGGGAATTCATAACAAAAATAAAATTAAAACTGAAGAATGACCCCACTCACACGGTGAACCAGCACAATAGAACCAGCAATAGCAATAATTATAAAAATTCAAAGCCAACGCAGCAATTAAAACTTGCAACCCAGAGTATCCAGCAGACAGACAAATAAACTAAAATTAAGTAAATGAATTTAGTAATTCAAAAATCAAAACAACAATAATTTCTGTGATGGTGAAATGTGAGGATCCCGAGAACGCACTGCCGCAGATAGGCGCCGAAACCAACAAACTTGTACGGTAACTGGTGATTGCTGGTATATGCATCCTGATATTTGTGCCCTATCTACCAGTGAAGTATCTAGCCATAGTGCTCAAATATTCCAGAGTCAAATCCATATGTGAGCATTAGATACTGACTCCAACCAATTCGCGAATATATGAATACATTTAATGCATAGGCAAACGTGCACCCCTCCATACACCCTCCAAAGTGAATCAACGTGAACACCTTACTTTGAATTTGAAACTCGTAAATGCACATAAATATAAATATATTTTGACTCCAATTCTACAGCCCAAGATTCGACCGGGAGATCTCTCGTCGTTAGACCTGCAGTTCTGCCTGTCCTCGGTGACATTTATCATATCAAAATTTTTTCGACGTCGACTGAGAAAAGCAGACAGACAGAGAAAAGAAATATAAGTAGATAATATATATCTCTTTCGCTGTCTTATAATCTAGTTTTCTGCTACAATTATTTTTATACCCTTGCAGAGGGTTATAATTTTGACCAGATGTTTGCAACGCAGTGAAGGAGGCATCTTCGACCCCATAAAGTATATATATTCTTGATCAGCATCACCAGCCGAGTCGATCTAGCCATGTCCGTCTGTCTGTCTGTCCGTCTGTCTGTCTGTCGGTTTCTACGCGAACTAGTCTCTCAGTTTTTGAGCTATCGAGCTGAAATTTTCAGCATACTCCTGCTTCTTTACTACTATACTACTAGACTACTATATCCTATAGCTGCTATAGGAATGATGGCGAAATTAATGTAAAAAAAATTTTAACTTCTCTGTTTTTAAACGTATTTCTAAAAATTTTGAGATATGGCAGTTTTTTATGGTTCTAGAATTACGGTTTTAATTTCATTAAGATCGGACCACTATATCATATAGCTGCCATAGGAGTCGATTTATATGAAAATGTAAAATTCTACATGTAAGATGTACAATTTACAAAATTCGATATATTTGCAACATTACTAAAATGGTTCGATTTACAATGATCCAAATGCAGACTGCAAGGGTATACCAACTTTGGTTTACCGAAGTTAGCTTTCTTTCTCGTTTTTTTTTATAAATTTCTGGTTTTTTTTTTTCAAACAGGTGACCAATGGCATAGGTGACTTCATATACATATCATATCTGGAGTCATAGTTGACATCATATAGGTCATAATTAGAGTGTCACTGATGACTTTGTAAAGGATATTTTTTTGAGTCACAGTTGACTTCATATAAAACATATCTAGAACGTCACTGATGACTTCATATAGGACATATTCTGGTGTGTAACAGTTTACTTCCCTGCAGTTCTGCCTGTCCCCGGTGACATTTGTTATATAAAAATTTGTTCGACGTCGACTGAGAAAACTTTGCCGCTGTCGACGTCAGCAGAGAAAAGAAAGCGAAGTATATATTCTATATAGCCATCTCTTTCTCTGTCTTATAATCTAGTTTTCTGCTACATTTTTTTTATAATATTCGTCCGTACATTGCCATTAACGTCAGCAAATTCGGGTAGTTAAGACTCCAAAACCCGAGCGTTTTGACAGCCGACAAGAGTTTGTGCATTCTCTACGTACCCATGATACAACTACTTAAGGTAGTCCAGTCGGCAAAACTGTAGTCGCAAGATATAAGTGCGAGTGAAAGAGTGTTGAATAATGAGTGTGAGTGAAACGGCTATACAGTGTGTCGATTAACCCTACACGGTGCATGGGGTTAAGAGAAGCCTTAGTAATGACAAGAGTTTTAGTGTTTACAATTTAATTTTTATTAATTTTGAATTGGACATAATTTTTTGCTTTTGTTTTTGAAGGAATATTCTTTTGTTTAAATTCTTAATTCTAAAGTAAATTCTAATTTTAAAGTAAAATTTTTTTATATGTAATTTAACATTGACTGCTCCCATATAGCTCTTTTAGTAGGGCATTTTGGGACAATTCTAAACCGCACTCCTAGCACGTGCTTGCGACAGAAACTGCAGTACGGCATTTTTTTCTTTGTGGACAAGGGTTAACGATTTGAAAAAAATTCGTCCGCAGACACAACCTTTCTGTTCGACAAGCAAGCACGCACTGAAATTTTGCAACTCAAAACCGAACGACTTCGGCAGCCGACTGGACTACCTTCGGTAATTGTATCATGTACGTACCAAGCAAAGTGAAAGCAAATTTTATTTTCCCTTGCTGTTATAAAAAATGTATTAGTTAAAACTTGTATTATTTTTTCAAGGGTATATAAATTTAAAAAAAAAACTTGTTATAAATAACATATACTCGTATAATAATAATTTTTGTGAATGTACAAATTTACAGATTTATAAATATTTACAAAAATAAATGACGGCGAACAATTGTTAAATCGGTTAATCTTGCCCGAAAACTTGATCCAAGACTACAACCTGGATGGGACCAACGGGAAAAAATCCTTCAGATCTCGTCGTGGCCTGTATACTATTTTAAAAGGTAAATAATGAAAAATATAAGTAAAGCAAAGTGTTGAAATATCTGTTTTTATATTTTTTCAGGAGCGTTGGCCAATAACTCGATGGACCCCGACAATAAACTAACAAAACATAAATCTAGGGACAATATAAAATGTGAAAATGTAAATAAAAAAATTTAAACACTTAAAATAAAAAAATATTTTATTTTATATGCATATGCCAATAGTTTTAGAAATTTCTGTGTTTCTTTTAACGCAGGTGACCAATAGCACAGCTGACTTCATATAGGACATATTTAAAATGTCACTGATGACTTCATATAGGACATATTCTGGTGTGTCACAGTTTACTTCATATAGGACTTGTCATTGGTGACCTCACATATGTCTAATACGTATAACTCATCCGTGAAATCATCAGTGACTTCGATGAAAATGTCATATGAAGTTGTCACCATGGGACAGGGCCGGACATCCCATACAAAATGTCAATATGAAATGTCACCTGTGCGTCACTCATGCTCTATTCGCTGTCACCGGTGATTCATCTGGTGATCCCTAAGGGAAATGTGATTTTTGAAACTGCAGGGTTCATATAGAACGTATCATTGGTGACCCCACATATGCCTAATCCTTATAACTCATCGGTGAAATCATGAGGGACTTCAATGAAAATGTCACCATGGGACGGGGCCGGACATCCCATACAAAATGTCAATATGAAATGTCACCTGTCAGTCACTGGTGCTCTATTCTCTGTCGCCGGTGATTAACATGGTGATCCGTGAAGGAAATGTGATTTTTGGAACTGCAGGAAACTTTTCTCTATTTTTAGAGCTATAATTTCTTATTCACACAAATAAAATGTTGACATGTGAATGAAATAGTGCACTGCCTTAAAATATCACGCTACAGCTCTTATCAGAATTATAAGACACCCTGAAAAATTTAGTTTCGACCCTCGTAGGAGAATGGGGAAGAATAATACAACAACATCAAGTATGGAGAATGAAATCTTAATGAATTCTGCTTAATGTTCTTATCTCTGATCTCATCTCGCGTTTTCAAATAGGGGAAAAAAGCGCAAAAGTTAGATTTTTGTCATGCCTAAAAGTTTATCATAATTATAAGACACATTTCAATTATTGCGACTAGAGAAAAAGATTTTGTTTCAAATAATTTAACAATTTAATGAATTTGTAATAAAATGCCGCGTAATAGTTTGTTATTTGAGGAGGAAAAGGGAAGAACAAAATCCAGAAACGATGCTGGCCTCAATGTAAGCGAAAAAATCGCGGAAAGTTGGTCGAACACGTTGTGTTATCACAAAAATTTGTGATAACCCGGATAAATAATATGGTGTGAAACTTAGCTCTGGAAAAAAAACAGGCAGTAAAAAATGTCGAAGGTTGTCCAAGGAAAAATATCTAAAACCACAAAAAATTAAGTTTATTTTTGAGGCTATGTGCATTATTTTAATATTATTATATTAAAAAAAAAATGTGTGCTAAATTTTTGATTACATATTTTATTACCAATGAAATTTGTTACGTCGGTGTTGTCGTGGTGCCTCAGTCCTTGGGGGACATAGGGCTGAGGAAGTGGCCGCCCGGATAGCAGACACGATTTGTGCAGCTGAGCTCGCCGGATTTGGGGTGGGTTCTTTGGACGCTATCCTCTCCAAACGTAATCAGAACAATTATTTACGTGCCTGAAAAATAGAAGAAATCGTTCGTCAGTCTGTCTTTCTGTCCACATTGCCCCGTAAGCATATTTATGCTTGATCGTGAAAACGATCGGGCTATGTTTTAGCCGTTTTCCCTCCCCAATCGCAAACTTCGTGCGCCGTTGGATCGTCGCGGGCCGTGCAATACGATCCCCTTTTGTTCATGTCGTTCGTCAAAAGTTATGTCATTTTCTTGACCCAGTCTTCCAGTTGTACCATTGCCCCCCGTTTAATGGGTTTCTACCAATGCATTTTTGTTGTTTAAGTTCACATTACAAGTTTATTAGAAAGGTTGGTTAATTGTGTATTGGACATCTAAGTGTGTCAAAAGGGGTGTTATAGCTATTCTGAATTGATTTAAATTGTGTAATTAATATTTAGGTGTATTTAGAATATAGTGTATTTTGGGAAGCTAATATTTTGTCATATGGTATATAGTGTATATGGGGCACGATTATATATATATATATAAATATGTCTTGTAGTATTGGGAAAAATGTCCCGTTGACTCACCCTCTGTTAATCCATCGTTGAGAGCTCTCATTCCGGAGTTGAGGTTTTTATTTGTTGGTAGGTTAGGCAGAATTAATAATATATATATATATATTAATAATATATATATATATATATATAATATCGTGCTTTGTTTTTGGGGTAATAAATTCACTAAATGCACAAACTTTTTACTTAATGATAAAAAAAAGGAAGTGTATTGATGTTGAGAAAGGAGTTTTTATGTTCAGGAAATGGTTGAGGCGGCTTTGCTTTTATATTTTTGTTGTCGGATTGTTTATGTTAGGTCGTTGTTGAACCAGGATCATCTTTGTTGGTGAATTGGTTGCTCCTTCATGTTGGTCGAGGCTCCTCAATTACTTGTCCGATCTCTTGGCTAGCCGAGACTTCCTTCAGGGTTTTATGATGTTGAAAATTGAGGTTGTGGTTAAAGGTTGCACAGTTTATTGCAAAATGTTGAATCTCCTTCAGGATTCACATGGTCCGCGGCACTGTTCGAAGGGATGTTGTAACTGACTGCATCGCACTTTTTTTTTTTGCGGTAGTGGAAAGCTATCCGACTTTTAAACTTATGCGCTTTGTGCGCATTCACTTTGGTCTTGGGGGATTTCGACTCTTTCCGACCAGACTTCTCGTCCTTAGCTCTGACCTCGACTATCTCAGTACGGCTATATTGAGGTCTTTTATATCCAAAGACTGTGCCAAGTATTGCCTATGAATCTCCGGAATGGAACACAAAAGTGTTCTCACCTAGTGTCATCCATTCCCCTCTTTTCGCCTATTGGCTGGGGTTATATTTGGGTCGTCTTTGTTTTAATGTTTGCTAGTTCAGCAAGATCTGCGGTGCTGGGTTGCAGCTGATTGCATGGCCCAATTTGGCGAGTTTGGGCGGTGTCATCTGGTCGAGCCACATTTTTGTGCAATCTCGCCCGTGTTGATTTTCTAGCGCACTAGTACATTGGTTATTCTTGATTTTCTTCCGCGTTAACCAAATGACTCACGTCGGCCCTAACCGGCGTACGTAACAAATTTCCAACAATATGAGGTATCAGTCATTTCAATTGAACAAAAACTAGCAGAGAAAATAAATATCTTGGTAAAAATAAAATTATTTGTATAAATGAAAATAATATTGTAATATTGTAATATTACAATAACACTAGTTTACAGCCCCTTTTTCCGCCTAATTTTGAGACGCTAAACACGTTGAACTCATTAAAAAAAAATTTCAAAGAGCCGTTTTGGAGATATTTGCGAAAAACCAGATTTTTATACTACGATAAAAATATCGAAAGCCGTTAGTCCAACAAATTTCAAATTAGTGCGATCCAAAAGGCAATGTACACACCTTTCCACACACATACGGCTCTTTATGGTCAAAGCTTTATTAATGAAGATATAAGCACTGAAATTAAAAAAACATGCAATATTTTTCGGCTATTTTGCTTATAGCTAAATTTCATTTACTTTAAAAAAAAAAAAAAAAAAATTAATTATTTTGAGTAAATAGATCTAAGAATAACTTTGTTCTAATAGAGTTAAGGTCAATTATTTGCAAATCCAGTACAAATTTGAGAAGTTATGGCTAATTCAATGAAATTATCATATTGCAGCTTAGCTACAAAATTGATTTCAAAGGGAAGTAGCTTTGTGATGTTGGTTTTGATTGAAAAACCTTTTAAGTATTAGCAAAAATCTGAATTAATTCATGATAATTTTTTCTTCTTTTATATTCCAAAAATCAGTGAATTACTTTTTGAATCGCCCTCAAAGATGATTTTTCTGCAGGGCTTAATGATTTTGTAAAATTTTTGTCTGCAAACAATTTTCTTATCTGAGGCCCCATCAATATACCGGCTGTGATATTATTCTATGAGAGTTTTGGGAATTTCATCCTTAAGTAAGCCATTCGCTTGTTGTGCCACGATTTTATCTAATATGTAGTTACAATGTTTTTCATTAAAAAACAAAATCACAAAGCAGGCTACTTCCCTTTGAAAACAATTTTGTAGCACAACTGCATGATTATTTAATATAATTTGCCACAACTTCTAGAATTTGTACTGGATTTGCATATACATATTTGACATTTACTCTTTAAGGAGAAAGGTATCTTTAGATCTGTTTACTGAAAATAATTAAAAACTTTTTTTTTATATTTTTAAAAAGAAAAATAAATCTAGCTATAAAAAACATAGCCAAAAATATTGCATGTTTTTTTAGCTTTGAGTGCTTATATCTTCATTAATGTTGTCGGAAAGGTGTATACATTGGCTTTTGGATTGTACTAAATTGAAATACGTTGGACTAACGGCTTTCGACATTTTTAGCGTAGTATACAAATTTGGTTTTTCGCGAATATCTTCAAAGCGGTTCGTTGGAAATTTTTTTTAATGTGTTCAACGTGTTCAGCATCTCAAAATTAGGCGGATAAAGTGGGTCTTAACGATTTTATAAAAAAATATATTATAATAGATAAGAAAAATAAAAAATAAACCGCACAATTAGACAGATTCAAAATAATAGATGACTGAAAAAAAATATATATGGTAGGTAGGTAGGTAAAAGTGGTTAGGCTACCGTCTTGGTTAAAATCCTCCAATTAGAGCTTAGCTCCGTTTTGGTCCACACCCTCTTCTGTTTTTGTCAATGGTGTTACTTAGTACCACCCCGAGTCGTTTAGGTAAGAAAGGATCGCAGTTACCGTCTGCTTTTCAACTTCCCCAAGTGACTCGAGTTGGTGTGCTTCGAAGTGACGAGCCCTGATCCGGTTGAGTGCTGGGCAGTGACACATCAGGTGCTCCGGTGTCTCCTGCTCGCCTGGTTCCTTGCAGCTTCTGCATAATTTCGATCTTCTGAGCTCATTCTTCATTGACCACTCCCTGCTGGCTAACTCCATAAAATGGTCAAGACTTCCAGTCTGGACTGAGTTCAGAGAAACTAGAATGTTTGCTGTGTCTGTGCTTTCGTCTGACCCCTTCCGGGCCAGTCCGTAGGCTTTTAATTTCCTGGTATGTCATTGTGTCCGGGTACCCAAGCTATTTGTACCCGGTTGTTTTCTGCTAGTTTGTTTAGTGACGGCAAAAGATTTGATGGCCCCTTGGCTATCTGAGTATATCCTAACCTTGGTATTCTTAGATCTCGCTCTACTGAAAGTTCGACCGCTTTCAGTATTGCTAGAATCTCCGCCTGGAACACTGACTTTGACTCTGGGAGATGGAAGGACTCCACTCCCCAGTTTTTGGTGAAGATTCCGGCCCCAACACGGCAGCTCATCTTTGAGCCGTCGGTGTAGAGTGATACCTCATCTGGTTCGGTTACACTTCCTCTCTTCCATTCTTCCCTTGTTGGGTATATTGTCGTATATGCATTTCCGAATCGCAGTTCGGTTATCATATAGTCTGTATTCTCCGTTACCCGACAGTTCAATTCCTCCAGGATCTTACAGTACACAGTGCGGTAATCCTTCCAGCTATGGCTTGCCTTTAGTCTTACCGTGCTCTGGGGTTCTGTATCCCTGATGAAGTGTTCTATAGGGATTATGTTTAGAATGGCATTCAACGCTGCCGCAGGGCATAATCTTAATTCGCTGTT
The DNA here is from genome assembly GCA_018153105.1 of Drosophila rufa. Taxonomy (NCBI): domain Eukaryota; kingdom Metazoa; phylum Arthropoda; class Insecta; order Diptera; family Drosophilidae; genus Drosophila; species Drosophila rufa. Next base: position 4,223,490 of record JAECXS010000173.1, on the reverse strand, counting down.
ACACTTGTCGCTGTTGGACGTGCCTTTTATCGCTCTACCTTCATACAAAGTTTTCTCAGTGAAAATCTATTCTATTAAGCCCAAATTTTTGGCAATCGGTCAGTGATTCCGTGATCTGTGTCATTCGGAAATAATTGATTCGTGTTAATCAAAGACAGTGACTTTAAACACGCAAATCTATTCTCAGTTTTAATAACTTTCGTATTACGCTTTGCTGCCCAGTTCTTCTTGAGCACAGCGTTTACCGCTTAAAATTGCACCGTGTGGTTGTTGTTGCTGCTGAGCATTGCGTTTACCGCTTAATACCGTACCGTGTGGTTGTTGTTGTTGCCGAACAACTACACGCTCTTGTAATTTCTCTGAGCTTGGACAAAAGCTTTTAGTCGCGCTCTCTGCTTTTTTGTTTTGTTCGGTTCTAATCCGCAAAATATTTAAAATAATTTCTTTAATTATTAATCAATATCTTGCGCTTGTGCTGCCATTGCATTTATTTGATTTGCATTTTTCTGCACACAAGAAAAATGAGTACCTGCTGCTTCCCTACTTGCACGAATGGCCGCAAATTTACCGCGCGGCAATCTACGGTCTATTGCTGGCTCTGCGACAATGTTGCACACCCTGTATGCGCCGAGATGGGGCATACCGGTGCACGAGTTGCGGATCGTGTCAGAGCTCATGACGGTTTGGATTGGACGTGCCCGAGCTGCATGCATATAAAAAAGGAAATGAGGGCTTTTATGAGGCAGACTCACCTAGAGTTTCAGTCTCTTGCGGCCGGTTTCAAGGATTTATTAAGCCGTTTCCAGACGACGGAATCTCATTTTAAAACATTGAAGCTGCTAAGTGACTCATCAAACATAAAGAGGTGTATAAGTATTAACAATGATTTACAAGTTACAGACCCTGCAACCCCCCTTTTGCTGTTCAGCCCGGGAATTGGAACCACCAACAACGTTTTGACCGTAGCTGACGGCTCCGATGACGAAGACGATGTTGCATATGTATCTGGAATCGTACAAAGCGCTGGCCCAAGCTCGAGACAAACTGAGTCCAGCATGTCTCCTAGTTTGGAACCAGTAAACGACGCCCAACCATCAACGTCGCAAGCCGCAGCATCTAAAAACGCTTCGCATGCACCCGCCCGATCGGCTTCAACTTCGGATCTTACTGACGTTCCAAACTCTATTTATGCCAACCCCGTATTACCTCCGACAGTCATTATTTCAGCACCATCGTCTGGACCTCTGAATTCAAATGCAGCAATATCTGGAGTGGCACCAAGGAAGCCTGCACCTTTAGCTGGCGTTGCCCGGAAAAAGTTCGTGTTTGTCTCCAGACTCAACCCAGACGCTTCAGAATCTGATGTTAAGACCCATTTGAGTAGCAAACTGAATGTTTCTGGCACCGAATTTTCTGTCTCCAAGTTCAGTTTTAAGCAAAGACGTGATATATCTTCGTTTAAGATTGGACTTTCTGATGTTCTCCTTGATAAGGTTCTTGATATTTCTGTATGGCCGGAGCATGCTATTGTTCACGAATATGTAAACAAGATGAATCCTCAGGTTCGCGGGCCGCAGACTCCTTCACTTAGTGCTCCAAAAAACTAAGCGACTCATTTTCCATTCACTACCAGAATGTTCGTAGTTTACTCGGCAAACTGAGTAAGCTGCACGTCAATAGTGTCTCCTTTGATGCCAATGTGATTGCCTTTACGGAAACGTGGCTCAACTCCTCTGTCTCTGACTGCGAATTATTTGCTGGAAACTATGTTATCTATAGATGTGATCGTGCAACGCGTATTGGCGGCGGTGTCCTTATTGCCGTTAAGTCCGATTTAGTCTCCGAACCTATTCCCATAATGAGCATGGAGTGCATGTTAGAGTTTGTGGCTGTCCGAATTAGAGTTCACGATTATTTTGTGTACGTCTCATGTTCATATATTCCACCTAGGTCGGATATCAACATATACCAACAGCATTTAGCTTTAATTCAGTGTATTCAATCAACCCTTGGCAACAATGACCATCTTATTGTTATGGGAGATTTCAATTTGCCTGCCATTTCTTGGCGGCCATCATCTGAATCGAATATTCTTATTCCCACTGTACCCCACGATCTGGTACATGGTCTTATTGACCTTTCATTGGGACAATTAAACGCTGTGAGGAACTGCTCTAGTAAAATTTTAGATCTCATTTTTGCTTCAGAGTTTGCTAATGCCCATGTCTCTAGAATCGACCCTCTCTCCAGCCCCGAAGACGCTTATCATCCCACACTTGAAATCATTTTAGAAGCTTCAGCTCCATTATTGCCATGCCCTGAAGTCGAGCCAGCAACGTTTCGTTGCTTTCGCAAAGCCAATTTCATTGAAATGAATGCTTACTTATCCTCTGTGGACTGGTCCTTTATGGATTCACCTGAAAGCCCATCTAACATTGTAGAACGGTTTTACCGGATACTGGAATCGGTTTTTGAGATGTATGTGCCTTCATTTTCCTCATCCAACGTATTCCATAAGCCTCCCTGGTTCTCTCGCAGACTCTCTTATCTAAAAAACTATAAGTCTAGACTCTTTAAGAAATATAAGAGAACAGGGCTGCAAGTTGACCTTTCAAAATATTTAACTGCTCGTTCAAATTTCTTAACCCACAATTCCGAATGCTACAAAAATTACCTGATTCGCTGTAAGAATGAGTTTCAGGATAACCCTAAACAGTTTTATGCGTTCGTTAATTCAAAACTTAAGTCACAACAATTTCCATCTTGTCTTCATTTCAATACTATTTCCGCCTCTAATGAGTCCGATATTGCAAATTTATTTGCAAATTTCTTCCAATCTACATATTCGTCTGTTAGTTTTGACAATACCTCATGCTATCCTTATTCACTACCACACTCTAATTGTATTTTTATGCCATTGATTAGTGAAGATGATGTTCTTCAAAATCTTCAAACTATTAAGTCCTCCTTCTCCTCTGGTCCAGATCTGGTACCAAGCTGCGTGTTAAAAAATTGCGCTAAAGCTCTGAGTAAACCTCTGGCAAAACTTTTTCAATTATCCCTTCAGAACTCTTTTTTTCCTGACGTTTGGAAGGAATCTTTTATCATTCCGCTTCATAAAAAGGGAAGTAAAGCTAACATCGAAAACTACCGAGGGATAGCAAAACTCAGTGCGATTCCCAAGTTATTTGAGTTATTAATTACTGCTCAGTTACAGCACCAATGCAGCTCGATAATGTCCTCCTCGCAGCACGGCTTTATGAAACGTAGATCAACGTCTACAAATCTTCTTGAGTTTGTTTCTGTTATAAGGAACGCGTTTAAAACGAATGCCCAAACTGACGTTATTTTTACAGACTTCAGTAAGGCTTTCGACTCCGTGAACCACCATTTACTGTTAAAAAAACTTATTCTTTTAGGATTCCCAATAACGCTGATCAATTGGATTTCGACTTATTTATCGAACCGAACGCAGAGGGTAGCCTTCAAGGGTTCTTTCTCAAACCTTGTCCTTGTGACTTCTGGTGTTCCTCAAGGGAGCCATCTTGGACCTCTGCTGTTCGGCCTCTTCATAAATGATTTACCTCAGGTAGTTCAGCATTCACACGTAATGATGTATGCGGATGACGTTAAACTTTGTTTGCCACTCACGCAGTCTGACTCCCATACACTTTTGCAGTCTGACTTGGACAACCTTCAGTCTTGGTGCGTCCAAAATTTGCTGTTTCTAAACAACTCTAAGTGTAGCTTCATGTCTTTGGAGTCTTATTTAACCATAATCTAAACTTCACCGATCACATTGGCATCATTGTCGGGAAAGCAAAAGGAGTTTTTGCTTTTGTCAAGCGATGGTCGAAGGAGTTTGAGGATCCCTACACGACTAAACTTCTTTATATTTCGCTGGTTCGCCCGATTCTGGAATATTGCTCTTGCGTATGGTCGCCTCAATATGCAAAATATCAGGACCTTATCGAATCGGTACAGAAACAGTTCCTTTTGTTTGCTTTACGGGGATTAAACTGGGAACCTCATCGTCACCTGCCATCCTACGCTGACAGACTGCGCCTACTGAACCTGCCCTCGCTTAAGGATCGCCGGACCTGCCATGGAGTGATGTTCCTGCACAAGTTGATAACTGGACACATCAACTCGTCTCACCTTCTTGGCCAAATTCGATTCGCTATACCTATAAGGCCGTCTCGTAATTTTCGGCCTATTGCCTTGAAATTTTGTAAATCGAACTTTGAGATTCATGACCCTTTTCGCAGTTTTATGTTCGTCGTATAATGATCTGTACTTTTTGTTATATGTTGAAATGTCCCTTGAGTTTAATGTAAATAATATTATTACCCATTTATCCTTGCCTCCGCCCACTTGATGTGAGTCGGAGCATATCATTAAAAATTACTCCAAATTGGGTGGAGGTATTTGTGATACTAGCAGAAATTTGCTATTGAAAAAAAAAAAAAAAAAAAAAAAAAAAATAAATAAATAAATAAATAAATAAATAAATAAATAATGTTCCCGTGGCTCCTGCGCATGCCGCTCTTTGTATCCTTGTCAGTTTCTTTATGTTGTAATCCTTAGTTAGCGCTGGCCACCATACCAGTGCTCCGTATGTTAAGTAGTATGGGTCGTACAACTGCTGTGTAGAGCCATATTATTATTTGTGGGTGAATACCCAATTTTTTTCCGAACATCTTCCTGCGAGAGTAGAAGGCTTTTCTCGCCTTCTTGGCTCTTTCTATCATGTTCGCCCTTTTCCACGATAGTTCGGATCTAGCATCACTTCTAGATACTTTGCTTGCTCTGATAGCTGCAGTTCATTGCCACCTACCTGAGTCAAGTAAATCATGGGATCTTCGTTTTCCTTGTAAAGACCTTAAACTCGGTTTTGCTAGGACTAATGCCTAAACCGCAGGTTTTTGCAGTAATAGAACTACGTCATCTGCGTATGCTACTACTTTTACACCTTCGCTATTGAGTACTCTCAAAATGTCATCCATATTTATCAGCCGGAGCAGTGGAGACAGAACTCCCCCTGAGGTGTGCCCCTCTTCACAAATCTTGTGTGATGAGTGCCACTCAGCTCGGCTGTTATCCTTCTCTTCGTTAGCATGGCGCCGATCCATGCTGTGATGTTTCCTTCATGGTATGGTATGGTATGAAAACTACCCGTGCTTCCTTCCATGGAAGTGGTACGTGTGCCGTGTAGCATACTACGGGTAAAAAATTCACAGGGCAGCGAATGGTGCTGACTTCGCGCACGTTAATAATATTTGATTTCGCGTGCTTAACGGAAACAGGGGGATAGATACACTTTAATCAGAACAGGAAATAATATAGAAAAGATATCGAGATAAGCAATAAGAAGAAACAAATACCCTAGAACAAGTTGACTCGTTGTGGTTGCTGGTTGTGGAGAAATCTTTTCCTGACTACTTATTCTATAGGGTCGTGCAAGCTTGAGCGCATTTATACGGTGACAGATCTCAGAGTCTTATTTAACCATAATCTTAACTTCACCGACCACATTGGCATCATTGTTGGGAAAGCAAAAGGAGTTTCTGCTTCTGTCGAGCGATGGTCGAAGGAGTTTGAGGATCCCTACACGACTAAACTCCTTTATATTTCGCTGGTTCGCCCGATTCTCGAATATTGCTCGTGCGTATGGTCGCCTCAATACGCAAAATATCAGGACCTTATCGAATCGGTACAGAAACAGTTCCTTTTGTTTGCTTTACGGGGATTAAACTGGGAACCTCATCGTCACATGCCATCCTACGTTGACAGACTGCACCTACTGAACCTGCCCTCGCTCAAGGATCGCCGGACCTGTCATGAAGTGATGTTCCTGCACAAGCTGATCACTGGACACATCAACTCGTCTCACCTTCTTGGCCAAATTCGAATCGCCATACCTATAAGGCCGTAGCTTAATTTCGGCCTATTGCCTTGCAATTTTGTAAATCTAACTTTGAGATTCACGATCCTTTTCGCGTTTTATGTTCGTCGTACAATGATCTGTACTTTTTGTTATAAGTACTACTGTGGGCAAAAAGTAAGGTGAATTTGTTTGTAAAGTGAAAAGTAGTACTATATGTTGAAATGTCCCTTGAGTTTAATGTAAATAACATTATTACACATTTGTCCTTGCCTCCGCCCACTTGATGTGAGTCGGAGCATATCTATAAAAATTACTCCAAATTGGTCGGAGGTATTTTATACTAGCAGATATTTGCTATTGAAAATAAATAAATAAAAAAATAAAAAATAAAATATATTTTAGCCTATTATATTATTACACTTACTACTATGATATTATTTTCATTATACTTTTCTGCCATATTATCTTTTCCCACACTCCATTCTCACGACTTTATAAAAGAAATTAGCTTAAATTTATAATAAATATAAATTAATGATTTTTTTATACCCGGTACCCATAGGGTACAAGGGTATTATAAGTTTGTGCAAACCGAGAATGTATGTAACAGGCAGAAGGAGGCATCTCCGACCCCATAAAGTATATATATTCTTGATCAGTATCACCAGCCGAGTCGATTAGGCCATGTCCGTCTGTCCGTCTGTCCGTCCGTGTGAAACAACAGATCTCAGAGACTATAAGAGCTAGAGTTACCAAATTTGGTGACAACATTGGAATCTGTTGCACGCAGATCAAGTTTGTTTTAAAATTTGGCCACGCCTACTTCCGCCCTCAAAAATCATAAAAAACGTTAAATAAGCTATACTCATTTTTTTTCGGGTAAAAGTTAATAAATACAAAAAATGAATAAAATAGAGCGGACGTTTCCTGAAAATTTCAGTATAATCGGACGATGAACATGGGAGATATTAGCAATAAGGTTAGAATTTTAACACACCGCCCTAAGGCACTGCTGTTGCAAGCTGTAGCCGACAGGTGGCGCATTCGAGCCTTGGCCGTGCGATATAATGGCGCCAATGTACATATGTATGTACAATGTAGTGTATGTACATTTTTAAATTGCCTTTTAGTGTGAAGCGCAAACGTTTAGGTACCGGGTATCTTACAGCCGAGCACAGTCGACTGTAGCTTTCTTACTTGTTAACTTTAATATTATTCGAACTCTTTTAAATGAATCTATATTACAAATAAAAACGAGGTATACAATTGAATTTCCACTAGTCGGATATACAAGAGGCCATGCAACATAGAAATATGGTAGGGTATAAGAAAGTCGACTTGTAAAAGCGGACTATTCTCATCAACATGATTTTTTTTTTTATCGAATGGTCAAGGTAGGGCGGCCCAAAGCGCGTTGCTGCAACAACACCAACAGCAACCACAACAAGTCAACATGTTCTAGGGTGTTTGATTCTTCTCATTGCTTGTCTCCATTTATTTTCTATATATTTTCCTGTTCTGATAAAAGTGTATCTATCCCCCTGTTTCCATTAAGCAAGCGAAATCAAATATTATTAACGTACGCGAAGTCAGCACATACGAGTAGTTTAAACTCAACCCATGAATCTACACTTAGATTTGTTTAGGAACAGCAAATATTGGACGCACCAAGATTGAAGGTTGTCCAAGTCAAACTGCAAAAGTGTATGGGAGTCCGACTGCGTAAGTGGCAAACAAAGTTTTACGTCATCCGCGTACTTCATAACGTATGAATGGTGAACTACCTGAGGCAAATCATTTATGAAGAGGCCGAACAGCAGAGGTCCAAGATGGCTCCCTTGAGAAACACCAGAAGTCACAAGGACAAGGTTTTAGAAAGAATCCTTGAAGGCTACCCTCTGAGTTCGGTTCGATAAGTAAGTCGAAATCCACTTGGTTCAACGTTATAGGAAACCCTAAAATAATAAGTTTTCTTAACAGTAACTGGTGGTTCACGGAGTCGAAAGCCTTACTGAAGTCTGTAAAAATAACGTCAGTTTGGGCATTAGTTTTAAACGCATTCCTTATAAGCCCAACAAACTCAAGAAGGTTTGTAGACGTTGATCTACGATTCATAAAGCCATGCTGCGAGGAGGACATTATCGAGCTGCATTGGTACTGTAGCTGAATAGTAATTAAAAACTCGAATAACTTGGGAATCGCACTGAGTTTTGCTATCCCTCGGTAGTTTTCGATGTTAGCTTTACCTCCCTTTTTATGAAGCGGAATGATAAAATATTCCATCCAAACGTCAGGGAAAAATGAATTCTGAAGCGATAAGTGAAAAAGTTATGCCAGTGGTTTACTCAGAGCTTTAGCACAATTATTTATCACGCAGCTTGGTACCATATCTGGACCAGAGGAGAAGGAGGACGTAATAGTTTGAAGATTTTGAAGAACATCATCTTCACTAATCAGTGGCATAAAAATACAATTAGAGTGTGGAAGTGATTAAGGATAGGATGGGGTAGTGTCAAAACTAACAGATGAATATGTAGTTTGGAAGAAATTTGCAAATAAATTTGCAATATCAGACTCATTAGAGGCGGAAATAGTGTCGAAATGAAGACAAGATGGAAATTGTTGTGACTTACGTTTCGAAATAACAAACGCATAAAACTGTTTAGGGTTATCCTGGAACTCATTCTTACAGCGAATCAGGTAATTTTTGTAGCATTCGGAATTGTGGGTTAAGAAATTTGAGCAAGCAGTTAAATAATTTGAATGGTCAACTTGCAGCCCTGTTATCTTATATTTCTTAAAAAGTCTAGACTTCTAGGCATTCATTTCAATGAAATTGGCTTTGCGAAAGCAATGAAAAGTTGCTGGCTCGACTTCAGGTCATGGCAATAATGGAGCCGAAGCTTCTAAAATGATCTCAAGTGTGGGATGATAAACGTCTTCGGGGCTGGAGAGAGGGTCAATTCTAGATGCATAGGCATTTGCAAACTCTGAAGCAAAAATAAGATCTAAGATTTTAACAGAGCAGCTTTCAATTTTCCCAATGAAATCATGTACCATGTACCCGATCATTCGACTCAGCTGACGGCAACCAAGAAATGGGAGGCAAATTAAAATCTCCCATAACAATAAGATGGTCATTATTGCCAAGGGTTGATTGAATACCCTAAATTAAATTTAAGTGCTGAAGGTATATGTTGATATCAGACCTAGGTGGAATATACGAGCATGAGATACATAATAATCGTGAACCCTAATTCGAACAGCCACAAACTCTAGCATGCACTCCATGCCCACTATGGGAATAGGTTCAGAGACTAAATCGGACTTAACGGCAACAAGGACACCGCCGCCAATACGCTTTGCAGGATCAAATCTATAGATGACATAGTTGCCTGCAAATATTTCGCAGTCAAATACAGAAGAGTTGAGCCACGTTTCAGCAAAGGCAATCACATTGGCATGTAGCTTACTCAGTTTGCTGAGTAAGCTACGAACATTCTGGAAGTGTAGGGAAAATGAGTCGCTTAGTTTTTTGGAGCCCTAAGGGAAGGAGTCTGAGGCCCGCGAACCTGAGAATTCGTCTTGTTTACATACTCGTAAACAATAGCATGATCCGGCCATACTGAAATATCAAGGACCTTATCAAGGAGAACATCAGAAAATCCAATCTTAAACAAAGATATATCAGGTCTTTGCTTAAAACTGAACTCGGAGACAGAAGATTCGGTGCCAGAAACATCCAGTTTCCTGGGCAACACCAGCTAAAGGTGCCGGTTTCCTTGGTGCCACTCCAGATATTTGCTGAATTTGAATTCAGTGGTCCAGATGATGGTGCCGAAATGATGACTGTCGCAGGTAACACGGGGTTGGCATAAACCGAGTTTGGTACGTCAGTAAGATCCGATGTTGCAGCCGATCGGGCGGATGCAAGCGAAGCGTTTTTAGATGCAGCGGCTTGTGACGTTGATGGTTGGGTTCCAAACTAGGAGACATGCTGGACTCAGTTAGTCTCGAGCTTGGGCCAGCGCTTTGTACGATTCCAGATACATTTGCAATATCGTCTTCATCATCGGAGCCGTCAGCTACGGTCAAAACGTTGTTGGTGGTTCCACTTCCCGGGCTAAGAGGGGGTCTGTAACTTGTAAATCGTTGTTAGTACTTATACATCACTTTATGTTTGAGGAGTCACTTAGCAGTTTCAATGTTCGTCTGGAAACGGCTTAATAAATCCTTGAAACCGGCCGCAAGACACTGATACTCTGGGTGAGTCTGCCACATAAAAGCTCTAATTTCCTTTTTTATATGCATGTAGCTCGGGCACGTCCAATCCATACCGTCATGAGTACGAACACGATCAGCAACTCATGCACCAGTATGCCCCATCTCGGCGCATACAGGGTGTGCAACATTGTCGCAAAGCCAACAATAAACCGTAGACAGCCCCGCGGTAAATTTGCGGCCATGCGTGCAACCAGGGAAGCAGCAGGTACTCATTTTATTTTGTGCAGAAAAATGCAGATCAAATAAATGCAACGGCAGCACAAACGCAAGATATTGGTTAATAAGTTAAGCAAGTATTTTAAATATTTTACGGAGCAGAACCGAACAAAGCAAAAAAGCAAAGAACGCGACTAAAAGCTGTTGTCCAAGCTCAGAGAAATTACAAGAGAATGTAGTTGCTCGGCAGCAACAATAACCACACGGTGCAATTGTAAGCGGTAAAAGCAGTGCTCAAAAAGAACAGGGCAGCAAAGCGTAATACGAAAGTTATTAAAACTGAGCATAGTTTTGCGAGATTAAAGTCACAGGCTTTGATTAAGACAAATCAATTGTTTCCGATTGACACAGATCACGGAATCACTGACCGATTGCCAAAAATTTGGGCTTAATAGAGTAGATTTTCACTGAGAAAACTTTGTATGAAGGTAGAGCGCTAAAAATGTACGTCCAACAGCGACAAGTGACAAATACGTTTGTGCTACGGAAGTAGCAAGCCTCTACTGCAACAGTAAAATAAGTACTGTATGCATTTTGGAATACACCTTTATTATTTTAAATGGTTGCGGGACAGCGCCTCCATTTATATCCGTTGAGTCCGCTGAGGGGCCACAATTAATGACCCCTCAGAACCCCATCGAGAGAACTCCGCAGGGTAACAGGCCCGGAATACCGTCCGAAATTGGCACTACAAATGTATTGCCAAAAGCCCTGATTGCTATTCCACCAACGAAACAGATATTTGTTTCGCGGCTTTCCCCTGATCAAACATCTGATGATGTAAGTACCTACATTCTAGGTCGAATTAAAGCCGATAAATCTAAGATTAAGGTGGAAAAATTCAAACTTTCTTATGCTAGGGACATTTCATCTTTCAAAATAAATGTTCCTGACGAACTTTTTAAGACAATGTGCTCTGAGAACTTCTGGCCAAAGCACATTGTTGTTAAGGAGTACGAAGCTAAGAAAAAGGAAAAGACGGCCAGTTGGAGTTAGTTTACCCAGGCCGGAAAAATCCATTGTGCCATCTACCTCGTCCGCTTCAAAAAACTAACAAATTCTCTTCTTCTTTCCTATCAGAATGCAAGAGGCTTACGTAGTAAGCTTCCTAAATTGTATTCTGATAGTTTATCGTTTGCATCCCAGGTGATTGTGTTCACAGAAACCTGGTAAAAGACGGAGATTCTAAGCTCCGAAGTTTTTACAGCTGTGTACACAACGTACAGGCTTGATCGGCCTTCCAGGCGAGGGGGCGGGGTCCTCATTGCGGTTGACTCCAACCTCACGTCTGAAATGTTAACTTTCGAGGAATGCAACGAAGTTGAATTCCTTTGGAACCACCTATTTATTGGAACCACCTTTCCGCTATTCAGGCGGTCTCCAATAGACTTTCGGATAGGGACCATTTAGTAGTTCTAGGTGATTTTAACATTCCTGGGGCTACTTGGTCTACAAATGACTCTTCAAATACTCTTTTGACTACAGCACGGCATGACTTTATTGATGGCTTGTTTGACATTTCACTGTCTCAAGTCAACAATGTACGAAATTCCTTAGATCGCTTGCTCGATCTTTGCTTTGTCTCTGATCTGGCAAGAGTCAGTTTGGTTAGGGTCCCGCCCTTGACACAACCCGAAGATCCATACCATCCAACTTTTGATGTTACTATCGATATTGGGACTGTTATGGAGAATAAGTCTGATCGGCCAGCTAAGAAAGTCCACTGCTTTCGCAAGGCGGATTTTCGACGGCTGAATAATTTCATATCTGACTTTGATTGGTCCGATCCCTACATGTGCACTGACATGGTGGTTGCCATGGATATTTTTTACAATGCTATGAATTCCTTTTTTACAGAATGTGTTCCGCTTTACTATCCGTCAATCTCAAATAAGCCTCCCTGGTTTAGTAAAGAGTTGACTCGCCTTAAAAACATTAAGTCCAATCTCTATTCTAAATTTAAACGTAACGGTTCTCAAGCTGTCCATTCTCGTTATTTAGCGGCGCGGTCTAAGTTCACCGTGCTTAACGCGCAGTGTTATAAAAACTATCTGACGCGTTGTAGGGTTCAGTTCGCGGTGGACCCAAAACAGTTTTCTAATTTTGTCAACACTAAACGTAAGCCTATTACACATCCTTCCTCGCTTTCATTTGAAAATACTTCAGCAAACAATGATCAGGAAATCGCCGATCTTTTTGCTCAGTTTTTTCAAACTACTTATTCTCCGTCATCCGATTCAAACCAGACCTATTCTTATAACATGCCCAAATCAAACCTAATCTTCAGTCCTAGCTTAACCGAAAGCTCCCTTCTTTTGGATCTCCAACGTGTCAAGCCAGTTTACTCGCCAGGTCCCGATGGAATACCAGGCTGTGTGCTTAGGTATTGTGCCGAGGCCCTGTGCAGTCCCCTTCTAAAATTGTTTACCTTATCCTTAGATACATCCAAATTTCCCCTTGTTTGGAAGGAATCATTCGTCATTCCTCTCTACAAAAAAGGTAGCAAAGTGGATGCTAACAACTATAGAGGAATCTCTAAGTTGTCAGCCATCCCAAAACTTTTCGAAAACGTAATTACTCCCCATTTGCAGCACCTGTGTAGATCAGTAATTTCTCCATGCCAACATGGATTTGTTAAACGAAGATCAACGACAACTAACCTTCTGGAGCTCACTTCTTTTATTATAAGGGGCTTTCCTCAACATTTACAGACAGATGTCATCTATACTGATTTCAGTAAGGCATTTGACTCAGTTAATCATTCCCTTCTTGTTAGGAAACTCGACTTAATCGGTTTTCCAGTAGATCTTCTTAGGTGGATCTCAAGTTATCTGAATGGCAGGACGCAAAAGGTCCTCTTTAAAAACAACTTGTCGAATGTTCTCCGGGTGACCTCTGGCGTCCCGCAAGGGAGCCACCTGGGTCCCTTACTTTTTACATTATTTATTAACGACTTGCCCAAAGTTTTGACTAACTCCAGAGTACTCATGTACGCTGACGACGTTAAGCTTTGCGTGCAATATAAGGACGGCGCTAGCCAGTCAGATTTACAAACAGATCTTAATAACTTTCAAGAATGGTGCACTGCAAACAAATTAAACCTAAATGGCTCCAAATGCAAGCTCATGTCATTCTCACGCGCCTCTCCCATGCTTGCAACTTATTCGCTGAACTGCTGCTCTCTGGAAAGGATCACTCTAGTTGACGATTTGGGTATCCGCCTAGATTCTAAACTGGAGTTTATAGATCATATTTCGTCCATTGTAAATAAAGCCAGGGGTGTGCTTGGATTTATTAAACGGTGGTCGAAAGAATTCGATGACCCCTACGTCACGAAGAATTTATACATTTCGTTAGTTCGTCCTATTTTAGAATATGGATCTTGCGTTTGGAGTCCCCAGTGGGACGTTTACAGCAAACGCATTGAGTCAGTTCAAAAGAATTTTTTACTTTTTGCACTTCGTGGCTTAAACTGGGATGCAAACCTTAGGTTGCCATCTTATTCTAGTAGACTTCTCCTAATTAACCTACCTTCCTTAGCAAACCGTAGGACGATGCTAGGCATTATTTTTATGTATAACCTGATCCGTGGTGACGTGGAAAGCACCGATCTTTTGGGGCTGTTGAATTTCCACGTACCATGTAGAAACACCAGATCCTACTTGCCTTTCGTTTTACACCATTGTAGAACCTCGTATGAAATGCATGAACCCTTTAGAGTACTATGTGCAAATTATAATGATTTGTACAAAATAGCCTCATCAGTAGATAGCCTTCCTAAACTAAAAACATTAATCTTAACCCACTTAGTACACATGCAAGATAGCAATCAAGCTGCGCGCCATTAGTCTATATGGTGGAGGGTAGTTTCCTCGCATTCTTTTTCCTATACTTTTCTTTCGCGCCTATTAACACCTAACCCTAACAAGCACGTGCTTGGTTTCGAAGGGACACTTGAGTGTACTGACCGTAGTGCATCAACGTCCATATATAAATATTAATACAAAATCAATATTATATAAAAATCAAGTTTTAGGCTTAAGATAGTATTGCCTAAAAATATTCAAAAAAATTTATTTTGTTCAAATCTTGCCTAGAATTGAGGCATGTTTCTATTGCCGAAAAATATGGCATTTTTGACAGATATTGCCTAAAATTTAGGCCAGTTTCCATTATATAAAAAGAATGAATTTTGGACAATTTTTAGGCAATAACTGCCTCGACTTCCGTTTTAAGTCAAATGGACCAACATTTTAGGTAATTTGGCAGCTTTTTCAGTCCATTTTTCTGGGTGTACAAATTACCTAGGTGCCGGGACATAGCGACATCCCAGGTAATGTAAAAGCAGACGAGCTAGCCCGAGAAGGCTCGGCTGTCAGTGCAAAAATTAGAAGGATATCGATCTCGCTCAACTCAGTCCAGACAGTGATTCATTACCATTTCAGAATGATAGCCACCAAGAAATGGTCAAGAAAAAGTGAGTACGAAAGATCGGAACAATGTTGGCCGGCTTTCAATAGTAATCGGACCAAGGAACTGATATCCAACAGCAAACGGGATATCAGCAGGATTATAGAAGTGTCCACCGGTCATTGGGCGATTGGAACGCATGCAATTAAGATGGAACTGCCATACAATGCAACCTGCAGAAGCTGCATAGACATAACGGAACAGCAGACACCAGAGCATCTGCTCTGCAAGTGTCCAGCACTAAACAGGATCAGAGCACGTCACTTCGGTGCCTACTTGGAGTCTCTAGCAGGAGCCTCACCTCTTATACCTACCTACCTACCTTTTGGTTTTCCCGCTAGTTTTGCGGGAAAACAGCTAAAAAAGCTAGATTTCCCGCGCCCATTGAGATTGTATACCTTTTGGTATACAACACATCTCTCCGAAAATTAGCTTTCTCATCAAAATAAATAGCTATGATCCAATATAGCTAACTTCTTACATGGATTTTTAGAATTAATTTTTCCCATTTGAGTTTTAAACAAAAAACCTGGTACCAAATTTTTTACAATTTTGTGCGTTCAGCTAACATCAGGGATTATAACTATGTGGTATAATTTGTATACCCGGTACCCATAGGGTACAAGGGTATTATGTGTTAGTGCCAACCGAGAATGTATGTAACAGGCAGAAGGAGGCCAGGTAGGTCAGCACCACCAGCCGAGTCGATTTAGCCATGTCCGCTTGTCCGTCCGTGTGAAACAACAGATCTCAGAGACTATAAGAGCAAGAATTACCAAATTTGGTGACAACATTGGAATCTGCTGCATAAAAAACGTTAAATAAGCTCGTTATTTTCGGGTTAAAGTTAATTGATCAAATAAATTAACGTTAAATAACGGACGTTTTCTGAAATTTCAGTAAAATCGGATGATAAACATGGGAGATATTAGCAATAAGGTTAGAATTTTAACACACCGCCCTAAGGCACTGCTCTTGCAAGCTGTAGCCGACAGGTGGCGCATTCGAGCCTTGGCCGTGCGATATAATAGCGCCAACTGCAGAAGAAATGACAAAAGAATATACCAAGAAATGACAAAAAAATAACATAATTCATTTTTTGACGCCTCACTGTAGCTCATTTTTACGAAAACTCGTTGCAAATGTCGGATTTCGGGTTGTTGAATTTAGCAAATCTTTTGATACCATTCATTTAGGAATTAATCAAGCTATTCAAAACCAACATTTTATAATTTACAAAATTTGTTCAGTATTTATAGTCGCTGCTCAAAGTCTGACAATTTTCCTGTAGTTGCAAAAAGGTAAAAAACTCGCTAAATCGACAGATTTAAATTAACAGATTAAACTACTAAAAAAGTAGTTAAGTTAAAAGAAAAAAAAAAAATTCTGCTTTAAGGAACCAATTTTAAACCTGAATTAAATTTTTTTCGCACTTCTATTTTATTTAGATTTAAAAAAAAAAAATGTTTTTTTTTCCTTATTTTCAATGTTTAGTGGAAAATAAAAAAAAATGTAATATTTCGCCGAGCTCTAGATAATACTAAAAACAAGTAAGAAAGCTATAGCCGAATGTGCTCGACTGTGAGATACCCGGTACCTAAACGTTTGCGCTTCACACTAAAAGGTAATTTAAAATTGTAGATACATTATAATAGTCTACTTCGATACTTCTTAAAATAAATCTCCTCTCGAATTAGCTCCCGACCTTAACAATTTAATGTCATACTTAAATATGAATTATACATTTTATAGGAAAACATAAAAACCCGCTCGATCGGCGTCAAAAAATGAATTATGTTATTTTTTCTAATTTCTTGCTATATTCTTTTGTCATTTTTTCTGCAGGTGGCGCCATTATATCGCACGGCCAAGGCTCGAATGCGCCACCTGTCGGCTACAGCTTGCAACAGCTGTGCCTTAGGGCGGTGTGTTAAAATTCTAACCTTATTGCTAATATCTCCCATGCTTATCATCCGATTTTACTGAAATTTTCAGGAAACGTCCGCTCTATTTTATTCATTTTTTGTATAGCTTATTTTACGTTTTTTATGATTTTTGAGGGCGGAAGTGGGCGTGGCCAAATTTTAAAACAAACTTGATCTGCGTGCAACAAATTCCAATGTTGTCACCAAATTTGGTAACTCTAGCTCTTATAGTCTCTGAGACCTGTTGTTTCACACGGACAGAAAGACGGACAGACGGACAGGCGGACATGGCTAAATCGACTCGGCTGGTGACGCTGATCAAGAATATATATACTTTATAGGGTCGGAGATTTCTCCTTCTGTCTGTTACATACATTCTCGGTTGGCACTAACTTAGTGGAGATATTCAACTAACAAACCAAAAAAAACCATTGCTACAATTGTGCGCATTTCGAGATTTTGATAATTGTTCATATCAAACCATGCTACTAAACTGGCACTTTGTAGTCGGCCAGTATGGAAAACGGAAAGGCAGCAAAAAGTATAGCTTCAAGTACCGGAGTTGCAAAAAAAAAAAAATTACGCCTCTTTTGGTGGGCGTAACCTACAAAACGTACTACCTACAAAATTTTGGAGATTTGTAAATTATTATACAAAAAAATTAAGTAGATACCTTCAATAGATCAAAAGTTATTAATTTTGCAACGTGTTTTGAGAAAACGATCCACAGTGCGCCGATCGAGCCGGTTTTTATGTGTTCCTATAAAATGTATCATTCATATTTAAGTATGACATTAAATTTTTTAGGTCGGGAACTAATTCGAGAGGTGATTTATTTTAAGAAGTATCGAAGTAGAGTATGATAATGTACGCACAATTTTAAATAGGCTTTTAGTGTAAAGCACAGACTTTTAGGTATCGGGTATCTCACAGTCGAGCACTCTCGACTGTAGCTTTCTTACTTGTTTAATAATAGCTAAGTCATATAGGAACGACCTCTGGACATGGTATTGAGTTATACTAATTAACTCTAATGGGAGACCTACAATGGGCGACCTACATACATACATATGTCATTTAAAAACTTCTTGTTGAATTATTTGTAATTTATTTTTGTTAACGTTACTATTAATCGTCACAAAATTTGATATCAGAAACTTTTATCTCACCTCGTTAAGCGGTGTTTTTATACCCGGTACCCATAGGGTACAAGGGTATTATAAGTTTGTGCCAACCGAGAATGTATGTAACAGGCAGAAGGAGGCATCTCCGACCCCATAAAGTATATATATTCTTGATCAGTATCACCAGCCGAGTCGATTTAGCCATGTCCGTCTGTCCGTCTGTCCGTCCGTGTGAAACAACAGATCTCAGAGACTATAAGAGCTAGAGTTACCAAATTTGTCGACAACATTCGAATCTGTTGCGCGCAGATCAAGTTTGTTTTAAAATTTGGCCACGCCCACTTGCGCCCTCATAAATCATAAGAAACGTTATTAAGCTATACTCGTTATTTTCGGGTTAAACTTAATAGATACAATAAATAAATAAAATTAAGTGGACGTTTCCTGAAAATTTCAGTAAAATCGGATGATAAACATGGGAGATATTAGCAATAAGGTTAGAATTTTAACACACCGCCCTAAGGCACTGCTGTTGCAAGCTGTAGCCGACAGGTGGCGCATTCGAGCCTTGGCCGTGCGATATAATGGCGCCAATGTATGTATGTACAATGTAGTGTATGTACATTTTTAAATTGCCTTTTAGTGTGAAGCGCAAACGTTTAGGTACCGGGTATCTCACAGTCGAGCACAGTAGCTTTCTTACTTGTTGTTTAATAGAAATGATCGGAAAATGTATAGAAAAAAAATTATTGTTTTGTTGTGTTTAACGTATGGCCATTTGTAATGATTTCTGGGTTTTTAAATGTCCTTAACCAAAAAAGAATGGATACTGAAAAATGTTTCTATTCTTAAACAATTTGCCAAGTATTACATATTTATAACATTAACTAATTATACATGTCGACAAAAATCGAACTTTTTCGGGCCGGCAAATAAAACCCATTGATTCTGATAGGTCTGAACCGGTACATTACTAGCCTGAAACTGAAAAGTTTCCATCACGTACCAATTTTAGAAAATCGCGGTCAAAGTATCATGGACTGCTTGGATCGGCACTTTTCAAGGCTTAATAACTCCCAAACCTTACGTAGCCCAGAGCTGGCATTAAGCTTAAAATAGCGTTGGCCTTTTTACTTAAATATTAAACAAGGATATCCAATGGGGGAACTCTCGTTCTTTAGTTATAATGCATTTTACAAACCTAGTTTTGTCACAAATTCTGTATGTTGTAGCCCTGATATCTGAACCTATTTTTTAGAGACTTTTGGTTTCGGAACATTGATGTTTTTCCCAACTTTTGAGGAATTTATTGGTATTAAGTTGAATACTTTAAACATAAATTCAACTTTGTGCATAAATATTATAATCAAAAATGTCCAGAGAATGTGTTGTTGACCCATAAACCGTTTGTTTTGTGTGATTAAATTATAATCCCAAGCCGATGTTTCTAACCAAAGCCAAGACTCACACCAAATTTGTAAAGTTTCAGGGCTCCAACATAGCACACATTTGTCACAAAACTAAATTTGTAAAATGCACTATATCTAAAGAACGAAGGTCCCCCATTGGATATTCTTGTTTAATATTGAGGTGAAAAGGCCAAGGCTTTTTTTAAGCCTAATGCCAGCTCTGGGCTACGTAAGGTTTGGGAGTTATTAAGCCTTGAAAAGTGCCGATCCAAGCAGTGCATGATACTTTGACCGCGATTTTCTCAAAATTGGTACGCGACGGAAACTTATCAGTTTCTGAATAGTAATGTACCGATTCAGATCTATCAGAAGCAATGGCTTTTATTCGCCGGCATTTTTTTTGTCGACCAGTGTTATTAAAACTGCATGGGTATATAAACTTCGTCGAAGGAAGCTTAGTTTTATTTTTATCTTAGGAGCACATATTTCAGTAAATAATATTACCTACCTTGTTGTTTTTAAGAATACCTCATAAAATGTTTATCATTAGAACTAAACAGCAATCGTTTATTAATTAGTAATCGTTCTCAGGGCCTAGGTCAACAACACTTATAAACTAAAATCGTTTCATTTCAGACTGTGCATTCAACGCACACATAGCCATTATCAGGCGGGAAAGAACCAAGTTGGGACAGACACAGAGCAAGTGGTACTGGCGATTTCGGCATACAAATCAGAGTTCATAACTTTGCTCTTTCTGTTGCCAATCCTGCAAGAAGAGCCAGCTATGTCATTACCGAAGTATATGGATGTGCAAATGCTAAGTATACAGATATCAAAACACGGGTTATTTAACCCATTAAGACCATCGATTTTCGATTATCAGCAGAAGAAAAAGCTTGCCGAGCCCTAAAGCTCTTTCAAGTATAGTAACGACCAACTCACTATTTGGAGCTGACTTTGCAAATTATGTGGAGATAAAAGTGGCGTACTACCAGCAAATGTCTCTCCTGCAACACCCACTTGCACTCTCTCACTGCAACCAATGCATCGATACATGCAAGTGCATTCAAGTCCCTTAGGCCAACTCTAAAAGAGCAGGCAGTGCTTATGGACCCGAACGACAATTGTTACTAGCTAAATTAAATTTTGTCTTCCCAGTTACGTGAGGGCAATACCAAATAGTCGTTAGCAGCATCGGGAAACAAAAGCATTGGAAATTTGAAGTGGGTTGCTGTCGGCTTACCTGTCAATGTGCGATAATATCCACAGAGCAACATGAAATAAGTTTTTGAGTAAATAGTAAGTTAATATCCATAAACCAGAAGTTAAAGGCAAATCTTAATGGTCTCTTTTTTTTAGATATTTACGTCTGCATTACGATTCAAGGTTACAATTTCAGTTTCAATTTCATCAAGTAAAAATGTTCCGTCATCGTATTGCCAGTCAACTCATCAATGTCATTGATACTGTTGAATGGAAGGTCGAACTCGGAATAAAGCTATAGAAATATACATATACAGTAGAATCCGGTTATACCGACTCTGCTTATAGCGTCCGTCCGGTTATTGCGACGAAAACTCGGTGGCTTGGTTGGTCCCCATACAAACTTATATGAAAGGGCCTCCGCTTAGTACGTTTCCGCTTTTAGCGACAAACCGCTTATGCCGACGAGATTTTTCACAATTCAACCGGATATTGCGACGTGCCGAAAAAAAAAAAAAACTTTAGAGAGGAAAATTTGATTTCTTTAACAATGCTAAAAGAAGCAAACAAAATCATTAATTTTGTGTTTTTTCAATACGAAAAAACAAACAAAATCATGGATTTTGTGTTCTTTCAATACGAAAATAATTTTTCAAAATTGAAAAAAAAAAAAGGTATCTAGCTTGAAAATAAGCTAAACTGGCAACAGTGGCGACACTGTGCAGACCTCATAGCCAATTCCATGAGATGTCCCGTTATATTTCTAGTTTTTTTCTGCTTTTTTCCAAGTAAAACTAAATGCGTAAATTCTCGAAATGTGAGTTAATGCGCAAAATGCGAATATATAATCCTTTTTTTTTTGGCTCGACACGTGTGCATTACACCCGCAAAATGTCTTTAAAACGAAAGTGCTTCTCCGTTGAAGAAAAAATGCAAATTATTCGGCGCTTGGAAGCCGGTGAGCGCAACGTTACTCTGGCAAAAGAATTCTGCGTGTGCCACACAACAATTGCCACAATAAAAAAAAATAAAGAACAAATTAAAGCTTTATTTAACAGTAATGTCTTAAAGCCAAAACGCGTCAGGGCGTCAACTCAAGATCAAGTCGTGTAGCGTGTAACGACTGGGTGCTTGCTATAGGATCCGGCTCTCGCTCGTCGGCTTTGGGGGTGGTGGTCTTGCTTGTACAGATCCGAACACTAACTACACCTTATTATAACTAAGACTAGAATTGAGCAAGCTAGCGACAAGAGAGAATACGATAAACGGAACCGGAAGAGAGAACAGATAAATTCAGGAAGGAAGTAAAGGGATAGAAAAGATTGAGAGAAAGTCAGAGAAAGCGAAGCCACTGATGTCATTGTGGTTTCGTTTTGCCCTCCCTACCTATGATCACCATCCTTGGAGCTTGAGTCCGGTGACCCCTTAAACACCCTACGATCGCGGGTACATCGGCAGAGTTCAGATGGTTGGTTTTAGTTATTCATAGTTTTAATATGTGTTTTCATAGTTATAGTTATAATTCTGTGATTTAGACATTAAGATAATATAAAGGCGAATGCATATTCATATAATAAAGTAAGGTATAAAATATAGAAGGTAATAGTAAACATAATTTTGTAATTAAATATAGGATCTTAAAATGTATATATTCTCATTTAAATTCAAAAGTTTCAATTTCAGTAGATTCAATATGTTTCAACGTTGTTAAGTTATTACTCAAATTTATGTAAATGTTTAAAGAGATGTTTAAGTTTAAATTCAAAACTATTAATAAAAGTAGCATTCAAGATATTGACAAATGTAGTTTAGCGAGAGAATTCGAGAGGCTTTATTTTGAGTTCGACAATAATGCGACTAAATTCTCAATAACACTCACTGCATGACTCCATCGATGAAGATCGATCTCCAAATCCGGGTTCTGCTGTAAAGAAAACGGCGGCTTTTCACCGTGGGGAAAGATAATATGGGAAACTCCTCGACTCAATGATACAAAGAAAGATCAACCTCGAAATCTCTCATTAAATTGAATACTTTTGCAAAAATAATGTTGAAATTAAATACTTAAATCTATAAAGTTAATTAATTCTAATTTTAATAGCATTGGGCTCTTCAATAATATCAGAAATTCATCAATTAAATGGTTTTTGGTAACTCGACAATTAAATTCGGATTAAATATCGTTAAGCGCAGGGATACTGTCAGCGCACCGCTCATAATATGGCAAATGACTCTCAAAACTGGCTCGATTGGCCATAGCCAAGACAGGGTAATACATAAAGTAAGGTTAGATTTGATTTATCACGCGGCGAACGATTTCAGATTTGCTTCCTCAGGAAAATACATTGCTTTACGTATCGGCTGGGTCTGCCATACTTTTGGCTCAATTTAACGATCTCGAAAGGTAGTTTAAACAACGAAGACTTATCTGCTGGGTCCCTCGTAGCTGCGGCAGATTGACATTATTGGTGCCTTCTTTCCTTTAGGCTTCGGCAGAACGTTCAGAATTTCTCCATGGGGTGCTCCTCGAGACGATAGATTAGCTTTAAGAAGCCTACGATAGGGGGTGCTCCTCTGGACACCGGAGCAGCTTAGAGAAGCCTGCCATTAGGGGTGCTCCCCTGGACACCGAAGGTGCTCCCGGGACACTAAGGTCACCTTACGGGATCTTCTAGGTTTTAGAGACTCCTAGGTAGTCATTTTCTTGGGGCACAATCTAATAGAATAAAGACGGAATTAGCCGACTGGCAAAATCTAAGCCACAGTGAGTCTAAACGTACCTAATGTGCCCCATAACACAATTGGCTGGGATTCCTGGGCTTGACACAAGGCGGCTGCGCGACTTAGGCAGCAGCAGCGCGAGCAGTGTACGCCGTTAGGTCGACGGCAGCGCCGGCCGGCACGATCAATTGCAACCTGCATGAATTTTAGGGTTAAATACCGCATAAACTGCCGGCGCAATCACACTCACTTTCAGAAAAATCGCTTTCCACTATTCGTAAACACTTTTCCTGGCCGGATGCCACTAATCGATACGATTTAATTGTCTTTTCGACTTATGCACGTTTTTCACAAATACTAGAGCAACACGTCCGTATGGTCAGCCGGTTCAAATGAAAAGAATGGCCACCGGAACCGGGACTAGATCAGCTACCATTACAGTCACTACGTGGCAGCAGCCATTTGGCAGGTGTCAAAGCTAAGCTTTTGCGAAGCAACCCTACCAACTATCGATAACAACATTTTCGATCTGGCTACCCTGCTCTAAGCCTGGCTCAACTGTTCGAAAATTTTAGGTATTTTAGAACACCTAACATCTGGCAACGCTAAATTTAGTGTTCGAAAATATTCGAATATAGCTAGAATTTGGTTTAAGTCTGGACTTAGGTACAAACACAAAAAAAATACCAAATTAATTTTTTTGTCGCCAAGGTCAGTTTAAGCTAAGCTCTGCCTTTAATCAAATAGAAAATTGAAGCATACTTTTTGACCAAACTGGTTTTAAGTTGCTACAGGCGCCGCTACAAAACCCCCCTGCTACAATCAGGCTAGGGTATATAATTCTAGGTACCCTAGACTGATACCGCCTGGAGCGACGCTACTGTCGAATGTCCTTGGCATGGTAATTACCTAGCACTCGACCTTGTAAGTCTTCAAGTTCGTAATATGAACTTCCTAATTTCCTTCTTACGCGTGCTTTCACAAATGCTGGCCCAAATTTAGCGTTGTAGCCGGTTTGAAAGCAACTTTGCTTAAAATTGCGTCGAAATACTTCCTGCCCTACAGCGAAAGAAACTTCTCTTGACCGCAAGTTGTAACGCTTCTCGTTCGAATCGTGAGCTTTCTGCATTTGCTTAGTCGCTTCTTCTCGAATAATCTCGAACGAATCTTGCCGGTTATACATCAATGAACGGTCATCTAGCATATTCAACTTCCTTAACAAGGAGTAAGTTGAACCGGACGTTACCATATGTTGACCAAAAGCCATATAGTAAGGAGTGGTTCCTATACTCGAATGGATCGAGGACCTTAAGGCACAACATATTTTATTCAGGTACTCGTCCCAGTCCTTTTGATCTGGACGAAGATAAGCCCTTATGCCAGAGATGACAGAGCGATTCACGCGCTCGGAAGCGTTGGCTTGGGGCGAATGGACAGCTGTTAGTGTGTGCGATATTTCGTACTGCCGCATTAGCTTTTGAAATGCTTCGGAACGAAATTGAGAACCGTTGTCTGAGACCACTGTTTCAGGTACTCCAAAAGTCATAAACAGCTCTCCTTCGAGATACTTGATAACGACACTAGCATTTATCTTCTTGACCGGTTTTAAAAATACAAATTTAGAAAAGTGGTCAAGAACAATGAATATTCCGATATTACCACTTCTTGAACGTGGGTATGGTCCAAGAAAGTCGATGAAAATACGTTGGAAAAGTCGAACCGTTTCTGGCGCTTTTCCTAGAGGTAGCCTGAGGACATGGTTCGGCGATTTCGTAGGCTTGCAAGTCTCACACGCATTGACGTAAGCTTTTACATCCGGTACGAGTCGTGGCCAAAAATAATATCTCCTTACGCGCTCGATAGTCTTATGTATTCCACCATGAGAAGCTAAAGGACTATTGTGCGCTTGAAAAAGAACTTTGGGAACGAATTCTGCGGGTATCCACAACTTCCATGCATATTCATCATGCTTCTGTTCTCCAGTTAAATGTTCTGCTTTCCTATAGACATATCCACTTTCCGTTTTAAGATCAGGAAAGTTATCTTTATTCGCATTAACCTTTGCTACTAGATCTCTATATTCAGGAGATTTGAATTCCTCTGATCCTAAATCAACAAGCAAACCTTCCTGCAAGTCTATAGCTGCTACTTCGTCTTCATTGACGCGCGACAAAGAATCTGGAACAACGTTCAAGGTACCTTTACGATGTTCAATCTTGAAACGATATCTTTGCAGAGCTAACGCCCATCGAGCTAATCGCGAGCTAAGATCGTGATTTGGACATAAGCCATTTCAGCGAAGCGTGATCAGTTATGATGGTGAACTCGTGACCTTCCACGTAGGCTCTAAAATTTCTCAAAGCTACGATAGCAGCCAAACATTCCTGCTCTGTCACAGTATAATTGCGCTGAGCTCGATTCAATTTCTTTGAAATAAACGCAATCGGACGCTCGTCCCCTTCCTCGGATACTTGCACTAGCACAGCACCGACACCAGACTTGCTTGCATCGCAATGAATGGCGAATGGCTTAGAAAAGTCCGGGCTACATAATACCGGAGCTTCGCTAAGGCGAGACTTCAACACTTCAAATGCTTCAAGCGCTTCGGTTGTTAAAGAAAATCTCCGCTTTGTTGTCATAAGATCGGTTAACGGGGAAGCAAGAGTCGCGAAATTCGGAACAAATTTACGGTACCAACCACATAAACCCATAAAGCTTCTCAAGCCTCGAAGAGTTTTCGGCACCGGAAACTCGGTAATTGCTTTCACCTTTTCAGGGTCTGTTCGTATCCCGCCATCACCTATGATATGGCCAAGATAGCGAACCCGTCGCATGCAGAAATGACTTTTGCCAATATTGATTGTCAATCCTGCACGCTTGATGTGAACGGCTATCTCCCTGAGAACATCAAGGTGACTCTCGAAGTTAGACGAAACTACTAAAAGATCGTCGAGGTAGACGAATACTTCGTTTCGAAGATGTGCGGGGACTACTTTGTCCATTAAGCGAGACATGGTACTGGTGGCATTACACAGCCCAAAAGGCATCACCTTAAATTGGTAAAGAGGTCTACCAGGGACTGTGAAGGCAGTCTTATCTCGGGATTGCACTTCTAGTGGCACTTGCCAATAAGCATCTTTCAAGTCGAGGCTTGAAATATACTCAGCCTTAGGTAATCGACTGAGGATCCCGCTGATTTGGGGGAGTGGATACGCGTCCTTCTCAGTGAAACTATTTACCTTTCGGCAATCTAAACAAATCCTCACTTTGCCCGGTTTAGTGACCATGACAATAGGAGAAGACCACGCGCTTTCTGATTCCTCAATCACACCTAATTTCAACATTCTGTCGATTTCTTCATACATACTCTTCTCCACAGCAGGCGAAACGGGAAAATGCCGCTGTTTGACTGGTTTTGCGCTACCTACATCAATCGAATGGGTTATCAAGCTGGTCTTGCCAAGTCCTTCCTGTGTAAACGAAGGAAAACAATTGATAACATTTGCTAATTTAGCTTTCTTTTCCTCAGATAAGTCGTGTTGATCAACCTCGACATTACTGTTACTAACATCATTCGATTCTAATTCCGATATGCACAAATTCTTGGGAAGAAGATCGTAAAGTCTCCAAAAATCTATACCTAAGTAAAGATCTTGTTTTAGAGAAGGCACAATATAGATAAGTAAAGATTTTCTAACATCACCATATTCTACGTCAACTTTCATATTGCCTACTATGCGTTGTGGACTTCCATCTGCCGTGGTAGCACTAACGTTTAACGATTTGTAAACATAAACCTTTGACATGATTTCTTTGGCTAACTCACCGCCAAAACAACTTATTGAAGCACCAGAATCAAGTAAACCGTAAACAGTACGATCTAATAATCGTATAGGCAAGAACGGACGAGGATCTCGAGTACCAGTAGGAATCGAACAAATGTATTTCAATCCACGTCTGCAGTTTCTAACACTCTGCCAAAATAATCTGATTCTCCTAGAGCTTCGAGACATTGGTTTCTGAATTGGTGGTTCAGAACAAAAGAAAGGCATAGGAATATCTGGTAAATTTTTAATTTTAAAATGCAGTAAACTAACATCGCTATTTGGAACGTCAGGGGTTATTGTTGGTGGTGCTTCTGAATATGCATCCACACTTAATCGGTCATTGTTGACTGGTTTCGAGCGGCATTCGAAATCTTCGGTTTGTATGGCGACTTCGAAATGCCGAATTTTAAGTTTTTTGCACACTTAGAACAATTCGGCTTATAAGTGTTAGCTGCTCCGCATCCGTAGCAAAAGACACGTTTTTCCGCTAAACAATCCTGGTATCTGTGCCCGTCTTTGCGACAATTCCAGCAGACCAAGGAAAATGCGTCAACTTCAAACTCGCTTTCGGATTCGGAACCGATTTGCGGACCATCGTCTTGAATCAACTCCGAGACTTCTCGTCGGAAAGGAGTGACTCTAGAGTAACCGTGAGAGTGTTTGACATCGTCAAGAAAAGCTTCACGTCGACGACAGATTTCTCTCAACTCGGGAACTGTTCCAATATCTACATTTAAAATTTCATGCCTTATTTCAGGTCTTAAATTATTCTTTAGAACACGAGCTAGTTTTCGTGTGGACCATGGTGTCTCTAGCTGATCGATTAAAACATTTACGCTATCGTAAAAACTATCAAAAGTCTCATTAGGCTTTTGCTTCCTATTTCGTATCAGCTCCTCAATGTCAACATCATCTCTTCTTTGACGAAATTGTAAGCGGAGAGCTGAACATAATCTATCCCAACGAACTTCAGATACTGATTTGTGGTAACGCCAATAAAACTCGTTGGCTTTACCTTCGAAGAGAACGCTAACGTGTTTGCAGAGCACCGAGAAGTTTCCTTCTAAGGTTTGGTGCGTAAGCGCATCTACTCTATAGATAAAGTTATCTATCGTTACACCTGATCCGGAATATTTAATTTTCCAACCATTTAGGATGTGTACTACCTTGTCAGGTCTATTAATGAGATCGGACGATGAACTTCTATGTGAAATGGGGGAGCCAGTGTTAGGCATAGCCATGTTTGTGTTTGGTATTTCTTCACCCCTAGTATTGTTATTGTTAACAACTTCTACTAACGTTGGAGGTGTGGCTGACCTTTCATCTCCATTAGCAGCGGAATTTGCAGGAGTTGCAATTAGTCTTTGAACACTTTCGACTACTGTAGTCTGTACTAATTCAACCATTTTCTCCGATAGTATGGTGAGCATTCTTCGCTCCATCGCAAGAAGAGTAATAGCATTCATTTGATTATTATCCCTAACTAAAGTGCTTGCAGAAGTACCAGGGCTTTCTTCAGCTTGGTTTCTACTTTCGCTAACTTCTGTTTGCCGACTTCTAGATTGAGATCGAGTTTGTAAACCTTTATTATCGGTTACTGGCCTACAGGACGATTCGCAAACAGGACAGTTTTCGCTTTTCTTGAAATGAGCTTCTAGGCACTTCCTATGAAACTCATGGTTGCATAAAGTTTTAAAAATGTCAGTTGCGGACTTAATTTCAGTTTTACATAACGGACAGACTGGCTTTGAGACTTCTTGAGAGCCTTTGCCTGGTGATCGGTCTAAACCCATTTTCAGATAAGATAAAGATAAGATAACGATAAGATAAAGATAAGATAAATACAACCAAGTGTATAACTTGAGACCAAAAGAATTTAAGAAAATGTATAAGAATTTTCTCAACAAAAGGTAAGATAAATATATAGATAAATTTGAAAAGGTATAAATCAAATTAAATCTGAACTCATTGCTCGATGTCCCTTAATCGTAGGATAATGTTATTAAATACTGTACTTTCTCGGAAAAATTTAGAAAATAAAGTCATAGTTTTGTTTGTTTCCTATCTTTCAACAAAAATAGAAACAAAAAAAGGGAGATAGTTAGAATTTATCAAAGTTAAAACGGACAAAATTCCATTCGAAAACAAAACTCTTGTATTCCTGCTTCACCTTTAATAAAATCTAACTCCTCAAAGGCGAATTGAAATTAAATCTTCCCATTAGTCATTCGCGGATAGGGCACTTCTCAGAGATTGTACCACTATATTCCATGACGTTTGAACGTAACGAAAATTTTCAACTTCTAAAGTTTAGATTAGGCAATGATTTGGCAAATCAGACAGGGCCAGAAGATCGAAAAAGTTCGATGCTTTCCGTATTTTCCTCTACCTAATTATTCCTCACCATTACTTAATGAAGGAAAATCTTCAGCGTTAAAATTTAATTGTGGCCAAGATGAAAACTTACGTTCTCTATCTTTGTTATCCAAAACAATTAAAAATCAACGAGAAAACTTTATATAGAAATGAAAGTAAAGATAAAATTTGAAAGATATAGAAAAAGAATTTGAATTTATCTATCGGTGAGTCTTAATGAGTTATAACTGTACTCACTAAGGCCCTAAACGTTAAGGCGCCACTTTTCTTAATAATAATAAGGAATTATAACTGTAGCGTGTAACGACTGGGAGAAGTGTTTAGAATCCGGTGGAATCTGTAGTTGCGGGTGCTTGCTATAGGATCCGGCTCTCGCTCGTCGGCTTTGGGGGTGGTGGTCTTGCTTGTACAGATCCGAACACTAACTACACCTTATTATAACTAAGACTAGAATTGAGCAAGCTAGCGACAAGAGAGAATACGATAAACGGAACCGGAAGAGAGAACAGATAAATTCAGGAAGGAAGTAAAGGGATAGAAAAGATTGAGAGAAAGTCAGAGAAAGCGAAGCCACTGATGTCATTGTGGTTTCGTTTTGCCCTCCCCTACCTATGATCACCATCCTTGGAGCTTGAGTCCG
The DNA here is from genome assembly GCA_018153105.1 of Drosophila rufa. Taxonomy (NCBI): domain Eukaryota; kingdom Metazoa; phylum Arthropoda; class Insecta; order Diptera; family Drosophilidae; genus Drosophila; species Drosophila rufa. The sequence goes on along the minus strand of JAECXS010000173.1, from coordinate 4,193,405 downwards.
GTGACCCCTTAAACACCCTACGATCGCGGGTACATCGGCAGAGTTCAGATGGTTGGTTTTAGTTATTCATAGTTTTAATATGTGTTTTCATAGTTATAGTTATAATTCTGTGATTTAGACATTAAGATAATATAAAGGCGAATGCATGTTCATATAATAAAGTAAGGTATAAAATATAGAAGGTAATAGTAAACATAATTTTGTAATTAAATATAGGATCTTAAAATGTATATATTCTCATTTAAATTCAAAAGTTTCAATTTCAGTAGATTCAATATGTTTCAACGTTGTTAAGTTATTACTCAAATTTATGTAAATGTTTAAAGAGATGTTTAAGTTTAAATTCAAAACTATTAATAAAAGTAACATTCAAGATTTTGACAAATGTAGTTTAGCGAGAGAATTCGAGAGGCTTTATTTTGAGTTCGACAATAATGCGACTAAATTCTCAATAACACTCACTGCATGACTCCATCGATGAAGATCGATCTCCAAATCCGGGTTCTGCTGTAAAGAAAACGGCGGCTTTTCACCGTGGGGAAAGATAATATGGGAAACTCCTCGACTCAATGATACAAAGAAAGATCAACCTCGAAATCTCTCATTAAATTGCATACTTTTGCAAAAATAATGTTGAAATTAAATACTTAAATCTATAAAGTTAATTAATTCTAATTTTAATAGCATTGGGCTCTTCAATAATATCAGAAATTCATCAATTAAATGGTTTCTGGTAACTCGACAATTAAATTCGGATTAAATATCGTTAAGCGCAGGGATACTGTCAGCGCACCGCTCATAATATGGCAAATGACTCTCAAAACTGGCTCGATTGGCCATAGCCAAGACAGGGTAATACATAAAGTAAGGTTAGATTTGATTTATCACGCGGCGAACGATTTCAGATTTGCTTCCTCAGGAAAATACATTGTTTTACGTATCGGCTGGGTCTGCCATACTTTTGGCTCAATTTAACGATCTCGAAAGGTAGTTTAAACAACGAAGACTTATCTGCTGGGTCCCTCGTAGCTGCGGCAGATTGACATTATTGTTGCCATCTTTCCTTTAGGCTTCGGCAGAACGTTCAGAATTTCTCCATGGGGTGCTCCTCGAGACGATAGATTAGCTTTAAGAAGCCTACGATAGGGGGTGCTCCTCTGGACACCGGAGCAGCTTAGAAAAGCCTGCCATTAGGGGTGCTCCTCTGGACACTAAGGTCACCTTACGGGATCTTCTAGGTTTTAGAGACTCCTAGGTAGTCATTTTCTCGGGGCACAATCTAATAGAATAAAGACGGAATTAGCCGACTGGCAAAATCTAAGCCACAGTGAGTCTAAACGTACCTAATGTGCCCCATAACACAATTGGCTGGGATTCCTGGGCTTGACACAAGGCGGCTGCGCGACTTAGGCAGCAGCAGCGCGAGCAGTGTACGCCGTTAGGTCGACGGCAGCGCCGGCCGGCACGATCAATTGCAACCTGCATGAATTTTAGGGTTAAATACCGCATAAACTGCCGGCGCAATCACACTCACTTTCAGAAAAATCGCTTTCCACTATTCGTAAACACTTTTCCTGGCCGGATGCCACTAATCGATACGATTTAATTGTCTTTTCGACTTATGCACGTTTTTCACAAATACTAGAGCAACACGTCCGTATGGTCAGCCGGTTCAAATGAAAAGAATGGCCACCGGAACCGGGACTAGATCAGCTGCCATTACAGTCACTACGTGGCAGCAGCCATTTGGCAGGTGTCAAAGCTAAGCTTTTGCGAAGCAACCCTACCAACTATCGATAACAACATTTTCGATCTGGCTACCCTGCTCTAAGCCTGGCTCAACTGTTCGAAAATTTTAGGTATTTTAGAACACCTAACATCTGGCAACGCTAAATTTAGTGTTCGAAAATATTCGAATATAGCTAGAATTTGGTTTAAGTCTGGACTTAGGTACAAACACAAAAAAAAAAATACCAAATTAATTTTTTGTCGCTAAGCTCTGCCTTTAATCAAATAGAAAATTGAAGCATACTTTTTGACCAAACTGGTTTTAAGTTGCTACAGGCGCCGCTACAGTCGATAAAGCATTGTTACAGTGGTTCATAATGCAACGCAGTCGAGGAATCCCATTAAGCGGTCCACTGCTTCAGGAAAAAGCTAATTTTTTTGCTACACAATTCAAAATTGAAAATTTTAATTGTTCTGCTAGTTGGATAAGCCGTTTTAAGGTCAGGCATAATATCGTCGCCGGTACAGTCAGTGGAGAATCTTTGTCAGTACAACAAGGCGATGTAAGCGAGTGGCTTACAAAGGTTTGGCCTACACTACGTAAGGATTTCAATGATGATGACATTTTTAATGCCGACGAAACTGGACTGTTCTACAAATTAACTCCAGACAAAACATTAAAATTTAAAGGTGGGAAGAAAAATCATTTTGAATAAATCTGTTTATTAAAATTTGAATTTATAGGTGAAAAATGCACTGGAGGGAAGCTGTCCAAAGAAAGGATAACTGTGCTTGTTGCAGCCAATATGAATGGTAATCTAAAAAAAAAATTATTGGTTATTGGAAAATCAAAGCGACCTAGATGCTTTAAAAATGTTCAGTCTTTGCCTGTTGGCTACTATAGTAATCGCCGGGCATGGATGACATCTGAAATTTTTATTAATTGGGTACAGGATTGGAATGCTGAGCTTAAAAAGCAGAAAAAGAAGATATTGCTATTAGTTGATAATTGTCCAGCCCATCCCACAATTAATGGACTAACGAATATCACTCTGGTTTTCCTCCCACCAAATACGACATCTGTATTACAACCAATGGATCAAGGCATAATTCGAGTGATTAAATCAACTTTTCGGAAAAATCTCGTACTTAAAATAATCAGCAATATGGATGAAAACAAAGATGAAAATTACCCGAAAATTACAATCCTTGATGCCATTTTAATGATAAATGATGCATGGCAACAACTTTCGCCATTGACAATTGCGAATTGTTTTAGGCATTCTGGGCTTGCCGAAGAAAATTTAGATGGTCCCAGCAGCTCATTCTCAAATGATATTGAAATCGGAGATGACATTCCTCTATCGGTTTGGGCGAGAGCTCTAAAAAATCAGCTACCGATTTCAGAGGAAGAACTGGGTGAATATGTTCTTATTGACAATGGTGTGGCGATTTGTGAGGAACCGTCCGAGGACAGCATTGTTCAAAATATTTTAGATGACGAACAGGACAGCGATGACAACGTCGAAGATCAAAATGAAGATCAAACGTAAAATTCAGCACCTAGCGTTTTGGAGGCATTCAAGGCTGCAGAAATTCTGAATAGATTTGTTAATTCAACTTTTAATGACGAAAGTTTAACGCACCATATTTCTTGTTTAAATAATGCTGTGCGTGACTGTTTTTATATGTCAAAAACCAAACAATCAAAAATTGCTGATTATTTAAATTAAGAATAAATAGAAAAAATACACTTAGAAATTAATCTTATTATTACTTACTACTTACTACTTACTTACTATACATATGAATATGCATTATATGAATACGAGCTATCATAAATAACCCATGAAAACCTTATGTTATTGAATTAAATGTATTAAATTTTTTGTTTTGATTAAAAAATTAATTTGTTTTATTTTAAACCCCATTACAAACATGGCAAACATAAAATAATAAAAAAAATATTTTTTTTCTCCTTTCGGTTAGTGCGTCTTCCGTATATAGCGACGTAAAATCGTCGGTCCCTTGAAAGTCGCTATAACCGGATTCTACTGTATATACATGTGCACGTTTCAAGAAATGTAGTTGCTTCCCCACTGTGTGTGCAGTTCCAATAATATTATCATTGCAGATGCATGCACAAGTTTTCCATTCCTTAAACCACATAAACCACACTTGAAATGTAAATGCTTGAATGGAAAGGAAATTCCTTTGTCAAATCAATATGGGTAATTATTAGCGGAGTTAAAGAAATCATCGACCCGTTTTACAGGGACACTTTTTATACCCGGTTACGAGGGTATTATCATTTAATGCTAACCGAAATTAAAGAAAACTTCAGAAGAACCACTTGATTTTAAATACATTTCCAAAGCTGCAGACTTGAATATCTGTGAAACTAAATATAAATATAGTTTTGTATCCAAATGTGTTTCTTAAATTTGAATTAAATAAAATGATTCACTTCAGCCCAAATTTTTCTTTGAAAATCCACAATAAATCTTCTTTTCAGCTGATTTCTGGTGTTGTAGGCTTGCTTGATAAGTTAAGAAATTTATGCATTGGTGCAGTCAACATACAAGTAGAAGAAAAAGAGGCATACACATCAACTTTATTGCTTAATAAAATCATCCGATTTTAGTCAGATATTTTTTTCAATTTTACTAAAATGGATCGATTTTCAATGATCCAATTGCAGACTGCAAGGGTATACAAACTTCGGCTTTATCCGATCTCCCTCCACACAGTCGTCGGAAAACAAAGTGACTCGCTCACAGACAGGCGAACGGAGCTGGATGGATAGCGTCAGCTGTACGGTTACGGTCATTCCCCCGCCCCCATCAGTTCTAGATCGACAAACGCTTGACCGATGATTGCGGCTATATTATGGCGATGATTGTATACTATTAAGACCAGTCGGTGGTGAGCCGCTATTTGTTTGCGATCCTGCTCTTCCTGGACCCAAGCCTCGCGAGAGACCTTGCATAGCGCAGTAAAACTAATATACACTGAGGAAAGTATAATAAGTTTGGGCAGTTTTTTATATCCCATATGATTGACTTAAATCAAATTACACAAGATTACACTCAAAATGCTCCAAGCCTGTTGATGCGAAATTCTGGTAGAGTTGAATCCCCAGATCAAGAAAATTGCTTTTAATTTTTTTTCTATAAGATACGTTTTTTTTAAAGATTTTTTAAAGTATTACACAAAAAAAAAATCTGCTAGCCAACCAATTTAGCCGTCGAATGTTTTATTTTACAGGTAATGAACTAAGCTTTCTGTTTTAAAACACTTTATGTATATTAGATACGTATTTTGTGTGCTATAGCTCGATAAACTTGAAAAAAGTGGAAATTTCAATCCGTTAACTCAAATGTTAATATGCTGCTAGCATCCTAAAAACTTGAAAAAAATTCGTTGGAAAATCAAAACGTTTTTTTTTTTATGAGTATCAAACAGGCCGAGAACTCCAGAAATCCGTTGAAAAATAGATTTATCGTGGATTTACAAAGTTAAGAAATATTACCCTTTTTTATAATTTTCGGCCGGATGTCTACTAGATTAAAGGTACAGTGTTGGACAACGCCTTAAGGAAAAGCTAAGTTTTGTTAAATAAACAAACAATTACAAAATTAAGTTGAAATAAGATACATAGACAATGTATTAATTTGATTTGGGTCATTGGTACCATTAAGGGGTTATGCGGCCTCGCGGTCATAAAACGTGGTATAAAAACAAACCTTTTTTTCTGCAAAAAAATATAGCAGGAGTATTCTGTAAAAGAGCGCCCCCCTTCAAATCGATATTACTCCTGCATTTTAGTTGAGATGTGGTCAAGATCTTAACCTATTCATTAAATTGGGAAATCGTTTTTTTCATTTCAAGGGCGGCGGGATTCCATATGTCTTAGCTAGTTGTCTTAGAAAGTTTATTTTGCGAAAATTTAATATCTATAATAATATAAAGTTACACAGAAATATTTATTTAAAAACAAATAAAATCCAGGAGTAGTATAGAAATCGATATCAATACCTTTAAATTACACGTGAATCGGGAAAATAAAAAATAAGTTTTTGTGAGAATTTAATTTTCAGATTACCAGAATGAAATGGTCGGAAACTAAATTTATTATTATTTCTTTGCCAAAAAAACATATTTTAAGAGTTAGCTTAAGCCGTATTTATAAAAGGAAGCCGTTTTAAATATTTATCTACAAAAATCTGTGAAACCTTTTATTAATTATTGTTTTAATAGGAAAATAAGCAATAATATTAATATTTAATGTTTATTTTAATTAAACCAATTAATTTTGTTTCTGTTGACGATTATAACAAAAGTTTATTTTGAGCAAAATCGTAACAATATTATTATAAGTTTTACCATTGAAATATTATGTAAAATTATAAAAAAAAAAAAGCATTTGGTCAAAGCAATCAATTTGTTAAACAACTCTTTATACCCGGTACCCATAGAGTACAAGCAAAGACAATATAAGTTATAAGATGCCGAACGGCCATGTATTGCTTTTGCGTATGGTGCCTTATTTTTCCTTGCGACGAAAATCTCGCTCTCTTCGCTCTCAGAGCGTAAAAATCTAAAAATAGAATGCACTTGCTTGTGTGAGTAAGGGCAACGAAAAGGCAAGTGCGCATGTGTGCCTTCGTGTGTGCATGTGTGCTTCGTGTGCGCAAAAACGATTTTCGGGCCGAAATCATTTTTGGGCTAAAACTAATTTCATTTACAGCCCCAGTCGGACCTGGCCGCTTCCAACAAGCACAGTTCTATGCATTCTCTCCGAGTAAAGAATGTATTCTCTATACCAGGGGTCTTCCTTTCAGATTTGTATGGGGTGAAACACCGAAACAACTGTTCTTTTCTTTTGTATGCTGCAACAGTTCTTTCGCAACATATAAATAACGTATATTACACTTCGGCAATCTTCGGGTTTCGCTTCCAACTTTAGTTTCTAAAAGAAGCGTTATATAACCCATCTGCAGCATACATCAATAACGGTTCTGTAGCAATGTATCTTTCATGCAAAATACCGCTTCAAAATAACCCATTGATAACAGTTATAGAACTGTTATAAAGGAAGCAATTAAGAACACATCTGTAGCATACATAAATAACCGTTCGGTGAGAATGCATTAATAACCATTAAAACAGCAATAAAAATATATTTAAAAATATTAATTTTATTCAATTTGAAGTGTACACATAATATATATAGGTTAAATTATTCGTACAGTAAAATCTTATATGTGATTAGTGAAGAAATCCTGCAATTATATTGAAAATAATAATAATGTTTTTTAATGCAATAATTAAATAATGTTATAAAAATAATAAATGGGAAATTAATATTATAAACACTCACCGTAAATCGCAAATATTATCTGAAATAAAAATGTTATATTATGAACTATAAAGAAATAAAATCTGAAATGATAAATATTATATTTTATATATTTTATTTTATATATATACATACCAGATCTGAAATAAAAGTAATATATTATTTATTTTATAAGGGCAATTGCTTACCTTATTTTGTTAAAATATCTGAAACTGGAATGCATTAACTTATGTAATAATAGATATGTTTTGCTTACCTTGCATACTTATTATAATGAATTTCACAACTGCGTCAAGCAAATTTCTTAATGCAACTGAAGCAAGTAACAAAGAAAACGAAAAACCCAAGCGCGTGTTTTTTCATTCTCTTTTCTTCTTATTTGTTTGTGCGTTTCTTTCCTTTTTTATGCTCTTATTTTCGTTTCAAATGGTGGTTTCCGAAATAATGCATCTTTTTACGTTCTAAAAGAAGCGACGATCGCAGTGATATGAAAGAAAAATAGAACATCAAACAACAACAAATGTTGGTTTTCAAAATAAGGCATATTTATGCGTTCTAATAGAAGCGACGTTTGCACTTATATGAAAGAGAAAGAGAATAAAAAACAACACTAAATGCTGGTTTCGGATAGAACGCATATTTATGCGTTTCAAGAGAAGCTACGATTGCACGGACCCGAAGCTATACAAAAAAAAAGACGACCGTTCGGGAAGCGCTCGGCTAATTTACTTCCAAAATAACGTATATTTATGCGTTCTTAGAGAAGCGACAGTTGCACATAATATTTATTTTATAACTCATTTCTTCGCTTCTAATATACCAACCAAAGAACACTTCTTATTGCACACATCTAACATGCATTATATCATAGTTCTGGCCATTTTTGAGCTAGAATTGGCGGCATTTAGAACCGTTGCAGATGCGTTCTGTTGAACAACCCGTTCTACAAGGTCCGACTGGGGCAGTAGGAAAAGGGGTGGGGGGGTGTGTGTGCATACAGATAATAAAAGTTTAATTGATGTATTATCTTATTACAGCTTAAGTAAGCATTAACTATTTTACATACATAATATATTAAAAAATGTATCATTATTTTTAATAAATACCCATTTGTATATTTAATATTAAATATGAACATATGAATATAATTGACTTTTTCCAAAATTACAGAGAAAGTTTTTATTTTTTGTGTATACATATGTAGCTTTTTTGATGCACATTTGTTTTTAAATTATCTAGTAAAATATTCCTTAATTAATGCAATTGAGTAAGAAATGTACTATTATAATATAAAAACAATACAAATTCATAAATCAATATACATATATATAATAAAATAAATATAAATATATTTAACCTGTTCAATCGCATAATTTACGTTCTTGATGCACGACTTGCGTGCACTAGCACCTAAAAATCGATGCATTCGCATATTTTTAACAAGTTGCACGTTAAATACACTAATGACAATGGTTTCAATGTGTCATAATGTATAAAACATATTATGTTTCTTTATATACGTACATATATCCGGCCATTACTATTATGTATACTATATTCGAGTAGTTATTATATAAAGGCATTACTAAATAAGAGTTTTTAGTATGATGGGGCAAGCGTCTTTCAAAATTAACTTAGAACTTATAAAGTGAAGGGTATTTTTCGATAGCACGATGTAAACAAACAAATACATGCAGGCAGATTAACAATGTATGACAATAGGTGTGAACATACGTATGTTCACATTTTTTTTTAACTAATGTAAATTTTTTAGAGTTTTTAGAGAATTAATTAAAAAGTAAATAAGAGTTCTGTGACAGTATTAGGTTATAATTTTTGGAAAATAGTGGGCGTGGCACGCCTTTAACAACGTAAAGTAACATAAGTAAAGTAAACATTAAAGTAACATAAAGCCCATCTAAAGCATCTTGTGGCCCTGTAATGAAAGACAATTAACAATGTATATTAAGACATATAATTTCCCTACACACCTTTTAGAAAAAGTCCTGCTCTTCGTTCTCCAACTCAATATTATATTGATGTACGAAGTCCACAACATTAAAAGAGCTTTCATCCTCACCCGGGTCATCGGGATTTGATGGGCATTCTAATAGGTCCAAAACCTCTAATGGAAGGCACATTCTTTTCTGTCGCTGAATTCTTCTATCCAAATTCACTGAAGAAATAATCGGATCAGAAGTATCTGTAGCTCGCTGAAACACGTCTGTTAAGTTTTCAACCCTCCCACATTTTCTGGCGTGATGCAGACGATCAGATTTATAAAATTTATTGCGAGATTCCGCTCCTTCCTCTCCGAAATAGCCAATAGGAAGCACAGTGTTTTCAATAATATCACTTGCGTGAATTAGAATTTTATGAACACTGGCTGTCATTGGCAACCAGGGGTATTTCTCAATGATCATCTCAGCAGTTCTGTAACAGAAGGCTTGGAATTTTGAAACTGCAATTGGCAGCTGGCATGAAAGGCATATTAAAATTGTTCGAAAATTGGAAATGAGCTGCTCATCGATGCCAGTGATGTTTGAAAAAACATGGGGATCGGAAAATGCTCGCCGAGCAGTGTTTCCATCGTTGGTACTGCCAAATCCTCCAAGTTTCGGTTGATCGACTCTCAACGAAAGGTGTTCCCAAAATAGGCCTTGAATTTCCTTCTTTCTCTGAAGAACCTTATCATTTGCCTCATAAATTCTCCATTTCTTCACACGATTTTTATAACCTGCGTGCAAAATGAATTCGAAAACTCGAATCCATCTGTGAAGAGGACTTAAGCCGTATTTCAAATGGCTGACGGTGGGCAAAAACTTGGCACACTTGAAATTTCTGTTATTGAGAAAGTCAGATGGTGTGGCTCCACAAATTGGGCAAGCTTGAGAAGAGTTGGTGCCCGTCAGCGCATTTAAGACATTGCCATCTATCACCGTTAAATACAGATTAAACTTAATGTATACTTGCTTCCCGCTTTCCAAGATAATTTTACAAGGCATTAAGTTGGAGATTTGGTTTTTAACATATTCGTCTTCTCTGAAAATGCACTCCTTGCTCTCTTTGACAAATTCCAACTTTAACGGCCTACAAAATCGAATTGATTGCGGGGTGCGGTTATTCAATATTACATTTTTCGAAGCATCTATAAGCCGTAAGGGTGTGACTGTTGTAGCAAATATATTCGCGCCAAAGTATAGTCCTCCCGAGTGCTTCTGATTGTAATTGGATTGCCCCGAGCTTCCATCAAAGCCGTAGCTCAAAATCAGTTCTGCCGATAAAAACTCTGTGCCTTGATCCTGCATTATTTTCTCGACAACCTCAACTTGCAAATTAACGAGTCGTCTTGCTGTGTGGACTACAAGACTCTGCAACGTTACTTCAGCTTTGTTATCATTTACTGAAAAATCATTAGGTCGGCACAATTTTTTTAAGTCAGCAATGGTCTTGTATAATGGATATATATCGCAATGTTTTTTTTTTTGATTGGTCCCGTACAGCTAAGTATTGCTCCTTTGTAAAATTTTGGTCCAGAAGAAGAGCTAATGCCTCATTAGGGGACAAAGCTTCTGGCTTTTTGATCGGTGCCGTAATTGCCTGACGCATGTTTTTAGCTTTTTCGGGGCATATCGAAAGAAGCTTGAGAATACTGGCAAGATCATACTGCTTTTTTTTTCGTGCGGCCAAGCTTGCTGCATGAATAAGCAAACTTACATTTTCTTTTTCCGACTTGGCCAGATCTGCAGCGCGCCTTCTGCGAGATGTGTAGCTCTTCGCATTAAAAGGCAGTTTTGGCCGCCCTACTGGCTTCTTGGTTTCCGGAAAATTTATCACAGTTTTAGAATCCAGCCAAACTGCATCCTTCCGGCGCAACTGACTTAAATTAGCAAAGGAACTCTTCCACATTTGCGTCAAGCGGTAGCAAAATTTTTTACTCGCTTGGTCTATAATATCGCTGTACTGGTCAAAATCTACTTCTGATATGGAATCTTTAATAAAATTAAACACAGCATTCTCCTTTACGACTTTTCCCCTCGCTTCGTGCCACTTGCCAAACAAATCTGCGTTTGCCAAATTGAGGTTATGTCCTAAAAATGAAAAATTCTCGCAAAATCGTAAAAAGTGATATTTTTAATAACATTTATTTGAACAAAAATGTAATCCTCTACAACATACAATACATCTCATGGATGGACTCTTCTGGACTCACTTTAAATCCCTTACGGAATATGAGACTTTATCCAAAATATGCAATTGCAGGGCTACTTAGATTTTTGCTTTATTAAGGGGACAACACGTTTTTTTTTTTACAAATGACGCTCACAAACACATAATACAAACCACACAGATTCGAACTCATTTCAAAAATTTTAGTTATATTGTTTAGTTTTATCCTTCTGATCACTTGAACTTGAGCAAACAAAACTTTAAATGGCAGGCGCGCGTGCTTTGCAAATGCAACAGCTGTTTTATCAGCTGATTCCTTTGTTGTGGCGCCCTCTATAAAAATTTCTGTTATGCAACACTGAAGATTGGTGTATTGTGAATGCATTGCACTGAAACTTTTTTTCATTTTCCGACTTTTAGAAAATGGTTTTTGGTCACCAAAAGTGGTCAAATTCCCCATAGTGCATACTGTTGTCGGATGTCGCTGTATGTGTACGAGAGAGCAAAAATTCGAGAGAGCAAAATTTCAAGAGAGCCTGGAGCCAGCTCCTAGAGCCAGCCCGAAAAAAACGTGTGCAAAAAAATTGTATGGCGTTACGCATCTTAGTAATTAAAGAGTCTTTGGTACGTGGGCTGCTACATATATTTCTGGCCTAATAATGAAAATACGAATATTTATTAAGGAAAATAGTTTTATTGTTTTTCAAAATATTCTCCATCAAGATTTACACACTTTTGCATGCGCTCAAACCAATTTTCGAAGCACTTTTTCCACTCTGATTGACACACCTCAAAAACATGGTTTTTGAATGCTTCAACAGCATCTTCTGGCGACGAAAATCGTTGACCACGCATTTTCTTCTTGATGTGAGGGAATAAAAAGAAGTCATTTGGTGCCAAGTCAGGACTGTACGGCGGATGACCCATCAATTCGACGTTTTGGCCAGTCAAAAAGGCGCTGGTTTGAGCCCATGTGTGAGAGCTCGCATTGTCATGGTGCACAATGATTCGTCTTCCCTTGTTCGTTTTTCGAATTTCACCGAAGACTTCAGGCAAACAAATGGTGGTGTACCAATCAGAATTGACCGTCCTACGTTGCTCAAGAGGAACAGTAGCCACATGACCAGTTTTTGCGAAGAAACAGGCGACCATTTGCTTCGAAGTGCTTCTTCCACGAACAACTTTCGTTGGATTTGGCTCGTCTTGGAAGACCCACACGGTCGATTGCTGTTTTGTTTCGGGCTCATACGCATAGATCCATGATTCGTCACCTGTGACGATCTTATAAACGTCTTTTGAAGCACCGCGATCGTATTTTTTCAGCATTTCTTTACACCAATCCACACGAGCCTTCTTTTGAGCGATTGTCAAATTGTGCGGGATCCAACGAGAACAAACCTTTTTACAGCCAGGTGCTCATGCAATATCGAATGTATGCTGGTGGAAGAAATGCCTAGGGATGCCTCTATCTCACGGTATGTCACATGACGGTCTTGCATTATTAGTTCACGTACGCCATCGATGTTTTCTGGCACAACGGCTGTTTTTGGACGACCTTCGCGGAATTCGTCTTTGAGGGAGCGTCGGCCACGATTGAATTCGTTGTACCAGTTTTTCACAGTGCTATAGGATGGTGCTTCATAGTCATACAAAGATTTAAGTTCATCGCTGCACTCTTCTCGTGATAATCCACGCCGAAAGTTGTGAAAAATGATCGCACGAAAATGTTCACGAGTTAATTCCATTTTTTTGCGAAATTGATTTTTTTAAGTAACTGTAAACAACACAAATGATAGTCGTACGTCAAACCGTTCTGAGTACGTTTATGCTTAAAAATGTCGAACTTTTCAATGGAAATGTCAGATTCCACCTAACAACACTTAGTGTTGCCTAGGCCAGAAATATATATAGCAGCCCACGTACAAGAGTATTATAAGTTAGTGCCAATAGAGAATGTATGTAACAGGCAGAAGGAGGTATCTCCGACCCCATAAACTATATATATTCTTGATCAGCATCACCAGCCGAGTCGATTTAGCCATGCCCGTCTGTCCGTCTGTCCGTGTGAACCAACAGATCTCAGAGACTATAAATTTGGTGACAACATTAGAATCTGTTGCACGCAGATCAAGTTTGTTTTAAAATTTGCCACGCCCACTTTCGCCCCGAATATCGTAAAAAGCTGTATATAAGCTATAGTCTTAATTTTTGGCTTAAAGTAAATAGATAAAATATATAATAAGAGCATAAATAGATAAAATAAGTAAGTAGGCATTTGCAGACGTTTTCCGAAAATTTGAGTAAAATCGGATGACAAACATGGAAGTTATTAAACAATAAAGTTTCTGTGTATGCCACAAAGTCAGTAGCGAACAAATGTGTGGCGTGCTTTCGGGCGCAGTATTAATTCGTAATGCAGCTGCGTACAGCTGCAGAATTTGTCTTTTTTTAACGTTGCTCAAATGTTTTTAGCAACATTTGTCTTTATTTGTCAAATTTTTTTTTCCACACACGACTGTAGGTTTCTCACTTGTTTTAACCAAAAGTTGTTAAATAGGATTTTGGTTTTTGATAAATTATAAAACAAATGTTTTGTTATAATCTTTAAAAAATACACTTGGCCCTCGCTTAACACGGGGGTTACGTTCCTAGAAATCCTCGTGTTAAGCGAAATCGTGTTAAGCGAAACATGGATTCAGTACAAAATAAGGGGTTATGTTCTCAATATTCAAATTTGGTAGCAAAACAAAAATTGTTATTTGTTCAAATTTGGTCTGTTTTTATTAAAGTTTTATACATTTATTTAAAATTAACCAAAAGTTATTATGTATATGCCTTTAATAAATGCATAACATTCATATTTTCAAAATTAAAAGTTGGTATTAATTTAAAAAAGTTGCTTCATATAATTAATTAAAAGGTTAAACTTTATAGAAACTTAAAAATGTTAAAAAGTAAGGAGATCATATGTTTCTATTCATATCAAATTTGAAATGCATTTGGTGGCATTTAAAGTTTAAGCCAGTTTGTTTCAACATGCTTTCTTTTTTGGTGGCTCCTTATCAAAAAAATCAGTCATTTTCGATTGTTTTGGGGCTTTTAAAGCTTCTTTATAGCACTCCTTAAAAGGCAAAAGTATTTTTATGTTATTATAAATATGTAGCGATATTTTGCAATCGTGTAAGAACGAGGTTTTTAGAGTGCTAAAAGGGGGATGGGAGCAAATTTGTAACCGTGTAAGACCGAGTTCGTGCTAAAAGAGTCCGTGTTAAGCGAGGGCCAAGTGTATAAATTAAACTCTGTATTGAAAAGTAAATATTATCTAGATTTTTTACAAGATTAGTTCTCATGAATTCTGCACACTTTAAAATGAATATCATAAGTTAAATGCACAAAATGTAATGCTGTTTTATCAGTGCACGCATAAAAAAAACAAAATTTCCCCAAAAAAAAAAAACCCTTCTTAGCAAAGAGCATAGAACTCTATATAAAGCAGAGCAGCATACGATTCAGGTACCAAAATCTACCGCTTACCGCATGCTGAACTAGGAAGCATCCCTAATCCACACAGAATTCTATCCTGAATTCGTTCACCGCATGAACCAAAGTCCTACTGGGTTGTTCTATTTAAAGCAGTGCACTATAGGCTGGCTGACCACTTTTTGTGGCCAAAAAACCATTTTTCGAAAGTCCGTAATATTAAGATTTGATGATGCCATTGTGTTAGTAAAACATCAGTCTTCAATGTTACGTAACTTTTTTATTTTTTAACAGAGGCACGTTCTGTTAAGATATTGGCTGCTAAAAACACCTGTTCGGCGTGGCATGCTCACGTGAGCTTGTTTTCGAAAAAAAACAATCTGTTTAAAGTTAAGATAAAAGGCACAAAGCTAAAATTTCATTAAACAATTTATAATTACATCGAAAGAGAATGGGCTGTACTATGTGTTAATAATTTTTAACTGTTGGATTGTTTGTGATTATCCCTGTAGTGGAGTGTTTTTAACAGCCCTTTTTGCTGTCTGAATTATTAACAAAAACTCATGTTTAATTACAGATATAACGAGAATTTCACCTAGTTTCACCGTAATATTTATACTGTATTGTAGGTAATTTAATTCTTGTTCATATGAATGTAATCTTAAAGTGCACTTTTGGTCACTTTCTCTAAAATTTATCTTTTTAGATGCACCCTAATACTAGCAAAAAACCGATATATTTGACTTATAAAACACAGAGACGATAAAAATTGTATGGAAATGGCATTTTTTTAACGACGGATTACAAAGTCCTTATAAACTAAGATTATATTACAGAAAGCACGGATCATCCAGATACTTACATTTGAGAAAAGGGTGCTGAAAAAGCAAATAAAAACAAACTGTTGTTTTATATGAAAAAAAAAATAGGACAATGCCCATTTTTACATATTGAATTACTTGAAAATACTACTTAAAATTAAAAAAAAAAACGAGAAAGAAAGCTAACTTCGGTAAACTGAAGTTGGTATACCCTTGCAGTCTGCAATTGGATCATTGAAAATCGAACCTCTTTAGTAATGTTGAAAAAACATCGAATTTTGTAAATTTTACATTTTACATGTAGCATTTTACATTTTCATATAAATCGACCGATCGCTTCTATGATAGCTATATGATATAGTGGTCCGATCTTAATTAAAATAAAACCGTAATTCTATAACCATAAAAAACTGATACATCTCAAAATTTATAGAAATACGTTTAAAAACAGAGAAGTTAACATTTTTTTTACATTAATTTCGCCATTATGCCTATGGCAGCTATAGAATATAGTTGTCCGATTTCGGTCGTTCCGACATATATACTGCGTGCTAAAGAAGCAGCAGAAGGACATGGCTAGATCGACTCGGCTGGTGATGCTGATCAAGAATATATATACTTTATGGGGTCGAAGATGCCTCCTTCACTGCGTTGCAAACATCTGGTCAAAATTATAATACCCTCTGCAAGGGTATAAAAATAAATTATATTAACACTGAAAAAAGAAGTATTACAAAAAGGCAGCGCCACGCCTTTTTTTTCAAAATATGTTCCTAAGCTTATTAAAAACCAATATCAAAAAACCGAACCCAAATATTTCGTTTTGTTTTAAAGTTTTTATCTGCCTATAGTGCATATTTGTATGAGTGAAACTTAAACACTCTATGACTAGATATAAGAAAAGAAAAAAGCTAAAATATTCTGTATTGTGGAAAAAAAGCTATGACCAAAAAACTAGCTATTTAACGCTAAAAAAGGCTAAGTCTAGCCACACAATTTCAATTTGTCTGCACTGATTCTTCTGTTCTCTTTTGTGCATACTGTGCATGATCGGCAGCGATGCCAACTGAGAAAAATCTTATCCCGCGGGATTGGGTCGTGCCGACCACTGATTTAAAGCTTTTGTGGCAGTGAAAGTTTCATTTTCGATAGTTAAAAAATATATCTTTTGCGAGCCTTTTATGATATCTTTGGCGAGAGTATTTTAATATCATTAACGAACCGAAATTAATATTTCAAGCGACACAAGTTATGATATCGCAAACGAGACATTTGCGAAACTCAAACGGATGACGACTATCATTTTTGACTCGCAAACGATAGAAAAACGAATCACTGGTCGCTCAGTTTGTGGCAGTGAAAGTTTCATTTTCGATAGTTAGAAAGAAAAGACATTATAAAAGGCTCGCAAATGATTTCTTTTGCGCAAATGATATCTTTTTTATGATAATCTTTTGCGAGCCTTTTATGATATCTTTGGCGAGAGTATTTAAATATCATTACAAACCGAAATGAATATTACAAGCGGACTCGTTACTGAATTAGAACTGATATATCGCATATTATTTTTATTTACTGTGCAAATTTTATTATGAGACTATCAGAAAAGTCAAATAAACATTAGAAAAACACAACTCTTACCACTTGCACCGACAGCGTTTCGAACCCTCGACCAACTGGTAGGCACGCGCACGCCTTAACCCCAACGTCATTCGCCTGCGTACGCGTGGCAGGCTTAAGAAGCCATTTGAGGAAACTTTGTTGAAAATCGGATTGAATTGACTTTATTTTTTAATCAAAGGGATTAAAAAATAAAAAAAATGTATTTAATGGGGTTTAACTGATTAAAAAAAAAAAAAAATTCGCTAAAAAAATAACTTTGCCCTGATCAGGAGTCGAACCGCCCTCCTCTTGTAGATCGCACAACCCATTAGCGCTTTGAGCTACGAAGTCGGCAGAACTATCGAAAACGAGTCCGTTTGGGAGCATTTAGCGAGACTCTTGTGAACGCTCGCTCTTGTATCGTTTCCGAGCTCCATACGAGCATTTTGCGATAGTCTCGCTTTTCTATCTGCTGGTCCACTGGGAATTCATAAGTGTTAGTGGGTTTTGTTTGAATGGGTGTGCTAACGCGGGAACACATTTTTGACATTTTTGGGATTTTGATAGAGCGAGAGCCACACAAGTTGTGTGACACAACTCTGAAATTTGAAAAGGTTTTTCTACACTGCACTTTCAACTGCTTGGACAGCAATCAGAATTGGGGATCGATTCCTCGCTAAAGCCAGAACTTTTTTTAGTTGTTTCTTTTTTGGAAGTGAAATTTTTTTAGGCGCGTCATGGATTTTCGGGGACGGAGTAAAACCGTAACCGTAGTAGCAAGCTGCAACACCACCACTCACCGTTTTGCTTGCAAATAACTGTTACAGCTTGCTATCTCGCTCTTACGCATGGGAAATTTTTTATCCCGCAACGGTGGATATTAACTAGTGCTGACAGAATTTGAGCGGAAAATAGCTTATTCTAATGGAAAAGTTAAAAAAAAATATATCGGAAAATGATATTAATTTATTATAGGCAATTACTTAATATATTTCCCTGGTGTAGATTTTGGCTACAAAGAACCATTTCAAAAAAGGATACATTATTGTATATAACAAATTGAAATAAAATTATTAAATTATTGTAATATATTTATTATATACAATACTAGCGGCCCGGTACGTGCTTCGCTACGTATATAAAAAATATAAATTCACTTATATAAACAACAGAGAGTACATTTGGATAAAGAATATTTTTTGCTATCCATTTTCAGTATAAATAAACAAACGGCTGGGGGTACCGACTCTGGAACACGCGATTCTTTTAAATTCACACCTCAAACGTTAAGTGTTTGCCCTTGGGCCTTGTTGATAGACATCGCAAATGATAACTTCACAGGATATTGCAATCGTTTGAACTCAAATGGCATATTAGTTGGAATCATAGGGATACGTGGTATGAAACAAACTTCTCCTTTTGATTTATCTGATAAGATAGTAGCTTCAATCGAATTTGGCATTAACTTTTTCACTGTCAATCTGTACAGCGATTAATCCGTCGGAACGGTCGATTTATATTTTGCCATCACCAATTTCTAAATATTGTTTTGAAAACTCACGGGCAGCTGGACCATTTTGTAGGTGAATACGCATATTAATGTTCAGTGTACATTTTATACCCTTGCAGAGGGTATTATAATTTTGACCAGATGTTTGCAACGCAGTGAAGGAGGCATCTCCGACCCCAAAAAGTATATATATTCTTGATCAGCATCACCAGTCGAGTCGATCTAGCCATGTCCGTCTGTCTGTCCGTCTGTCTGTCCGTCTGTCTGTCCGTCTGTCCGTCTGTCGGTTTCTACGCGAACTAGTCTCTCAGTTTTTGAGCTATCGGGCTGAAATTTCCAGCATAGTCTTATTTCTTTAGCACGCAGTATATATGTCGGAATGACCGAAATCGGACTACTATATCCTATAGCTGCCATAGGAATGATGGCGAAATTAATGTAAAAAAAAATTTAACTTCTCTGTTTTTCAACGTATTTCTATAAATTTTCAGACATAGCAGTTTTTTATGGTTCTAGAATTACGGTTTTAATTTCATTAAGATCGGACCACTATATCATATAGCTGCCATAGAAGCGATCGGTCAATTTATATGAAAATGTAAAATTCTACATGTAAAATGTAAAATTTACAAAATTCTATATTTTTTCAACATTACTAAAATGGTTCGATTTTCAATGATCCAATTGCAGACTGCAAGGGTATACCAACTTCGGTTTACCGAAGTTAGCTTTCTTTCTCGTTTTTACATATCTCCAAAGAACTGATGACTTCAAACATTTCATTTATTTCATCAGCAGGAGTTGATCTAGAAATGACCGGCAATGTTTGACGAAAATCCCCTGACAGTAATATCAAAGCACCACCAAAAAGCTGTTGATTACCGCGTATATCTTGTATTGTTCGATTAAATGCTTCTAGTAATTTTTTATTCGCCATTGTACACTCATCCCATAAAATAATTTATGTTAATCGCAAAACTTTGGCCATAGCGGAATTTCTCGAAATATTGCAAGTCGGAGTTTCAATCACCTGTACATCCAATGTACTCGGCAATTTTAATGCCGAGTGTGCGGTCCGACCACCTTGATGAAGAATGTAGCAGCAATTCCCGAAGATGCAAGTGCCAATGCAATTTTCTGTTACGAACGAATGGTCGCTAAAATCAATGATATAACAAACGTTTTACCTGTACCACCAGGTGCATCCAAGAAATATAATCCACCTGCATTATTGGAAACGGCTTTTATGACTGTATCATATACATTTTTTTGCTGAATATTCAATTTAGTTATATTCGATTGTACAAATAAACGTATGTCATTAAAATTAAATTCCTGCTCACGTTGCAATTCGCGTTCAAACAAATCATTCATCTCACGATTTAGTCCTCCTCTGCTGCATTCTGATCATGCCCATGAGTAAAAGTGAGATAGCATGCGATCGCTTAGTGCGTTACCGCCGGCACGCGTCAGTAAAGAGAAGATATATGTACATATGTACATTTAGCTACAAAAAATTTATTTTTTTTTTAAATCTAATGATATGTAAGATTAGATTAGGTTAGATTCTAAACCGTTTATTACAGAACTATACTGAATTTAAACCATCCTTTATCATTTCAGCGGCCGCGGTATACATATTTCTGTTGTTTATTTTCTGTCTCTTTTCCTTTTATGTTTGGCCTTGGAGCGCACTTGACCCAATGGTATCAGAACTAGAACCAAATGATATTGTATGTAACACAAATAGTCCACTGAATTGCTTTTGTGAACTTATGGTATAAGAGTTGGAGCCAAACGGGAATTTTTGTTACACAAATGGTACACTGTCCTGAATGCAACACCAAAAGGTATCACTGTGAGAACATGGTCTCAAAATACTAGAAGTTTCACTACTGTCGTGCGTAGGCTTGACACACCCCTTTTTTGATTGTTTTATTATGAATGAAACATTTTGGTTTTTTTTTTTTTAATTATTACTTCAGTTAAATAAGTCTTAAAGCTAAAAAACTATTATTGAAAAGAAAACATTCCTTTGCAAAAATAATGGGTGACGGGTTTGAAAAGTCGAAACAGTTTTAAATCGTGTTAATAACTTGTTTAAAATATATGTAAAATATGCTTGAAATATTTTCCAATATCTTTTATAATCAGTTTATTCAATTCTATTTTATCTAAAAAAAACATAAAATGAAAACTTTTTCATAAAGGTAGACATAATTTTACCGTTAATCGTGCTCTCCACGTTTTTTTTTCTGTTTATTCACATTATAGAGTTATTGCATGAAATAAGATCAACATGTTCACTCTTTTACTATTCTGCTGGAAAATGAGAAAATTAAAATAGCATTAAAAGTAACAAAGAATACAGCGGCCCGATTTGTTACTTTGAAGGCCAATAATAACACAAAAACAACTTAAACGAGAAAGAAAGCTAACTTCGGTAAACCGAAGTTGGTATACCCTTGCAGTCTGCAATTGGATCATTGAAAATCGAACCATTTTAGTAATGCTGAAAAAATATCGAATTTTGTAAGTTTTAAATTTTACATGTAGAATTTTACATTTTCATATAAATCGACCGATCGCTTCTATGGCAGCTATATGATATAGTAGTCCGATCTTAGTGAAATTAAAACGTAATTCTAGAAGCATAAAAAACTGCTATATCTCAAAATTTATAGAAATACGTTGAAGAACAGAGAAGTTAACATTTTTTTTACATTAATTTCGCCATCATTGTGGCAACTATAGGATATAGTAGTCCGATTTCGGTCGTTCCGACATATATACTGCGTGCTAAAGAAATAAGACTATGCTAAAAATTTTAGCTCGATGGCTAAAAAACTGACAGACTAGTTCGCGTAGAAACCGACAGATGGACAGACGGACAGACAGACAGACATGGCTAGATCGACTCGGCTGGTGATGCTGATCAAGAATATATATACTTTATGGGGTCGGAGATGCCTCCTTCACTGCGTTGCAAACATCTGGTCAAAATTATAATACCCTCTGCAAGGGTATAACGAGAAAGGTAACTAACTTCGGTAAGACGAAGTTTGTATACCCTTGCAATCTGCAATTGGATAATTAAGTCGATCCATTTTGGTAAAATTTAAAAAATATCGAAGTTTATACATTTTTATAACATTTACCTACACATGTTACATTTTCGTATAAATCAACCGGTCGCTTATATAGCAGCTATATGATATAGTTGTCCAGTCCTAATAATACTAAAACCGTAACTCTAAAACCGTAAAAAACAGATTTATCTCGATATTTATAAAAATACGTTGAGAAACAAATAAGTTATAATTTGTTTTCATTCATTTTCCGATCATTCCTATGGCAGCTATAAGATATAGCAGTCCGATTTTCATGAAATTTAAAATGTATAGCTAGGATATAATATAATTAATTTCGCATTAACAGGCTTGGAGCATTTCTTTTTTTTTATTTTGTAACTGGTGTTATTTATTGAATTTTCTCCTTTTCGAGACTAACAATAAGTGTGAAGTGAAAATTATTGCTGAGTTAGAAGGTCGTTTTGTTGTAGGCGGGTTCTGCTGGAAACCCGAGTCGAGCCTCTTGGCAGATGATTTGGGTGCACAGAGAGTTTTTCATTGTACGCCGCTTTTTATTGTCTATTTAATCTTTTACTGCATGGATGCCGAGATCCCTCTGGATGTTTTGGTTGCGAATATATCATGCTGCCTCAGTGATAGTTCTCAGGATATTCGATTTTGCGCGCTGTCTGATGTCTATGCTGCTGTTGCTCGCGTTCCCCCACAGCTGGGAGCCATATGGCCAGATAAAACAAGTAAGTAAGCTAAGTCGACTGTGCTCGACTGTGAGATACCCGGTACCTAAACGTTTGCGCTTCACACTAAAAGGCAAATTAAAATTGTGCATACATACATTGTACATACATACATTGGCGCCATTATATCGCACGGTCAAGGCTCTAATGCGCCACCTGTCGGCTACAGCTTGCAACAGCAGTGCCTTAGGACGGTGTGTTAAAATTCAAACCTTATTGCTAATATCTCCCATGTTTATCATCCGATTTTATTGAAGTTGTCAGGAAACGTCCGTCTCTATTTTATTAATTTATTAATATAACGTTTTTATGATTTCCAGGGGCGGAAGTGGGCGTGGCCAAATTTTAAAACAAACTTGATCTGCGTGCAACAGATTCCAATGTTGTCACCAAATTTGGTAACTCTAGCTCTTATAGTCTCTGAGATCTGTTGTTTCACACGGACAGACAGATGGACAGACGGACAGACGGACATGGCTAAATCGACTCGGCTGGTGACGCTGATCAAGAATATATATACTTTATATGTGTCATTAGCGAACGTGCATGTTGTTAGCCGCTCGTTTGTAGGAAGACTGTTTGGATTAGAGAGCTTAGATTTGGGTGAGTCCTCTACAAAGGATTGTATTGGTTGGCGAAAGTTTTTCAATTTGTTGATTAGTTTTGAATTGGTAGGTTTATACGTCCTTCCCTTGTGGTGTTGAAATAGTGGCTGCTGCTGAGTACGTCTTCAAGAGCATCAGAAGAGCATTCGACATTGGCTTCAATGTAAGCCGGTTAGTTCTGTGCGCGATGATCGTTCATTTCTGGGCTTCAATATTAAATATGAACAAATTACAAACAAACAAATTATAATGCAATTTACAAATTTAATTTTTGCTATGTTGTAGCCGTGATATTTGAAAATTGTTGTTAGAGTCGGCTTTGGATTCGGAACATTGATGTTTCTTCCAACTTTTTAGGAATTGATTGTTAATAAGTTGAATACTTTAAGGTAGGACATCTAAGTAGCTAAAAAAAAGGCGGACTTTCAGAATTTTTTTGTATTATATCGTAAGACATTTACTAGAAATGATTTTTGTTTTTTTTTAAACTAAAACAAAATGGCGGAAATAGCATTTTTCCGAAGGCCCAATTTTTTCCGGAACATATCTTAGCCGATCGATCTGAAATTTGGTCAATAAATCCGAAATACCTAGCTATCGATTTGATATCTTTATTTTTCGAAAAAAAGGTGCGTGATTAAAAAAAATAAAATAATAAAAAAAATGAATAAAATTGTTTTAAAAAAAGTAAGCAAGATATCGAAAAAGTTCTCCGTGAGTCAATAGCAATAGGTATTTCAAATCGACTGACGAAAGTTCAAATTGATCGGTTATGATTTGTTTTTTGATTGTTTTTTGATTTAAAAAAAATTGTAATTTGATGTCCCCCCTTAATAATACATTTAACTTTGTCCACAAGTAAATTATAATCTCAAACCGATGTTTTAACCTAAGCCAAGACTCTCACCAGATTTGTAAAGTTTCAGGGCTATAGCAAAAATTTGTGACAAAATTAAATTTCTAAAATGCACTCCAGCTAATTAACCTGAGGTCCCTCATTGGTCGTCGTTTCCAATATTAAAGCAGGAAGATTAAAGTTTCTCTTAATTCTAAAACCAGGTCTGGAGTATGTTTGGTTTGGGGGCCTTGAAAAGTGCCAAAGCAAGCAGTTCTCGATGCTTTGACCGCAATTTTTTCAAAATTGTTACTTGATGGAAACTTTTTATACCCAATACTCATAGGGTACAAGGGTATTATAGGTTAATGCCAGCAGAGAATGTATGTAACAGGCAGAAGGAGAAATCTCAGACCCTTTAAAGTATATATATTCTTGATCAGCTATACCAACAGATCTCAGAGACTATAAAAGCTAGAGCTGCCAAATTTGGTGACAACCACGCAGATCAAGTTTGTTTTAAAATGTTTGCCACGCCACTTCCACCCCTGAAAATCAAGAAAAATGTGCAACTAAGCTATTGTCGTGATTTTCGGTTTTAAGTAAGTTGATATGAAACAAATAAATTTGTACGGACGTCCTCTGAAAATTTAAGTAAAATCGGATGATAAACATAGAAGGTACAAGGTAACTCATAGTCGGTCACACTCGACTGTAGCTTTCATACTTTTTAATTTCGGTTTAGTAATGTTCCGTTAAAAAGTTTTAATTTTGTCTATTAATTTCAGATTTAAAATTGGTTCTTTATAACAGAAAAAATTGTATTTTACTTTTTTCAAATACAGTTAAAATGGAAAATTTGAAGTTTTGTTTTTAAATAGCTTGAACAATTCCTAAATAAATGGTATCAAAAGATGTGCTAAATTCAACAACACGAAATCAGACTTTTAAACGTAGCACAATCACTGTGGACGGCAGTCCACGTAGTGACGATGAGCACCGAGACTGTGGTGCGCAAGGAGACCATTTATATCTTGATCGAAAGGTATTGTAAACCTCTTTGAAACTGCATACTAAGATTTTTCAAAAACGGATTAGTTTAGGAGAAATGGGAGTGAAAGTGCGAAATTGAAAATTTTGAAAATTGGAGCTATTGGGGCCGGTGGAGCAAAATCCCAATATTTTTAAAGTTGTTATGATCTAGCTTTAAATACGCGTCGAATGACACCTCGATCATCCTGATCCGATACTCCGTTCAAAAGATATTCAATAAACAAGATTTTAACGGCCTTTCCGAAATGAGAACGTTTGTCCTGTTGTTTGTCTGTCTGTTTGTGTGTCGATTTTTTTGTTTTAGAGTCCTGGAACTACTTTTTTTATTAAACAGCTCGAGCTGAACATTTTTTGTTCTACGAATTTTTGGGTTTCCCGCTAGTTTGGCGGGAAAAACAGCTAAAAAGCCAGATTTCCCGCGCCCTTAACTTCTAAACGACTAAAGCTACAGGATCGTGCTTTATGTCGTTTGAAAGGTATTTTGAAATGATAATAGCCTTGCCTTGACATAATTTATCTAAATATAATATTTAAGAATTTATAATTGAAATAATTTTTTTTTTTTAAGTTTTTATGTGTTCTTTAAATAGGCTCTAACGGTTTTGATAGTCACTCAAGGCCATATAGCCCTTGAGATTGCTCAACTTTTGGTGTATAACACATATCTGGTAAAATTCGCTTTCTCGAGATATTACTCATTACTATACTCACTATATTACTCATTCAAATTAGTAGCAAAGATCCCATATACCTAACCTTTTACATGCACTATACATACATTGAAGTAAAAAATTATGTAGAATCTTATATAGACGTGCACAATGCAATAATATTTAAAACCATCAAAGGAAACTTAAAATAATTTCAATAAAAAAAAAGGTAAAATGTTTTGTTTTTAAATCTAAATTAATAATTTTTTTTTTTTTAATCGGATCTAATTTGTTCGTTTTCCGTTATTTTGGCGGGAAAATAGGAAAGTTCGCGCGCCCATAACTTCTAACCGACTAAAGTTACAGAAACGTGCTATATGTCGTTGGAAAGGTATTTTTATATGATAATTACTTTGCCCTGACAAAATTTATCTAAATATTATAATTAAGAATTTAGAATTAAAATAATTTTTTTTGTAATGGCTTTTTAACGATTTTTATAGTCACTTCAGGCCGTGTAACCCTTGAGATATTTTGGGGTACAACACATACATATCTCCGAAAATTCGCTTTCTCATAAAAATTAGTAGCAATAATCCCATATAGCTAACTTCTTTTATGCATTTTTTTTGATAATTTTTTCCCATTTGAGTTTCAATCAAAAACTTATAACAACAATGAAAGACATATGTATGTATGTACGTACATATGTCATTTAAAAAACTTCTGATATCAAATAAAAACACCTCTTAACGAGGTGAGATTAAAGTGACGATGGCACATTCAAATCCAAAAATTTCTGATACCAAATTTTGTGACGATTAATAGTTATTTAAACAAAAATATTTAAAAAGTTTTTAATTAGTTTCAAAATCGGCACGCTGCCAGTTTTGCCTGTTTGAATTTTTCAGCTAAGTCCCATCACAGCCGGCAACCAAAACTCCGTGCCAGGGATGTTAGATCCAGTTGGGAATTGTATGCGCACATGCGTGAGAACAATTTTTAATACAGGAAATAAAATTCTGTTTTTATAGACATTTTCTTGAATTCAAAGGCGATTTTCGCATTTAAAAAAAAAAATATTTTGGCTACGACAGCAATGAAAACAAGAAAAGATTTATATATTTAACGGCGGTTTTCCTAAAAACAAGAATTTTTTATAATATACCAAGACGAGATTTCTAAAATACAAGAAGAATTTTTTATAAGTGTAGAAGACTATTGCGAACATTTCATCCAGATAGCTGTGGAACTGAAAGAATAGTTCGCTTACAAACGAACAGACAAACTGACAGACATAGCTTAATCGATTCGGCTATTGTTGCTAATCAAGACCATATATATCAAACAAAAACACCGCTTAACGAGGTGAGATAAAAGTGACGATGGCACCTTCAACTTCAAAAATTTCTGATATCAAATTTTGTGACGATTAATAGTAACGTTAACGAAAATAAAATACAAATAATTCACCTAGTTTCTAGTTCGACACGCTGCTCTTTAGTGTTAAGGCTACGTTTTTTACAGCGTATTGCCAAATCAAAATTTTATGCACACAAAAAAAAAACTATGTAAAATCAACCTAGAAAAATAGTGAGAATACATTGTAAAAATTGTTCATGTATGTTGTTGTTTGTTTTCTGTCAAGTGCGTACACACCAAAAAAAAATATGTAAAATCGACCTAAAAAATAGTCACATTCTCTGGCTTTTCCCTATAAGCTCCGTACTCAGACACACGAAAAATGTTTCTAAGCAGTACGATAGAGCGAGAGGGTGAGTATTGACCTCTCGTTTTTCCTCAATGCTTAGGAACACTTTTCGCCTGTCTGAGTACGGAGCTATACGTCTAACTGTCTAACTATCGCAAAACGACAAACTATCGACGATTTATTTAGACGATAGGGAACGACCCGAAAAAATTCGTCTGCTGACTTTGCAAACAACTGATTTCAAAGGCTCTCTGTTTTTGTAAACAATCGAGGAAAATGCCTTTTATAAGTAAGAAAGCAGAGTTATTTGAGCTGGTAACAGCTAAATAATGATTGTCCTTTAACGACCTGGATCCTACCGCAAAGGCAGTTCGATTGTAAGAATTGCGGTATTTTTTGGGCTCGGAGATGGAGGCAATATAATGAAGTGCACCTATAGAGTCTTAAAGGTCATTTTAAAATTGGCCACAATGTATATATGCTGGCCAAACTTGGATGAGCGTTCTTTAAAAGTGTCAAAAATATGGAATGAATAACAATTTTGCATTGGGTATGTCGATGACAGCAGAATTCCGCTGGCGGAGAAGCCAACGGAAGACCCTGAAGCGTTCTACTTCAGGAAACAAAGAAATTGCATTAAAATGCTGTGGTAAACTTATTAAAAAATAAAGGCACACTAGCTTTTCAGTCAGACGATATTTTCAGACACCTGCTAACTGACTGAATTTATCGAAAATTTCAATTTGTATGGGACAGCTGTCTCCCACTCGATTTTTTGTTAGTATGTTAACCTACTATGAAAAATAGAACAAAATACTATTTGTCTTTTTTCTCTTGAATTTTGTTGGTTTTCCAAGAGAACTTGGGGTGTTCCCTATACTCGTACATCTAACTGACTAACTGACTGAATTTATCGAATGAAAAAATGGAATGGAAAACAGCTTTCCTATACAAATTGAAATTATCGATAAATTCAGTCAGTTAAGCTCCGTACTCAGACACACGAATAGTGTTTCTAAGCAGTACGATAAAGCGAGAGGGTGAGTATTGACCTCTCGTTTTGGCTCAATGCTTAGGAACACTTTTCGCGTGTCTGAGTACGGAGCTTTAGCAACCCGGATACGGCTGAAAATATCGTCTAATTGACTGAAAATATATTAAGGTGAACTCGAACGGTGTTATAACCGGCTCTAATAACTTATATGCACTGTCTCTAGCGATCCATTGATGGTCAGCAATAAAAAAGATGCGACTTGGTATATAATGGAGAATTTTGAAAAATTCTGCTGTCGTGTACGATGCCTGGCCACCCAACCACCAAGTATCGAATCAGTTTTCGATGGTGGCAAACAGCTTGCATTTTAATGCAATATCTTTTTTTCCTGGAGAAGAACGCTTCAGGGTCTTCCGTTGGCTTCTCCGCCAGCGGAATTTCGCTGCCATCGACATACCCAATGCAAAATGGTAATTTGTTCCATGATTCACGACTGTTTACAAAAACAGAGAGCCTTTGACATCAGTTGTTTGCAAAGTCAGCAGCAGATTTTTTTGGGTCGTTCCCTTTACGTCTAAATATATCGGGGATAGTTTCAGTCGTTTTGCGATAGTTAGTCAGTTAGACGTATAGGGAACACCCAAACTATTAAAATAGTACAAGTCCCAATATATGTAGAATGTAATATTGCTATTATAAATTGTAATAAAATCATTTGTTGTTGTTAAAAATACTATTAAAATAGTTGTATGTTTTGCTTAAATTTGTATGTTATAATAAAAAATTTAGCCATTCTTGTCGCCAATGTTTCTTTTGTATTAAAGCAAAAAAGTATATATATGTATATACGTGTATAAGAGAGAAAATAAGAAAAAATTAGCACCGAGAGACTTATGGTTTCTTAAGCGTACGCTCTATGCTTTGAGCCAACCGCGATCTTTAGCACATACTGGCTAAATCTGGAGCTTGAGTAAACTTGAACAAACTGCTCAATTATGTTTTAGAGTTTTAGACTGTCATGTTTGGTTTGCGTCCGTGGTCCAGTTGGTTGGGCGGCCGGTGTATAAGTTCTAAGACCCCTGTTCAATTCTAGGTCGTGGAGTTGGTTTTTAAATGTGAGTATCCATTTAATATGATTTCTATACTGCTTATATGATTAAATATCAAATTGTAACCCTATAGATACAGATTATATATATAAAAGTTATCTTTCACAAGGAATTGCTTAACTGTAACAAAAACTTAATAAATTAATGTTAAGAATTAAAAAATGTAATCTTAATAGGGGAATGCTGAATCTATAGATGATTAAACTAATATTCCTCTTGTAAATGCAAAATTTTTGATGGTCAATATACTATTATTTTGGAATTCTACTATTAAATAGTAAAACAACTATTTTTCCTGTGTAACCTACTAGTTTATAGTAGACTTACTATTTGGGGTAAGTTAACTATTTTTCTTAGGTTGGCGCGGTTTTAACAATAAAATAGTTGATTTTACATAGTTTTTTTTTTTGTGTGGGCGTGTGGGTTTTTCCCGCCAAAGTAGCGGGAAACGCAAAAATTAGATCAAATTAACAAGAAAAATAATTAAATATAAGCCTTTACTTGAAGCGTTAGGATATGAATAAATAAATGCAATGAAAATTGTTTTAAAACGTTTCTCAAATTTAAAATATTTTAAATTCCCTTTGATGGTTTTAAAATTTATTGCAATTGTGCACGTCTCTATATGACTCTAGATGTATTTTTACATAAATGCACATATGTATTGTGCATGTAAAAGGTTAGGTATATGGGATCTTTGCTACTAATTATAATAAGTAATATCTCGAGAAAGCGATAGATATATGTGAAGTATCGGATCGGGATGACTGAGGTCTCATTCGACGCGTATGTGAAGCTAGATTACAAAAACATTAATAATTTGGGGATTTTTGTTGGGGCCGAAACAGGTCAAATTTTCAAACATTTTAATTTCGCACTTTCACTCCAATTTCTCCTGAACTAATCCGTTTTTAAAAAATCTTAGCATACAATTTCAAAGAGGACTATCGTAGCAGATTTTTAATTCTACTGCTCTTTATAGTAGTCCTTTTTTTTTACAAAAAAAAAATTTTATTGGAAATGTTTAGCTCCATTACAATATAGATGAATACATCTTTTATCCTTTGCTTATGAAACAGAAGCTTTAAAATCAAATTCATTGCTTAGCGGAAAGAATTTGAGAAAATTTTTGCTCTTATATTGCGAGATGGTCGGACGGAATTTGATGGGCACACAGGGAGGGGAATGAAGTCCTAGTCACTACTACAAGAACTCCCGAAGTCTACGCAGCCCCAATCGAAACGGAGAAAGCCAGCCTCATCATTATAGTACCAACATTGTTTTGAAAACAAAATCGAAGACAAAATGACCATCTGCGCCGGCATGCCGGTATGACAACGCCGCTATGGCCTCAATAAGAGAGACAAATGGCTAGGAAAAGAAGTAGGGGTAGAAGTTGCTGGAGTGACAATGATTTGGGTTGTGCTCGGTGGTTGAATATGATGGGTTAGCGGATTTATTTTTGGTTTTTGGGGCAAAAGTTTATTCAGCTGTGAAAAATGTCTTTAAATCGATTGTTGTCGCTTCGATGACTGTCTGGTGAAGAGAAAACTTTGAGTTCCAGTGAAGCATACTTTTTATAAACATTGCTATTTAAAAATCCAGCCTAATGCATATTAACCCACTCTGAGCCACACAAATTAGAAACCCGTTTAATAATTTCACCATGGATGAGAACTGGCAGGACTATGGAGCGCATAAATACCCATCCAATTACATTGGGCTTCTGGATCAGCGGTCTTGGCCTTTTGCGGGATCCTTACTGTGGCCGGCTTAATGCTTTCAGTTAATGAAGCCCAAATAAATTTGAAATTTGTGTGAATTGACTCAGAAGCTCTGATCTATGTCAATGAACAGCTGATACGAGATAATTATCTCATATTTAAAGAGGCGATGCGACTAAAAAAGCGGAAAGCTCTTTCCGCTGTTTTTACACGACGCGGTGCTGTTCACGTGCGCTGTAATGGGTGCGAAAGCATACAGTGCATTGAAAGTATGGAGGAGCTTTTGCGTTTAAGCCCTGATAAGGGACCCACTACTGCCACTCTTTTTTTGCTCGCAATTGATAATAATGCAGATGTTTCTGTGGCCAGGTCTGAGAGCTGAAGAGCTTTCGCTCTTAAATTTTTTTTTATTTTATTTAAGTTAAATATAGTAGTAGATAAATGTATCTTATTCAATACTTCTTTTTTTTTTGGTCAATTTAGTTTTTTTTGCTGAGTATGCGTACCTATAATATTATTTTGTAATCCATGCAGGATGAAATATGAGGTTCCACGGCTGTTAGTATTGTTAAGGTATTAAGCAATTACAAAAAGGGTATGAAGGTTGTGCATATAAATGCCCAGAGTTTATTGAAGAAGATAGATGAATTTAGGTATATGTTTAAACAATCGAATGTAGATGTGATATGTGTTTCAGAGACCTGGATTATGTCCGATATGTCTAATTTGTTAGTAGCTTGTGATGGTTATGTCTTGTATCGCTTGGATCGTGTTAGCATGCTGGTGGTGTAACCGTTTATGTGAGTAGTAAGCTTAAATGTAAACATCCGGAAGACAGTTCAGTTGAATATATATTCCTAGAAGTGGACAGCAAATGTCAAAATAAGAAAGCTCTTATTGGATGTATTTACCGTCCAAACCGCCTAGTAGACTTTACGCCTCTAGTTGGCGTTATAAGCGAGTTAACAGTTGCTTACGCGGATATTATAATTGCTGGTGACTTCAACAGTAATATTCTTACCGAAAGTCGACTTTTGAATAGTTTTGAGGCAATTGGACTGTATGCTGTTAATAGGACGACCCCGACGCATTTTAGTAATTTCTGTGATACTCTTCTTGACATATTTGTTATCAGTGACCCAAGAAAAATGTTATTATATGACCAGGTTATAGTACCAGTATTTTCAAAACATGACCTCATTCTTTTATCATATGACATACAATTTGACTATACAGAAGAATCGTTTAATTATAGAGATTACAATAGTATTAATTACAATGAGCTACTGGAGGAATATAATGCTTGTGACTGGTGTCCTATTTATATCAGGTGAATGTCTTAAATAATCATTTGCAATATATATTTAATAAATGTGTGCCTCTTAAAATAAAAGTTCTAAAACCTAAACAAAATCAGTGGTTTAGTTCTGAAATTAAGAGCCTTATATATGAGCGTGATCAAGCCTACACAAAGTGGAAGCGCTATAAAACTGAAACTCACAGAGAACTGTATAAATTGGCTAGAGCCAAAGTTTCAAAACGCATAAAATCTGCAAAATGTGAACATTTAAGAAATAAATTTTAACACGTTGCATCCACAAAACAAACTTGGAGGGAAATTAATAAGTTAGGAATAGGGAAATCTAGACGAATGGCTGACCACTGTGTTGATGTAGAGGAACTATGCCGAGCATTCTCTCATCTTGATGTACCTGAGGCTAGATGCAATAATTATTTGACTTATCAACCCTAGTGTGATAATAGTTTTAGCTTTGTGTGCGTCAATGATTGTGATGTCTTAGAGAGTATCCTTAAAATAAAATCTAATGCCGAAGGTATAGACACTATTAACCCTATTAATTCGTTACTTTCGCAAAAACAGTTAGTTTTTAGAAAGAAAAGAACCTGTATAAGTGAAATAAAAGACATTGTTGAGGACATTCGTAGCCAACTAGACAATAACAACATTTCTAACTCTACTTGTCCACAGCAAAGCATTTGACTCAGTGAACCACAACATTCTTAGTGCTAAACTAAAAAATCTTTACAATTTTACAAATAGTTCTGTTGGTTTATGTCAGTAGTCTGGTTAATCAATTTAATGTTTGTGTAAGTAAAAGTAATGATGTTCTTTATCTTATTGACAACTAGGCGAAGGATAACGGCTTAAGCATAAATCCTTCAAAATCGAAATGCATAGTAATTAGTGAGAAACCAATAGAAACCAGATGTTTAGAAAGCCTTGCAATTAGTAAGAAGCCTATAAAATATGAGGTGTCGGCAACAAATCTTGGAATTACTCTTAAGCTGAAGTAAACATATTTCCAAAGCAACTGGACGAACATATAGCTTGTTGCGTCAGCTCTCTACATCAAAAGACCATTTATCACTGCAAATCATGATGCTGATAGCGAAAGGTTTTTTAATTCCCACTCTTTTTTATGGGGTTGACGCCTTTGGTCACTGCGACTCTAGAGATATGCAAAAGTTGACAGTAGCTTTAAATTCTATAGTTAGATATGTGTTTAAACTAAATCGACTTGACCATGTATCCCACTTGACCAGTAAACTTCTCGACTTTAACTTGACCTCGTGGATAGATTATAAGACTCTTATGTACATCAACCTCCCACATCTCAGTTTAAATTAAAAATTAAAGAATACTTAAATTAGAATAAATAAAAATAGTAAACGAAAATAATGATAAAATAGGAATAAAATAAAATTACAAAAATACAAAACATAATAAAATAAAATAATAACAAAAAAAAATATAGAAATAAGTTCATCGAAATCGAAATAATAATAAAAATGTCAGTAATAATTACTTATAAGTAAATAGTTAGATTAAGAAATATTTTTAAAACAAACTCGTGTTATACATTTTGACTAGTGCAATAAATATAAGTTTACCCTTGTCCAACTAGGATATAAAGAAAATAAATTAAGTTAAATGACCTTCTCGATTTATATTTTAATGCACGAGGTGAGCCTCACCCCCCCCCCTGAATCCTATTTTCAAGCTAAAAAAGGCCATACACACTAAGCAAAAAACTCTAACGCACAGGCGTGCATTCACATTTAAACTTCCGTTCCACAGGCATAATGTAGTTTCCAGATGCCAACGCACGTCTGCCTCAAGGAGGGGGGCTGGTGGATCTCGGCTGTGGTGCGGTGCGCCACAAGGAGTAAAATGAAAGCAAACGCGACGCAAAGCGATTTCATTAAAGCTCTTCAAATATTAAAGCACATTCAGTAAGCTTGTGGCCGTGTACATGAACATAAGCGTTTGCCACGCCCATACCTCCCCTCTGCCACACGTTTTCTGAAGGTGATGGTGCCGATTGTTTGTCCTTGTCCTTATGGGCGGCACTGTAGTCGTGTGCGCGTCTGTCGGTGCACACCATCTTTGCCGTCAACTCGGGGCGAAAGGTACTGAGGCGCTGTTTTTTATTCCTTTTGTTGTCGATGTAGCCATCTTTTATTTCATTCCGTCTCTTAAGTGTCAGAGCGTGGAACGGACAATATAATTTACATTCAGTATGCAAATGGACGAGCACGCACACACGATACCACCGAACACTGGGTTCATATATGTAAACACTTAAAGAAATAAGAATAACTTAGCAATGAAAGCTCTATATTATTCTCAGATTTGTACTTAAGCCCTTTTTGCTTCTTAAGCTACATTTAAGTATAAGGTCGAGAGCCGCGATTTATGCCATGATTAGTCGACTTGGTCTTAAAAAGGTTAAAATATAGGATTATTTATTGCTTAAATTAAAATATACAAGATATTTAAACTTAACCCGAACATTTAATTCAAAATCAGTTTAGTATATTTTAAATTTTGTCTAGCATTTTTTTGTATTTCGGGAGCTATAATATTGACTGTAGCAACCGTCATTTTGAATTTTATCGTTCTTCAGACACGAATATCTTCTTTTTTTTTCTGTAAGTGCAGAACAATAAGGCACAATTGTGTTCGAAAATAGCAAATGTGCCATAAAAACACAAAAGATTGAATAAATAATTTGGTTAAAAAATGCTCTGCAGGGATAAAAAGGAATTTGAAGCTGTTGAACTTTTGCAAACTCAAATCTTAAAGCACCAACACGATATGCTATGTATGTATTTCCGCTGTACCTGTACCCTGTAC
This sequence comes from Drosophila rufa, assembly GCA_018153105.1. Lineage (NCBI taxonomy): Eukaryota > Metazoa > Arthropoda > Insecta > Diptera > Drosophilidae > Drosophila > Drosophila rufa. The sequence goes on along the minus strand of JAECXS010000173.1, from coordinate 4,158,066 downwards.
ACGTCGAATATTACAAGATAGGGCCAAGCGGACAAAAAGACACAATGCGGCCGTTGATGAAAGTATTTTTGTGTTTGCAAGTAAAGTGTCAACACCTCAGCCTACCTGTTACGGCAAAAATCAAATTAAAATACAGTCCACTCAAATAGGTTATTATAATTTTGCCATGATATTTGCAATGCAGTGGAGGAGGCATCTCCGACCACATAAAGTATACAAATTCTTGATCAGCATCACCAACCGTGTCGATCTAGCCGACTGTCCGTCTGTCTGTGTGAAGCAACAGATCTCAGAGACTATAATAGCTAGGGTTACCAAATTTGGTGACAACATTGGAATCTGTTGCACGCAGATCAAGTTTGTTTTAAAATTTGGCCACGCCCACTTCCGCCCACGAAAATCGTAAAAAACTTTACATAAGCTATAGTCGTAATTTTTGGCTTAAAGTAAAGAGGTAAAATAAATAAACGGGCGTTTTCTTAAAATTTGAGTAAAACCGGATGTCTAGCATGGAAGTTTTTAAACAATAAAGATTCTGTGTATGCATATTCTTCTGAGCGGACAAAAAGGCAGTAGCGACAAAAGTGTTGCGTGATTTCGGGCGCATATTAGTAACAACCAGCATTCATTAAAAAATAAACAGGCATCAATGCCTTACATTTGGGGACTCGTCCTGGTCTAAGGTCTTACATCTGAGGCTCGATCCAATACAATTCATTGGATGCACCAGACATAAGCAGTGGCCGTTAGTTCAAAAATTGTAAAATTCGAAGAGTCACAACGTCGTCAGGAGAGAACGAATACATGAGCATGAGCGACGAAGAGCGACCAAGACAAGAAAGAACGCATGCTATAACACGATCGCATACTCGCTACGAAAGGTAAGGCGCCGTTGGAAAAAAAAAAGAAAAGCGAGAAAAGGAAACGAAGTGGAAATACAAAGTAAGGAAGAGATGATTAACGAGAGTCTTCAACAAATCATTCAGCTACTAACGCTGAAAATTCAAGCGGACGAAGCCACTGCTAGGAATCGAAATAGAACATCAATTTCAGCTGAAAATTTCGCAAATGTGGTTCCGGACTTCCCGATGGAAAAGTGGTTCAATAATTTTGAACAAAATGCCGAAGCATATGGGCTGAGTGAACAATAGAGATACATATGTACAAGCGCGCGGAAAGATAACAAAGTTTGCCAAACTGTTCTTAGATTCGGAGGTAGTTAATACGTTTGCTCAGCTGAAAAATGTGTTAATTAGAGAATTTAAGCGTACAATGATAAGTTCCAATTTACATGCCAAACTGGGAGAGAGAAAGAAGAAGAAAAATTAGTGTTTCCAGGATAATATTTTGATTATGAAAAATATTGCGGCACAGGGAACGATCGACAAAGAGCCTCTTAATGGATACATTGTGGACGGGCTAGACATACCAAGTGAATTTAAATTTAACATGTACAGCTGTAAGGAATTTCACGAGCTCAAGGCGAAGTTCGAAGTATACCAACGCAAGTGCATGTCAAAGGAAGTCAAGGAAATATAGTGGTGGCAGGAAAAACATATCCAGTGCCAGTAACCGTAATGCTCGTTGTTTTAATTGCGAGTCGGCGGACCACTTGAGGAAAGACTGCAAAGTGGATACCAAATGCTTCAAGTGCGATGGCATAGGACATATCGCAAGAGATTGCCCACAAGTAACCAGATCTGTGCAGGTGGTTCAGTCGTCAAAACGATATAAAGCGATCGACTTGAACGGAGTCAAAATAAAGTGTCAGGAGCTCATGTGTCAAGAAATTGACCGACGTGAAGTTGGAAAAATGGTAAACGAGGTGTGTTAAAAAAGTATTGCGAATTTTGAATTTTCGCGGGTTACGTATATTCGAATTTCAATTTTTTTATGGTGTTATGTTGGTACTCATGTCTTTCACTTATGCCGAGAACCTCGGCCATTTTGAACGTTCACTTAATTGTTGACAGCTGCTTTGCTTGCACGTGTTTTGGATCGTCTTCGATTTTTACCTATTCAAAAAAATGGATCAAATAACGTGTATCAAATTATGTGTGTGAAAAACGAAATTAAGATGCATTCCGAATGTTGACTGTGGCATACGGAGAAGCTACCTTGGACCGAAGCAACTTTCATCGGTGGTACAAAATGTTCTCAGAAGGCCGAGAAGAAAGGCCAAAACGAACAAAAATTGGCTTTTGCGCCACGATAACGCCCCTGCTCACACATCGTTGCTTGTTGCTTGTGCTTTTTGGCCAAAAATAATACACTAATGATGCCGCAGCCACCGTATTCCCCAGATCTGGCCCCCTGTGACTTTTTCTTGATCCCTAATCTGAATAGGCCCATGAAAGGACGACGTTACGCTACGCTTGACGAGATAAAGACGCCATCGAAGGAGGAGCTGAACAAGATACAAAAAAATGATTTTTTGAAAAACCGTTGGCACAAGTGTATAATATCTCATGGGGATTACTTTGAAGGGGACAAAATAGATATTAATGAATAAATAAATAATTTTTGAAAAAACACAAAATTCGCGATACTTTTTAAACACACCTTGTACCTTTCTGCGAGGACTAAGAAATGTACAAACAAAGCCGCTAGGTACATTCACGGGCACAGTAAATGTCGATGGAGTGGAGGTACAACCAAAATTTGTCGTAGTTCCGTTTTGAACTCGGTTTTGACTTCGCATCTAAGTTTTGAGTCACGTTGGATGAGTAAAGATTTACATTCATTAAGGTTTCAGCGCGAGAAGACAGCGCTGGACAAAATGAGCTAAGTATTTACAACATTGTCGAAGTTGAAAATAACATAAGCGTCTCTCAGCAGTACTAGCCGATAATTCATTGGTGGTCAATTATAAGCCGGCTGAATCTCCAATCGAATGTCTGTGCAGATGAAGATCGTACCTGATGAGCTGATAAAACACTTTCATCACCAACCAAGTCGATACTCAGCTATAGAATCAGCCGCCGTAAGGGAGCAAGTGGACGAGTGGCTTAAGGAGGGAATAGTAGTAGTAGTAAAGAAGAAGGATGGGACCAACAGGATTTGTATTGATTTTCGTCATGAAGTGCTAGAAGAGCTGCAATCTGCAAAGGTGTTCACTGTCATGGATCTCGAGAACAGTTTCCTACAAGTACCGATCGAAGAGTCTAGTCGTCGCTTTACTGCCTTTATCACCAAAGAAGGTTTGTTTGAGTTCTGCAAAGCACCGTTTGGGTTTTGAAACTCACCCGCCGTGTTGAACCGTTTTATCAATGTAATTTTTCAATACCTGATAAAAGAAGATGTCATGCAGATCTACGTTGATGATATAATCATATTTGTGCAAACAAACGAGGAGTGCATAATCAAACTACAGAAAGTCCTACAGGAGGCCGCTAAATATGGATTGCGCATTAAGTGGTAGAAATTCCACTGAAAGATTTTAATTTTTTGGGTCTTACAGTCGATGAAAGCAAAATCTAGCCAGGAAAGGAAAAAACATAGGCAGTTCAAAAGTTTGCTCGACCCAAGAACATTAAAGATGTCCAATTGTTCCTAAGACTGACAGGATTTTTTCGGAAATTTTTACGACGGTATGCAATAATTGCCCGACCGTTGACAAATTTGTTAAAGAAGGACTCCGATTTTAATTTCGAAGCCGAGCAGATAAATGCAATAAATCAGCTTAAAAATGTCCTGTCGCAAAAACCCGTCCTTCAGGTGTATTGCAGAGAAGCACCAACAGAGCTACTTACTGATGCGTCAATGAATGGGTTTGGTGGCATACTGATGCAGAGATTTCAAAACGAACTTCATCCGGTATCACACTGGAGCAAGAAAACGTCAACAGCTGACTCAAAGCGCCATAGATACATACTCAAAGTAAAAGTTGCCTATTTAGCCGTAAAGAAGTTTCGTCATTACCTACTGGGAGTTAAGTTCAAGCTGTTAACCGACTGCGCAGCGTTTTCTCAGATCGTAAAGAAGAAGGATATACCTAGAGAAGTAGCTGAGTGGATCCTGTATCTTGAAGATTTCACACATCAAGTTGAACACCGCGCTGGAGATAAAATAAAACATATCGATAGCATAAGTGGCTATCCAGTACATGTGTTCACAGTATCGTCAGAGATATCTGTTCAAATAAAGTCGGCACAGCAGAAAGATAAGTACATATCTGCACTTTTGGAAATACTTAAGTCACAACCCTACAAGGATTTCCAGTTGAAAGCAGGAATACTTTTCTGCCATTTTGCCCTGCAGAAAACTATGCATTCCTTGCAGCAGCAATTTTTGATTCCTCTTTTGAAGAAAAAAGTAGTTCAAGTCATAAGCAATTGCGTGAAATGTATTTTGGTGAACAAGATGTTTGGAAAGCATGAAGGTACGCTGTTCTGTATTGATAAGGGAGATAAGCCACTGCATACTCTTTATGTAGTATTGGTTTATTTTTGCAGCAGTTGATGCATTCACCAAGTTTGTGTGGTTATTCCCAACAAAAAGCACCGGAAGCGAGATGGTGGAAAAGAAGTTGCAGGAGTGGTCACCTGTCTTTGGCCATCCAGTTCGTATCATTAGCGATTGAGGAGTCGCGTTTACGTCCAATCAATTGCAAGAGCACGTGACGCAAAATGGCATTGAACATGTGTGGACTACAACAGGAGTTGTTAGAGGAAATGGACAAATTGAACGAATAAAAAGTCGTCAAGTTTGAGTTCAGTTGTCAAGTAGTCAAAGTATTCGTCGGGAAATCAAGTCCGAGCACAATAGTAGGTGTGTCGGAGGGTCAATCGTCGGTCAAATCGTCAAGTAGCAGCAGTCGTCCGTAGTCCGTTGCAGTCGCCACCTCGGTGTTCATTAATATTAGTAACATCCAGCATTCATTATACATTTCCTAAAAATTATTACCCTAACCCTAAAAAATAAATTACCTTAAATAAAATAAATCTTTTCTAAAATGTCAAAAGTTAAAAAAAAAAGAAATAATTTCTAAGAAATAGAAAAGTTTTTGCTCACACGGCAGTCCACGTAGTGAAGATGATTACCGAGACTGTGGTGCGCATGGAGACTACTATACATGTATAGAGCCGTATAATTGAAAATCTGCTACGATTGTCCGATCAGAACCATTCATATCTTGATCAAAAGGTTTTGTAAAGCCGGTGTAGCCAAAAACCCATAATTGTGAATGTGCGTCGAATGACACCTCAATCATCACAATCCGATACTTCGTTCTAAAGATATTCAATAAACAAGATTTTAACGGCCTGAAAACGTTTTTCCTGTTGTTTGTCCGTTTGTCGTTCTTCGTTTTAGAGTCCACTGTTACTTAAGTAATAATAATATAATAATATTATTAAACAACTCGAGAAGAGTCTCCGAAATTCACTTTATCGAAATATTCTTCATGGAAATTAGTAGCAATGATCCCACATACCTAACTTTTTATATGTATTTGTTTTTTTTGTGTTAATTTTCCTCTTTTAAGTTTTAGACAAAAACTTTTGATATCAATCAAAACCACCTCTTAACGAGCTAACAAATTTTGTGACGATAGCCGGCGTTCAGGTAAGATCAGGGGTCATAACTATGTGTTGTAAGTTTTATAACCGATACCCATAGGGTACAAGGTTCATAAGTAGTGCCAACCTAGAATGTATGTAACAGGCAGAAGGAGGCATCTTCGACCCCATAAAGTATATATATTCTTAATCAGCATCACCAGTCGAGTCGATTTAGCCATGTTCGTCTGTCTGTCTGTCCTTCTGTTCGTTGCTACGCAAACTAGTCTCTCAGTTTCATCTAAAGGTTCGAGTCTGTGCGGGTACCACGACTATTGGGTGGGACAGTAATTATCTCCCTGGCCGACGCTATCCAGTCGTACTAGGCACAGAACCAGGTCTCTCGCGAAGTTCAAGTCCAGAGAGAAAGGATACAGGGAGACAATTCCTTTCGCCTGTCTGGAATAAAGCACCGTTCGCATGTCTGTGAGCGAGTCTCTTTGTTTTCCGACGACTGGGGGCAGGGGTTCGGATAAAGCCGAAGTTTGTATAACCTTGCAGTCTGCAATTGGATTATTGAAAATGTTGGTAAAATTGAAAAAATATCGAACAATTATGTACGTGCCTGAAAAATAGAAGAGATCGTTCGTCAGTCTGTCTTTCTGTCACACCGCCCGCAAGCTTCATGAAAGCTTGATCAAAAACTTCTCCCTCCCCATTTGAAAATTGCGTGCGCCTTTGGATCGCCGCAGGCCAGTACGATCCCCTTTTGTGCCGAATCGTCGGTTAATAGTTATCTCATTCTTTTCTTGACCCAGTTCCCCATTCGCACCGCTGCCCCCTTTAAATGGGTTTCTACCAAGACATCGCTAAAATTCTGTTTACATTACAAATTTATTATTAAAATTGGGTAATAGTAAATTAGACCTTAATATGTGGGGGTGTTCTGGTTCAGTAAATGATCTTCTGAATTAATTTAAAAACGTGTTATTGATATTTAACTGTAAAATTAATATTCAAATATGTATGTTTATAGTGTCATTAAAGTAAAACTCTTTGTTATCTTCTCTCTTATATAAAATAAAGTGACAATTCTTTGTCGTGTTTTAACTTAAGAACGGGTTCATCTAGCTAAATCAAATGTTTAGGCTTTGATCGGACTACTTAGTAGATGGGTTTTGTGAAATTTGCTTAAAACTGGTTTAGCGGTCCTTCAGTTATTACATTTTTTGAAATGTTAACGGGCAGCTGCTTTGCTGTCGTTCGTATAAATGGTGAATCCAGAATTGTTAAAATGTATTCTATATACATATGTGCGTGAACTTTTCTCATTTTCTCATTTTTATAAGAAGAAAAAATGCCACGACCTAGACGAGCAAATATCGGTAAGCGAACAAATTCAGTATTACAAAGACGATCACGGACTGCAGATTAAGGTAATGCACGGAATAGATCTGTTCACCCCGTACCTGTACTGAATCTTTCACGGCGATTACGAGTACGTCGTGCTGTTTTGGCTCAAATTATGAATGCTGCTTTTAATTACAACATTCAGATTGATTATAGTATGTATGGATACATTGGAATGATGGACGCAATATGTCCATATTGTGATGCGGCTAAGTTTCCAGGTCAATCGCCCGGCTTATGTTGTGCTAATGCAAAGTGAGATTGCCAGCATTAGAAACTGCACCCGAATCATCTCAAACGTCGAAGCACTTTTCGATTCATATTAATTAATACAATTCGGCATTTCAAATGACTTCTTTTGGTCCTACTAAAATTATTACAGATCATTTTATGCCGACGTTTAAGGTAAATATTTCAATGGGATTGTCTTGTCTTTATATGATGAAGTATTTAATAGTTCTGATCCAACATCCAACTAAAATTCCATACATGTTACAGATCTAGGGCCAGATTTATCATCAAGCTGGTTCGTTATTGCCATACCCTAACGGTGATCATCAATTTTTGCAAATTTACTTTATTGGTGATCAAAATGTGAATTGGATCAACATGCAAATTTATTTTATTGGTGATGAAAATCGTGAATTGGATAAACGCTGTGCTATTGTTTGATTACAAGACGTAAAATTATTCATGAGTTACAAAGGTTTTTTCATCAGCATAACGCATTAGTTCAGTTGTTAAAAATTGCTCTCGATCGTATGACATCTGATAATCACAAATCACATCTTGAAAATTTCAGTAAAATCGGATGATAAACATGGGAGATATTAGCAATAAGGTTAGAATTATAACACACCTAAGGCACTGCTGTAGCAAGTTGTAGCCGACAGGTGGCGCATTCGAGCCTTGGCCATGCGATATAATGGCGCCAGCTGCAGAAAAAATGACAAAAGAATATAGCAAGAAATTACAAAAAATAACATGATTCATTTTTTGACGCCGATCGAGCGGGTTTTTATGTTTTCCTATAAAATGTGTCATTCATATTTAAGTATGACATTAAATTGTTAAGGTCGGGAGCTAATTCGAGAGGAGATTTATTTTAAGAAGTATCGAAGTAGTCTATTATAATGTATGTACAATTTTTAATTGCCTTTTAGTGTGAAGCGCAAACGTTTAGGTACCGGGTATCTCACAGTTTACTGTAGCTTTCTTACTTGTTTTATTTGCGATTGTTATTAGTTAACGTCAGTGGCCCAAAATCATTTCAAGAATTAAGAACAGTCAACGGTTATTTGTGTCAAATATATCTTGAAGCATGTCAACTCTTGCATTTATTGGGGGATGATGCACATTGGGATTTAACACTTTATGATGCATATATCTCAGCTCATCCACAACAAATACGAATGATATTTGCCATTATAATATCAACATGTATGCCATTAAACCAAATTGAATTATGAAACACATATAAAGATTATATGGTAGAAGATATTTGAATTCGTATCCGTATTGCTGCTACATTAATAGAAGGTGGTCCGACCGCACACTCAGCATAAAAATTGCCATTGAACGTACAAGTGATTGAAACTCCGACTTGCAATATTTCGAGAAATTCCGCTATGGCCAAAGTTTTGCGATTAACATCAATTATTTTATGGGATGAGTGTACAATGGCGAATAAAAAATTACTACAAGCATTTAATCGAACAATACAAGATTTACGTGGTAATCAACAGCTTTTTGGTGGTGCTTTGATATGACTATCAGGGGATTTTCGCCAAACATTGCCGGTCATTCCTAGATCACCTCCTGCTGATGAAATAAATGCCTGTTTGAAGTCATCAGTTCCTTGGAGATATGTAAAAAAATGTACAATGAACATTAATATGCGTATTCACCTACAAAATGATCTAGCTGCCCGTGAGTTTTCAAAACAATTGTTAGAAATTGGTGATGGCAAAATACAAATCGACCATACCGACGGATTGATCGTTGTACCGAACAATTTTTGTACAATTGCACAATCAATAGATGAATTGATTGAATATGTTTTTCCCAATATTTTTCAAAATTACAGAAATCATGAGTGGTTGAGAGAACGCACTATTTTAGCACCAAAGAACATTCATATCAATGCCCTTAATTTTCAAATTCAAGCGAAACTGCCAGGTGTAGTCACGACAAATAAATCAATTGACAGTGTTATGTATCAAGATGATGCAACAAATTTTCCAGTTGAATTTTTAAATTCTTTGGAACCGGGTGGTATTCCACCGCATAGCTTGAACCTGAAAGTTGGTTCTTTGATTATATTATATTATTGCGAAATATTAATCCACCAAAACTGTGTAATGGCACCATATTGGCAGTGAAAAAGTTATTGCCAAATTTGATTAAAGCTACTATCTTATCAAAAGGAGAAGTTTGTTTCATACCACGTATTCCTATGATTCCAATTAATATTCCATTTGAGTTGAAACGATTGCAATATCCTGTGAGGTTATCATTTGCGATGTCTATCAACAAGGCCCAAGGGCAAACACTTAACGTTTGCGGTGTGAATTTGGAAGAATCGTGTTTTTCACATGGCCAACTTTATGTTGCGTGTTCCTGAGTCGGTACCCCCAGCCGTTTGTTTATTTATACTCAAAAAGAAAAAAACAAAAAATATTGTTTATCCAAATGTTTTGGATTAAATTTTAAAATAGTTAGCAATTAATAAACTTTTTGTTGTTTAAATAAGTGAATTTATCTTTCATTATATACGTAGCGAAGCACGTACCGGTCCGCTAGTTAGGTATAAAATAAAGAAAACATTTTACTGTTTGCTTCTTGTTTCTTCAGTTAATTAATTTTTACTAACTGTCCATATTGTCACTATTTTTCAACTTTGATGGAAAATAACAAAATTGTACATTTATGTACATTTGCCTAATTTTTGTAAAAAATTCTTTGAATATTTCTTAATTGAATTCAATAGAGTCTTGCTGCAGCTGTCTGTAGCCCCAATACACCTTGAGGAAAAAACGAAAAAAAAGTACGGTTCCAGAAGTTGCATTTCGTGCAGCCCGGGTAAAAAATCCCTGATAAACATACACCTGCTGGAATAAAACAAAAAATTAAGAAATAAAATATATACATTTTTTTTATCAAACTTTTTATTAAATTAAAAACAATAAAAATAAGCACAAAAAATATCTCAAATGGTGGAAAAAAAATGCATTTGTAAAAGAAACGTGATTTTTCTATAATATTTACAAATTTTGACTTTGATAAATCATAAGAAATCATTAAAAATCGCAGCACCTTGTTAAAAGACGTTTTTAAAAGGTTGAACAATTATCTATCAATTGCCATTTAAATTACTCAATTATCTTACTTGGTTCAAAAGTTATGATTCTTGAAACGCAAAAACTCAAATGGCCCCACTGTGCGCCGCACGGACGCGGCACGCAAAACGCGTTTTTCTAAAAAACACTTTTTTGAAGTCGGTAGTTGCATGATTTTTATTATTTTCAATTACAACTATTTTATAGGTCGAAATAGGGTCAATATTTATGCAAAAACTGACACTTTTTATAACAACAGTTTCAAAAAATTTCATTTTTAATAAAAATAAAATTCCTTTGTTCAAAGACAAGTCAGACACATACACATAAAAGAAAAACTTTGAATTTTTGATTTCAGATGAAAATTGACGGAAGAAACACAACTACCGCCACGGCACTATTTTTGAGGTGGTATACATTAAGGCACTCTCAACGGCTCATTTTTTAATATTTTGCAGTTGAAATATTATTTATTAATATTCAATAAACGAAAATTGTAAAAATATCGCAGGATCTTGGAAAAAAAAAATACGAAAATATGCCTTTTTTTTAGCCCTCTAGACTAGGATAACCTGTTAGGTAAAGTATTTCCAAACACTTTCTGGCTCGAAGTATTCATGAATGCCTCTAGACTAGGATAACCTCTTAAGTAAAGTATTTCCAAACACTTTCTGGCTCGAAGTATTCATGAATGCCTACCAGTCTGGGAAAGCGTGTTCCGTCAATAACAGTAAATTTATATTGGCAATGCTTTGACTCGTAAAGAAAAACGATGGCAGCCGCCCATCAACTCCTAGTCCTTAGCCCCTTCGCAGCGGCGGCCATTTAATAATTTAACCACTACTATTTAGTTTATGTTTGCCAAAATGCCCTCGTGTTAACACAGTTAATGTAATAAATTATCCTATTCAGCCAATGCATTGGCAATGTTCACGTGCCTCTCCGACAGCGGCGACCCTGCTCGGATCAGATGGAGGGTGCCCGGCATACCGATGACGGTATATATGTATAGGGGTAAAACAAATCCCATAACGTTTCCTCATAAATATTTCATTTTATTGCTCAACCTCAAAAAACGGATTCACCGCCTTAAGCTCTGGCAAAGCCAAAAAAGGTTCATAAATTACAGCTTACACACTAAGAATTTTCCATTTCTGGTTTCCCTCTCGTTACTAAATATGTGGCTATGTTGGGGTTGGGTTTTTTCCAGCAGTTGCAAGTCTTGGCAATTTTCTCTTAATATTTGAATATTGGACAGTAGAGTCGCATTTTGTATACCCGGTGTCCGTCGCACTGTGGCTCGTTTTCTCAAAACACGTTGCAAAATTAATAACTTTTGATCTATTGAAGGTATCTACTTAATTTTTTTTTTTTATAATAATTTACAAATCTCCAAAAAAATGTAGGTAGTACGTTTTTTAGGTTACGCCCACCAAAAGAGGCGGAATTTATTCGGCAAACTAAAACTTTTGATTTTTTACTATAAATATACATTTTTCATAGGAGTCAATGAACTTAAAAATTCAAAATGATTAAACATTTTTTTTTATACTCATTCTATAAATAAAAAAAAAAAATAAAAAAAAAATGACAAACAAATTAATTTTTTTTTTTTCCAACTCCGGTACTTGAAGCTATACTTTTCGCTGCCTTGCCGTTTTCCATACTGGCCGACTACAAAGTGCCAGTTTGGTAGCATGGTTTGATATGAACAATTATCAAAATCTCGAAATGCGCACAATTGTAGCAATGGTTTTTGTTTTGGTTTGTTAGAATATCTCCACTAATTTTTAGTATTACCTAGAGCTCGGCGAAATATGGCATTTTTTTTTTATTTTCCACTAAAAATTAAAAATAGGGAAAAAAAGGACTTTTTTTAAAAAATATAAATAAAATAGAAGTGCAAAAAATAATTCATTTTTTTTTTAAATTCAGGTTTAAAATTGGTTCCTTAAGGCAGAAAAATATTTTTTTTCTTTGAGCTTAACTACTTTTTTAGACAAATTATTTTAAATCTGTCGATTTAGCGAGTTTTTCTACCTTTTTGCAAATACAGAAAAATTTTCAAACTTTGAGCAGCAATAATAAATACTTTAAAAAATTTGTAAATTATAAAATTTTGGTTTTGAATTGCTTGATCAATTCCTAATTGAATGGTATCAAAAGATTTGCTAAATTCAACAACGCGAAATCCGACTTTTGCAACGAGTTTTCGGAAAACGCGCCACCGTGCGTCGTAGGATACAATCTACATGTCTATCCCACCTATAGTATGAATAGATACAAAAGTGAAACAATAACATATCTAATAAACACATGTGCGCGGATGTGCTCTAAATACTTGAGCAAAACACCTGACCCTCGCAGTCAGACTCGCCCCAGATGGTAAGTCGTGGATAGAATCGCGGCAATCAAATTTCTTTTTCTTATGTGCGTTTGGAGTAGTGTTGGGTATATACTGTTCATTTGGGTGAACATGTTCACTTGTTTTTTTTTTTTTTCAAAAGAGTCAACTCATTTATATTGCTCACTTGTTGATTGTTCAGTTGCTCACTTGTTCACTGCCCATTATAAACAGAAAACTGTGCAATGCATTTGAACGATTAAAAAAATGCTTAAGTTACATATTCAGGTCTGCAATACACACATTGCCACACATATTTACCCTACTTGTATTTTTTCTCCATCAATTAAAACAAATATTAATTAATATTCTACATATTATATATTATTAAAAAATAATACAAATAATAGAAAAAATATAAAATAAATAAAGTTACAAATAATATAACACAAAACACTAACAGGCCTGTTCCAGTTTCCACTTCCGAAAAATCTACACGGAAATTATTTCCCGATAAGCTTGCTGCCCACATTCTCTAAAATATTCGAAAGAATATTTCTTAGCAGAATGATGGCAGTAAGAAGCGTGCAGGATGCCATTCCAGACCACCAATTCGGCTTCAGGAATCACCATGGAACCCCTGAGCAAGCCCATAGAGTGACGCAACACATTTTGGATGCCTTCGAAAATAGACAATACACGTACAGCTCTACTATCTTTCTGGACGTCAAGGAAGCGTTTGATAGAGTGTGGCATGATGGCCTGCTATTCAAGCTGAAATCTCTCTTGCCAACTGCTCAGTTTCTTCTAATAAAGTCATATCTGCTAGATAGAAATTTCATGGTTGAAGTGAGAGGCGAGAGATCAACCATCAGAGCTGGCGTACCTCAAGGTAGTGTCTTGGGTCCTGTGCTTTACACCCTATACACCTCTGACATGCCAAATCCCAGTGATCCGGGTACCCTCCTGGCAACGTATGCTGACGACACAGCCTTCATTGCTAACTCTTCGTGTCGGATTGAAGCTTCCAGAATGACGCAAAACTTCCTGGAGCTCTACAGCGAGTGGACGAATCGATGGAACATCTGCATTAACGGAAACAAATCTCAACACTGCAACTTCTCCCTAAGGCATCAAATCCTTCCTAGGGTTAAGTTCCAGGACACGCTCATCCCTCAAGCTCCTCAGGCACAGTACCTGGGTCTCATCCTCGACAAGCGGCTCACATGGAGGCAGCACACCACCAAAATTTCACCCACATGTCGGAATAAGCTTAGGAAGCTCAATTGGATGCTTAGAGGAGGGAGTCAACTAAGTCTAAATAACAAAGTTCTTCTGTACAAGGCAATAGTGGTCCCTACAATGACCTATTGCATCCAGATATGGGGTACGGCGTCTGACTCGAACATTATGCGCATGCAAAGGATCCAAAGCCGAGCGCTGGATCACATCCCCACCGTGAGGGAGCAAATTAATCGACACTCGAGTCGGTATAATGAACGACTTCGAGTCCATGCGAACCAACTAGCTGCTTCATTGGCAACACCGAGGACCAGAAGAAGGCTTCAAAGACGGCACCCAGGAGACTTGTGGATAGGAGGACGGCAGAGAACGAGAGTCCTTCCCCAATAAATACATTGTACTGATTGTCACTTTTCGTTCCCTATGTTAGGGAGTTTACCGTTTCCATGTTATGCTTCCATGTTATTATTGTTATTATTGCTAGTCCCTACATTTTATAACCATTAATTTGGTTGATTAATGTAAAAATAAAATATGTGTGTTATCCTTAAAAAAAAAAAAAAAAAATCCCCAGACCTGTTCTAGTTTTCACATCCGAAAAATCCTAACGGATTTGAATTTCCCTCTGTTAACTTCCGAACGAAAATTCACGGAAACTTTCCGTTTGTCATTTGGCTATCGGATTAAGATTCGTCAGAACAAAAATTATTATTTTAAAATACATTGCGATAATGTTAATTGCAAAGGATGATTGTTTTCCATTCTTTGGTGATTGTTTTCCATTTTTGATGGTGCATTAAAGTAATGAATAAAATTTAGCTTACAAGCATTTGCGGCCACAAAAACAAAATGCTGGAGTTCCCAATGCATCACGTTTCTCAAAGTTTTAATATTAGTCAAAGCGATATTTTCCACAAAATCACTTTTTTTTAAACTTGAATTAATAACTTTTTATTTAATGGTAAAACCATCATGAAAGCGATTGTTCAAAATTAATCACAGGAAAATGATTTTTTTTTTTGTACCTTGACAACCTTTTAAATGAATTGAACACATGCGGCGGATTTGTATTAATGCGAAAACTTAAAATCGAACTGATTTTGAGGTTCAATCACAAAATAATTATTCATAAATTAAGTATGTTTTCATTAGCTAATCTTTGAAACATCAACGAATGGAAACAATCATCCTTTGCAATTAATATTATCGCAATGTATTTTAAAATAATTATTTTTGTTCTGACGAATCTTAATCCGAAAGCCAAATGACAAACGGAAAGTTTCCGTGAATTTTCGTTCGGAAGTTAACAGAAGGAAATTCAAATCCGTTAGGATTATTCGGATGTGAAAACTAAAACAGGTCTGGGAAATAATTTCCGTGTAGATTTTTCGGAAGTGGAAACTGGAACAGGCCTGTTAGTGTTTTGTGTTATATTATCTGTAACTTTATTTATTTTATATTTTTTCTATTATTTTTATTATATAATATATAGAATATTAATTAATATTTGTTATAATTGATGGAGAAAAAATACAAGTAGGGTAAATATGTGTGGCAATGTGTGTATTGCATAAGAATTTTTTAATGGACTGTATTAGGAAATTAATTTATTTATGTGTTCTTAAGAAGCCGGAAGAAACGACAGTGACCGTTTTTGTATGTGTATGGGTGTACAGAGAGAATATGAAATAGCAAATATGGCGGCACATACAAAAGAAACGGAGACGACAAAATAAAATTGGCTTTGGAATACGGATAAATATATGCATATTATTTTTTCTCTAAATTTCCGTGGTGTCGGAAACTGGAACTTGGAGTTGACACGAAAATCTTGCAGCAGTTTGAGCAAAACAATTAACTTCTGAACAACTGCTTAAAACCAGTAATTTAGAGCAGAGGGAGAATTATCGTACTTATCTTCCTTGTTCCAGAAAATGGCCAAATGAAAAAGCTGAAACCTGCGTTGTCGTGTCCGACTCGTAAGGATCAAATGTTGTGACGGGGGTGGCTTCCTTCCTTGGACAAATGAAGATAAGGGTAATGATGATGGCACGAGATCGCAGTAGAAGTAAAGCCACGGTGGCAGAGTGTACGATTTCACTTGGTTTATTCGACTTTTATCTGCATACTAAAACTTACAGACTAGAAAACTAAACTCCCACCCTTAAAACTTCAAATAAGAGCGCGAGAACGGGAGAGCGAAGTAATATTAGCAGTGAGCGCGGAGATCAGCCCGAAGAGCGGCAAGAGCGCGAGAGCGGACTAGCTTTGACAAGTCACGGGTACAGTGGGGTGCAAAGCTTTTCTGACCTGAAGAGATCAACAAAAATTTGTTTTTTCGTGTTTCGGAAGTGTAAATGTATGTGTAACGACGCCATATGCATTTTGTGCAAAAACCAAGAATCCCCGAAAAATACAATTAACTTTTGTTAACAATTCCGTTACTTGGTAAACTAAACGAGGCTAGATTAAAGTCGAGTAATAAAGCCAGCATATTAGCTGTACAGCAATATGTGTTTGAAAGTGCAGGGATAGAAACAACCGAAAGAGGCTTCGCGAATTTTCTGGTTTTTCTATACCTCAAGACAGCGACGAATACAGATGCAAATGTGAATATGTTTTGTGCAAACTTGTGCGAACGTGATTTTGTGAGCATTTGCAATGTTTTAAACATAAACCATAACGCTGAGGATATTTATTCACACATTCTCAATAACCTTAAGAGTGAAAGTTTACTAGCGTTTAACGGTAACGAGGAAAGTGAAGATGAAGACGAATCAGATGAGGAAGAGGATCAAGTTTATAACAGTGGTCAAAGTTTAAACGCCAATCCGCGAGAGAACCGAAAAGACGCTAAAGCAGAGAGCAAGGAAAAACGCAGATCTTTTTTCGTTACGTTTTTGCGATGTAGAAGAGTCCGTTCGTTTGTTTGATAGTACTGAAATTGTCCCTGTCGAGACATGGCTACTTGAGTTCGAAGACACGGCAAGTCTTATGTGTTGGAACGATCTTCAAAAATAAAAAATCAGTGTTTTCTAAAAAATCGCTAAAAGGCATTGCGAAATTATTCGTATGCAACGAGCGTGGACTAAACTCGTGGATAAAACTCAAATATGCATTGCTAGGGGAATTTCGATCGAATGTGAGCTCTAAACAAGTACACAAGCAACTAGACGAAATCAAACGCCGCAAAGACGAAAACGCGTATGACTATTTCTATCGCATGAAAAATATCGCTTCGCGCGGGAATGTCGAAATGGACGCTCTTATGCAGTACGTTATTGACGGTATCGATGAACTATCAGTATACTATATAAATCACTCAATCAATTACCAAACAGAAAGTGATAAACAGAAATTCAAATCATTTAGCTCAAAAGACATAAAAACCAAGCAGGGGTTAACAAGGGCTATAAAAAGGAATGCCTTTGTTATAATTGCGGAGAAAAGGGTCACGTATTTAGCGATGAAAACAAAAAAATGCGCGCAAAGAGAGTATATAGCAGTTGAGAATAAATCGAATATCAATCATGTCCAACCCAAGAACGACCTTACAAGCAGTGGCTTTTGATGGAAAAATATGCGTAGCGCTTTTCGATACCGGTAGCAAGTTTAATATAATACGCGAAGATTTGTATAACGAAATGAGCAAACCTAAGCTCGAAAAATGTGCTGTTTTTATACCCGGTACACACAGGTACATAGGTACAATACCATAGGGTATTATGTGTTAGTGCCAACCGAGAATGTATGTAACAGGCAGAAGGAGGCATCTCCGACCCCATAAAGTATATATATTCTTGATCAGCACCACCAGCCGAGTCGATTTAGCCATGTCCGTCTGTCCGTCCGTGTGAAACAAAAGATCTTAGAGACTATAAGAGCTAGAGTTACCAAATTTGGTGACAACATTGGAATCTGTTGCACGCAGATCAAGTTTGTTTTAAAATTTGGCCACGCCCACTTCCGTCCTCAAAAATCATAAAAAACCTAAAAAAGCTATACTCGTTATTTTCGGATTAAAGTTAATTGATAAAATAAATTAACGTTAACGGACGTTTTCTGAACATTTCAGTAAAATCGGATGATAAACATGCGAGATATTAGCAATAAGGTTAGAATTTTAATACATTCCCCTAAGGCGCTGCTGTTGCTGTTGCAAGCTGTAGCCGACAGGTGGCGCATTCGAGCCTTGGCCGTGCGATATAATGGCGCCAACTGCAGAAGAAATGACAAAAGAATAGAGCAAAAAATGACAAAAATTAACATAATTCATTTTTTGGCGTCCTTATAAAATGTATCATTCATATCTAAGTATGACATTAAATTGTTTAGGTTGCGAACTAATTCGAGAGGCGATTTATTTTAAGAAGTATCGAAGTAGAGTATGATAATGTATGCACAATTTTAAATAGCCTTTTAGTGTAAAGCACAAACGTTTAGGTACCGGGTATCTCACAGTCGAGCACTCTCGACTGTTGCTTTCTTACTTGTTTTAATCGGTTTTGGTAATGGTGGCAGTAGAATTCGCCCAATTGGACACTTCCGTCGTTTAATCCAAATAGATCAAGACGAGTATTTTCTCCATTTCTATGTTGTTCCCATAAACTGTGTTGATATTAAATTATTAATCGGAGAGGAACTATGCATACATGCTGACATTTTGTTGGGTCGTAACGGTTTAAGCGTTCAAAAAGTACAACCCAAAAACGGAGATTTAGAAATGAACCTAATGAAAATCGATGTCGTGGCCGAATGCGAAATAAACATAAACAAAGCCGTCAGTGTGGGTGCGCAAAGTGAAGTACATGAACTAATTTCAAGCCATGAACCAAAAAAATGCAAAACAACGGGCGTAGAAATGCTAATTGTTCTAGCCGATGAAACCCCAATATTTTCGAGACCGCGACGGCTTCCTTTTGCAGAATCGCGTATCGTAGAGCAGCAAATCGACGAATGGCTCAAAAACGAGATTATTGAAGAATCCAAAACCGAGTCCAGTCGTCCTCGTTAAAAAAAATGATGGCTCTCCTCGACTTTGTGTCGACTATAGACGCATAAACAAGTTAATTATTAAGGACCACTTTCCATTACCTTCAGCACAATAGATCTCAAAAATGGCTTTTTTCACGTGGTAGTTTCTGAGTCGAGACGCAAGTATACATCCTTTGTGACGCAAAGCGGCCAATTTCAGTTCAAAAAGGTCCCGTTCGGCTTGTCCAACTCTCCTGGAGTGTTTCAAATTTTCGAAGAAGACGAAGTTAAATATAAAAAAATGTGATTTTCTTCAAACACGATTAAAATTTCTTAGCCACATAATAGAGAATCGCAAGCTGTATCCATGCTAAGAGAAAATAGACGCAGTCATGAAGTTTCAAAACCCACAGACTTTGAAGCAACTTCTAAGCTTTTCAGGTCTCTCGGGCTACCTTCAAACGTTCATACCGAACTATGCCAGAATCGCGAAACTAGAAAGCATACGAAAATTGAAATAGGAAAAAACGAACAAGCTGCGATTGATAATCCTAAACAAATTTTAACGCAGAGTCCAATTTTGAGTATTTATAGTCAAGAGTACGAAACAGATGTCCATACGGATGCATCTCAAGACGGGTTCGGCACAGTTTTAATGCAGACATTTTCTGAGGATGGCCCACTGTACCCCGTGTACTATATGAGCAGAAAGACGACGTCGGTTCAAAGAGAATACCCCAGCTACGAATTGGAAGTTCTTGCTGTTGTGGAAGCTGTTTCAAAGTTCAGAGTTTACCTCTTGTTAATATAGGCTTAGTTGACTGGCATACAGGACATAAACTGTCTGCCTTGTGTCGCCGTAACTAGGACATAAACCAGACCAGACAGCCTCTGTTGATTGCAGCCAAATGAGTAAAGCTCGCGTTGTGGTCAAAACAATTACTGATTTTATTATGGAAACTTAAGCACGACAAATCGTAGTACACAATAATGGTCCATTCTGAAACTGCCATTCTGGAAGTACCGATTCGTTCGTAGAATATTCCGGGTTGATTTATAAACTGAGTCACAGTTATTGGTTGTCCCATTGCTAGTGGGATGATGAGTAGCATGGCCAGCAAAGTTGGAAGGATTGGAAGCTTCACCTTCTTCCTCTGTGTTGGGATTTCTTCTGACATCGTTGTTTCTTCGATTAAGCTGCGAAGACGTTTTGTAGCTTCTTCTTTCAAAAGCGGAGCAAGCCGAGTAACTGCGCGTTTGAATACGCCAGAGGCAGTTTTAACGTCTGCTAACCGGACGTGGTTGTCCTTGCCAGGATAAGTCTTTACTATCCTTCCCATTGGCCAACTCATCACCGGCACGTTGTCTCCTTTGCGATGTCTCATTTTGCGATATGGATTTCCATTTGGTACGCATTTGAAGTTCTTCTTCTCCATGGACCACCATCCAGAATGCTTGCTTTAATTTGGATACTACTTCCCATCTCTTCACGAATGTTTTTCCGGGTGAGGCTAGGTTCACATCTGGAGGAGCTGTCAATGGCTCACCAATCAGAAGTGCCCTGGAGTAAGGGCTAATGTATCAGTCGGATCTGATGACATTGGGGTAAGCGGCCGTGAATTGAGGATTGCTTCAACTTCAATGATCACTGTGTTGAGCTCCTCATATGTTATCGACGATGTGGCTGTGACTGATACCATTAGTCGTTTTGCTGATTTTGCCGCAGCTTCCCACAGGCCGCCAAATGATGGCGCTCGGGGCGGTATGAACTTGAATTCCACCTGCGATTTGTTGCAATTGCGGATAATTTGGGCCTGTGCCTTATCCGAAAAGATCGCTTCTTCTAAGGTCTTCAATTGATTGTTGGCACCGATGAAATTTGTTGCGTTATCGCAGTGAATGGTCTGGCATTTACCGCGTCCACTCAAAAATCGTCGAAGAGCGGCTAAGAATGCATCCGTCGTCAAATCACTCACTAGTTCCAGATGCACTGCCTTTGAGGCGAAACAGCAAAACCCTGCTATATAGACCTCGTCTGGTCTTTTCCCACGGATCTTGTGATGAATCCAAAAGGGCCCACAGTAATCAACACCAGAGTTAAAGAATGGCCGCGCCTGTGTTACTTGGTCCGCTGGAAGGTTGCCCATAATTTGTTGCATTCATTTTGGTCGTACCCCCGTACATTTGACACAGCAGTGTATAATGCTTCTTGCCATTGTTTTATCATTGACAATCCAGTATTGCTGTCTGGCAATGGCTCGTAGTGATTGCGCTCCAAAATGCATGTTCTCTTTATTCATCTCTCGCAATAGCATCCTCACAATCGGATCATTGTACGGAAGCAGGATTTGGTGCTTTGAGTCATATGGAATTTGAGATTCTTCTAATCTACCTCCGACTCTGATAAGTCCATCCTTTCCAAGTATAGGAGATAGTGCGATGATTGAGCTCTTTTTGTCCACGGTCTTGTGGTTCAGAAGCTGTTTGTATTCAACAGCGAAATCAATCTGCTGAATGGTGCGAAAAATGATAATCTTTTCACGAGTCAACTCACCGACACTTAGTGTGGTTGTAGTGGTTCTGTTCGTTTTGTTACAGAATCGCATCATATATGCTACAATACGTTGCAGCTTTTGAAAGGAGTTGCCATGGTTGCAATTGTAGAGTTCTTCTCCAATCTGATCTTGACATGTTGGCAGGCTCACTTGTTTTGACCGCCGTTCCAGATCGCTAGGAACGATAGTTGGTATCTTGGCCCACTTGTCACAGGAACCGTGTAGAAAGCGCGGTCCATATAGCCAGGGGTTATGTTCCGCTAATTTGTTGGCGGTAATTCCTCTTGAGAGTACGTCTGCCGGGTTATTTGCTGATGAGACATGACGCCATTGAGATTGGTCAGATACAGCTTGGATTTTAGCGATCCGATTTGCAACAAACGTGTGGTATGTTGACGCTGATGCGTTTATCCAGGACAGAACCACAGTTGAGTCAGTCCAGAAGTACCCAGATACCCTTTCACTAGACAGGCGTAAGTCCTTCCTCACTCTGTGGGTCAGTTCAGCGCCCAATACCGCAGCGCATAGTTCCGAGGTAACGTTTCTTTTGCTGCTGGTGCCACTCTGGATTTTGAGCACAGGAGCCGGACAGACACTTGATCATTTTTGTAAGTGGCTCGTGGCGTACGGACCGTACGCTTGTTCTGACGCATCGGCGAACGTGTGTATTTCTTGAGTAATTGGCACTTTTCCAACAAAGATATGCCTCGGGATTTGCATAGTATTTAATGCTTGCAAATAAGAGCGATATTTCCTCCAATCATCCTGAAGGTGGTGTGGGAGTTCATCGTCCCAACCCAGGTTCAGTCCCCACAGAGTTTGCATAAATATTTTTGCCTTCACTACAATAGCGGCAAATAGTCCTAGTGGGTCGAATATCTGTGCAGATTCGGAATTGGTCGGGTGTCGGGAAGTTAACATTTTAACATTTTAATTTCAATTATGATGTATTTATTTTAATTAACTTTGTAGGATCGAATCTATCTTCCTTTTTTTTTTTAATTTTAAATTTTATGTTCTTGATTCATCTTAAAGAATTTCCTACAAATACATACATAGAAATAATAATAATCAACATTAATCTCAACTCAAATATTTCTCCCTAGTCTGTTTTGTTCATTAACAAATTGGCTATTGTTGTTGACTTTTCCGGTTTGTGATTTTGTTTTTTTGTTTATGCTTGGCGCCTCGGTTTCTTTTTTTCGTTTTTGGCACCTCTTTGCCTTCTGTTTCTTGTGCTTATTTATTAATTGCGGTTTAATTAATTTATTTGATTTATTTTTCTCGCTGCATGAATGAAAATGTGAGCATTTTCTTGCACTTTGCCTAGAGAGAGGGAGAGACTATGACCCATATTAAATAAAATAAATTGCGTCAGCAGTTCGTTGCCTTTATACATTTTTGTCTGGTTTTTTATCACTGCTGTTGCGGCGGCTTGGGTAATCTTTTTGTATCTTTTGTGTCTCTCTGGAGATCCGAATTCGCACTTTTCTGCCTTAAGCTTATTTTCTTTTGGTCTGTCAAGTTTTTCTTTGTCTCCCTTTGAGTGCTATTTCACGCTCTCTTTTTTGTTTTTTTTTAATATTCGCTGGCTTTATTTACAATATGTCGTTTGGCTACGCTAAATGTTTGTTTAGAGCTTGGCGGTGTTTGGTAATCATTGAAATCTATGGAGTCTCTTGATGAGTTGTCCTAGGTCAAAGATTGATTTTATTAATAAATCTTTTAAGGAGCTTGCCCTATTCTGATAATAAAAATAAAATAATTGAGGAGATAATCTCGCCTCCGCAGATAATTTCTTAAAATGATTTGAAAAGAAATGGCCTTTATACAATTTTCATTTAAGTTTTGTAATTGAATTTTAATACAATTACAACTATAACTTTCTTTCGTTTTTCTTTTGCAAAGATTTAATGTATAAACTTGAATGTGTGCTAAATTCAGGCCTTTTTCCGCTCAGCAAGTTTTTCTTTTGCCTTGGTGACTTGCGCCTGTTATTAATGCAGAAGTCGCAGCCAAGGCGAGCTTTTCATTTTCCCAGCCCGCAAACACCGCCAGCACCACCTCCGTCCCGCTCCGCTGGGCAATCCCAGTTGATAACCCAGTCGGACTTTGCTTCTTGTGCTGACCGAATACAGATAGAATTCTCTGTGTAACGGGGAGGATATTAGGGATGCTCCCCAGTTCCATATAGAATTCTATGCTCTTTGCTCATGAGAGTTTTTTCATTTGGGGAATTTTTGTTTTTTAAGGCGTGCGCTGATAAAACAGCACTAAGTTCTCTGTATTTAACTTGTGATTTGCATTTTAAAGTAAATAGAATTCCGGAAAACTCGAACTGAGTAAAATCTAGAGAATATTTCCTTTAAAAAAAGATGATTATTTTCAATTAAATAAATTTATTAACTAAAAAAAGGAACATCATTTGAAAGATTTTGTGGCAAATTTGATTAAAGTTGGTTTTTGGTTTAATACTTAGCAGTAAAATTTACGACACATTTTCGAACTAAATTAAAATATTGTTTTTATGTAAAAAGTAAAGTGCAAAAGTATTCTCATTTGACTATTTTCTTTTATATTTAACTTATATGTATTTGAAATATTGACTTCCAGGATAATTTCATAAATTCTTATAATTTAAAATTCCTTTTCTAAAGCTCCTTCAAACTATTACCTAACTACATTTACACATAAATAATAAAACAATAAAATAAAAACAGTTAAAAATGTTGTAGAAATTAAAAAAATTTTGTTTGGGATAGGACGCGTTGAAAAAATCGTATCTATGTTTTCGAAACGATCAATTTGTGTTGTTATAATAACTATTAAATGTTGATATAGTAGATAACGCGAGATAAGTTTGGTCACACGTATATTGCAGTCGCGATTATGCAAATTTACCATAACAAAAGAAGGTCATACCAAATTGCAACGAGGGCTGCATTTAAGATCGCGATGCACCCCTAGATTTGTGAAAAAGTGAAGTGAAAACGTTAACTCAACTAAAAAGGTATGTATTTAGCCTAAATTATTATATTATTATAAGTTGTATATTAACTATAAGTTAACTACTATATGCCTCACATTCTAACAAACAGTAATATTAATTATATAGCTGCATTTAACCCTTTTTATTGTCTCTTCGTTTTTTGTGTCCTTTTGTGCATGTATCTATGTCCGTGGGTGTCTCACATATGCAAATCTATGTCCGTGGGTGTCTCACATATGCAAATAACAAACGCCGTCAATATTTTCGAACTCTAATATTTTCATCGGAATTCCGGACTTGAGGCAGCAGACATTATCGGGCATTTTTGTCGATAATGTAAATTCTGGAAAGTAATATTTTTTAATAACTCCATGCCTATCACGCTTTTCCCCAATTGTCCTCGTTTGGATAGATGGAATCGGCGTGGAGAACTTCTTCACCAGCTGCTCCAAAATTTTGTTCGGCTTCCTAACATTTTTCTTTACCTTTTGTAAAAAATTCTCAAACTTATAGGCAGTAAACTCAGCTAAGTGCCCTTGCTCTCTAACACAGTCTGTCAAATGAAGTACATTATGTACATTGTAAGTTAAGGACTCTGGAGGATACACTTCTGTAAACTGGCTAACAAAATAATCTAACATATTACCTGCCATATTCAGAAAATTAGCATATTTTTTGTCTAATAATAGACGATATGCACAGGTGAAAACTAAAAAGTGTCTGTAGCACTCTTCTGAAACAAATGGTTTTAGAATAACCAGACCTGTATAAACTGCTACCTGTCTAAACTCTATTGCTTTCCACCTTAGGAACTCATCTAGGGATCTGGGCTTCCTACCAAACTCAAGGGGCAGAAATGGCTTTCGCTCTAACAATTTTTCGGACATTTCCCCGAGCTGGTTCTTGTTTACCTTAAACCCAAGAGTTTTTCCTTCTATAATATACTTAAGCATTTTTTTGCAAACTCCTAAGTCTAACAGGTGCATTGGGTCTAGCGGAAATCCCTTAATCATGTCAATATCTAATTCCTTTATACCTAAGGTAAGATCCTTAAAAAGGGCTGGTGATGATTTAAATAAACACTATTTCTAAAGTCACTATTTGTCATTAATGTACCTGCTCTATCTGAAAATACTTTTACGTTATTGACCCTTTTTCCTACCTGTGTACACTTCATACAGCCATTCAGTGCATTTGTCCCAAGGGTGCCGCACATGAATGCTCGGACTGGAGCATCACATATAAATGAGTTGACCCTAACTTTGACCTGTTTTGAGCCTACCTGAAGAGGGTTGCGAATTAATTCCGACATTTCGTAAACAAAATCGTGAGGATATTGATAAACATTGGTCGGTTTCGAACTACCTGAGTAGGAACCTATTAGAAAAACTTCTGCATTTTGCAAATTTTTGAAGAATCCCAGAATTGGCCAAACACAAGTCAGTGAACTCTTAAAAAGAGGCAACCCATCGACATTAATATCTAGGACTAGCTCCATTTCATCGACTAGGTGTTCTTGCATCGAATGAAGGTACGGTTTTATGCCAATATGTGCGTAAGTTCCGGGACTTACAGTTCGAATAACAGCTTTTTTATTTCCTGATTTTAAAAGACCCTTAGCGGATATAGGAACATTAATATTTTCCGATTTTAAAATTATTAAAAGTTGCTCCAGCTGATTTCTAGTGACATTGCACTGTTTGTACCATTTTATTAGTTTAGTTCCTAATGTCGAACTCGGACGAATATCGGACAAAGTTGGACAAATATCGGACAAAGTTGGACCTGCTATGTTTGTTTCATCTTGAAAGTCTGCATTAAGAATTGAATCTTCGAAACTAAAGCCCTCTTGAAAATCTGTACTGTTAATGGCATCTTCAAAACTAATGTTATTTTGAAAATCATTTCCCCCATCTAAACTTCCAATTGCCTGTTCAAAACCTCCTAACGCCTCTAATCTTACTTTTTTTGCGTTACGCCTTACGGTCCTTTCTGAAACACCACTCATTTTGTATAATTAAAAAAAACGTTTAACACCAAATATATACGTCCGCACTCGGCTTATGATTTTTACAACTGATTGCCTTTCAATGCATGCTTAGCGTTTTATAGGATTTGACACCATATCCTGTACCTGTATCTATCCTTCCTCTCTACCTGTGTCATATCTTTCTATATAGTGCCTAACTTTGGAAGTTCTTACCTGATCTTAGACTAACCATAACCCTAAGATTCACCCTTGGATTTTAAAGGACCTATTTACTAATTATGTTTATTGAACACTCAGATATGGACCGCAAATTTGAACTCAGCCAGAACCAGAACCAGAAGTCATGCCAAGGATGCGAGCAACTTAAAAGTAAGTACAAAATTTTTCACAATAGTACAAAATTTTTCACAATATATTATGTATTTATTTAATATATTTTTGAACATTTTCTAGCGCAACTGGCGGACTTCCAGCAAACGATGGAAACCGAACTTTCAGAAATGAAAAGGTTCCATGCGGCGCAACTGGCGGACTTCCAGAAAACGATGGAAACAGAACTGGGAGAAATGAAGAGGCTCAACACGGCAATGAGTGCCAGGATAGTGGCGAACTTGGAAGCCATTCGGAAAAATTTAGTGGCTCCAAAGAACGACTTCCCGATTACAAATTTAGAATGACTTGTTGACCTTGAAAATAAGGTGGCGGAATCGCCCGAAAATTATGTGGATGCGTTTCGGCGAATGGTGGGGCCCGAAGGGATAGAGAAAAACTTGGAGCGATTTGTTTCTAGGGAGTTTGTGATGAGCATGAACTACGCAGGCGGGCCTGGAAAGATTGGGCTGGAGTCGTATACACATATTAACAATTGTTTATATGAGGCATCCCGTACCGAAGGCCGAAACTTTAAAGATTACATCAAAACCGTTCGGGAGGCCTTCGGAAAGGTGAAACAGCGGGTATACAAGGCGAAATCAAAGGCCAACAAGCTGAAGCCATACAATGCCCCATCACAATGTTTTTTTTTTATTTTTGTTTTATTTTTGTTATTCTAATTTTAATTTCGTATTACATTTTTATTTTTTTGCTTCGTTATCATTATTATCATTATTATTATCATATTCTTCATTATCATTAGTTCCTTAAGTTCCTTATAGCTTCTAATAGTTTTATAAACATTGAAAAAAAAATAAATAAAAAATTAATTCAAAATAATTTTGGAATGTTTTATTTCGCTGGGGTTTATTGAATTCTGTATACCCCAGTCTACTTGACTTTCATGCTCTCTGGGGAGGAGGAAATTCTTATAGGGAATTTCCCTACTGAGCGCTCAGCAAGAATTTCCTCTGCAGCAGAGCAGCGACGGTCCGAGTACACGAATTTCCCCGGCCACGCATGAGTAAAAGCGAATTAGAACTTTACATAAACGGTGAGGATCTACCCCCTGAGCGATTACACAAGAAAGTAGTACTATTTTACTGATCGAAAGTCCCACTGGGAAGCGCTTAAATATTTAAACTGTATGTCAGGATGTCGGGAAGTTGCCGGGTGAATTGGTGATAGTTGAAGCTTCGCTCTTTTGGGATTGCCCACATAGTTGATCCTTTTGTGGTATCCATAGAAGACCCAACGTCTTCGCACTGTAGTGTTTCAGTGTTTCGTCTAGCTTTACATTGTTGACAATGTCTTCCTTAGAAATTCCTGTTAAAACTTGTTCGTTGTTTAAGCACCATTTTCGGAGCTTAAATCCGGATGGCAACAATATTTGCTGTTTGCTCCAGTGAGGCAGTAGTCGACATAGAAATCATGCTTTAATACGGATGATCCCAGTGGTAGTTTTTTCTTGACCTTCTCGGCCAAATAATCCAAGCATTTTGTAGCTAGGAATGGGGCTGACGTTGTGCCGTAGGTGACGGTCTTGAGGCGGTAATACTTGAGGTCGTCAGACGGACTCTTTCTCCAGACGATTAATTGATGAAACTGATCATCAGGGTGTATCCACACTTGCCGATACATTTTCTCTATGTCTGCTGTGAACACGTATTGGTGAGTGCGGCAGCGTAACAAGATTGCAAACAGCTCGCTCTGGACAGTGGGTCCAGCATGCAACATATCATTCAAAGATTTATTGCTTGTGGTTTTACAGGAAGCATCAAACACTACCCGTAGTTTTGTTGTGCTGCTTTCGGGTTTAAGCACTCAGTGATGTGGGATAAAATAGTGATCCTCGGGTATGTTTGATGGATGCACTTATGTCCGAGTCTTGCATACTCCTCCATAAAGTCCACGTCCCCTTTCCAGATTTGAGGTAAAATTCTCCGCTCCAGTGCAAGGAATCTGTTTGTTGCAGTTTTTTGTGATGCCCCCAGGGCTGAAGATTGTTCAGAAAATTTGAGTTTTACAATAAATTTTCCATCTGTTGCAACTTGGAGATTTCCTACGAAATGTTTTTCGCAGTGAGCCTCTATCGGTGATTGATGCTTTTCTTCATTTTCTAGAGTTTCTAGAGTCCAGAAACGTTCCAACAACGTATCAATTTCGTCATCAGTTGAGTTGTGCTCCGCAGAAACCTTTCCGGCGACAATCCATCCAAGTTTTGTATTTTGAAGAATTGGGCCTCCTGGCTTTAATAGAGTTTGGTTCGGTAGTAGCAACGAGTAGTAGTGCTCGGCTCCGATAAGCATGGAAATCCTTCCTGGCTTATCGAAGTTAGGATCGGTTAGGGCAATGTTGCTTGGGATTTGCAGATTTGTAGAATTTAACTGGTGGGCCGGTTGATCAGCTATGATGTGTGGTAACACAAAAGCTTCAACTTGTTGAGTAAAGTCATTATGCATTGATTTCATCAAAACATTTACTCTGGCTCTACTAGTTTTTGGATTGCCTCCAATTCCCTCGATATGTAGTGAAGTACCGTGGAGTTCTAGCGATAGCATTGAAACCATTCGTTCAGAAATCTAATTTATTTGTGATCCTGAATCAAGCAGAGCTCTGAAGGTCGCAACCTGACCATTGCTTTCTTTTATTGCCACTTTGACGGTGGCAAGTAGGTTGTAACTTTTGTTGCTTGCTGTGCCTACAGTAAGCGATTGTTGCTCGGTTGCTGCACCTGTGGTGGTTTCAAGATGCAACAATATATTGTGTTTTTTCCACATTTAAAACACGTGCGACCTCAGCATTCCTTTGCCTTGTGGTCACTGCTGAAGCAGTTGACACACAACCGTTGTTTTTGCACGCAATTGAGTCGTTCGGATACTGTTTGTAGCGGAAGTCATAGCATCTGTAAAGCAAATGATTCCTTTTGCAAAACGAACAGTTTGAAACCTTTCCAGCGTTGGCAGAGGTACATGTAGGTCATTTTTGCTCCCTTTTTGCCTGTTGGCCTCTTTTTTCAGCACACGAATTCGTTGATCCAGGAAGCTGACTGTGTCCAGACTTTGTAGCTCTCGAAACCCATCTAACGACTGTTCGTATAGGGCTCTAGTTACAAAATCTAATTTTTCCTTAATAATGGCAATCAATATTGTATCCCAGCTAGATACATCGATGCCAAATCCCTTTATGGATGCCAGGGACTCGATTGTTGTAGTGTATAACAACCAATGTGTAATCAACCAATATACCCCTTGCGTTCAAGTAATTTTCTTTTTTAAGATCGATATGCTTATCAACCTTTCTGCCTCTCCGGTTACGGTGGTTTTTGAGATACCACATTTTACGTACGGTGGGCATGTTAGTATCATGGACCATGCATTTCAATAATTTCAAAAATTGAGTCCATTTGAGCAGATCTCCATCGAATTTTGGGATGCTGACTCTGGGCAAGTGCACATGTTCGTTGCTTGATGTATTGGTTTTTGCCCCTAAAGCCTAGTACTAAGATGAACGAAAAAAATTCATAAACGAAAAACTTCATATAAAAAAAAAAGATCAAAAAGAGCAAGAAGAAGAATTTTGTGGTATTTCGTTTGGTCGGGTACTAAGATGAACGGAATTCCGTGAGCGAACCGGGAAACAAGGTTGCCAGATGACACCAATAAACAGCTGTTATTTCGTAAGCGAATTATATGAATTGCATATATTTCGTAAGCAGCATGGAGGCAAGGTTGAATGATGAAATAGCGGCGCGCAGAGAACGCTTTTCCAATTTTGTGGAAAAGGTGGCCCTGATTAAGTGCGTTAAGGCGAGACCAATTATATGGGATTTAACCCACAAAGGACATTTTAATGCCATTTTTATCTCCAACGCCTGGGAAGCCATAGCCGCCGAATTGCACAAAGATGGTAAGTAATTCATATTTATCCAAATTAATAACTTTAATGGAATTGTTTTACAGTGAAGGACTGCAGAAGCACCTGGAGATCATTGCGGGACAGCATGCGCTACCACCAGAAAATCGCAAAGTCGAAGAAAAAAAGTGGTAGTGCTGGCGGGTGCGATATTGCCGCCCCGAAGGCCAAGGATGAAGTCGACTGGAGCTTTGGGTCACATATGGCTTATGGCATAATACATAGCTATTACGCCCACGTCTAACCCGTCTGAACTCATTTTTTCACTTTATAAAGTTTTTTGTGTGCTTTTCATTTGTTTGTTTACATAAAACAGCTGGAAATACAAGGCAGTGTGACCGATTTGGACCAATTTTTACCGATTCCGGCCATTTTCTTTATTTTTCTTGGTCACACTGGTTCCCGAACGAAATATATAGCAATTTCGCTCACGAAATTCCGTAAGCGGTTTTCGTTGATCTTAGTACTAGGCTTAAGATCGCTTGAATTTCCTTTTCCAGTCTTAGGAAGGACTGCATATCATATCCTCCCTTAATTGGGTCATCGTATTCTTCGTGAACGGAAAAATGGATTTCTTGCGTCTGAGACCATATCATTTTATCAAATCACTTGTGATGGTCTTTTCTGTCTCTGAAAACTCTTTCAGAGCGCGTTTGATAGACTTGGCTATCGCCCTTTGTCGGCAACATGGCGATCTGAGTTTGTCAAATGCTATCATGGGTTGATGTATACCTCCCGCTTCTGGATTTGCATCAGCGTGGCTTGTTGATTGTCCCATATTGTCGAGCAGTTCGCTCAGTATTTTTCGTATGTGTCACGGCAGTCATCGTAGAACTTCGTATACTCAGCGGTTCTATATTTTTCTGGAATATTCAGATGGTTCGTCGCAAACCGATTCCACGCGTCATCGATGGCGGCCAATTTGGGTTGATAATACGTGGGTTTTAATTTCCTCTCCGCTGAATCCTTTTTGAAGTTGCGGATATACTTCGAGATCTCTTAACTGATCTACTCCTGCAAGTCTAACGCCTCTACGACTGCTTGCTCTTCCATTGTATTAGCTATTATAATGTTACTTCACTTCTGACCCGTTGGAAGTGTTTATTCGCTACAAAGCTGGATACGCTCCTGTTCGCAACCGTCGATGGTCGAAGAAGTTGAACACTGACTTGGAAGATTTTTTCAAAGTGTCGCCTTGTTGACAACTCTGAGAAGTGTGTCCAGGATGGTTTCCTGTAGGGATTAGTGAATGTGATCAACGACTAGAAATCTGAGTTCTGAGCCAAAAGGATTTTAAATCCTTCAAAGTGTCACCTGATTGACAACTTTGAGATTGTGACCAATGGATGATTGAAATCCTTCAAAGGTCGGATGTTTCCTGTGATTAGGAACGGCTACAAATCTAAGTTCTGAGCCAAGGGATGATTAAAGACCTTTGAAATGGAGTGGGCGGATTAGTAGCCGGTGTACACAAGATTATCGTAGTCCCAATAAAAAGGTGCAAAATCCCACGTAGAAAAAATTAGAAGTTGTTGGGGTTTCAGTTTGAATTGAATATAAACTTTATTTGCCTTCATCGGCTGGGTCGTAAATTAGAACTAACTACATGTCATTAAATAGAAGTTGGGGAGAACGGAATGGAAAGCTCTTGCGGACTGGAAGCCCGGAGGAAGAGAGAGGGAGAGAGAGAGTGTGGGAGAGCGCTGGGCTCCATAAAGCGGGACATTTCGAAGCCGCTAGCGCTTCACACTGGCTCTCGAAAATAAGCGCCCTCTTGGCGCGAACATTTTCCCCCCCTTGCGAGGATACGCAGCAAGAACCTCAGGAACAGGTATTTCGGGAAAGCGTTGGATACGCTGAGCGTTCGTAGAGATGGAGAAGAGTGTGGTGATCCTGTCCACACGATTGGCATCGGTCACCACTGCGGCAAGATCCTTTGGAATGGTGGTGGGCCAGGCAATTGACGCAATACTTCTTATCCATGACCGCCTGGAGCCGTTTCTCAGCGCTTAGCTGTAGAAAACGGTGGCATTTCCGAAGAGGATGGTTCCCTTGGCAGACTCGGCATTGGTAGGATAAAATACCTCGGGAACGTCTGCCTTTCATGGCGTCGTACGGAACCCAATATTTGAATGAATCCGGAGCTTTAGAGACTTGCGTGCAGAACGCGGAAATCCTTTGGATGGAGGCGGATACTGGCCTTGAATCAACGGGAGGAGTCGTAGCACCGGAGAAAGAGTTGCTTGAATGCAACAACGTGTGATGCCGACCTCGGCATGAGAAACAGCTGTGGGCGCTTGTGCAATCCCGGAGTGGATGGTCTATTGCAAAGCAATTCAAGCACAACTGTTTCGTTCGGATATAGGACGAACGATCGTCTACCGTCATTTGTAGGAAGCGTGGACAAATACGTACTGGATGGTTCTCTCTTGAACACAAATCGCAGCTTGTCTTTTTTGGAACCACTTTTGTACTGAAGGACTTCAGCACTCGTGGGGACATTTCGGAGGTTGTCGGTTTTGGAACCACTTTTGTACAGAAGGATTTCAGTACTCGTGGGGACACTTTTGAGGTTGTCGGTTGGAACTGACGGAGACATAACTTGGAAGGTTGAAAGGAATCTATGGCCTCTAGAGTTCTATGGCGCTCAGTCAGGAATGAATCGAGCTCTTGCCACTTGGGAATCTGGGTTTTATTTGTTAAGTATTGCTCCCACAATGAAAGCGTAAGCTTTGGTAATTTCATAGAGCACAACTAAACCAAAAGGCAGTCCCAATTTTCAGTATTCATGCCGGACATTTCTAAGGACGTAAGACAACTCTGAATGGTTTCCTGCAGCACCTTCAAGGCTGCTGAAGATTCATTTGCGATATATTGCACATTGAATAACCTTTTTAATGAAATGTTCACCAACGACCGTTTGATTTCGAAACGCTCAGTTAAGTTGTTCCAGGCTGAGCGGAAACCATCGTTGGTGAGTGGTGAATTGGAAACTATAGAATTAGCTTCACCACTAGTCTTAGCATTTAAATGGAATAACTTCTCGACAGCGGTAAGTCTTGGATTTTCTATATAGACCGCTGTGAAAAGGTCACGGAACGTGGGCCAGCGAAGATAATCGCCCGAGAAAACTTCTGTATCGCACGGAGGTAACTGGCAACCTGCTGGAGTATAACTTGGAGAGTTGCAGGAGTTGGATTGTGCTGGTTGAGACGTCGCTCGCTCAATTTGCTCGTTGAGTTGAGCTGCACATGACTCGCATACTGAGTAGCAGTGATCATATTTTGCCTGGAGGATTGGCAAGGTGTCAATCGACCCCTCTACTGCTTCTAGCTCAGAACAAGCTTCATATGCTTGTTCGACTTTCTCCCATAGGGCTCGGATGTGATCTCGTCGTACTTGGAATGTGTAGAGCGACGGCGTGGAGTGGCCAGGAGTGTTGACCATCGATTCGAATTGGCTTACACGGTCACTAACGGCAATGAATTTATGTAAGGCCGCAGTTGTCGCAGTAGGCTTCTCGGTGGGTGACATTTTTAATTTTATTTATATATGTGTATGTAGGACGGAACACCGGAATGGCACACTGGAGTGTGTGGAATTGAAACACTGGAATGTGTGGAATGGAGACTCTGAAATGTGTGCAATGGAACACTGGAACACTGAAGCACTGGAATGTGTGTTGCGTATATACTTATATTTTTAATTTCGGAATTAAAAAAAAAAAAAAAAAACGAAATAAAATATTTTGGATGAAAGAACGGTCACCCTAGTGCCTTTGGAGAGGCGTGTCGCATAGATGTATTATTTTCTATATCCAGCTTTTCGGAAAATAGATTTTATTTGGAGAGAATTCGGTCTTTTTAGCGATTTTACTCAACTGAATACAAAAAAAGCTAAAAGATGTATGAAAAAACCGCCAAAACCCAGCTAAAGTATGTATAAAATAGCTATTGGTTTCTGGTTGTAATTGTTCGTAAAATTTGTTTATATCTAATCCGGAATTATTTTTTTTGTTATTTGAACTGGACGAAATTTTAATATCGGCACTGTATTTGCCGGTCTTGTTTTTCGAAAATGTATGTGTGCGGATGTTTGTGCACCGACCGTGTGCAATCACTTCAGTTAGCGAAGATAAGAAAGAGGAAACGACGATAAGCGGAATAAATTGCCAAATAAAGTCAGTGCATCGACAAGCTGATGTCGGCAAGCTGATGTATGTATGTATGTATGTAGGAATTAGAAAATATGTAAATATAATATATATGAATGTTTGTATGTAACACCGCGCAGAATAGCTCGGAGTTGTACGAATATTAATTAACCAATTATAATTAAGGCGACTTATCTGTGACGACTCTAATACTAAAACTGGGCTATGGGATATATTTATTTATACCCCATATATATTTATACTCAATCACTGTGGACGGGAGTCCACGTAGTGACGATGAGCACCGAGACTGTGGTGCGCAAGGAGACTACTATATACAGCCGTAGAATTGAAAATCTGCTACGATAGTCCAATTAGAACCATTTATATCTTGATCGAAAGGTATTGTAAACCTCTTTGAAACTGCATACTAATATTTTTCAAAAACGGATTAGTTTAGGAGAAATGGGAGTAAAAGTGAGAAATTGAAAATTTTGAAAATTAGAGCTGTTGGGGCCGATGGAGCAAAAATCCCAACATTTTTAATGTTGTTGTGATCTAGCTGTAAATACGCGTCGAATGACACCTCGATCATCCTGATCCGATACTCCGTTCAAAAGATATTCAATAAACAAGATTTTAACGGCCTTTCCGAAATGAAAACGTTTGTCCTGTTGTTTGTCTGTCTGTCTGTCTGTCTGTCTGTCTGTGTGTCGATTTTGTTGTTTAAGAATCCTGAAACTAATTTTATTTTATTAAACAGCTCGAGCTCAACATTTTTTGTTCTACGACTTTTTATGTTTCCCGCTAGTTTGGCGGGAAAACAGCTAAAAAAGCCAGATTTTCCGCGCCCATAACTTCTAAACGACTAAAGCTACAGAAACTTGCTATATGTCGTTTGAAAGGTATTTTGAAATGATAATAGCTTTGCCTTGACATAATTTATCTAAATATAATATTTAAGAATTTATAATTAAAATCAATTTTTTTTTTTAAGTTATTGAAGTTTTCTTAAACATGGCTCTAACGATTTTGATAGTCACTTAAGGCCATATAGCCCTTGAAATTGCTCAACTTTTGGTATATAACTCATATCTCGGAAAATTCGCTTTCTCGAGATGTTACTCATTAAAATTAGTAGCAAAGATCCCATATACCTAACCTTTTACATGCACTATACATACATTTATGTAAAAACTCATGTAGAGTCATTTAGAGACGTGCACAATGCAATAAAATTTAAAGCCATCAAAAAAAAATTAATATAATTTAAATTTAAAAGAAATCGTTAGAAATTATTTTTTTTAATTTAATCTAATTTTTGCTTTTTCCACTACTTTGGCGGGAAAACAGGAAATTTCTCGCGCCCATAACTTCTGAACGACTAAAGTTACAGAAACGTGCTATATGTCGTTGGAAAGGTATTTTGATATGATAATTACTTTGCCCTGACAAAAATTTTCTAAATATTATAATTAAGAATTTAGAATTAAAATTTTTTTTTTTTAGATTAAACATTTTTTTGTTTAATGCCTTTTACGATTTTTATGGTCACTTCAGGCCGTATAGCCCTTGAGAAATTTCGGGGTACAACACATATCTCCGAAAATTCGCTTTATCTTCAAAATTTGTAGCAATTATCCCATATATGTATTTTTTTTAATGAATTTTTCCCATTTGAGTTTCAAACAAAAACTTATAACAACAATGGGAGACCTATGTATATAAAATAAAAACACCTCTTAACGAGGTGAGATTAAAGTGCCTTTGGAGAGGCGTGTCGCATAGATGTATTATTTTCTATATCCAGCTTTTCGGAAAATAGATTTTATTTGGAGAGAATTCGGTCTTTTTAGCGATTTTACTCAACTGAATACAAAAAAAGCTAAAAGATGTATGAAAAAACCGCCAAAACCCAGCTAAAGTATGTATAAAATAGCTATTGGTTTCTGGTTGTAATTGTTCGTAAAATTTGTTTATATCTAATCCGGAATTATTTTTTTTTGTTATTTGAACTGGACGAAATTTTAATATCGGCACTGTATTTGCCGGTCTTGTTTTTCGAAAATGTATGTGTGCGGATGTTTGTGCACCGACCGTGTGCAATCACTTCAGTTAGCGAAGATAAGAAAGAGGAAACGACGATAAGCGGAATAAATTGCCAAATAAAGTCAGTGCATCGACAAGCTGATGTCGGCAAGCTGATGTATGTATGTATGTATGTAGGAATTAGAAAATATGTAAATATAATATATATGAATGTTTGTATGTAACACCGCGCAGAATAGCTCGGAGTTGTACGAATATTAATTAACCAATTATAATTAAGGCGACTTATCTGTGACGACTCTAATACTAAAACTGGGCTATGGGATATATTTATTTATACCCCATATATATTTATACTCAATCACTGTGGACGGGAGTCCACGTAGTGACGATGAGCACCGAGACTGTGGTGCGCAAGGAGACTACTATATACAGCCGTAGAATTGAAAATCTGCTACGATAGTCCAATTAGAACCATTTATATCTTGATCGAAAGGTATTGTAAACCTCTTTGAAACTGCATACTAATATTTTTCAAAAACGGATTAGTTTAGGAGAAATGGGAGTAAAAGTGAGAAATTGAAAATTTTGAAAATTAGAGCTGTTGGGGCCGATGGAGCAAAAATCCCAACATTTTTAATGTTGTTGTGATCTAGCTGTAAATACGCGTCGAATGACACCTCGATCATCCTGATCCGATACTCCGTTCAAAAGATATTCAATAAACAAGATTTTAACGGCCTTTCCGAAATGAAAACGTTTGTCCTGTTGTTTGTCTGTCTGTCTGTCTGTCTGTCTGTCTGTCTGTCTGTGTGTCGATTTTGTTGTTTAAGAATCCTGAA
Source organism: Drosophila rufa (assembly GCA_018153105.1). Lineage (NCBI taxonomy): Eukaryota > Metazoa > Arthropoda > Insecta > Diptera > Drosophilidae > Drosophila > Drosophila rufa. Next base: position 4,120,395 of record JAECXS010000173.1, on the reverse strand, counting down.
ACTAATTTTATTTTATTAAACAGCTCGAGCTCAACATTTTTTGTTCTACGACTTTTTATGTTTCCCGCTAGTTTGGCGGGAAAACAGCTAAAAAGCCAGATTTTCCGCGCCCATAACTTCTAAACGACTAAAGCTACAGAAACTTGCTATATGTCGTTTGAAAGGTATTTTGAAATGATAATAGCTTTGCCTTGACATAATTTATCTAAATATAATATTTAAGAATTTATAATTAAAATTAATTTTTTTTTTTAAGTTATTGAAGTTTTCTTAAACATGGCTCTAACGATTTTGATAGTCACTTAAGGCCATATAGCCCTTGAAATTGCTCAACTTTTGGTATATAACACATATCTCGGAAAATTCGCTTTCTCGAGATGTTACTCATTAAAATTAGTAGCAAAGATCCCATATACCTAACCTTTTACATGCACTATACATACATTTATGTAAAAACTCATGTAGAGTCATTTAGAGACGTGCACAATGCAATAAAATTTAAAGCCATCAAAAAAAAATTAATATAATTTAAATTTAAAAGAAATCGTTAGAAATTATTTTTTTTAATTTAATCTAATTTTTGCTTTTTCCACTACTTTGGCGGGAAAACAGGAAATTTCTCGCGCCCATAACTTCTGAACGACTAAAGTTACAGAAACGTGCTATATGTCGTTGGAAAGGTATTTTGATATGATAATTACTTTGCCCTGACAAAAATTTTCTAAATATTATAATTAAGAATTTAGAATTAAAATTTTTTTTTTTTAAGATTAAACATTTTTTTGTTTAATGGCTTTTACGATTTTTATGGTCACTTCAGGCCGTATAGCCCTTGAGAAATTTCGGGGTACAACACATATCTCCGAAAATTCGCTTTATCTTCAAAATTTGTAGCAATTATCCCATATATGTATTTTTTTTAATGAATTTTTCCCATTTGAGTTTCAAACAAAAACTTATAACAACAATGGGAGACCTATGTATATCAAATAAAAACACCTCTTAACGAGGTGAGATTAAAGTGACGATGGCACATTCAACCCAAAAAATTTCTGATACCAAATTTTGTGACGATTAATAGTTATTTAAACAAAAATATTTAAAAAGTTTTTAATTAGTTTCAAAATCGCCACGCTGCCTGTTTTGCTTTTTTAAATTTTTCAGCTAAGTGCCGATTTTGAAACTAATTAAAAACTTTTTAAATATTTTTGTTTAAATAACTATTAATCGTCACAAAATTTGCTATCAGAAATTTTTTGGGTTGAATGTGCCATCGTCACTTTAATCTCACCTCGTGAAGAGGTGTTTTTATTTGATATAGAAGTGGACTGTAATTTGTTGTAAATTGTTGTTGTATGTCTCGGAATATTGTTGTATAGTTCGACATATACAATTTTGTGGTTGTATTATTGGATGTATGTATTAGTGTAATTCGATAGGTATAGTTTTTTTTTTTTGCGTAAGTTCGGATGTATATTTTTCAATATATTTGATTTTGTAGTGAAGTGTAGTGGACTGTATGGACGTGTGAATATTTATGTACATATATACGCTTGAACACCAGCAGGAACACAGTGAACGAGAAAAAAATGTATGAGCCGTTTTGACGGATCGTTTTTTTTTAAATTTTGGAACTCTTTATTTTCACTGTGGCCTGGCGCATATTTTTGCAGTCGCTTTTCTTTTATGTAGAACACTTTGCACTTTGTTTAAACAACGAACGGAGTTTGCACTATGTCGATGAGAAATTTTGGAAATTGGACTTCGGACTTTGGACACTGCAAACCACACAGATACACGTATAAGACACTTTGATTTAGTCTTCGGAAATATCTGTATGATTTCTTTTTGTAAAGTAAGAACACTAGTACTTATCTTTTTTAAAAATCCGCATTGGAGCTGGTGAGGATCAGGATAGACCCGGTTTGAAGGACCATGACATGGAGTGGGCGGATTAGTAGCCGTTGTACACAAGATTATCGTAGTCCCAATGAAAAGGTGCAAAATCCCACGTAGAAAAAATTAGAAGTTGTTGGGGTTTCAGTTTGAATTGAATATAAACTTTATTTGCCTTCATCGGCTGTATCGTAAATTAGAACTAACTACATGTCATTAAATAGAAGTTGGGGAGAGCGGAATGGAAAGCTCTTGCGGACTGGAAGCCCGGAGGAAGAGAGAGGGAGAGAGAGAGTGTGGGAGAGCGCTGGGCTCCATAAAGCGGGACATTTCGAAGCCGCTAGCGCTTCACACTGGCTCTCGAAAATAAGCGCCCTCTTGGCGAGAACAACCTTCAAAGATCTTAGATGCTTTCTATAGCGTCGGGGTCACCATATGTTAATGTAGGCTTGGGTGCCTGTCATACAGTACATAAACTGTCTGCCTTGTGTCGCCGCAACTAGAACATGAACCAGTTGGGCTATGGATGGTGCACATGAGGGTCTGAAGACTCAGCGACAGCCTCTGTTGATTGCAGTCAAATGAGTAAAGCTCGCGTTGTGGTCAAAACAATTACTGATTTTATTAAGGAAACTTAACGGTATTTATAGCTAAACAAAGTATAAAGAATATGCTTGTGTCCACGAAATTATGTGTAAAGAGAAATGCGGTTTACTTTGTATGATGATCTATGACGAACTGGAAACGTTGCCCAATTCGACTTCTTCATGTCAGCAGAATATGCACATCTGCTTGACTTTATAATTGCTACCTTTTTGTTATTGCATATACATATTGCTGAGACTAAACACCTCTTAGGCAGATTTTTCAAGATCTACACAGACTGCGATGCGTTCAACAAAACGATGCCAAAGAAAGATTTAAATAAAAGAATCAGTCGTTGGGTGATGACCCTGGCAGAGTATAACTGCATCGTATTTCATCGTCCTGGTATTCAAATGAAACACGTGGATGCGCTAAGTCGCCACCCAATCATGACAATTGTAGAAGACAGCGTTACTCTTGCCATAAGGAAAGCTCAATGCCGAGATGAACATCTGATGGCTTTAAAACAAAGAAGTATTGCTTCAACGCCATTTGAACTCTTAGTTGGAGCTAAAATGCGCACGAAGGAAGACGATCAGCTGCAGACTCTACTCCAAAAGGAAAAAATTTATGCTTTTATTGATGACCGCGACGATCTCAGGGAAAAATCCAAGTTACACATCTTAAAGCTCCAGAACGAGAACAAGAAGTCATATAATCTTCGGCTGATCAGTACAAGCAGGGTGATATAGTCGCCATAAAACGAACGCAATTCGGAGCTGGACTTAAGCTAAAACCGAAGTTTTTGGGTCCATATCAAATAACGAAGGTAAAATACAACAACTCCTACGACGCACGGTAGCGCCTCTCGAACAAAAGCCGTTGCTAAAATCAAAAAAGTCGTAGTCGCAAAAACGATTTAAACCATACTTATTCGACAGGAAATTTCCCATCGATTCAGAATTTCCAATAAAATCAATTTTACGATTTTTTTTGTAGAAGATATGAGCCTTCAAAGTCGAACTTTGTTTCCATTTTTGCATCATACAACAAAAAAGGGGATATTGGTTGATTTTCAGGTAATATTACACAAAAAATAGATTACCTAACCTCATGATTTTTACTTTAAATAACAGATACATTCATAAACTGTAAACTGACGCAAAAAAAAACAGAATTGGGTTTGGGCTTGTACAGGTAAATCGCTACCTGCCAGGGGTCCATTTTTTTTCACTTTTTTCTGGCTAAAGTATTCTATATCTTTTTTGGCCGGGCTCGGCCCTCATACACACTACATACAAAACCTTCGTTGATCTTTTCTGGACCAGAATCAACTTACATCTGCTGCAGCACGCTGCAGCTGCGGAAATGCAATGCAATAAACTAAAACAACTCAGGGTAAAATATACCAAAATACCAATTCAACTTAATACATACCAAAAAATATACTAGCTGTAGCGCAAGCGGGTTAACCGCTTCAAACCCGCTCGCGCTATACTTTGAAATTGTTTGTTTCGTTTGTTTTGTATAACAAAACGTACCTATAAAATAGGTGTTTATGAAATTTGGTGTTTTTTATATTTATACCTGATAGTAGCTAAATTATACTTCCAAAGGAAACAATTAATTACTTTTTAAAGAAAACAGGTAGACGCTGAAATCACTTTTGTAGCTGACAAAATAGTTGTGGGTTATCCCAGGTAGGCAATACCTTACCTAAAAACTGCATAACATGAATTTAGGGCATATTTACAAAAAATCATAGGTATAACAGGTGTCTGGTTTAACTCTTTAATTGACCCAAAACCCAAAGGGTACCTAACAGGTAATAAATCGGACTATATATTGCGCAATTTTAATATGCCCAGCATTAGTCTATCAGTGAAAGTTGACAAGACAGAATGGCAAAGATCAATCGCGGAAAACTGTTCGAAATCTTTCGGAACGCCCCAACCTATGGTGATTTCGAAGAAGACTGTTTTAGAGAGCTTGAACTTTGGTTTGGAGATTTAAGAAACAACTATGGAGTGGAAAACAACATTCGCTTACTGTACAAGAACTTCAGGAAAATGTGGGGAGAAGTGTATCGAAGCCATTCACGTTTTTTAGCCAAATATGAGGACTGGCTTCTGGGGGATCTCAACTTGCAAGCCACGGGAGAAGATCATGATGATGAACCCAGCACATCTACCGGTAAAGGAAGACCATCGAAAGCAATACAGGATTGCTCGGATTTCACAAGAAGAAAGAAGCTTTCTGAGGTGACCAACATCTTGACCACTGGAAATTTGTCGGAAGCATTGGCTACTAAATATATAAAGGATCATCAACTGACTAAATCATCCATAACCAAATCGGTTGCTATAGCAAGCCCTTGTCGGCTCAAAAGGATTCGGAAAAGCATTCCCACTCCATTAAACGCTAGCATAATGGAACTAACTGACGAAGAAGCCTTGGCCTTATGGTAAAGATATAATTGAATATCAGTCTTTGCCAATTGGAGAACTTTCAGAAGAAGCTCAAGAATCGCTAAATAAATTCTATAAGAAGTATAGATACTGCAACACTTACAAGTCATCCAGACTTAGGCAAAATGAGGACCTCTTCAATATGTTAGCTGCATCATCTGACCCGCATGTCTGCGGCATGTAAAGTCGCGAAAAGATATAGAATCAAGTAATTATAGTCCAGAAAGGCTTAAACTATTAGAAATTCCCCTAATATAGGCCCGTTTGTTAGTAAAAAATAGCCAAAATTATAGAAAAAAAAATTTTTAAAAAAAACGTTAAATATTTTTTTTAAGTTTTCAAATTATTTTTATTTAAGCAAATACATAAAAATAAAGATAAAAAATTAAATAAAAAATGTTTTTAAAAAATTGTTTTCATTGAATTAAATAGATTTTTTCACTTTGATACCCTATAAAAAGGAGAATGGGTGGGCGTGGCATATTGTCCAATACATATACAAATTTTACAACATTTACCTGTAAAATGCCGTTTAAATTATTTGATTATCTTATTTGGTTCAAAAGTTACGATTTTAGCAACGCAAAATGAGAAAAGGCGCGACTGTGCGACGTTCAAAGAGTAGGAAATTCTGAAGGTCCTGGAAAATCTTCAAGTTCTGCCGAGTATATGAAGCCTTGGCCAACCAATACCAATATTTCCAACTTAGACGACTCTGACAACTAAGCATTCGAGGCGAATACTTACGCAGGATGGCCGAATGGGGGAATGTGCGTGTGTATACGTTCCATCCCTACGAGAATATCTTTATAGCTGCAATAGTGAATATAGACTAGAGGTTTTTTGCGATTTCCTCCAACGATCTCGAATATAAGACGAAGAGCAGCAATGACAAGAGAGGACCATGATCAACGACGAGAGACCGACAAAATATGTAAAGAGGAGTTTTTCGACAAGCCGAAGTAGACGGACGACGACGACGAATAAGTTCCTGTTGTGAAATTATCAAAACCGCCTAGACACATGTATTTAGCTATATCTAGTCCTACACACATGTATTTAGCTATATCTAGTCCATTATACTAAACTTAATCGAATATTAAATAAAACAAACTGTTTCTAATCCCACATTTTGGAGACTCGCCGGGATAGAGAAACAAAAAATTTTTTTTTCGTGTTTCGCAAGTGTAAATGTATGTGTAACGACGCCATATGCATTTTGTGCAAAAACCAAGAATCGCCGAAAAATACAATTAACTTTTGTTAACAATGCCGTTACTTGGTGAACTAAACGAGGCTAGATTAAAGTCGAGTAATAAAGCCAGCATATTAGCTGAACAGCAATATGTGTTTGAAAGTGCAGGTGATAGAAACAACCGAATGAGGCTTCGCGAATTTTCTGGTTTTTCTATACCTCAAGACAGCGACGAATACAGATGCAAATGTGAATATGTTTTGTGCAAACTTGTGCGAACGTGATTTTGTGAGCATTTGCAATGTTTTAAACATAAACCATAACGTGGAGGATATTTATTCACATATTCTCAATAATCTTAAGAGTGAAAGCTTACTAGCGTTTGCCGGTAACGAAGAAAGTGAAGATGACGGCGAATATATATATATATATATATATATATTATATTCTTGAGCAGCATCACCAGCCGCGTCGACTTAGCCATGTCCGTCTGTCCGTCTGTCCGTGTTGGTAAACAGATCTCAGAGACTATAAGACATAGAGCCACCAAATTTGGTGCCAGCATTCGACTCCGATGCACGCAGATCAAGTTTGTTTTTAAATTTTGCCACACCACTTCCGAATCCGAAAATCATAAAGAACTTTATATAAGCTATAGTCGTGATTTTCGGCTTAAAGTAAATCAAATAAAAACACCTCTTAACGAGGTGAGATTAAAGTGACGATGTCACATTCAACTCCAAAAATTTCTGATACCAAATTTTGTGACGATTAATAGTTATTTAAACAAAAATATTTAAAAAGATTTTAATTAGTTTAACTGAAAAATTTAAAAAGTCAAAATAGGCAGCGTGCCGATTTTGAAACTAATTAAAACCTTTTTAAATATTTTTGTTTAAATAACTATTAATCGTCACAAAATTTGGTATCAGAAATTTTTGGAGTTGAATGTGACATCGTCACTTTAATCTCACCTCGTTAAGAGGTGTTTTTATTTGATATCAGAAGTTTTTTAAATGACATATGTATGTACATACATAGGTCTTCCATTGTTGTTATAAGTTTTTGTTTGAAACTCAAATGGGAAAAATTAACAAAAAAAAAAATGCAGATACGAAGTTAGCTATATGGGATCATTGCTACTAATTTTGTTGAGAAAGCGAATTTTCTGAGATATGTGTTATACCCCGAAATATCTCAAGGTCTATACGGCCTGAAGTGACTATAAAAATCGTAAAAGCCATTAAAAAAAAAAAAATTTAATCTTAAAAAGAAAAATTTTTTAAATTATAAATTCTTAATTAAAATATTTAGAAAATTTTTGTTAGGGCAAAGTAATTATCATATCAAAATACTTCTCCAACGACATATAGCACGTTTCTGTAACTTTAGTCGTTCAGAAGTTATGGGCGCGAGAAATTTTCTGTTTTCCCGCCAAAGTAGTGGAAAAAGCAAAAATTAGATTAAATTAAACAAAAAAAAATTACGATTTCTTTTAAATTTAAATTTTATTAAATTTTCTTTGATGGCATTAAATTTTATTGCATTGTGCACGTCTCTATATGACTCTACATGAGTTTTTACATAAATGTATGTATAGTGCATGTAAAAGGTTAGGTTTATGAGATCTTTGCTACTAATTTAAATGAGTAATATCTCGAGAAAACGAATTTTCCTAGATATGTGTTATATACCAAAAGTTGAGCAATTTCAAGGGCTATATTGCCTTGAGTGACTATCAAAATCGTTAGAGCCATTTTTAAAAAAACTTAAAAAACTTAACAAAAAAAATTTTATTTGATTAGAAATTCTTAAATATTATATTTATATAAATTAGGTCAAGGCAAAGCTATTATCATTTCAAAATACCTTTCAAACGACATAAAGCACGATTCTGTAGCTTTAGTCGTTTAGAAGTTATGGGCGCGGGAAATCAGGCTTTTTTAGCTGTTTTCCCGCCAAACTAGCGGGAAACCCAAAAAGTTGTAGAACAAAAAATGTTCAGCTCGAGCAGTTAATTAAAATAAAAGTGGTTCCAGGACTCTAAAACAAAAAAATCGACACACAGACAGACAGACAGACAGACAAACAACAGGACAAACTTTCTCATTTCGGAAAGGCCGTTAAAATCTTGTTTATTGAATATCTTTTGAACGGAGTATCGGATCAGGTGTCATTCGACGCGTATTTAAAGCTAGATTACAACAACATTAAAAATTTTGGGATTTTTGCTCCACCGGCCCCAATAGCTCCAATTTTCAAAATTTTCAATTTCGCACTTTCACTCCCATTTCTCCTAAACTAATCCGTTTTTGAAAAATCTTAGTATGCAGTTTCAAAGAGGTTTACAATACCTTTCGATCAAGATATAAACGGTTCTGATCGGACTATCGTAGCAGATTTTCAATTCTACGGCTGTATATAGTAGTCTCCTTGCGCACCACAGTCTCGGTGCTCATCGTCACTAGGTGGACTGCCGTCCACAGTGATATACAAAATAAATAAGTAGGCATTTGCGAACGTTTTTTAAAAATGTGAATAAAATCGGATGATAAACATGGAAGTTATTAACAATCAAGTTTTTTTGTATGTTTCTTCTTCTCATGTGCCAATGGGTGTTGCTCAACATGTTTCTAGCAACATTTGTCTTCATTAGTCAACAATTTCATTTTTCCATATTCATGTGCTATTTAACTTCACCCTTAATGCTTTGGGTACCGGGTATCTCACAGTCGGTCACACTCGACTGTAGCCTACCCACTTGTTTAATAATAGCTGTCATATAGAAACGACATCTGGACATGGTATTGAGCTATACTAATTAACACTATCAATGAGAGACACCTCTTAACGAGGTGAGATAAAAGTGACGATGCACCTCCAACTTCAAGAGTGTCTGATATCTAATTTTGTGACGTTAAATAGTAACGTTAAAAAAAATAAATTACAAATAATCGGAATCGGACCACTACATATTATAGCTGCCATAGAAACGATAGAGCCAAAATGTCATATTTTCGCTGTTTTTTTAGATATTGGGCTCAAATTAAATATATGACCCTCTAATTATATTATATCTATACATTTTAAATTTCATGCAAATCGGACGGCTATATCTTATAGTTGCCATTATAATGATCGGGAAATGAATGGAAACAAATTATAAGTTTTCTGTTTCTCAACGTATTTTTATAAATTTCGAGATATAGCTCTTATTTTTACGGTTTTAGAGTTATGGTTTTTATTTCATTAGGATAGAAACGATCGGTTGATTTATACGAAATCTAACATGTGTAGGTAAATGTATAAATAATTTTTCAATTTTTCCAAAAGGGATCGACTTAATTACCCAATTGCAGACTGCAAGGGTATACAAACTTCGGCTTACCGAAGATTGCTTTCTTTCTTGTTAAACAATAAAGCTTCTGTGTATGCTTCTTCTTCTTCTATGTTTAGAGCGAACGTGCGTGTTGCTTAACATGTCCCTAGCAACATTTGTTTTTTTTTGGGTATTGCTCAACATGTTTCTAGCTACATTTGCCGTTATCTGTCAACATTTTCGTTTTTCCTGTCTGGAAATCTAATGCTTTGGGTACCGGGTACCTCACAGTCGGTCATAATCGTCTGTAGCTTTCCTACTTGTTTAATTTTCATTTATTGACTTTTTAAGTTTTTCTCTTTTGTTATTCAATTAATACATTTTATTTCAGTTCTGTCAAAATTAGGCCAACAGTTGTCGAATCATAGTTATTATGAAAATGGCTGCTTCACGTGAAATAAAGGTAATGGCCCAGCTGTCTAAGAGGCAGGTAAATTAGCATTTTGAAAAATTGGCCCAAGTTAAATCCCACACAACACCAAAAGATTTTTTTTTTGCATTTTTATTTTTTACTACCTTTTTAGTTTTATCTCGGTGTTTATTAATAATAATAATATAATTTTTTTTTTTTTTTTTACTTTTGCTGTTATTTATTGAAGCTTCTCCATTTAGAGACTAACAATAAGTGTGTCAAATCTTATATTAATAACCTAACTAACAGTCATATGACTGGCACAGAGTTGTATGGCCCTGACAATTATTGCCGGGTTGGAAGGTCGTTTCGTTGTAGGCGGGTTCTGCTGGAAGCCCGAGTCAAGCCTCTTGCCAGATGATTAGGGTGCACAGTAAGTTTTTAATTATAGGTCGCCTTTTGCTTGTCTATTTCATCTTTTACTGCAAGAATGCCGAGATCCCTATGGATGTTTTGGTTGCGAATATACCATGGTGCCCCAGTGATAGTTCTCAGGATTTTTGATTGCGCGCGCTGTATGATGTCTATATTGCTGCTGCTCGCGTTTCCCCACAGCTGGGAGCCATATGTCCAGATAGGCTTTAGCGTGGAGTTGTAGAGCAAGACCTTGTAGTCCAGACGCAGTGGCGATCGGGCGTTTAAAATCCAGTGAAGGCTGCTAGCTTTTAGTTTTAGATGTATTTTCTTGCATTCGATGTGTCTTCGCCAGGTTAGTCGTCTGTCGAGGTGGAGATACGTTACTTCGTTGAATTGGGGAATCTGCGTACTATTCAAGGATACTGGGGAGCATGTTTGCCTGTTAAGAGTAAAAGTTATTTGTTTACATTTTTGTTCGTTTATTTTAATACGCCAGTCAGATAGCCACTTCTCAACTACCATGAGGTGACTTGCTAGTTGGGTTGTTGCTCGGTTTGGGCACTTCGAGCGACTTAGGATCGCAGTGTCGTCAGCGAACGTGGATGTTGTTAGCCGCTCGATCGTAGGTATATCCGCTGTATAAAGGACGAACAGGGTGGGCCCCAGTGCGCTGCCTTGTGGAACTCCGACTTCGATAGTGTACTCGTCAGATGTTGTTGCGTTGCACCTTACTGCAAAGACTCTGTTGTAAAGATACGATTCAAGTAGCTTATGAGTGTATGTAGGCAAGTGTGTTTTGATTTTATGCATGAGGCCATTTAACCAGACTCTATCGAAAGCTTGAGATACATCTAGAAATACTGCGCTGCAGGTGTCTGGTTTAACTCTTTAATTGACCCAAAACCCAAAGGGTACCTAACAGGTAATAAATCGGACTATATATTGCGCAATTTTAATATGCCCAGCATTAGTCTATCAGTGAAAGTTGACAAGACAGAATGGCAAAGATCAATCGCGGAAAACTGTTCGAAATCTTTCGGAACGCCCCAACCTATGGTGATTTCGAAGAAGACTGTTTTAGAGAGCTTGAACTTTGGTTTGGAGATTTAAGAAACAACTATGGAGTGGAAAACAACATTCGCTTACTGTACAAGAACTTCAGGAAAATGTGGGGAGAAGTGTATCGAAGCCATTCACGTTTTTTAGCCAAATATGAGGACTGGCTTCTGGGGGATCTCAACTTGCAAGCCACGGGAGAAGATCATGATGATGAACCCAGCACATCTACCGGTAAAGGAAGACCATCGAAAGCAATACAGGATTGCTCGGATTTCACAAGAAGAAAGAAGCTTTCTGAGGTGACCAACATCTTGACCACTGGAAATTTGTCGGAAGCATTGGCTACTAAATATATAAAGGATCATCAACTGACTAAATCATCCATAACCAAATCGGTTGCTATAGCAAGCCCTTGTCGGCTCAAAAGGATTCGGAAAAGCATTCCCACTCCATTAAACGTATAATGGAACTAACTGACGAAGAAGCCTTGGCCTTATGGTAAAGATATAATTGAATATCAGTCTTTGCCAATTGGAGAACTTTCAGAAGAAGCTCAAGAATCGCTAAATAAATTCTATAAGAAGTATAGATACTGCAACACTTACAAGTCATCCAGACTTAGGCAAAATGAGGACCTCTTCAATATGTTAGCTGCATCATCTGACCCGCATGTCTGCGGCATGTAAAGTCGCGAAAAGATATAGAATCAAGTAATTATAGTCCAGAAAGGCTTAAACTATTAGAAATTCCCCTAATATAGGCCCGTTTGTTAGTAAAAAATAGCCAAAATTATAGAAAAAAAAATTTTTTAAAAACGTTAAATATTTTTTTAGTTTTCAAATTATTTTTATTTAAGCAAATACATAAAAATAAAGATAAAAAATTAAATAAAAAATGTTTTTAAAAAATTGTTTTCATTGAATTAAATAGATTTTTTCACTTTGATACCCTATAAAAAGGAGAATGGGTGGGCGTGGCATATTGTCCAATACATATACAAATTTTACAACATTTACCTGTAAAATGCCGTTTAAATTATTTGATTATCTTATTTGGTTCAAAAGTTACGATTTTAGCAACGCAAAATGAGAAAAGGCGCGACTGTGCGACGTTCAAAGAGTAGGAAATTCTGAAGGTCCTGGAAAATCTTCAAGTTCTGCCGAGTATATGAAGCCTTGGCCAACCAATACCAATATTTCCAACTTAGACGACTCTGACATCTAAGCATTCGAGGCGAATACTTACGCAGGATGGCCGAATGGGGGAATGTGCGTGTGTATACGTTCCATCCCTACGAGAATATCTTTATAGCTGCAATAGTGAATATAGACTAGAGGTTTTTTGCGATTTCCTCCAACGATCTCGAATATAAGACGAAGAGCAGCAATGACAAGAGAGGACCATGATCAACGACGAGAGACCGACAAAATATGTAAAGAGGAGTTTTTCGACAAGCCGAAGTAGACGGACGACGACGACGAATAAGTTCCTGTTGTGAAATTATCAAAACCGCCTAGACACATGTATTTAGCTATATCTAGTCCTACACACATGTATTTAGCTATATCTAGTCCATTATACTAAACTTAATCGAATATTAAATAAAACAAACTGTTTCTAATCCCACATTTTGGAGACTCGCCGGGATAGAGAAACAAAAAATTTTTTTTTTCGTGTTTCGCAAGTGTAAATGTATGTGTAACGACGCCATATGCATTTTGTGCAAAAACCAAGAATCGCCGAAAAATACAATTAACTTTTGTTAACAATGCCGTTACTTGGTGAACTAAACGAGGCTAGATTAAAGTCGAGTAATAAAGCCAGCATATTAGCTGAACAGCAATATGTGTTTGAAAGTGCAGGTGATAGAAACAACCGAATGAGGCTTCGCGAATTTTCTGGTTTTTCTATACCTCAAGACAGCGACGAATACAGATGCAAATGTGAATATGTTTTGTGCAAACTTGTGCGAACGTGATTTTGTGAGCATTTGCAATGTTTTAAACATAAACCATAACGTGGAGGATATTTATTCACATATTCTCAATAATCTTAAGAGTGAAAGCTTACTAGCGTTTGCCGGTAACGAAGAAAGTGAAGATGACGGCGAATATATATATATATATATACAGTGGCTCGCAGCTTATTTCGTGCAGAGGTACAACCAAACTATAAAGACGTGTAGCATATAAACTATAGAAGATATCAACAAAATTTAAATGCAGTTTTTTAAAGTAGTATTCTAATATATATAAAAATCATTTATTGTTTTTCAATTCCATTCAATAATGTTTAAATTTACAAAAAACTAAAAATATTGACTTCTTCAATGTCGCAGCTTATTTCGTGCAAGAACTTTGGGTAAATGCATTTCGTGAATTGTGATCCCTGACAAACTTTTTTTTATGGAATCTTTTTGAACACAATATCAGCTTATTTTGTTAACTATTAACTTTTTTTTAAAACACTGGAAAAAAAGTTTTGGACATTTTAGAAGAATCAGCCTCTATTCAACTATTGAACAGCAGGAATTGGTCCTTAAACATTAAAAAAATAAAAAAAAACTAAGCCGAATATTGAATTAATGCTATATTTAGGGTTTAATACTATCGAAAATTAAAAAAAGCTAAATTTGTGCTTGATTGGGATCAAAACGTTACATTTAATATTGCTCTTTAAATCTAAAACGACCCTCTCGGCCCAGTTTTTTGAAGTTTTGAAGCAAGTTTTGTCTCAAAAGTTAAAGATAACTTGAGCTAATATATAATACCTTCGATGAAGACGAGGTATCCAACGCCTAAAACAGCCTTGAAGGCCCAAACCTTGGAATTACCACCAGAATGCTCATCTGTAGCTATCAGGTGCATATGGTGTAGCTCTGTATGCCGATCACGCCAAACATATGGCATTCAAAATATCAAAATATGTTAAAGTTAGTCTCGTTTTTGCAAATACCTTCATTCCAGAAGGATATTGGGTAATTTTCGTGCTCCCTGGCAAATTTAAATTGGCATAGTTCAATTTTTTGTCTTATAAATGGCTTCTTCAAAGTTACTTGGCCATTAAAGATATGTTCTCGCAATATTCGGTAGTCGGTTTTCACGGAACATTTTTTGTCAGTTCATTCTTAATATATACTGCTTGTTTGGTGCCGATATCTTCAGATTAAGTGTACTTTTAAAGATAATTCGTGTGTCTTCATGTTCACTGAACAATATCATATGAAGCATTTTGGCCGTTATCAGCCGCGTATTATTTTTATTTTTAATTTTTTTATTTTACTAGGCCCTCAATATACCATTTAATCATATTCCGCTAAGTTGTTTTATTTTGAAAATATTTAAGGACCATTTCCCGCTGTTCAATTGTTAAACAGGGGCTGATTCTTCTTAAATGAACAAAACCTTTTTTCCAGTGTATCAAAAAAAAGTTAATAGTTAACAAAATTAGCTGATGTTGTGTCCAAAAAGATTCCATAAAAAAAAGTTTGTCAGGGATCACAATTCACGAAATGCATTTACCCAAAGTTCTTGCACGAAATAAGCTGCGACATTGAAGAAGTCAATATTTGTAGTTTTTTGTAAATTTAATCATTATTGAATGGAATTGAAAAACAATAAATGATTTTTATATATATTAGAATACTACTTTAAAAAACTGCATTTAAATTTTGTTGATATCTTCTATAGTTTATATGCTACACGACTTTATAGTTTGGTTGTACCTCTGCACGAAATAAGCTGCGAGCCACTGTATATATATTATATTCTTGAGCAGCATCACCAGCCGCGTCGACTTAGCCATGTCCGTCTGTCCGTCTGTCCGTGTTGGTAAACAGATCTCAGAGACTATAAGACATAGAGCCAC
This sequence comes from Drosophila rufa, assembly GCA_018153105.1. Classification (NCBI taxonomy): domain Eukaryota; kingdom Metazoa; phylum Arthropoda; class Insecta; order Diptera; family Drosophilidae; genus Drosophila; species Drosophila rufa. The sequence continues at coordinate 4,105,177 of JAECXS010000173.1, read as the reverse complement.
CAAATTTGGTGCCAGCATTCGACTCCGATGCACGCAGATCAAGTTTGTTTTTAAATTTTGCCACACCACTTCCGAATCCGAAAATCATAAAGAACTTTATATAAGCTATAGTCGTGATTTTCGGCTTAAAGTAAATCAAATAAAAACACCTCTTAACGAGGTGAGATTAAAGTGACGATGTCACATTCAACTCCAAAAATTTCTGATACCAAATTTTGTGACGATTAATAGTTATTTAAACAAAAATATTTAAAAAGATTTTAATTAGTTTAACTGAAAAATTTAAAAAGTCAAAATAGGCAGCGTGCCGATTTTGAAACTAATTAAAAACTTTTTAAATATTTTTGTTTAAATAACTATTAATCGTCACAAAATTTGGTATCAGAAATTTTTGGAGTTGAATGTGACATCGTCACTTTAATCTCACCTCGTTAAGAGGTGTTTTTATTTGATATCAGAAGTTTTTAAAATGACATATGTATGTACATACATAGGTCTTCCATTGTTGTTATAAGTTTTTGTTTGAAACTCAAATGGGAAAAATTAACAAAAAAAAAAAATGCAGATACGAAGTTAGCTATATGGGATCATTGCTACTAATTTTGTTGAGAAAGCGAATTTTCTGAGATATGTGTTATACCCCGAAATATCTCAAGGTCTATACGGCCTGAAGTGACTATAAAAATCGTAAAAGCCATTAAAAAAAAAAAAAATTTAATCTTAAAAAGAAAAATTTTTTAAATTATAAATTCTTAATTAAAATATTTAGAAAATTTTTGTTAGGGCAAAGTAATTATCATATCAAAAAACTTCTCCAACGACATATAGCACGTTTCTGTAACTTTAGTCGTTCAGAAGTTATGGGCGCGAGAAATTTTCTGTTTTCCCGCCAAAGTAGTGGAAAAAGCAAAAATTAGATTAAATTAAACAAAAAAAAAATTAACGATTTCTTTTAAATTTAAATTATATTAAATTTTCTTTGATGGCTTTAAATTTTATTGCATTCTGCACGTCTCTATATGACTCTACATGAGTTTTTACATAAATGTATGTATAGTGCATGTAAAAGGTTAGGTTTATGAGATCTTTGCTACTAATTTTAATGAGTAATATCTCGAGAAAACGAATTTTCCTAGATATGTGTTATATACCAAAAGTTGAGCAATTTCAAGGGCTATATTGCCATGAGTGACTATCAAAATCGTTAGAGCCATTTTTAAAAAAACTTAAAAAACTTAACAAAAAAATTTTATTTGATTAGAAATTCTTAAATATTATATTTATATAAATTAGGTCAAGGCAAAGCTATTATCATTTCAAAATACCTTTCAAACGACATAAAGCACGATTCTGTAGCTTTAGTCGTTTAGAAGTTATGGGCGCGGGAAATCAGGCTTTTTTAGCTGTTTTCCCGCCAAACTAGCGGGAAACCCAAAAAGTTGTAGAACAAAAAATGTTCAGCTCGAGCAGTTAATTAAAATAAAAGTGGTTCCAGGACTCTAAAACAAAAAAATCGACATACAGACAGACAGACAGACAGACAAACAACAGGACAAACTTTCTCATTTCGGAAAGGCCGTTAAAATCTTGTTTATTGAATATCTTTTGAACGGAGTATCGGATCAGGTGTCATTCGACGCGTATTTAAAGCTAGATTACAACAACATTAAAAATTTTGGGATTTTTGCTCCACCGGCACCAATAGCTCCAATTTTCAAAATTTTCAATTTCGCACTTTCACTCCCATTTCTCCTAAACTAATCCGTTTTTGAAAAATCTTAGTATGCAGTTTCAAAGAGGTTTACAATACCTTTCGATCAAGATATAAACGGTTCTGATCGGACTATCGTAGCAGATTTTCAATTCTACGGCTGTATATAGTAGTCTCCTTGCGCACCACAGTCTCGGTGCTCATCGTCACTAGGTGGACTGCCGTCCACAGTGATATACAAAATAAATAAGTAGGCATTTGCGAACGTTTTTTAAAAATGTGAATAAAATCGGATGATAAACATGGAAGTTATTAACAATCAAGTTTTTTTGTATGTTTCTTCTTCTCATGTGCCAATGGGTGTTGCTCAACATGTTTCTAGCAACATTTGTCTTCATTAGTCAACAATTTCATTTTTCCATATTCATGTGCTATTTAACTTCACCCTTAATGCTTTGGGTACCGGGTATCTCACAGTCGGTCACACTCGACTGTAGCCTACCCACTTGTTTAATAATAGCTGTCATATAGAAACGACATCTGGACATGGTATTGAGCTATACTAATTAACACTATCAATGAGAGACACCTCTTAACGAGGTGAGATAAAAGTGACGATGCACCTCCAACTTCAAGAGTGTCTGATATCTAATTTTGTGACGTTAAATAGTAACGTTAAAAAAAATAAATTACAAATAATCGGAATCGGACCACTACATATTATAGCTGCCATAGAAACGATAGAGCCAAAATGTCATATTTTCGCTGTTTTTTTAGATATTGGGCTCAAATTAAATATATGACCCTCTAATTATATTATATCTATACATTTTAAATTTCATGCAAATCGGACGGCTATATCTTATAGTTGCCATTATAATGATCGGGAAATGAATGGAAACAAATTATAAGTTTTCTGTTTCTCAACGTATTTTTATAAATTTCGAGATATAGCTCTTATTTTTACGGTTTTAGAGTTATGGTTTTTATTTCATTAGGATAGAAACGATCGGTTGATTTATACGAAATCTAACATGTGTAGGTAAATGTATAAATAATTTTTCAATTTTTCCAAAAGGGATCGACTTAATTACCCAATTGCAGACTGCAAGGGTATACAAACTTCGGCTTACCGAAGATTGCTTTCTTTCTTGTTAAACAATAAAGCTTCTGTGTATGCTTCTTCTTCTTCTATGTTTAGAGCGAACGTGCGTGTTGCTTAACATGTCCCTAGCAACATTTGTTTTTTTTTGGGTATTGCTCAACATGTTTCTAGCTACATTTGCCGTTATCTGTCAACATTTTCGTTTTTCCATGTCTGGAAATCTAATGCTTTGGGTACCGGGTACCTCACAGTCGGTCATAATCGTCTGTAGCTTTCCTACTTGTTTAATTTTCATTTATTGACTTTTTAAGTTTTTCTCTTTTGTTATTCAATTAATACATTTTATTTCAGTTCTGTCAAAATTAGGCCAACAGTTGTCGAATCATAGTTATTATGAAAATGGCTGCTTCACGTGAAATAAAGGTAATGGCCCAGCTGTCTAAGAGGCAGGTAAATTAGCATTTTGAAAAATTGGCCCAAGTTAAATCCCACACAACACCAAAAGATTTTTTTTTGCATTTTTATTTTTTACTACCTTTTTAGTTTTATCTCGGTGTTTATTAATAATAATAATATAATTTTTTTTTTTTTTTACTTTTGCTGTTATTTATTGAAGCTTCTCCATTTAGAGACTAACAATAAGTGTGTCAAATCTTATATTAATAACCTAACTAACAGTCATATGACTGGCACAGAGTTGTATGGCCCTGACAATTATTGCCGGGTTGGAAGGTCGTTTCGTTGTAGGCGGGTTCTGCTGGAAGCCCGAGTCAAGCCTCTTGCCAGATGATTAGGGTGCACAGTAAGTTTTTAATTATAGGTCGCCTTTTGCTTGTCTATTTCATCTTTTACTGCAAGAATGCCGAGATCCCTATGGATGTTTTGGTTGCGAATATACCATGGTGCCCCAGTGATAGTTCTCAGGATTCTTGATTGCGCACGCTGTATGATGTCTACGTTGCTGCTGCTCGCGCTTCCCCACAGCTGGGAGCCATATGTCCAGATAGGCTTTAGCGTGGAGTTGTAGAGCAGGACCTTGTAGTCCTGACGCAGTGGCGGTCGGGCGTTTTAAATCCAGTGAAGGCTGCTAGCTTTTAATTTTAGATGTAGTTTCTTGCATTCGATGTGTCTTCGCCAGGTTAGTCGTCTGTCGAGGTGGACGTTACTTCTTTGAATTGGGGAATCTGCGTACTATTCAAGGATACTGGGGAGCATGTTTGCCTGTTAAGAGTAAAAGTTATGTGTTTACATTTTTGTTCGTTTATTTTAATACGCCAGTCAGATAGCCACTTCTCAACTACCATGAGGTGACTTGCTAGTTGGGTTGTTGCTCGTTTTGGGCACTTCGAACGACTTAGGATGGCAGTGTCGTCAGCGAAGGTGGATGTTGTTATCCGCTCGATCGTAGGTATATCCGCTGTATAAAGGACGAACAGGGTGGGCCCCAGTGCGCTGCCTTGTGGAACTCCGACTTCGATAGTGTACTCGTCAGATGTTGTTGCGTTGCACCTTACTGCAAAGACTCTGTTGTAAAGATACGATTCAAGTAGCTTATGAGTGTATGTAGGCAAGTGTGTTTTGATTTTATGCATGAGGCCATTTAACCAGACTCTATCGAAAGCTTGAGATACATCTAGAAATACTGCGCTGCAGTGTTCCCGATGCTCGAAGGCTGTGCGTATCTCTGATGTTATTCTGTTGACTTGTTCGATTGTGCCATGGTTTCGACGCAAGCCAAATTGATGAGCCGGGATAACATTGTGTGCTTCCAGGTATGGTATTATGTGTGTTAGAAGGCATTTCTCGAACAGTTTGGTCTGTAGGATGACGGGATTGTGTGGTCTTTTCCGGGTTTCGGTATCATTATGATGATAGATTTTTTCCATTTCCTTGGGTAGTAGCCAAGGCATATAATCCCATTGAAGATTTTACAAATTACCTCAATAGCTGAGTTTGGAAGTTCAATTATCATTTTTGGAGTTATTAAGTCACCGCCCGGAGCCTTTTTTGGTTTCAGTTCCCCAATGACTTTTGCGATCTCATTCGGCTGAAACAATGTTGGTAAAGACATAGTATTAGTTTCGGTTTGTGGTAGGACAAATGGACTAGTGGCCTGGTTGGGCTGGAAGACGCTTCGGAGATGTGAAGCAAATGTTTCGGCTCTATCTTCGTCGCTGCGGGCCCAGCAACCTGAAGAGTTTCTTATCGGGGTGACGGTTTCAATTGGAGAGCTTAGATTTGGGTGAGCCCTCCACAAAGGATGCTTTGTACTGGTTGGCGTAAGTTTTTCGATGTACCGTAGTTGTGCCTTTTCAGCGTCTTGTTTCAGAGCTCGGTTTAGTAAGCGAGTGACTTGCTTAAGACGTTGTTTTGAAGATGGCGATCTGTTGCTTTGCCAAGCACGTCGCAGACTCCTTTTTCCAGGACAAGCTGTTCAATTTGTTGATTAGTTTTGAATTTGTTGGGTTGTACGTCCTTCCCTTGTGGTGTTGAGATAGTGGCTGCTGCAGTGAGTACGTCCTCAAGAGCATCAGTAGAGCAGTCGATATCCGCTTCGATGTTGAGCTGCGGGGTTAGTTCAATGTGGGAACATACATATTTCTTATATTTAAGCCAGTTAGTTCTGTGCGGCGTCAGCCTTTGGGGTTGATCTGTAGTTTCTGGGCTTTGAAGAAGAGTTATTAGTACTGGCGAATGGTCTGATGAAAGATCCGAAAGCGCTTTGGCACATATAATGTTGCGTGAGATATTTTTTGTCACCGCAAAGTCTATTAAGTCTGGTATCTTTCTGGGGTCTGCTGGCCAATATGTGGGGCTACCAGGGGAAACATAGTCCAATTTGTTGCTCAAGTTTATGATTGCATTATATAATTGCCTTCCTTTGGGAGTCACGAGACGCGATCCCCAGTGCGTATGCTTGGCATTATAGTCTCCTGCAGCTATGAAGCGATCTCCAATTGAGTTGTAAAAATCCATGAATTGTCCTTCCGAGATTGTAAAGCGAGGCGGGCAGTAGACAGCGGCTATGGAAAGGTTGCCGTTACCTGACTGCAGTTTAATAGACGTAGCCTGCAAGTAATTAGTTGAATACCTTTGGTGAAAGTGGTGCTTTATGCGTTCTCTGACTAGGACGCCGGTTCCGCCGTGGGCTTTACCATCTGGATGATCTGTGCGGTAGAAGGCGTAACCTCTTATTTGGAAGTTGTATTTGCTTGTGAGGTGCGTCTCTCCAAGCAGCATAACGTCGATATGATTTTCATTCAGGAACTGTGTTATTTCAAGTTTATGCCGTGAAACGCCATTGGCGTTCCACATAATTATTCTTAGACTAGACATCAGTTATTTGGACTGCTGAGCTAGAAGCAACTGTATCACCATGTTCTGGTTTTGAACAAGTGTTTGCATGGTGGTTATCATGAAGGACATTAATTCTGTTAGACTTTGTTGCATGGTAAGCATCATAGCTTCCATTGTGCTTTGTGGCTGTCCTGGGGCTTTCTGAACGTTTTCTAGATTAGACTGGAGGGGGTTTTCCGTGCCTGCTCGGAGGGCATCGGCGTAGGAGAAGCCCTTCTGAGTATTCAGCGGACCAAACGAGGATCTTCCGGCCTTGGCAAAGAATACTTCCGGCGTCGTTTGTGACCTAGTGTACACGTTTCGTGTATTCTGATGGCGCGTTGCTGTCACTCTTCTCATGCGACTCTTCAACTCCTTGTAGACCACACAGCCCCTGTAGTTTGCGGAATGGTTTCCTCCGCAGTTTCCACATTTCTTCTTGTGGGGGTCTTCCTTTTTAGCAGGGCAGTTAGCGGAATTGTGAAAGTCTCCGCAAACTACACAGACTGATCGAAGTGTGCAGTATGTCCTGGTGTGTCCATACTCCTGGCAGTTTGTGCATTGCACTGGGCCGTTTCTTTTATGTGGCTCTTCCACCGTAATTCTTCGGTGCAAGAGGAATTGCAAGTTGTAAATGGGGTGGACTTCGTTTTTCTTCAAGGCTCTGCTGTCTGGCTCCAGCTCGACCTTAAAGAGTGGTTGCGGTTGTCTGTTTTTATTTATGATGTTGCTGACGTTCTTTGCATCTAAGGGCATCTATAATTTCGTTTTTGGTTACATCGGGCTCGATTCCTTTTAGTACCACTTGCAGGCCCTTGCTGCTTTTTAATTGGTACGTGTAATAATTTTTTTTTTATTCGTCCAGGTATTTCGACACAGCTCTGAAGTGTTCTTCAGATTTCGTTTGCACTTTGGTTTCGTGAATATTCCCTTTAGTAAGAGGAACTACATGAAAATTTCCGTCCCCGACCAGCGCAACAATTTTGTTGACCAGGGCGTTCGAGCTTTTCTCCCTTATGTAGATTGGTGGGGGCTTTGATTTCTTTTGGGTCTCTTGACCCATTTCCGGTAAATCATCCGCTAAAAGGGCAAATCTGTTGCTGTTAGATCTCCTGGGTTGATCATTTTCTCCTTGGACACGGTTTATCTTTGGCTTGTTACCGACCGCGCTGTTCTGCGGGATAAGCTTACGCTTGATTTGGATGTAGCGATCCATGCCGGTCTGTATGGCCGGGGCCGCCTGTTGAATATAGCCGATTTTGGCTTTGGAGCTTGTAGTTCTTGTTGTTATTGTATTTGGCGCTGCAGTTGATGACATCGCAGTCGTTTCCGCGATATTGGTCGTTGCTGTAGTTGTGGCTGTTGCTTTTCCCGCCGTTACTGTAGTTGTTGCAGTTGCCTTTGCTGCAGTTGCAGAAATTTTGTCACAGCTTGTTGTTGGGGTTTTACACTGAGAACTCCATGATGTAGGTGTAGGAGTGGGTAGAGCGGGTGAGCAAGACCGTGCTCTTTGGCTATCGACCGCCAGACGGTTGCTCTTTGTCGCCGTTACGTTGCTGTCGCGCGTTGAGAAATACGAGAAATAACCGTTACTTGGGCTCACGGAGCTTCTACGCTCTTTCTTTTGTTCGTCGCTCATTGAGCTATTTCGCGTGGCACTTAATATTTTATGAAATAAAATAAAATAATTATGCACTTGTTTTAATCATATCACTAGTTCTGAGTCGAAAACTATATATTTTTCTGATTTAGCGTCTTTTCGCTTATCTTGGAATTCCAGTATTATATACTTTATAATAATAAATATAATAATATAAATATAATAATAATTATAAAAATAAAAAAAGAAGAAACGCAAAAAAAAAAACCAACAAAAAAGTTTTGGGCGCGGTCAGGGCTTGAAACCACAACCACGACGGCTACAAGCACCCCACAAACTCCCTGTTATAAAATCGTCGTAAGCTCCCTTTCAGGGAGATTATAACGTTTGCAAACGCCATAAACTTCCATTGGGGAGACTATAACGTTTTCAAACGCCATAATATCCCGGTGATTTTACGGGTTTGCAAACGTTATAATCTCCCCGAGAGGAATTTTTTGTTCCGTTAAAAGGACAGAGTACTATGGTATCTAGATGGAGATTCCTCGCGAGACCATTCTTTTCAGACCATAAGTACATTCAATTCGCATGCGAATTCAAACACCCACCAAAACTGACAGTCTTGAGAAACCCCCGGAATACAAACTGGGAAAAGTTTAAGAAGATAGTTTGTTACGTGCGCATGAAAAACAAAGATAAACATTGCCAAGATCCAAGCACGGGGTTGTGCGCCCGGATAACAATTTACATTGACAATCGGGGTATCGAATGCCGAAGGGTTACCAGACCGTCCAGCCGCAGGGTGCATGATGCTGAGGTGGATGCGCGGAAAACAACTCGGGAGGATTGAGAGGCAAAGAGGAGATGATCCCGAAAAGCGAGGAGAAGGCAATTCCCAAGGGCAGGGAAGGTCAGAGAGAGGAGGAGAGAAGAGAAACTCCAAAGAAATCGAAGGGGAGCCGGTGAGCAGCGGAGGAAAAGGAGAGGAGTTCGAAAACTGAGCCCGAATCGTGCGGTTGAAAAAAGAAAAATCCTGCGAAAATTCCCACCGGCCGAACCGCGATTTTCCGGGAGGAAAAATTCTAGAGTGCGGCGAGGGAGACGTCGAGGCGGAGTCTGGAAAATAATACAAATGTTATTAATCCCCAACGACGCAGAGTGCCCCAGAAACGAATACAAACAGAACTAAGATAAGATATAAAAATAATAAATTATTGTTATATATTAAGTTCCTAACAGTGTCGTTATTAGTGTCGAGCTCGATGTTTAGGAAAATAGGAAATTTTTGTGAATAAATGTATAATTATGAATCGTGAGTGAGAGCTTTATAAGTGGGTGAGATGGAGGTGTGAGGAAAAAAAAAACAGGTGAAAATGAAAGGACAAATAGGGGGTCGCGAACAAGATCCTGGCGACCATTCGGATGGGAGGGGCACAGGGATGCCGCCTACATCCATTAGCATCCCCTATTAATGTCCAGTTGTCGGGGTGCGGGAGTTAAATCCAAAATAAATAAATAGTTGCCTTCTGCCGGAAGCTATCGGCGGTCAAAACCCGGTCCTGGGATCCGCTAAGCAGCCGGCCACCCGACAGCTCCGCGAATCCTTGCTGGAGGTAACAAATTACGTCACAATTCGCGACTAGTCCGGGCGTAGTAAAATCTGCGGAAGACATTTAAACGTTCTAAGAGACCCTCTCCAAAGAATTACTAGAAGCATACAACCCATCATGCCCAGTGTCGATATCTAGAAAGTGGACCAAGTCACCCTGGTGGAACAAGGTAATATCGCACCAATGAAACAACCTCTGAGAATTCTTCAGAATCGCCAAGCTGGCGAAAGATTATGTCATCAACCAGAAATACGAAACCCTACACAGGGAATACAATAAGGAACTTCGCAGGGCGCAAAGAAACTCGAGGAAATTTTGATCCAGAAACGGCCAAACTCCCGAAGTTGTTAGCAAAGCAACCTACCGTACAGAGTCAGCTTAAACGGACTGCTCTAAGATGGAGGGAGGAGTAGGAGTACTTTACAGACCCTGAGATTAGGCTGTCGTATAAGCTACCAAGCCAATGCAGCATATTCCAGCATATTGCAGTCTTCGCCATCAGAAAAACGGCAGAGGCCGCGCAGAGCATACCGCCCATATGAGGTGGTCAACCTATTCGTAGACAGTCAAGCAGAGATAATATCGAGTCAGTCATCAGCAGTCTGTTCCAAAAATGTACTGGCAAGCAGGGAAGCACGACAAAGTCAGTGCGGATCTACTGGGTTCCCAGCCACCAGAGCATCGATAGAAGGAAGGCGTCGGGCTGGCGAACGATAAGTTGGGGAACGACGGGTTGACGTGCGAATCAAGAGAAGCTGGAGGAACACTACAACCAGCAAGATCTCAAAGATCATGTGAAAGGAACGAAATAAAAAACTCAGGCAATACGTACTGCATCCTACACGGAAAGATTGCAGACTGTTAGTGAAAATCCTCTCTGCTTGGTTGCCACTCACGCAGTTAGGCTAGGCATCACTGACAATGGCAACTGCAGGAAATGTGATGAATCCGAAGCGATTGAAACCTCAGAGAACCTTATATGCAAGTGCCTCGCCATGTCACGGACAGGGATCAGATAACTCGCTAGAAGATGCCTCCAGGAGAACGCCAGGAAAACTACTTGTCCTTGTAATTAATCGCCAGGTTCATACTCACCCATCCGGACAACTGAGGGCCATATTGGCCTATGCAGGGCCCTGCGAGGGTCGTCCGAGTAAGCCTGACCTAAAATACAAAATGTTGAAAAACAAGAAAGAAAGCTAACTTCGGTAAGCTGAAGTTTCTATACCCTTGCAGTCTGCAATTGGATCATTGAAAATCGATCAATTTTGGTAATGTTGAAAAAATATCGAATTTTTTAAATATTGTAAATCTTTCATTTTACATGTAGAATTTTTCTTTTTCATATAAATCCACCGATCGCTACAATGGCAGTTATATGATCTTAATGAAATCAAAACCGTAATTTTAAAACCGTAAAAACGGCTATATCTCGAAATTTATAGAAATACGTTTAAAAACAGAGAAGCAAAAATTTGTTATACCCTTGCAGAGGGTATTATAATTTTGCCATGATATTTGCAACGCAGTAAGGAGGCATCTCCGACCGCATAAAGTATATATATTCTTGATCAGCATCACCACCCGAGTCGATCTAGCGTGTCCGTCTGTCTGTCTGTCGGTTTCTACGCGAACTAGTCTCTCAGTTTTTGAGCTATCGAGCTGAAAGCATAGTCGTATTTCTTTAGCACGCAGTGTATATGTCGGAACGGCAGAAATCGGACCACTATATCCTATAGCTGCCATAGGAATGAGGGAGAATTTAATGTAAAAAAAATTTAAACTTCTCTGTTTTAAAACGTATTTCTTTAAATTTCATGATATAGCGGTTTTTTACTGGTTTAGAATCACGGTTTTAATTTTATTAAGATCGGCCAACTATATCATATAGCTACTATAGAAGCGATCGGTCAATTTATATGAAAACTAGCAAGCCCTGCGAAGTCCGTTTCGCCACCAGATAGCTTCGTTTTATGTAATATTTCGTTTGGTGATTAGAAGATGAAGAAACAATTTTTTTCTTTTATATTTGAAAGGGAAAATGTTATTTAATTTCAGAACAGTAATGAATTCATTTCGATTACAAAAATGAAGTCTTGTTTAGTTGAACTTCTCTAAGTTAATGAATGTGAATCCAAAATAAATACTGAATCATTTTACATTTTACATTTATTTTATTTTGGTACGTGATTTTTGCTGCTTAAATCTAATCTAAATCTACTGTTTATATACAATTTGTATTTAGAGGTGAATGTGTGTTATGTACAGATGTGTTAGTTTGTGTGTTTAGGGGCAGCAGCCCTAAGATAGTTTAGTTAGGGGAGGGTTATGTTGACTGGTTATTGGAGGGTACGGGACGGCAGTTGCCCGAATGTTGTTCGTTTTAATCTTCTTCTTGTTGTTGATTTGGTAGCTCTCCTTGCAAGGCGGTTGGGGTGAGCTTTAAGGCGGGTTTTGTGGGCCCTTGCCAGCCGATTTATTGTGTCACCGACCATTTCAATTTCAAGATCCTTGTGTATATCTGTGTTTCTGATGTACCATTCAGCTTGAGAGATGTGTCTCAGGAACTTAGCCTGGAAAGCTCTGACCTTGTTGAGATGTGTTTTGGCCGCCACTCCATAAATGGCCAGCCCATAGTGCCAAATTGGCGCCAGTATAGCAGTGTAGATCTTTTTCTTATTTACCAGGCTGAGCTTCGATTTCGCTTTGGTTAGCCAGTGGAGTCTGCGAGCAGCTGCCTCTAGTTTTGAGCGCGTTTTCTTGAAGTGGGACGCAAACGTGAGCCTCCTGTCAAAAGTGACCCCCAAATAGGTATGCTCCCTAAACTGAGGGATCAACTGGCCATGCAGAAATACACCAGGCGAGGAGTCTTTTCTGTTAGCGAAGGTGACTATAGCACATTTTTCGGGATTGATCGAGATGTTCCACCTGCATGCCCAGTTCTCGTACCTTTTCAGCAGCAACTGCAGATCATCGGTGGCCTCATAGATGCAGCTAGACCTGGCCAGAACTGCAGTGTCATCTGCATAGGTAGCTATACATATTTCACTCTGCGCATGACCAGCTTCAAGGGGGGCATCATGAGCAAAGAGGTTGTACAGAATTGGGCCTAGAACACTCCCCTGAGGCACGCCTGCTGCAATAGGTCTGGCTGAGGAGGAGATCCCGTCCTGGACTACCCGAAAGGATCTTTCTCGGAGGAAGCTGGCAATTATCTCCAATAGTTGCGGGTGAAGGATCCTTTTAAGTTTATATAGCAGTCCAGGGTGCCACACTCGATCAAATGCCTGTTGGATGTCTAAGAACGCTGCAACTGTGTACTCTTTCAGCTGGAGGCCATCCAGGATGAATTTACCGACTCTATGCAACTGTTCGGGGGTGCCATGACTCTGTCGGAAGCCAAATTGATGGTCCGGCAACGCCTTCTTCACCTCCAGAGAAGAGAGCATGCGTGAAAGAACACATCTCTCAAGCACTTTTCCAAAAGCAGGCAGCAAGCTAATTGGGCGGAAGCTCTCGGCCATGTGTACCGGTTTACCACTTTTGTGAATCATCACAACATTTGCTTGCTTCCAGATCCTCGGGAAGTGTCCCAGCCTCATAGCAGCGTTCATGAGGAGGATCAGGAAGAGCAGGGCGCGGTCTGGGAGGAGCTTGACTAACCGATTTGTGATTCCATCCGGTCCTGGAGACTTGCGTGCTTTTAAGCCTTTGATTACTGCTTTAGTCTCAGTAATTGTGATAGGGGCGAGCGGCAGTGACATCTGGTGAGGTACATCATTACCAGAGAGAACTTTTGCAACCCTATTCGCAGACGACGTTTTGAAGGGGGTGAAACGCTCCTCAAGGCTTTCAGCAAAAGTCTCGACCCTGTCCTGCGTGGATCTGGCCCAGGTGCCGTCGTTCTTTTTGATTGGGAACTTTGGAGCTGTTTGCCGCTTGTACCTCCTTGTGAGGTTCCACAGAGCATAGTTGGTGTCTGAATTTGGGGTAGCTTCCGACAGTTCCCTATCAAGAGTGTCTTGGCGGTGACGATTTAACAGATTACGAACCCCATTTCCCAGTCTTTTGTGGATTCTGTTTATCGTGGGGTCTTGGGTCCTTGCAAACTCTTTCCTGAGTCGATGTTTCAGCTGGATCAACGCAAGGATCTCACCTGGGATCGGAGCATGAGTGTGGCGCTGATTTTGCCGAGGTCGTCTTGAGTGACTCTGGGCATAGTCAGCGGCTTCCTTAATTTTACTCTCAAGAAGTTGAGCTGCGTCGTCCAAGTCCTCCGAAGAGTTGATCTCCATCTGGAGATGAAGAGATCTTTCAAGAACACTTTTGAAAATGGTAATATTTGTTCCAAACGGCAACAGTAATCTCCTTTCTGGAGTAGGGCTTCCAGGGAGACGCAGGTCAATCAGAAGCGGAAGGTGGTCAGAGCTTAGATCAAAGGTCTCCTGTATTGAGAGTCTTGCGTCTTGAATGCCTTTGTAGATCGCAAAATCCAGGCAAGAGGGCATTCCACCATTGCACGGGAAGCAGGTGGGACTTCCTGTGGCAAGGATTTGAGCGTTGGCCTCCTCTATAGCTTCCAGAAGCGCAGCTCCCCTACTGCAGCCTCTGGGACTACCCCAGGCTCTGTGTTTAGCATTGAAGTCACCACCCATGATGAAGCGCTCCCCACAATTTTGTAGAAGAGCCTCAAAATTCTGTGTTGACCAGGCAGGGCGTGGAGGGAGGTAAGCTGCAGAGAAATTGATTTCTCCTTGTTGGGTGCTGAGAGAGATGATTGCTACCTGCACTACACCAAGCGTGATTGGGCGGTGGTGGTAATGGGTGTGTCCTTCCTTCACTAGGATTGCGGCCCCTCCTCTGGCCACATTTCCTGGGAAGTCTGCTCGGTAAATGCTATATCCTGGAATTCTGCAGTATATTCCAGGGCGCAGGTGGGTTTCGGACAGCAACATAATGTCGATAGAGTGTTGTTGCAAGAAAACCAGAAGTTCCTCCCGGTTGGCAAGGACGCTTCTGGCATTCCATATTCCTATCTTTAACGAGTGCATCATGATCTATGGGAGGGTTTTGAACGAGCGATGTGATCCCTCTGTATGTCCTTCACAATAGTAGCGAGCGTGACCATAGTGGTAGCCAGCTCATCCACAGTTTTTTTGAGATCAGTAAGCATTTTAACAATCTTGGTAATATCCCAAGGATCCTCTGCAGCGTCTGCACTCTGTAGATGAACTGGTCGTTGCTTTGGTCCTCTTCGCGAGTCTTGGATCAAGGGAAAGTCCAGTTCCAGGTTTTGAATTGCTGCGAATGACTTTTGGCTGCTTTCAATATGACGTCGTCCCCCACTCAGCTCCCAGTCTGGTCGGAGGGAATCAGCGTAGGATACTCCTTTACGAAGATATGCTGAAGGGACTGCTGTAGCAAACTTCTTTTGACTTTGCCTACCTTCTCCAAGGGTTGGGATTTTAGGAGCTATTTTCTTTAACTTTGCGGCAAATACGGGGCACTTCCTGTCGTATGCCGCGTGATTATCTCCGCAGTTCGCACAGCAAAGGTCCGCCAGTGTCTTGGCTGTGCATGAATCTGAACCTGTCCAGTGGTTCTCTCCACAACGACCGCAGGAAGGTTGCTTTAGACAGTAGTTTTTAGTATGATCAAATTCGAAGCACCTAAAGCATTGACGCAGCCGGTTCCCATCATGCTTCTTCTCTACCGAAACGCGTTGTCTGCCTAGCTTGGTGATCTCCAGAGCATCCTTGTTGTTAGGTGCCTGTTTAAGGTTCACAAACCAGATATTTTGCTTCCTAATTGGAACTTCCTGCGAGTCATCATTGGGTTTCCTGGAACCCCGTACAGGAGGGTTGTACAGATTTACAACAGTGTGCCCCAGTTTTGCAAGTTCTGCATGGATTTGAGTTTGGGTTGTGGAGGAGGCCAAGTTTCGTATGACAATCCTGAAGCTTCTGTCTTCTTTGAGGCAAAAATGTGTATAAGCGATGTTGTGCTCACTAAGAAGTCTTGTAATTGCACGGTGGTTGTCTGAGTCGCTGGCATATATTCGCAAGTCTCCTGAGATCGCTGTGCGAAATTCGAAGCCTTCTGATGGGATTTTCGTCAAGAGCGTTGCCTCCATTGCAGCAACATTGTTCACATTAGGAACCGTTATTGGTCTGGGTCTTTGTATTGGCTTAGCAGGAGCAATCTGGTCATTAGAGCCATCTACTTCAACGGGGTCTATATTGTTCCCCTCGCAGTCCATATCGTCCTCGTTTGGGTCGTGGGCCAGAGAGGCAAATCTGTTGGACCCAGATTCATTTGCCTTACCCTTCTTTTGGGTGGTTTCCGCATACACTGCACGTCGTTTGACCGTCGACCTTGACTTTTCTGGAACCGTTTGCCAGCTCAACTGGGGGTTTTGAAATGGTCCCCCAGGAGCGGCTCCTTTCCATTGGGGTAAGGCAATTTCGCGAACATCAGCGACAGCCTGAGCCGCTAGTTCCGCAGGCAGCGTTTTGGCGTGCGTGGCTCCCTTTTTTGGTTGCTGGGTCCGAACTGCACCCTTTATGGTGACCGATTTTTCAGAGATCCCCTGAGACGATTGGACAGAAACTTTATTCGTGCCTAGGGTTGTCTTCTTTGGCGGTTTCCAGGATTCTAGAGTCCTTGGGCCTTGCGGGGCTGCTGGCTCTGTATTTACAATGGCAGATGAGGTAACTCCAATTCTAGGTGTAGTTCTTGTCAGGCCAAATATTGGGGACGAGGTTGTCGTTGTTATCGTCGTGGTCGTGCTAGTGGCTGGTGCATAACCAAATTGTTGGGCTACAGCTAAGGCATTTTGGTTATGCTTGAGTGCCGCAAAGTCACCAAGTATCTCGGACAGTGAGGGGTCAGCGACACCTTCAGGTGAGGAAGGAGGCGAGTTCATGTCCAAGTCGTCTGAGCAGCTTCCATTCGACATACGGTGATTGCTTGCAGCAGAGAAGGCGGTTTCCTGCGAAGAACACTTCCCGTATTCCCAACAGGTCCACACTAATCGTTGCTGGTAGAGGAAAAGGCAGTTGCGTGGATCGCTGGCAGTGGAAAAGGCGGTTTCCTGCAAGAAATACTTGGCGTATTCCCAGCAGGACCACACAAATCCCTTTCGTTACTTGCTTTATCGTTTCTTGCTTTTTGATGTTTGAGAAAAAAAAAAAATTTCCAGGAAAATTTCTAGGTTTTTTTTTTTTTTTTTTTTTTTTCAAGAGCTCAAAATACACACGTCCGATCTGTATGACAGCTAAGTCAAGTCATACGTGTCCGCCATTTATCCGTTTCATTGAAGTGCGTTTTGGTAAACCACATTTTTTGTTTTTTGGTCTGACGCAAACACAAACAAAGCGGATTGCTTCCCAACTCGTGAACACGCAACGTATAAAAAAAGTTTGTGAAAAACAATGATTTTCTAAATGTATACCGCAAACACTAAACGATTTGCCTTGCGACTTGCTAATTGTCATTGCGAACGCAAGGCGAAGTGGAAATTGCAATCGTTTGAAGTCAAACCGAAAATCAATCGAAATCATTGTTATTCGAGGATACATACATTTTCTCCTGCGTACTTTCCTTTAATAATGGTTGCCTCAATCAACTTTGGCATAAGTCTTTTTACCGAAAGTCGAGTACTGTTGCAAAGTCGCGGTGGATTCAAATTACGCAATATCATAATAACTGTACCAACTTTGAGTTGCAAGTTATGTGGTGGAAATCCTGGTAACTCCAGAGAGTTCAAAAACTCCGTTGGATAATTTTATACAGCATCGGGATTTGATATGGAATCAAGGGATTTGTTTGTCTCCAAATCGCCTGCAATTTTTGATTGAATGGTGAAATTCAGTGCGTGTACATCATTATTCTTTGCGGCAAGAATTGCTCGTTGACTTAACCAAGCATAATTCTGATAATTCTCACTAATGTTTGGGAAAACATTTTCAATAAGAGCTAATTGAAAATCGGCAAAAGTCGTTTGTAAGAGTAATTAATCCAGATGTCTCATCAACTGGCACTTTTCCATTTCCAACAGCTAACAATTGTTTGGAAAATTGTGCAGCACTTTGTGCTGTATTTAAATTAAGTGGCAACTTAAGCGCGGAATGTTTAGTACGACCGCCATCTAGAAGAGTTGCCGCAATAGTGGTTAGTGGCCAAAATCAATGAAATGACAAATGTTTTCCATGTTCCTCCAGGTGCGTCCAGGAAGAATAGACCACCAGTATTATTGTCCACCGCTTGCATTAATGTTTCGTATACTTGATTTTGCTTTTCATTCAGCAACGGCACATTATTTCGAACGAATTCCTGCAATGTATCAACATTGTATTGCATCTCACGATTTAATTCTTGGTTGAATGCATCGTGCATCGATCGATTTGGCGCAATCATTCCTACTTCAATCAGTAGCTTGTTTGCAATAGTCAAGCATTGATCCTCAATAAGAATCAATCCTTCATTGTAGATTTCATCCGTTATTTGGATGTCAGGATTATTCGTTTGAATGCGCAAGCGATGCAAGATATCTTCACATATGTCGTCTTTGTATTTGCTCCATAACTGAAATGGTTGTGAAGGAAAACATGTGGTGATCGTTCGTATTTGGTAAGCATTTGATGAAACATTTGAATCCGCAAGTGTTAAATCCCAATAAGAATCGTTCTCCAGCAAAGCCAATAGTTGACATGCTTCTCTATATGTTTGGCATTGGTGGCCATTCACAGTTTTCAAATGCGCAAATGAATTTGGTCCACGTACATTTAACAACAGCAGTCGCAAATAAAAATATTCATAATTTCTAGGATGAACAGTATACATGCGACCTAGTGCATCAGTAGAAAACACCTCTGGCCAATCTGGAACTGGGGTTCCTTGTTTGCGATACTTGGGCATTTCAACGTAAATCAGCGTCGCTGCGAATGGATCTGCTTCACACATTGCAAAGAAGCTAGTCAATGTTGTCGATGGTGGCCTCTCAGCTCGTTGTCCCACATTAGCCTCAGTGAAGTAAACTCTTTGGCCATTTTCCAAATGCACTGCTAAATGTACATGAATTTGAAATGACAATAATCGCCACAATGCTTCATTAGTATTGACGTTTCTGCCCATTTGGAAGTTGGAAGCTGATTTCGTCATTCGCATTTTTCGACGCAATACCAAACACAGCCATGTCGCTGCCTTTTGTAATGTACTTGCACAAATATTTGATTGATTTGGTCGAATGATAACTCTCAACGTTTTCATGTGTTTCGAAACTTCGTGGTAGCAGGGGCAATATGGTACAATGAATTCATTTCCGATCTCAATCTCTTGATTTTGAACTTTAACTTTGATAGTTCGACCATTATCTTCTTTTGAACGCCGACGATAAACTGGATATCCATCATTTCCTGTAACTGTTTCAGCAACTAACGGTCGCGGATATCGTTTTGTGCACTTTCCATCAGCCATGCAAACCGATAATGGATTTAATGCACCGCACGGTCCATGCACCATCTGTGTCATCATAATGTCGTGTAGATGGAGATCAGTGACTGGATCAGGACTTTCAGCTGATATGATGTCATCCACTTCGTGCATGTGGCGTGGGCTTCCGATATAAGATGTTGAGAGAATCGTCAGACGTCCAATATTCTGAACATCACCATCTGATTGAATAACATGTATAGTATACCGACGGAGGATCCAATTTCATTGATAATTCGCTTCAATTCTGGCAGTAAACTTTTCAGAAATCGGTTGACAACGTTATCAATTCAGCTCTCACGAAAAGAAAGTTCCTAGAGCGAGCACTGCACTTGTGCAGTTCCTGAACATTTTTAGCACACCCAGAAAGCTTTTGGGTAACGGGGACTGCGAGAGTCAGTCCAACTCGACTTTAGCCTTTCAATTATTAATATCTTTTATTATTATTTTTTTGTTTGTTTTTAATTTGTTATTAACGTAAAATCGTTTGAAATTGCCGTAAAATGCTTTAAATTCTTGAATTCTTCGGTTAATACAGTTTTATTAGTTATAATAAGACATTGATTAACAGTAATGATGGGGTACTTTGAACTGATTTGATGTGATCGAATAGAGAATGGAATATGAATAACGTGTTTGCAAAGGATGTTAGGAGATTATCATATAGGATCAGCTTCTTGACTGGCCCTGGAAGACTGTTGTAGTTGGACTTGGAGTCGCGTTACTCTACCGTCACGGACTTTGCCAGATTTCTGGGGCAGTCGACGTCACATCCTCGAAGCACGGCAATGTGGTAGGATAGGAGCTGCATGGGAATAACCGTGAGAATACCCTGCAGACAGTCAACGGTGCGAGGAATCTCCAGGTGGCGGGAAGAGAACGCTTTAGTCTCCTCGTCGCCCTCCTCGCAAATGATGATTGGACAGCCCTTGCGAGAAGTTACCTGCTGCAGAGCATTCATACATTTGACGTAAACGGGGTCGCGCAGTACTATCATCAGGACGGGCATGGAGTCATCTACAAGGGCCAGTGGGCCGTGCTTTAGTTCTCCGGCCATGATGCCCTCGCTGTGCATGTAGGTCAGTTCCTTGACTTTCTTAAAGGTGCAACGACATTTACATGCTCAAATCAAAATTATATCCGCGACCCATGATCAGCAGCGATTTGTCCTTCGCCATCTCCTGGACTTTAGAGTCCAGTTTAAGAACTGCGCGAATTTGATCCGCGAGCGTGGACAATGCCTGAAGGATTTCCAGGCGGCGCTGTTGCAGAGAGAGACGGTCCTCGGACATGACCAGAGCGAACATCACTAACGAAATGAACTGTGACGTGTATGCTTTCTCCAGTCCGGCGTTAATGTGCACTCCACAGTGGGACTCGCGGCAGATGCTACTGCCCACGGTGTTTGTGATTCCCATGATCAGGGCTCCCCGCTGCTTGCAGTAACGCAAGGCCATCAGGGTATCTGCAGTCCCGCCAGACTGCGAGATGAAAAAGCAGACGTCGTCGCGGAAAATCGGTGTGTTGCGGTCCAGGAAGTCGGAAGCCAGCTCAACCATTACAGGCAGTTCGGTCAGCTCCTAGAGGAGCTGCCTAGTGGCAACGGCGCCATGATATTTGCAACGCAGTAAGGAGGCATCTCCGACCGCATAAAGTATATATATTCTTGATCAGCATCACCACCCGAGTCGATCTAGCGTGTCCGTCTGTCTGTCTGTCGGTTTCTACGCGAACTAGTCTCTCAGTTTTTGAGCTATCGAGCTGAAAGCATAGTCGTATTTCTTTAGCACGCAGTGTATATGTCGGAACGGCAGAAATCGGACCACTATATCCTATAGCTGCCATAGGAATGAGGGAGAATTTAATGTAAACAAAATTTAAACTTCTCTGTTTTAAAACGTATTTCTTTAAATTTCATGATATAGCGGTTTTTTACTGTTCTAGAATCACGGTTTTAATTTTATTAAGATCGGCCAACTATATCATATAGCTACTATAGAAGCGATCGGTCAATTTATATGAAAACTAGCAAGCCCTGCGAAGTCCGTTTCGCCACCAGATAGCTTCGTTTTATGTAATATTTCGTTTGGTGATTAGAAGATGAAGAAACAATTTTTTTTCTTTTATATTTGAAAGGGAAAATATTATTTAATTTCAGAACAGTAATGAATTCATTTCGATTACAAAAATGAAGTCTTGTTTAGTTGAACTTCTCTAAGTTAATGAATGTGAATCCAAAATAAATACTGAATCGAAGCGTTATACGTGTCCGCCATTTATCCGTTTCATTGAAGTGCGTTTTGGTAAACCACATTTTTTGTTTTTTGGTCTGACGCAAACACAAACAAAGCGGATTGCTTCCCAACTCGTGAACACGCAACGTATAAAAAAAGTTTGTGAAAAACAATGATTTTCTAAATGTATACCGCAAACACTAAACGATTTGCCTTGCGACTTGCTAATTGTCATTGCGAACGCAAGGCGAAGTGGAAATTGCAATCGTTTGAAGTCAAACCGAAAATCAATCGAAATCATTGTTATTCGAGGATACATACATTTTCACCTGCGTACTTTCCTTTAATAATGGTTGCCTCAATCAACTTTGGCATAAGTCTTTTTACCGAAAGTCGAGTACTGTTGCAAAGTCGCGGTGGATTCAAATTACGCAATATCATAATAACTGTACCAACTTTGAGTTGCAAGTTATGTGGTGGAAATCCTGGTAACTCCAGAGAGTTCAAAAACTCCGTTGGATAATTTAATACAGCATCGGGATTTGATATGGAATCAAGGGATTTGTTTGTCTCCAAATCGCCTGCAATTTTTGATTGAATGGTGAAATTCAGTGCGTGTACATCATTATTCTTTGCGGCAAGAATTGCTCGTTGACTTAACCAAGCATAATTCTGATAATTCTCACTAATGTTTGTGAAAACATTTTCAATAAGAGCTAATTGAGAGTCAAATCGGCAAAAGTCGTTGGTAAGAGTAATTAATCCAGATGTCTCATCAACTGGCACTTTTCCATTTCCAACAGCTAACAATTGTTTGGAAAATTGTGCAGCACTTTGTGCTGTATTTAAATTAAGTGGCAACTTAAGCGCGGAATGTTTAGTACGACCGCCATCTAGAAGAGTTGCCGCAATAGTGGTTAGTGGCCAAAATCAATGAAATGACAAAATGACAAACCACCAGTATTATTGTCCACCGCTTGCATTAATGTTTCGTATACTTGATTTTGCTTTTCATTCAGCAACGGCACATTATTTCGAACGAATTCATGTATCAACATTGTATTGCATCTCTCGATTTAATTCTTGGTTGAATGCATCGTGCATCGATCGATTTGGCGCAATCATTCCTACTTCAATCAGTAGCTTGTTTGCAATAGTCAAGCATTGATCCTCAATAAGAATCAATCCTTCATTGTAGATTTCATTCGTTATTTGGATGTCAGGATTATTCGTTTGAATGCGCAAGCGATGCAAGATATCTTAACATATGTCGTCTTTGTATTTGCTCCATAACTGAAATAGTTGTGAAGGAAAACATGTGGTGATCGTTCGTATTTGGTAAGCATTTGATGAAACATTTGAATCCGCAAGTGTTAAATCCCAATAAGAATCGTTCTCCAGCAAAGCCAATAGTTGACATGCTTCTCTATATGGTTGGCATTGGTGGCCATTCACAGTTTTCAAATGCGCAAATGAATTTGGTCCACGTACATTTAACAACAGCAGTCGCAAATAAAAATATTCATAATTTCTAGGATGAACAGTATACATGCGACCTAGTGCATCAGTAGAAAACACCTCTGGCCAATCTGGAACTGGGGTTCCTTGTTTGCGACATTGAAATTTCTTTGTTGATTGATTCCAAGTGTAATACTTGGGCATTTCAACGTAAATCAGCGTCGCTGCGAATGGATCTGCTTCACACATTGCAAACAAGCTAGTCAATGTTGTCGATGGTGGCCTCTCAGCTCGTTGTCCCACATTAGCCTCAGTGAAGTAAACTCTTTGGCCATTTTCCAAATGCACTGCTAAATGTACATGAATTTGAAATGACAATAATCGCCACAATGCTTCATTAGTATTGACGTTTCTGCCCATTTGGAAGTTGGAAGCTGATTTCGTCATTCGCATTTTTCGACGCAATACCAAACACAGCCATGTCGCTGCCTTTTGTAATGTACTTGCACAAATATTTGATTGATTTGGTCGAATGATAACTCTCAACGTTTTCATGTGTTTCGAAACTTCGTGGTAGCAGGGGCAATATGGTACAATGAATTCATTTCCGATCTCAATCTCTTGATTTTGAACTTTAACTTTGATAGTTCGACCATTATCTTCTTTTGAACGCCGACGATAAACTGGATATCCATCATTTCCTGTAACTGTTTCAGCAACTAACGGTCGCGGATATCATTTTGTGCACTTTCCATCAGCCATGCAAACCGATAATGGATTTAATGCACCGCACGGTCCATGCACCATCTGTGTCATCACAATGTCGTGTAGATGGAGATCAGTGACTGGATCAGGAATTTCAGCTGATATGATGTCATCCACTTCGTGCATGTGGCGTGGGCTTCCGATATAAGATGTTGAGAGAATCGTCAGACGTCCAATATTCTGAACATCACCATCTGATTGAATAACATGTATAGTATACCGACGGAGGATCCAATTTCATTGGCGACGATAATTCGCTTCAATTCTGGCAGTAAACTTTTCAGAAATCGGTTGACAACGTTATCAATTCAGCTCTCACGAAACTACGAGTATATGTGCAATGGCACTTCAATTCGTCAAATAGTCAACATTTTGGCGAATGTTAAGACTGTTAAAACACATATTACTATACGTTCAACACATCGAGGATGACATATGAGGCAAAGGTGTTCGTTCAAATCGAATCGTGCCACCGAAATGAGCTCTAAGAGAACGTTATGAACTACGCAAGCGGGCAGCCGTGCGATCTGGCAACAGAATATATATATACTTTGAACTTATGTTTATAGAATCAGTTACTTGTAAACCCACTGTTGTTTATAAAATTAACGGAGTAATATCAATTTTATAAAGTGGCTACTGTTTTGGTGCTTAAAAACAAATTGTGTTGAAAGTTCCTAGAGCGAGCACTGCACTTGTGCAGTTCCTGAACATTTTTAGCACACCCAGAAAGCTTTTGGGTAACGGGGACTGCGAGAGTCAGTCCAACTCGACTTTAGCCTTTCAATTATTAATATCTTTTATTATTATTTTTTTGTTTGTTTTTAATTTGTTATTAACGTAAAATCGTTTGAAATTGCCGTAAAATGCTTTAAATTCTTGAATTCTTCGGTTAATACAGTTTTATTAGTTATAATAAGACATTGATTAACAGTAATGATGGGGTATTTTGAACTGATTTGATGTGATCGAATAGAGAATGGAATATGAATAACGTGTTTGCAAAGGATGTGTGGAGATTATCATATAGGATCAGCTTCTTGGCTGGCCCTGGAAGACTGTTGTAGTTGGACTTGGAGTCGCGTTACTCTACCGTCACGGACTTTGCCAGATTTCTGGGGCAGTCGACGTCACATCCTCGAAGCACGGCAATGTGGTAGGATAGGAGCTGCATGGGAATAACCGTGAGAATACCCTGCAGACAGTCAACGGTGCGGGGAATCTCCAGGTGGCGGGAGGAGAACGCTTTAGTCTCCTCGTCGCCCTCCTCGCAAATGATGATTGGACAGCCCTTGCGAGAAGTTACCTGCTGCAGAGCATTCATACATTTGACGTAGACGGGGTCGCGCAGTACTATCATCAGGACGGGCATGGAGTCATCTACAAGGGCCAGTGGGCCGTGCTTTAGTTCTCCGGCCATGATGCCCTCGCTGTGCATGTAGGTCAGTTCCTTGACTTTCTTAAAGGTGCAACGACATTTACATGCTCAAATCAAAATTATTTAAGGGTTTAAGACTTACCAGCGCTCCCTCTAGGCAGGTGGCAAAATTATATCCGCGACCCATGATCAGCAGCGATTTGTGCTGATAGAGGTCCTTCGCCAGCTCCTGGACTTTAGAGTCCAGTTTAAGAACTGCGCGAATTTGATCCGCGAGCGTGGACAATGCCTGAAGGATTTCAAGGCGGCGCTGTTGCAGAGAGAGACGGTCCTCGGACATGACCAGAGCGAACATCACTAACGAAATGAACTGTGACGTGTATGCTTTCGTCGAGGCTACGCCGATCTCCGGTCCGGCGTTAATGTGCACTCCACAGTGGGACTCGCGGCAGATGCTACTGCCCACGGTGTTTGTGATTCCCATGATCAGGGCTCCCCGCTGCTTGCAGTAACGCAAGGCCATCAGGGTATCTGCAGTCTCGCCAGACTGCGAGATGAAAAAGCAGACGTCGTCGCGGAAAATCGGTGTGTTGCGGTCCAGGAAGTCGGAAGCCAGCTCAACCATTACAGGTAGTTCGGTCAGCTCCTCGAGGAGCTGCCTAGTGGCAACGGCGCTGTGGTAAGACGTGCCGCACCCAATTAGCATTAAGCGCCGACAGCGCTTTATTTCTGGAATGTAGTCCTTTATCCCGCCTAGTACAATTGAGTTTTCGTCGAAACGAACGCGGCCACGCATCGTATTAACCACAGAGTCAGGCTGCTCGAAAATTTCCTTTTGCATAAAGTAGTCGTAATTTCCCTTCATAATCTGCTGAATTTCCATCTTTAATGTTGTAATTTCCCGTGCGTGTGGATCGTCCAGACTTTTCTTTAGACGATGAATGCTCAGCGTTCCATCACGAACTGCTGCCACGTCGTCGTCCTATAAGCAATCAACAATTTTAAATTACCTTTTCAACGCTTTCTAATATTTTAAATATTATATAGCATCTATCGATGCTTACCATCGCTACGTTAAAGGCAGTCCAGTAATGTTTATTTTAATATAATCGAATTCGTTTGGCTATATCTTATATCGTTCATAGTAACGGTTGGGAGAAATTGCAAATCCTTCCCGAAGTTAGCTTTTTTTTTTATTTATTATTATTAACTAAGTTTACAAATATAATTAAATTAAATTAAAAATTGAAAAAATCTTTTCTGTGTGTATCAGCAGCATCAAATAACTTTTATAGTCTCTGAGATTTGTTGATTCATACGGACAGACGGACATGACTTATCAGCTTGGTTTATGATGCTGATCCTTCTGCCTGTTACATACATTCTAGGTTCTCATTCTACGGTTAAAGGGTATACCATAATATACTGCATACCTACAATACGAGCTGTTAATATTCTTACCTCCAAGTAGATGACTCTGTTGGTATGCTCAATGACGGCCGAAGCGTCCGATGCGAAGAAGTACTCCACTTCTTTTTCTTCCAGGGGCATGAACTCCGAGGTGCTATCCGATCTCGGAAGAACTGGTAATTCACGGGATTGTCCATGTGGACGAATATCTGTTAGTTTTTTTGATTACGTTGACATTGAAGTTTTGTCGCGTTGCGTGTGCAGTGGCGTTTATAGAAGCGATTCAACGGATGCATTTATGGCAGTGATGGTATTAAGAGTTGTTTTTCAGCACCACCAGGCAAAACGGGACAGGGCAGTTGCAGCCATCGCGCCCAATGGCAAGCAGGTGCGAGTGTGGTAGCGTAGTTTATGAGTTTGCAAGTGTAGGCGCCATACCAAGTTGACAAAAAGAAAAAAAAAAATTAATTAATTGAAATAAGCTCAACACACCTGATTCCGGCTATATACATTTTTGGGTTACTTTTAATTCAAGCGACATAAATTATTTTAATAACGGAGTGTTATATTACTTTCGAACTACTTTACTACGCACGTGCAATTAACCTTTTTATGTGGTACGCTATAAAACGCCATCGAAAAATAAAATCAAATTAAAAGAATTAAGTAAGAAGGCTATAGTCGAGTGTACTCAACGGTGAGATGCTCGGTTCCCAAAGCTATGAGCATCAGGCTAAAAGACAAAGTCGTTTGTCAGTGGCACTCCCAGCCCAAATGACCTAAAGCTAAAGGTGCGACATTCCCCAGAGTCTTCGAAACGATTACCAGGTTCGACTTTTTAAGTACAATCTCCAAAACAACGAACAAATTAAAAAAAAAAAACAAGAAAGGAAGCTAACTTCAGTAAGCCGAAGTTTGTATACCCTTGCAGTTTGCAATTGGATCATTAAGTCGATCCATTTTGATAAAATTTAAAAAATATCAAAAATTTTAAATTTTTATAACATTTACCTACACTTTTTACATTTTCGTATAACTCAACCGATCACTTCTATGGCAGCTATATGATATAGTTGTCCGATCTTAATGAAACTAAAACCGTAATTCTAAAGCCGCAAAAAACAGCTATTTCTCGAAATTTTTACAAATACGTTAAGAAACAGAAAAGTTTTAATTTGTTTCCATTAATTTTCCAATTTTTCCTATGGTAGCTATAAGATATAGCAGTCCAATTTTCATGAAATTTAAAATGTATATTTAATTCGAGCCCAATATCTTCAAAACTAGCGGAAAATAACATTTTTGGTCTATAGTTACTATGACAGCTATAAGATATAGTGGTTCGATTCCGGCAGTTCCGACATATATACTAGCTGTAATAGAAAGAAGACTATCTGCAAAGTTTCATTCCTATAGCTCAAAAACTTAGAGACTAGTTTGCGTAGCAACGGACAGACGGACATGGCTAGATTGACTCGGATGGTGATGCTGATCAAGAATATATATACTTTATGAGGTCGGAGAGTCTTCCTTCACTGCGTTGCAATCTTCAGGACAAAATTACAAAAGTTGCATTTTGGACTGCCTGAAAAAACAGTTCGAGACTAGACCAACCATCTGTGGCGAGCCTGAGTGCGATCGGGATGCAGATAGAAGAACGTCAATGCGTAGCAACTTCCGTATTTATCATCCGATTTCACTCAAAGTTCGCCTAATTTAAAGTTAGACGGAAAAAAAAGTTTCTTAAAATTGAACTAAATCCGCCCAAAACCAAGCATTAAAGTGCCAATTTGCGCAATAAAAATATTATAAGTGGTAATTACCTTGAGACTTGCCAGAGTCGGCCTCTAAACGAATGCAAGAGGGCGAAACAAAGGGTTAGTATTTCCATAATTATGGCCAGAGCTGAGTTTAGACATTGGCAATAAGGTTGTTAGTCAAGGAGAGGCGAATAATTCAAATTAGAGTTAGTGTTTAATTTGCCCCAAGCTCCAGATTACAAAGTCAAAAAGCAAATGGGTAAGTCAGGTGACTACCTTTATCGGAGCTCTGCTTCTTATCATCTACGGTTCGACATCGGCACAAGGAATGGCACAGGGAATGTACGTCGGAGGTGGGTGGCAACGAAATATATCAAGAAGGGCAGGACGGCAAGAAGCGACGGTAAGTATTGCGAAGGAGCGAAAAAACGTGACATAAAGATAGTTATTTACAAATAGATAGAAGACAAAGGATGAAATAAAAGTGAGTGGCGAACCACAAGTCCGCTTGCCTTTTCCGTAGAGAATTGGAATGTGGTCCGTGGCCAAACGGGTCTTCGTTTTAATTCCAACTAGCAGGGGCGAGCTCCGGCGCGAGGCTACGCACTCCCCGGGAAAGTGCTTGGACTTTACGGCAATAGCAAACGCGCCTTCCTGTACGAGAAGTGCCGATATTAAATGTTACAAGCGATCCCCCGGATTTACTTACCACTTGCAAAATGGCTTGCTCGACCAGCTCGCGGAACGAGTATGTGGGGTGGGTTTTCCACAGGTGATGCACCAACTTGGCGAACACTTCCGTGTCCGTGTCCGACTCGAACTCATAACCACGCTTGGCTAAGAAGGTCTTCACGTCGTTGTAGTTAGTAATGATGCCATTGTGCACCACAACAAAGCCGTTTTCTTCGTCGGAGCGGTGTGGGTGGGAATTCCTTTCACAGGGCACGCCGTGGGTGGCCCAGCGGGTGTGGGCAATGCCAATGTGGGTCAGAACAGGCTCACTGTAGTCGCCTCCGCTAAAGTCTGCGCGAAAAGAAAGTATTAAGCGCTAGGAAAGTT
Source organism: Drosophila rufa (assembly GCA_018153105.1). Classification (NCBI taxonomy): domain Eukaryota; kingdom Metazoa; phylum Arthropoda; class Insecta; order Diptera; family Drosophilidae; genus Drosophila; species Drosophila rufa. The sequence continues at coordinate 4,076,259 of JAECXS010000173.1, read as the reverse complement.
TCGAAGGTAGACGAGAGACTGTACTTACGCTCCTGGATCGCATCCTCTAGCACCTTGACCTTGCCCGTCCGCTTAACCATTACAATGTTTTTATTGTCCGGCGAGTCGATGGCAACTCCAGTGGAATCGTAGCCGCGGTATTCCAATCTCTTTAGTCCCGTGACCAGGAGGTCAAGTACCTCCAGGCGCGATTTGGGAGTCAGGTAATTGAGATAGGCAAATATTCCTGTTGTAGAAACGGCAGGTTTTTATTATACCCGGTAACCATAGGGTACAAGGTTATTATAAGTTAATGCCAACCGAGAATGTATGTAACCGGCAGAAGGAGGCAACTCCGACCCCATAAATTATATATATTCTTGATCGGCATCCGTCCGTCTGTCCGTCTGTCTGTCCGTCCGTCCGTCCGTCGTCCGTCCGTCCGTCCGTGTTGGTAAACAGATCTCAGAGACTATAAGAGCTAGAGTTACCAAATTTGGTGACAGCATAGGAATCTGTTGCACGCAGATCAAGATTGTTTTAAAATTTGGCCAGTGGGCGTGGTCCACCCCGAAAATCGTAAAAACTTTATATAAGCTATAGTCCTATAGTTTGGCTTTCAGAAATTAGATAAAATAAAAAAGTAGGTATTCTCGGACGTTTTCTGTAAATTTTAGTAAAATCGGATGATAAACATGGAAATTATTAAACAATAAAGTTTCTGTGTATGCTTCTTATTCTTCTTCTGAGTGGCCACAAAGGCAGTAGCGAAGTTGTTGTGTTGCGTGCTTTCGGGCGCAGTATTAATTCGTAGTGCAGCTGCGTACAGCTGTAGAATTTGTCTATTTTGAACGTTGCTCAACATCTGCCTAGCGTCATTTGACTTTTTTGAATGTGGCTCAACATGTTTTTAGCAACATTTGTCTTCATTTGTCAACATTTTGTTTTTTCCATGTCCGTGTACTATTTAATTTCGCGCACAATGCTTTGGGTACCGGGTATCTCACAGTCTCTTGCAGTCTGCATTTGGATCGTAATAAGATCGTTTTGGTAATATTTAAAAATTATCGAAGTTTGTAATTTGTATAACATTTACCTACACATTTTACATTCTACGTGTCGAGTTTTAAATTTTCGTATAAATCGACCGATCAATATATCGATATAATTAAATTATATAATGATATAAATAAATTAAGTAATAAAATTACATACATAGGTCACATGTGCATGTACCATTGAAATAATTTAGCGGTGAGGCAATTCTAACCGATTAATGAAATTTATTAATTAATTGCTTACCACACATTTTCACAGCAATCAAGTAAATACACTTTTATAGATATCTGTAATGAAAATAAAAATAAAGTTTTTAATCAAATTAAAAAAACAAAGTTTTCAAAATACTTATATTATATACTATTATTAATTGGAAATGAGTCCAAAATGCAAAACAACAATGCATTGATTTAAAGATATATTTCTCGCGCCAAAGGGCGCTCATTTTTAAGACCCAGTGTGGTCGCTAGCGGCCTAGAAATGTCCCGCTTGACGAAGCCCATCGCTCTCGTATGCTCTCTTTTTCTCTCTCCTTCCGAACTTACAGTCTGCAAAACTTTCCATTCCGCTTTCTCAGAACTCTTTCTAAGTTATACAAAAAATCTATTATCATAATGATACTGAAGCCCAGAAAAGACCACATAATTCCGTCGTCCTACCTTTTTACACTCATGTCTTCTAATACCATATCTGGGAGCGTACAAGGTTATCCCGGCTCATCAAGTTGACTTCCGTCAAAACCATGAAACAATCGAAAAAGTCAAAAGAATAACATCAGAGATACGCACAGCCTTCGAGTACCGAGAATTCCACAAGGAAGCGCACTTGGGCCTACTCTATTCGTCCTTTATACAGCGGATATTATTAAAAAAGAGCGCCTAGCAATATTCACGTTCACTGACGAGACTGCGATCCTAAGTCGCTCGAAAAAAACTATCCTTGAATAGTAAGCAGATTTCCCAAGTCAACGAAGAAATGTATCTCGGCGTCCACATCGACAGACACATCGAATGCAAGAGACTACATCTAAAACTCAAAGCCAGCAGACACCAATGAATTATAAACGCCCGATCGCCACTGCGTCTGGACTACAAGGTCCTCTTCTACAACTCCACTCTCATGCCTATCTAGACATATGGCTCCCAGCTGTGGGGGAACGCGAGCAGCAGCAGCAGCAAAGACATCATACAGGGCGCGAAATCGAAAGTCCCGAGAACTATCACTGGGGTAGCATGGTATATTCGCAACCAAAACATCCCGAGGGATCTCGTCGTTCATGCAGTAAAAGATGAAATAGACAAACAAAAGCGGCCTACAATGAAAAACTCTCTGTGCGCCCAAATCATCTGGCAAGAGGCTCGACTCGGGTTTCCAGCAGAACCCGCCCACAACAAAACGACTTTCAACCCAGCAATAGTTTTCAGGGCCATATAACCAGTCGTATGACTGTTATTTCGGTTATGAATATAAGATTTGATACACTTCTTGTTAGTCTCGAAAAGAAAAAGAATCAATAAATAACAGCAAAGTACAAATAAAATTAAAAAAAGGGGGACCGTAGTGAAACTTCTAGTATTTTGAGACCATGTATTTAATTAATATCATTTTCCGATATATTTTTAATTTTGTTAGTTTTTTTAACTTTTCCATTGGACTAAGCTATTTTCCGCTAACATTCTGTCAGCACTAGTTAATATCCACCGTTGCGGGAAACAAAATTGTCCATGCGTAAGAGCGAGATAGCAAGCTGTAACAGTTATTTGCAGCTTGCTATCTCGCTCGATCTCGCCGATTTTCGTTACGATCCTGAATTGGTTTTACTCCGTCCCCGAAAATCCATGACGAGCCCAAAGAAGTTTCATTAAAAAAAAAAAAAGTTTCGGGGACGGGAGTGGGTGTGGCCAAATTTTAAAACAAACTTGATCTGCATACAACAGATTCGAATGTTGTCACCAAATTTGGTAACTCTAGCTCTTATAGTCTCTGAGATCTGGAAATGGCTAGATCGACTGGGCTGGTGACGCTGGTCACTCTATAGGATCGGATATTTCTCCTTCTGCCTGTTACATACATTCTCGGTTGGCAATAACTTAAAATACCCTTGTAAAATCAAATACGTTTGTATTTAATTTCCGCATATTAATGTTTAATACAAACATATTGAAATCAATTAGAATTCACACTAATTTCAATTGAAATCTATTAAAATTTATTTTTAATTGTATTCAATTTGTATTTTTAATTGTATTTTAATTTGTATTCAAAACTAATAGATTTTTTTTTTTTAACTAAAAAAAATATATTTAAATCCAAGTTGAGTCATGTTGTTTCTTGTAGTAGAATATGATTTACATTTAAATTAAATACATTTTCTTTTTCAAATAAAACAAGAAAGGAAGCTAACTTCGATAAGCCGAAGTTTGTATACCCTTGCAGTCTGCAGTTGGATCATTAAGTCGATCCATTTTGATAAAATTGAAAAAATATCGAAGATTTAAAATTTTTATAACATTTACCTACACATTTTGCATTTTCGTATAAATGAACCGATGCTTTTATGGCAGCTATATGAGTTGTCCGATCTTAATGAATCTAAAACCGTAAAAACAGCTATATCTCGAAATTTATAAAAATACGTTCAAAAACAGAGACCAAAATCATCTGACAAGAGGCTTGATTCCAGCAGAACCCGCCTACAACGAAATGACCTTCTAACCCAGCAATAAAACTCTGTTGCAGTCATGACTGTTAGTTAGGTTATTAATAAGAGATTTTATATTTTATTCAATAGATACCAGCACAGCATAAAAAAAAAAAATATTTCACTGTGGACGGCAGTTTCCTAAACTGAAGAGGCCCATGAAAGGAAGACGTTACGCTACGCTTGACGGGATAAAGGCGGCATTTTTTGTTTCGAAGTGTTTCGAAGATTGGAAAAACCGTTGGCACAAGTGTATTATATCTCATGGGGATTACTTTGAAGGGGACAAAATAGATATTCATGAATAAATAAATAATTATTGAAAAAACACAAAATTCGCGATACTTTTTGAACACTCCTCTTATAGAGCCGTAGAATTGAAAATCTGCTACGGTAGTCCGATCAGAACCATTTATAACTTGATCGGAAAGTATTGCAAAGATCTTTGAAAATATTAAATTTATTTAAGAACGGATTTATTCAGAAGAAATGGAAGTAAAAGTGCGAAATTTAAAATTTAAAAATTTGATCTATTGGCCGGTCAAAATATATTCAATAAATACGATTTATAAGGCCTTTTCGAAATGAAAACGGTTGTCCTGGTGTTTGTCCGTCTCTCTGTCTTTCTGTTTCAAATCTTCGTTTCAGAGTCCTGGAACCACTTTTATTTTATTAAGCAGCTCGTGCTGAACAAATTTTGTTCTGCGACTTTTTGGTTTTCCCGCTAGTTTAGCTATGGAAAGGTATTTGAAAATGATAATTACTTTGCATTGACAAAATGGATCTTAATATAATAATCGAGAATTTATGATTAATATTAATTTTTTTTTTTTTTTTAGGAATCTAAATTAGTTCGAATGGGTCTAACGACTTTGATAGTCTTTCAAAGCCATATAGCCTTTGAGATTGCTCAACTTTTGGTATATATAACAAATATCAAGATATTACTCATTCAAATTAGCTTGGGTGTTCCCTATAAGTCTAACTGACTAACTGACTGAATTTATCGAATGAAAAAATCGAGTGGAAAACAGGCTGTTTCCCTTACAAATTGAAATTTTCGATAAATTCAGTCAGTTAGGAACCCAGAGGCGGCTGAAAATATCGTTAACGGACTGAAAATATATATAGGTCAGTTGCGTTACACGAAACGGGGTTATAAATTGCTCTGATAACTTATATGCACGGTCTCCAGCGATTCATTGATGGTCAGCAAAAAAAAAAGATACGACTTGGTAGAGGAGAATTTTGAAAAATTCGGCTGTCGTGAACGCTACCTGGCCACCCAACCACCAAGTGTCGAATCAGTTTTCGATGGTGGCAAACAGCTTCCATTTTAATGCAATATCTTTGTTTCCCGGAGTAGAATGCTTCAGGGTCTTCCGTTGCACTATGGGGAATCTGACCACTTTTGGTGACCAAAACCCATTTTCTGAAAGTCGGAAAATTAAAACAAGTTTCAGTGCAATGCATTTACAATACACCAATCTTCAGTGTTGCATAACAGAAAACAACAAAGGAATCAGCTGATAAAACAGCTGTTGCATTTGCAAAGCACGCGTCTCTGCCATTTTAAGTTTGTTTGCTAAGTTCAAGAGATCAGAAGTAAAAACTAAACAATATAACTAAAATTTTTGAAATTAATGACAATCTGTGTGGTTAAAAAAAAAAAATCGTGTTGTCCCCTTAATAGATCAAAAATGTAAGAAGCCTTGCAAATGCATATTTTGGAATAAAGTCTCATGTTCCATAAGAGATTTAAAGTGAGTCCAGAAGAGTCCATCCAGAGATGTATTGTATGCTGTAGAGTATTAAATTCTTGTTCAAATAAATGTTATTAAAAATATCACTTTTTACGATTTTGCTAAAAATTTTTCATTTTTAGGACATTGCCTTTTGTATGGCAACCATGTATTGCTTACCAGATGGGAAGCAGTTTTTGGTTAGATTGTTTCTGTAAAAATTATAGGAAATCGTCTTCCGATCTCGACAAAATTTTCTATATTCTGTTAAGTTTCCAAAGTTTTATGCAGATATCTTAAATTTTACCCGAACTCTCCTATGAAAGCTATAGAATATAGTTGTCTGATCCGAATAGTTTTCATTCAGAATTTCCCTATATATATATATAATTACGATTGGTAAAGTTTCATGTTGATATTTAATAAACTGAGCGAGTTATTAATTTTGGTCCAAAAAATTTGTCAAATTTCCCATAGTGCGTTGGCTTCTCCGCCAGCGGAATTTCGCTGCCATCGATATATCCAATGCAAAATGGTAATTTGTTCCATATTTTTCATGCAGGCATTTTCCTCGACTCTACAAAAACAGAGAGCCTTTGAAATCAGTTGTTTGCAAAGTCAGCAGCCGAATTTTTTTGGGTCGTTCCCTATACGTCTAAATATATCGGCGATAGTTTCAGTTGATTTGCGATAGTTAGTCAGTTAGACGTAAAGGGGAACCCCCAAAGTAGCAAGATCCCATATACTTACATGCACTAAACATACATTAATGTAAACATACATATAGAGTCATATAAATAGAGACGTGCACAATTGCAATAAACGTTAAAACAATCAAACAAAACTTAAAGTGTTTTAAAAAATTATTTTAATGAAGCAACAATATTATTAGAATATGCACATGACTTGCAAGCTCTGACCGAAAATTCTTCGTTTACGCTTTTTAACTATGGAACCATCTACACCACAACTTAATTCAATTAGAGGCACATTACAATTCGAAAACAAACTCAAAACTTATTTTTGCACACGCACATAAGACATACAAACTTATAACACTTTATTGTATCTTAAAAAAAATCTTTAAAAATATAACTCCTAAATCATTAGTTCAATAAGTCAAGTGAATCATGGTAATTTTAAGATACCTTTAATTACTCATGATATAAATCCTTCTGCGACTGACTTAATAATGTAAAAACCTGTCCGCTACAGCTTGCAACAGCAGTGCCTTAGGGCGGTAAGAGCTAGAGTTACCAAATTTGGTGACAACATTGAAATCTGTTGCACGCAGATCAAGTTTGTTTTAAAATGTGGCCACGCCCACTTCCGCCCTCAAAAATCGTAAAAAACGTAAAATATGCTATACTCGTTATTTTCGGGTTAAAGTTAATAGATAAAATAAATTAGCGTTAAATAACGGACGTTTTCTGAAAAATCTAATGATAAACATGCGAGATATTACCAAAAAGGTTAGAATTTTAATACATTCCCCTAAGGCACTGCTGTTGCTGTTGCAAGCTGTAGCCGACAGGTGGCGCATTCGAGCCTTGGTCGTGCGATATAATGGCGCCAACTGCAGAAGAAATGACAAAAGAATAGAGCTAAAAATGACAAAAAAATAACTAATTCCTTTTTTGGCATCCTTATAAAATGTATCATTCATATTTAAGTATGACATTAAACTGTTTAGGTCGGGAGCTAATTCGAGAGGCCATTTATTTTAAGAAGTATCGAAGTAGAGTATGATAATGTATATACAATTTTAAATTGCCTTTTAGTGTAAAGCACAAACGTTTAGGTACCGGGTATCTCACAGTAGAGCACTCACGACTGTAACATTCTTACTTGTTTTTTATTATTAAGTTTACTCTATAGATTTTAATTAATTTTCTACGTGAAATCACTTCCATTTTACTCGGCGCAGGAAAATACAGACTCCAGAAGATCTAGAAATGTTTCCTTAAGTTCAACTAAGAGCATGTTTAACTTACACGTAATCGAGTTTGTAGGTCAGCATTTGTTAATTTCATTAAATGGCGATACAATTCAATAAGATGCAAACATAACTGTGTTCGTTAAAAATGATAGAAAATTAAAAAAAAAAATTTGTCATGGTGTTGTTTGAAACTTCTGTAAATAATGTCAGGAAATAGAAAGAAAGCTTGTGCATGCCCTGGTATGAGTGCTTTATCAACATATTATCAACTAAGATACTTCCTGTAACTGCTCTGACCTTCTCGCCGCCAGCTCTCTAGCTACAGCGTATTTTTATTTAAGTTCAACCCCGCTCCCCACCCCTGAGAAACATTACATAATTGTTCAGTTCAGCTTACACAAATGGCAATGTCTTTTCTTTACCACTCCGCTTTTTCATCACCTAAACAGACACTTCTCGCTACACACATATGTACATCTGTATAATCGGAAATCACTTAAGATTGACACACATATTAGAGCGCATCGTTAAAAATAATTTCCGACCCTCAGGTTCAAAATTCAATATATACAACTATATTGGTATACAGATATAGGAATTACAGAAAATAAATTCAATTCAGCCCAGACATGACAAAGCTGTTGAAAGCGCTTCGCCAACGATTCGAAGGGGCGCACCTAAAACCTTTACAACGTAGTTTTTGAGTGACGAAATTTCGCCAGAGAGCGTCAAAAGCTGGAGCATACGTGGACGCGATCTATTCGGAGACTAAGAATACTGGAAAGCAGAAGCTAAGCTGGCTGCAGTTGTCCAGATGAAGGACTTAAGGAATGTAGCCATTTATTATTTTACCCCTTACACAAAGTATTTAATTATTATACCCATGGAGCACAAGGTTATTTTAGCTGAACTAATGTCGAACACAGTAAAAACGAGAAAAAAAGCTAACTTCGGAAAACCGAAGTTGGTATACCCTTGCAGTCTGCAATTGGATCATTGAAAATCGAACCATTTTAGTAATGTTGAAAAAATATCGAATTTTGTAAACTTTACATTTTAAATGTATAATTTTACATTTTCATATAAATCGACCGATCGCTTCATGACAGCTATATGATACAGTTGTCCGATCTTAAAAAAATGAAATTCTAGAGTAATTCTAGAGCCATAAAAACTGCTATATCTCAAAATTTCTAGAAATACGTTTAAAAACAGAGAAGTTAACATTTTTTTTACATTAATTTCGCCATCATTCCTATGGCAGCTATAGAATATAGTAGTCGAATTTCGGCCGTTCCGACATATATACTGCGTGCTAAAGAAATAAGACTATGCTATAAATTTCAGCTTGATAGCTCAAAAACTGAGAGACTAGTTCGCGTAGAAACCGACAGACGGAGTGGCGGACAGACGGACAGACAGACAGACGGACATGTCTAGATGGACTCGTCTGGCGATGCTGATCAAGAATATATATACTTTATGGGGTCGGAGATGCCTCCTTCACTGCGTTGCAAATATCATGGCAAAATTACAATACCCTCTGCAAGGGTATAAAAATGTATTAAAAACATTAACTCGGTGAATCGATGTTTATTGTAAGTCTACATACAATTCTGAGAGAGCTCAGCTCGTCAACTCTGTTAAGAACATAATCCAGTCCTTCCATTGTTGTGTAATTGGCTTGCTAAGACATGCCTCAATCCGATTCGAATTATTCGTGCTCAACTGGACTCTGGTTTAAAAACTTTTGTTTACATACTATGCACACCCCCTAATACTTAAAAATAAATGTCAGCTCCTACGTTTACTAGTCAGCGACTCATTCAGGCAAAAAGTATCGCCTTATCACCTTATCTTTTCTTTAACTTCTACATGTATGTCCCCAACGAGATGCCCAACAATAAAAGCACTCGTGGCTCGGAAGTTCAGCGGGGGAAAAAAACAATGACAAGAGACCCCTAGCTTTTAATAAAGTTCATCAAGTCTGGAAGTTTGAGTTGGGCTAGAGCTCTTGAGAGACACAATATGCGACCCATTCTGGTTTTTTTTAGGGGATACATGGTCACGTACATTATACGTACGTACATACCATTTTGGTCTGTTAACTTCGCACAGATAGGCACTCAGAAACTGTGTATGTCTGGGTGGCGACCCCTGTTATAGATACACAGACTTGAAAAAACAAGCCCAAGTAAGAAGAGTAAAAATTAAAATATCAGCATACTATCTATATATTCAAATTACGTTTTAATTTAACGCGTGTAGTCACAAAATAAATCATACTTATTAACTAATGATTTATCAAAAAAAAAATATGATGGTTTCTCATAGGGGGCTATAATTATTTTATTTCGGAATAGAGATCTTAGTAAACTGCTGAAGAAAACATTTTAATTGTTTACTTCTGGATGTAATGGAACACCTCTATCATATCGTGTGAGTTCTTGAAAGAATATTAAATTTATTATCAGGTCATAGCTTTTGAGACAACGCGTGACGAATATAAAAATAAATTCGTCCAAATGTCCGTGCCACTTCGGTGATAACCAGACACAAGTAACTTGAACTTATTTGGGTACACAGCTTGTTCTGCAGTTGTGTGTACACTTCATTGCAGATCAAGCTAAAGCCAATCCAATAATTGAAACGTGAGATTAGGTGCAAGTTTCAACCGAAGCCCCTGCCTGACTTTTAAGTAGTTGATGGCGATAGCTGCCACCTTATATACAAACACAGGTCGCTAAAACAGGTCTTTTATGTAAGACAATGAACGTTTGCTCCTCAGACTTTTCGCTTTGGTATTATTATTTTATTTAATTTAGGTTTGCTACGCTGGCACAGGTCCCGCCGAATCCAGCAGTTGGTTTTGTAATGCGCACAACGTCTCCAGTCTTAGCTGTGTGGATGTCAACTTGTCCGTTGACCACTTTCAGTCTCCTTCTCTGGACTCGTACTTACTTGAAATGCTTCTGCTGGTTGCGCTACCGGTCTTCGCCTGTTAACTGGTTGTGGCTGGTTCGGATCTTGCAAACTCTCCAACTGCCAACTTCGCTGTCGGAATAACACTGAGCGCACTTCGAAAAGCAGCGCGCGATAAATGTGGTTCTTTTATAGGCCGCTGCTGCGCCACTACCTTTGCGTTGCTGACGAAGGCCCGATCCGATCCGCCACGATCGTTAATGTCAAAGAGTACGATTCCGATCAACCAGCTCACAATGGAACCAACGACCACATTGATTGGCAAATAAGAAAATGATGGTTAAATTAAAAATAAAAAAAAAGGTATATTTCCAGAGTTACATTTTGGTTGTTTTTTATTTCTATACTATTATATTTATGTTCGCTAACTGCACAATTTAAATACCATTTTTATAGCTAATGCGGAGTTTGTACTCAATGTATCTTACTTAAAAATCAACAATAATAATAAGAATCATTGCAGGTTTCAAATTGACCGACCCGTTCCTATGTTCCAGTATGACAGCTATATAACAGAATCGACCAATATTGATCTATTAAAAAAAAAACAAATACTTTTTACTAGAGGTGTATAAAACATTTATAACTTGCTTTAATTAAAATAAAGGATCATATGTGAAGTTTTAAAAACAACGAAAATCGGCTAATTTGTCCATCCGTTCATCCTTCTGTCCGTCTGTCCGGTTCTACGTAAACTAGTCTCTCAGTTTTTGAGTTATCTGAACGAAACTTTTCAGATATTCTTCTATTATATTTCTATTAGAATTTAAGTATCGGGCAATTGTATCTTATACCTTCTATAGAAACGATCGGGCCAAATGACCCGATTTTTTATGAAAACATCGATGCATCGATGTTTTTGAAATGTTTGGGAACATCAATGTTTTTGTCACATCGCTAAAGTAAGGGAATTTTTTGTATTTTTTTAGGAAAAATTATTTTTTCTATTTTCTTGAAAACATGATGTTTCATCGATGTTTTTATAAAAACGTCGAAAGACTTCGATGTTTTTTTTCATCGATGTTTTTTGTTTAAACATCGAAAAACATCGATGACAGCAAACATCGATGTTTCTCCACCTCTAGATTGAATGTTGCATTTTCCAACTATCGCACGAGAATCACGAAATGTAAATAAAAATTTGTACAAGGTATGTTTTGGTTTTAATTTGCGGATAATTAATGACAAATGTTGCTAGAAACATGTTGAGGAACACGCAGAAAAGACAGATGTTGCTAGAAACAACAGAAAAGAAGAAGAAGCATACACAGAAACTTTATTGTTTAATAACTTCCATGTTTATCATTTGATTTTACTCAAATTATCAGAAAACGTTCGCGAATGCCTACTATTTATTTTATCTATTTACTTTAAGCCGAAAATCACGACTAAAGGTTATATAATAACGTTTCTTATGATTTTCGCGAAAATGGGCGTAGCCAAATTTTAAAACAAACTTTATCTGAGTGCAACAGATTCCAAAAATGTCACCAAATTTGGTAACTGTAGCTGTTATTTTCCTTGAGATCTGTTTACCAACACGGACCGCCGGACAGACAGACAGACAGCCGGACAGACGAGCATGGCTAAATCGACTCGTTTGGTGACTCTGATCAAGAATATATATACTTCATAGGGTTGGAGATTTCTCCTTCTGCCTGTTACATACATTCTCGGTTGGCACTAACTTATAATACCCTTGTACCCTATGGGTACCGGGTAATAAAAGAGCTAAACTTTATTTTCTAATTGCGGTAACCAAAAAGATTTCAAGTGGATTCGCCAGCGAGCTTTAAGATTACAAATGCAAAGTATCAATAAGCTCCGATTTTTTTAGAAGATATGCCGTTTCAAAGTTGACCAATTTTTCAATAAAAAAAACTCACTATTTTAATGTAATTCAACAAAGTTTCATGTGGAATTTCAAGAGAACTAATTATAAAATTATCGTTTTTTTATTTATTAATGTACCTCTTAGGTGTGCAATAGAATAAACATTTGGCTGTTGCTTTTTGTTTCTCCAGATAATTAATTATTTACTAACTGTCCACATTTACACTATTTTTCCACTTTGATGGAAAATAACAAAATTGTAAATTTTTGTACATATGCCATATTTTTATAAAATGTTCTTTGAATATTTCTTAATCGAATTTAATAGAGTCTTGCTGCAGCTTTCTGCAGCGCCCATACACCTCGACGCAAAAAACGTAAAAAAGTCACAGTTCCAGAAATTGCTTTTCGTGTAGCCCAGGTGTACAAAAAAAAAGTACGCCTGCCGAAACTAAATTCAGCTAGGATCGTCCAAAAGTGCAATAGTCAGTTTAATCCACAGATCGTTAAACGAAATATGTATTTAATGATAATTGGTTTAACAACATGGAGAAAGTCATGAATTTGTTCCGCCAGCGGTCCATAAATTTATTTTGTTAAATAATTAGCTGGCTAGTTTTGGTAGTTGGATAAAATTTAGCCGAAAAAGAATAAATAATTGATACCATTGTGAAAAACTAATAAATGGACATACATTTTTCTGTTTTGTCAACACAAGATTCGTATATCTTATGCCCAGGAAAAATTATGAATTTAGCCCAGAATGCAGAAATTGAAATTGCAACTCTAGTAAAAAAGGCCCTTGAACGCCGAGATAAATGGCCTCTTTTTTGCAATTTAAAAAGTAAAATGCAAGAAACTTATACACCTGCCCCGGAGTACACCTGATAATATATTTTGCTATTTATTCCATTTGACTGTTGACGCTGATAAACAATATATAAATTTAACATACATATGTATATACAGAAATTCCTTTCACATCGATCAAACTTCTGGCTAGAACTAATAACTAAAAAATCAACAAATTACTTTTAATGACGAGTTTTTACATTTAAGATTTGTATTTTTAATCCAGTTATTTTTGAAAGATATTGTTTTAGTAAATGGCGGAAATATCAATGGCGATTTCGTGAAGCACATATTATTTGCAAAAGTTAGACTGTAGACTGAAAAATGAAACCCAATAATACAAATTGTTTATTTTAACGACATTTAAGAAATAGATTTTGGCCAATTAAAGTGGTTGTTGGCCCCATAGTGCAGCCGCCAAGAGCTCCAAGACGACTAGATCTGCGGAAAGCAAGCAAAGTCGGTAACTGACTTCGCACTTATCGCCGTTGGCGTACCGTAGTTATTATTTCCGAAGCATGAGAAAGAGTTCGACTGGAGCCCATGCTCTTCCATAGTAAAAACTTCTACAAACACAAGTCTCACCTCTCAGATTAATATAATTGAACATAAGCCACGTTAAATTTTGCATATACAGGAAGTGTTTTTATGACTTTGTGCAAGCCGAGAATGTATGCACCAGGCAGAACGGGGCATTCCCGACCCCGTAAAGTAAATATATATTCTTGATCAGAACCACCAGCCGGGTTGATTTAGTCATGTCCGTCTAGCCGTCTGTCCGTGTTGGTAAACAGATCTCAGAGACTATAAGAGCTTGAGTTACCAATTTTGGCGATAACATTAGAATCTGTTGCACGCAGATCAAGTTTGTTTAAAAATTTGGCCACTCCCACTTTCGCCCCCGAAATTCGTAAAAAACTTTATATAAGCTATAGTCGAAATTTTCGGCTTAAAGTAAATAGATAATCTAAATAATTAGGCATTCGTCGACTGTATCTAAACATTTGAGTAAAATAGGATGATTAACATGGAAGTTATAAAACAATAAAGTTTCTGTGTATGCTTCTTCTGCTTCGGCCAAAAAGCAGTAGCGAAAAAAGTGTTGCGTGCTTTCTGGCGCAGTATTAATTCATAATGCAGCTACGTGCTGCTATGCATTAAAAACCTTTTGTTGTTTTAGGCCGCTATTATTAATTATATTATTATTTTTTGAATGTTGGTCAACATGTTTCTAGCAACATTTGTCTTCATTTGTCAACATTTTGTTTTTCCCATGTCCGTGTGTCCATGTTTTAATTAATTTCGCCGACAATGCTTTGGGTACCGGATTTCTCACGGTCGGTCACCCTTGACTGTAGCTTTTCTACTTGTTTTTATATTATGCTTTTTTTTAAAACAATATTTAAACTTTTTTTTTAAACGCATTTGTTTTCAAACATGCACTAAAATCCAAATAAAACAAGTAAGAAAGCTACAGTCGACTGTGATCGACTGTGAGATACCCGGTACCTAAACGTTTGCGCTTCACACTAAAAGGCAATTTAAAATTGTACATATGTACATTATAATAGTCTACTTCGATACTTCTTAAAATAAATCGCCTCACGAATTAGCTCCCGACCTAAACAATTTAATGTCATACTTAAATATGAATGATACATTTTATAGGAAAACATAAAAAACCTCAAAAAATGAATTATGTTATTTTTTGTAATTTCTTGCTATATTCTTTTGTCATTTCTTTTGCAGCTGGCGCCATTATATCGCACGGCCAAGGCTCGAATGCGCCACCTGTCGGCTACAGCTTGCAACAGCTGTGCCTTAGGGCGGTGTGTTAAAATTCTAACCTTATTGCTAATATCTCCCATGCTTATCATCCGATTTTACTGAAATTTTCAGGAAACGTCCGCTCTATTTTATTTATTTATTGTATCTATTAACTTTAACCCGAAAATAACGAGTATAGCTTATTTAACGTTTTTTATGATTTTTGATGGCGCAGGTAGGCGTGGCCAAATTTTAAAACAATCTTGATCTGCGTGCAACAGATTCCAATGTTGTCACCAAATTTGGTACCTCTAGCTATTATAGTCTCTGAGATCTGTTGTTTCACACGGACAGGCAGACGGACAGATGGACATGGCTAAATCGACTCGGCTGGTGATGCTGATCAAGAATATATATACTTTATGGGGTTAGAGATGCCTCCTTCTGCATGTTACATACATTCTCGGTTGGCACTAACCCATAATACCCTTGTACCCAATGGGTATCGGGTATAAAAATCGATCAAATCCAAAGAGGATCGATAATATTTTATTATACAAATTATTTGTTAATTCAAAAAAAGTTTATACGTCAGATATTTCGATGGCATACAAAAATTTCAGTTAATTTAAGCAGGTTTTTAGAAATATATGTATATTTAAACATCAAGAAAATGTGGAGTTTTTATTTTCATTGAAAACTTGGAAAAAGGATTGTGGTGGTCGTGTAAAACATCAATCAAAACGTTTCACTGAAAATTAAAGGGGCTTTTATGTATTTTAAGTTGGCATCAATAGTTTTGGCGAATTCTAATAAATTTTTTAAGCCTTAACCGACAAAATCGCCTCTGTTACACCACGGTGCATCGGTTGTGCAGTCCAAATGTAGTTGCCAAATGTAAACCGGTCGCCACTGACGACTCGCGCCACCGGTTTGAGGCATCAATATTATCAACGGTACAATATAAATATTTATGATTTCTTTTCCTAATATTACCGGCTTATGCTTGTGGTCCGTCTGAGATACGCACGCATCAAACCAGTTTGGCCAATACACGCTCTATTTACTAATTTTCCCACCCATACGCTATTCCGTGCGTAATTCGCTGACCTTGACTCCCATCTGAAAGGAAAAGTGATGCTGGCCCTAGAGCATCTGAAAACCAGTTTGGAACTGAACTATATATATACATATGTATGTAGCTATGTATATGAAGTTAATGTATGTATATTGAAGTTAATCTCTCATTTTGTTTAGAGGGTGTCTGTATGCGGCAGCTGTTCCAATAATTTTCTAAAAGGCCGATAGCCCCGAACACCAAAAAAAACATTATATTTGGGAACTATTTGCTCCAGTTTGTGTTAGGTGCATTCTTTTTCAAAGTTTTTGCTGTTAATGACTGCTTTTAGAGGAGCTTTCAGGTGGTATTGGCAACCAGAAGCCTCTTATGCGTGGCCTTGCCGTTGCAACGGCCTCTTACCTTTTACTTGCATTCAGCTAAGGTGGTAGCCGGTAAATGTTAAGGCCCGAGGACTGAGTGTGCTTTTAATCCAATGTTGCTTCGCTGCCCTCCGTTGCGGACTACGGTAACTCTTTCCCGTTGACTTACAAAGTACCTCATACATTCCCCTTCTAATTTTAATATTTTTACTCTTTGGGCCACGTCAGACCACCAAGCGGAAAACAAAAAAAAAAACAAGTTTCAAGTTACAGTTGTATAGAGGAGAAGGTGGGTGCAGCGGTACTGTTTATCAAAGCGTCGATAAGCGAGAAAACACTTTGAAGAACTTGTTTCCTGGCCGTTGCGAGAAGCGGTTGTAGGTGATATTTGCCAAGTTTGATTAAAGAGGGCCTGAAAATAATATTGAAAAACATGAAAGAAATCTAACTGCGAAAAGACAAAGTATATCCACGCAGTTTGCAAGTGTACGCATTGAATGTTATAAGATATAAAGTAAAATGATAAATAAATACAGGAGGCTGATTAATTTGTTTTCGTCATTTTTTTATTAATGCCCAACATATTAAAAATACAGTGATCAAAATTTGACATCGATCGGAGCAAAAAAAACGAAGTAATAGTTAATTGAATAAAGGTCCTCTTATGTTCGACGTATGGGTAGCCAAAACTTTGAAGCGCTCTTTGCCATTTTGAAAGTCGGTGTCGATTGGTCAAAATCGTTTTGAAAATTTCCACACAGCATTTGTAACAAATTCTCCAGGTACTCTTGTCTGGGTGTTTAATTTTTTTTTAAATTATATTTTTTATTTAAGAATAAACTTTTTTTTTAGTCAAAAATTGAATTTATGACTTCTAACTTTAATAAAAAATTGAAAAAGGGGAGAAAAAAAATCCACGAGAGTACCTCGGACAATTATTCTTTAGCTAATGCATTTTCTTGACGATTTCGTGGACAGCTAGGATGTACACCCCAAAGCCACGGGAGATTCCCTATGGATCCTATACCTGTACATATTTTTCACTAAAACATTTTCAGAAAGATTGTCGAATTGTTACGTTATTATAAAAAAATAAACCAAAAATTGGGCTACTAGGGCTACTGTAGCCACTTTTGAAAAATTGCAAAAACTTAGAAATAATACAAATAATATATTAATGATGTCAAGGCAAATCAATGCCGTTTTAGCAAAATAGCGGAAAACCCTAAAAGTGGTAGAACATCGCCCACGGGCTTTATGTCACTTTTTTGTAGGCTTTTTTACACTATAATCCCACCGCTAATATAAATGAAATAACACCTATATAAAAAACAAGCCAAGGAGGTTTCAGTTAAAAAACCACCGTAAATTGAACCCATTGTAAAGGAAATTGTACGGAATAGTGAACTTTTGGTGTTCCTGAACAGGATTATGTAAAAAATATTGCATTTTTTTGTATTGGGAAATTTTTGAATAGGAGTTTTGCCTGCATCTTTTCCTGGACAGGGCAATTTGCGCCAAAGCACCAAAGACAATTTCATTTTCTTAACATGTACTGAAATTGCTGTAATTATGAATAAATATTTTGTTTTTTTTTTTAATTTTACATGATTTTCAAGTATTTGTACTAAGACATAAATGTGTGAAATCTATACACATAAAAGAAAGTTGTGTTATAGTTACACTATTTATAACTCAAGAACGGCTGTACCGAAATGGCTGAAAATCAGTGGGTGTAGCTTAGAGCCAGGAGACTGACATAGGATACTCCCGTTCGACAGCGGCGCAACAGCCAATCCACTAAATTCATTTTCTGTTTATAGATTTTTAGCAAAGGCATTTTTTTATATGTCATTTATGCGGTCGTTATTGTTTTGTTGTGTTTATTGTGTGCGTGGACTGCAGTCCTCAGTGATACGTAATTCGAGACTCGATTAAATGCCAAGATCTCACACAGATCATTATATAGCAAAGATTGTCCAGACGCGTTTCAATCGATTTCCAACTTTCGATTCCGTCAGTAAACATTTTGCTACCACCAACCTCCTCAAATTAGTGCCTATTTAAACGACCGTGCCCCAGAATGTTGGTGGCAGAATTGTTCCTATGCTCGAACTTTTAAGGACCCTAAAACCTGCGATATCGTTTCTCTAGTAATGGTAATCCAGCTCCTTCATCCGCTCTTGAAACAAGTTCTAAATTCCTTGTTAACGAACGAATGCATGGTGTCTGAACTGCCGGTTGAAGTGGCGCTTTTTTTCAAGGCCTACAAGTAGGCAATAGTTTTTGATAGACCCGGGTTAAGCGGTTGATTAACCGTTCCACTATGGAGAATTTGACCACTTTTTTGACCAAAACTCATTTTCTGGAAGTGGGAAAATTAAAACAAGTTTCAGTGTAACGCATTCACAATACACCAATCTTCAGTGTTGCAAAAGAAAAATTTTGATAGATGGCGCCACAACACAGGAAACAGCTGATAAACACAGATGTTGTATTTGCAAAGACCAGGCGTCTGTACTCTCATAAAAATATTAATTAAAATAATTAAGAAAAATCGCCTTTATTTCTAAGGAGCCATATTTAAAAGAAAAATATTTCTTATAACAATATTTCTTATAAATCCACCGATAACTACTATGGCAGCTATATGATATAGTTGGCCGATCTTAATAAAATTAAACCCGTAACTCTTAAACCGAATAAAAACGCTATATCTCGAAATTTAAAGAAATACGTTTAAGAACAGAGAAGTTAAATTTTTTTTTAGATTTATTTCGCCATGATTCCTATGGCAGCTATAGGATATAGTGGTCCGATTTCGTTCCGACATCTATACTGCGTGCTGAAGAAATAAGACTATGCTAAAAATTGCAGCTCGATAGCTCAAAAACTGAGAGACTAGTTCGCTTAGAAACCGAGAGACAGACGGAGAGACGGACAGACAGACGGAGAGACGGACAGACAGACGGACATGGCTAGATCGACTCGGCTGGTGATGCTGATCAAGAATA
This sequence comes from Drosophila rufa, assembly GCA_018153105.1. NCBI lineage: Eukaryota > Metazoa > Arthropoda > Insecta > Diptera > Drosophilidae > Drosophila > Drosophila rufa. Next base: position 4,056,951 of record JAECXS010000173.1, on the reverse strand, counting down.
TATATACTTTATGGGGTCGGTGATGCCTCTTTCACTGCGCTGCAAATATCATGGCAAAATTATAATACCCTCCGCAAGGGTATAATAAGAGAAAGTATCCCTTGGATTTAGAAAGGCCTTATTTTGAAGAAAAATCTTTCTTAACGAGAAAGAAAGTTAACTTCGGTAAACCGAAGAAAACCCTTGCAGTATGCAATTGGATCATTGAAAATCGAACCATTTTAGTAATGTTGAAAAAATATCGAATTTTGTACATTTTACATTTTGCATGTAGAATTTTACACTTTCATATAAATCGACCGATAATTCTATGGCAGCTATATGATATAGTTGTCTGATCTTAAAAAAATGAAAACCGTAATTCTAGAACCAAAAAGAGCTGCTATGTCTCAAAATTTATAGAAATACGTTTAAAAACAGAGAAGTTAAAATTTTGTGTACATTAATTTCGCTATCATTCCTATGGCAGCTATAGGATATAGTAGTCCGATTTCGGCCGTTCCGACATATATGGTGCGTGCTAAAGAAATAAGGCTATGCTGAAAATTTCAGCTCGATAGCTCAAAAACTGAGAGACTAGTTTGCGTAGAAACCGACAGACGGACAGACAGACGGACAGACGGACAGACAGACGGACATGGCTAGATCGACTCGTCTGGTGATGCTGATCAAGAATATATATACTTTATGGGGTCGGAGATGCCTACCCTCTGCAAGGGTATAAAAATATGTTAATATTAAAAAAAATTTATATATATAGCCTAAGATATTTTTAAGAAAATATTAAAGACCAATTTTTAAAGACAATTTTTTTCCTATTTAAAATAAAAATGTTCTTGTCTGAAGAAATAAATTTCTTGTTTTGAGCGTAATTTTTCTATTTTAAAGAAAGATTTCACCCCTTTTTGAAGAATGAAATTTTATTCAAATAAAGGCGATTCACCTTTAGCTCAAAAATAAAGGCGATTTTTCTTGTTTTAAATACATTTTTGGCTGGGTGTAATATTAAGTTTTGTTTGAAAAGTTTAAGCCTTCAGAAGTGAAAAACTAAACAATTTTACTAAAATGTTTGAAACGAATTTCAATCTGTGTGGTTTGTATTATGTGTTTGTAAAGGTCCTTAAAAGACCAAAAATGTAAGTAGCCTTGAAAATTCAAATTTTGGATACAGTCTCATGTTTCATAAGAGATTTAAAGTGAGTCCGGAAGAGTCCATCCGCGAGATGTATTGTACAAGTATGTTGTAAAGTATTATTAAAAATATCACTTTTTACGATTTTGCGAACATTTTTCAATTTTAGGGCATTGCCTTTTGTATGGCAACGCTGTATTGCTTACCAGATGGGAAGCAGTGTTTGGTTAGATTGTTTCTATAAATATATAGGAAATCGTGATCCGATCTCGACAAATATATACATTTTACCCGATCTCTCCTATGAAAGCTAAAGGATATAGTTGTCTGATCTGTATAATTTTCGTTCAGAATTTTCCTATATATATATATAAACGATTGGTAAGTTTTCATGTTAATATCTAATAAGCTGAGTGAGTTATTAATTTTTTTCCAAAAAATCGGTCAAATTCCCCAAAGTGCGTTCCAAATATAAATAACTAACTAGATATTAAGTAAGTTTAGCCTCCATCGCAGGGATGGTACTCATATTCCAGTGTCAAGTGTCACAGTGACACTCTCAAGTTATCAAGCTTGTCAAGCGCAGAGCGTGCGCTAGCGCTTAAGAAAATTGATCCCGTCAGCCAAAGCCAGTCCATAGCAGCATCATCGGCATCATTAGGCCCTTCAACGAAGATTTGCAGACAACTCCGTCAGAGCAGCTCCAGCAAAAAGTGCAAGAGTAAAGCAGCTAGAGGCGGAAAATATTGACCCAATTCTCTCTATGTTCTCAAAAAAGTACTATTTCACCGATTGCAGAATAATATTATTTAAAATTGTTTTAAGTCATAAATTTGTGAGAATATATTTTGATTTATGATCAGATCTGAAAATGTTCAATTTATTTAAAATAATCCAATCCTATTTATAATTTTAAAAATTTTTTAAGGAATCGGAGCAGTTGTTATTGCTTCTCCTCCTGCATTTGATCAAGAGAATCTTTATTTTTATGTTTGATTTAATTTTTTGTTTTTAAATTGATGAAAAATTTATTATAATTTAATTATAATTTTAAAAAATTTGATTCACAAAATTAATTTAATCAGAATTTCAACAACTATTCCTCATATGGGTAATTTTCTGATGTTGAATGCGAAATTCGTACTTATTAAAAGTGAAGAAGACATGTGACAAGATTTTATTTTATTTTTACAAAAAGCGAAACTTGTAGCTCTTGGCAACGCCAATATTTTGAACAAAGATTGGTTTCGAGCAAAATTTCGTTTCAAGAATACCACAAAAAACTAAGGCATTCGCACACGACTCAGACAGCCACTTTCTCGAAAGCCTGTTCAACCCCTGATTTAGCCAAACCTTAACGAAGATTTATTTGTAATTAATTTTAAAATGTTACTTATTAATATTTCTTGATAATGTACTTTGTACGACTCAAAAATATTGGGTAGTTTTTTTTTAAATTATTTTGAATCACTGCCGCAACGACACTTTTTTCCATCTTATTTATTCATGTTTTTTGTACTTTTTTTTTGTAATGAGACGTGCAAAATATGTACTTAAATGATTTTTAGTATATTTATAATACTAAATTTTGTTCAACTATAGTCACAAACTAAAACAAAAACATCCTAAAACAAGTAAGAAAGCTAGAGTCGCACGTGCTCGACTGTGAGATACCCGGAACCCAAACTTTCACTTCCCGAACAAATTAGAATTAGAATAATCGTTAATTAAAACTAATCACAATGAAAATTACGCTTTTTAAACTATTAAAAGCTTTACATCCAGAAACTCGACGACGCACCAACACTCGCTCGATCGCAGCCAACGAATAATATTTTTAGGCGTGTGCCAAATGTAAAGCCTAGTACTAAGATCAACGAAAACCGCTTACGGAATTTCGTGAGCGAAATTGCTATATATTTCGTTCGGGAACCAGTGTGACCAAGAAAAATAAAGAAAATGGCCGGAATCGGTAAGAATTGGTCCAAATCGTTCACACTGCCTTGTATTTCCAGCTGTTTTATGTAAACAAACAAATGAAAAGCACACAAAAACTTTATAAAGTGAAAAAATGAGTTCAGACGGGTTAGACGTGGGCGTAATAGCTATGTACTATGCCGCGATGGCAATAAAAGCTAAGAATCGAAAGCGCCATCGCCGCAATTCGGCGGCTATGGCTTCCCAGGCGTTGGAGATAAAAATGGCATTAAAATGTCCTTTGTGGGTTAAATCCCATATAATTGGTCTCGCCTTAACGCACTTAATCAGGGCCACCTTTTCCTCAAAATTGGAAAAGCGTTCTCTGCGCGCCGCTATTTTATCATTCAACCTTGCCTCCATGCTGCTTACGAAATATATGCAATTCATATAATTCGCTTACGAAATCACAGCTGTTTATTGGTGTCATCTGGCAACCTTGTTTCCCGGTTCGCTCACGGAATTCCGTTCATCTTAGTACCCGACCAAACGAAATACCACAAAATTCTTCTTCTTGCTCTTTTCGTTCTTTTTTTTTTGTATGAAGTTTTTCGTTTATGGATTTTTTTCGTTCATCTTAGTACTAGGCTTAAAGCGATTGTCTCTTCTGAAAATTATGTGGCCTTTTAGAGCAAAAGTGGTGATGATATTTGTTACGACATTTTTTGGCGAATATAGGGTGTAGCCTAGACGTCTAAGTGCCGGGTTTGTGTTGTTTCTGGCAAGAACATCAAGAGTTAATTTCCCTTTGATTCAACAATTTTTTTTGTTTTTTTTTTCTCTTTCATATTTAGTTTATATTCTTTTTAATTAATTAATTCATTTTATTTCAGTTCTACCGAAGTTGGGTAATGCAACGAAATTTAACAAAGTGAATTTTGTTATTTTTTGTCATTCCTTGCTCACGCTCCTTCTGTGCCTTCTATGTATTTTGGCGCTATTTTTTGTCAACAGTTGTCGAAGCATAGTTAGTATGAAAACGACCGATCCATATGTAATATCGGTAATGGCACAGCAGTCTAGGCGGCCGATGCATTTAAGTTTTGCAGGATCAGCCCGAGTTCAGTTCCAACAAAAACCGAATATATTATTATTTTTTTCAGTTTTATTCTGTTTAGCTTGAAAATGTTGTCTTCTTTTATTCAATATTTGGAAACAAAATAAAAATAGTAATAACACAAAAATATTGATGAAAAATGTGCGAAAATTTCGCCTGCGATCGAACAGTCGAACCGGTCGGCTACATGCAGCTTGGCAACAAGCATAAGGTGTCTGGTAGACCCAATGTACCAATTCCCACTTCATTGGCTTATAACTCCTGCTAAGCGTTCTCAGAGTCGAGTTTGGAATTGCGTATGGGACCCTATTATACCGTAGCTCTTTCGGGGTGGGGTGGGTTAATTGTGATTCATCGTCGACTCTCGTTACATAATTATATTAAAGTTCCCTAATGTGTCTAAAAAATTTGGATCAAAGGATCGAAAACCAAAACTTCGCAAACGAAGGCAAGCTAAATTAATATAAAAATTAAGATGAAGACTTTTCTTCAGGCCGTGATCATTAACTGATGTGGGATTTTAGTTGTTCTGTGATCCACGCCGTCGTTACCCTTCCCTTCCTATGATCTCCGATAGTAAATTTTTGAAGATCCCCTAAAACCGACCTTGACTATATGTTAAGTTCCCATGTCAACCGGAATTATAAGATTTTAGCGTTCCATGTTCATTTTTTTAATTCAAAAGGAAGATCTAAATTCATTTTAAGGCCTAAATATAATGTTGTTTTTATATTACTAAGTACTAACTAAATTTATTTCCTTAAGGGTTTCCTATAAATTTCATGTTATGTGTTATATATATGCATACTATTACACTATAAAATCCATTCAGTGATTATTCAAATTTATTCATCAAAAGCTGCACCAAAAGATTTTTTTTATTTGTAAATTTTTTAGGAAAAGTATGTGTGAGTGAGTAAGAGCTTATTGTTATTCATATTAATCTATATAAATTTTACTTAAAGTGACGTTTACATTTCTATTTATTTTTCATTTGTTATTTAGAAAAAAAATTGATTTTGTAAATTTTAATTATTCATTGATATCTTTTAATTTTGTTTGAAGAATAGGTATCTCCATGATCATCAAGTTGCAATGTTTCGATGAATAAGTAAATAATATTGGTAGCAAATTAGAATCAGCGCACAGTACGATCACTTAATCAGGCAAAAGCTGCATGCCGTGACGGGCAATGGTAGCGCACATAGTCATATGGGATATAGGCCCATGCCTACAGAGTTGGCAGTGTCCAACTTAGCTAAAGCGGCAGCGTTTAATTGAGTGATCCTACCGTATTCATTTACGAAATTGGGGCATTTACCCGGGACTTACGTACATTACATCCGCGCAGAAAGGCCTTCCATTGCTGATGACGTGTTGATGCTGTATAACTATATAGAAGTTTGATTACGTCGATTTTAATTTGCTGTTATGGGTTTCATCATTTGTTTTCATCTTAATCTTTTTGCTTGTAAATTGAGCTTCGCTTCCACACACACATGTTTATATTAAACTACGATGCTTTTGGTTTAGCCTGCATGAAAAAATTACAGTGAGAATTTTTCTAGATATTTTGAGACATTAAGAAAATAATATGAACTCGAAATCGAGTTCTCTTCTACTACAGTGAAGCTTCAGTACTTAAATCCTTGCGCAACTCTGATGAAGTCTCTGCTACGGGAAAACAAGAAAGATATGCCAGTTTCCCCGGATTGGCGGTACCGGTCTACAGATATGTTGTCGGGGCTGCAATGTATGCCTTCTGGAGGTTGTACTGTAGCGGCCACGTGGGGACGGCGCCGGTAAGGCGCAGCGGCCTTGCGTGAAGTTTTTCCTGCCCTTCTGAGTCTCACAGCCCTTCCTAGTATGATTTTGTCAAGGGTAGCGGATCACTGCCAGACACTGGAGAATCCGCAATGTTTTTTTTTATAAAGGGAGGCAAGAGCGGCACGCTAGAATTATGGAAATGCGGAATTGCTCCAATTTTTCTTAAACCACACCGGAATATTCTATGGCCTTCCTACCTTTGTACTTTTCCAACGCGATCACAGGTTTTTATACCCTTGCAGAGGGTATTATAATTTTGCCATGATATTTGCAGCGCAGTGAAGGAGGCATCTCCGACCCCATAAAGTATATATATTCTTGATCAGCATCACCAGCCGAGTCGATCTAGCCATGTCCGTCTGTCTGTCTGTCCGTTTGTCTGTCTGTCCGTCTGTCGGTTTCTACGCGAACTAGTCTCTCAGTTTTTGAGCTATCGAGCTGAAATTTCCAGCATAGTGTCATTTCTTTAGCACGCAGTATATATGTCGGAACAGCCGAAATGGGACTACTATATCCTATAGCTGCCATAGGAATGATAGCTCAAAAACTGAGAGACTAGTTCGCGTAGAAACCGACAGACGGACAGACGGACAGACAGACAGACGGACATGGCTAGATCGACTCGGCTGGTGATGCTGATCGGAGATGCCTCCTTCACTGCGTTGCAAACATCTGGTCAAAATTACAATACCATCTGCAAGGGTGTACAAAATTTTAACTTCTCTGTTTTTAAACGTATTTCTTTAAATTTTGAGATATAGCAGTTTTTTATGGTTCTAGAATTTTTTCATTTTTTTAAGATCGGACCACTATATCATATAGCTGCCATAGAATTATCGGTCGATTTATATGAAAGTGTAAAATTCTACATGTAAAATGTAAAATTTACAAAATTCGATATTTTTTCAACATTACTAGAAAGGTTCGATTTTCAATGATCCAATTGCAGACTGCAAGGGTATACCAACTTCGGTTTACCGAAGCTAGCTTTATTCCTCGTTTATTGGGTTTTTAGTCGGAAAACCGATCGATGGCCTCGGATTTAAAATGTTGTCCACGCGCATATGTGCGCGTGTGCACCGAATTTTCCGACTTGTAATCCAACGAAAAAATCGGATCGTGCCGCACCACGTATTGAAGGGTATTTAGACTCTCTATTTTTGCGATTCGAGTTAATTTAAAAAGTTTAATAGTTTTACCTATTCAGGCTTGAATTTCTGTGTAAGTGCTTGCGCATTTAACTGGGATTGAGTTTCACTGATTAGAAAAAGAGAGCGATTAAAGCTCGGAGCGGCTTTATATACACGCTTCAAGCTTTTTTCTTCATGTAGACCAGGGAGTTTGGTTAACTTCGGTCTGCCTAAAGAAAGCCTACGAAGGACGATGAGCTCATAATCGCGTAAACACAATATTTACATCGCAAGTGAAGTAGCGGTGGAAAGTAGACAAATCGGGTTTTTTGAAATTTCGACCATTACAGTTGGACTAACTTATAAAACTTATATACCCTATGGGTACCGGGTATAAAAATTGAAAAAAAAATGTCTTCCATTTTGCGGGATTTGAACTCAGACCTTTCTTGCATAAAACCGTTTGCCCAGCGCGCTGAGACCTATAGGCTATGCCGCATATTATATTTATTTATTTATTTATTTATTTCAATAGCAAATTTCTGCTAGTATCACAAATACCTCCACCCAATTTGGAGTAATTTTTAATGATATGCTCCGACTCACATCAAGTGGGCGGAGGCAAGGATAAATGGGTAATAATATTATTTACATTAAACTCAAGGGACATTTCAACATTTAACAAAAAGTACAGATCATTGTACGACGAACATAAAACGCGAAAAGGGTCATGAATCTCAAAGTTCGATTTACAAAATTTCAAGGCAATAGGCCGAAAATTACGAGACGGCCTTATAGGTATAGCGAATCGAATTTGGCCAAGAAGGTGAGACGAGTTGATGTGTCCAGTGATCAACTTGTGCAGGAACATCACTCCATGGCAGGTCCGGCGATCCTTAAGCGAGGGCAGGTTCAGTAGGCGCAGTCTGTCAGCGTAGGATGGCAGGTGACGATGAGGTTCCTAGTTTAATCCCCGTAAAGCAAACAAAAGGAACTGTTTCTGTACCGATTCGATAAGGTCCTGATATTTTGCATATTGAGGCGACCATACGCAAGAGCAATATTCCAGAATCGGGCGAACCAGCGAAATATAAAGAAGTTTAGTAGTGTAGGGATCCTCAAACTCCTTCGACCATCGCTTGACAAAAGCAAAAACTCCTTTTGCTTTCCCGACAATGATGCCAATGTGATCGGTGAAGTTTAGATTATGGTTAAATAAGACTCCAAGATCTGTCACCGTATAAATGCGCTCAAGCTCGCACGACCCTATAGAGTAATTAGTCAGGAAAAGATTTCTCCTATAAAAGGACATGAAGCTACACTTAGAGTTGTTTAGGAACAGCAAATTTTGGACGCACCAAGACTGAAGGTTGACCAAGTCAGACTGTAAAAGTGTATGGGAGTCAGACTGCGTGAGTGGCAAACAAAGTTTTACGACATCCGCATACATCATTACGTGTGAATGCTGAACTACCTGAGGTAAATCATTTATGAAGAGGCCGAACAGCAGAGGTTTTAACAGTAAATGCTGGTTCACGGAGTCGAAAGCCTTACTGAAGTCTGTAAAAATAACGTCGGTTTGGGCATTCGTTTTAAACGCGTTCCTTATAACAGAAACAAACTCAAGAAGATTTGTAGACGTTGATCTACGTTTCATAAAGCCGTGCTGCGAGGAGCACATTATGGAGCTGCATTGGTGCTGTAACTGAGCAGTAATTAATAACTCAAATAACTTGAGAATCGCACTGAGTTTTGCTATCCCTCGGTAGTTTTCGATGTTAGCTTTACTTCCCTTTTTATGAAGCGGAATGATAAAAGATTCCTTCCAAACGTCAGGAAAAAATGAGTTCTGAAGGGATAATTGAAAAAGTTTTGCCAGAGGTTTACTCAGAGCTTTAGCGCAATTTTTTAACACGCAGCTTGGTACCAGATCTGGACCAGAGGAGAAGGAGGACTTAATAGTTTGAAGATTTTGAAGAACATCATCTTCACTAATCAATGGCATAAAAATACAATTAGAGTGTGGTAGTGAATAAGGATAGCATGAGGTATTATCAAAACTAACAGACGAATATGTAGATTGGATGAAATTTGCAAATAAATTTGCAATATCGGACTCATTAGAGGCGGAAATAGTATTGAAATGAAGACAAGATGGAAATTGTTGTGACTTACGTTTTGAATTAACGAACGCATAAAACTGTTTAGGGGTATCCTGGAACTCATTCTTACAGCGAATCAGGTAATTTTTGTAGCATTCGGAATTGTGGGTTAAGAAATTTGAACGAGCAGTTAAATAATTTGAAAGGTCAACTTGCAGCCCTGTTCTCTTATATTTCTTAAAAAGTCTAGACTTATAGTTTTTTAGATAAGAGAGTCTGCGAGAGAACCAGGGAGGCTTATGGAATACGTTGGATGAGGAAAATGAAGGCACATACATCTCAAAAACCGATTCCAGTATCCGCTAAAACTGTTCTACAATGTTAGATGGGCTTTCAGGTGAATCCATAAAGGACCAGTCCACAGAGGATAAGTAAGCATTCATTTCAATGAAATTGGCTTTGCGAAAGCAACGAAACGTTGCTGGCTCGACTTCAGGGCATGGCAATAATGGAGCTGAAGCATCTAAAATGATTTCAAGTGTGGGATGATAAGCGTCTTCGGGGCTGGAGAGAGGGTCGATTCTAGAGACATGGGCATTAGCAAACTCTGAAGCAAAAATGAGATCTAAAATTTTACTAGAGCAGTTCCTCACAGCGTTTAATTGTCCCAATGAAAGGTCAATAAGACCATGTACCAGATCGTGGGGTACAGTGGGAACAAGAATATTCGATTCAGATGATGGCCGCCAAGAAATGGAAGGCAAATTGAAATCTCCCATAACAATAAGATGGTCATTGTTGCCAAGGGTTGATTGAATACACTGAATTAAAGCTAAATGCTGTTGGTATATGATGATATCCGACCTAGGTGGAATATATGAACATGAGACGTACACAAAATAATCGTGAACTCTAATTCGGACAGCCATAAACTCTCACATGCACTCCATGCTCATTATGGGAATAGGTTCGGAGACTAAATCGGACTTAACGGCAATAAGGACACCGCCGCCAATACGCGTTGCACGATCACATCTATAGATAACATAGTTGCCAGCAAATAATTCGCAGTCAGAGACAGAGGAGTTGAGCCACGTTTCCGTAAAGGCAATAACATTGGCATCAAAGGAGACACTATTGACGTGCAGCTTACTCAGTTTGCCGAGTAAACTACGAACATTCTGGTAGTGAATGGAAAATGAGTCGCTTAGTTTTTTGGAGCACTAAGTGAAGGAGTCTGCGGCCCGCGAACCTGAGGATTCATCTTGTTTACATATTCGTGAACAATAGCATGCTCCGGCCATACAGAAATATCAAGAACCTTATCAAGGAGAACATCAGAAAGTCCAATCTTAAACGAAGATATATCACGTCTTTGCATAAAACTGAACTTGGAGACAGAAAATTCGGTGCCAGAAACATTCAGTTTGCTACTCAAATGGGTCTTAACATCAGATTCTGAAGCGTCTGGGTTGAGTCTGGAGACAAACACGAACTTTTTCCGGGCAACGCCAGCTAAAGGTGCAGGCTTCTTTGGTGCCACTCCAGATAATGCTGCATTTGAATTCAGAGGTCCAGACGATGGTGCCGAAATAATGACTGTCGGAGGTAATACGGGGTTGGCATAAACCGAGTTTGGAACGTCAGTAAGATCCGAAATTGCAGCCGATCGGGCGGGTGCAAGCGAAGCGTTTTTAGATGCAGCGGCTTGCGACGTTGATGGTTGGGCATCGTTTACTGGTTCCAAACTAGGAGACATGCTGGACTCAGTTTGTCTCGAGCTTGGGCCAGCGCTTTGTACGATTCCAGATACATTTGCAACATCGTCTTCGTCATCGGAGCCGTCAGCTACGGTCAAAACGTTGTTGGTGGTTCCAATTCCCGGGCTGAACAGCAAAAGGGGGTTGCAGGGTCTGTAACTTGTAAATCATTGTTAATACTTATACACCTCTTTATGTTTGATGAGTCACTTAGCAGCTTCAATGTTTTAAAATGAGATTCCGTCGTCTGGAAACGGCTTAATAAATCCTTGAAACCGGCCGCAAGAGACTGAAACTCTAGGTGAGTCTGCCTCATAAAAGCCCTCATTTCCTTTTTTATATGCATGCAGCTCGGGCACGTCCAATCCAAACCGTCATGAGCTCTGACACGATCCGCAACTCGTGCACCGGTATGCCCCATCTCGGCGCATACAGGGTGTGCAACATTGTCGCAGAGCCAGCAATAGACCGTAGATTGCCGCGCGGTAAATTTGCGGCCATTCGTGCAAGTAGGGAAGCAGCAGGTACTCATTTTTCTTGTGTGCAGAAAAATGCAAATCAAATAAATGCAATGGCAGCACAAACGCAAGATATTGGTTAATAATTAAAGAAATTATTTTAAATAGAAATTATTTAAAAAAGAGAGCGCGACTAAAAGCTTTTGTCCAAGCTCAGAGAAATTACGAGAGCGTGTAGTTGTTCGGCAACAACAACAACCACACGGTACGGTAGTAAGCGGTAAACGCAATGCTCAGCAGCAACAACAACCACACGGTGCAATTTTAAGCGGTAAACGCTGTGCTCAAGAAGAACAGGGCAGCAAAGCGTAATACGAAAGTTATTAAAACTGAGAATAGATTTGCGTGTTTAAAGTCACTGTCTTTTATTAACACGAACGTTAATAAAAATAAATTACAAATAATTCAACCATGCTATTATTAAAAAATTATAAAACATAGTTATGACCCCTGTATTAGCTGAACCCCGGATATCGTCACAAAATTTGGTACCTCGTTCAATGGTGTTTTTGAGTGATATCAGAAGTTATTGTTTAAAACTCAAATGGTAAAAATTAACAAAAAAATACATGACAGCTATATGGGAGCATTGCTACTAATTTTGATGAAAAAGTGAAAAAGCGAATTTACGGAGATATGTGTTGTGTGAGCAGCAATCTCAAGGGCTATACGGCATGAAGTAACTAATTTTTTTTTTAAATATATGAAACAATCTTTAAAAAAATTAATTTTATTTCTGAATTTTTAATTATAATATTTAGATCAATTTTGTCAAGGCAAATGAATTATCATTTCAAAATACCTTTTTAACGACATATAGCAAGTTTCTGTAACTTTAGTCGTTTAAAAGTTACATATGGGCGCCACAAATCAATTTATTCCCCCTGGTTTTTCTGCCAAACTAGCGGGAAAAGCAAAAAGTGGATCAAATTAAAAAAAAAATTTTTAAAACGTTTATTTTTTAAATTCCAAATATTGTAAGTTTCTGTGGATGGTTTTAAAATTTATTGCAATTATGCACGTCTCTATATGACTCTACATATATTTTTACATATATCTATGTATTGTGCATGTAAAAGGTTAGGTATATGGGATCTTTGCTTTTAATTTTAATGAGTAATATTTCGAGAAAGATATGTGTTATGAAAAACTTAAAAAAAAAGTTTTTTTTATAAAATCTTAAATTTTATATTAAGATAAATTATGTCAAGGCAAAGCTATTATCATTTCAAAATACCTTTCTAACGACATATAGCAAGTTTCTGTAGCTTAAGTCGTTTAGAAGTTATGGGCACGGGAAATCTGGAAATCCAAAAAGTGGTAGAACAAAAGCTGTTCAGCTCGAGCTAGTGAATAAATTAAAAGTGGTTCCAGGTCTCTAAAACAAATAAATCGACACGCAGATAGACAGACAAACAGCAGGACAAACGTTCTCATTTTGTAAAGACCGTTAAAATCTTGTTTTTTGAATATTTTTATTGTCTGATTTGAACGGAGTATCGAATCGGGATGACTGAGGTGTCTTTCGATGCGTATTTGAAGCTAGACTAAAACAACATAAAACATTTTGGGATTTTTGCTTCACCGTCCCCAACAGCTCCAATTTTCAAAATTTTCAATTTCGTACTTTCACTCCCATTTTTTGAAAAATCTAAGAATGCAGTTTTAAAGATTTTTATAATTCCTTTTGATCAAGATATTTTTCAATTCTGCGGCTCTATATAGTAGTCTCTTTGCGCACCACAGTCTCGGTGCTCATCGACACTACGTGGATTGCCGTGATAAAAAAGACAAAAAATCTGGAAAAAAAAATTTTAATCCTTGGGTTTTGCGGTATTTGAACGCAAAACACTCATAACTTTTACACCTCTCATAGCCAAACAAAAAAAAAAACGATTAATTTTTAAGAAAATCGATGCATTAACCAGTATTGTCACCTTTACAATAATGGACTTGTAAATAATGAAACACCAAATTGGTATTGTTAATGAAAATGTAACATTGAGTTAAAAACCCTTTTATTTTAATAAAATTATATATTTGCTTACATAATTAGTCATTTTTATGTTTCTCTCTCAATTTTGTAAGCTTAAATATATGCTGTTTTATGTCTTAATTTTTAAACCCTTGCAGAGGGTATTATAATTTTGCCATGATACGTGTATTTGCAACGCAATGAAGGAGGCATCTCCGACCCCATAAAGTATATATATTCTTGATCAGCATCACCAGCCGAGTCGATCTAGCCATGTTCGTCTGTCTGTCGGTTTCTACGCGAACTAGTCTCAGTTTTTGAGCTATCGAGCTGAAATTTTCAGCATAGTCCTATTTCTTTAGCGTACTGCGTCGGAACGAAATAAATGTAAAAAAAAAAAAAAAAACTTCTCTGTTTTTAAACGTATTTTTTTTAATTTCGAGATATAGCGTTTTTTTATGGTTTAAGAACTACGGTTTTAATTTTATTAAAATCGGCCAACTATATCATATAGCTGCCATAGAAGCGATTGGTCGATATATATGAAAATGTAAAATTCTACATCTAAAATGTAAAATTTACAAAATTCGATTATTTTCCAACATTACTAAAATGGATTGATTTTCAATGATCTAATTGCAGACTGCAAGGGTATACAAACTTCGGTTTACCTAAGTTAGCTTTCTTTCTTGATTTTTTTTAAATTTTAATCGATCTTTTTCGAAATTGAATCGAAAAGAATCGATTCACAAAAATAAAGAATAACTTTCAGCTCTATTTTATTTATTCCGCCAGTGGATTAAATGATTATCTGGCTAATAGATTGTAAAGTTAACTCTGAACTAAACGTTACACAAGAAATATTCCCTAAGCGATTGCCTAAGCACATCTTTCCCGAATCACCAACCAAATCGAAAGCTCTCTGGCAGGGAATTGAACAATCGCAAAGCCCTTAAAATAGGCTCATTCTGAGCATAGTTGGTCCTGGCTGCACTTACATGAAAAGGGACCAGGGTACGGAGATTCCTGACTGGGGCATTCAAATTGACTAACTTATAGGACTAACAATCAGGAACCGCATGCTCCCTATCGAACGCCTGTCTTCAAGAGTGCTGGTATGTAGTAGGCAACATTGGCTGGCGTAAGAAGGCATTGGTTCAGAAAAATGCAACGGCTCCAATGCGAATTTTATGAATTTTTTCTGAAGCCGCTCAATTCTATTGATGTGCACTGCGCTGGAAGGATTCCAAATAAAGGAAGCGTATTCCATCCTTGAGCGCACATATGCGGAAACACTGGCAGTCTTGAGTATGGGTCCCTAAATAATACAGTATTCCGACAAATCCAAACATAGCATACGCCTTATGAAGAATACGATTTATGTGATTGTTAAACAGGAATTTGTTATCAAAGAGGAACCCTAGATCCAAAATTTCGTTTAGCTCAAGGAGTTGGTAATTGTTAATATAGTATGTTGAAGGAATAGTTAAAGTGCATTTACCTTAGCGGACAACATGACACTTATTTTCATTTAGAGGCAATTTGTTCCGAATGCACCATAAACTAATTTTGCTCAAATCAAATCGCAGCAGATAATTATCATTTATAGACTTCACCGACAAGTACATTTTAAGGTTGTCTGCATAGAAAAGATAAGTGGCTGATTGAATGCAGAAGCAAATATCATTAATGAATATAATAAAAAGCAAAGGGCCAAAATAACTACCTTGAGGATGTCCAAAAGTTGCTTCATAGGAGTTGGAAACAGCTTTATTGACTTCAACATGATAGGTTCGTTTTAACAAATACGATTAGATCCAGTTCAGAAATGAGGAGTGAATGCCAAGCTTAGAAAGCTTTGCTTGTAAGGCAGAGTGCCAAACCTTGTCAAAAGCCTTGGCAAAATCAGTATAAACTGTGTCCACCTGCGAATGGGACTCAAAGGCTTGTAAGCAATGTTTAGAGAAAATGGATAAGTTCGAGGTCGTAGAACGGCCAGGCATGAAGCCATGCAGATTCGGGTCAATATAGGTATTTATTTGAAAGGATAATTTTGTAGCTATTATCGTCTCGAACAGCTTAGCGAAATTGCTGATTTTACCAATAGGCCTGTAATTTGAAATCTCCGACTTACATCCGCATTTATGAACCGGAAGGATTTTAGCAATTTTCCATCTAGCTATAAATTTACCCTGAGATAGAGAAGCGGAGAAAAGGATTTTAAGAGGTTGAAGAAGACTATAGTAGCTTTTTTTTTTAAAGAATGAGGATACATCAATGTCAGGCCTCATGGAATCGTCAAAGTGAGCTTTTGTTTCAGAAATGTCCTCATCAGTTATATCAAGGGAGCCAATATTACAAATTTCTAATAAATTGTTTAAAACTTCCTGGTTATTCCAGCTGGAAGCAGGCTCGAAGTTTGCAAAAAAAAAAAAAAAAAAAAAAAAAAGTTGGCAATATCTGTCTCAAAGTCTGCCACAATGTTTTTGTATGTCATTTGACGCTATGGTCAAATCTTTTGTAATCTTTAGGGTGCCATGGTCACTTTTATCTTACCTCGCTAAGAAGTGATTTTGTTTGATATATTTATAATTTCAAAAACAATAAGAAATTAGAGAAGGGTTGGAAGGTTTAGGGAAGGAACTTACGAAATATCGCTTAATAATCAATATTTTTCGGTATTTTTTTGTAGTATGTATAGAAAAGGACCGTCTGTCCATTTCGGATGGACCATTCTCCCTTATTGGAGACCCCGTGTAAAAAAATATACAATATTCGAGAATGGAGCAGAATGTAGAAGAGGAACAAGGTTATAACAAAATGTATAAACCAGGTCGTTCTCGACTATTGGCATCTCACTCTCTCTTACAATTTCTTCACACATTTCCAAAATTTAGATCCCGCCAAGAACAATAATTTATAGAAAATACGAATCCATGAGTTTAATAGAGCAGATAAAGTTATAATAATTCAATTGGTAGAGGCAAATTCAATGATTTGTAATTTGGCCCAAATCATTTCGGCAGTATTAAACATTTGCATAAATAAAGATCTGGGAGAAAATAGCTCCATCGATGTCATATTTGGTTATGCAGAGAGATTATGGAGAGGAATGACAAATGATTCCTTCAAATAAGGGGAAATTGGGATATTTCTAAGGATACGGTAAGCAATTTTAGAAGAAGACAATACCTAAGCGCACAGCCTGGTACTCCATCAGGACCTGGCGAATAAACCGGCTTATCACGTTGAAGATCACTGTGGACGGCAGTCCACATAGTGACGATGAACCCCGAGACTGTGGTACGCAAAGAGACTATTATATAGAGCCGTAGAATTGAAAATAGTCCATAGTCCGATCAGAATCATTTATATCTTGATCAAAAGTAATTGTAAAAATCTTTAAAACAGCATACTAAGATTTTTCAAAAACGGATTAGTTTAGGAGAAATGGGAGTGAAAGTGCGAAATTGAAAATTTTGAAAATTAGAGCTGTTGGGGCCGGCGGAGAAAAACTCGACAAATTTGTAATGTTGTTGTGAGCTTCAAATATGCGTCGAATGACACCTCAATCATCCCGATCCGATACTCCGTTTAAAAAAATATTCAATAAACAAGATTTTAACGGCCTTTCCGAAATGAAAACGTTTGTCCTGGTGTTTGGCTGCCGATTTTTTTGTTTTAGAGCCCTGGAACCACTTTTATTTTATTTATCAGCTCGAGCTGAACAACTTTTGTTCTACCACTTTTGGGTTTTCCCGCTGGTTTGGCGGGAAAACAGCTAAAAATGATCAATTTGAAATGATAGCTTTGCCTTGAAATAATTTATCTTAATATAATATTTAAGAATTTATAATTCAAAATAATTTTTTTTTAAGTTTTTGAAATTTGTTCAAAATTGCCTCTAACGATTTTAATAGTTTCTCCAGGACAGATAGCCTTGAGATTGCTCTGGTATACTACTGTGGGCAAAAAGTAAGGTGAAATTTCAATTTAGTTTTTTTTTTGAGTTGGCAGGACTGTTGATGACATCTGGCGGTAATTTCATGTCAATGTCAGTATCAGTATCAATATTTACGCTTGTGTTTACCAAACGATCAAGAGTGCATTTGTCGATTTATACAATGTCTGATTTAATTGAGCAGAGAAGTGCCATCAAATTTTGTTTGCGGAATGAAATTTCGGCTGCGGAAACGTTGAGGATGTTGCGGAAGGCCTTTGGTGATTCTACCATTTTTTCGATTTTCGTGGTGTGGTGCACTATGAATTCCTTCCACCTTGCCAAACTGTTAATAAGGAAAAGGGCGCTCATGGCTATACCGGAAAGGGACTATTTGGCCTGTTTCAAGGATTTGAAGAAACGTTGGCATAAGTGTATTTTATCGGGAGGGGATTACTTTGAAGGGGATGAAATTGATTCAGGAGAATAAATAAAGAATTTTCACTTTACAAACAAATTCACCTTACTTTTTGCACACAGTAGTATAACACATATCTCGCTGTCTCGAGATATTACTCATTAAAATTAGTAGCAAAGAACCCATAAAAATACAATTAGATTAATATAGGACAGATTGGAGTAAATTTTAAAACCATCAAAGGAAACTTACAATATTTTAAATAAAAAAAGTTTTAAAATGTTTGTTTTTAATTTGATCTAATTTTTGCGTTTCCCGCTACTTTGGCGGAAAATAAGAAAGATTTTTTCGCGCCCATAACTTCTGAACGACTAAAGTTACAGAAACGTGCTATATGTCGTTAGAAAGGTATTTTGATATGATATTTTTCTTTTCTTTTCTTGACAAAATGATTCTAAATATTATATTTAAGAATTTAGAATTAAAATTAAATATTTTTAAAGATTTAACATTTTTTTTTTTAATGGCTCTTACGATTTTGATAGTCATTTCAGGCCGTATAGCCCTTGAGATTACTGCTTACCTTTTGGTATACAGCACATATCAAAATGAATAACAATGGTCATTTGAGTTTTAAACAACAACTTCTGATATCACTCAAAAACATCTCTTAACGAGGTACCAAATTTTGTGACGATATCCGGCGTTCAGCTAATATCAGGGGTTATAACTATGTGTTATGATTTTTTAATAATAGCTAAGTCATATATGTATGAACATAGTATAGAGCTGTACTAATTAACACTAACAATGGGAGACCTACATTCATATGTCATTTTAAAAACTTCTGGTTGAATTATTTGTAATTTATTTTTGTTAACGTTAATATTAATGGTCACAAAATTTGATATCAGAAACTTTTATAGTTGAAGGTGCCATCGTCACTTGTATCTGACCTCGTCAAAAGGTGTTTTTATTTGATCCAAAAGAAGCGATCTTTCGTTTAAGCTAAGACTAAAGATTTGATTTGGGAATTTTATAAGAATAGGTCTGGTTTAAATCGGATGACGGAGAATAAGTAGGCTTACGTTTAGTGTTGACAAAATTATGAAACTGATTTGGGGCCAGCGTGAACTGAACCCTACAAATAGTCAAGTCTATATATATAAATCTCTAACGCTTTTTTAAAATATCGCTCGCCTAGCTCATACGGTTAGACCTATCGACATAATTATACCCTTGCAGAGGGTATTATAATTTTGACCAGATGTTTGCAACGCAGTTAAGGAGGCATCTCCGACCCCATAAAGTATATATATTCTTGATCAGCATCACCAGCCGAGTCGATCTAGCCATGTCCGTCTGTCTGTCTGTCTGTCTGTCTGTCCGTCTGTCTGTCTGTCGGTTTCTACGCAAACTAGTCTCTCAGTTTTTGAGCTATCGAGGTGAAATTTTCAGCATAGACTTATTTTTTTAGCACGCAGTATATATGTCGGAACGACCGAAATCGGACTACTATATCCTATAGCTGCCAAAGGAATGATGGCGAAATTAATGTAAAAAAATTTTAACTTCTCTGTTTTTCAACGTATTTCTATAAATTTTGAGATAGAGCAGTTTTTTATGGTTCTAGAATTACTATTTTAATTTCATTAAGATCGGAAAACTATATCATATAGCTGCCATAGAAACGATCGGTCGATTTGTATGAAAATGTAAAATCATGTAAAATGTAAAATTTTATAGCTATGTATAAATGTTATAAATGTTATAAATTTACATTACATTGTTATTTTTATACCCTTGCGTATGATTATAACAGCAGATTTTAACTTTCATGCGAAATCGGACTTCTATATAATATATAGAATGTAAAAAAATGTAAAATTATACATGTAAAATGTAAAATTTACAAAATTCTATATTTTTTCAACATTACTAAAATGGTTCGATTTTCAATGATCCAATTGCAGACTGCAAGGGTATACCAACTTCGGTTTACCGAAGTTAGCTTTCTTTCTCGTTTTTTTATACATCCTTCGTTATTGGTTAAAGATGCACGCTAACAAAGGATTTTTTGATCGGCCATCTAGAAAATCCGGAAAATTCACGTTTTCCTAAAATTTGCATTTTAAAGTACTCTTATTGCAGCTTTGGCCAGCAGTTTCCAACCAGGTAGATAGATTAGCGGGTAGAGTGACTGGTTGCGACCGGGAGGGCCTGTTTTGATTGACTGAACTTTTCTTTTGGTTTTTGTTCTATTTATGCCTTGTTTTTTTTTTCACAGCTCGGAAGATTGATTGAAGTATCACTTAAAGTTCTCAAAATGCCGGCGGGTAGCGGCCGAAAGCTTATTATTATTATTATCCTAACTATACGTGGCCTTAGCGTAGATGGCTAAAGTCGGACCCTCGATTGGGGGATCGGAGAAAATCTGGGTTCGATGCCGGATCAAAAAATTTATTTTTTTTGTTTATTTGTTTTGAATGGCTGGAAGGTTGGTTTAAGTTTCAGTTATAGTTCTCAAAATGGCGACAGTTGCAAGCAAGCAGCTGCAAGGCAGTTATTATCCTAACTTATATTTTTTTTTTACCGCTGCTTGATACCAAAGCCTCATTAAGCCTAATGCAATTGTTCGGAGCCTTGGGCAAAGATGGTTTAAGTGTGATTCTCGATCGAGGAATCGGGGAATCGTTTTAAATTAATATAACTTATTAACGCATGCACAAAAAAAAAAAAAAAACACGAAAAAAAAGTAACCTGGATTGTAATGGACACACATCTACACAACCTGCACAAAATGCATTACAGGCATCGGGAAACAATATATTTTTTTTATTTTAGTGTTATATTACATTTTTCAGCGAATCGTGCAAGTATATGCCAGCTATAATATATGATTTGATTAAAGTCAATCATAAGGGATATAAACATCTGACCAAAGTTACAATACTTTCCTCAGGGAATATTATTTTTACAGCGGCCAGAGCCGTAATGGGA
The DNA here is from genome assembly GCA_018153105.1 of Drosophila rufa. NCBI lineage: Eukaryota > Metazoa > Arthropoda > Insecta > Diptera > Drosophilidae > Drosophila > Drosophila rufa. The sequence continues at coordinate 4,036,115 of JAECXS010000173.1, read as the reverse complement.
TTGTTTGTAATTTTTTTACCACTACGCGTTAAGCTCATGGATTTCTTTGTTGATAGCGGGTGGCTCCAGTTTAACAAAGACTAGGCAGACTAGCTTTGTTTTGTCGAAACGGCTTCTGGGCAGTGTTGCCAACTTTTTCTGAGAAAAAAAGCTGTTTTCGGCGGGACAAGGGTAGAAAAAAAGCTGTATTTTTTGCAAAAAAAAAATCAAAAAAAGAGCAAAGATATTCATACAAATTTTGAAATTAAACAAAAGAAAAAAATCTTTTTACTTTCAAAAAAAGGTGAAAAAAAGCGCACAACTTTTTCTCTTTATTATTCCTGGTACACATAGATTTCAAGGGTATTAAAACTTCGTGCAAACCGTGAATGTATGTTACAGGCAGAAGGAGGCAGCTTCGACCCCGTAAACTATATACTATTGAGCTACCAAATTTGGTAATCAACATTTCAATCTATTGCACGCAGATAATGTTTTAGAATTTAGCCACGTCCACTTCCTGTCTCCCAAATTATAAAAATTCTAAAATAATCTCTTGACTTTCGGTTAAGGAAAAAATTATAGGATATATAGTTTTATGCGGAAAATTTTTTTTTCTGAAAATTTAGAATTTGAGAGATATTAGCAATAAGGTTGAAATTTTAAGGCAGGCCCGCAACCATTGCAAATGCAGGCTGCGTAGCATGTAGATTTTAGTTGGCTTCAAAAGTTACTTAGTTTTGCAGGTAATGTATTAAACTCGGAAGGCAGCCGATTCATCTCTCCAAGTCTTAAAATCCGGGTGTTGAAGCCATGCCAAGCGTCTCAAAATTTTTGTTTAAACACTTTCGGCATTTTTCACAAATATGTGAACTTGCACATAAAGATATAAAGATATTCACATCAATATTCTGTCAAAGCAGATTGTCTTTTCTTGACTATAATCTCTTTGAGAGTTGACACTCTCGATAGAATATTGATATAAAAAAAAGTTGATAAAAAGTCGATTTAAAATTAATAATAGCTAGAATTTCCGCTTCACGCTGTTTGAAAAATATACCCGCAAGTCAAGAATAAAAAAAGCTGAAAATGACGGGGAAACAGCTGATTTGGCAACACTGCTTCTGGGTCAATATAGTAAAGTGAGTTTAGGCTTTCCTTAATGTGGTCATCCGGAGTGGAGTGATGTACTCCTCGGATGACTATGCGGTACCATCTTTCTTAAACTGCCAGGTATGAAATGGTACATTTTTTAAGTTAAGCGACTAGGAAATGGCTCTGTACGCATCTGATTCTGCGGCCAGATCGAAACAGAATTATCTGGGTGGCATTTTACAGAGTATTTTGTTGGGTGATTGATCTTATCTGTGGATTTGATAAGTCCGCTAAGATTTGCACAATTTTTAACCACAATTGGGGGTGGTTTGAGAGACGGTGGTGTTTCGTTGCTGCCAGGGGGCTGGTTAGGACTACGATTGCTGCTGGTGTTGTTGTTGCTATTGTTGCTGTTACTTGTTGCTGATGTTGTTATTGCCGTTGGTGTTCCAATTGGTGTTGCTGGTGCTGGTACTGGCTTGGTCCGAGTGGTTATGGATGACGGTTTGTGAAACGATAACTTCATCGTCTGCATCCATATCCGACAGTTCAGAGAACCAATTAGCAGATACACTTAACTTTGGGCAACTTGAATTTCTAGTAATTTTTTAATTTGGATTGGGGGCGCTTGATTGTAAACGCCGTTTGTTATTAGTGGTACGTGGGGTCCACCGATCGTCGTCGTTAGCCATGGCTTCTGGCTCAGGATGTAAGCCTTGAGGAGACAAGGGTCGAGCGTTTGTAGAGGTCAAGGCATAAATGGTGCTAAATTGTCTTATAGATGTATTTAATGCATTTTCTTTTGGGCCGCAGCCATTGTCGCTGCAATGTTTAAATCCGATTCAGACATAGTGGGAGTTTTGAACTGATTAGCAGGGTATGAAGGGTATGGACGTCCACGACCTGCACGCAAGTGGCGATTGGTGCTCTCAGAGAAGAGTGAATCTTGAGAATTCAAAGGGGCCACAACCGGGCGGGGAAACTTGCTTATTCGAAGAAAATACAATTTTTTTTTAAAAGAAAATTTTTCTTGGAAAAAAAATTTTGAATTTACAGAGCACAAAAAATGAGACGTCCGTACACGTTGACAGTAAAGTCGAGAATGAGTTATAAAGTAAATATTATGTTTAAATGTCGCTTCTCTATGATCGTATAAATACAAGTTATTTTGCCGAACAGTCGGGTTTTTTATAGCCGGTACCCATAGGGTACAAGGGTATTATAAGTTAGTGCCAACCGAGAATGTATGTAACAGGCAGAAGGAGCCATATCCGACCCCATATATTCTTGATCAGCGTCACCAGCCGAGTCGCTTTAGCCATGTCCGTCTGTCCGTCGGTCCGTTTTGGTAAATAAATCTTAGAGACTATAGGAGGTAGAGTCACCAAATTTGGTGACAGCATTCTTATCCCTTGGGTTAGGGTAGTGTGTGCCTGTCGCCGCGTCAAGCTGACTCAGCCAGTAGGAGTTGGCAGTCACATGCCGACTACTGCAGACCGACCATACGTGGTGAAGAACCACATCCTGCTCGAGGTGCCCCTGCTCTAGACTAAATATGGCGGATCTAGAGAGGACAACTCGAAAAAAACCCGTAATCACCGGTGTTACCGTACCGTGCCCCTGTGAGGAATGGCACTACGTTAGTATGTCTTTTAACGGTGGCTTCCGGATACCTGGCACCTCCGGTCGTATGCCCGATCCGGGGTATGAGGCTCTACCCAGGGGGATACCTCCTTCCTCAATACTCGTGGGACCAACTTATGGATACTATCGAAAATACCCGCCAAGAAACAGGGTGCTCTAGCAGCCCCAAGTCGTGTCAAATCGAACCCATCCGGGAGCCTGAAGATGCTATGGACGTTTGTTCACAAAGCTCTGGCACCGACAGCATCACCAAGGAAGAGGAAGAAACCCTTCTCACCTCCCCAAAGGATGAAAAGCCAAAGCGGATCGCGTTATCGGGCGCCGCAAGGAAGAGGCTGCGCAGACATCTTGCGAACGGCATACCCATGGAGGAGGCCAAAAGGCTCGCTCAGAAGCCTATGGACCCTCCAAGGGCAATGCCCAGCAGGAGTGGCGCTACAGCCAATAAACGAGTTAGATCGGGCAACACGACCCCAGAAGAGGCGTCGACTAAGAGGGCCATGTTCAAAACCGCGGCACCTAGCGCCCTGACGAAGGGTGTTCCTGCGAATGTATCGCCGGCCACGGAGGCCTCAGGACCCTCCACAAAAGCAGCAGCGGCTGGGCAGGCAACACAAGAGCAGTCATCCGAAGTCGGTGTCATGGCCTCTTATAGAGATGTTGCCAGCTCGGTGAAGATGGCAATACTCCCGGCCAACTACCCCGAAAACCTCCTTACTACGGAACAGCTCCACAGCATTCAATCCGCAATCCTACCGAGGGTGATGGCGCTGAGACACGGCTCTGTGAAGCCGCTGTTCTCCGGCTGCACCTTCCGCCCTGGATGGATGACGATAACATGCGGAAATGCGGAGACAGCCGCGAGGCTAAGTACAGAGGGACCAAAGCTCGGCTGTGGAAGGACGCCCACATCAAGGTGGTCTCTGAGCCTCCATGTGCCGTTGTCTTCATTGGATACTTTCCGCTTCCGAATGCGGACATGAAGACGGACGAGATCCTGAAGCTCGTCGAGGGTTAAAACAGCGGCCTGCGCGTGGGAAACTGGCGAGTCTTTCACCGCGAGATATGGCAGAACATGGTAGTCATCACGATTGCGCTGGACCCAGTCTCGGCCGATAAGATGAAGTCGCTGGCGTACCAGCTGTACTTTGCGTGGGGCACGGCTACACTTAAGCCAAAGGCCAGCGCGCAGCCGAAGGCACGGGCGGTGGCTCTTGCTCTCGCAGCGGAGAAGCCCACCTGCTCCAAAGCCGTCTTATCGGACACGGCTGCACCAGCGTTACAGGATGCCGCTGACGGCAAAATCAGGAAGTCCAGCGGCAACGAGGCTAGTGGCACCGCAGCTGCCCAAGAGCCCGCAGCGACGCGGAAAATCCTGCGCCCTCCCCTCTATGGCCGCGTCACGCGTGGATCAGGCGCGTAAATAAGGGTGTGAGGCGCACACCTGAGGAAGAGGCGCACGAACCGAGGCCGGAAGATGGCGGCCAGGGGCCGCAATAAGGCGGACTAATGTCCTATCCCCCTGCCCCCACTTTCCCCAACACCCGGAGACACCTCAGATGTCTCCAAGCAAAGGTTTGCTACAATGGACATAGCATTTATCCAGGAGCCATGGGTAAATGCCGGACGTGTCCTGGGGCTAAGCACCCCATCCGGAAAACTGCTATATGCAAACGACCAACCTCGCCCCAGAGCGGCGTTGTTAATTAATAAAAATCTAACATTCGTTCCCCTATTACAGTTCATCACTGAGGACCTGGTGGCAGTTTGGGTTAAAATACCCACTGCCCACGGCGAACAAGAGGCAGTCCTGGCCTCCGCCTATCCGCCCGGTGACACTGACGATGGCTACCTGTGCCCTGGTCGAGCACTGCCAGAGAAACCGTCTCCGGTGGTTTATCGCCTGCGATGCTAATGCGCATCACACGGTCTGGGGGAGCAGTGACATAAACAAAAGAGGTGAGTACCTTCTTGAGTACATTATTAGTAATAACGTAGGTTTACTAAATCAGGGCAGCGAGCCTACATTTATTAACGCGATCAGAGAGGAAGTCCTTGACCTAACTCTCTGTAGTCTAAATATGTTGTCCGTTGTCTCAAACTGGCACGTTGCGAGTGAGATCACCATGTCTGATCACCAGCACATCCGATTTGATATAGGACGTGCCTTGCAATGTAGCCTAGTTACTAGAAATCCCAAAAACACAAACTGGGATCTTTTCTGTTTTGAACTTGAGCAATCCAGAGACTGTTCCAACCGTCCGATAATATCCATAGGTGAGCTAGAGCGAGAGGCTACTGTGCTTCACACAAACATTGAATCGGCATATCACGCTAGCTGCGAACAAAAAGTTCGTAAGATCAGAAGGGCTGTTCCCTGGTGGAACAAGAGCCTTGACGATCTTAAAAAGGCTGCGCGAAGGCTCTTCAATAAAGCGAAGAATGGGAAGGCCACATGGGATTCCTATAAATGTGCTTTAACGCTCTACCACAAAGAGCTGAGAAGGTCAAAACGGGCTACGTGGCGCCAACACTGCGGGCAGATTTCAACTCTCCCGGAAGCTGTCAGGCTACAAAAAGCCCTCTCAAAAGACCACTCAAACGGCATCTGTATATTGAAAATGCCAGATGGAACACACGCAAACAAGCCAACGGAAACGAGTAGTCTACTCCTGACTAGTCATTTTCCGGGGTGCGTGGCTGTGTAGCAACCCAACTCAGAAAGTGAGGCACCAACCTACCTCTCTGGGATTGGAGAGTGCCCACACCTGCGCGTCGCTATGGTGGCATACTCCAACAGGACTGAGGGAAGGGAACCCCCCTATCAATCAAAACGTGTTGGAAGCATGCCCTAAAGTTTGTTTCATCAAAATAGTGTACAATGGGCTATACAAAGTTTTAGTCCATACAAATCCCCTAGACCGGATGGAATTTATCCATGCCTGTTGCAGCGGGGACTGCACCAACTCGCACTCCCCCTGGTCCGTCTATTCCGAGCTAGTCTCGTGCTTGGACACATACCAAGCAAATGGGCTAAAGTAAAAGTTGCCAACGTCCTATAGACCGATTAGCCTTAGCTCCTTCTTACTTAAAACTATGGCCAGCACATCAGGGAGGTAAATCTCAAGCATCTTCCCCTACGTAAGTACCAATACGCGTACCAAGCTGGTAAGTCAACCGAGACTGCCATTCACTGCCTTACAACAACCATTGAAAAGGTGCCTTTCTAGACATCTCAGGAGCTTTTGACAACACTTCATATGAGGCTATCCGTGCCTCTCTTGTACGTAAAAATGTCTCCACACCCATTATTAGGTGGATTCTGGTAATGCTAAAATCCAGAATCATAACTGTAGACCTAGGAGGAACCATGACCTCAATCAAAGCCACAAGGGGGTGCCCACAAGAGGCCCACTCTCTCCTCTCTTGTGGACTCCGGTCATCGACGAGCTACTGTATGAGCTCAACATCTTAGGATTCCCCACTCAAGGCTACGCTGATGATCTAGTCATCTATATAGTGGGCTGGCATTAGCAAACCATCTCGGATCGCATGCAGCAAGCCCTAAATATAGCCAGCAGATGGTGTCAGGACAAAGGACTGTCCATAAACCCGTCTAAAACTGTTCTAGTTCCATTTACCAGGAAAAGGTCTCTTTCTCTAACTAGACCATCCCTTAATGGATCCACCATTGATTTTTCGGTTGAAGCCAACAACCTAGGAGTTTATACTTGACTCCAAGCTCAACTGGAATTCGCACCTCGAAAAGGCAATAAATAAAGCCACCCGAGCATATTTCGCTTGTAATAGGCTTTTCGGTAGAACATGGGGCCTAAGTCCCAAAATGATCTACTGGTCTTTTAACACTGTGGTAAAACCGATTCTAACCTCTCTTGCTTGGTGGACGAAATCTACCCAGAAGACAGCTGCGGCAGCACTTACCAAAATACAAAGACTGATCTGCATAGGCATCACTGGAGCCATCCGGACATGCCAACTGCAGCACTTGGAGTCATAACTGGCATACGCCCTCTAACCATAACCCTGAAAAAGGAGGCCTGCCTGGGGGCACTTCACCTTCAAAATATCACCGACATAAAAAGTGGTGATCCGGGCCCGGTGATACCGGTCATTTACGGGTTCTCGAACCCCTAATAAACGAGCCCATTCTGCGCGTAACTGACGAACTGAAACCTGAACTTATTTTCCACAGAAACTTCTCTGTAGTCTTGCGCACCAGACATGATTGGAATACAAAATCAATATCTCTGCCCAGTGGATCACAAACGTGGTACACTGCCGGGTCAGAAATCTGTGCTCGTGAATTCCTTCGCAGGAAAATGCAAGGCGCACGGATTTACATCTTCTCTGACAGTCAGGCGGCGCTCATAGCGCTGAAATCCTTCACGATCTCCTCCAGACTTGTAGAGAACTGTTTCCATCAGCTGAACGCCCTTGCTTCCAAGAACATCTTAACGGTGGGTTGGGTTCCATGGCATGAAGGCTATATAGGAAACGAGGTGGCAGACTCCCTGACTAAACGCGGGGCGATGACACCACTAATCGGCCCTGAACCGTTCTGTGGAATTTCGAAAGGACACAAAAGAGAACTGCTCAGGAAATGGGAGGAAAAGGAGATAAATCGCCACTGGACCGACAGTGCAGGGCTGAGACAAGCCAAACAATTCCTCGTCCCCCAGATTTCGCGTTCTAAGCGCATCATCAACTTAAAAAAGAGTGAAATTCGCACTCTAACAGGCTACCTAACGGGTCACTGCAACCTAAGGTATCACCTTAAGCAATTAAAACTTTCAGAAATCGACCATGCTGATTCTGTGAGATGGAGCAAGTAACATCAGAACATGCTCTATGTGAATGCCCCTCGCTAATCAGACCTCGACTTCAACAACTAGGAGGTGAACTTATCCCCCCCTACAGGATTTGGGAACAGACAGACCCCGCCAAAGTGCTCTCCTTTATCAAAAGCCTAGGTGTAGAGGCTCTACCCTAATCCTACAGGCCGGCACAAAAGACCTAACATCTGGTTGCGGTGCAACAAGGCCCATGTAATAATAATAATATCCCTTGCACGCAGGTCAAGTTTGTATTCAAATTTGGCCATGCCCACTTCCGCCTCCAAAAATCATAACAACGTTATATAAGCTATAGTCGTGATTTCGGCTTAAAGTAAATAGATAAAATAGATAATAACGTTTTCTATAAATTGGAGTTAAATCGGATGATAAACATGGAAGTTATTAACAATTAAGTTTCTGTGTATGTTTGTTCCTTCTCTGTGCGAATGAGTGTTAATCAACATTTTCCTAGCAAAATTTGTCTTTTTTGGGTGTTGCTCAACATGTTCCTAGCAACATTTGTCTTTTTTTGATGTTGCTCAACATGTTTCTAGCAACATTGGTCTTTATTAACCAACATTTTAATTTTTCATGTTCATGGGTTATTTTATTTCACCCACTATGTTTTGGCTACCGGGAATCTCACAATCGCTCACACTCGACTGTTTTCCCACTTGTTTTTTTGCGTTTCTTCCATTTTTTTTAATTATAAAAAACTAAACAGGTAGTAAAATAGAACGGTTTCGACAACTATTGACCTAATTTTGGCTGAACTGAAATAAAATGTATTAACTGAATAAAAAACAAAAAACTAAAAATAACTTAAAAGTAAAAAAAAATTTTAATGTCTTGCATTTTGCGGGACTTTAACTCAGATCTTTCTTGCATAAAACCGTTTGCCCAGCTCTGAGACCTCTAGGCCATGCTATATATTACGTAATTGACTGAGATTGTCACATAATAGCTTTCATACTTTCTTAATGAAAATATGTTTTTTTATTGTAATAGAGATGCACAAGCAAGTGTGTGTTAAAGAGAAAAGAGATCGATTCCTGACAAAAACAATGGCGCCAAATACGCAGAACAGAAAGATCATGATCAAGAAATGAAAAAAAATAACAAAATTCACTTTCATAATAAAATGTATAAATTGATTAAAAAGGAGAAAAAAAAAATAAGAATCTGAAATACAAATTTGAACTCAGACCTTTCTTGCATAAATACTGGCATAAATCCTCCAACTGAACCTTCCACGATGGTTCCGGCTGGGCAATGGGCACATTATTATCCCGGATAATAACGGGTAATGCAATGCCGCTTGGTCTGTCCAGGGTAATGCAGTATCTAGCTAAGACAACGGTTTGATTCTTGCGGCCTCCCAAAGTCGGAGGAAATGAATTAGTAGCCATTATTGGAGGTGCCTGGCGGTAGGCTTAGAACGCAAGTGGGTGGTCCCCCGTAAAATAAACCAGTATAAAGAAAGCAACCGGGGCTGGGATGTTAGCCCAAACGTCAGACGGAAGCGTGACTTCTACCACCAGCGGGCACGGGGAGGAGCAAACCTATCTGCGTGTCGCCAGCGGTCACACCTCTGGTATGACGGGAGCAGGTCATACCAGTTGCAACGTTATTGCCACTACTACAAAAACACCACTGGGCAAGCTAAGCCGCACAGATGCCATCGTCGAGACAGACATGTACCTGGAGAGCGTGCAGCTTACGCCCAAAGACAAAGAGACTCTTCTCCGCTCGCCAAAGCCAGGGACCAGCTCCCTGCGCAGGGACGAGCCGATGCGCTAAAGCGAGGGGATGAAGGCGAAGGCGCAATATAAGGCTGCCCTCAAAATTCAGAGCCCTCTTCAGTGAGGAGAAGGAAAAGCTGGCCTGGTCAGAGCGAAGGAGGATCCTCCACATTGCGAGCCCACTATCCAAAGAGGCGGGCCAATATGTGGTCCTTCAAATTAACAAAGAGGCGGAGGATGTCCTGTATCCACGATTCGGGAATGGCGTGGGGCATAGGTAGCGTATACAAAGATGCGCATACCCTGCAGACGGGTGAGGTGTAAAAGGACCTAGGTCTGGAGTCCATCGTCAATGCCGCCCAGGATCTGCCGCTGGAAGGTTCGGAGGAGGAGGAGGACGGTGACCTGACTGTAGTAGTCAACCCGTCAGGAGGTGTGCAGAGTGCCCATGACCTTGAGGGTGCTGAAGCTCAACCTCCATAAAAGCAAGGTTGCATCGACGGAACTCCTGATTGCCATGGAGCAAGGGTCCGTTGACACAGCCTTGGTCCAGGAGCCATGGATTGCCTGTGGCAATTCCGTGGCCGGACTACGGTCCTCCAATTACAATCTGTTCTACGCACCATTGGTAAGCAGAAATAGAACTGTCATACTCGAGCGGAACGGTATCCACGCTAACCTTATGTCTCATTACAGCTCTAATGACCTAACTGTGGTGATGCTAGAGAGCGAGGAGAAGCGCCATTTGGTAGATTCCTGCTACATAGCGCACGACAGGCCAGCTCCACCTGAGGAACTCAGGAGCCTATTAGAATCCGGCCCGAAAGACCAGCAGCTGCTCGTGGGTGCAGACACCAACGCACATCATAGCGTGTGGGGGAGCCCCGACATCAACGACAGAGGTGAAACACTCTTAAAATTTATTCTATCAAGCAACTTATCTATAGAAAATGTGAAGGAGGAGCATAACATACATACGTAAGCCCCACTTCATTAAATGTACTAGACATAACACTATTCACAGGACAAAGTACTATGCTATTGGGATAGAGTCCTCGAAAGACCATCCTTCTCAGACCACAGGTACATCCAATTCGAATACGATTTCGAACATGCGCCAAAGCTGACAGTCTATACAAACCGCCGGATTCCCACACTTTCCAGGATGTATTTTGCGGGATTTGAGCACAGATCCTTCTTGCATAAAACCGTTTGCCCAGCGCTGAGACCTATATTATATATTACGTAATTGACTGAGATTGTCACATAATAGCTACCATATTTATACCCGGTACTCATAGGGTACAAGGGTATTATAAGTAAGTGCCAACAGAGAATGTATGTAACAGGCAGAAGGAGGCATCTCCGACCCCATAAAGTATATATATTCTTGATCAGCATCACCAGCCGAGTCGATTTAGCCATGTTCGTCTGTCTGTCTGTCCGTCCGTTTGAAACAACAGATCTCAGAGACTATAAGAGCTAGAGTTACCAAATTTGGTGACAACATTGGAATCTGTTGCACGCAGATCAAGTTTGTTTTAAAATTTCGCCACGCCCACTTCCGTCCTCAAAAATCATAAAAAACGTAAAATAAGCTATACTCGTTATTTTCGGGTTAAAGTTTATAGATAAAATAAATTAACGTTAAATATCGGACGTTTTCTGATAATTTCAGTAAAATCGTATGATAAACATGCGAGATATTAGCAATAAGGTTAGAATTTTAACACATTCCCCTAAGGCACTGCTGTTGCTGTTGCAAGCTGTAGCCGACAGGTGGCGCATTCGAGCCTTGGCCGCGCGATATAATGGCGCCAACTGCTGAAGAAATGACAAAAGCATATAGCAAAAAATAACAAAAAATAGCATAATTAATTTTTTGGCGTTCTTATAAAATGTATCATTCATATTTAAGTATGACATTAAATTGTTTAGGTCGGTTTAATGAAAATATGTTTTTTTATTGTAATAGAGATGCACAAGCAAGTGTGTGTGAAAAAGAAAAGAGATCGATTCCTGACAAACAAAATGGCGCCAAATACGCAGAACAGAAAGAGTATGATCAAGAAATGTCCAAATATAACAAAATTCACTTTCATAACCCAACTTCGACAGAACTGATATAAAATGTATAAATTGATTAAAAAGGAGAAAAAATAAATAAGAATCTTAAATAAAAATTTGAAGTCAGACCTTTCTTGCATAAAAGCATTTGCCCTGCGCTGAGACCTCTAGACTATGCCTGAGATCCAATTCGAGAGGCGATTTATTTTAAGAAGTATTGAAACAGTATCATACAGTATGAATTATTTCAAATTGCCTTTTAATGTAAAGCACAATAGTATAGGTACCGGGTATCTCGGAGTCGAGCAGTCTCGACTGTAGCTTTCTTACTTGTTTTCTATAGCTTCGGTTCCGTGCAATTGTCGCTTTTCTTAGAACGCATAAATATGACTTCTGTCTGATGGAACAAAACAATCTGGTCGAAATGCTTCTAAATTTAAAAGGTGGTCATTAATAATGTTCAAGAAGGATGAAATAAGGTTTTATTTAAAAAACCTGTTTACTTTAATGTTTAAATGGAATTTTTACCAATAAAAAAAGGTATAAAAGACATATCATCAAAGGGTGGCAGCCCTCTTGGACCGATAAATAAACAATTTCTTCCTTTATTTGGCTTCAAAACAAACAAACAAAAAAAGTAAAGGCATTTAAGCATTCTTTATACTTTTCAAAACATCCAAGTCATCTGCTTGAGCAATAAAAACGACTAAATATTTCGATAACAAAACGATGACAAAAATTTGTGAAAACCGGAGCACCTAAAAACGAAAACGTACGTTTTTGGTCTAAAACGAAAACGAAAAATAAAAGTGAAAACCGCAGCACGCCTGAATGTAAAAACACGCGCTTGGGTTTAACGTTATCTTTTATTACTTGCTTTAGTTGCATTAAGAAGTTTGCTTGAAGCAGTTGTAAAACTCATCTATTAATAGTTAAATAAAATAATTAATTTCAGTTTCAGATATCAGGTAAGATATTGCCATAATAAAGTAAGTAATCAGGCAGGCTCCGGTTTTCACTTTCACAAGATTCTCTCGTTTTCGTTTTCGAAAACGAAAAATCGGTGCTCCCGTTTTCACTTTCACAAGACTTTTTCGTTTTCAAAGTTTGGCCAAGTTTGCTTTGTCGAAATGAAAAGTAAATGCCTTTTTCAAAAGGAAGAAAATAGTTGACTCCTTGGTCTATTGATGTTCATTTCACACCATCAGTAGATCAATCTAATTCGTATTTATTTTTTAAATAATTATTTTCTGACCCCACCTCGAATTTGGGAACAAACTATTTGCCGTCGGCAACAACATCTTTCGTTTTGGTTGCCAGTGAAAACCGGAGCACGCCTGAATATATTACTTTAGAGTCGAAGGCCACAGCTGCTACTGCTCGGTTAAATAATTATTAAGTTTAACATTGTATGCTAAACTTAATTTGTTAAATAAATAAATAAATAAATATTACATTTATTTCCGACCTGGTATGAAAGTATATAAAAGTATATAAAATAAAATATTTTTCATTTCAAACATCGTTTATTTTTAGGTCATAATATTATAAGGTGAGTTCCAAAGTAAACAGGACTTTAAAAAACAAGACAGAACAAATAGTTTTTTCGGCGAAATCAATTTATTTTATTAAAAGTAGTCTCCTTCTGCTTTAATACAGCGTTTTGCACGGTCCAAAAGCATGTCGAACGAGTGTTTTAGCTTGTTGCCCGGTATGGCCGCCAGTATGCCGGTGCAAGCCTTTTGAATGGCCTCTACGCACAGTGGTCGATATGGTCAATCTAGCGTCATTTAATTCAAATTTCAAAGTTTCGATTGTCGATAAATTAATTTATTTTATAAAAGACTATAATCCCCTGTTTTGGGGCATATTTAGTATTTTTCGTTTTTATCGATAGTTTCACAGCTGTGAGCTTATAAACATACTATATGCGCACCATACTGGTACGTGCAACTTTCCCGCCATTTTTTCGATGCTTGGTAAAACGCTTGTATAATTAAAAACAAAAAGGAAAAAAGGAAGAAATCTGTTTTGAACAGAAGATATAGGTATGTATATTTACTTAATACTGTGTTTGTGACCTGTTCTTAAATGTTCTAATCTGAATTCAAAGTTGAATTTACTAATACTGAATGTCTTTCTTATTAAGCTGACCTAAACTTTGATGGGTGTGAAGTAGACTCATCCATCGTCATCCAATCTAATTTTCCTTTAATTCGTTAATATATATCGTTGTCCTCGTCCTGTGTCAAAATGGTGTGCAACTTCGAGCAACCTTACAGAAAAAATTCCTTTTTAGGTCCAATGTCGGTGATCAAACGTGAACTTTTCTTGGTCTGGTACAATGAAAAAATACCTCTTCGCAAAGTATCGGCGGTGGAAGGATATGTTTTTAGCAAACTTTTAGATAAAAATTTGTATGAAGACTATGAACTTAAGGAAGTTTATATCAAACTGAGCAATTTTATCTCACACTTGGCGGATAGATGGAAGAAAAGTCATCGTATATTGAGGAAATTCGAGGAAACTCACAAACAGTGGCTGGATGGTTCTCTTATTTTAATAGATCCTTCAACTAAAGCTGGACGACCAGAAAAGCGGTTTGTTGATTGTTCACAAAAAACAAAACAAATGAAAATAACTGGAATGCACGCAACATGCGATGAACTTATGGTAGCGACTAGTTTAAGCCTTTACAAGGCTGGTAAACGAAGCGAATCCACAGTTGTTTCAATGATGCAATCAACAGCTGGAATAGCAAGAAAAATGAAGAAATGTGACTCTACGGATGTATTGCTTCCCATTCAATACACACCAGATGAAGCATTCATATAAATTGATGCAAGCAGGAGCAAAGGTGAAGAATGCCAATATATATCCACCATATGAAGCTATTCTAGCAGCTAAAAAGGTGCTACCCTAGCGAAATTGTGGTATCAGAGTCAGTTGCTGAAATAAGTTTACAAAGTATGGTAGATCACACAGTTTCTAGAATTTTTGAATCACAACCAGATGCATTTCACAAAACTTCGTTACTTTGCGATGAAAAAATTACTGTTATCTACAAATGGGGCTGCGATGGAAGTAGCGGTCACTCTAATTATCGTCAAAGCTTAGGGGATTGTGAAAACAGACTGACAGATGAATATTTGTTTGCAGTTTGTTTAGTGCCTTTACAAATAAAGCTCGGCTCTACTGTGATTTGGAAAAATCTAAAACCATCTTCAACCCGCTACTGTAGACCCATTAAAATAATTTGCCAAAAAGAAACCACAGATTTGGTTCGTATTGAAGTAGAAAACATTGAAAAGCAAATTCTGAATATCATTCCAACAGATATAGGAAAATTTAAACTATATCATGATTTTCACATGACAATGATTGATGGTAAAGTTTTCAACGTTGTTGCAGAATCGTCTTCACAAATATGTGGTATCTGTAAAGCTTCACCAAAGGTAATGAACGACTTAAAGTTACTCCAGACATTACAACCTCGGGAGAATTTATACCGATTTGGTTTGTCGACCTTGCATGCATGGATTCGTTGTTTTGAGTGCATCTTACACATCGCTTATAGATTACCAATAAAAAAATGGCAAGTTAGAGAAGCAGATAAAGATATAGTTCATCAAACAAAACGCAAAATTCAAGAAAATCTAAGAATTCATATGTCACTGTTGGCCGACATTCCTACAGCAACCTCCGGAAATACTAACAGTGGCAATACAGCCAGACGTTTTTTTCAACAACCACGATTGGCGTCTGAACTGACTGGAGTAAACGAGAAGCTAATTTGCAGACTTAGCACAATTCTTCGTGCCTTGGCTTGTGGATATCAAATCGATACTAATATCTTTCGACAATATGCTTTCGATACCGCAAAGCTTTTTGTAGATGAGTATCCATGGTTTTACATGCCATGCTCTATACATAAAATTTTAATTCATGGAGCTGACATTATTGAAGTTGTGCCGCTTCCTATAGGACAAATGTCAGAAGAAGCATTGGAAGCAAGGAACAAAGACTGTCGCAATATCCGTGAGCACCACACAAGGAAGAACTCGAGAAGGAACACCATGGAGGACTTGATCCATGCACTTCTATGTTCATCCGACCCTTTAATAACCAATTTACAAAAAACAAATTCAATTCCAAAAAACAAAAATATATATTTAGATAAATATGTAATCGAGCTACTTTGCAAAGAAAATTTAGATAATATTTGTGAAGACTCTGACGACAATAATTCAGATGGGGAATAAAAAATATTTGTTTTGTTTTCATATAGTTATTCTTTAAAATGTTTCTTACGTTATAAAAAAAAAATGAATAAAATCGAACAAGTATTTCAGAAGTTATTAATTAAATGCTGCTAGATGAGCGATATCGACCACTGTGCTACGTCTGCATAACGCTTTCCTTTCATCGGCAAATGCATTTTTCCGAAAACGTAGAAGTCGCACGGTGTCATATCAGGTGAATACGGGGAGTGGTTGATGGTTAAAATGTGATTTTTGGTCAAATAGTCGGACACAAGAGTCGATCGATGAGACGGCGCATTATCGTGCATCAAACGCCAACTTCCATCTTCGCGATATTCGGGCCGAACACGTCGAATACGGCGCACCAAATGCTTCAAAACTCCAAGGTAGAATACCGCATTAACGTTTTGGCCGGGTGGAACAAATTCTTTGTGGACAATACCCTTGGAATCATAAAAACAAATCAGCATTGTCTTCACTTTTGACTTCTCCAGGCGCGATTTTGTGGGTTTTGGCTCGTCCGGCGCCTTCCATTCAGCACTCTGGCGTTTCGTTTCGGGATCATATTGAAAACACCACGTTTCGTCACCAGTCACAATCTTGTAAAGGAAGTTCGGGTCTTTTTTTGCCTCTTTAATGATGTCCTTCGAATGTTGAATTCTGAGCCATTTTTGGACGTCAGTCAATTTGTGAGGAACAAACCGTGCACACACCTTTTGTAAGTCCAAATGTTCGGTCAAAATGATTTTTTATGAATTCACGCACAGATTCGATGGAATTTTCGGTGATCACGGATTTTGGTTGGCCCACATGTTCATCGTCATTTATGTCCTCACAACGATTCGGTAAAAGTTTTACCAATTTTAAAACAAAATTTAATGTTGGCTCTTTGTTCGAAGCTCATTTTCGCACCGATGACAAAAACATACTGACACTTAAAACGCAATAACCTCACTTCCAATAGATGAAATGTCATTAAATTTTTACTGGAAGTCGATAAACGATAGCAGATTCTAACGCACCAGTTGACATATAGATGGCGCCACTAGAGGGCGCTAGATTAAAAAAGTCCTGTTTACTAAAATTTTTATTTCAGATAATATTTGCGTTTTACGGTGAGTGTTTATAATTTTTCTTTCCCATTTATTATTTTTCTAGCGTTATTAAATTATAGCATTATTATTATTTTCAATATAATTGCATCTCTTCACTAATCATATAAAAGATTTTACTGAACGATTAAATTAACATACATATATTATATGTACTTTACAAAACGAACAAAATACATGTTTTTAAATATATGTTGTTTTAATGGTATTAACGTATTCCCACAGTTCTACAACTGTTGGGGTCTTTTGAAGCGGTATTTTGCATGAAAGATACATTCTTACAGAACCTTTATTGATGTATGCTGATGATGTATCTTTTAGAAACTAAAGTTGGAAGCGAAACCCGAAGTGTAATTTACGTTATTTATAAGTTGCAAAAGAACGGTTGCAGCTTACAAAACAATATCTGTTGTTTCCGTGTTTCACCCCATATCACTGTGGACGGCAGTCCACGTAGTGACAATGTGCACCGCTAAGCACAATTTAACAAAAAATTTAAGCTTCACAGACCACTGTACCGCGATGATCACACAGACAGGCGCTTGGATTTTGTGCTTTCATAATTTGTCAGTGTGCGTGTTTGCTACGCATTTTGTATGGGAATTAGGCTAAACTTCAAAGATGGATTGTGACTAAACTAAGAGCGTTCCCAACATAATTTGTATACCCAAATGTACGTTGAAGCACCCCCAATCTATGGTTTTTATTTTTTATTTTTTTGGAAGGGGCTCAGTTAATAGAACATTACCGAAATAATAATAGCTTTGCCTTGACATAATTTATCTAAGTATTATATTTTTTATATTTTCTTTTTTTTAAGTTTTTTAAAAATGGCTCTAACGATTTTGATAGTCACTTAAGGCCATATAGCCCTTAAGATTGCTCAACTTTTGGTATACAACACATATCTGGGAAAATTCGCTTTCTCGAGATATTACTCATTAAAATTAGTAGCAAAAATCCCATATACCAAACCTTTTACATGCACTATACATACATTTATGTAAAAAATCATGTAGAGTCATATAGAGATGTACACCATGCAATAATATTTGAAACCATCAAAGGAAACTTAAAATAATTTAAATTAATTAGATTAATTAATTAATCAAATTATTGCGTTTTCCGCTACTTTGGCGGGAAAACAGGAAATTTCTCGCGCCCATAACTTCTGAACGACTAAAGTTACAGAAACGTGCTATATGTAGTTGGAAAGGTATTTTGATATGATAATTACTTTGTCTTGACAAAATTTATCTAAATATTAAAATTAAGAATTAAGAATAAAAAGTTTTTAATTAGTTTAAAAATCGGCACGCTGCCAATTTTGCCTTTTTACATTTTTCAGCTAAGTGCCGATTTTGAAACTAATTAAAAACTTCTTAAATATTTTTGTTTAAATAACTATTAATCGTCACAAAATGTGGTATCAGATTTTTTTTGGATTGAATGTGCCATCGTCACTTTAATCTCACCTCGTTAAGAGGTGTTTTTATTTGATTAGAAACTAGTTCAATTATTTGTAATTTATTTTTGTTAACGTTACTATTAATCGTCACAAAATTTGATATCAGAAACTTTTGAAGTTGAAGGTGCCATCGTCCCTCTTATCTCACCTCGTTAAGAGTTGTTTTTGTTTGATAAATCTGAAAGGAAGACTGCAACATATTGAGAATGCATTCTTCACTGGCTGAGAACGCATAGAAATGTACTTGGTGAAGCGGCCAGACCCGACTGGGTTTGCTTGTTCTATTTATAGATTTCGTTTATTGCGTACACACTTCATAAGTGTTAGTGGGTTATGTGTGTATGTGTGCGCTGAAGCGACAGCACATTTTTGACAAAATTTCATTTTTGTGCTTTTGATAGAGCGAGAGCCAAACAACTTTGAAAATCGAAATAGTTTTTCTAGACTCCAGTTTCAACTCGGCCTATGGTCGTGCTGTTTAAAGCGTTCGATAAGGCTTTTTTAGTATACTGATTTTTTTTTATTATGAATTAAACATTTTTGTTTTTGTTTAATTGTTATTTTAGTTAAATAAGCCTCAAAGCAAATATTTTGTTATTAAATCTTTTTATTAAGCAAAAAACGTTTCTTGCAAAAAGAACGGGTGACGGGTTTGAAAAATAAAAACAGTTTTTAACTTGTTTAAAATATATTTAAAATATGCTGGAAAGCTTTTTCAATATTTTTTTTTTTTTATCAGCTTTTTAAATTTTATTTGATTTATACCTAAAATGAAAACTTTAGGTAACAATCAAAACAACTTCTCCCTCGATTTAAATTATGATTTTTTTTGTTTTTATACCCTTGCAGAGGGTATTATAAATTTGACCAGATGTTTGCAACGCAGTAAAGGAGGCATCTCCAACCCCATAAAGTATATATATTCTTGATCAGCATCACCAGCCGAGTCGATCTAGCCATGTCCATCTGTCTGTCTGTCCGTCTGTCCGTCTGTCGGTTTCTACGCGAACTAGTCTCTCAGTTTTTGAGCTATCGAGCTGAAATTTTCAGCATAGTCTTATTTCTTTAGCACGCAGTATATATGTCGGAACGACCGAAAACGGACTATATATACTATAGCTGCCATAGGAATGATGGCGAAATTAATGTAAAAAATATTTCAACTTCTCTGTTTTTCAACGTATTTCTATAAATTTTGAGATATAGCAGTTTTTATGGTTCTAGAATTACGGTTTTAATTTCATTAAGATCGGACCACTATATCATATAGCTGCCATAGAAGCGATCGGTCGATTTATATGAACATGTAAAATTCTACATGTAAAATGTAAAATTTACAAAATTCGATGTTTTTTCAACATTACTAAAGAGGTTCGATTTTCAATGATCCAATTGCAGACTGCAAGGGTATACCAACTTCGGTTTACCGAAGTTAGCTTTCTTTCTCGTTTTGTATGAGATGTCCCCTCTGTATATTCATACTCTTTAGCAGAACAGAAATAAAATGTATTAAAAAGGAGAAAAACTTAAAAAGCCAGTAAATAGAAATTTAAAATGAAAAATTCCTTGCATTTGGCGGGATTTGAACTCAGACCTTTCTTGCATAAAAATCGTTTGCCCAGCGTTGAGTCCTCTAGGCTATACCGTATATTACGTAATGGTCAGCGATTGTCACATATAATAGCTTCCACATTTTCCTAATGAATTTACAAAATTCTCTTGCATAACCCAACTTTGACACAACTGATATAAAATTTATTAATTGAATAAAAGGAATAAAAATGAATAAGAAGCTGAAATTAAAATTTCGCCGGACTTGAACTCAGACGTTTCATGCTTAAAAAGCGTTTGCCCAGTGCTAAAGCCTATAGGCTATCCATGGGAGCACAATCGTTTGGGTACACAAAAAAAAATTGTCATAGAATCTATACGAATGTTACATGAATTCAAAATGTTTTGGAATATTAAAAATGTCTTAATAAGTTGCTTATTGATTTTATACTTTCGAAAGTATAAAAATTATATAATTATATAATTATATAATTATATAAAAATTATACTTTCGACGTTATCAATTTTATACCATATGGTATAAAAGTTATACTTTCTAGTATTTTTATTTAGTATATTTGTAATACTATTTCGTATAAGTTTTCAACAAATCGTATAAATTCTATCCTCTTGCTTATATATTCTAAGCTATTTCGAAAAAAAATCTATACAATACATATTTTGTTCTATAAAAATCAGCTTTTTGCCCACACAAGGCATCACACAAGACAGCATCGTAAATAGCAATATGAGGATGCCATAGCTATTTTCAGATTCATCAAGACTTGACAAAAATCCCTAACGCGAAAAACAGAATAGCACTAAATTCCTGCTAACGCCATATGTTATCGAATTTTCGATGTAGGTTCGTATATAAATTATACTCGAAAATATACAATTTAAACTCTTGAGTATAAAAGCTATACTTCTCAGTATAAAATGTATATTATTAAGTATGAAATCAATACTAAGCTCGTTATACTGCTTGGAGTATAATTTTAGGACAACGCGTATTAAATTTAAGCTCTTGGTTTTTTTTGGGTGTACCGTGTACTCACAGTCGAGCACTCTCGACTGTAGCTTTATTACTTGTTTGGAAAATACCATGTATGAGGCCGGTGTACTTGTAGGTGCGGTGCACCGCTGCAGGTCTCTGATATATACTTTATTTGCGTTGCAAATATCATGGCAAATTTATAATATCCTCTGCAAGGATATACAAATAAGCCACTCTGTAATAATGACGTCTAATTTACAATTTGAAGAAAACAGTCTCCCAATGGTTGTATAAGTCTACCAGACTTTGGTCGTCACTATTACTCTTCATCCATAACATTGAAAAGTTTACGATCTCTTAAGAAAAAAAGTTTAATATATACAAAAATAAGAAAGAAAGCTAGCTTTGGTAGGCTGAAGCTTACATATATACGCTTACAGTCTGCGATAAAATTGAAAAAATCCAAGTTTGTAAATTTGTATAACATTTATCAATCTAGTTCGTATTTACTTTTAAAATAATTTTTTTCTAGACCCACCCCGAATTCGGAAAAAAAAAATATTTCCCGTCGGCAACAACAACTATCATTTTGGTTGGCAGTGCTGCCGTACTGCTGGTAAAAAAAGAAAACAAACAAAGCTGGGCATTAATAATGTTCAAGGAGGATAAAATAAGACTTTTAGAAATAAACCAGTGTATTTTAATATTTAAATGGTATTTTTACCAATAAAAAAAGGTATAAAAGTCAAAGGTATCAAAGGGTGGCAGCCTTTATTTGGCTTTAAAACAAACAATTAAAAAAAGTAAAGACATTTAAACATTCCGTTTACTTCTCAAACATCTAAGTCAACTGTTTGAGCAATAACGAGAAAGAAAGCTAAATTCGGTAAACCGAGGTTGGTATACCCTTGCAGTCTGCAATTGGATCATTGAAAATCGAACCATTTTAGTAATGTTGAAAAAATATATAATTTTGTCAATTTTACATTTTACATGTAGAATTTTACATTTTCATATAAATCAATCGTTCGCTTCTATGGCAGCTATATGATATAGTGGTCCGATCTTAATGAAATTAAAACCGTAATTCTAGAACCATAAGAAATTGCTATATCTCAAAATTTATAGAAATACGTTTAAAAACAGAGAAGTTAAAATTTTTTTTACATTAATTTCGCCATCATTCCTTTGACAGCTATAGGATATAGTTATCCGATTTCGGTCGTTCCGACATATATACTGCGTGCTAAAAAAATAAGACTATGCTGAAAATTTTAGCTCGATAGCTCAAAAACTGAGAGACTACTTCGCGTAGAAACCGACAGACGGACAGACGGACAGACGGACATGGCTAGATCGACTCGGCAGGTGATGCTGATCAAGAATATAAATACTTTATGGGGTCGGAGATGTCAAAATTAGAATACCCTCTGCAAGGGTATACAAACGATTAAAGTTTTCAATAACAATTCGATAACAAAAAGTTTGTGAAAGCCGAAGCAAAAATTGAAAACCGGAGTCCGCCTGATAATATTGAATTTTTGAATTGAATGTATAAATTGCTAAGAAAAGTAACAGCACGCCATTGGAAAAATCCCTACTTTTTCACCTCATTATATTAGAAAATAAACAAAAAAAATAGAACTGTGTTCCGCACCATCACAATCACATCCCAACATTGCATTTTTATGAGTGAAAAATTAACGATCTATCGTGTGCACACAAAGAAAAAAAACGGAATAGTGGGGTGTCAAGATAGTCTCGATACTATTAAATATAGCATCTACCATTTATAAATACTACGTGGTGTCCAAAAAACCTCTTCAATATTATAATAAAACAAGAAAGCAAGCTAACTTTGGCAAGCCGAAGCTTGTATACCCTTGCAGTCTGCAATTAAATCATTGAAAGTTGATCCATTTTGGGAAAATTGAAGAATATCGAACTTTTTAAATTTTTATAACATTTATCTACTAATTTTACATTTTACATGTAAGATGTTACATTTCATATAAATCAGCTATAAGATGTAGTTGTCCGATCTTAATGAAATTAAAACCGTAATTTTTTTTCGGATAGCTCAAAAACTGAGAGACTAGTTTGCTTTGCAACTGACAGACAGACAGACTGATAGACGGGCATGGCTAAATCGACTTGGCTGGTGATGCTGATCAAGAATATAAATACTTTATGGGGTCGGAGATGCTTTCTTCACTGCGTTGCAAACTTATGGCCAAAATTATAATACCCTGCAAGGGTATAAATATGAAAAATTAAAACATTAAATGAATTTCACAAGTACTCAACAAATATTGGATCTTAAAAATAAAATTATAGAATATGTATTATTTTATATAAACTGAACCCTATTGAATAGTTAGGATTATAAATCATATATAAAACAATTTCTAAGTTAATGACGCCAGCGGCCTCACCCAAGGACACTTTAAACATGTGTGCTAAAGACTTTAGATTTACTGTCGGAGCGTATAGATCGCAGCTCTAAGCTCGGCGCTCATAAAACGACAACAAATCAGCTGAGCCATCTTCCAGCGATAGATATAAAAGTGAGCGTTGATTCGCTGCGGTCAGTCCATACATAGACGCCAACACCATGCTTAGAACTATTTCGATTCTGGCTCTGCTAGCCTCCAGCATAGCCAATATGGCAGACGCGAAGCCGATTTTTATCAAAGTTATTGCTCCCAGCGGTGGTATGTTACCTGCCGGTTTATTTTCTCTTTCATTAACAAACCTCGCATAAATTTCTTCAGGATCCTCTGCTGGGAGCTATCAGAGTGCACCAACGATCTCACCCGTCAACACCCAGCTGATCTCTAGCCTCATCTCTACTAAGATTCAGCTGTTAAATAGCTTGTTGCAGGCTAAGTCCTCGGGGGGTGGCTTTGGGTTCGGATTCAGTAAGTTCGTCACCTTCTCCACTACCACAAGCACAACGGAGAAGCCGGTCACACACTACACTACTGAGGTAAACACAGACTTTTTTCCGGATGAAAGCTCTACAAGCTCTACTCAAACCATCTACTCGACAACCCCAGAAGGTGCTGTCGAAACGCCGAAGCCCACAGTACATCCCGAGCGTCCAGTTAAGACAAGCACGACGCCAGTGATTCCAGTCAAGAGCACCACAAGGGTTCCAGAAATATCCACCCCGACGAGTATAACCACTGGCTATTCCTATCAAACTCCCATGCCCAGTACTGTCACAAACGTAGTAGAAAAATATTACTTGCCAACTTCTCTTACCTTACCTTAAGCAACCAATAAAAAACTAAAAACTTAATAGAGTTTCGTCTAAGAAGGTTTTCGTGTGCCTTATAAATTTGATAGCCAATTTTTTTTGGCGGAAGTGTTTCGAAGCTTCTAGCACATTGCTAATAATGATAATGGCCTGCTCTGTAGATTGCTGTCATTCTAGTGATTTTCCGTCTCAATGCGAGGCGTTTAGCATACAAACCGGTTTCTGTAAGAATCAGTTGGGCCACAAAATAAATATTAACTCTGTCAATCGTTGCTTATACAGATCGGTAGACAAAATCTAAGTCTTTTGAGCTAGCTACAAATAACTCACTATTTCAAGGTTACTCACCGGCATAACCACTCCCAGCGAAATCCAAATATAATATGGGCATTTCCAGCAGGAGGTCAACCAGACCCGAAAACTAAAATGTTCATTATCATCGTATTTTTGTGTATATATTTATAAAGAAACTTCAAATCCAAATCAAAATTTTCATAATACAATGGCTACATAGCATTTGTTTGTATTTTCATGTGAAAAAAAAAAACAAAAATTTGATCACTTTTTGCTACTTATAAAGACATTTTTATATATAATTATTTTCAATGCAAAACACACGAAATCTTCCTAATCTTCTCTTTGAAATCTATTAGAACAATTTTTTTTTAAAGAAAATATGAAGTTATTCATAGAAAGACCTGAGATAAAAAATATATTTAAATACCGTTTTATATTTTGAAATAACTTTTATCAATGGAAAGCTTCATTATTTTAAAGTGGTTTGAAGTTTTGATCATTCATGATGGACTTTTTTCTAAAAATAATTTCGAAACGACAAGTACCCAAAGCTTGTCTTTTAAAATACAAATAGTACTGGACGATGCAATGATCGTGCAAAAAAACACTTAAGAAAGTGGTAATTGTTGTCATAATTTGTTCCACTTTATAGTCTCTTCCCACAGAGATCCATCCACCATTCACCATTCGTTGAACGGATGATCCATAAGGTTTTGACGTTCCGAAAATTTCTTAGTTTGTTCGCCATCCAAATTTGACGGACTTTTTTACGCGATGGTTTTCAGTGCAACTCTGAATTCTTCCAGTAAAAATTTAAGCATTCACTACGAAAACGTAAACAATAAAGACAAGGAAAAATTAAAATATGGAAGACGCCAAAGCAACAGGTATGCATAATTTTGGAGGAAGCAAGAATGGACCCAGATGAATTGGAATCCTGAAACTGTAGCGAAGGTCTTTCAGCTAGCGCCGGACCACAAGAGTGATCTTGTGGAGATTGCTCGAGAAAGATAAGTAATTAAAATAAATACAAAATAAAAAGTAAATAAATTGTAAACAAATATACTTTTATTATAACACCTTTATTTGTTACCAGTGAGACAATATTATAATAATTATTTATCGTATTTTCACACACTTTGTTGCATTTGTTCTTTTGAAGAAAAACAGCATTACAGAATATAAAATTCGTCGTCATCTAAATTACAACTGACAGATCAGCTGTTATCGGTGTTTCACATCTGTCAATCCCAGCTGTTTCACACGGATGGAGTGTGAGGAGGCTATTATGCCGTAGGAATGTGCCGTTTGCCATCCTGGAAATGCCCATATCTTATAGCTGACATAGGAACGATCGGACCAAATTACCCTTTTTTTTATACCCGGTACCCATAGGGTACAAGGGTATTATAAGTTAGTGCCAGCCGAGAATGTATGTAACAAGTCACCAGACGAGTCGATTTTGCCATGTCCGTCTGTCCGTCCGTCTATCCGTGTTGGTAAACAGATTTCAGAGACGCAGATCAAGTTTGTTTTAAAATTTGGCCACGCCCACTTCCGCCCCTGAAGATCATAAAAAACTGTGTATAAGATATAATAGTAATTTTTGGCTTAAAGTAAATAGATATAATAAATAAGTAGGCATTCGCGGACGTGTTCTGAAAATTTGAGTAAAATCGGATGGTAAACATTTCAGTTATTAACAATAAAGTTTCTGTTTATGCTTCTTCTTCTTCTTGAAGCTACGTGCGCTACCAACATCTCTCTCTCAAATTTAATTTCACCCACGATGCTTTGGGTACCAGGTATCTCCTTATCGGTCACACTCGACTCTAGCTTTCCCACTTGTTTTTTTTTTTATTTTGACAATATCATATTAAATCGTAATAGTATAAGTACATTTATAATCCTAAATTTTAATTATAGCCGTACATATTAATTTTTTAAAATTAAATTAAATTAATCTGCAAGTGTTCACACATTATCTCATACTTATATATAATAATATAAGAATAATCCTTATCTTTAACAAATCCATGCAGCTGTGCTCTGCTTAGGCTCATGTGCGCGTAACTCTAAATATTTCGGAAATATGCTGGATAGCTGTGTTTAATTTTTTTCAAGACTTTTTCCTACATCAGGCCACTCCGTTGGTCTAGCAATAAGA
The DNA here is from genome assembly GCA_018153105.1 of Drosophila rufa. Classification (NCBI taxonomy): domain Eukaryota; kingdom Metazoa; phylum Arthropoda; class Insecta; order Diptera; family Drosophilidae; genus Drosophila; species Drosophila rufa. The sequence continues at coordinate 4,009,616 of JAECXS010000173.1, read as the reverse complement.
CTAGAATACGCGTTTCATGTTAGCTACAAAAACTTGATTAAAATAAAATTAGTTTGAAATTGTAACTCAGGAAATGAGAAAGTTTTTTAATTCCGCAAGAGTATACAAACCCAGGCTTGCCGAAGCTAGCTTCCATTCTTGTTCACGACGAGTCACAGTTCCGAGTTAATTTAACTTTATAATGTTGTTAGTTACTACAAGGTGAGATCCAAAGTAAACAGGACTTTTTTAATCTAACGCCCTCTAGTGGCGCCATCTATATGTCAACTGGTGCGTTAGAATCTGCTATCGTTTATCGACTTCCAGTAAAAATTTCATGACATTTCATCTATTGGAAGTGAGGTTATTGCGTTTTAAGTGTCAGTATGTTTTTGTCATCGGTGCGAAAATGAGCTTCGAACAAAGAGCCAACATTAAATTTTGTTTTAAAATTGGTAAAACTTTTACCGAAACGTTGTGAGGACATAAATGACGATGAACATGTGGGCCAACCAAAATCCGTGATCACCGAAAATTCCATCGAATCTGTGTGTGAATTCATAAAAAATCATTTTGACCGAACATTTGGACTTACAAAAGGTGTGTGCACGGTTTGTTCCTCACAAATTGACTGACGTCCAAAAATGGCTCAGAATTCAACATTCGAAGGACATCATTAAAGAGGCAAAAAAAGACCCGAACTTCCTTTACAAGATTGTGACTGGTGACGAAACGTGGTGTTTTCAATATGATCCCGAAACGAAACGCCAGAGTGCTGAATGGAAGGCGCCGGACGAGCCGAAACCCACAAAATCGCGCCTGGAGAAGTCAAAAGTGAAGACAATGCTGATTTGTTTTTATGATTCCAAGGGTATTGTCCACAAAGAATTTGTTCCACCCGGCCAAAACGTTAATGCGGTATTCTACCTTGGAGTTTTGAAGCGTTTGGTGCGCAGTATTCGACGTGTTCGGCCCGAATATCGCGAAGATGGAAGTTGGCGTTTGATGCACGATAATGCGCCGTCTCATCGATCGACTCTTGTGTCCGACTATTTGACCAAAAATCACATTTTAACCATCAACCACTCCCCGTATTCACCTGATATGACACCGTGCGACTTCTACGTTTTCGGAAAAATGCATTTGCCGATGAAAGGAAAGCGTTATGCAGACGTAGAGGCCATTCAAAAGGCTTGCACCGGCATACTGGCGGCCATACCGGGCAACGAGCTAAAACACTCGTTCGACATGCTTTTGGACCGTGCCAAACGCTGTATTAAAACAGAAGGAGACTATTTTGAATAAAATAAATTGATTTTTCTGAAAAAAAACGGTCTTTTTTTTTAAAGTCCTGTTTACTTTGGAACTCACCTTGTGTAACAAGATTGTATACACTTATTGTTAGTTTCATAAAGTAGAATTTCGAATAATATAATCAAGTTATAACAAGAAAGAATGGTAACTTCGGTAAACCAAAGTTTGTATATCATTGTAGTCTGCAATTGAATCATTGAAAATCGCTCAATTTTTGTAAACCTAAAAAAATATTTTAGTTCGTAAATTTGTTTAACTTTTAATTACACATTTTACATTTTACATGTCGAATTTTACATTTTCATATATATCATTCGATCGTTTCTATGACAGCTACAAGATATAGTGGTCAGATTTGAATGTAATTTTAAATGTATATTTAAATTAAGAGACAATTTACTAAGTTTTAATCCGATATCTTTAAAAACAACGTATAGGTATAATAAGGGAACATATATTTAATGTATCTTCAAAAACAGCGAATCTATAGTATGACATTTTGGCTCGATAGTTCCTATGGCAGCTGTAAGATATAAGGTTCGTATACAAAACTATACGACACCAAGAAAACTTTTCTTTCAACCCTCGCAAAATCCCTTCAACGTAGAGAGAGCAAAAATTGTAAGTGCTAGTGGAAAGAACAAAGCATAATATACGAGGTGTGTTAAAAAAGTATCGCGAATTTGGAATTTTCGCGGGTTATGTATATTCGAATTTCGATTTCTTTTGTGGCGTTATGTTGGTACTCATGTCTCTTACTTATGCCGACAACCTCGGCCATTTTGAACATTCACTTAATTGTTGACAGCTGCTTTGCTTGCACGCGTTTTGGATCGTCTCCGATTTTTACCTATTCAAAAAAATGGATCAAAGAACCTGTATCAAATTTTGTGTGAAAAACGAAATTAAGTGCGCGGATGCATTCCGAATGTTGACTGTGGCATACGGAGAAGCTACCTTGGACCGAAGCAACGTTTATCGGTGGTACAAAATGTTCTCAGAAGGCCGAGAAGAAAGGCCAAATAGAACAAAAATTGGCTTTTGCACCACGATATCGCCCCTGCTCACACATCGTTGCTTGTTGCTTGTGCTTTTTGGCCAAAAATAACACACTAATGATGCCGCAGCCACCGTATTCCCCAGATCTGGCCCCCTGTGACTTTTTCTTGATCCCTAAACTGAAGAGGCCCATGAAAGGACGACGCACAGTGTCAGATTTTGCCAATCTAGGGGGACTTAAATCAGTAGGAGTCGTATTTTTTAAGATATCGACTTCAAATTTAAAGTGAATATTCTAGTAAGCCCAAAGATTATGTTAGACATAAAGAAATGGGCGTGGCACTTTTGGGGGCGTAAAAAATTGAAAAAAACTGATTTTTTTAAGATAAAAACCCCAATAAAAATATCCTTAAAAAATTTCGAAACTTTTAACTATTTTCGTATTTTTTGTTATAATTTTCAGCAACTTAAAAAATGTTGTTTTTAATTTTTGGAGACCATTTTTTTTTTTTTGTTAGAAAATGTTGGATTTTGGTTATATGCTCATGTTTTTAGCTGTAACTTCGATGTTATAAGCTGAAGAGCTGCAAATAAGGTTTTATATTAAAGATAATTAATAACAAAAACAAAAAAAATTGGTTTATATTTTTAAGATTTTTTTATTTTAAATGGTAACAATTCAAACTTCATAGAAAAATTGGGACACATCTTCTGGAAGCTCTAAGTATGTTTTTGTATGTTGCCGCAAGGTATTGTACTGGTGCATTGATAATTTACTGTCTATCATAAGAGCAAGTACTTGATCTGCTGAAAGGCGTTTTGCAGTGCTATTAGAAGATAGTTTAGCTTTCTTAATTATAGTCCCCGTGGACGCGGGAGCATTTGATAATACATTAATTAATTTAGCTGAATCCCGTTTTTCTTCCGCCCGCAAAGCCTGTTCTGCGGCTGATAGCAACTGATCCTCATCTATCGTCGACAACAATTCTTGGCTTTTCCTTTTTTGTGTTTTAGGACAACACTCAGAAAAGGCTTTTTGTGTCCTCCCTCTTGTACTTGAGGTGGAAGCAATGACATCAATGCGATAGTCTTCGCCATTTAATGTGACCTGAAGCCAACTTGCATTATGAGCAAGAAACCTGGCCTTATCTCTCCTAGATTTCTCAAATCTGTTTTGAAACTCAAAAGACAGTTTACTCATGTGTAGTTTTAATTTGGAGTGATCAATTTCATTGCCAAACACCATCACTGCGTGCTTTACAAGAGCGTCTCGCTGAGCGGTTTTTATGTTTTTCGACCAAACCTCGAAAAATGCAGCACGGCTTATTTCACTCATTTCTAAGGTCTTTGGGCGAAATATGGGCAAGATTTTATTTTAGATTCTGAATCAGAATGAATGCCTGCGAATGATGTATGTTCTGGTTGGATAGAATACGATAGAATAATATAAGTTTTTTTCCACAAAAAAATAGAAACATGAAAAAATACACTTACTTTTTGGCACTTTTTTCAAAAAATGAAAAAAAAAATTTGGTCCCAAAAAAATGTTTTCGTTTTTGAAAGTGGATTAAAAATTGTCTAAAGTTTCTGGGAAAAATAACTTTTGGCTGCTCCCACTGATCTCGCGATGCAATTGATAAGACTAAACTTTGTCAACTGTTGCTCGCTTCCCAGTGCAAATTTGCATGCATTTCTAAAGTCTAACTTAAAAAACCGTTATCTTCAAAAAAAAAAATTGTTTGTTTTGTTTTGTGCCTGTTTTCATAATAGTTGAATATTTCTAAAAGTGCTGCTTAAAGCTCATCGACCTCAAAAATAGTTCAACTTTTGCTAAAAGTCCCTCTAGATAAAGACGGCATCGAAGGAGGAGCTGAACAAGATAAAAAAAAATGATTTTTTGAAGTGCTTCGAAGATAGGAAAAACCGTTGGCACAAGTGTATGATATTTCATGGGGATTACTTTGAAGGGGACAAAATAGTTATCATGAATAAATAAATAATTTTTGAAAAAAACACAAAATTCGCGAATCTTTTTGAACACACCTCGTACTCGCTTTTCAGCTTAGTTGCGCCCGTTTCAAAACTATATGACACTTAGGTTTTTTAATATTTGTATAAGGAACAATGTAATAAGCAATATTTCTTAAACTCAACTCATTCTAAATAGATCCACACTTAGCCTTTCCGACTTCAAAAAAAGCTGAAAAGCGAGTATATTATGCTTTGTTCTTTCCACTAGCACTTACAATTTTTGCTCTCCGTACGTTGCAGGAATTTGGCGAGGGTTGAAAGAAAAGTTTTATTGGTGTCGTATAGTTTTGATACGCACCTTAGTGGTCTTATTCCTGTCGTTCCCACATATATACAAGCTGCAATAGAAAGAAGACTATCTGCAAAGTTTCAGTCAGGTAGATAAAAAACTGAGAGACTAGTTTGCGTAGCAACGGACAGACGGACATGGCTAGATCGACTCGGTTGGTAATGCTAATCAAGAATATATATACTTTATGGGGTCGGAGATGCTACCTTCATTGTGTTGCAAACTTCTGGACAAAATTATAATACACAGCATGAGCTAAAAATAAGTACAACGGGAAAAGTAAAGACGCCTATTAATTCCTTACCTTTAATAAACATAAATTGGAAATTTTAATGAATCTTGTTAGCTGACATTAAGGCGCGGAACGCCCTTGGTTATAGTTGGCGACATCATCTGGGCTTCATAAGCAGGAGATGGAGTTAGGTGGTGGAGCTTTAGAGGAAGTCTTACAAAGCTTGATTGAGAGCCTTGGTTATAATCCGCGATACGCGCCATCGTCATAAAAGTTAAGCGAATAACAAATGTGACGTCGACGAGGCTTGTAAATAATTTAAATGTAATCGTGAGCATCCGCAGTGACATTAACCAACTGACTACACCCACAACCATCGACGACTTTCCTGCCTCTTTATTTCCAACGCACTATGGGGCGTTTAGAACAAACGGCGGACAGTGGCTCGTTTGCTCACAACACGTTGCAAAATTAATAACTTTTGAACTATTGAAGTTATATGCTTAACTTTTTTTTATAATAATATGCAAATCTCCAAAAACTTGTTTGTATTAAGTTTTTAAAATTACGCCTACAAAAAGGGGCGTAATTAATTCGGTAAGCTAAGCCTTTTAGTGTTTTACTAAAAAAATATTATTTTCATAGGAATCAATGAATTTAAAAATTCAAATGATTAAAGTTTAATCATTAAACACATTTTTAATACTCATTCTATAAATAAAAAAATTTATAGTTTGGTAGCATGGGTTGATTTGTACAATTATAAATATCTCGAAGTGCGCACAAATGTTGCAATGTTTTTTGTTTGTTAGTTGTTTGTATTATCTAGAGTTCGGCGAAACATGCCATATTTTGTTATTTTCAACTTTTTTTACTTTTCTTCAAGTTTTTTTTGTATAAAGAACACACAATTTTATTGCAATTTGACAAAGTTTCAGGTAGAGTTTTTTAATTTCAAGAGAACTAGCTAATGGATTCTGAGTTTTTTTGTTCTTATTTATTCATGTTCTTTTTAGTTATACAGTAGAATAAACATTTTACATTTGGCTTCTTGTTTCTCCAGGAAATTTATTATTTAGTAACTGACCATATTTTCCCTACTTTCAGCTTTGATGAAAAAAAAACAAAATTGTAAAATTTTGTACATTTAACATATTTTCATACCAGGTAGAAAGGAAAAAGAAGGAAGCAATTTTGACCCCATAAAGTATATATATTTTTGAACAGTATCACCAGCAGCGTCGATCAAGCCATGTCCGTCTGTCCGTTCGTATGAGCAAACATATTTCAGAGACTATAAGAGTCAGAGCTACCAAATTTGGAGACAGCTTTTAGCTTTTTTTAGACAACAGATTAAGCCTGTTTTCAAATATGACCACGCCCACTACCGCCCTCGAAAATCATGAAAAACGTACAATTAAGGTAACGTCGTGATTTTCGCTTTGCGGTAGGTAGATATGATATAAATACATTTGTGCGGACGTCCTCTAAAAATTTGAGTAAATCAGATGATAAACATCGAAGTTATTAAACAATAAAGTTTCTGTGTATTCTTCTTCTTCTTCTTTGTTGACAGCTCCAATTCGTGTTGCTTAACATGACTCAAGCTACACCTGTCTTTCTTGCTTGTTGTACAACATGTTTTTAGCTACATTTGTCTTCGTTTGCCAACATTTTCTTTTTTCATATTCATGCTATTTAATTTCTTTAATGATTTGGGTACCGGGTGTCTCACAGTCGGTTACACTCGACTGTAGCTTTTCTACTTGCTTTACAATATGTTCTTTGATTATTTCTTAATCGAATTTAATGGAATCTTGTTGCAGCTTTCTTGGGCGACCATACACCTCGAGGCAAAAACGTAAAAAGTAACTGTTCCAGAAATTGGTAACATTTCGCGAAGGCGAAATAAATTACACATCCCTAGTAAACGGACTCCTGCTGGAACAAAATAAATACCGGATTCGTGTTCAGCGGCCCAAAATATATATGGATAGGGTAGTCTGATCTCCCAAATCCAAAACTTTGGTTATGTCACTGTTTTATTTTAACAAATTTTTTTTTAACAATAAAAGGAAACAACAAATATTTCAAAATGTGATCAAAGTATTCCCCTTTTAAATTAAAAACATTAAAATAAACACAAAAAATATTTCAAAAGGTGAAAGAAATAATTCCTGTTTTGCATATGATATTTATAAATTTTGAACTTAATAAATAATAAGTTATTATTCAAGGAGCGTAGCGTCTTCCTTAATGGGTTGAACAATTATCTACAATATGCTTTTTAAATTAGTTAATTATCTTATTTGATTAAAAACTAATTAATTTTCTAACGGAGAAACTTAAATGGCCCCACTATGCAACACCTCAGTTCCCCAATTCCAGTGAAATGGCATATAAAGTATCTCGTAAATTGTAAATTAAATATTTACTCCAGATTGTAAATACTTTTCGTTTACTATGCTTGTGGTTGTGGTTTTTCTAAACCACAACGATCTAACGATATATTCTAGTCCTCTAGCCACATTTTCAGTCAATTTAGAGGCTGATGTACTTGGCGTCTGTTTTCTTAATCCTTTCGACACCAATTCGTTTCATGTAAAACTAAATATTTTTATTCTAAAAATTATTAACCGCCACACACATGAAAAATAAGTAAGAAAGCTACAGTCAATTGTGCTCGACTGTGAGATACCCGGTACCCAAAGTTTCACTTCCCGAACAAACACTGTCGAATTAGAACAATTTTTAATTAAGAACAAGTAGGAAGGCTACATTCGAGTGTGACCGACTGTGAGATACCCGGTACCCAAAGCATTGTGGGTGAAATTATATAGCATATGGACATGGAAAAAAGAAAATGGTGACGTGAGCTTTCATCATAGAAGAAGAAGCACACACAGAAACTTCTCCGTTTAATAACTTCCATGTTTATCGTCCGATTATACACAAATATTCAAAAAACTTCAGCGAATGCTTATTTATTTATTTTATCTATTTACTTTAAGCCTAACTCTAGCTCTTCTAGTCTCTGAGATCTGTTGTTTCACACGGACGGACAGACGGACATGGCTAAATCGACGCTGGTGACGCTGATCAAGAATATATATACTTTATTTTCAGGTGGCAAAATTTGCAATGAAAATTACGCTTTTTATACCCTTGCAGAGGTTATTATAATTTTGACCAGATGATTGCAACGCAGTAAAGGAGGCATCTCCGACCCCATAAAGTATATGTATTCTTGATCAGCATCACCAGCCGAGTCGATCTAGCCATGTCCGTCTGTCCGTCTGTCTGTCTGTCCGTCTGTCCGTCTGTCGGTTTCTACGCGAACTAGTCTCTCAGTTGTTGAGCTATCGAGCTGGAATTTTCAGCATAGTCTTATTTCTTTAGCACGCAGTATATATCTCGGAACGACCGAAATCGGACTACTATATCCTATAGCTGCCATAGGAATGAAGGCGAAATTAATGTAAAACGAGAAAGAAAGCTAACTTCGGTAAACCGAAGTTGGTATACCCTTGCAGTCTGCAATTGGATCATTGAAAATCGAACCATTTTAGTAATGTTGAAAAAATATAGAATTTTGTAAATTTTACATTTTACATGTAGAATTTTACATTTTCATATAAATTGACCGATCGCTTCTATGGCAGCTATATGATATAGTGGTCCGATCTTAATGAAATTAAAACCGTAATTCTAGAACCATAAAAAACTGCTATGTCTGAAAATTTATAGAAATACGTTGAAAAACAGAGAAGTTAAATTTTTTTTTTACATTAATTTCGCCATCATTCCTATGGCAGCTATAGGATATAGTAGTCCGATTTCGGTCATTCCGACATATATACTGCGTGCTAAAGAAATAAGACTATGCTGGAAATTTCAGCCCGATAGCTCAAAAACTGAGAGACTAGTTCGCGTAGAAACCGACAGACGGACAGACGGACAGACAGCCGGACAGACAGACGGACAGACAGACGGACATGGCTAGATCGACTCGACTGGTGATGCTGATCAAGAATATATATACTTTATGGGGTCGGAGATGCCTCCTTCACTGCGTTGCAAACATCTGGTCAAAATTATAATACCCTCTGCAAGGGTATAAAAATGTTAACTTCTCAGTTTTTCAACGTATTTCTATAAATTTTGATTTATATCACTTTTGTATAGTTCTAGAATTACGGTTTTAATTTCATTAAGATCGGACCACTATGTTATATAGCTGCCATAGAAGCGATCGGTCTATTTATATGAAAATGTAAAATTCTACATGTAAAATGTAAAATTTACAAAATTCGATATTTTTTCAATATTACTAAAATGGTTTGATTTTCAATGATCCAATTGCAGACTGCAAGGGTATACCAACTTCGGTTTACCGAAGTTAGCTTTCTTTCTCGTTTTGAACTATTTTAGCTTAATATCCGCTTAACACTTCGACGGAGCCGAAGTTTTTATTCCCTTTCAGATCGTTTTATACTACATAAATAAAACTCCGTCATGTTGACTGTAAGGTGTTCGGTTAATAAGGGCTACGTCATTTGGAATTCGGCTGTCGACAAATATCCTATCTATTTGTGTCAAGTGTTTTGTGGTAGCAGGATTGGTATCATATTGAAAGCATTTAAAAACCTTTCGAGATCTCAAATGGAATTATTGCTTATTTGTGATACTGATTGACATTTGAATCATTCGCCTGCTTTTCTCCTATCGTTCCTATGACAGCTATACTATGTAGTGGTTCGAGTTGCATGAAATTAAAAATATATGGCTACAATAATTATATTAAGAATCATATATATAACTTGAATCCGATATCTTTAAAAACAACGAAAATCAACTATTTCGGGTTGATTGTTCCTTTGGGAGCATTAAGATATAGTGGTCCGATTTGCATGAAATTTAAAATCTATACCTATAATATAATTAAAGGATCATATCGACCCAGATTAGCGAATGCATCGTAAGTCGACTTTTTACGAAAATGGGGTTTAATGCAACATTGTTTTAAGTGGTACGGCTCACCATCCAGCATAATTATATTATAGCTGAAAACGCAATAGTTCCTATGGAAATTTAGTTATAATTTTATCGTATGTAATTGTGCACTCTTCTGCATCCGCAAAGTTATCGTATGTCATACAAAAGTATTATTCATGTGAATCGAAAATCTTGAAAATAAAAATAAGCTGAGCAACAAAACTTGTATCTCTTTATTTTGTGCTCTTTTGCTCTTACTTACCTATTTGATTAGATCTCACTCAGATCATTATACAGCGAGGATTGATCGTAGCAAAATGTTCACTGATGAGATCGAAAGTTGGAAATCGATTGAAACGGGTCTGGATATTCCTTGCTATATTATGATCTGTGAATATAAATTTTAGCCGAATTAGGCCTCGAGTACAGCTAGAAAACATTCACAAGAAGAAAATAGATCGCTAAATACATAAACAATATGTTATGAGTATTTTGAAAATTCAAAAACATATTGCTTTTAACTATTAAACTTAAACCAAGAAATACAATTTTTATATATTAGTGAGCTACAAATTTCAACAAAAAAATGTATATATTTAAGTACCTTATGTAAGCAAAATATCATACCGCCTAAATATCAAAATGAATATAAGAATCTTAAACATTCCGAAATAATAGATTGTTTAACGGAAACAGATGAGGAGGAGGTATCTTTAGTGTAAGTTGTTATTGATAGATCGACTCGGCTGGTGATGCTGATCAAGAATATATATACTTTATGGAGTCGCAGATGCCTCCTTCTGCCTGTTACATACATTCTCGGTTGGCACTAACTTATATTACCCTTGTACTCTAGGGGAACCGGGTATAACAAGTAGGAAAGCTACAGTCGAGTGTGAGCAACTGAGAGAAAACCGGTACCCAATGCATTGTGGGTGAAATTCAAAGACAACACATGGACATGGAACAAAGAAAATATTGATGAAGACAAATGAACCCGATGGGCATCACAAACAAATGTTGCTAGGAACGTATTGAGCAGCACGCATTGGTGCCGCACACAGAAAAATATTAAGTATATAGTACCCAAAAACTTTTTTGTACATAGTGAAAATTAAAATACTATTTTACAAGCTTAGAAAAAAGTAAATCCGTGATAAATTGCCGCCCGGGTCACAAAACAATGAAAGAAAACCCGAAACAAAACAAAACTTTTATATTTCTCAGGCTATCACCGAGTGAATACTGGCCATCGCCAAATCAAAGCGAACTTAAATATAAAACGGAATCAACCCACTTAGATTACAAACAAACGCACAGGCTTATAGTATATACCTAATTGACTTACGCTGCATGGAGAAGACGAACGATTCGATTAAAGCGATCGAATCGTGGCTCTCGAGCGCGGGCCTAGAGATGGCGACGCACAAGATTTCCAGACGAAAGGTTGTGGAGAGGGCCTTTCGTGCGGGACGGCGGTCTTGCGAAGCGCGCTAAACGTTCAGCCGCTACCGGAAGGCGCTAGCAAGGCTGATCTTAAACGCGCGGCCAGGCAGGACAGATGGGATGCCTCGTCCAAAGGACGATGGAAGCAAAGGGTAATCCCCAACATCGAGGCCTAGATAAAGAGGAAGCACGGTCAATTCGTGTTCTCTTTCAAAGTGAACGGTCGTGTTTTTGTTTTGCGCCTCGTATTTGTGTAAATTCTTTGCTATAAACCACCGGGGTTTTATATAAAACTTCTATCTTGTGTCAATAATAATTCACAGTTTCACTTCGCGTGTGCATGCAGCTGTTTATCTGTATTAATAGCTATATTAATTGCAAATTAATTTTGCTGCAGCGACTGCTTATCTTCATTTTTGCTTTCCTCTTTGTGCTTTATCCGTTACGCCGATATTACAGCTTAAATGCTTAAGCTCCCTAACTCTCGCTCTCTTGCTCGCTCTCTCTGTCTCTTAGTGCACGTAAGTACTCTTATTTTCTCTTAACTTCTAATTGGTACAGTGGTAAGTCACTATAATGACCGGTAATATTGACTGCGCTATTAAAACCTGCAATATAGTAATATCAAATGATGACCGTAATATCGGTTGCCAGCTTTGTGATAATGTTATGCACGCCAAATGCCTTGATCGCACAGGCTGGGCGGCTGAATTTATTAAAAACAGTAGAATGCGCTACTGCTGTGAAACTTGTCGCGAGGTTGAAAGAGAAATGAGGTCTTTTATGCGGCAAACAAAAAATGGTTTTAGGGAGCTACTTGTTAGTTTTCGTAAAACTAAGGAGGTGCTCCTGGCGCTGGACTCTCAGTTTAATGGCCTTAAGCCATTAAATGAGTCCCCAAAGCGCAAAACACCTCGGTTGGCACACCGCATTTGGGCAGATCCCAACTCGTGGAGGTTCTCAACAGCTCACTCCTTCGGCACAGTCCCCGACTCCAATATATCTAACTAAAATGATATTAAGATAGGGGGCGAGAAAAGATTCGGACTCCGCATGTGCCGCGGGACGGGCAGCGCCTCCAGTTATATCCGTTGAGTCCGCTGAGGGGTCACAATTAATGATCCCACAGAACCCCATCCAGAAAACTCCGCAGGGTAACAGGCCTGGAATACCGGCCGAAATTGGCACTACAAATGTATTGCAAAAAGCCCTTATTGCTATTCCACCAACGAAACAGATATTTGTTTCGCGGCTTTCCCATGATCAAACATCTGATGATGTAAGTACCTATATTCTAGGTCGTATTAATGCCGAAAAATCTAGGATTATGGTGGAAAAATTCAAATTTTCTTATGCTAGGGATATATTTAATCTTTCAAAATAAATGTCCCTGAAGAACTTTTTAAGACAATGTCCTCTGAAAACTTCTGGCCAAAGCACATTGTTGTTAAGGAGTACGAAGCTAAGAAAAAGAAAAGACGGCCTGTTGGAGTTATTTTACCCAGGCCGGACAAAACCACTGTGCCAGCTATCTCGTCCGCTTCAAAAAACTAACAAATTCTCTCCTTCTTTGCTATCAGAATGCAAGAGGCTTACGTAGTAAGCTTCCTAAATTGTATTCTGATAGTTTATCGTTTGCATCCCAGGTGATTGTGTTCACAGAACCTGGTTAAAGCCGGAGATCCTAAGCTCCGAAGTTTTTCCAGCTGTGTAGACAATGTACAGGCTTGATCGGCCTTCCTGCGAGGGGCAGGGTCCTCATTGCGGTTGACTCCAACCTCACGTCTGAATTATTAAGTTTCGAGGAAAGCAACGATGTTGAATTCCTTTGTGTGAAGCTATCATTTAATGGGAGTTTTGCTTATATAACATGTTCTTACATTCCCCCTTGTCGGAACTTCCTATTTATTGGAACCACCTTTCCGCTATCCAGTCGGTCTCCAATAGACTTTCGGAAAGGGACCATTTAGATGATCTAGGTGATTTTAACATTTCTAGAGCTATTTGGTCCAAAACTGAATTCTCAAACACACTTTTAACTACTGCACGTCACGACTTTATTGATAGCTTTTTTGACATTTCGTTGTCTCAAGTCAACCATGTTCGAAATTCCTTAAATCGCTTGCTCAATCTCTACTTTGCCTCTGATCAGGCAAGAGTCAGTTTGGTTAGGGTCCCTCCCTTGACGCAACCCCAATATCCATACCATCCTACTTTCGATGTGACTATCGATATTATCCATGTTATGGAGAATAAATCTGATCGGCCAGTTAAGAAAGTCCACTGCTTTCGCAAGGCGGATTTTCGATGGCTGAGTAATTTCATATCTGACTTTAATTGGTCCAATCTTTACAAGTTCACTGACATAGTTGGTGCGATGGATATTTTTTACAATGCCTTGAATTCCTTTTCTACTGAATGTGTTCCGTTATACTATCAGTCAATCTCAAATAAGCCTTCCTGGTTTAATAAAGATTTGACTCGCCTCAAAAATGTCAAGTCCAATATCTATTCTAAATTTAAACGTAATGGTTCTCAAACTGTTCATTCTCGCTATTTAGCGGCTCGGTCAAAGTTTATCATGCTTAACGCGCAGTGGTATAGAAACTATGTAACACGTTGTAGGGTTCGGTTATAGCAGGACCCAAAACAGCTTTATAATTTTGTCAACACTAAACGTACGCCAATTACACAGTCTTCCTCGCTTTTATTTAAAAACACGACAGCAAACAATGGTTAGGCAATCGCCGATCTTTTTGCTGAGTTTTTTCAAATTACTTATTCTTTGCCATTCGATTCAAACCATGCCTATTCTTATAACATGTGCCGAGGACTTGTGCAGTCCCCTTGTAAATGTCCCCTTATTTGGAAGGAATCATTCGTCATTCCTCTCCACAAAAAAGGTAGCAAAGTGGATGCTAACAACTAAAGAGGAATCTCTTGTCAGCCATCCCAAAACATTTGAAAAACGTAATTACTTCACATTTTCAGCACCTGTGTAGATCAATAATTTATTAATGCAACATGGATTTATTAAACGAAGATAAACGACAACTAACCTTCTGGAGCTCACTTCTTTTATTATAAGGGGCTTTCCACAAAATTTGCAGACAGATGTGATCTATACTGAATTTAGTAAAGCATTTGACTCCGTTAACCATTCTTGTTAGAAAACTCGATTCAATGGGTTTTCCTGTCGATATTCTTAGGTGGATCTCAGGTAATCTGAATGGCAGGACGCAAAAGGTCCGCTTTAAGAACAACTTGTCGAATGTTCTCCGGGTAACCTCTGGTGTCCCGCAAGGAAGCCACCTAGCCACCTACTTTTTACATTATTTATTAACGACTTGCCCAAAGTTTTGACTAACTCAAGAGTACGCTGGCGACGTTAAACTTTGTGTGCAATACAAGGACGGCGCTAGCCAGTCGGATTTACGAACAGATTTTAATAACTTTCAAAAATGGTGCACTGCAAACTTATTAAACCTAAATGGCTCCAAATGCAAGCTGATGACATTCTCACTAGTCTCTCCCAAGCGACCTATACGCTGAACTGCTGCTCTTTGGAAAGGAACACTCTAGTTGACGATTTGGGTATCCGCCTAGATCCTAAACTGGAGTTTATTGATCACATTTCGAGCATTGGGAATAAAGCCAGGGGTGTGCTTGGATTTATTAAACGGTGGTCGAAAGAATTCGATGACCCCTACGTCACGAAGAATTTATACATTTCGTTTGTTCATGCTATTTTAGAATATGGATCTTGCGTTTGGAGTCTCCTGTGGGACATCCACAGCAAGCGCGTTGAGTCAGTTCAAAAGAACTTTTTACTTCTCGATCTTCGTGGCTTAAACTGGGATGCAAACCTTAGGTTGTCCTCTTATTTCAGCAGACTTCTCATAATTAACCTACGTTTCTTAGCAAGCCGTAGAACAATGCTAGGAATTGTCTTTATGTATAACCTGATCCGTGGCGACGTGGATAGCAGCGATCTATTGGGCCAGTTGAATTTCCACCACTAGCTTCCAGCTGTGGGGGAACGGGAGCAGCAGCAATATAGACATTATACAGCGCGGTATACTCCCAACCCCATGGCATATTCGCAACCAAAATATCCACAGGAATCTCGGCATTCTTGCAGTAAAAGATGAAATGAATACAATGAAAAACTCTCTGTGCATCCAAATCATCTGGCAAACGGCTTGGCTCAGGTGTCCAGCAGAACCCGCCTACAACGAAACGACCCTTTAACCCAGCAATAATTTTCAAGGCTATATAACTCTGTGCCAGTCACATGACTGTTAGTTAGGTTATTAATATAAAATTGTATACACTTATTAGTTTCGGAAAGAAGATTCTATAAATTATGAATTATCATATCTTTCATTGAGCCGCTGTAGAGATTTAGGGTATTTTTATACCCAGTACCCAAAGGGTACAAGGGTATTATAAGTTAGTGCCAACCGAGAATGTATGTAACAGGCAGAAGGAGGCATCTCCGACCCCATAAAGTATATATATTCTTGATCAGCATCACCGAAACAACAGATATCAGAGACTATAAGAGCTAGAGTTACCAAATTTGGTGACAGCCTTGGAATCTGTTGCACGCAGATCAAGTTTGTTTTAAAATTTGGCCACGCCCACTTCCGCCCCCAAAAATCATAAAAAAATGTTTATAAGCTATAGTCGTGATTTCCGACTTAAAGTAAATAAATATAATAAATATGTAGGCATTCGTGGACGTGTTCTGAAAATTTGAGTAAAATCGGATGGTAAGCATGGAAGTTATTAAACAATAACGCATACACTTATTCTTCTTCTCTCTCTCAAAAGCTAAGAACTCAGACACTCGAAAAGGGTTCCGTAGCATTGAGTCAAAACAAGAGGTCAATAGTCACCCTCTCGCTCTGTCGCACTGCTCAGGAATACTTTCCGGGTGTCTGAGCACATAGCTTTTGAGAGAGAGTGTCAGTGCGTGTTACGCAACATGTCCCTAGCAACATTTGTGTTTTTTGGGTGTTGCTCAACATGTTTCCACCACTAGGTCCTACCGGCCTTTAGTTTTGCACCACTCTTTAGAGTATTATGTGCAAATTATAATGGTTGCGTTCACCAGAACAACATGATAACTGATCACTGATGGATTTCATACGATAGTTGTGCTGAACGAGTATGATAACTAATCATGATGCAAACATTTTTCCCATCATGATCAGAAAAAAGGAGCGTTAAAATAGTACGCTAAATTTATACGATACTGATGGATTGCTGCTGGCATGTATCGATGGTTGAAATATTGATAACAAACACAAAGAGAATATAATAATTAATAACGAATTCAGTGGAATCCTTAGCTGTTCTGTCAGAATTTGTTGATTATGATATAGCTAAGAATGCAGCGCGCCGTGCTGCAATTGCGGTAGTGGACGAAATGGATTTAACAACCCGCCTTTTCAAAAAAAAACTCAGGCAGCTCTATTTGACACAAAAGTACCTTCCGACAGCTATGCGCCTCATGATAGCAAAAGCATACCTTATGCATACCCTGATTTACGGGATTTAAATCTTCGGACACTGTGATGCCGGCTCACAGCAGAAATTAAGAGTTGCCTTTAAAAACATAGTCAGACATATGTTTAATATTAATCGAGGGGAACACATTAAGCTCATGGCCAAAAGCATATACGGCTTTAACTTTAACAGTTGGTGCTATACCAGAAACATTATTGTTTTGCATAAGATAATAAATACAACTGAGCCCAGCTATCTATTTAAAATATTAGAATTTGGAACTGCAAGAAGAACCAATAACTTAATTAATATCCGACGTAATCTCGCCTCTTCCGATCGTCACTTTTTTATTCACACTATTCGCTTGTGGAATCAACTTCCGCAAAATTTAAAAACAATAAGAAGCACACCGCAATTTAGAAATAATTTAACCAAGTTTTTTATAAATCCAAACATAAACCATAACTAAAGAGAGAAAGAAAGCTAGCTTCGGTAACCCGAAGTTGGTATACCCTTGCAGTCTGCAATTGGATCATTGAAAATCGAACAATTTTAGTAATGCTGAAAATATATCGAATTTTGTAAATTTTACATTTTACATGTAGAATTTTACATTTTCATATAAATCGACCGATCGCTTCTATGGCAGCTATATGATATAGTTGTCCGATCTTAAAAAAATTAAAACCGTAATTCTAGAACCATAAAATCTGCTATATCTCAAAATTGATAGAAATACGTTTAAAAACAGAGAAGTTAACATTTTTTTTACATTAATCTCGCCATCATCCCTATGGCAGCTATGGGATATAGTAGTCCGATTTCGGCCGTTCCGACATATATATTGCGTGCTAAAGAAATAAGACTATGCTGAAAATTTCAGCTTAAAAACTGAGAGACTAGTTCGCGTAGAAACCGACAGACGGCCATGGCTAGATCGACTCGGCTGGTGATGCTGATCAAGAATATATATACTTTATGGGGTCATAGATGCCTCCTTCACTGCGTTGCAAATATCATGGCAAAATTATAATACCCTCTGCAAGGGTATACAAAATGTGATAACAAAATATTAAAATTATGAAAATTTTATTAGTGGCTGAAAAAAAATTGATTCAGACTAAATATATATTTATATATAAATATATATTTATCTTTAACAAATCAATGCAGCTGTACGCTGCTTATAGCATTATGACACTGTATTAAAAACTTCATTAATTGGCACATTAATTAGAAGCTTGACAGCAACCATAGGGTTTTGCCTAAGTACGAGCAAGACGACTATACGGCACTTTCAATGAGAGGTTTAATACATTAATTGCTCATTACTTGAAAAACTTATCGGTTTACCGAAAAAATACCAGACAAAAAAATGAGTTCGATAGAATATACCGTCTGTAATTCATTAAATTGTATCTAAAAAGTATATTAATGTCTCATTAGACAAAACGGTCTCACAGAATATATTGGTTTTTGCTGAAGGCTTGCCATAATTTTCAGCAACTATACTGCACAAAAGCAAGATAAATACACAAAATAAATAAGTTTTGGGTGGCATGGGTTTTCCGCCGCGAAATTGTGTAATTATTATGAATTAACTAAATCTATGTACACGAGCGGGTGTAATAATCAGTGTAAGGGCTTTCATATTAATTTCTGCTGGAGTGTTTGCAAGAGGACTTCAGAAATTGATAATTATGACCTGCGAATTCTGGCCATTATTATTGTTTACCTTTTAAATTAGTCTGACCGTAGTCGCAGTACGAAAAAAATCCGAACCAAAAGACATATAGTTGTCTCTTTCAAGGTTCTAATGAAGTAGCTAATTAATGAAAACTTGTGCCCTGTATCATAGCCGTATTAGCGCATGTGCGCATGACTCTAAACATAGTGACAGCTTGAGCTTAACACTAATAATGTAATGTAAACTGAACCCATGCGTGGGAACTCAGCATCTTTAAATATAGCAGCCAAATGGGCCTAACACAAATCCTTGCACTTGACAATATGTACATGTAATTTGAATCCCTGCGTGAGATCCAAGAATTCTGTGTTCACCCCTATCGCACTCAAGAATGTTTCCCATAATAGGGACAAACAGATCATCCGTTGGTCTAGCGCTAAGATTACATGTCAGCTACCTAAGCTAGGATCTATATAAAGCGGATACCGCTCCTAATAGAATCTGTTTAAAATATTAACTCAGCAAATGAAACCTCGTATTTATTACTAATTTATAAGGATAACTTTGTATCCTTGTAGCACAGGAAAATAATTAAAATAACTATAAATAAAATAAAACTTAAACTTAAACTAACTCCGCAGCTCAAAACTAAAAAACTAAACTAACTAAAAACTAATCAACAAATGGAACAGCTTGTCCTCGAAAAGAGGCGCCCGTGATGTGCATGGCCAACCAACACATCGCCATCTTCAAAACAACGTTTAAGCTCACTAAACCGTGCTCTGAAACAAGACGCTGGAAATGCACAACTACAGTACATCGAAAAACTGTCGCCAACCAGTACAAAGAGTGCTTTGTGGAGGGCCCACCCAAATCTAAGCTCTCCAATCGAAACAGTCACCCCGATAACAAGATCATCAGGTTGCTGGGCCCGAAGCGATGAAGATAGTGCCGAAACATTTGTTTTACATCTCCGAAGCGTCTTCCAGCCAAACCCTCTCACTAGTCAATTTGTCCTTCCACAAATCCAATCTGAAACTATGTATTTAATTCTTTCATCCTACAGACCAATATGTTTATTATTGTGTCTGTCCAAAGTGTTCGAAAAATGCCTTTCAACACGCATAATACCATATCTGGGAGCACCCAATGCTATCCCGGCTCATCAATTTGGCTTCCGTCAAAACCATGGAACAATCGAACAAATTAACAGAATGACATCAAGGATACGCACAGCCTTCAATCATCGGGAATACTCCAGCGCAATATTTCTGAATGTATCTCAAGCTTTCGATCGAGTCTGGCTAAATGGCCTCATGCATAAAATCAAAACACACTTGCCTACACCACACTCATAAGCTAATTGAGTCGTATCTTTAAATCAGAGTCTTCGCAGTGAGGTGAAACGCAACAAAATCTGTGCGTCCTTTATACAGCGGATATTTCTACAAACAAGCTAACAACATTAACGTTCGCTGACGATACTGCGATCCTATGTCGCTCGAGGTGCCCAACCCGAGCAACAACCCAACAAGCTAAACACCTCATTGTAGTTGAGAAGTGGCTATCTGAAATGTAAACTAATGTAAACACATAACGTTTACTGTCAACAGGCAAACATGCCTACCACTATCTTTGAATAGTATGCAGATTCCTCGACAGATTACTAACCTGGCGAAGACACATCGACTGCAAGAAACTACATCTATAACTCAAAGCCAGTAGCCTCCAATGGATTCAAAACGCCTGATCGCCACTGCGTCTGGACTACAAGGTCCTGCTCTACAACAACTTCTCAAACCTATCTGGACATATGGCTTCCAGCTGTGGGGGAACGGGAGCAGCAGCAACATAGACATTATACAGCGCGGTATACTCCCAACCCCATGGTATATTCGCAACCAAAATATCCACAGGAATCTCGGCATTCTTGCAGTAAAAGATGAAATGAATACAATGAAAAACTCTCTGTGCATCCAAATCATCTGGCAAAAGGCTTGACTCAGGTGTCCAGCAGAACCCGCCTATAACGAAACGACCCTTTAACACAGCAATAATTTTCAAGGCTATATAACTCTGTGCCAGTCACATGACTGTTAGTTAGGTTATTAATATAAAATTGTATACACTTATTAGTTTCGGAAAGAGGATTCAATAAATACCAGCAAAGCATAAAAAAAAACAATGCTGCTACTGTTTCTAGAAATATGAGCGTTGAATTATCATATCTTTAATTGAGCCGCTGTAGAGATTTAGGGTATTTTTATACCCGGTACCCAAAGGGTACGAGGGTATTATAAGTTAGTGCCAACCGAGAATGTATGTAACAGGCAGAAGGAGGCATCTCCGACCCCATAAAGTATATATATTCTTGATCAGCATCACCAGCCGCGTCGATTTAGTCATGTCCGTTTGTCCGTATGTCCGTCTGTCCATCTGTCCGTCTGTCTGTCCGTGTGGAACAACAGAGCTAGAGTTACCAACTTTGGTGACAACCTTGGAATCTGTTGCACGCAGATCAAGTTTATTTTGAAATTTGGCCACGCCCACTTCCGGCCCCGAAAATCATAAAAAAATGTTTATAAGCTATAGTCGGGATTTCCGACTTAAAGTAAATAAATATAATAAATAAGTAGGCATTCGTGGACGTGTTCTGAAAATTTGAGTAAAATCGGATGGTAAACATGGAAGTTATTAAACAATAACGCATACACTTATTCTTCTTCTCTCTCTCAAAAGCTAAGAACTCAGACACTCGAAAAGGGTTCCGTACATTGAGTCAAAACAAGAGGTCAATAGTCACCCTCTCGCTCTGTCACACTGCTCAGGAATACTTTCCGGGTGTCTGAGCACATAGCTTTTGAGAGGGAGTGTCAGTACGTGTTACGCAACATGTCCCTAGCAACATTTGTCTTTTTTGGGTGTTGCTCAACATGTTTCTAGCAACTTTTGTCTTCATTTCTCAACATTTTCTTTTTTCCATGTTCATGTCTAATTTAATTTAACCCACAATGCTTTGGGTACCGGGTATCTCACAGTCGGTCACATCCACTTGTTCTTATATATATGACTGCCTCCAAAGCAGGACCCTTAAGGCTGTTCAGCAAGTTGTTGAATTATTTACCTAACGATATTTTGCGAAAATGTAATATCTATAATAATATAACGTTACACAGAAATATTTATTTTTTTATTATATTTGTTTTCAATTAAAATTAATTAGCTTTTTATTTTGCGATATAATAAATAGCTAAGACATAAAGTATCCGACCGCCCTTGAAATGGAAAAAACCGATGTCCCAATTTAATGAATAGCTTAAGATCTTGACCACATCTCAACTAAAATTTAGGAGTAATATCCATTTGAAAGGGGCGCTCTTGTACAGAATACTCCTGCAATATTTTTTCTGCAGAAAAAAAGGATTGTTTTTATACCACGTTTTATGGCCGCGAGGCCGCATAACCCCTTAATGGTACCAATGACCCAAATCAAATTAATACAATGTCTATGTATGTATATAAAGGCGATTATTTATTTTGTATCCTACTACAACTTAGTTTTGTAAATTTTTGTTTATTTAAAAAAAAGTAGTTTTTTTTCATAGCTAAATCCGACTGTTCATCACATCTAGCAAAGTTCATAGCCAATCTAAAGGCATTGTCCAACACTGTACCAGATTAAAGGTAAGGTAAGATTAAAGGAGTAGACATCCGGACAAAAATTTAAAAAAAAATCTGTAAAGAGTGGTGCAAAACTAAAGGCAGGTAGGACCTAGTGGTGGAAATTCAACTGGCCCAATAGATCGCTTCTATCCACGTCGCCACGGATTAACTTATACATAAAGACAACTCCTAGCATTGTTCTACGGCTTGCTAAGAAAGGTAGCAGTAGGAGAAGTCTACTAAAATAAGATGACAACCTAAGGTTTGCATCCCAGTTTAAGCCACGAAGATCGAAAGTAAAAAATTCGTTTGAACTGACTCAATGCGTTTGCTGTGGACGTCCCACAGGAGACTCCAACGCAAGATCCATATTCTAAAATAGCACGAACTAACGAAATGTAAAAATGCCTCGTGACGTAGGGGTCATCGAGTTCTTTCGACCACCGTCTAATAAATCCAAGCACACCCCTGGCTTTATGTGGCTTCCTTGCGGGACACCAGAGGTTACCCGGAGAACATTCGACAAGTTGTTCTTAAAGCGGACCTTTTGCGTCCTGCTATTCAGATTACCTGAGATCCACCTAAGAATATCGACCGGAAAACCCATTGAATCGAGTATTCTAACAAGAAGGGAATGGTTAACGGACTGAACTGAATTCAGTATAGATCACATCTGTCTGCAAATTTTGTGGGAAGCCCCTTATAATAAAAGAAGTGAGCTCCAGAAGGTTAGTTGTCGTTGATCTTCGTTTAATAAAACCATGTTGCATGAAGAAATTACTGATCTACACAGGTGCTGAAAATGTGAAGTAATTACGTTTTTCAAATGTTTTGGGATGGCTGACAAGAGATTCCTCTTTAGTTGTTAGCATCCACTTTGCTACCTTTTTTGTGGAGAGGAATGACGAATGATTCCTACCAAATAAGGGGACATTTACAAGAGCACTGCACAAGGCCTCGGAACATGTTATAAGAATAGGTATGGTTTGAATCGAATGTCGAAGAGACCATTGTTTCCTGTCGTATTTTCAAATAAAAGCGAGAAAGACTGTGTAATTGGCATACGTTTAGTGTTGATAAAATTATAAAACTGTTTTGGGTTCTGCTATAACCGAACCCTACAACGAGTTAGATAGTTTTTATAACACTGCGCGTTAAGCATGATAAACTTTAACCGAGCCGCTAAATAGCGAGAATGGACAGCTTGAGAACCGTTACGTTTAAATTTAGAATAGATATTAGACTTGACATTTTTGAGGCGAGTCAAATCTTTATTAAACCAGGAAGGCTTATATGAGATTGACTGATAGTATAACGGAACACATTCAGTAGAAAAGGAATTCATGGCATTGTAAAAAATATCCATCGCACCAACTATGTCAGTGCACTTGTAAAGATTGGACCAATTAAAATCAGATATGAAATTACTCAGCCATCGAAAATCCGCTTTGCGAAAGCAGTGGACTTTCTTAACTGGCCGATCAGATTTATTCTCCATAACATGGATAATATCGATAGTCACATCGAAAGTAGGATGGTATGGATATTCGGGTTGCGTCAAGGGCGGGACCCTAACCAAACTGACTCTTGCCGGATCAGAGACAAAGCAGAGATTGAGCAAGCGATTTAAGAAATTTCGAAGATGGTTGACTTGAGACAACGAAATGTCAATAAAGTCGTGACGTGCAGTAGTTAAAAGTGCGTTTGAGGATTCAGTTGTGGACCAAATAGCTCTAGAAATTTTAAAATCACCTAGATCATCTAAATGGTCCCTTTCCAAAAGTCTTTTGGAGACCGACTGGATAGCGGAAAGGTGGTTTCAATAAATAGGAAGTTCCGACAAGGGGGAATGTAAGAACATGTTATATAAGCAAAACTCCCATTAAATGATAGCTTCACACAAAGTAATTCAACATCGTTGCTTTCCTCGAAACTTAATAATTCAGACGTGAGGTTGGAGTCAACCGCAATGAGGACCCTGCCCCTCGCAGGAAGGCCGATCAAGCCTGTACATTGTCTACACAGCTGGAAAAACTTCGGAGCTTAGGATCTCCGGCTTTAACCAGGTTCTGTGAACACAATCACCTGGGATGCAAACGATAAACTATCAGAATACAATTTAGGAAGCTTACTACGTAAGCCTCTTGCATTCTGATAGCAAAGAAGGAGAGAATTTGTTAGTTTTTTGAAGCGGACGAGATAGCTGGCACAGTGGTTTTGTCCGGCCTGGGTAAAATAACTCCAACAGGCCGTCTTTTCTTTTTCTTAGCTTCGTACTCCTTAACAACAATGTGCTTTGGCCAGAAGTTTTCAGAGCACATTGTCTTAAAAAGTTTGTTAGGGACATTTATTTTGAAAGATTAAATATATCCCTAGCATAAGAAAATTTGAATTTTTCCACCATAATTTTATCGGATTGGGTTCTGTTTTGAATATAGACAGTAACATCTTCAGATGTTTGGGACGCGTGAATCTGAGAGACAAATAATTGCCTCGTTGGTGGTAATGCAATAAGGGCGTGTGGCAACACAGACAGATTAGGGACGGGGATCTGAGGGGTCGTTAATTTTGACCCCCCAGCAGACTCAACGGAAATCACTGGAGCTGCGGCCCCTGTCGCGGCACATTCGGATGTCGAATCTTTCTCCCACACCCGACCACAATATCATTGGAGTTAGATATATTTTGGTCGGGGACTGTTCCGAGGGAGTAAGCTGTTGAGAACCTGCGCTTGGGGTTTTCTTGCGCTCGTTTAATAGCCTTAGGCCATTAAACTGGGAGTCCAGCGCTGAAAGCAGCTCATTAATTCTGCGAAAACTAACAAGTAGCTCTTTGAAACCATAGTTTGCTGCATAAAAGCCATCATTTCCCTTTCAACATCGCGACAAGCTTCACAGCAATAACGCAGTCCAATGCTTATAATAATTTCAGCCGCCCGGCCTGTGCAATCAATGCACTTGGCGTGCACAACATTATCACAAAGCCAGCAACCGAATTATGGTCGTCATTAAAAATTACCTTCTTGCAGGTTTTAATTGCACAGACAATATTAGAGAACATTTTAGTGACTTATCCCTGTTCCAATCAGAAGTTAAGAGAAAATAAGAATAGATACGTGCACTAAGAGAGAGATAAAGAGAGCAGGAGAGCGAGAGTTAATGAGCTAAAGCCGTCAAGCCGTAATATCGGCGTAACGGATAAAGCACAAAGAGGAATGCAAAAATGAAGATAAGCAATCGATGCATCAAAACTAATTTGCAATTATTATAGTTATTAAAAAAAACAAAAACAGCTGCCTGTACACGCGAAGTGAAACGGTGAATTATTATTGACACAATATAGAAGTTTTAAATAAAAACGGTGGTTTATAGCAAGGAACTAACACAAATACGAAGTGCAAAACAAAAACACGACCGTCCACTTTGACAGAGAAACGACAAATTTTTGGAACTTACATATTTCTTATATTTAAGCCAGTTATTTCTGTGCAATGTCAGCCTGTGGGGTGGATCAGAAACGATCTCCAAATGAGTGAGTTTAGTTGCATAACTTTCATTGTACTTTATAGCTGTCCTGGGGCTTGTTGAACGTTTTCTAAATTGAAATGGGTTTTCCATACCTGTCAGCGGACCAAATGAGGACCTTGCGGCCTTGGCGAAAAATACGCCCTGCGTCGTTTGTGAGTTCGTGTACACGTTTCGAGTATTCTGATGGCGCGTTGCTGTCACTCGTCGCATGATCGAAGTGTGCAGTATGTCGTGCTGTGTCCATACTCCTAGCAGTTTGTCCACTGCACTAGCCGTTTCTTTTATTATTCTTCCACCGTAATTCTTTGGCGCAGTAGGAATTGCAGGCTATAAATGCACTTAATTTTTCTTCATGGCTCTGCTATCTCGCTCTAGCTCGACGTTGAAGAGTGGTTGCGGGTTTTTATTTTTTATACCCTTGCAGAGGGTATTATAATTTTGACCAGATGTTTGCAACGCAGTGAAGGAGGCATCTCCGACCCCATAAAGTATATATATTGTTGATCAGCATCACCAGCCGAGTCGATCTAGCCATGTCCGTCTGTCTGTCTGTCTGTCTGTCCGTCTGTCGGCTTCTACGCGAACTAGTCTCTCAGTTTTCGAGCTGAAATTTTCAGCATAGTCTTATTTCTTTAGCACGCAGTATATATGTCGGAACGACCGAAATCGGACTACTGTATCCTATAGCTGCCATAGGAATGATGGCGAAATTAATGTAAACAAAATTGTAACTTCTCTGTTTTTCAACGTATTTCTATAAATTTTGAGATATAGCAATTTTTTATGCTTCTAGAATTACGGTTTTAATTTCATTAAGATCGGACCACTATATCATATAGCTGCCATAAAAGCGATCGGTCGATTCGGTTTACCGAAGTTAGCTTTCTTTCTCGCTGTTTATGATGGTACTAACGTTCTAGTAGAAAACCCGTTTTCTTTAAGGGCACCTATGAATTCGGTGGGGGTTACCTCGGACTCGATTCCTTTTAGTACTACTTGCAAGCCCGTGCTGATTTTTAGTTGGTACGTGTAATTATTCTTCTATCTTCATCCAGGTCCTTGGACACAGCTCGTAAATGTTCTTTAGATTTAATCTGATCTTGAAACTGCCGAGAAGTCCAGCGCGGTACACCTCCAAAGCTTGGTCGACAAGGCGTCTACTATGTTTGGCTTACTGAAATCACTCGGCACCAGCCAAAATATAGCTGAGGCCATTGTGATTGACAAATGCGACAAACACACCTACAATAAGTAGAATGAGTCAGTGGATCTAAAGTCTTTGCCGACCTGGAACGCCACTGTCAATAGCACCGAAACGCATTGAGCATATTATCCAATCTAGCCACCTCGCACTCTTTCGTATGGACAAAAATCATCGTTCGCAATTTCCCAAGCTACTTGTATATGCATACACAACCGGGACAAGTCATACACGTACTAGCCACCGCTGTGGTATTAATCAAGAATGCGTCGGGAATTTATAGGCCAGGAAGGGCCTTGCGTTATGCATGCTCTCAGGTCAACCTGATCAACGAGTTTGCGAAAATCTGCGCATTCAACATGCAAAATTCAACATGGGAACTCGCAGCATCGGAGACTCGTTGACAAACATAAGGCACATAGCAACAGCAATATAATTTTTATAAGATGTTGGCGTCAGATCTAGCCCATTTCGACATACATATGTACATATATATTCCATATTACATATTTACTCTTTTACTACTGATTACAGTAGGGTATAGAGCTGGGAAACAATCAAAGGCACTATAGATATTTCGCAAAAGATCGATGAGTTAAAAAAAAATATCAATAGTAATGTCCCTGCAGTACTGGAGGTGGCGATTGGCCTTGCGTAGTTGCTTACTTCGTCGGTTACTATATGGGTACTTACTATACTGACCCTACGGTAAACGAGCTGCGAACCAGCTACTAGCTGGATTCTACATGTGTACTTACTTTGCTGACCCTAGGGTTATCGAACGCCGAACCACCTAATAGAAATATGTATGGATTCTACATGGGTACTTACTTTGCTGACCCTAGGGTTATCGAACGCCGAACCACCTAATAGAAATATGTATGCACACGAAAGCATAAACGAAAATTCATAATAAAGAAAAATAAGCATCGCCTTTGTTTTTGATATTTTGAGCAAAAGGGCAAAGTAAAAGTTGAAAGCATAACTGCGATTACAGTTAGTTCTATTTATATTGCGCCGTTCTTTCGCATTTGTGTTTGCCGGTTGACAAAGTTATTGAAAGCATTGCAGTTGAGTGGAGAGAAGCGGAGCAAACGCAAATTAATTGGTAAGTAAAACTAATTATATTAAATACGTGTGTGTATTAATTGAATCAATAATAAAAGTACGACAACAAATTTAATTCGAAAATGTATAGTGAAAGGCATTTAAGGAGGCTGAAGCAGCAGCAAAAACAGAAATATAGGAACAAATTAAATTCTACACTAGAAAAAGCAGATGCAGTGAACATTGAAAATTGTGACATTATGGTACAAAATGTACCTAGGGAAAATAATGACAGTGATGTGGATATTGTTGACGAGCAAATAAATACAAATAATATTGACTGTGACTTAAATATCAAAAGGGAGAAAGAAAATACTACTTTAAACGAGGATTTGAAAATGTGGTTTCTAAAGCATAGGCCCACCCGTGACAGTGCAATTCACTTAGTTCATATACTGAAAAAAAATAATTTACATGTCGACCC
The DNA here is from genome assembly GCA_018153105.1 of Drosophila rufa. NCBI lineage: Eukaryota > Metazoa > Arthropoda > Insecta > Diptera > Drosophilidae > Drosophila > Drosophila rufa. The sequence goes on along the minus strand of JAECXS010000173.1, from coordinate 3,981,208 downwards.
ATTTAATAAATACAGTGCGCCAAGAAAAGCAGAAATAACATAAATGGATGGTGGTCGTTACTTACACATTGGCATTAAAAAACAATTAGATAAACTTTTGAATTCAATTAATTATAATGAAAACATAATTATTGACGTAAATATTGATGGAATTCCGCTTTTTAAAAGTTCCAATGCACAACTTTGGCCGATTTTAATCAAATTGACAAATATTCCAAGTTGCCCTGTAGTGCCTGTTGGAATATTTTTAGGAAAATCTAAGCCTCATAGTCTCGACGAATTTCTTAGTGAATTTACTTCTGAGCTAAAACATTTATTTCATAACGGAATTGAAATACACGAAAAACCGATAAAAATAAAACTGAGAGCTATTGTTTGCGATGCCCCTGCTAGGGCTTACATTAGTGGGACTCCAGGACATACATCTTCGCATGGATGCTCAAAATGTATTCAAGTCGGCAGAAAAATAAATGGTGTTTTAACATACAAAACAACAAAGGGAGATTTAATAACAGACGAGGACTTTAAAAATAGAAAGTATTCTGACCACCATTCAAAACAATTTTTGACAAAAATTACACCCTTTGAAACTTTAAATGTTAAAATGGTTACGAAAATTCCATTAGACTGCATGCATTTATTTGATTTAGGAGTCATGCGCAAATTCCTTGTTCGAATCATGACTAATAAAACTTATAATAAATTGACGAAAGACAAAAAACATAATATGTCTAAAAAATTAATTGACTTACACAAAAAAATGCCTAGAGAATTCGTAAGGAAGCCAAGATCTCTAAATGAACTGTATAACTGGAAAGCGACTGAATTTAGACATTTTTTACTTTATACAGGAATTTGCGTATTTAAAAATGAATTGTCTGATGACCAATATTATTTATTTTTGTTGTTGCATTGCGCGTATAGGATGCTGTGCTGTCCATATCAACGACAATTAAATTTGCAAACCTCTCAGCGCATGTTAACACATTTTGTTGAAAATTTTCCAAGAATATTTGGGGAAAATAGTGTATCGTACAATATACATAGTTTACTCCATGTAAAAGAAACTGTGGAGTATGTTGGCGATCCAGTTAAAGGCTCTGCTTATGCATTTGAAAATTATTTACAGCATTTAAAAAAATATGTCCGAAAGCCAACAAAAATTTTGGAGCAAATTCACCGGAGAATTGACGAAAAAAATTATTTACCAGTCACACATATATTAGAAACTGAAAAAAGAAAAAATTTGATAATATTTAAAGGTTGCAAATTAATGCAGAAGGAACCTAACAATTATTGTTATATTGAAGGCGATGTTCCAGTAGAAATTGTATCAATTATGCAAGATTCAGAAAATCAATTTAGGGCAAGACGATTTCAAAATCTGCGGAGCTTTTATACTGACCCTTTAAACTCGTGTGATATGGGTATTTACCTAGCAGATGCGGAGCCCTCATCTTTAGAAGAAATTTTCAAATTAGACCAGTTAATTTGTAAGGCGATCGTTATTCCCTACTTAAATGGTTTAGTTATAATGCCTTTTCTTCATCATATTGATATTTGAGAATGTTGTCGTGCTTTTTTTTTTTTTTTTACTATTTCTTAAATTTTAATAAAAAAGACACCAAGAAACACAAAACAAGCAAAAAGAAAAAATATGTCAGACAGCCCAGACAGACAAATTAAGCGAATGAAGTTTCTTAACACCGGTAAGTTAAAAAAATTTTTCAAAGATCTTGAATAAATTAATTATTAAAATCTTAAATTTTTAGATAAGAAAGCCGACTGCAAATGTGGGGAAACCATCGCGCGCCTTGAGAAGATGATAGTCGATCTAACTGAACTAGTTAGCACCTCACGAGGTAAGAGTCTAATTTATTGTTTAATTTGAGCTTTGAATAAAATGTTTCTTTCTTTTTTATTTGCAGCCGAAACAAAAGTGGCTCTTGAAAAAGTTGCCGATGAAGTTCATGCTTTAAGAGGTATAAGATCGTGTCAATGTTCCCTTAATAAAATAAGCATTAATATATGCAATATTTATATTTAGCTGACCAAAAAGTGACGCAGGACAAAATCGAGGTACTTGTAGAAGCTTCCTCAGAGCAAACAGCCACTGTCAAGGGGATAACGAAGCAACAAGGAGAAAGGCAGAAGGTGGCTAGCAAGTTTCCTGTTCAGATAGTAGGCGATATAACTGATCTGAACTCAGTAATAAACATCGCAAACCGAGAGCTCTATGTATGTATAAACACCGACAAAAATGTTCTTTTAACCGCAATTCGTATTTATTTCGTTTACAGATTGATGCAATAAAAAACCTAATTGTCAATGGCGGAATTTTAAAAAATCTGAAAAATGTTATGGCTAATGAGGTGGTTTTGGCTTATAATATAGATGGTGTTCAGGGGAAAGCGGCCTTAAAAAAGGAAATACATTTCTATGGTGTTTTGATTGGTAGGCCTGTTAAATTTGATTAATAATCATTAAATTTTTCTTACTCCCAGATTCTATAAATGCAGTTGGAGGTATTGGGTCAGCTGAGGACAAGCTGCGAAAGGCCTTGCAGCTCCAAAAAAAGAGGCACTTTAAAAACTCCTGCGTTCACAAAAAAAATGAAGAAAATGTATTTATTTAAAAATAAAAAATAAGTTTATTAATAATGCATTTCAACAATTGTTATTATTTTTGAATTAATAATGGGTACTTACATTACCGACCATTCCATGGGGTCCCATGTAAGTACTTACATTACCGACCATTCCATGGGGTCCCATGTAAGTACTTACATTACTTCCCTTAATATGGGGCACTATTTCACTAGTTCCTGGGTATACGACACGGTGGCGATTGACCCTATTTGCGGACATTTCATACAAAAACGGAAATGAAAGATCGCATTGCTTGGGGCCGATGGGTAAGTAGGGGTGGTCTGCTGGTAAGCGCTTATTTCACCAGCTACGAACCAGCGCCCAGTACTGCAGGGGTTACACTTACAATTCCCTACTTAGGGTTTTTTTCCACTACACTACATTTTTCAACTATCGCACGAGAATCACGAAATGTAAAACAAAGTGTTTCTACTAGGCGTAACCTGCATTTAACATTTTTCAAGGAAACAGCTGTTTAATGTTTTGGTTTGAATTTGGCGGAGAAACAAATTTACTTAAAAATTCAAAACAATATTAACAAGTAGGAATCTACAGTCGTGTGTAATCGACTGTGAGATACCCGGTACCGAAAGCAAAGCATTGTGTTTGAAATTAAGAAAGTACATACATGGACATGGTTAATTTACCTAAGGCAACGTTTCTAGGAACATGTTGACCAACATTTTGCTAGGAAAATGTTAAGCAACATTACTTGTTGGTCACAAATGTAGGTGTTGCAGAAGTTCACCTTACGTATTTATGCCCAGAAACTTTATTGTTCAATAAAATTGTTGTCCGCAAACTGTATTTATTTCATAACTATTAACTTTACACTAGGGGTCGGCACCCAGACATACACAGATTTTTAGTGCCTTTGTGTGCGAAGCTAACAGACCCAAATAATACTAACAGACCCGAATGATACTAACAGATCCGAACGATTTGCTTCTCTGCTGCTGCGTGTATAGGCTACTCGGTAGCTTCTCTGCTGTGTGGCACCCAAAAATATATATACGAAGCCGTTTTAACATAGCTCCGAAGCTTGCTACAACAGCCTAACAGAATCCCGAACAAACACGAAGCGCTTATAGTGTCAGTGTGCCGACAGCGAATCCTGAAATTTGTTCCTATGCACAGCGTATAGGACCCCTGCTTTACACCAATAATCAAGACTTGAGCTCAGTTATACGTTATCATAGTTTTTGAGCACGGTAGGGGGCGTAGCCGAGTTTGAAACAAACTGGATACGTGGGCTGCTATATATATTTCTGGCCTAGGCAACACTAAGTGTTGTTAGGTGGAATCTGACATTTCCATTGAAAAGTTCGACATTTTTAAGCATAAACGTACTCAGAACGGTTTGACGTACGACTATCATTTGTGTTGTTTACAGTTACTTAAAAAAATCAATTTCGCAAAAAAATGGAATTAACTCGTGAACATTTTCGTGCGATCATTTTTCACAACTTTCGGCGTGGATTATCACGACAAGAGTGCAGCGATGAACTTAAATCTTTGTATGACTATGAAGCACCATCCTATAGCACTGTGAAAAACTGGTACAACGAATTCAATCGTGGCCGACGCTCCCTCAAAGACGAATTCCGCGAAGGTCGTCCAAAAACAGCCGTTGTGCCAGAAAACATCGATGGCGTACGTGAACTAATAATGCAAGACCGTCATGTGACATACCGTGAGATAGAGGCATCCCTAGGCATTTCTTCCACCAGCATACATTCGATATTGCATGAGCACCTGGCTGTAAAAAAGGTTTGTTCTCGTTGGATCCCGCACAATTTGACAATCGCTCAAAAGAAGGCTCGTGTGGATTGGTGTAAAGAAATGCTGAAAAAATACGATCGCGGTGCTTCAAAAGACGTTTATAAGATCGTCACAGGTGACGAATCATGGATCTATGCGTATGAGCCCGAAACAAAACAGCAATCGACCGTGTGGGTCTTCCAAGACGAGCCAAATCCAACGAAAGTTGTTCGTGGAAGAAGCACTTCGAAGCAAATGGTCGCCTGTTTCTTCGCAAAAACTGGTCATGTGGCTACTGTTCCTCTTGAGCAACGTAGGACGGTCAATTCTGATTGGTACACCACCATTTGTTTGCCTGAAGTCTTCGGTGAAATTCGAAAAACGAACAAGGGAAGACGAATCATTGTGCACCATGACAATGCGAGCTCTCACACATCGGCTCAAACCAGCGCCTTTTTGACTGGCCAAAACGTCGAATTGATGGGTCATCCGCCGTACAGTCCTGACTTGGCACCAAATGACTTCTTTTTATTCCCTCACATCAAGAAGAAAATGCGTGGTCAACGATTTTCGTCGCCAGAAGATGCTGTTGAAGCATTCAAAAACCATGTTTTTGAGGTGTGTCAATCAGAGTGGAAAAAGTGCTTCGAAAATTGGTTTGAGCGCATGCAAAAGTGTGTAAATCTTGATGGAGAATATTTTGAAAAACAATAAAACTATTTTCCTTAATAAATATTCGTTTTTTCATTATTAGGCCAGAAATATATGTAGCAGCCTACGTATGCGTGCAACGGATAAGAGTGTTGTCACCAAATTTGGTAACTCTGACTCTTGTAGTCTCCGAGTCTGTTGTTTCTTACGGACGAATGGAGAGACGGAAAATGGCTGAGTGAAAATATAGCGAGAGTCTCAGAATAACAGAATAACGTCGGCGTGAAAAATTTGAAATGGGATGTCTTCCCAAAGGTCTGTGTGACAAAGACAATTGAAAAGTCCTGATGTGTTCCTTTGCAAAGTGGATCATCAAGAAAATGTGTCTTATAGTGTCTATGTGAACCTGAGGAAAAGCAGTTTCCAGAAACTGCATCAGGAATATATGTAAACCTGGAATTACACATAAAAAGAACGTGTGTGTGTATATGTAGCGTCGTGGTGAAATTCCCAAGTTCAACGAGTCAAAGTTCTGAAATACATATTAGCTATTTTCCTTGCACACATGCTAATGTACGTTATTGTGCAAGGTAAACAAAAAGAGCAAGAGATCAATATTGAGAAAAATGTTCAAAATAGCGGAACTGAAGGGAGACCAGATAAGGATTCTCCTGCGAGAGAGGGACTTAGCAGCTTCAGGCAGTGCTGCCAGGTTTTCCGGAGCAAAAATAGAAAAATTTAATACATTTTTTTTTAAATTACTAAAAATCTTATAGAAATAGCTTGAAAAAAAGCAACATCTATTTATTTTGTATAAACATTTTGTTAGCTCTATTCTTAATGATAGTGTATGTCTAGTAAAAAGAAAAAGTGTGAGAACTGGAACGAAACATAAAGAGAATTTACTTTTAAATAGGATAATGTGGTTTTCTAATGATTATATTTACAAGAAAATATCTCCATTCGTTTTTTTTTTGTAAAAGATTAAAGTACCGGTATTATATTTTTACTTTTCTTTACGTTTCGTTATGAATAACTCCATATTTCCTTTAAAAACAACTTATTCTCTTCTTCTTAATAGATATCAACGAGGAAATTTGTTATCATATATCATATATCATATATCATATATCATATATCATATATCATATATCATATATCATATATCATATATCATATATCATATATCATATATCATATATCATATATCATATGTCATATATCATATGTTTTATAAGCAAAATAAATATATATAAAACTACCTTTAAAAGTAGCCCTTTTTTTTTTTTTTTTACTTTGCTGTTATTTATTGAATCTTTTCCATTTAGAGACTAACAATAAGTGTGTCAAATCTTATATTAATAACCTAACTAACAGTCATATGACTGGCACAGAGTTGTATGGCCCTGACAATTATTGCTGGGTTGGAAGGTCGTTTCGTTGTAGGCGGGTTCTGCTGGAAGCCCGAGTCAAGCCTCTTGCCAGATGATTAGGGTGCACAGTAAGTTTTTTTATTATAGGTCGCCTTTTGCTTGTCTATTTCATCTTTTACTGCAAGAATGCCGAGATCCCTATGGATGTTTTGGTTGCGAATATACCATGGTACTGTATGATGTCTATATTGCTGCTGCTCGCGTTTCCCCACAGCTGGGAGCCATATGTCCAGATAGGCTTTAGCGTGGAGTTGTAGAGCAGGACCTTGTAGTCCAGACGCAGTGGCGATCGGGCGTTTAAAATCCAGTGAAGGCTGCTAGCTTTTAGTTTTAGATGTAGTTTCTTGCATTCGATGTGTCTTCGCCAGGTTAGTCGTCTGTCGAGGTGGACGCCGAGATACGTTACTTCGTTGAATTGGGGAATCTGCGTACTATTCAAGGATACTGGGGAGCATGTTTGCCTGTTTGTTCGTTTATTTTAATACGCCAGTCAGATAGCCACTTCTCAACTACCATGAGGTGACTTGCTAGTTGGGTTGTTGCTCGGAAAAGGGTTGTCCATGCTTGCGTCTGCACTTGAGTCTGTTTGCGAACTGCAGGTGGTCCCTGAAAATTCGAATTCTTACACAACAACTCGAATGATTCGAATATAACACGCATTGCCAAATACAGTTATTTCATTTTTCGCTTCATTCCTTCTCATTCATTTCGTTCAACGTCCCAAGCTATGAAGCCAAACGGGAACGAATACTGATACAATGTCGTTTCATTTCTTGCATTCCACTCATTCCATTCATTTCATTCGAATATACTCAATGAAACGTATGTTGTGAGTGATTTCATGCAGATGTCTAGTGCGTATCTCTGATGTTATTCTGTTGACTTGTTCGATTGTGCCATGGTTTCGACGGAAGCCAAATTGATGAGCCGGGATAACATTGTGTGCTTCCAGGTATGGTATTATGTGTGTTAGAAGGCATTTCTCGAACAGTTTGGACAGACACGATAATAAACTTATTGGTCTGTAGGATGACGGGCTTGTGTGGTCTTTTCCGGGTTTCGGTATCATTATGATGATAGATTTTTTCCATTTCCTTGGGTAGTAGCCAAGGCATATAATCCCAAGATTTTGCAAATGACCTCAATAGCTGAGTTTGGAAGTTCAATTATCATTTTTGGAGTTATTAAGTCACCGCCCGGAGCCTTTTTTGGTTTCAGTTCCCCAATGACTTTTGCGATCTCATTCGGCTGAAACAATGTTGGTAGAGACATAGTATTAGTTTCGGTTTGTGGTAGGACAAATGGACTAGTGGCCTGGTTGGGCTGGAAGACGCTTCGGAGATGTGAAGCAAATGTTTCGGCTCTATCTTCGTCGCTGCGGGCCCAGCAACCTGAAGAGTTTCTAATCGGGGTGACGGTTTCGATTGGAGAGCTTAGATTTGGATGGGCCCTCCAGTAAAGTAAAGAAACTTTAGTTTTTCAACTTTCCCTCAAATGTATTATGCAATTTTGGGTATGGCTTTGAGGTTTCCTTATAAATATACACAAAACAAGAATTGAAGCCAACTTTGCAGCTAATAATTGAAATAAAATCAAAGGATCAATTAGTTTTAATCCGAAATTCTTCAAAACAACGATAATCGGCCCGATCGTTCCTATGGCAGCAATAAGATATAGTAATAAATTTGAATGAAATTTAAAATGTATGGAATTAAAAGACTATACACTAAGTTTTAATCCGATTAATTTGGCCCTATCGTTCCTATGTCAGCTATATGATCTAGTCGTCCGATCGGGCCCTTTCCGACTTATATACTAATGGGAATAGAAGGAGGTATATCTGCAAAGTTTAAATTAGGAGCACTTTGGAAAATTTGACCGATATTTTGGAAAAAATTAATAGCTCGCTCAGTTTATTAGATATCAACATGAAAACTTACCAATCGTAATTATATATATATAGGAAAATTCTGAACGAAAATTATACAGATCAGACAACTATATCCTATAGCTTTCATAGGAGAGCTCGGGTAAAATTTAAGATATCTGCATAAAACGTTTAAAATTTAAAATGTATACTCTTTTAACAGAATAAAGAAAATTTTGTCGAGATCGGATCACGATTTCCTATAATTTTCATAGAAACAATCTAACCAAAAGGCCTAAAAATAAAATTTGTTTGCAAAATGGTAAAAGGTGATATTTTTAACAACATTTATTTGAACAAGATTTTAATACTCTACACCATACAATACATGTCGTGGATGGACTCTTCCGGGCTCACTTTAAATCTCTTATGGAACATGAGACTTTGTCCAAAATATGCATTTACAAGGCTACTTACATTTTTGGTCGTTTAAGGGGACAACACGATTTTTTTCTTCAAAAGACGTTCACAAACACATAATACAAATCATACAGATTGGAATTCATTTCAAACATTTTAGTAAAATTGTTTAGTTTTTCACTTCTAATGACTTAAACTTTGCAAACAATACTTAATATTGCAGACGCCTGGTCTTTACAAATGCAACAGCTGTGTTTATCAGCTGATTCGTTTGTTGTGGCGCCTTCTATCAAAATTTTCTGCTAGGAATGCGTTACACTGAAACTTGTTTTAATTTTCAGACTTCCAGAAAATGAGTTTTGGTTAAATTCCCCATAGTGCGGCGATGAAATTTGGGGTGAGTGCTTGGTCGTCAGCTGAATCTAGGGAGATAAATGTTAGTGGTCTGGAGTTAATGATGATTTCTGCTTCCATTACAGCGGCTCTAAGGGTCTCTTCACTGAAATTGTTTTCTGGACAGATTGATTTTAGAGCAGTCACTCTCACGCTCCTCCCATATGGTGGTGGGTTGAAGCGCCACTTAAACGCCTCGTACTTTTAGGTGATTTTGTCAAAGTCGATCTTCTTGAGCTCTTCCTTTACCAATTTCTTGGTGGCCTTGAAGTTAGTCCCATTATCGAAGAAGATTTCCTTTGGCGTCCCACGACGTGCCATAAAATTTCGCAGACTCATTATGCATGAACTCACATCCAGTTTATAGGCCACTTCTATATGTTCGGCCCTTGCAACGTAGACCAGTATAGGGCCGAAATAGTCGACTCCTGTATATGTAAATGGTATCCCAAACCAGGCGAATCAGTCGGCCATTTGAGGTACTTCGGGTATGCATGTGACATTTTTTCATATTCGGCAAGCTATGCGGACGGTTTTATACAACACTCGTAGACGTGGTATATAAAAGTCGTTTCGAATCTGATTTATAGTTGATTCGTGTAGTAAGTGATGGGATTTTTCATGAAAATCTTTCGTGACCAGAAATGCGAATCGGGACCCTTTTGGCAATACAATGGCTTCTTCTGTTCGGTTGAAGCGATCTTTCCTGCCCTGAACACTTTTAACTCCGTCTTTCTCCAGGTAAACATTTAACGCAATTAATGAACTTGATTTTTCCACATTTCAGTTGCATTTAAGAGTGGTGATTTCTGCAGAAAATGCCCTTGACTGCGCCTGTTTGAAATAGCCACGTTTTCGCTGTAGTAATTATTTCCGGGCCTAATATTTTCGGCAGTGGATTTCCGAGACACTTGGCGCATATCCTTTGGATGTCGCCACAGCTCTGTACAGACGTCTCCAAAAGTAGTCAACTGCAAAATCGAAATGGCTTTAGTTTTTTTACTATAAAGACTTTGTCTTGCTGTCAGTGAAACTAACGTCTTGGTCTGGCCATTCGTTTTCTAATTTGGCGAGGAACTGAGGGCCTTTAATCCATCGATTTGTATCAGGAGTTTTAAAGAATTTCGTAGCCGAGTCCGCGACGTTTTCTTTTGTGGGAATCCATCGCCAATGATTGCGGTTTGTGTTTTCGACTATTTCGCCAACTCGACTTTGTCATGCTTGAAATTTTCGTGGATCCATGTCAAGCCACTGAAGAACGGTTTTAGAATCTGTCCAGTTATGCTTGAATTGATTTTAAGCCTTCTTATATTCAAAGCTTTTTTAGCTAGGCCCACTCCCATTACAGCGGCCAAGAGTTCCATACGCGGTATTGAGACTGGCTTCAGTGGAGCGACTTTACATTTGGCTGCTACTAGTACTGTGTCGATGTCTGTTCCTCGTTTGATACGAAGGTAAGAGACTGCTGCGTTTCCGCATACGCGAGCACGCATACGCTCTCCTCCACAAATGTGTGCAGATCGATTTGGGAGTGGAGTAGTGACGAGGAAACTCCAACTCAGCGGCTTGTTGCAGAACAGTTTTCCATTGGTGCCATGACACAAGTAGTGTATCGGATAGTTCTTCGTCCCAGCCAATGCCTGCATGCCATACTTTCTGCAGTAGCATTTTTAGGCCAATTGTGTAGAAAGATAACAGGCCCAACGGATCGAAAATTGACATCAATACTTGGAGAGCTTTTCGTTTTTTTGGTACAGTTTCTTAATTTATAACGTCTTTTTTCAGCTTGCAAATCTGAAAATAAACTTGAAAAGTCGCACACTGGGGTAACAGAGCCAATTTCGGCGCTTAATATTAAACAAAAAATTTAGATTTCGCCAAAATGTTAGATGCCAACTAAAAGTACATAAAATACCCTTATAATTTCTGTAAAGCATTTTGACTTATATTTTACATTACCACCACAATCCTTTCACAAAAATACATTTTTTTTTCAAATTTTAGGTGAAAACAAAAACAACACATTTTCTTCATTTTTAAATATGTGTTTCAAAAAACCTGTTTAAATAAATAAAAATGTGGTATGCCATCGAAATACGTGGGCTGCTATATATATTTCTGGCCTAGGCAACACTAAGTGTTGTTAGGTGGAATCTGACATTTCCATTGAAAAGTTCGACATTTTTAAGCATAAACGTACTCAGAACGGTTTGACGTACGACTACGTGGGCTGCTATATATATTTCTGGCCTAGGCAACACTAAGTGTTGTTAGGTGGAATCTGACATTTCCATTGAAAAGTTCGACATTTTTAAGCATAAACGTACTCAGAACGGTTTGACGTACGACTATCATTTGTGTTGTTTACAGTTACTTAAAAAAATCAATTTCGCAAAAAAATGGAATTAACTCGTGAACATTTTCGTGCGATCATTTTTCACAACTTTCGGCGTGGATTATCACGACAAGAGTGCAGCGATGAACTTAAATCTTTGTATGACTATGAAGCACCATCCTATAGCACTGTGAAAAACTGGTACAACGAATTCAATCGTGGCCGACGCTCCCTCAAAGACGAATTCCGCGAAGGTCGTCCAAAAACAGCCGTTGTGCCAGAAAACATCGATGGCGTACGTGAACTAATAATGCAAGACCGTCATGTGACATACCGTGAGATAGAGGCATCCCTAGGCATTTCTTCCACCAGCATACATTCGATATTGCATGAGCACCTGGCTGTAAAAAAGGTTTGTTCTCGTTGGATCCCGCACAATTTGACAATCGCTCAAAAGAAGGCTCGTGTGGATTGGTGTAAAGAAATGCTGAAAAAATACGATCGCGGTGCTTCAAAAGACGTTTATAAGATCGTCACAGGTGACGAATCATGGATCTATGCGTATGAGCCCGAAACAAAACAGCAATCGACCGTGTGGGTCTTCCAAGACGAGCCAAATCCAACGAAAGTTGTTCGTGGAAGAAGCACTTCGAAGCAAATGGTCGCCTGTTTCTTCGCAAAAACTGGTCATGTGGCTACTGTTCCTCTTGAGCAACGTAGGACGGTCAATTCTGATTGGTACACCACCATTTGTTTGCCTGAAGTCTTCGGTGAAATTCGAAAAACGAACAAGGGAAGACGAATCATTGTGCACCATGACAATGCGAGCTCTCACACATCGGCTCAAACCAGCGCCTTTTTGACTGGCCAAAACGTCGAATTGATGGGTCATCCGCCGTACAGTCCTGACTTGGCACCAAATGACTTCTTTTTATTCCCTCACATCAAGAAGAAAATGCGTGGTTATGAATATGAATATATGAATAACTCCATATTTCCTTTAAAAACAACTTATTCTCTTCTTCTTAATAGATATCAACGAGGAAATTTGTTATCATATATCATATATCATATATCATATATCATATATCATATATCATATATCATATATCATATATCATATATCATATATCATATATCATATATCATATATCATATATCATATATCATATATCATATATCATATATCATATGTCATATATCATATGTTTTATAAGCAAAATAAATATATATAAAACTACCTTTAAAAGTAGCCCTTTTTTTTTTTTTTTTTACTTTGCTGTTATTTATTGAATCTTTTCCATTTAGAGACTAACAATAAGTGTGTCAAATCTTATATTAATAACCTAACTAACAGTCATATGACTGGCACAGAGTTGTATGGCCCTGACAATTATTGCTGGGTTGGAAGGTCGTTTCGTTGTAGGCGGGTTCTGCTGGAAGCCCGAGTCAAGCCTCTTGCCAGATGATTAGGGTGCACAGTAAGTTTTTTTATTATAGGTCGCCTTTTGCTTGTCTATTTCATCTTTTACTGCAAGAATGCCGAGATCCCTATGGATGTTTTGGTTGCGAATATACCATGGTACTGTATGATGTCTATATTGCTGCTGCTCGCGTTTCCCCACAGCTGGGAGCCATATGTCCAGATAGGCTTTAGCGTGGAGTTGTAGAGCAGGACCTTGTAGTCCAGACGCAGTGGCGATCGGGCGTTTAAAATCCAGTGAAGGCTGCTAGCTTTTAGTTTTAGATGTAGTTTCTTGCATTCGATGTGTCTTCGCCAGGTTAGTCGTCTGTCGAGGTGGACGCCGAGATACGTTACTTCGTTGAATTGGGGAATCTGCGTACTATTCAAGGATACTGGGGAGCATGTTTGCCTGTTTGTTCGTTTATTTTAATACGCCAGTCAGATAGCCACTTCTCAACTACCATGAGGTGACTTGCTAGTTGGGTTGTTGCTCGGAAAAGGGTTGTCCATGCTTGCGTCTGCACTTGAGTCTGTTTGCGAACTGCAGGTGGTCCCTGAAAATTCGAATTCTTACACAACAACTCGAATGATTCGAATATAACACGCATTGCCAAATACAGTTATTTCATTTTTCGCTTCATTCCTTCTCATTCATTTCGTTCAACGTCCCAAGCTATGAAGCCAAACGGGAACGAATACTGATACAATGTCGTTTCATTTCTTGCATTCCACTCATTCCATTCATTTCATTCGAATATACTCAATGAAACGTATGTTGTGAGTGATTTCATGCAGATGTCTAGTGCGTATCTCTGATGTTATTCTGTTGACTTGTTCGATTGTGCCATGGTTTCGACGGAAGCCAAATTGATGAGCCGGGATAACATTGTGTGCTTCCAGGTATGGTATTATGTGTGTTAGAAGGCATTTCTCGAACAGTTTGGACAGACACGATAATAAACTTATTGGTCTGTAGGATGACGGGCTTGTGTGGTCTTTTCCGGGTTTCGGTATCATTATGATGATAGATTTTTTCCATTTCCTTGGGTAGTAGCCAAGGCATATAATCCCAAGATTTTGCAAATGACCTCAATAGCTGAGTTTGGAAGTTCAATTATAATTTTTGGAGTTATTAAGTCACCGCCCGGAGCCTTTTTTGGTTTCAGTTCCCCAATGACTTTTGCGATCTCATTCGGCTGAAACAATGTTGGTAGAGACATAGTATTAGTTTCGGTTTGTGGTAGGACAAATGGACTAGTGGCCTGGTTGGGCTGGAAGACGCTTCGGAGATGTGAAGCAAATGTTTCGGCTCTATCTTCGTCGCTGCGGGCCCAGCAACCTGAAGAGTTTCTAATCGGGGTGACGGTTTCGATTGGAGAGCTTAGATTTGGATGGGCCCTCCAGTAAAGTAAAGAAACTTTAGTTTTTCAACTTTCCCTCAAATGTATTATGCAATTTTGGGTATGGCTTTGAGGTTTCCTTATAAATATACACAAAACAAGAATTGAAGCCAACTTTGCAGCTAATAATTGAAATAAAATCAAAGGATCAATTAGTTTTAATCCGAAATTCTTCAAAACAACGATAATCGGCCCGATCGTTCCTATGGCAGCAATAAGATATAGTAATAAATTTGAATGAAATTTAAAATGTATGGAATTAAAAGACTATACACTAAGTTTTAATCCGATTAATTTGGCCCTATCGTTCCTATGTCAGCTATATGATCTAGTCGTCCGATCGGGCCCTTTCCGACTTATATACTAATGGGAATAGAAGGAGGTATATCTGCAAAGTTTAAATTAGGAGCACTTTGGAAAATTTGACCGATATTTTGGAAAAAATTAATAGCTCGCTCAGTTTATTAGATATCAACATGAAAACTTACCAATCGTAATTATATATATATAGGAAAATTCTGAACGAAAATTATACAGATCAGACAACTATATCCTATAGCTTCCATAGGAGAGCTCGGGTAAAATTTAAGATATCTGCATAAAACGTTTAAAATTTAAAATGTATACTCTTTTAACAGAATAAAGAAAATTTTGTCGAGATCGGATCACGATTTCCTATAATTTTCATAGAAACAATCTAACCAAAAGGCCTAAAAATAAAATTTGTTTGCAAAATGGTAAAAGGTGATATTTTTAACAACATTTATTTGAACAAGATTTTAATACTCTACACCATACAATACATGTCGTGGATGGACTCTTCCGGGCTCACTTTAAATCTCTTATGGAACATGAGACTTTGTCCAAAATATGCATTTACAAGGCTACTTACATTTTTGGTCGTTTAAGGGGACAACACGATTTTTTTCTTCAAAAGACGTTCACAAACACATAATACAAATCATACAGATTGGAATTCATTTCAAACATTTTAGTAAAATTGTTTAGTTTTTCACTTCTAATGACTTAAACTTTGCAAACAATACTTAATATTGCAGACGCCTGGTCTTTACAAATGCAACAGCTGTGTTTATCAGCTGATTCGTTTGTTGTGGCGCCTTCTATCAAAATTTTCTGCTAGGAATGCGTTACACTGAAACTTGTTTTAATTTTCAGACTTCCAGAAAATGAGTTTTGGTTAAATTCCCCATAGTGCGGCGATGAAATTTGGGGTGAGTGCTTGGTCGTCAGCTGAATCTAGGGAGATAAATGTTAGTGGTCTGGAGTTAATGATGATTTCTGCTTCCATTACAGCGGCTCTAAGGGTCTCTTCACTGAAATTGTTTTCTGGACAGATTGATTTTAGAGCAGTCACTCTCACGCTCCTCCCATATGGTGGTGGGTTGAAGCGCCACTTAAACGCCTCGTACTTTTTGGTGATTTTGTCAAAGTCGATCTTCTTGAGCTCTTCCTTTACCAATTTCTTGGTGGCCTTGAAGTTAGTCCCATTATCGAAGAAGATTTCCTTTGGCGTCCCACGACGTGCCATAAAATTTCGCAGACTCATTATGCATGAACTCACATCCAGTTTATAGGCCACTTCTATATGTTCGGCCCTTGCAACGTAGACCAGTATAGGGCCGAAATAGTCGACTCCTGTATATGTAAATGGTATCCCAAACCAGGCGAATCAGTCGGCCATTTGAGGTACTTCGGGTATGCATGTGACATTTTTTCATATTCGGCAAGCTATGCGGACGGTTTTATACAACACTCGTAGACGTGGTATATAAAAGTCGTTTCGAATCTGATTTATAGTTGATTCGTGTAGTAAGTGATGGGATTTTTCATGAAAATCTTTCGTGACCAGAAATGCGAATCGGGACCCTTTTGGCAATACAATGGCTTCTTCTGTTCGGTTGAAGCGATCTTTCCTGCCCTGAACACTTTTAACTCCGTCTTTCTCCAGGTAAACATTTAACGCAATTAATGAACTTGATTTTTCCACATTTCAGTTGCATTTAAGAGTGGTGATTTCTGCAGAAAATGCCCTTGACTGCGCCTGTTTGAAATAGCCACGTTTTCGCTGTAGTAATTATTTCCGGGCCTAATATTTTCGGCAGTGGATTTCCGAGACACTTGGCGCATATCCTTTGGATGTCGCCACAGCTCTGTACAGACGTCTCCAAAAGTAGTCAACTGCAAAATCGAAATGGCTTTAGTTTTTTTACTATAAAGACTTTGTCTTGCTGTCAGTGAAACTAACGTCTTGGTCTGGCCATTCGTTTTCTAATTTGGCGAGGAACTGAGGGCCTTTAATCCATCGATTTGTATCAGGAGTTTTAAAGAATTTCGTAGCCGAGTCCGCGACGTTTTCTTTTGTGGGAATCCATCGCCAATGATTGCGGTTTGTGTTTTCGACTATTTCGCCAACTCGACTTTGTCATGCTTGAAATTTTCGTGGATCCATGTCAAGCCACTGAAGAACGGTTTTAGAATCTGTCCAGTTATGCTTGAATTGATTTTAAGCCTTCTTATATTCAAAGCTTTTTTAGCTAGGCCCACTCCCATTACAGCGGCCAAGAGTTCCATACGCGGTATTGAGACTGGCTTCAGTGGAGCGACTTTACATTTGGCTGCTACTAGTACTGTGTCGATGTCTGTTCCTCGTTTGATACGAAGGTAAGAGACTGCTGCGTTTCCGCATACGCGAGCACGCATACGCTCTCCTCCACAAATGTGTGCAGATCGATTTGGGAGTGGAGTAGTGACGAGGAAACTCCAACTCAGCGGCTTGTTGCAGAACAGTTTTCCATTGGTGCCATGACACAAGTAGTGTATCGGATAGTTCTTCGTCCCAGCCAATGCCTGCATGCCATACTTTCTGCAGTAGCATTTTTAGGCCAATTGTGTAGAAAGATAACAGGCCCAACGGATCGAAAATTGACATCAATACTTGGAGAGCTTTTCGTTTTTTTGGTACAGTTTCTTAATTTATACCGTCTTTTTTCAGCTTGCAAATCTGAAAATAAACTTGAAAAGTCGCACACTGGGGTAACAGAGCCAATTTCGGCGCTTAATATTAAACAAAAAATTTAGATTTCGCCAAAATGTTAGATGCCAACTAAAAGTACATAAAATATCCTTATAATTTCTGTAAAGCATTTTGACTTATATTTTACATTACCACCACAATCCTTTCACAAAAATACATTTTTTTTCCAAATTTTAGGTGAAAACAAAAACAACACATTTTCTTCATTTTTAAATATGTGTTTCAAAAAACCTGTTTAAATAAATAAAAATGTGGTATGCCATCGAAATACACGTATTTAAAGTATAAACTAATTTTGAATTATCATATAATGTTTAAATACTAATATATTATATTTAAAAAAAATATATTTGTTAAACCTTAAATTAAGCTTTATTTCTACTGAACTATAGATAATTCTCGGAAGTGCCGGGTTTGGCAGTCTTCATATTTTAGTGAAAAATACTTCTTGATATAAACTTTCATATATGTAAAAATAGATGTGCCCTTCTGTTCTTTTTTTGAGAAAATCGATTAACAGTTTCCTAACCTCAAAAAAGACGAATTTTCCCGAAACCTTTTTAATCTGATATTTACCATTTACAAAGATAATCTAGCAAACTTAAATCATTTTCTAATTAATTTTTGGTCGCAGAATTCGAATCCGTCAATGTTTTTTGCTTTACTTTTATAGTTTATGAGTTATTCGCATATGTATAAGAAACTAAGGGTCCCTTACCAATGTAGCTCCTTTGAGTAAAAAACTTAATTCATTTCATTCAATTGGAGCTTAAAATGTTGTTTTCTTAATAGGTTAAGTTATAAATACACAAAAAACTTTAACAGTCGGACAAAAACTGGTAAATACTGACTTCAAAGTTTAAAATATTATTTGAATAGCAAATAGTAATCGCACTGCCTTGTATCGATATTAAACTATCGAAATTAAGAAGCTTCAGAAGAAGAAGAATGAACGAGGTCCTCTTTCGTTTTGTGTAAACATATCATACATATTATATCATATACATATCATACTGTATTATATTAATTTACCATATGTTAAGCTCCCTGTAAATTTATTTTGATTAAAATCTTCTTTAAAAATGTATTATGTATGATATTAAAAAATGTTTTTATTTTTTCCATTTTTTTAAATTTATATTTTGTATATTAGAAATGGGTTTAAACTACTAAAGGCTAACTAATTTTCAGTAAATATATCGTAAAATAGTACAATTATAGCGTAATCTAATTTTTACATAATTAAAACAAATTTAAAAAGAAAATCACTAATTTTACAAATTAAAAAAAAAAATGTTTTTGGTGACCATGTTTTTTTTATAAGTGAATTAAACTCGATAAGAAAAAATTACAATGGCTCCTCTATCACGCTTGGTTGATTTGATCGCCGAAATTGGCTCTGTTAGGAGGTTTCCAGTACATACCAAGAACATTTTCAGGCCCCCAAGCTCTTTTGGATAGCCATCTATTTGACATTCTCCGATATGGTTAAATTTGAGATCCAATTTCTTATGGTGAAGCCTCACTTGGCGTGTATATCTCGGACTTCGGGGATTACTGCAATCGCCTAAGACTCGTCTGTATAGCTGTCTATGAGATCGTCAACATAATGAGGCTTTGTAATAGACTCGTAAGCTCTGTGACATTGATTTATGAACTGTTCAAGCTGAGGGAGAAAACCTTAAAACGCTTTTCAACCGGCTCTATTTTTCGCAGAATTTAACTCCGCCTCCCCTGGTGAGATCCATTTACAGAGTGCGGCCTCGCCAAACTGGGCAAACACTTGTAGACAGGGGATCATTCTTATAAAAATGGACCAAGTGCGCGATAAGGCGGCGTTACTACGAGCAATAGGGGCATACCGGCGGAGTACAAAAACACAACTGAGCTTACAACTTATTGGTCTGGAGTCGCCAGCACTGATTTACATAAATGAACAGCTGACAAAACATAATTACGAGGTCTTCAAGAGAGCAATGCATCTCAAAAAGAACAAGCGCATCACAGCTGCCTTTACTCGCCGCGAAGATGTCTTTGTTTAGCTGATCGACGGAGTGGAAGCTCACTACGTGAGCTGAGCAACGATGTGGGAGGCCCGGCGAGAAATAGCCCATTTCGAGATTAATCTTAAACTTAGAACCATAGTTCTAGTATTTCTTAGATTAAAATTCATTGTAGGTCGCTTTGTTTACTTAATGTTCTCCGTGGTGTTTAGTCAATTCACTTTTTCATATCTAGTGCGTGCGCAGCTAATAATTATATTTTAATTTTGGAAATGGAAGACAATGTAGACCTAACTGAAGTTAATAGCCATACTCTATTGCGCGTACTCACAAATCAGAGAGCTGGGCTCAAAGTTTGTCACATTAATGGTCAAAGTTTGCCGAAAAAAATCGATGAGTTAAAAAATTTGTTTGTAAATTCTGGTCTAGATATTATATGTGTCTCCGAAATTTGATGGATATAATGTTTACAGTGCAGACCGTGTCAGTCATGGGGGTGGTGTAGCAATATATGTTAGTAAAAAGTTAGTGTCCAAGTATATATGTAAATATCCCGATAGTAGCACAATAGAATACTTATTTCTTGAAATTAAAAATCAGTTCTCCCAAAAAAAATTCTGATGGTATGCATATACCGCCCACGTAGTAGAATTAACTATAACGATATTCTAAACAAGTTATCAGACATCACTATGAATTATGAAGACATACTCTTAGCGGGTGATCTTAACACGAATATACTTCTCAAAAACAACATGGAATCAATAGGCTTGAATCTTGTAAACTCTACTTATCCGACTCATTTCAGCAGAGCATGCAGCTCACTGTTATATGTATTTTTTGTTAGTGATGTTGAAAATATTTATTTGTATGACCAACTCATTTTGCCTTCCTTCTCAAAACATGACTGAAGTGGAGTTTGCGGATTAGGAGCCGAAATAAATAGAGGTCGAGTTTGAAGATCCAAAAATCCCACGTAGAAAAATAAGTAAGGTATTGTGGGTCGCAGTAGGAATTGTTGAACTTTATTATGCCTTCATCGGCGGGTCGCATATTATAACTAATTACATGTCAAAAAATATAAGTTTGGGAGAGCGGATTGGAAAGCTCTTGCGGACTGGAAGTCCGGAGGGAGACGAAGAGAGAGCGTGCGAGAGCGCTGGGCTCTGTGAAGTGGGACATTAAGAGGCCGCTAGCGCTTTACACTTGCTCTTGAAAATAAGCGCCCTCACTCGCGCGAAATAAAATACCTCGGGAACGTCTGCTCTTCATGACGTCGTACGGAACCTAATAATTTAATGAATTTTAAGATTTTGAAATTTGAGTGCAGAACGCGGAAATCCTTTGGATGGAGGTGTACACTGGCCTTGGATCAATAGGAGGAATCGGAACAATGGAAGAAGAGTTGCTTTGATGCAACAACGTGTGATGCCGACCTCGGCAAGTGAAACATCTATGGGGGCTTGTGCAATCCCGAAGTGAATGGTCTCATGCAAAGCAATTCAAGCACAAATGTTTCTTTTGGATATAGGACGAACGATCGTCACCCATCATGTGTAAGAAGCGTGGATAGATACGTACTGGATGGTTCTCTCTTGAACACAAATCGCAGCGTGTCGTTTTTGGAACCACTTCAGTACTCGTGGGGACACTTCGGAGGTTGTCGGTTTTGGAACCACTTTTGTACAGAAGTACTGAAATCACTCGTGGGGACACTTTGGAGGTTGTCGGTTGGAACTGACCGAAACATAACTTGGAAGGTTGAATAGAATATATGGCCTCTAGAGATCTATGGCGCTGAGTCAGGAATGAATCGAACTCTTGCCACTTGGGAATCTTATTATACCCGGTACCCATAGGGTACAAGGGTATTATGTGTTAGTGCCAACCGAGAATGTATGTAACAGGCAGAAGGAGGCATCTCCGTGCTGATAAGCACCACCAGCCGAGTCGATTTAGCCATGTCCGTCTGTCCGTCTGTCCGTCTGTCCGTCCGTGTGAAACAACAGATCTCAGAGACTATAAGAGCTAGAGATACCAAATTTGATGACAACATTGGAATCTGTTGCACGCAGATCAAGTTTGTTTTAAAATTTGGCCACGCCCACTTCCGCCCTCAAAAATCAAAAAAAGCGTAAAAGCGTTATTTTCGGGTTAAAGTTAATTGATAAAATAAATTAACGTTAAATAACAGACGTTTTCTGAAAATTTCAGTAAAATCGGATGATAAACATGCGAGATATTAGCAATAAGGTTATAATTTTAACACATTCCCCTAAGGCACTGCTGTTGCAAGCTGTAGTCGACATGTGGCGCATTCGAGCCTTGGCCGCGCGATATAATGGCGCCAACTGCAGAAGAAATGACAAAAGAATAGAGCAAAAAATAACAAAAAATAACTAAATTCATTTTTTGGCGTCCTTATAAAATGTATCATTCATATTTAAGTATGACATTAAATTGTTTAGGTCGGGAGCTAATTCGAGAGGCGATTTATTTTAAGAAGTATCGAAGTAGAGTATGATAATGTATGTACAATTTTAAATAGCTTTTTAGTGTAAAGCACTAACGGTTAGGTACCGGGTATCTCACAGTCGAGCACTCTCGACTGTAGCTTTCTTACTTTTTTTGTAATAGTTTCTTGTTAGGTTTTGGAATTAAATTAAAAAAATTAAAAAAGTGAGAGGAACGGAATAAACAGTAGGAAACGCAGAACGGTCACACTGGCGTAAGTGGAGAGACGCGGTGATGTGGAATATTTTTCCTCTTGCAGTTTGGGGCTGTCCATATATTACGTAATCACGAATTCGATGATTTTCGACCCCCTCCCCCCCTATGTAATCAAGAGTAATCATTGCAGAAACCCCCTTCCCTGTGATTACGTAATCATAAACATTTTGTTTCCCCATAAATTCATAAAAATACTTTTTTTAAAACATATATTTTGATATAAAATGATTACGTAATCATTGTCCAATAACCCCCCTCCCCATATAATCAAACATAATCATTTCGCCGACCCCCTCCCCCCCTATAGGTGATTACGTAATATATGGACAGCCCCTTTACAGAAAACCGAATTTGGAGATAATTTCGTATTTTTAGCGAATTAAATTTAACCAGAAAAAACGCTAAACAACGGGAAAAAACAACAAAAACTAGCTAAATTTAAAATATCTAGCTATAGAATTTGTTCTTGTAATTATTGTTGTATTCGAAATTGTTTTGTATTCGCCGTTCTTGTTATTATTGCGTGCGGATGTTTGTGTAGAGGCCGTGGGTCGTTGCAGATAGCGGAGATAACAAACAAGAGGAGAGAAGGAGAGGCGGAACGAACTGCCAAAAAATCAGTGCATCGACTTTGACGACGCAGATGTATGAGTGTCTGTATGTAAATGGGAAAATAAATATATATATGTATTTTTGTAGCCGCGCAGAATAGCACGGAGTGTAACAAATAAATTTAATAATTAAGTCTGCGTTTCTGTGCCGACTCTAGGAATAAAGCATTTGTATTGGGTATATATTTAATACCCACTGAGGAAGTGGCCGCCCGGGTAGCAGACACGATTTGTGCAGCTGAGCTCGCCGGATTTAGGGTGGGTTCTTTGGACGCCACTATCCTCTCTAAACGTAATCAGAACACTTATTTACATGCCTGAAAAGTAGAAGAAATCGTTCGTCAGTCTGACTTTCTGTCCACATTGCCCCGCAAGCAGATTTATACTTGATCGTGAAAACGATCGGGCTATGTTTTGGCCGTTTTCCCTAGCCATTCGCCTTTGGATCGTCGCGGGGCGTGCAATACGATCCCCTTTTGTTCATGTCGTTCGTTAAAAGTTATGTCATTTTCTTGACCCAGTATTCCATTCCTACCAATGCCCCCCTTTTAATGGGTTTCTACCAATGCATTTTTGTTGGTTCAAGTTCACATTACAAGTTTATTAGAAAGGTTTGTTCAATTGTGTATTGGACATTAAAAGTTTGTCAAAAGGTGTTTTTGTTTTATCTTTGGAAGCTAATATTTTGTACTGGTCATTCGATGCTGGTGTCGTCTCCACATTGTTTCACTTTCTGGCGGGTAGAGAGACGTGGGTACACTTATATGCGCATATATATATATAACATATATATATATATTTAAATGTTTATAAGTTATCTTATTAATGCATGTTCCGGGAC
This sequence comes from Drosophila rufa, assembly GCA_018153105.1. Classification (NCBI taxonomy): domain Eukaryota; kingdom Metazoa; phylum Arthropoda; class Insecta; order Diptera; family Drosophilidae; genus Drosophila; species Drosophila rufa. The sequence continues at coordinate 3,957,595 of JAECXS010000173.1, read as the reverse complement.
ATCCTTCAGGCGGTTACTTATGGTCACTAGACCAGTTGGCGAGAGACACTACTTTCTCCAGTTCGTGGCGACGGTCGCGATGTCCCTGGATCACCCTCTTGTAGGTGCTAAGTCCTTTGAGCAAAAGGAGGATGATCAGCAATCCTGCGATGAGCCGAAGTACTTGGTAGACCTGCGCGATTTCGTCCTTGTGGTCGACTACTTCTATCGTATTGATGACGTTGGCCGTGCTGTCGTCAACTTTGGACGTCTTCGAGCCCATTGTCCTTGTAGTCACTATTTTTCAGCACTTGGTTGTTGATAGCTACGGTTTTACCATTGAACTCCGAACTTGACGTTTTTCAAGACTGTTGTCAGAGACCAGACGCGGTTACAAGAATCTCCACGAGGGCTTGTTGGTTTTCACCTTTCCTGGTACTGATAAACCGGTTTCTTTTATACCAAAGACTATGCCAAATTTCGCCTTAGAATCACCGCAATGGAACACAAAAGTGTTCTCACCTAGGGTCATCCATTACCCTCTTTTCGCCTATTGGCTGGAGTTATATTTGGGTCGTCTTTGGTCTAAGGTTTGATAGTTCAACAAAATCGGAGGTGCTGGGTTGCAGCTGATTGCATGGCCCAATTTGGAAAGTTTAGGCGGTGTCATCTGCCCGAGCCAAATTTTTGTGTAATCTTGCCCGTGTTGATTTTCTAGAGCACTAGCGCATTGGCTATTCTTGATTTTCTTTCGTGCTAACCAAATGACTCACGTCGGCCCTAACCGGCGTACGGAACAGGCTCGGGGTCGTCGATGCTGATCAGCATGCATCAGATACAAAGATCAAATACAAAGAACATTTTTTTTTTTTTTATTAAGTGCTTAATTATTTTTTTTTATTTTTTTTTTTATTATTAAGTGTTTAATTATTATTTTTAATTTTTTTTTTTATTGGTGGTGCTTAAAATGAGTCTCGGCGCCGACGCGGGTCTTCTTCCTCTTCCGGCTCCTCGTACTTCACTGAGCGGACCCGGTCCTCGAACCGAGCCCACTCGTATACTAGAGTATATGCTCCTAGTACTCCCTCCTCGTCTTCCATCCAGTTGTAAAGGGCTTCGCTGCTTGCGGACATGTTCTTTCTTCGATGGTTGGCAAGTATTTAAATCGCAGGTGAATTACCTTTGTGGACTGCGCTTGGTGTGGTGAGTTTTTCACGCCGCAAACAAGTCTTTATCATGGTAAATTCCAATACTCTTCCCGACTCCATTTCCCAACTCATATAAAGAATTTCCTTTTCTTTGGAATACGACATACCGAATCCTGTTAGGTCCTAATTTTGCGTTATATCCTTCGGCCCGGTTACTTTGCTTACAGTTTTTCCGGTATACAGCCTGACCTACAGCAAATTCGACCGGTCGGAAGCGGGTGTTGTACGTTCTTTCCGCCTTCTCGTGAGCTTGAGTTAGTCCGTGTTTCACTTTCTCTCGAATTAGCTCCATTTTATTTGGTAGATCTATGAGTTGTTCTTCCATTTCTAGGTCCCCGATGCGCCTGCGTACTGGATACACACTAGCATGCGTAACCATGCGTGTTTCATGGTGCCCACTTCTTAGAGCACACGCTATTCGGCTTAGCTGCGAATCCCAGTTTCGCTGGTTTTGGTCAGTTGCTGCCCTAAGCATTTACAAAACGGATCGGTTTACCCTCTCGGCTGAATTGGCCTGAGGTGAGTAGAACGCCGTCCGTACGGGTTGAACGCCATATCGGGTGAGTAATTCGGTGAAGATATGTGACTCGAGTGAATGCACTCCGGTACTCCGAACTGATGAAAAATATTCTTTTCAAGGAAGTCAACGACCCCCGCGGCGGTAGCCTTTCGCATAGGTTGCACCCAAACGAATTTGGTGAAATGATCTATGCGCACAAATATTAGTGTGTTACCGGACTTTGACCTGGGGTAGGGCCGCATAAAATTGATAAATATTCTTTGCAGTTGTCGTTCAGTAATGTAGCTGGCCCATTGGAGGTCTGGCTATTTTGTTAGAGGTTTTGCTGATTTTGCAAATTTCAAAGTCCCTAACTACTTATTGTACTTCGGTCGTCATGGATGTCCAATAGTAACATTGCCGCAGCCTTGCGAGTGTTTTGTGAAACCCTCCGTGTCCAGCGGTGAGGGCATGATGTGATCTCCAAACTAGGTCTGCGCGAACTTCCTCCGGAACCCAAAGTTTCCATGCCCATGTCATTGTGTAATAAATCCCAAGCGTTTGTATACCACGCCTTCAGATATCTGAGTGTCTGATATTTTCCTCGATCCGTTGTATCAACATTTTGTACTCCGTAGATTGAAACGCGGGCGACTTGAGGTCTAGCTGTAATTCCATGGAATCAGCTGTAGGTGTTTGAACTTCGTCCATGTGCACCCGTGAGAGTGCATCGGGTACTACATTAAAAGCTCCCTTTCGATGCTCTATTGTAAAATCAAATGCCTGTAATTGTAGGCTCCATCGCCATAGCCATTTTAGACTAGCGTGATCGGTAGCTACTTTAAACGGCATCCCTTTTACATACGCCCGAAATTTGCTGATACTAATTATCACCGCATAACATTCCAGTTCGGTGATACTATAATTTCGCTGCGCTTTGTTTAGCTCTTTGACTGGTCTGTTTGATACATCCCCCACCTAGGACATATCCCAAATATATAGCCTGTTTGTAGCATAATTTAATTTTCTCTACGTTGATGGTTAGTTTTGCCCGTTTTAAACAATCACCGACCTGCCGCAACATTTCCAAATGATCTTCAAAAGACGGAGAACATACCAGCAGATCATCCAAATATACAAATACATTGTCACGTAGCGCAGCTGGAATTACTTTGTCCATCAGTCGGCACATTCTTTGTGCGGCGTTGCATAAGCCGAATGACATGACTGTAAATTGATATAAGGGCCTGCCGGGCACAGTAAAAATATAATAATAATAATAATCTTACCACCAACCGGGTAGGAGAACTTTTTAACGATATGCTCCGTCTCATATCGGATGGGTTGGGGTGAAGATTTACAAACTAGACAATAAGTACGACAGAATATTAGATACATTTAATGACAAGGATGTTTCACAGGATAACACATGAAAATTTTCGTTATACAACTGGCACAGAATACGAAATGGGTCATGGGAGTAAAAATTTGATCGGCATATCTCCAGAAAAATAGGGCGAAACTGTCGAGTGCTTCTGCTGATGTTGTGTAGCAACGAAGCATAGTCGACTTCGCCATTAATTAATTTATAAAGGAATATAACGCTGTTACATGTTCGACGGTCTTGCAGTGTCGGCAAGTCCAAAAGCCGCAATCTGCTCGTGTACGAGGGAAGACGAAGATGTTGTTCCCAATTTAAACCCCTCAAAGCAAACAGAAGAAATTGCTTCTGCACCGATTCGATGAGCTCTTGATACTTTGCATACTGGGGTGACCATACGCATGAGCAGTATTCGAGCAAAGGACGAACTAGCGAGATATAGAGAAGTTTAGTGGTATAGGGATCATCAAACCCCTTAGTCCAACGTTTAACAAACGCTAAAACACCTCTAGCCTTTCCTACTAAGATTCCTATGTGATCGGAAAAAATTTAACTTATGTTTAAATAGAACACCAAGGTCTGATATAATAGAAATACGCTCAAGAAGGTTTGGCCCTAGAAAGTAACTCGCCACGTGTAGATTAGTCCGATAGAAGGACATAATACTACACTTGGAGTGGTTTAAATTAAGCCCATTATTAACGCACCAGGATTGAAGACGGATTAGGTCGTTTTGCAATAAAACGTGAGAATCTTTGTTTTTAATGTGCATACAAATTTTAACGTCGTCAGCATACTTCCTCAATTCCTTCCTCAATTACAGAGGGTAAGTCATTGATAAATAATCCAAAGAGCAGTGGTCCCAAGTGACTACCTTGCGGAACTCCCGAAGTGACGAAAACATTTTTAGAAAGAGATCTGTTAAGTATGACTTTTTGGGTGGGACTAGATAAGTAACCAGCTTACTAGATTATTAGGAAAACCAAGCAGAGTTAGCTTTTTTAGCAGTAGATCGTGATTTACTGAATCAAACGCCTTGCTGAAGTCAGTGAATACAACGTCGACTTGAAACTTTCGTTTAAATCTGCGCACCTTATGTTGTCGCCCTTGTAAAAATCTTTCCGCCCCTCTTCCAATGCAATTTGCACTAGCGCCAATGTAAAGTAGTGCTAATATTTCTTCCCCGTCTACTTTAGTCTTGGCCAACATGCGATTATCATCTTTAAGGCTGATCACTGAAGCTATAATCTTTCTCTTGGTTTTCCTTTCAGCTTCCTGATATTGGTGTAAATATTGAAGTTTTTTGTCTCTCCTGGTTTCGGTTGTATCTACGTCATTGAATATTCGTTCGCGCGCCGCCTCGTATTCTTGTTTTCGCTGGGGATACGATTTGTATGGCAAAATTTGTGTCGGGCGCACGTTGCTACGAATTATTGTGTTGGGGTAGGTCTGGTCTGAGCAGGCTTCCCCGACCCTCCTGTCAAACTCTGCTGTAAAAAGGCTGACTCGGTGGAATGATACGAGTCGTTTTTGGCGCAATAGTTGCAGGCGGTGTCATGAAATCGCGCTTGGCACCTGGCTCCTTTTGTTCCTCCGCGTTTCCGATAGAAGTCCGGTGGCTTGTTATAAGTGTAACATAGGTAGGTATGGGAAGGATATGTATATTCCTTCCCGAAGTCTTGTTCCCTGCTACTTGAAGATGCGTTCCCACATTGCTTCCTGTCAAATGCGTTTTCTCGTCCAAACGATGCTCCTACATTGTTCTGAGGTGGACGGCTCCTTTGGAATGCCTCGACCGGATATTCTCCAGCTTCTGTGTCGTCTATTTGCTCTTCGGCGATCTCATTTATATGCCTAGGTTGAGCTCGTTTCTCTCGGATCCATTTCTCGATTCGGATTCTCTCTTTCTTAAATGCCGCTAATGTATTTATTGGTGAGGCCAGTAGGAATGCTCCCATTTGCGTGTTAAGATTTTCTTTCAATATTCAGACAAAGTTATCTTGCGTAATCTTATTCTTCAATTTGAACTGCAGGCTATGCTTGGCCGCAATTAAATCATCAAAACTCTCATTGTATCCTTGACGCCGTTCCATAAGTTCTTTAATGGTCAAGTAGTCGTTTTCGGACGTTGAGAACGCCTTGGTCATTTCGCTAGTTAAGTCATAGTATCCGAATTCAAAGTCATCGACTCGGTCCTCCGTCAACTGCCAGTACCATTTGGCTGCAGTACCACTCAATAAACAGTGAAATTCTTTAGATATCTGATCAACAACGTTCAACGTTCAACGTTCATTTCCGTTAAGCGACTCACTCGGAACAGAAAACTCTCCACCGACATGCCCCTACTGGACCCATCAAACTTAAGGGTCCGTTTGTCCAAGCGTTTTGGTCGAGTTCTTGTATTATTATTATTATAATTACATGGGCCTTGTTGCACCGGGACCAGATGGGTAGATCCTCTACACCTAGGCTTTTGATAAAGGAGAGCACTTTGGCGGGGTCTATCTGTTCCCAAATCCTGTAGGGGGGGATAAGTTCACCTCCTAGTTGTTGAAGTCGACGTCTGATTAGCGAGGGCCATTCACATAGAACATGTTCTGATGTTTCTGGCTCCATCTCACAGAATCTGCATGGTCGATTTCTGAAAGTTTTAATTGCTTAAGGTGATACCTTAGGTTGCAGTGACCCGTTAGGTAGCCTGTTAGAGTGCGAATTTCACTCTTTTTTAAGTTGATGATGCGCTTAGATCGCGAAACCTGGGGGACGAGGAATTGTTGGCTTGTCTCAGCCCTGCACTGTCGGTCCAGTGGCGATTTATCTCCTTTTCCTCCCATTTCCTGAGCAGTTCTCTTTTGTGTCCTTTCGAAAGTCCACAGAACGGTTCAGGGCCGATTAGTGGTGTCATCGCCCCGCGTTTATGGCCTTCATGCCATGGAACCCAACCCACCGTTAAGATGTTCTTGGAAGCAAGGGCGTTCAGCTGATGGAAACAGTTCTCTACAAGTCTGGAGGAGATCGTGAAGGATTTCAGCGCTATGAGCGCCGCCTGACTGTCAGAGAAGATGTAAATCCGTGCGCCTTGCATTTTCCTGCGAAGGAATTCACGAGCACAGATTTCTGACCCGGCAGTGTACCACGTTTGTGATCCACTGGGCAGAGATATTGATTTTGTATTCCAATCATGTCTGGTGCGCAAGACTACAGAGAAGTTTCTGTGGAAAATAAGTTCAGGTTTCAGTTCGTCAGTTACGCGCAGAATGGGCTCGTTTATTAGGGGTTCGAGAACCCGTAAATGACCGGTATCACCGGGCCCGGATCACCACTTTTTATGTCGGTGATATTTTGAAGGTGAAGTGCCCCCAGGCAGGCCTCCTTTTTCAGGGTTATGGTTAGAGGGCGTATGCCAGTTATGACTCCAAGTGCTGCAGTTGGCATGTCCGGATGGCTCCAGTGATGCCTATGCAGATCAGTCTTTGTATTTTGGTAAGTGCTGCCGCAGCTGTCTTCTGGGTAGATTTCGTCCACCAAGCAAGAGAGGTTAGAATCGGTTTTACCACAGTGTTAAAAGACTAGTAGAACATTTAGGGACTTAGGCCCCATGTTCTACCAAAAAGCCTATTACAAGCGAAATATGCTGGGGTGGCTTTATTTATTGTCTTTTCGAGGTGTGAATTCCAGTTGAGATTGGAGTTAAGTATGACTCCTAGGTAGTTGGCTTCAACCGAAAAATCAATGGTGGATCCATTTAGAGATGGTCTAGTTAGAGAAAGAGACCTTTTCCTGGTAAATGGAACTAGAACAGTTTTAGACGGGTTTATGGACAGTCCTTTGTCCTGACACCATCTGCTGGCTATATTTAGGGCTTGCTGCATGCGATCCGAGATGGTTTGCTAATGCCAGCCCACTATATAGATGACTAGATCATCAGCGTAGCCTTGAGTGGGGAATCCTAAGATGTTGAGCTCATACAGTAGCTCGTCAATGACCAAGTCCACAAGAGAGGAGAGAGTACTCCCCCTTGGGGCCACCCCCTTGTTGCTGTGATTGAGGTCATGGTTCCTCCTAGGTCTACAGTTATGATTCTGGATTTGAGCATTTCCAGAATCCTCCTAATAATGGGTGTGGAGACATTTTTACGTACAAGAGAGGCACGACGTGTTGTCGAAAGCTCCTGAGATCTTAAGAACTTTTTATTCGCAGCTAGCTTGATATGCCGATTCAATGTTTTTGTGAAGCACAGTAGCTTCACGCTCTAGCTCGCCTATTGATATAATCGGACGGGTGGAGCAGTCTCTGAATTGCTCAGGTTCAAAACAGAAAAGATCCCAGTTTGTGTTTTTGGGATTTCTAGTAACAAGGCTACATTGCAAGGCACATCCTATATCAAATCGGATGTGCTGGTGATCAGACATGGTGATCTCACTCGCAACGTGCCAGTTTAAGATAACGGACAACATATTTATACTACAGAAAGTTAGGTCAAGGACTTCCTCTATCGCGTTAATAAATGTAGGCTCGCTGCCCTGATTTAGTAATGTAATAATGTACTCAAGAAGGTACTCACCTCTTTTGTTTATGTCACTGCTCCCCCAGACCGTGTGATGCGCATTAGAATCGCAGGCGATAATCCACCGGAGCCGGTTTCTCTGGGAGTGCTCGACCAGGGCACAGGTAGCCACCGGAGGCACATCGTCAGTGTCACCGGGCAGATAGGCGGAGGCGAGGACTACCTCCTGTTCGCGTAGGCCGAGGGTATTTTGACCCAAACTGCCACCAGGTCCTCAGTGATGAACTGTGATAGGGGAACAAATGTTAGATTTTTGTTATTTAACAACGCCGCTCTAGGGCGAGGTTGGTCGTTTGCATAAAGCAGCTTACCGGATGGGGTGTTTAGCCCCAGGACACGACCGGCATTTACCCATGGCTCCTGGATAAATGCTATGTCCATTGTAGCAAACCTCTCACAAAGGACGTCTGATGCGGCCTTTGCATGATGGAGGTTTGCTTGGAGACATCTTAGGTGTCTCCGGGTGTTGGGGAGAGTGGGGAGAGGGGGACAGGGCATTAGTCCGCCCTCTTGCGGCCTCTAGCCGCCATCTTCCGGCCTCGGTTCGTGCGCAGAAGGGCCTCCTCCTCAGGTGTGCGCCTCACACCCTTGTTGACGCGCCCTGTTCCGCGCGTCACACACCCATATAGGGGAGGGCGCAGGATCTTCCGCGTCGTTGCGGGCTCTTGGGCAACAGTGGTGCCACCAGCCTCGTTGCCGCCGGATTTCTTGAGTTTGCGTCAGTGGCATCCTGTGGCGCAGGTTCAGCCTTGTCCGACAAGATGGCCTTGGAGCAGGTGGGCTTCTCCGCTGCGAGAGCAGGAGCCACCGCCTGTGCCTTCGGCTGCGCGCTGGCCTTTGGCTTAAGTGTAGCCGTGCCCCATGCAAAGTGCAGCAGGTACGCTAGCGACTTCATCTTGTCGGCCGATACTGGGTCCAGCGCAATCGTGATGACGGCCATGTTCTGCCTCATCTCTCGGTGGAAGACTCGCCAGTCTCCCACGCGCAGGCCGCTGTTTTGCCCCTCGACGAGCTTCAGGATCTCGTCCGTCTTCATGTCCGCATTTGGAAACGGGAAGTATCCGATGAAGACAGCGGCACGTGGAGCCTCTGCCTCAGGGACCACCTTGATGTGGGCGTCCTTCCACAGCCGGAGCTTTGGTACCTCTGTACCTAGCCACGCAGCTGTCTCCGCAATTCAGCAAGTTACCGTCATCCATCCAGGGCGGAAGGTGCAGCCGGAGAACAGTGGTATCACAGAGCCGTGTCTCAGCTCCATCACCCTCGATAGGATTGCGGACTGAATGCGGTGGAGCTGTTCCGTGGTAAGGACGCTTTCGGGGTAATTGGCCGGGAGTATTGCCATCTTCACCGAGCTGGCAACATCTCTATAAGAGGCCATGGCACCGACTTGGGATGACTGCTCCTGTGTTGCCTGCCTAGCCGCTTCTGCGGTTGTGGAGGCTGCTGGAGCCTCCGTGGCCGGCAATACAATTGCAGTATCACCCTTCGTCAGGGCACTAGGCGCCGCGGTTTTAAACATGGCCCTCTTAGTCGACGCCTCTTCTGGGGTCGTGTTGGCCGATCTACCTCGTTTATTGGCTGTAGCGCCACTCCTGCTGGGCATTGCCCTTGGAGGGTCCATAGGCTTCTGAGCGAGCCTTTTGGCCTCCTCCATGGGTATGCCGTTCGCAAGATGTCTGCGCAGCCTGTTCCTTGCGGCGCCCGATAACGCGATCCGCTTTGGCTTTTCATCCTTTGGGGAGGCGAGAAGGGTTTCTTCCACTTCCTTGGTGATTCTGTCGGTGCCAGAGCTTTGTAAACAAACGTCCATAGCATCGTCAGGCTCCCGAATGGATTCGATTTGACTCGACTTGGGGCTGCTAGAGCACCCTGTTTATTGGTGGGTATTTTCGATAGTATCCATAAGTTGGTCCCACGAGTATTGAGGAAGGAGGTATCCCCCGGGGTAGAGCCTCATACCCCGGATCGGGCATACGACCGGAGGTGCCAGGTATCCGGAAGCCACCGTTAAAAGACACACTAACGTAGTGCCATTCGTCACAGGGGCACGGTACGGTGATTACGGGTTTTTTTCGAGTTGTCCTCTCTAGATCCGCCATATTTAGCCTAGAGCAGGGGCACCTCGAGCAGGATGTGGTTCTTCACCACGTATGGTCCGTCTGCAGTAGTCGGCATGTGACTGCCAACTCCTACTGGCTGAGTCAGCTGGGCGCGGCGACAGGCACACACGCTTCGCTGCCCAACCTTAGCCCCCCGAGTTCCTGTATAGCTTCTAAGCTGTGTTTCGTTGTCTCCGGCGCTGGGATCGGGCTGGTTTTCAGCGGCTACCTCTCTAGGACTCCGTATTGGTCGGTTTGCTGCTGCTGATGTCTGTCTTGGTTGGCCCTGCCGCGCGTCTCCGTGTCTCTGAGGCGTCGAACTGACCTCGGGGTTTTCTCTGGGTATTGAGCTCTCCCTTGGCTGTACTGCCGACAGTTCGATTACTTGGCGCCGCAGGCTGATGACTTCCTCCTGCATTTCGGACAACCTCGTTGTCATGGTTGACTTCATCTCATTATTTGACACAATCAATGCGGAAAGCATTCGCTCTAGTCGCTATGTCTGGGTCTAAATCGAGGTGTTCCCCTCCTACAGCTCCTTCGGAATCGTCCATAATGACGCTGCTGCAATCTGCTAAACTTCCTAAGTTGTTTAGTTTGCTATTAAAGCTTATCGACTGGTTGTGTTCGTCAACTGGCGATAAGCTAGCTCTTGCCGGTGTTTCTGTTCTGGTTTGTCTGGCTTCTCTCGCCGCCAGTGTTGATGCTCGGAATGTTCTCACCGGAGGTAGATTAAGTGTAAGCTTCTTCTTCTTCTTATCTCCTGCCATATGTTAAAATATTGTATATATACCCGATCGACCACCCTGCCGTGTAATCGCGGTACTTCTTTATTCGCTTTTGTTATTTAACTTTTTGTAATAAGATATAGTTATACGTGTTTGAGCGTTGTTGGCTTTTGTTAAGCTATTTTTTTGTTTTCGTGTACTTCAATATTTTTGCTTAGCAGCAAAAAGTTTTTATGACAGATAAAAATTGTGTAATTCAAAACGGGGTGTGCTGGTACTCCTGGGTATTGGTATAGGTCAAGAATCGTCCGAGATTAAGCCTCAAATAAAATTTCAAAAAAGCCCTATTCAAGTGAATTCGCTGAATGGATTCAACTGCCCTTCACCGGATTGATCAGTTCCTTCTGCACCCACTTGACCTCTTCCCTGGAAAACACAGTACATTGGGCTGCTGTTCTGCCACAGGAAGGCTTTGTCCGAACCCCCTCCCCTCTGTCGTCGGAAACAGGTAGACTCACTTACATGCAGACGGATGGAGCTTTATTCCAGACAGGCGAAAGGAATTGCCTCCCTGCTCCTCTCTCTCTGGACTCGAACCTCGCGAGAGACCTGGTTCTGGGCCTAGTAAAATGGATAGCGTCGGCCAGAGAGAGACAAATACTGTCGTCCCGCCCGTTAGTCATGGTAACCTCGCAAGAGACCTGGCATACCCTAGTACAATGGATAGCGTCGGCTGTACGGATACGGTTATTCCCCCACCCCCTTCAGTACTTGATCGACAAACGATGACGAACCGCTCCCCCAACCGATGATGGCGGCTATATTATGGCGATGACTGGACACTATTAAGACTGGTCGGTGGTGCGCCGTTATTCGCTTGCGACCCTGCTCTTCCTGGGCTCGAATCTCGCGAGAGACCAGGCTTAGCCAAGTACAATAGCGTCGGCCAGGAAGTGCAGCTAAGTTTGGTTACGTTAAATATTTCAAAAATGGCTTGCACTTTTATAGAGAAACTATTATGGTATTATTTCTTTTAACGAGGAACTATGGTTCAAGTATTGAATTTAGTATTTACAATTTAAAAGGGTCCTCAAAGTCAAATGCCAATTCTAAAACTACAAGTGTCAGATCGAAAGGCCTTTCCGCTTCTACAACTATCTGTCTGAGAAGTTGGTGACTTTAAAAGAACATATAGAATAGGCATATTTGATGTGTAAATCAAATTCCCAGCAAGTGTTATGAAGATTGTTAGCCAATTTTTGACACCAAAGAAATCCACTCTGATATCTCTAAATTCTTGAAACAGTACTAAAAATTGTTTATCTGAATACTTAGGTTTTACTCGTTAAAGAAAATAAGTTTTTGGCAATAAGGATGAAAGGATATTGCCTGAGTTGGGCGCCATTTCTGTTACGTCGGTGCTGTCGTTGTGCCTCAGTCCTTGGAGGACATAGGGCTGAGGAAGTGGCCGCCCGGGTAGCAGACACGATTTGTGCAGCTGAGCTCGCCGGATTTTCTGTCCACATTGCCCCGCAAGCAGATTTATGCTTGATCGTGAAAACAATCGGGCTATGTTTTGGCCGTTTTCCCTCCCCATTCGCAAATTTCGTGCGCTTGTGGATCGTCGCGGGCCGTGCAATACGATCCCTTTTTGTTCATATCGTTCGTTAAAAGTTATGTCATTTTCTTGACCCAGTATTCCATTCGTAACAATGCCCCCCTTTTAATGGGTTTCTACCAATGCATTTTTGTTGGGTCAAGTTCACATTACAAATTTAGACAAGGTTAGAAAGGTTGGTCAATTGTGTATTGGACATTAAAAGTGTGTCAAAAGGTATTGTTGTGTGATTGATTTAAATGGTGTAAGTAATATTTAGGTGTATTTAAGAATACAGTTTATCTTTGGAAGCTAATATTTTCTTCATATGGTATGTAGTGTATATGGAGGCACTATTTATATATATATATATAAATATGTCTGATGATATTGGGAAAAATGTCCTATTGACTGACCCTCTGTTATTCCATCGTTGAGAGCTCTCGTTCCGGAGTTGAGGTTTTATTTGTTGGAAAAGGTTAAGTAGAATTAAGCATATATATATAATAATATCGTGCTGTGTTTTGGTGTTATAAATTCACTAAAGGCACAAAATTTTTCTAAATGATTTAAAAACAACACATACAAAAAAAATATAAGAAGTGTATTGGTGTTTGTAGGTTTTAAATTAAACACAAAAAAAAACTTAAAGAAAAATAAGTATAAAAGCTGAGAAGCTCGGGGAACGGAGTGACCGCTGGTCATTCGACGCTGGTGTCGTCTCAACTTTGTTTCACTTTCCGGCGGGTAGAGCAATAGATAGAGATAGAGGATAGAGGATAGGATAGAGACAAGTCGACACAATCATCACGGAAACTATTTTGTTTTTTATTTGAGTTAGTTTTTTATTTATTTGTACTTGTTTGGCTGTTTAGGTTGGTCTATTTCCATAATAAGTTTTTCTTTTAAATTTTAATTTATAATTTTTATTGTTTGTTTATTTTTATATGTTTATAAGTTATCTTATTGATGCATGTTCCGGGACATCCTTCAGGCGGTTACTTATGGTCACAGGACCTTCAGGCGAGAGACACTACTTTCTCCAGTTCGTGGCGACGGTTGCGATGTCCCTGGATCACCCTCTTGTAGGTGCTAAGTCCTTTGAGCAAAAGGAGGATGATCAGCAATCCTGCGATGAGCCGAAGTACTTGGTAGACCTGCGCGATTTCGTCCTTGTGGTCGACTACTTCTATCGTATTGATGACGTTGGCCGTGCTGTCGTCAACTTTGGACGTCTTCGAGCCCATTGTCCTTGTAGTCACTATTTTTCAGCACTTGGTTGTTGATAGCTATGGTTTTACCATTGAACTCCGAACTTGACGTTTTTCAAGACTGTTGTCAGAGACGAGACGCGGTTACAAGAATCTCCACGAGGGCCTTTTCACCTTTCCTGGTACTGATAAACCGGTTTCTTTTATACCAAAGACTGTGCCAAATTTCGCCTTAGAATCACCGCAATGGAACACAAAAGTGTTCTCACCTAGGGTCATCCATTACCCTCTTTTCGCCTATTGGCTGGAGTTATATTTGGGTCGTCTTTGGTCTAAGGTTTGATAGTTCAACAAAATCGGAGGTGCTGGGTTGCAGCTGATTGCATGGCCCAATTTGGAAAGTTTAGGCGGTGTCATTTGCCCGAGCCAAATTTTTGTGTAATCTTGCCCGTGTTGATTTTCTAGAGCACTAGCGCATTGGCTATTCTTGATTTTCTTTCGTGCTAACCAAATGACTCACGTCGGCCCTAACCGGCGTATAGTACGTAAGATTTTTTGTTTATATTTAGATGTATATTTGTATGTTTAGATTTAATTTTATATACGTTCGGATGTATATTTTTGAATATATTTGATTTCTTGCAATATATGTCGACGTGTGAATATTTATGTATGAACGCTTGGACACCAGCAGGAACACAGTGAACGAGAAAAAATTGTATAAGCCTATTTTGGCGAAATTTCGGAACTCTTAAATTTTACTGCGGCTGGCCGCGTATGTATATTTTCACTGTCACTTTTCTTGTATTTGGAACACCTTGCACTTTGCTCAAAAGACGCCCGGAGTTTGCAATATGTCGATGAGAAAATTGGACTTCGGACTTCGGACTTTGGACGCTAGCTAACCACACAGATATGAGCCACTTGGGATTGGTCTTAGGAAATGCCTGTGTGATTGCTAATCGGAAGTTATGAACACTAGTACTTATATTTTATTAAGGTACCAATCCGCTACTGAACGGTGGAATGCGAAGGCAATCAGCAGGAATATCCGGCTTGAATGACCATGAACTGGAGTGGACGGATTAGAAGCCGAAATAAATAGTGGTCGAGTTTGAAGATCCAAAAATCCCAAGTAGAAAAATAAGTAAGGAGTTGTGCGTCGCAGTAGGAATTGTTGAACTTTTTTATGCCTAGGACTCCGCGACATTATGCCATATTTAAATCATTGACTCACACAGTCACTAAACTAATTGACACGGCAAAGTCAAAAACTCAACATCATCTACACAAACCCGGAAAGAAATCAAGTCATTACCCAGTGGCGCAACCCTGCTACGACCGAATGTGGTAATTCTACAAGATGCATCGTCGAAGGTACATTCATAAATCGTTTCTCCAGCTCTTAGGACACAGGACTGTAATGGGAAGTTGTTTTTGTTCCTGCCTGTCAAAGCTTCGGCAATCGTTCGACTTATGTTATTTTGCTTTGTTATGCCATTTTTTTTTTTTCATATACGAGTATGTGTAATTTTGTTATATCATCTGTCACTTTACTTTTTCAAGTATAAGTGTGTGTCGGGTGGGTTTAAAAAGGAATTTATTCAGGTTTTTTATAACGATTTAGTGATTTTAATGTTCAAAAGACGCTTTAGCAAACGTAATATAAAGCGGCTGACCGCTGCACAAAGACGCATTATACTTATTCCATTAAGTAAGTAACACGAAACATTCTGTATTTTAATTGATCGATTTCTAATAGTTTTTCTTACGTGTAGATGCAGTTAAATAATATAGGTTGATCAACGGTTTAAAATCAACAAAGGTCGCATCCCAAACAAAATTCGATGAAAAAAGCTAAAAATAATGAACGAACTGAAGTTTGGCTGTTCTATTAAGCTTTAGTAAAAAATAATAAAATATTTAAAAAATTGTATGCGGAATATTATTTTTTTGCTACTCGGCCTACTTGCTCGATTCAAAGAAGGCGATTTTGAAGGTATACTAGCAGAAAAGGCGGCCAAGCTTATAGAAAAATAAAGCATATTGTAGTATGAATTCGCATGCTAACGGCATTCGAAGTATGACAGATGTAATCGATTCTCGAAGCCAATTTTGCGCCACTGGGTATGAAATCAAAAATCAATACCGGACAGGATGTCTATATTGAAGAGCTAAATCAACAACTCTCAGAATGCAATGTACCTGAAATCAACGATATCAATTTGTACCTACAATCAGTACCTGAACATTTCTGTGATAATAGTTTTAGGTTTGTTTGTGTCAATCAGTTTGAAGTTCTCGTCAATATTCTTAAAATTAATTCAGACGCAATTGGACTAGACGAAATAAAAAATCCTTCCATACATAACTCACATGTTCAACACTGCATCACTGTGGACGGCAGTCCACGTAGTGACGATGAGCACCGAGACTGTGGTGCGCATATACAGCCGTAGAATTGAAAATCTGCTACGATAGTCCGATTAGAACCATTTATATCTTGATCGAAAGGTATTGTAATTCTCTTTGAAACTGCATACTACATACATTTTTCAAAAACGCATTAGTTTAGGAGAAATGGGAATGAAAGTGCGAAATTGAAAATTTTGAAAATTGGAGCTATTGGGGCCGGTGGAGCAAAAATCCCAAAATTTTTAATGTTGTTGTAATCTAGCTTTAAATACGCGTCGAATGACACCTCGATCATCCTGATCCGATAGTCCGTTCAAAAGATATTCAATAAACAAGATTTTAACGGCCTTTCCGAAATGAAAACGTTTGTCCTCTTGTTTGTCTGTCTGTTTGTTTGTCTGTCTGTGTGTCGATTTTTTTGTTTTAATGTCCTGGAACTACTTTTATTTTGTTAAACAGCTCGAGCTGAACATTTTTTGTTCTACAACTTTTTCGATTTCCCGCTAGTTTGGCGGGAAAACCGCTAAAAAGCTAGATTTTCCGCGCCCATAACTTCTAAACGACTAAAGCTACAGAAACGTGCTATATGTCGTTTGAAAGGTATTTTGAAATGATAATAGCTTTGCCTTGACATTATTTATCTAAATATAATATTAAAGAATTTATAATTAAAAGTAATTTTTTTTTTTAAGTTTTTGAAGTTTTCTTAAAAATGGCTCTAACGATTTTGATATTCACTCAAGGCCAGATAGCCCTTGAGATGGCTCAACTTTTGGTATATAACACATATCTGGGAAAATTCGCTTTCTCGAGATATTACTCATTAAAATTAGTAGCAAAGATCCCATATACCTAACCTTTTACATGCACTATACATACATTTATGTAAAAACTCATGTAGAGTCATTTAGAGACGTGCACAATGCAATAAAATTTAAAACCATCAAAGGAAATTTAATATAATTTAAATTTAAAAGAAATCGTAAAATTTTTTTTTTTTAATTTAATCTAATTTTTGCGTTTTTTACTACTTTGGCGGGAAAAAGGGACATTTCTCGCGCCCATAACTTCTGAACGACTAAAGTTACAGAAACGTGCTATATGTAGTTGGAAAGGTATTTTGATATGATAATTACTTTGCCTTGACAAAATTTATCTAAATATTAAAATTAAGAATTAAGAATAAAAAGTTTTTAATTAGTTTAAAAATCGGCACGCTGCCTATTTTGCCTTTTTAAATTTTTTAGCTAAGTGCCGATTTTGAAACTAATTGAAAACTTTTTAAATTTTTTTGTTTAAATAACTATTAATCGTCACAAAATTTGGTATCAGAAATTTTTGGAGTTGAATGTGCCATCGTCACATTAATCTCACCTCGTTAAGAGGTGTTTTTATTTGATTTACAACATCTGCATTTCCGGACTGTTGGAAAATCGGAAAAATTGTCCAAGTCCTAAAAGCTAACAAGGAGTACAGACCGATAGAAATTCTACCATTCTTATCGAAAGCTTTTGAGAACAGTATGGCAGCCCAAATAAACTCTTATATAGGTGATAATACTTTACTCAATAATAACCAATCGGTATTTAGAAAAGAGTAGCTGCACCTCAGCAATCCTGAAAATCTCGGACGATATATCTGAACATGTAGACAAATCTAATGTGAGGCTTCTAGTACTTGTTGACTATAGTAAAGCCTTCGACTCTGTTAATCATGAAGTTTGTGTAAAAAATTGAAAGTTAAATTTCTCGACAACTGCTGTTAAGCTTATGATCTCGTATTTAAATAATCGCCGGCAATCTGTTGTAAGTCAAACATCTCGGCGATATCTGCGCATATGGCTATACGGCCTACTCTAAATGCCATTAGTGGATTTAAATAATCGGATCCGTTTAGCATAAAATCGTTGAGTGATTTGCCGTGGCTCTTTGCAGATGCGTCCTAAACTAATCTTACTTTATTTGGCTTATTTGGATTTAGCGCGATGAAAATAGGGAAATACCATACGTTATTTCTTCCGTCTACTATTTTTTCGGGTTCCAGTTCGAACGCATAGTCCTTTTTTACTAGATTGTCGACTTGGCCTTGTCTTTTTTGAAATAGATTGGGATCCTTGTTGATTTTTGTTCGAAGACATTCGAGGTGTTTCAGTGCGGTTGAGTAGCTTTCTGGGAGAATTACATTCTTATCTCGCCAGAGCAAGCCAATTTGAAAACGACGTAAGGTAAGCGACTTTTTTGCACGTGTCTTCTAGAATTTCTATAGCCTTTTCAAATGGTCCAAATGAATTTGAGTGGAGCTCCCGTGATATAACAGGATCTACGTTGAAGCTGTTTCTAATTGCCTTGTCGATTTCACTCGAGTTGCAAACGCAGTGATAAAAAGAATAATAGCTGCTCGCCTTGCTTTTGCCTTGAATGCTCCATCCTATCGAACATGTTGAGGAGATGGGTTCGTTGCGTCTTTCTTCACGAATTTTATGGGGAACTGCCAGAGTCCAGTTGTTTGAGCCGATAAAAGCATTGGTTCAGCATTACTATAGGAGCTTGCTGGCAATCCATGTAGGTGATTGTATCTGACGCTAAGTTTATTAATATCAACAGTTTGCTTTGGTAGTGCTAGGTGATTTATAAAGTTGTTGAGCCGCAATTTTCTTCCACTACCCATCTCTGATATTAGCATCTGGGCTCTGAGAGAAGCTTCTTCCGTACGGGTGGTGTCTCCGGTCCACTGCACGCAAAGTGCTGCGGGCGAAGTGGCAACCTTGAGAAGTTTCAGTATTCCCTCATCGATAAGTGTAACGGATGAGCCCTCATCCTGATCTTTACTCCGTTTCCATATAGTGATATTGCCAGAATTCGAAAATATTGTTCTTCGATGTCGCCTGCATATTTTCTGCGTTGGAAAAGCCTGAGCAGCTATTATATTCTCTTACATACTGATGAAGATTGGCCAGTCTGCTGGGTTTCCATTGAAAGTCGGAAGATCTGCAGGTAATATTTGCCGTGCTGCTAGATGCAGTTGGTCCAAATAATTGGATGGACGTTGCCTGTATCCCCTGCTGCTATGCAAGTAGTGTGTATTTCTGCTCGATGTATTTCCTTTTAGCTTCTTGTGTTTCTTCTAGCATCGCCATCATCAAGTTATTTGAGTTTGGAGTAACTGGTGCTTCAGTCAGTTTAGTCGGATTGAATTCGTTTTATGATTTTAGGGTGTCCATACTTGGTGGTGGAATGAGCATGGAGCTTGCAGATAAGGTGCGTTCCAATTCTTGGAGCTGTGCAGAGCTGCGAGTCGGGGTTGATGGAGAATCATCTACGTGATTTCATAGGGCGCAAGTCCAACGTGACTGCGCAATAGTCCTGTCCACTCCCGCGCAGGCGAAGTGGTACCATTCCGTGCAAACGTCGCACTGTACCCAATTTTGAAAGCCGCTGAATAGACGGCTTTTGTTGCACGATCTACAGAGCTTCGTAGGCATATTGAGAAGATATTAGTTTATTTCGGCAGAGAAATTTGTTCCTTACTGTTTGTTTTTCCTTCACTTGGCAGCGCCTCCATTTATATCTGTTGAGTCCGCTGAGGGGTCACAATTAATGACCCCACAGAACCCCATCCAGAAAACTTCCCAGGGTAGTAGGCCCGGAATACCGGCCGAAATTGGCACTACAAATGTATTGCCAAAAGCCCTGACTGCTATTCCACCAACGAAACAGATATTTGTTTCGCGGCTTTCCCCTGATCAAACATCTGATGATATAAGTACCTACATTCTAGGTCGTATTAAAGCCGATAAATCTAAGATTAAGGTGGAAAAATTCAAATTTTCTTATGCTAGGGATATTTCATCTTTCAAAATAAATGTCCCTGACGAACTTTTTAAGACAATGTGCTCTGAGAACTTCTGGCCAAAGCACATTGTAGTTAAGGAGTACGAAGCTAAGAAAAAGAAAAGACGGTTGGAGTTAGTTTACCCAGGCCGGAAAAATCCATTGTGCTATCTACCTCGTCCGCTTCAAAAAACTAACAAATTCTCTTCTTCTTTCCTATCAGAACGCAAGAGGTTTACGTAGTAAGCTTCCTAAATTGTATTTTAATAGTTTATCGTTTGCATCCCAGGTGATTGTGTTCACAGAAACCTCGTTAAAGCCGGAGATTCTATGCTCCGAAGTTTTTCCAGCTGTGTACACAACGTACAGGCTTGATCGGCCTTCCAGGCGAAGGGGCGGTGTCCTTATTGCGGTTGACGCCAACCTCACGTCTGAAATGTTAACTTTCGAGGAATGCAACGAAGTTGAATTCCTCTGTGTGAAGCTATCATATATTGGTAGTTTTATTTATATTACATGTTCCTATATTCCCCCCATGTCGGAACTTCCTATTTATTGGAACCACCTTTCCGCTATTCAGGCGGTCTCCAATAGACTTTCGGATAGGGACCATTTAGTAGTTCTAGGCGATTTTAACATTCCTGGGGCTATGGTCTACAAATTAATCTTCAAATACTATTTTAACTACAGCACGCCATGACTTTATTGATGGCTTGTTTGACATTTCGCTGTCTTAAGTCAACCATGTACGAAATTCCTTAGATCGCTTGCTCGATCTCTGCTTTGTCTCTGATCCGGCAAGAGTCAGTTTGGTTAGGGTCCCGCCCTTGACACAACCCGAAGATCCATACCATCCTACTTTTGATGTTACTATCGATATTGGGACTGTTATGGAGAATAAGTCTGATCGGCCAGCTAAGAAAGTCCACTGCTTTCGCAAGGCGGATTTTCGACGGCTAAATAATTTCATATCTGACTTTGATTGGTCCGATCTCTACATGTGCACTGACATGGTGGGTGTCATGAATATTTTTTACAATGTTATGAATTCCTTTTTTACAGAATGTGTTCCGCTATACTATCCGTCAATCTCAAATAAGCCTCCCTGGTTTAGTAAAGAGTTGACTCGCCTCAAAAATATTAAGTCCAATCTCTATTCTAAATTTAAACGTAACGGTTCTCAAGCTGTCCATTCGCGCTATTTAGCGGCTCGGTCTAAGTTCACCGTGCTTAACGCGCAGTGTTATAAAAACTATCTGACGCGTTGTAGGGTTCAGTTCGCGGTGGACCCAAAACAGTTTTATAATTTTGTCAACACTAAACGTAAGCCTATTACACATCCTTCTTCGCTTTCATTTGACAATACTACAGCAAACAATGATCAGGCAATCGCCGATCTTTTTGCTCAGTTTTTTCAAACTACTTATTCTCCGTCATCCGATTTAAACCAGACCTATTCTTATCACATTCCCAAATCAAACCTAATCTTCAGTCCTAGCTTAACCGAAAGCTCCCTTCTTTTGAATCTTCAACGTGTCAAGCCAGTTTATTCGCCAGGTCCCGATGGAATACCAGGCTGTATGCTTAGGTATTGTGCCGAGGCCCTGTGCAGTCGCCTTCTAAAATTGATTACCTTATCCTTAGAAACATCCCAATTTCCCCTTATTTGGAAGGAACCATTCGTCATTCCTCTCCACAAAAAAGGTAGCAAAGTGGATGCTAACAACTATGGAGGAATCTCTAAGTTGTCAGCCATCCCAAAACTTTTCGAAAACGTAATTACTCCCCATTTGCAGCACCTGTGTAGATCAGTAATTTCGCCATGCCAACATGGATTCGTTAAACGAAGATCAACGACAACTAACCTTCTGGAGCTCACTTTTTTCATTATAAGGGGCTTTCCACAAAACATGCAGACAGATGTGATCTATACTGATTTCAGTAAAGAATTTGACTCTGTAAATCATTCCCTTCTTGTTAGGAAACTCGACTTAATGGGTTTTCCTGTCGATCTTCTTAGGTGGATCTCAAGTTATCTGAATGGTAGGACGCAAAAGATCCTCTTTAAAAACAACTTGTCAAATGTTCTCCGGGTGACCTCTGGTGTCCCGCAAGGGAGCCACCTGGGTCCCTTACTTTTTACATTATTTATTAACGACTTGCCCAAAATTTTGACTAACTCCAGAGTACTCATGTATGCTGACGACGTTAAGCTTTGCGTGCAATATAAGGACGGCGCTAGCCAGTCGGATTTACGAACAGATTTTAATAACTTCAAATATGGTACACTGCAACCTTCCAAATGCAAGCTGATGACATTCTCACTAGTCTCTCCCAAGCTTGCGACCTATACGCTGAACTAGCATTGTGAATAAAGCCAGGGATGTGCTTGGATTTATTAAACGGTGGTTGAAAGAATTCGATGACCCCTACGTCACGAAGAATTTATTTATATATTTTGGAACAGGGATCTTCCGTTTAGAGTCCCCAGTGGGACGTCCACAGCAAATGCATTGAGTCAGTTCAAAAGAATTTTTTACTTTTTGCACTCCGTGGCTTAAACTGGGATGCAAACCATAGGTTTCCATCTTATTCTAGTAGACTTCTCCTAATTAACCTACCTTCCTTAGCAAACCGTAGAACGATGCTTATCATTGTCTTTATGTATAACCTGATCCGTGGTGACGTGGAAAGCACCGATCTTTTGGGGCAGTTGAATTTCCACGTATCATGTAGAACCACCAGATCCTACTTGCCTTTAGTTTTGCACCATTGTAGAACCTCGTATGAAATGCATGAACCCTTTAGAGTGCTATGTGCAAATTATAATGATTTGTACAAAATAACCTCGTCTGTAGATAGCCTTCCTAAACTAAAAACATTAATCTTAACCCACTTAGTACACATGCAAGATCAACAAGACATGACAACAATCAAGCTGCGCGCTATTAGTCTATATGGTCTATATACTTTTCCTTCGCGCCTATTAACACCTAACCCTAGCAAGCACGTACTTGGTTTCGAAGGGCCTCTTGAGTGTACTGACCATAGTGCATCAACGTCCATATATTACCACAGATTCTTACACATACATGTCCTTTTACACGTGGGAGTGTATGTAGGCCTCTATGTTTGCCGGCGTCTTGCTGTATTTCGCAATTGGTTCGGCGTCACTTTGATTATTTTGGATTATTTTATCATATGAACGTTTTTTAAAGAATTGTGAGGCGCGGCAGTTCGGCTAGCTGATTGAAAGGGGTTTGACAAATTTATGTAGCTGTCTTTTTATAATAAACTTATATAACGGTGGTGACAGTTCCTCTTCTTTTTTTGAACGATATTCCAATCACATTCTTTAACCAGAGGGGCCGCAACATGTACCTGATCACTGATCACTGTTAGCATGCTGCGTCTGCATAACCAGAGATTTAGAGGCGTTCTCTCTTAGGAATCTATTATTAAGATCCGAATAAAATATTTCCAGCTCATTGATTTTCCATTAATTTCATTAATTTTAGAATCGGAATCGGAATCAGTGACATCGCACATTTATTTGGCACAAAAATTTTGAAAAATTGGTCAGCAATTTAGCCACAACTGCTGAGATGCAGCAACCGACGAAAAGCTAGCTGTGTTTATCTGTCACATTTTAAAAGGATTTGGTAATAAAACTATAATTAATTAGTATTAGCTGTCAAAAGTTAATAGGTGTGGTGAAGGGGGCCCTTGAAAAGAGTGAACGCAGAGAAATCCCGCACGATCATGTCCCATCGAAGTAGACTCACCCTCTCTCAAGGGACGGGGGCACTTGAAAAGGGCGCACACTAAAATTTCTTATGATCGAAAAAGTGTCATCAGAGGACACTCACCCACGCACGCACAAGCATTTCTTGTGCACGATCATGTCCCATCGAAGGACACTTACTCCCTTGATATAGAATAAATACGAATAAGAATAGAAACAAATATAGACATAAACAAGTAAGAAAGCTACAGTCGACTGTGCTCGACTGTGAGATACCCGGTACCTAAACGTTTGCGCTTCACACTAAAAGGCAATTTAAAATTGTACATACACTACATTGTACATACATACATTGGCGCCATTATATCGCACGGCCAAGGCTCGAATGCGCCACCTGTCGGCTACAGCTTGCAACAGCAGTGCCTTAGGGCGGTGTGTTAAAATTTTAACCTTATTGCTAATATCTCCCATGTTTATCATCATAGGGTATTTAATTTTTTTTTCGCCATTTTTTTTATGAATGCCCAACAGCTTAAGAATATACAGCTCGAATTTGACATCGATCGGAGCAAAAATAACGAAGTAATGGGTAGTTGAACGGGGGGCATTCTATGTTCGATGTACTATATGGGGAGCCAAAACTTTAAAGCGCTCTCCTGCAAAGTGCCATCTTCAAAGTCGGTGTATACGATTACTAAAAATTTACTTGACCAATCGTTTTGAAATTTTGCACACAGCTTCTGCAACTAATTTTCCAGGTATCATCGTCGGGGTTTTTTTAATTTTATTTTTTATTATATTTTATATTTAACAAATAAACTTTTTTTTTAGTCAAGTCAATGTATATTCTGGTTTTCATATCGGACGATTCTGTGGACCGTTAAGATGTACACCGCAAATTAACTTTTTTTGGAGGGGCCACGGGAGATTTCCTATAACTTCTATACCTGCACATATTTTTCAATTGAAAAGTGGACCGTTTTGCACGGAATTAACCCTAGAAGTCCCGAAAATTCGCTTTTCCTAAAATTTGCTTTTAAAGTACATTTAATTAGAGGTCTGCATGGCTTCACTCACAACATACGCCAAATTGAATGGACTCGAATTGAATTGAATTGAGTGAGCTCGATGCACACAACGACACGATTGAGCATCAACATGAGTGCGTGTTGTCTCATTCCATACGGCACTCAGTAAAATAAGTGAGAATAAATAAAGCGTAAAACAAAATGAACAATTTGGCAAAGCTGATAACACTCGAGTTACTTGAGTTGTAGTATTGTGCTTTTATTTCGTTAGAGTCGAGGGAAGCACGTGGTCAGCAAAAACGGACGGGGAAATAATGCGGACGAGATTGTATGTTGCTTATATTTTGATTTTATTGTTGTTGTTTTTATGTATATAATATATGTTTCTTGGTTTATAACTTGTTTTGTTTGTTATGTTTTAGCTTAGATTAATAGTTGTGTATTTGTGACCTGTCTTTAAGTGTTTTCTGTGTGATATTTTTTCAGATTTAATTTAATATCCTTAAAATATATAGGTTTTGAAAAGCACAGTGGGTGCAAAGGAGAAAAGTCCAGATCATATAAAGGAGAGGTTGCAAAGCGGAATGTATAGCTTTATTGAAAAGAGAGGCCAAGGCGATTGGCAATTTTTCTCTAAAATAAAAAACGAAAATGGAGAGGAATTGGCTGAGATTATAGCCTGTAAGATGTGTTTTACTGTTTTTAAGTTTGCAGGAAGTATATCAAACCTAGTGAATCACAAATGTTATTTAGCGAATGCCACTAAGTTTTGCAAAGCCCATATGGATGTGAATTTAGCAACTAAACAGGAGGGTATAGCTGTTGTTACCGAATGGGTCACTAAGAACTGTCGTTCATTCAAAATTATCGACGACTCGGGTTTAAAAATTTTGCATCATTTTTAATCAATATTGGAGCAAAGTTTGGTGCCAATGTCGACGTTGATAAATTATTACCGCATCCAACCACAGTTTCGAGAGACATAACCAAAATTTATGAGTCACATTTTAACCCAATAAAATCCGAAGTTCAAAAATGTAAAGCCTTTTTTTTACATATGGATAGAGAATTTGTTTAAAGTCGTTGTATTTGTCCATTAGTGTTCACTACATAAAGGAAGGAGTGTTGGCTGAACGTCTAATGGCCATGAAATCCATGAAAGAAAAGTCCTGCACAGGTTTGTTATTCTTGTCTACAAGTGTACAATTAGATATTAATGCTATTTCCTTGACCTAGGTATAAATATTCGGGCAAAAATAGATGACATATTAGAGGACTTCTTATGTAATCTTGAAGAGGACAGTCCATTCATTGTTACAGATCGTGGGTCCAATATGATAAAAGCCTTTAGCGATTTTGAGAAAATCCATTGCATCAACCATCTGATAAACAACGCTGTTGGAAATGCTATCGATGCTGTTCCAGAGATGGGGATTATCGTCACCATATGTTCCAGAGATGGGGATTATCGTCACCATATGTACCAAGCTGGCCAAATATTTTAAAAAGTCAGCACTGAATTCTTCTTTTGGGTTTTCCTTAAAAAGCTTTTGGCCCACTCGCTGGAATACAGTATACTATTTGTTGAAATCAGTAGAAATTAATTTGATTGACTTAGCCACTATGCTCAAAGATAAAAACCAGACATTTATATTAATATAAATTCCATTGTCCGCTTATAATCAGTTTTTGAAAATGTTTCATTTAGTTTTGCCGAATATAAATAAATTAAAGAAAACATGTCTGTCCGAATACAATGATATTGATAACATCCAATCGCTAAAGCTCGCACTACATTCAGAAATATTAGCTACAATAATTCCAAATTTGACAATGTATCACAACATAGCCATATTTCTTTTCCCACCCACTAACAAACTCATTTAATTTTCACCCTCTGAAAGGGGATCTGTAGTAAATGAGTGCAAAAATATTATGCAACATTTTGTTAAAGACACTGTTTGTAAAACAGCAGAAACCCCTTTAGCTAATGTTGAATTCGCAGAGTATATAGATGTCCACCAAGCTGAGACAAATAAAGATCAAGTTGAGCAGGAAATTGCTGGCTATTCAAATATTAACGTCACATACTCAGCAAATTTTTATACTTTGGCTTGGTGGAATATGCACGATAACTTTTTTCCTGTTTTGCACAAAACATCATGCAAAATATTCTGCATTCCAGCGAGCAGCGCAGAAAAGCGTTGTCTAAAGCCACAAATCCAGACAACATAAATAAAATTATGTTTTTAAATTCAAATATAAATTAAATATAAAATTGCCTTAACTATATACATATGTATATTTATATTGTAATAAGCAAAATAAAATCAAATTACATTGACTTTCATTGTTTCCATTCTTCTCTTTTCTTAAGCGCGAAACAACAACAAGCCAGTTTGGCATTCGAATGCACTCAAAACGCAAACTCTTATTCTCACGCATTCCCACTCATTCAATTCGTCTTTTTTCGTTAGAGCGTTCTGCGGCCGAGTCTTACGCGAGCGCACTCACATACTCAAAAATGTTCGGCTTCGCACTCAATTTCACTCAACGCAGTTTGGGCATGGTTCATTCGAACATGTTTTTTTTTGCTATTCATTCAGACCTCTACTCTTTATGCAGCTTTGGCCAGAAGTTGTCATCCAAACGGATAGCTTAGCGGTTAGAGTGTCAGCTTGCGACCGGGAGATCTGTGGATCAACTCCAGCCAGCGGTGGACATTTTTTCCTTTTTTTTCTGTATTATTTTTCTAAACGTCTGATTTTTTTTTTGCTTTTTTGTATTATTTATGTCTTGATTTTTTTTTCAGAGTGTGGAATGCCGGCGGCCGAAAGCAAGTCGCATTTTCCCAATTTCGCATTTTAAAGTACTCTTAATGCAGCTTGTGACGTGCGGTGGCGCGCACAAAAATATATATAGAGATATATAGAATAAATATAGATAAGAATATGAACAAATAGATGCACGGATAATATTTAAATCAAATGCGAGCGCGCGCCATCGTCACACTGGCCCGAAGAGGAGCTGGTAACACTAATATGGCAAATCCTTTGCCGGCGGCGGTCACACTTAACCTCGTCGGGGCCCTATATAAAGCGGGCCACAGCCAGTTGGGAGTCAATCAGCGATCGGGTGAGGTAAGCCTACATTTTGGGTAGCACTCATCCAGGAGCCAACTGCAGAGTCTTTTGGGGACGGGATATATACATTTATAGCTAGTTATCCCCGTAGTATTCTCCCAGCCCCCTCTGGTAAACTTCAGAGTATCCACAACTCATGAGTCGGCCCACCTATTCGCCTGGAAGACTTAAGAGTCTCCGCTGTCCCGGTTCAGCCCGCCGATCCGCACTTCTCGCAACTGGTAGACTTTAAGAGCCCCCAAAACCTTCTCGCAACTGGTAGACTTTAAGAGCCTAAACTACCTTCTCGCAACTGGTAGACTTCAGAGCCTTCAAAAACTTCTCGAACCTGGAAGACTTCCGAGTCTTCATGGCCCTATCGATGCCTGCAGCATACTTTTTGGAACTCAACTCAACTCAACTAACTAGAAGACTTCCGGGTCTATACCTCGCTCTGGTTTCACCCACAGGTACCCACAGTCTACCGAGATGGACTCATTCGGCCGCAAGCCCAGGCATTCTCGTGCGACGATCCACAGCTTAAGCCATTTCATTTCATATTTTAAAATTTAAGTAAATAAAAATTAAGATACTTTCTCGGAATTAATCTCGGGAGTTCTACTCTGGGACCGGGTCGGAATCTCTTTCAGCAACCACAACTGACCCAAATCAATTTCTGGGATGAATCCTGGCCAACCCTGAGCAATCTCAGCAACGTCAGACCGTCACAAGCTTTGGCCAGTCGTTGTCAACCAAACGGATAGCTAGGCGGTTAGAGTGTCAGCTTGCGATCAGGACTCCAGACAGCGGTGGAAAACTTTTTCCTTTTTATACCCGGTACCCATAGGGTACAAGGCTATTATAAGTTAATGACAACCGAGAATGCATGTAACAGGCAGAAGGAGGCATCTCCGACCCCATAAAGTATATATATTATTGAGCAGCATCACCAGCCGAGTCGATCTAGCCATGTCCGTATGTCTGTCTGTCCGTCCGTGTGAAACAACAGATCTCAGAGACTATAAGAGCTAGATTTACCAAATTTGGTGACAACATTGGAATCTGCATGCAGACGCAAAATTTGGCCACGCCCACTTGCGCCCTCAAAAATCATAAACAACTTTAAACAAACTATACTCATTATTTTCGGGTTAAAGTTAATAGATACAATAAATTAATAAAATAGAGCGGACGTTTCCTGAAAATTTCAGTAAAATCGGATGATAAACATGGAAGATACTAGCAATAAGGTTAAAATTTTAACACACCGCCCTAAGGCACTGCTGTTGCAAGCTGTAGCCGACAGGTGGCGCATTCGACGGCCTTGGCCGTGCGATATAATGGCGCCAACTGCAGAAGAAATGACAAAAGAATATAGCAAGAAATGACAAAAAATAACATAATTCATTTTTTGACGCCGATCGAGCGGGTTTTTATGTGTTCCTATAAAATGTATGATTCATATTTAAGTATGACATTAAATTGTTAAGGTCGGGAACTAATTCGAGAGGCGATTTATTTTAAGAAGTATCGAAGTAGACTATTATAATGTATGTACAATTTTAAATTGCCTTTTAGTGTGAAGCGCAAACGTTTACGTACCGGGTATCTCACAGTCGAGCAGAGTCGACTGTAGCTTTCTTACTTTTTTTATGTTTTATTTGTTCTATTTATGTCTTGGTTTATTTTCAAAGTTTAGAAGGTTGGTTCGATCGGTGGAACGGGGAAAATCTGGGTTCAACCCCGGGTGAAATCTTTTTTATACTTTTTTTTTTTTTTTGAGATAATATAAATGTTTATTTTACGTTAAGCAACCAATTCAATGGTTTTTAAACGTAGAGACTGGCAGGAGGAACAAACATAGCATGGAAACATAACAGCAACGATAAGTAAAATTTGCAAATATATGTCGCTTCTTTTAGTTTATTGGTGAAGGACTCGCGTTCTTTCCCTCCCTCTTGTCCATAGGTCTCCTGGATACCTTCTCTTCAGCCTTCGTGTGGTCATCGATGGTTAGCTAATAAAGCCGCTAGGTGGTTGGTGTGGTCCTGAAGCCGTTCGTTGTAACGAATTGAAGAACGATATTTTATTCTTTTCTTTTTCTACTACACTTTGTTTTGATAAGTACGCCTAGAAATAATTATTTTCAAATTCTCTTTAAGTAGCCATTGTAAATATAGAAAGTTTTTAAGACCCTGACGGAATAACATTGAACATGGTATTCAGAATAGAGGAAACTAAATGTTGTTCTCTTTTTGATATCCTATGTTATTGTATTCTTCTTTTTTGTTATCAGCTCCCTCAAACTTTCTCTTTCTGTCTCTCTTTCTTTGTTTTCGCAGACGCGCCATTTTTTTGTTTTTTATGCCTCTTTTCTTTAATTGCCTTTGAGCATGGGCCGCGATCTGTGCTTGCGTGTGTCTGTTGGTTTTTTTTACTAATTGACCCTTTCGGGTTTCTATTTATTGGATTGTCAATTGACTACATTTCAGTGCGTTTTATGTCCTTCTGTTAATAAAACATAAGTGACCCAGTGGCGCAAATTTGGCATCGAGAATCGATTACATCTGTAAGACTTAGAATGCCGTAAGCATGCGAATGTATACTACAACATGCTTTACTTTTCTATAAGCTTGGCCGCCTTTTCTGCTAGTATACCTTCAAAATCGAATACTTCGAATCGAGCAAGTAGGCGATTAGCCGAGCACACTTCGTGCTGTATTACCGTCCTATATACTGTTGCAGATAGGATTGTAATGCAGATGCTTTACTGACAGGTATACCACAAATATAGGATTGTAAAGCCAGTGATTTACTGGCTGGTATACCACGTATATAGGATTGTAATTCAGATTAAACCGACTGGAAATTGTTTTATATTTCTAGCAAAATAAAAGATATTCCGCATACAAATTTATCAATATTTTACTCTTTTTTACTAAAACTAAATGTTCGTTCATAATTTTTTGCTTTTTCATCGAATTTTGTTTGCGATATGACCATTGTTGGTTTTAGGCACACCCCAATATTGTAGCATCTGTCGTCCAACCTATATTCTTTAACTGCATCTACACGTAAGAAAAACAGTTAGAAATTGATCAATTACAAATCAGAATGTTTCGTGTTACTTACTTGATACAATAATTATAAACTTTCAAAACTCACTAAATCGTTATAGAAACCGAAAAAAATTCCTTTTCAAAACACTCCCGGCACACACTTATACATGCAAATAGTAAAGTGACAGATGAAAAAGACAAAATTATATATATAAATAAATTTACATATACAACAAACACACATAGTCGCAGGTACCGAACACAGAAATGTAAAACAAAGCAAAATAATATAAACCGAACGATTGCCGAAGCTTTGACAGGGAGGGTTGGTGAGTTTGTGTTTTGCTGTCAATTGTTAAGACTCGGACTCGAACTCGAGACCATCAGATTTATAGTCCAGCACACTACCCAACGCTCCACAGAGGCAAAACAGACAACAACATCGAAAACTCAAATTTACTTTTTGGTTCGGCGCACTGTGGCTCGTTTTCTCAAAACACATTGTAAAATTAATAACTTTTGATCTATTGAAGGTATCTACTTAATTTTTTTTTATAATAATTTACAAATCTAAAAAAAAAATACATTTTTCATGGGAATCAATAAACTTTAAAAATTCAAAATGATTAAACATATTTTTCTATACTCATTCTATAAAAAAAAAAAAAATGCATACAAAAAATTGCCAAAAAGGGTTTTTTTTTTTGCAACTCCGGTACTTGAAGCTATACTTTTTGCGGCCTTGCCGTTTTCCATACTGGCCGACTACAAAGTGTCAGTTTGGTAGCATGGTTTGATATGAACAATTATCAAAATCTCGAAATGCGCACAATTATAGCAATGTTTTTTTTTTTGGTTTGTTAGTTGAATATCTCCACTAATTTTTTGTATTATCTAGAGCTCGGCGAAATATGTTTTTTTTTTTTATTTTCCACTAAAATTTAAAATAAGGAAAAAAATACTTTTTTTAAAATCTAAATAAAATAGAAATGCGAAAAAAAAACATTTTCTTTTTAATTCAAGTTTAAAATTGGTTTCTTAAAGCAGAAAAATATTTTATTTTCTTTGAGCTTAACTACTTTTTTAGAAAAATTAATTTAAATCTGTCGATTTAGCGAGTTTTTTTACCTTTTTGCAGTGACTATAAATACTAAACAAATTTTTTATATAATTAATATAATTAATAGCTTGATTAATTCCTAATTAAATGGTATCAAAAGATTTGGTAAATTCAACAACCCGAAATCCGACTTTTGCAACGAGTTTTCGTAAAATGAGCCACAGTGCGGCGTTCGTTTACTATAGAGTCAGTCAAGGAAGTGCCCTTTTGGTAGGTGGTTCGGAAAAAGTGACAAGTTAGTAAAAGTCCTGTAATGCTTGGCTCTGCTGATCAGTGGCGCCTGCAATGGGTCGTTTCTAGCGGGTGGAATGTGCTTTGGAACGAGATGGCGCCATCTAGCTGTCAGGCCTCGGGGGCCAAGAGGGCTCAGGCATAGATACATTTATAGGAGCAAATTATAACGTACCTACTAGGTGGTTCGGCTTTCGTTTACCATAGGGTCAGTCAACGAAATACCCATGTGGTAGGTGGATCGGCGTTCGTTTACCATAGGGTTATAGGCGGTTCGGCATTCGGTTACCATAGGGTCAGTCAAGGAAGTACTGTACACACGAACTAGTTCGGTAGGTAGTTCAGGCAAGGCCAATCGACACCTCCGGTACTGTACTGGTATGTTAAATTTTAGATTAGTATTTCTTTGCATTTATTTTGGGTCGGTATCGATTTTAAAGCTGCTGGCCTAATAATTTAATCAAAATTACAATGGCAGAGTTTGTAAATGTCTCACAATCCACAGCAAATGTAGATTTGTTAAACGTCTATGATCCCACATAGTTTGGTAAACATGATTCCCAGCAAACAATATGAGCGTTTTCTGATAATTTTGGGAGGTTTTTTATGAGCATTTTCAGTCATTATGAGCCCAAAAAACTGTCAGAAAAGAGCGTTTTTTCTTTGAAAACGGTCACACTTTAAGTGGGTTCTCTCTTAGTCCAGTCTGACTCTTTTCTAACATATATATAATACTAAAAACCCTCAGAAAAGGAACATTCCAGCAACCAATATGAGCGCAATCGGACACTTTACGGAGACTTTTTTTTTTTTTAATTCACAGTCATTATTAGAACAAAAAAGAGTTAGAAAAAACGTTTTTTCTATGAAAGCGATAGCACTTTATGTCCGAGTCCAATCTGACTCTTTTCTGCCACATGCATATTACTTAAACCCCTCAGAAGAGGCACTTTTTTGGCACTCGAATAGCCTCCTAAAAGGGTCCTTCAATCGCCTCCTGAAAGGTTCTTTTCAGAGGCCTATTAAAGTTTAAATTCATAATTTATTTATTTTTTATTATCAAAATGAGGTTTTCTATTTAAGTTTATATGACATATGCTTAATGAGCTTGGCCCGAGGTTTTTGCTTCGTTTTCCCGTTCATGTTGCCGTTCAAGTCATGGTGGTAACGGCACTCAAGCTGACCAATGCCGGATGGGCCGTCATGGCTTCCTCATCCTCGCTCGTGTTAGTCTTCTCCACAGCCTCACCTTTTGGTTGTGCCTCAACCCTTAGAGTGGACACCGCTTTTTCTCTTGCCTCGCTGTCATTACTCCCTTCCGCGTTGGGCGGAAACGTTTGTCCTGTTGTTTGTCTGTATGTCTGTCTGTCGATTTTTTTGTTTTAGAGTCCTGAAACCACTTTTATTTTATTAAACAGCTCGAGCTAAACAATTTTTGTTCTACGACTTTTTTGGTTTCCAAAAACGGGAAAACAGCTAAAAAAGTTAGATTCCCGCGCCCATAACTTCTAAACGACTAAAGCTACAGAAACGTGCTTTATGTCGTTTGAAAGGTATTTTGAAATGATAATAGCTTTGCATTGACATAATTTATCTAAATATAATATTTAAGAATTTATAATTAAAATTCGTTTTTTTTTTTTTTTCATTTTTGTAGTTTTCTTAAAAATGGCTCTAACGATTTTGATAATCACTCAAGGCCATATAGCCCTTGAGATTGCTCAACTTTTGGTATATAACACATATCTGGGAAAATTCGCATTCTCGAGGTATTACTCATAAAAATTAAAGATCCCATATACCTAACCTTTTACATGCACTGTACATACATTTATGTAAAAAATCATGTAGAGTCATGTAGAGACGTGCACAATGCAATAAAATTTAAAAGCATCAAAGGAAATTTAATATAATTTAAATTTAAAAGAAATCGTTTTAATTTTTTTTTTTTTTAATTTAATCTAATTGTTGCGTTTTTCACTACTTTGCCGTGAAAAAAGGAAATTTCTCGCGCCCATAACTTCTGAACGACTAAAGTTACAGAAACGTGCTATATGTTATTGGAAAGGTATTTTGATATGATAATTACTTTGCCCTGACAAAATTTTTCTAAATATTAAATTTAAGAATTTAGAATTCAAATTAATTTTTTTTTTAAGATTACAATTTTTTTTTTGTTTAATGGCTTTTACGATTTTTATAGTCACTTCAGGCCGTATAGCCCTTGAGATATTTCGGGGTACAACACATACCTCCGAAAATTCGCTTTCTCATCAAAATTAGTAGCAATGATCCCATATAGCTACTTCTTTTATGCATTTTTATACCCCTGCAGAGGGTATTATAATTTTGACCAGATATTTGCAACGTAGTGAAGGAGGCATCTACGACCCCATAAAGTATATATATTCTTGATCAGCATCACCAGCCTAGTCTGTCCGTCTGTCTGTCTGTCTGTCTGTCCGTCTGTCGGTTTCTACGCGAAGCTATCGAGCTGATATTTTCAGCATAGTCTTATTTTTTTAGCACGCAGTATATATGTCGGAACGACCGAAATCGGACTACTATATCCTATAGCTGCCATTGGAATGATGGCGAAATTAATGTTAAAAAAATTTTAACTTCTCTGTTTTTCAACGTATTTCTATAAATTTTGAGATATAGCAGTTGTTTATGGTTCTAGAATTAAGATTTTCGCTGCCTGTTTTACCTTTTTAAATTTTTCAGCCAAGTGCCGATTTTGAAACTAATTTAAAACTTTTTAAATATTTTTGTTTAAATAACTATTAATCGTCACAAAATTTGGTATCAGAAATTTTTTGAGTTGAATGTGCCATCGTCACTTTAATCTCACCTCGTTAAGAGGTGTTTTTATTTGATAAAAGAGAGAAAATGAGAAAAGTACACGCACATATGTATAGTACATTCCCAGCAAACAAAATGAGCGTTTTCTGATAATTTTCGGAGACTTTTATGAGCATTTTCAGTCATTTTGAGGCCAAAAAAGTGTCAAAAAAACAAGACCTCAGAATAGACACTTTTTTGGCACTCGAATAGCCTTCTAAAATGGTCCTTCAATCGCCTCCTGACGCCTATTAAAGATTAAATTCATAGTTTATTTATTTTTTATTATCAAAATGAGATTTTCTATTTAAGTTTGTATTGACATGTGCTCCTGCCGGTGTCTTGAATATTTTCGATCTGGCACGCCATCAATTAGTTTTTTAATAATGTTAATAAGCTTGACCTGAGGTTTTGGCTTCGTTTTCCCGTTCATGTTGCCGTTCAAGTCATGGTGGTCACGGCACTCAAGCTGACCAATGCAGGATGCGCCGTCATGGCTTCTTCATCCTCGCTCGTGTTAGTCTTCTCCACAGCCTCATCTTTTGGTCGTGCCTCAACCCTTAGAGTGGACACCGCTTCTTCTCTTGCCTCGCTGTCATTACTTCCCTCCGCGTTGGGCTCCTTCTTAGGCCCTGAAGCACCTTTCTAGATACAATTTATACAATTTTTATAAAATTTGTTCCTTCTTTGTTTTCTGAATAGACGTCAAACTTGTGTCTGAAGTAATTCGAAAAGTGTCCGAAAACGCTCATATTGCTTAATCGAATGTTCCTTGTCTGAGGGTTTACAGTGAGTCAGAAAAGAGTCAGATTGGACTCCGAAATATTTCACATAAAGATTTCATAGAAAAAACGATATTTTTTACTCTTTTTTGGGCTCATAATGACTGTAAATTCCCATAAAAAGCCTAAGAAACTGTAAAAAAAACGCTCATATTGCTTCTTGACTACTTAGTTTAATTCAGAATGTGCTCTGACAAAAGAGACTTTTGTGAGCCCTGGTTGAAAAAAGCTCAAAATATGCTCCGAAAACGCTTTATGAGCACTCCTAAAATTGTTTGCTAGGTTGGAGATGGTTCTTGCTTATTTAGAGCCATTTCTTATTTATTATTCGAGACACAAGAAAGGGCAAATGTTTTATATATTGACCCATGATAGAAATGGCGACAATTATGAAAGTTCTAAAGAGTATGCATTGTATATGATATTAACTTGTGAAATAATCGCCGTATGTGAACTTTACTCACTTTCCGTAGAAATTTTTCATAATAATTTTTTTATAAGTTTGGACAGGATTATAATCGAGTAAAAAGCCTGCGATTTACAAACAACGTAAATTTTTCAAATGGTAATTTTGACGTTTATGGAAACCTTCCCTCTTATACCTTTAAAACTGACAAAAGCAGTTCAAAAAACGTCGTATTAGGTATTTAGACAGGATTAGAAATAACAAGTGGGAAGGCTAGAGTCGAGTGTCCCCGACTCTAAGATACCCGTTACCCATAGCATTGTGGGTGCAATTAAATAGCACATGGACATGGAAAAAAGAAAATGTTGACAAATGAAGACAAATGTTGCTAGGAACATGTTGATCAACACATAAAAAAGACAAATGTTGCTAAGAACATGTTGATCAACACCCAAACAAGACAAATGTTGCTAGGGACATGTTGAGCAACACGTTTATTTATTTACTTTAAGTCGCATATTACGACTATAGCTTAAATAACGTTTTCTATGATTTTTTCTAATTTTAAAACAAACTTGATCTGCGTGCAACAGATTCCAATATTGTCACCAAAATTGGTAACTCTTGCTTTTATAGTCTCTGAGATCTGTTGTTTCAAACGGATGGACAGACGGACAAGGCTTAATCGACTCGCCTGATGACGCTAATCAAGAATACAAGGTGAGTTCCAAAGTAAACAGGACTTAAAAAAAAAAGACAGAACAAATAGTTTTTTCGGCAAAATCAATTTATTTTATTCAAAATAGTCTCCTTCTGCTTTAATACAGCGTTTTCCACGGTCCAAAAGCATGTCGAACGAGTGTTTTAGCTCGTTGCCCGGTATGGCCGCCAGTATGCCGGTGAAAGCCTTTTGAATGGCCTCTACGTCTGCATAACGCTTTCCTTTTATCGGCAAATGCATTTTTCCGAAAAGGTAGAAGTCGCACGGTGTCATATCAGGTGAATACGGGGAGTGGTTGATGGTTAAAATGTGATTTTTGGTCAAATAGTCGGACACAAGAGTCGATCGATGAGACGGCGCATTATCGTGCAACAAACGCCAACTTCCATCTTCGCGATATTCGGGCCGAACACGTCGAATACGGCGCACCAAACGCTTCAAAACTCCAAGGTAGAATACCGCATTAACGTTTTGGCCGGGTGGAACAAATTCTTTGTGGACAATACCCTTGGAATCATAAAAACAAATCAGCATTGTCTTCACTTTTGACTTCTCCAGGCGCGATATTTTGGGTTTCGGCTCGTCCGGCGCCTTCCATTCAACACTCTGGCGTTTCGTTTCGGAATCATATTGAAAACATCACGTTTCGTCACCAGTCACAGTCTTGTAAAGGAAGTTCGGGTCCTTTTTTTGACTCTTTAATGATGTCCTTCGAATGTTGAATTCTGAGCAATTTTTGGACGTCAGTCAATTTGTGAGGAACAAACCGTGCACACACCTTTTGTAAGCCTAAATGTTCGGTCAAAATGCGATAAATCGATGTTTTGGAGATGTTCAATTCTATTTCCATGAATTTCAATGATGATTTCGGCTGATTTTTTATGAATTCACGCACAGTTTCGATGGAATTTTCGGTGATCACGGATTTTGGTTGGCCCACATGTTCACGACCACTTTGAAAACGTTGAAACCACTCGTGCACTCTGCTACGGGATAGGCAATCATCGCCATAAACTTGTTTCATCAATTGAAACGTTTCGGTAAAAGTTTTACCAATTTTAAAACAAAATTTAATGTTGGCTCTTTGTTCGAAGCTCATTTTCGCACGGATGACAAAAACATACTGACACTTAAAACGCAATAACCTCACTTCCAATAAATGAAATGTCATGAAATTTTTACTGGAAGTCGATAAACGATAGCAGATTCTAAGGTACCAGTTGACATATAGATGGCGCCACTAGAGGGCGCTATATTAAAAAAGTCCTGTTTACTTTGGAACTCACCTTGTATATATATACCTTAAAGGGTCGGAGATTTCTCCTTCTGCTTGTTACATACATTATCGGTTGGCACTAACTTATAATACCCTTGTACCCCATGGGTACCGGGTATAAGAAGGATTTGTGCACGCGCATATCTCGTTGGATCCATCAAATGCAGGAATTCGAATACGACGTCGAACACAGAGCTGGCACCCGCATTCGCCACGCCGATGCTCTCAGTCGTGCACAGGTGATGATGATCACGGAGGAAAGCGTTCACGGAACACGGTCACTCCTGCTTCAAGAAGACAAAGGAACTTATTGGCAAAACTGGAAACTGGAAGAGAAGATCCAAAAATGTATAAGCTGCTGTATACCTTGTATTGTAAGCAACCGCAAGCAAGGAAAGCAAGAGGATGAGCTTCATCCACTCAGCAAAGATGTACAACCGCTCGATTATCTCGGCCCTCTAGAGTCCACCCAAAAGCAGTATAAACACACATTAGCAGTTATCGATAGTTTCACCAAATTTTGCTGGCTCTATCTGACCAAAACGACATCAACCAAAGATGCAATCTCAAGACTTCAAGTGCAGAGCAATGTTTTCGGGAATCCTAGTCCCTTAATATCTGACAGAGGCTCAGCGTTTACATCCGAAGATTTTAAGTTATATTGTAGCCGCGAAGGCATCCGACTTCATCTCATCACGACAGGCCTTCCACGTGCCAACGGCCAGGTCGAGAGGCTGAATTCCACAATAGTAGCAGTCCTTTCCAAGCTTTCAATCGACGACCCACGGCAATGGTTTAAGTTTGTCAGCAGCGTACAGCAAGTCATCAACTCGACGTATTCCAGAAGCACCAAAACCACACCATTCGAGTTATTGACGGGCACCAAGATGCGTCTGAAATCCGAAATCTTCCACATGATCGAGGAAAAAATGATTAAAATGTTTAAAGACGAGCGAGATGAACTCAAGCAAAGCAGCACATTTTCGAGATTCAACACGAAAACAGAAAAAGGTACAATCTACGACGAAAACCAGCTTCAAAGTACAAAGTCGGCGACTTAGTTGCTATCAAAAGAACCCAATTTGGTCCAAGGCTAAAGCTTAAACCGAAGTATATTGGCCCATACCGGATCGTGGATACCTTATGATGCCGACGACGCATTCGAGGCGGATGCAGTTTAGAATGGCCGATTTGTGGGAATGGTCTGGCAACGCAGAAAGGCTTGCCATCCCAGCTGATCGGAGGACGACGACATAAAGAGGAACGCCTCTCTCGTCGTTAACATTATGTCGTCGTGGCAAGCCGGCCAAGAGAGCCGATATGAGACGTGCTGAGAAATCGACGCATTCGGCAACAAAACCAAAAATCCACGATAACTATAAAACCATATTATAATAAATAAAATTAATATCAATAAACATAAAACTTAAACTTAATAAAACAAAATAACAAAGTGGGATAGCGTTCAGATTATTTATAAGCCTAATTACAACCAAGTCCCACATATATTTAATTTAAGCCCAATATCTTCAAAAATAGCGAAAATATGACATTTTGGCCCTATCGTTCCTATGGCAGCTATAACATAAAGTGGTGCGACTCCGGCCGTTACGACATATATACTAGCTGCAATAAAAAGAAGACTATCTCCAAAGTTTCATTTAGATAGCTCAAAACCTGAGAGACTACTTTGCTTAGCAACGGACAGATGGACAGGCGGACATGGCTAGATCGACTCAGCAGGTGATGCTGATCAAGATTACATATACTTCATGGGGTCAGAGATGCTTCCTTCACTGCATTGCAAACTTCGGATCAAAATTATAATACCCTACAAAGGTATAAACATGTTAACGATAACATAGTGGTGTAAAATCCATGCTTAACGGACTTCACAATTGCAATTGCATGACTACGTGTATGCATAGAAAAGGGTATTTTGATATCGAATGTATAACAATAGTTACTAAAAAATTATTTCTTTAACAAATATTAATAAAATAAGTATTTCAACTCGGCATGTACACGGTTAAACTTTTGTGGACATTGAACAAGTATGACTTGACTACCTTGTTGGCTTGCAATCGTGAGCGGCAGAGGGCCTCTATATAAGTTACTCTATAAAACAAGTCTCAGTGGACAAAACTGTCACTGTATCTCTTATTATTCATATAATTGCAGAGTTATATTAAAAATTGAATTTAATTCAGTGCTCTTCGAAAGAGGCACAGGATGCTCATAATTTGATTCAAATTTGTATCAAAGAACGATTTAATCATTGTAAATTACGAACGGACCCTAGAATTGCGACGATCATAGATCCGCGCTTCAAAAAGGAACGTTTTTTTTTACCATCTAATGCCGACCAAGCTGCGAAGGCTTTGGAGTTGAAGCTCTACGATATCTTGGCTGAGAATTCGAAGGCTACTTCCACAGCTCCAAAAGATCTGATCTCAATTTTTTGGTTTTTAAATGGTTTTATTTTTTTTTGTAAACTATTGATAGTATTTGATTGTTTTTCTAAAACCATCGAAAACCATTGATGATCCCACTATCGATTGTTCTACAGCTCTACCCTGTGTGCCTGTCACATGCATTCTCGGTTGGCACTCAGCTATAATACCCTTATATCCTATGGGTACGTGGTACAAAAATAAGTAAGTATACAAACAAGTCGACATCGTTTCCTAGAAAATTATATTAAAAGGGGGTGTGATAAATTTAATTGGTCCACTAGATTTTAAGTTTCCTTGTACACGAACTTTAAAATTGGAAAATTTCAGAAGAGCGCTTTAAGGTTTTAGATGGTCATACAGCGAACATAAAATGACCTTTGTTTAACTACCCATTCATGTGCATTCATAAAAAATTACACAAAATAATTAAATAGCTTACCTCGTTAGCTAACACTTTTCTTATAGTCAATACAATTGTACCTACCGCAACAGAGCTTCCATCAAATTAATACATAAACTTCCAGTTAATAATTCATTTATTGGAACTTTAAAATCATACATTACATATATAAGAGAAAAATATAACTGAAAGATTTGTACAAATTAACTTTCTTATTTTTTATATCATTTTTGAATTTCTATACAAGTTAATTTTTTCATTTTAGGTATGTTTGTAAGGTATCTATGTCGTATTCAATGAGCACTACCCTGCTTAGCTATGCAGGAAATTAGTTGGTTTGATTATTGTGCCAGCATTTATTTTTGGTGATGTAATTTCTTAAACTCTGCTACAAGTTACTAATATAACATTAGCTTATACAATAATTTTAACCTAACATGGATCATTTATTTACATAATCATAGATGGGCTCTAGCTTTAGCTTCTTTGCTTATAATCCTAGGCATATATAATATGAAATATTATGTTATATTCTATCCATAGTATATGGTCAGTTTATAGAAAACATTACCTGTTATCGTGAGTGTAATTACTGTTTGTTATTTACTTGAATATATTGACTATTATTCTAGATATATTCACATATTGGCTAAATGGTAGAGATAATTTGAATAAATCTAATCCATTGTAGTGCTGGTTTCTGTGGGGCTATATGTTTCATATACGTACATGAAATAGTGCGGTCCTATACGAGGACTTAATATATAAAATATGTATTAAGTAGTCACTTAAATGCTATTAAGGAAGGCACTTGACATTTGAAATTAAAACTTGAACCAAACATCATGAGAACAAATTGTAAATGTAAATGCCTTTAAATTTAATCCGCAATAAAAGTACGCTGGTACATGGTAACGGTGAGAATAATTTGACTGATATAGAACTACCACAAAATTAAACACCCCTACCATCGACAGTTTTATCCTGGTTCAACTAGCATGGAAGAACTACCACATTCTCTTTCATCTCTGCCAGACCCGGACATGTAGCCACATCTACATGCACAATCCATTGGCATTTTGGCTTTACCCGGCCCCTCGAATCTGGATATTATTTATGCTCATACATTTGTAAAGCACTTACCTGAAACTCCTATTTCATATCCAACAGGATTGCCAGATTGCGATAAAGACATTTACATGTCTCAGGACTTCTAGGCTGCATCTTTAGGAATGCCGGAATTCTTCTAAGATTTGTGCATATTTCTGACAAATGGCAGTCATATGCTCTATGGATCTGACGGCCAATTGCGACTTCTTTTTTATAATGATTACTTATATTTTTGAACACTGATAGGCAAACAAAATGGAATGATCGAAGGAACATCTTTATAAAAATAGGATGCCCTACTCCTATATATACACCTATTTGTCAGGAGAAGCCTCTGTGGCTAATAAAGAAAGACTTTCAACTAACTAACCATACTCAACAACTAAAACCATTTTAATCCTACTGTCTTTCGACTATAATAAAACTTTGGTATATATGGGAATAAGACTCTTTCGTTAGGTATGTACACTGATTGAAGCCAATTTTTCTTCTGACTCAGGCGACTGGGGAACACTTAATAGCCTCCTTAATTTTAACTTGGAATTTAATTCGAGTGTTAAGAGCAGGCTAGGATTTTCTTTGTATTGTCCTTGTTTGGCCATTCTCCTCGAGCCTGGAAGGGCTTTGGCCTTCTGTCTTTAATGACTAAGGCCCGCCGCACCCTCCTTCACTGCTTGCATGATCTACCGCTTCAACCTGCTTAGTGCCAGCACTCGGTGAATCCACGTTTCTGCCCATGGCTATTCCCAAGGCTGCGGAATATACATGGGGCTCGTAATCCAGCGTGCTCTGTCATCCGTAATAAAACTGCGAGCCTACGGCCACACCGGTGGATAGGGTGCGTGGGGCGGTGCCGTCGTAAGAAAGTTGCGTCTGCAGCATCGGCACCTTTGTGCGGCGTAGCGTCGAGGTCCCACCAACAGTCATTGGAATTGGAACGTGACCCACTGGGGTCATGGCCAGTGGGGAGGGCAACGGAACCGTATGAGTGGGCGGATGTGCAGGAGAGCCTCCAGCCAGGGAGGATGGCGGGGTTGAAGAGTTACTTGGCCGCTGTAGCATCCCCATCCCTTCGGCGTTTATGATATATCCTCCCCTGATAGTCGGCGCTGTTGTGTATTGAGCTAACGAGGATATGGGTACCATAGTACCTTTTGAGGGAGATCGAAATTGGAATCAGAGCCCATACCGGCTGACGCAATTACTTACTTATGGCACTGCTTCCGGGAGCAGTGGATCCAATCACAATAGCGGAGGCCAGAATTCCTGCCACTTGACCATGGCCCGCACTAGCGATGCTCGTGCCTACAAATGCTCCCGGGGAAGGGGATAAGCCTATGAGGTCGGGCGATTGTTGAGCCCCCACCAAAACTGAATTTGCCACCAGGCCGGTGACGGGTCCTGAGCTACCCCCAGCTGTAACCTGAGATGTGGATAGACCAGCGTATAGACTGTTGGCCGGCGCGTACGTCAAGTAGTTCTAAAAACGCATCGGCGTAGACTGAGTAAGCAGATGGACACAAAGAAATCATATTTAAAATGACTTACCTCGTTCTGGGACACACTTGGTAAAGGCAGTGTTGTCAGGTCGATGTCAGCGTCTATTTCGGAAATTGTGTCGTTAAATCCGCTCGGAATAGTTGTCTCATCAACTAAGCAACCTGTTACTCCACCACCCTTGGTTGACGAGATTGAGTGCGTGTCAGTTGGTAGGCCCCGACGCTTTTGAAGCACCAACCTAGTGGTGACAATCAATATCGAAAAGACAACCCCGAGTGAGCCTACGGTTAGCAGGTAGAAATAGAATCGCTCCTGGTCATCTGTTAACATTAAGGAAAAATCACATTTAAAAGAAAGAAGTATACCACGGAGGGAAGCCCAACCAACAAAACAAAAACAAGTAGGAAAGCTACAGTCGAGTATGACCGACTATGAGATACCCGGTAACCAAAGCATAACTTCTATGTATGTCTTCAGATTTTACCCAAATTTTCAAAAAAAAAGTTCACGAATGCCTACTTATTTAATTTATCTATTTACTTTAAGCCGAAAATCAGGACTACAGGTTATAAAAAGTTTTTTATGATTTTCGGGGCGAGTGTGGGCGTGGC
The DNA here is from genome assembly GCA_018153105.1 of Drosophila rufa. Taxonomy (NCBI): domain Eukaryota; kingdom Metazoa; phylum Arthropoda; class Insecta; order Diptera; family Drosophilidae; genus Drosophila; species Drosophila rufa. The sequence goes on along the minus strand of JAECXS010000173.1, from coordinate 3,913,667 downwards.
CAAACTTTAACACAAACTTGATCTGCGTACAACGGACTATAATGGTGTCACCAAATTCGGTAGCTCCAGCTCTTATATTCTCTGAGATCTGACGGACAGACGGACATGGCTAAATCAAATCGGCTGGTGATGCTGATCAAGAGTATATATACTTTATGGGGTCAGAGATGCCACCTTCTGCCTTCCTACCCTTCGATTCCTTTCTCACTCGAAAATATCTTACCCTCCAGACTCAAGTCCGCGCTGTGTGTCATCACTGGATTCACGTCACTACCATCCACATCTGCGACCAGGGAACTGTTTGACATGGTTTGATTGCCAGTCGGACTAGTCTCGTTTGTGCCGTTCCGTTGCGCGGGAATGGTTGCATTACTGTACAGCTTTGGAATAGCCTCCGACTCTTTGTAGATCAGTTCATCGTCGTAAAGGTCGTTCATATCCCCCTCAAAATCCTCAGATTCATCTGTCTCCACCTCCGATTCGTTGCTTTCCTTGAGCACTTGCTTTGGCACTAATAAGGGACAAGAAGCGAATGGAACCCGTCTTGAATTACGTTTATAAGTCCAGTGTGGTCGGCATTAATATTGTGCCTGCGAGGCATGTTCAACTGACACAGCATCAAAGCCGCACTTACCGCATGTGTAAACAACCTTCAAGTACATCCGGGAGTTGGCCTGGCATGGACTTCCAAAGGTATTAGCGTCTGCAGCAAGATTGCATCTCCGTCGTCCGTGGCAAATTTGCATCACAGTTTCCGTGGCAAATGAGGCCAGGCACGCTATAGAAGGTGTTATTAAAAAATCAGTTTACTTTAGATTTTAGGGCTAATGTTGATGTGGAACACCCAATTCATATCCTGCTACCAAGACTTACTTTCTTCGCGAACGCCTTGTGGCTGAGGGCACTGGATGCTCTCATACTCGGTTCTACCAAAGCTGGCGCTGTACACGGCAATCCGGGAGTATGGATTGCACTCCAGCTGCGCAACATCATTGTGACACGCTACTTTACTGCGAAACTCATCTGAAAAATATAAATATAGTTTTTAACATACAATTTAATTTAAAAGCGTCAATTTGTCGGGATACACTTATAACTAAATATTAATAAAAAAAAGTATTTTAAATATTTGTAAAATGTAAAAAAAGATATTTCGACGGCACATATTTTTCATTTTCTTGATCAGCACCTGCGAAATTTCCCAAATTGTTTCGAGCTCCGTTTCTTACAGGGTAAGAGGAAAGACCAATATAATCAAGATACTGTTCTAAAAATTTTTTTTCTGATGGATGATGGAAGGATGGATGGATGATACGATCAGAACACTCAAGTGGCCTCTTGAAACCAAGCACGTAGTTGTTAGGGTGGGGTGTTAATTGGCGCGAAAAAAAGTAAAGGTAAAAGAATGCGAGGAAACTACCCTACCCTACCCTATGGACTACTAGCGCGCAGCTCAATTGCTATCTTGCATGGGTACTAAGTGGGATAAGATTAATGTTTTTAGTTTAGGAAAGCTCTCTACAGTTGAGGTTATTTATTATTATTATTTATATTAATTCCAATAAATTTCTAACGCTACAGTATTTCTACTATTATCTTAACGCGATAGTCACAACAGATTTCAAACAGTTTTAAAAACTTATTTACTAAAATGTATGTCATTACTTAATATTAACAATATTTAATTGTAATTAATATTACTGTTTTACTATTATTCTTACTGTGTGTTTGCAAAGTGTTCCCTAATTTTGCCCTTATGCGGAAGTTGATTCCAAAGCTGAATAGTGTTAGTGTAGAAGTGCTTGTCAGAGCTAGCCAGAGTAGTTTTAATAGGAATTATATTTTTTGTCCGTTGGGAAGTAGATAGATTTATCATGTCATATAGATAGTCAGGTTGTTTCGTATAAACTATTTTGTGGAGGAGTGTCAATGGTTTAAGTTTCATCCAATTCGTCATACTTATATCAAATATCCTATTTGAATAACACGTAACATTGTCATATCTCTTAACATTGACATATTGAACGCTACATTTAATTTGTGTTGGCTGGCTGCATCATATCTTCCGAAAATCTCAACCCCATAAAATAGTACGGATGTTAAGCACGCCTTGGCGACCATAAGCCGTATATTTAAATCGACATACCCAGGTTCTCCGCCTTAGGAACATACTCAATCTTTTTTCTCCCTATGGTAAGATTATTTAAGTTTTCAGTATAAAAGATTTGTTTATATATAACAAGACATTTACATTTAGACGGATTTAAACTGAGAACATTTTTACATGCCCACTCATTTACATGTAATAACTCATCATTACAGATATTAACACAATCACTAATTTGACACAAGGGACGACTAACATACATTTGAACATCGTCTGCATACACGTACATATGGACTTCACAGATAGACAGTACATTCGGCAGATCATCACGGTGGACGGCAGTCCACGTAGTGACGATGAGCACCGAGACTGTGGTGCGCAAGGAGACTACTACTTGTATATACAGCCATAGAATTGAAAATCTGCTACGATAGTCCGATCAGAACCACTTATATCTTGATCGAAAGGTATTCAAAACCTCTTTGAAACTGCATACTAAGATCAAAAACGGATTAGTTTAGGAGAAATGAGAGTGAAAGTGCGAAATTGAAAATTTTTGAAAATTTGAGCTATTGCGGCCGGTGGAGCAAAAATCCCAAAAAAATTTATGTTGTTGTGATCTAGCTTTAAATACACGTCGAATGACATCTCGATCATCCTGATCCGATAGTCCGTTCAAAAGATATTCAATAAACAAGATTTTAACGACCTTTCCGAAATGAAAACGTTTGTCCTCTTGTTTGTCTGTCTGTCTGTCTTTCGGTTTTTTTTGTTTTAGAGTCCTGGAACTAGTTTTATTTTATTAAACAGCTCGAGCTGAACATTTTTTGTTCTACGACTTTTTGGGTTTCCCGCTAGTTTGGCGGGAAAACAGCTAAAAAAAGCCAGATTTTCCGCGCCCATAACTTCTAAACGACTAAAACTACAGAAATGTGCTTGAAAGGTATTTTGAAAAGATAATAGCTTTGCCTTGACAGAATTTATCTAAATATTATATTTAAGAATTTATAATTAAAATTATTTTTTTTTTTTTAATTTTTGAAGTTTTCTTAAAAAGGGCTCTAACGATTTTTATAGTCACTCAAGGCCATATAGCCCTTGAGATTGCTCAACTTTTGGTATATATATGGGAAAATCCGCTTCCTCGAGATATTACTCATTAAAATTAGTAGCACAAATCCCATATACCTAACCTTTTATATGCACTATACATACAATTATGTAAAAAATCATGTAGAGTCATATAGAGACGTGCACAATGCAATAAAATTTAAAACCATCGAAGGAAATTTAATATAATTTAAATTTAAAAGAAATCGTTAATTTTTTTTTTTTAATTTAATCTAATTGTTGCGTTTTTCACTACTTTGGCGGGAAAAAAGGAAGTTTCTCGCGCTCATAACTTCTGAACTACTAAAGTTACAGAAACGTGATATATGTCGTTGGAAAAGTATTTTGATATGATAATTACTTTGCCCTGACAAAATTTGTCTAAATATTATAATTAAGAATTTAGAATTAAAATTCTTGTTTTTTTTAAGATTAAAATTTTTTTGTTTGTTGGCTTTTACGATTTTTATAGTCACTTCAGGCCGTATAGCCCTTGAGATATTTCGGGGTACAACACATATCTCCGAAAATTCGCTTTCTCATCAAAATTGGTAGCAATGATCCCATATAGCTAACTTCTTATATGCATTTTTTTTTGTGAATTTTTCCCATTTTAATTTCAAACAAAAACTTATAACAACAATGGGAGACCTATGTATGTAGATACATATGTCATTTAAAAAACTTCTGATATCAAATAAAGACACCTCTTAACGAGGTGAGATTAAAGTGACGATGGCACATTCAACTCAAAAAATTTCGGATACCAAATTTTGTGACAATTAACAGTTATTTAAACAAAAATATTTAAAAAGTTTTTAATTAGTTTCAAAATCTGCACGCTGCCTGTTTTGCTTTTTTAATTTTTCAGCTAAGTGCCGATTTTGAAACTAATTAAAACCTTTTTAAATTTTTTTTAAATTTTAGAATGCTCTTTTAGCAATCTTAATTAAAATATTTACTTCTTTTCTGGTATTCTTGTACAGTCCGAAAAAATGTTCTATTCCATGTTCCACTTGTCATAATTACAGTCCCGCCTTTTTATTGCACTTTTTATGTATGTATTAAACCATGAGTTGGCAGCCGTCTTTATAATTTGTGTCTTAATCGGAACGAACTTGTCATATAAATACTTGTATTTAACATTTTCTTGGACTATATTACCCTATTCATCAACTGAAATCAACATACAGATCACATTCCAATTGCACAGACAACATTCATTAGATAGTAAGTCATAATTAATGTCCCTAAAATTTCTATATTGAACTATATGGTTTTTATAGTCAAGTTTTAATTTGAACATCAAAAAAATGTCTTGAGACAGCAGATACTGATAGTTGATCCTATAACAATATGTTATTTTTATTATTAACTAAGAACATGTCCACAAGAGTATTGCAGGTTGTTGTAAAGTGTGTGGGTATGCTAGAGTTAACAAGATGTAAATCTAGCGATCCCATTTCGTCCGAGAGATGTCGTTCCACCAAAATATTGCTATTTAAGTACCCAGTTATTATAATATTCATATACGTCAAAGAAGCCAACAAGAGTTTTATTATTGCTTCGTATATTAGTGAGTTCTGGAAACAGATATTCAATTGAGCTGTCCACTGGATGTTTAAGAACTTCTTTACATTTTAACCGTGTACTGTACAAATAATTATAATTTGCACATTGTTTCTATAGGGTTCATGCATTTCATGATCCATTTCAGTGGTGCAAAACTAAAGGCAAGCAGGATCGTGTGGTTCTACATGGTTCGTAGAAATTCAACTGCTCCGGTGCTTTCCACGTCACCACGGATCAGGTTATACATAAAGATAATGCCTAGCATCGTTCTACGGATTGCTAAGAAAGGTAGGTTAATTCAACTAGAATAAGAGGGAAACGTAAGGTTTTCATCCCAGTTTAAGCCACGAAGAGCGAAAAGTAAAAGGTTCTTTTGAACTGACTCAATGCGTTTGCTGTGGGCGTCCCACTGGGGACTCTAAACGGAAGATTCATATTCTAAAATATGACGAACTAACGAAATGTATGAAGTAGGGGTCATCGAATTCCTTCGACCACCGTTTAATAAATCCAGGCACACCCCTGGCTTTATTCACAATGCTCGAAATATGATCAATAAACTCCAGTTTAGGATCTAGGCGGATACCCAAATCGTCAACTAGAGTGTTCCTTTCCAAAGAGCAGCAGTTCAGCGTATAGGTCGCAAGCTTGGGAGAGACTAGTGAGAATGTCATCAGCTTGCATTTGGAGCCATTTAGGTTTAATAAGTTTGCAGTGCACCATTTTTGAAACTTATTAAAATCTGTTCGTTAATCCGACTGGCTAGCGCCGTCCTTGTATTGCACACAAAGTTTAACGTCGCCAGCGTACTCTTGAGTTAGTCAAAACTTTGGGCAAGTCGTTAATAAATAATGTAAAAAGTAAGGGTCCAAAGTGGCTCCCTTGCGGGACACCAGAGGTCACCCGGAAAACATTCGACAAGTTGTTTTTAAAGAGGACCTTTTGCGTCCTGCCATTCAGATAACTTGAGATCCTCCTAAGAAGACCGACAGGAAAACCCATTAAGTCGAGTTTTCTAACAAGAAGGGAATGATTAACGGAGTCAAATGCTTTACTAAATTCAGTATAGATAACATCTGTCTGCAAAATTTGTGGAAAGCCCCTTATAATAAAAGAAGTGAGCTCCAGAAGGTTAGTTGTCGTTGATCTTCGTTTAATAAATCCATGTTGCATGGAGAAAATACTGATCTACACAGGTGCTGAAAATGTGAAGTAATTACGTTTTCCAAATGTTTTGGAATAGCTGACAAGAGATTCCTCCTTAGGTGTTAGCATCCACTTTGCTACCCTTTTTTGTGGAGAGGAATGACGAATGATTCCTTCCAAATAAGGGGAAATCGGGATGTTTCTACAAGGTGAGTTCCAAAGTAAACAGGACTTTTTTAATCTAGCGCCCTCTAGTGGCGCCATCTATATATCAACTGGTGCGTTAGAATCTGCTATCGTTTATCGACTTCCAATAAAAATTTCATGACATTTGATCTATTGGAAGTGAGGTTATTGCGTTTTAAGTGTCAGTATGTTTTTGTCATCGGTGCGAAAATGAGCTTCGAACTAAGAGCCAACATTAAATTTCGTTTTAAAATTGGTAAAACTACTACCGAAACGTTTCAATTGATGAAATAAGTTTATGGCGATGATTGCCTATCCCGTAGCAGAGTGCACGAGTGGTTTCAACGTTTTCAAATTGGTCGTGAGGACATAAATGACGACGAGCAGAAACCCAAAAAATCGCGCCTGGAGAAGTCAAAAGTGAAGACAATACTGATTTGTTTTTATGATTCCAAGGGTATTGTCCACAAAGAATTTGTTCCACCCGGCCAAAACGTTAATGCGGTATTCTACCTTAGAGTTTTGAAGCGTTTGGTGCGCCGTATTCGACGTGTTCGGCCCGAATATCGCGAAGATGGAAGTTGGCGTTTGTTGCACGATAATGCGCCGTCTCATCGATCGACGTTTGTGTCCGACTATTTGACCAAAAATCACATTTTAACCATCAACCACTCCCCGTATTCACCTGATATGGCACCGTGCGACTTCTACCTTTTCGGAAAAATGCATTTGCCGATGAAAGAAAAGCTTTGTGAAGACGTAGAGGCCATTCAAAAGGCTTGCACCGGCATACTGGCGGCCATACCGGGCAACGAGCTAAAACACTCGTTCGATATGCTTTTGGACCGTGCAAAACGCTGTATTAAAGCAGAAGGAGACTATTTTGAATAAAATAAATTGATTTTGCGGAAAAAACCTTTTTTTTTTTCAAAGTCCTGTTTACTTTGGAACTCACCTTGTAAAGATGACGTAACCATTTTTAGAAGGGACTGCACAGGGCCTCGGCACAATACCTAAGCACACAGCTTGATATTCCGGCGGGACCTGCTAAATAAACTGGCTTGACACGTTGAAGATCCAAAAGAAGGGAGCTTTCGTTTAAGATAGGACTGAAGATTAGGTTTGATTTGGGAATGTGATAAGAATAGGTGTAGTTTGATTTGGAATCGGAAAACTGAGCAAACAGATCGGTGATTGCTTGATCATTGTTTGCTGTCGTATTTTCAAATGAAAGCGAGTAAGGATGGATATTTTTGGATATCATTGATACAAGAATAATAAATATTTTATTAGTATGTATTTAAGGCAATATTTGCCAAAAATGCCACATTTTTTGGGAAAAGAAACTTAAAACTTAATTTTTATTTGTCAAAATTAAAAATTTTTAAAAGTATTTTTAGGCAATATAAGCCTTATAAGTGATCTACAAAATGTCCCTAATGGCCTAAAATTAATGTAATATTTAATATGAATAAAGAATTCTTATAAACAGCTTAACTTGAACTATACTATTGATTTTGTAGTAATACAACCATTTAAAATAATAAAGGTTTATTCCAAAATGCATACAGTATTAATTTTTACAGTTGTAGTAAAGACTTGCTACTTCCGTAGGACAAGCATATATAAAAGTTGGCCGGTAACCGTCACTCCATTCCAGGGATGTTAGAAAAGGGATGAGGGAAGAAAAAATGCTTAGGTAAGCCATTGCTTAAAATATGAATTGTTAGCTTTGGGTTATTGCCTAAATTGTAGCCCTATAATTCCTAAAATGTTTCACCTAAAAATATGGATTTTTAGGCAATATGACCCAGTTTTTTGGGCAATCATCGCCTAAAAAGATGCATTTCCTAAACTATTAGGAATTTCTTTTTTCTGGGTGTAGTTTTTAAAGTAAAAGTAAAATACGAAATCAAATCCAAATTCAAATTGTTATCATACAATGATATAATTATAGTTGATTTATCATTCAGTTGATTTCAAGGGGAAATTGACCTGAAAACTAAAACAATTTTATTTCTTTACTTTAAGCTACTCTTGAAAGCATTTTTATATTTAACAAGTACAAAATGACAAATGTTAAGGAAGCATACACGGAAACTTTTTTAAATAACTCCCATACAATTTTACTTAAAGAGCATGTCCGTAGAAATATATTAATTGTATATCTATTGACCATTAAGACTATCGGGGTTGGTGGAATTTTTTAAAACCAATTCGCTACACTGTGGCACTACACTACACTGTGTCACAGAACTACCAAGTTTTTTTTTTTTTTTTAGCATTTTCAGAAACCTTTTCGTTTTTTTGTCACCTTCTAAGATTAGAGAATCCACGAGTTTGCTTTGCAACTTTTTTACGTAGCTCATTGCTCATTGAAAGCTAATTAAAAAAATAAATAAAACATTTAAACATTTAAAAAAAATAATTACTCCAAAATTCTAGCATATAACTCCAACTTTCTGGCAACTCTCTAGAGCTGGAAAAAATCGATTCCAATATTTTTATTCTATTCGCTTTTATATTCACTTCTTATGTTATAAAAACGTATTCTTTCTTTATTTATGTTTACTTTTTGTTTACTTTTTATATGTGTAAGTAAACGATCTCCATGAAGTGATTTTTTTTTTGATTTAATAGATATTTTCTTCTAAAAGATCGAAACAAATCGATGTACTGAGAATCGATTTTTTTCCAGCACTACAACTCTCTATGATCGGCGGCGATCAGCTGTTGAAATGTAAACTTGTAAACATTTAAGGCTTTTTAAATGCACATCTGATCCATTTTTACAAGCAGATTATATGTATGTACATATGTACGTTATGCTAAATTATTTATTGCATGTTATGCTAAATTATTTCATTTAAAAAAAAAAAATACAGTTTTAGCTATATTTATCGTGTTGAAAAGAGCACCTTGCAAAGGATCTTTCATTTGATAAAGGAGGATATCTCATCGTCTTCAATTTCGGCCGTTTTGCAAAATGCGACTACATTGCGGTTTCTAGGAGTTGGGTCGTTCCAAAGAACGATAGGAAAGGATAAGGATCTGTCGATGTTAAGGCAATCCGTTGGATTGCCATATGGCAGAAGTGCAACTGCCCACAATTGTTTTCACAAATTGCACAATAAACTAAAAGAATATTGCAGTAAGACTTCTTTTGACTCAAATGATTTATTTTTTTAATGCCTAATTTAAAGAAACCAGAAGTGGTTCCATATATTCTTTTTAACAGTACTCGAAATTCTTACTTAATAAGGTGGTAAAAGTGGTCTTAGCTCTGAAAGTCAAAATCGGACTGGGTGGCAGCACTGGCACATATTGTTATACCCTTGCAGAGGGTATTATAATTTTGCCATGATATTTGCAACGCAGTGGAGGAGGCATCTCCGACCCTATAAAGTATATATATTCTTGATCAGCTTCACCAGCCGAGTCGATCTAGCCATGTCCGTCTGTCTGTCCGTCAGTCGGTTTCTACGCGAACTAGTCTCTCAGTTTTTGAGCTATAGAGCTGAAATTTTTAGCCTTATTCCTTTAGCACGCAGTATATATGTCGGAATGGCCGAAATCGGACTACTATATCCTATAGCTGCAATAGGAATAATGGCGAAATTAATGTAAAAAAAATGTGTAACTTCTCTGTTTTTAAACGTATTTCTTTAAATTTTGAGATATAGCAGTTTTTTATTGTTCTAGAATTAAAGTTTTCATTTTTTTAAGATCGGATATCATATAGCTGCCATAGAAGCGATCGGTCGATTTATATGAAAATGTAAAATTATACATGTAAAATGTAAAATTTACAAAATTCGATATTTTTCCAACATTACTAAAATGGTTCGATTTTCAATGATCCAATTGCAGACTGCAAGGGTATACCAACTTCAGTTTATCGAAGTTAGCTTTCTTTCTCGTTATACCCGGTACCCATAGGGTACAAGGGTATTATAAGTTAGTGCCAACCTAGAATGTATGTAACAGGCAGAAGGATAAATCTCCGACCCTAAAAAGTATATATATTCTTGATCAGCATCACCAGCCGAGTCGATTTAGCCATGTCCGTCTGTCCGTCTGTCTGTCCGTGTGAAACAACAGATCTCAGAGACTATAAGAGCTAGAGTTACCAAATTTGGTGACAACATCGGAATTTGTTACACGCAGATTAAGTTTGTTTTAAAATTTGGCCACGCCCACTTCCGCCCCTGAAAATCATAAAAACGTTATATTAGCTATATGCGTGCGACAGATGGTCATGGCTAAAAGCACTCGGATGGTGATGCTGATCAAGAATATATATAGGCGTGCTCCGGTTTTCACTTTTATTTTTCGTGTTCGTTTTGGACCAAAAACGTACGTTTTCGTTTTTAGGTGCTCCGGTTTTCACAAACTTTTTGTCATCGTTTTGTTATCGAAATATTTAATCGTTTTTATTGCTCAAACAGATGACTTGGATGTTTTGAGAAGTATAAGGAATGCTTAAATGCCTTTGCTCTTTTTAATTGTTTGTTTTAAAGCCAAATAAAGGCAGAAATTGTGTATTTATCGGTCCAAGAGGGCTTCCACCCTTTGATGATAAAAACATTAAAATAAACTGTTTTTTTTATTAAAACCTTATTTTATCCTCCTTGAATATTATTAATGACCACCTTTTAAATTTAGAAGCATTTCGACCAGACTGTTTTGTTCCATCAACAGTACGGCAGCACTGGCAACCAAAACGAAAGATGTTGTTGCCGACGGCAAATATTTTGTTCCCAAATTAGAGGTGGGGTCAGAAAATAATTATTTAAAAAGTAAATACGAATTAGATTGATCTACTGATGGTGTGAAATGAACATCAATAGACCAAGGAGTCAACTATTTTTTTCCTTTTGCAATTAAGAACCGATTTGATGTAGAACGAGAAAGAAAGCTAACTTCGGTAAACCGAAGTTGGTATACCCTTGCAGTCTGCAATTGGATTATTGAAAATCGAACCATTTTAGTAATGTTTAAAAAACATCGAATTTTGTAAATTTTACATTTTACATGTAGAATTTTAAATTTTCATATAAATGGACCGATCGCTTATGTGGCAGCTATACGTGTATGATCCGATCTTAATGAAATTAAAACCGTAATTCTAGAACCATAAAAAACTGCTATATCTCAAAATTTTTTCGCCATCATTCCTATGGCAGCTATAGGATATAGTAGTCTGATTTCGGTCGTTCCGACATATATATTGCGTGCTAAAGAAATATAACTATGCTGAAAATTTCAGCGCGATAGCTCAAAAACTGAGAGACTAGTTCGCGTAGAAACCGACAGACGGACAGACAGACGGACAGACGGACAGACAGACGGAGAGACGGACAGACAGACAGACGGACATGGCTAGATCGACTCGGCTGGTGATGCTGATCAAGAATATATATACTTTATGAGGTCGGAGATGCCTCCTTCACTGCGTTGCAAGGGTATAAAAAGCTTTTTCTAGCTGTTCTAAGTTCAAGAAAACTAACAATAACTAATCCTTTATTCAACATGCAAAATCATCATTGTTTATGATATTTAATTAATTTACAATATATATAATATATAATAAATATTCTAAAATAAAATCATATCATACTCGGCTGTAGCTTTCCCACTTGTCTTAGTTTTTCCGGGTCGCAAAGGCACAATTGAGATTGAGCCCCTTATCCTCATCCTGCCTTGATTTTTGAAACGACCCTGAATTACCTACCGTGTGTACAGTACTTCCTTATGACCCTATGGTAAACGAACACAGAACCACCTATAACCCTATGGTAAACGAACGCTGAACCACCTACCACATGGATACTTCCTTGACTGTCCCTATGGTAAATGATCGTCAAACAACCTGGTATATAGATACTTCCTTGAATGACCCTGTGGTAAAAGAACGCCGAACCACGTTTTAACCCTATGGTAAACGAACACCGAACCACCTACCACATGGGTACTTCCTTGTCTGACCCTATAGTAAACGATCGCCGAACCACAAAGAAAATTTGAGTTTTCGATGTTGTTAGCTGAAATGTCTCTGTGTAACGTTGGGTAGTGTGCTGGACTATGAATCTGATGGTCCCAAGTTCGAGTCCGAGTCATAACAAATGTGTTTAGAAATGTTGTGAGTACTCTTAATAGAATTTATATATTATAACTACATAAATTTAACTTTAACATATTAACTTACAGAAGCTATGTAATCAAAAATTAAATAAATCTAATTGTTATCTATTTTTAGAAATCTCAACCGCTTTTTTTTAATTATCGCTTGCTTGGCTCATCCGGTTAGACCAATCGACAAGAGTTTTTTTTTTACATCCTTTGTTCTTGGTTAAAGATGCACGCTAAAAAAGCATTCAGTGATCGCCCTACTAGAATGTTCGGAAATTCGCATTTTTCCAAAAATTTTATTTCAAAGGACTCTTAAGGCAGCTTTGGCCGACCATTTTCAACTGAACGTATACGTCAGCGGCTAGAGTGTCTGCCTGCGACCGGGAGGGCCCCGGCTCGATTCCAGCCCGCAAAAGAACAATTCAAAAACAATTTTTTTTAAATTACTTTTTTTAATGGCTGTACTTTTTTTTCTTTTTGTTCTATTTATGCTTTGGTTATTTCCAGAGCATGGAAGGTTGCTTCATGTTTCAATTATAGTTCTATTATAATTATGTTCTATTTAATTTTTAATTAACCAGTTCTTGTAAATAGAGAAAGCTGTTAAGTTCTTCACAGATAAGTAAAATAAATCAGTTAGATACAGTTTTGGGGAACTGGTCAAATGGCAATAGCTTTTCTACAATCAAACGATTTAAATTAATATGGTTTATTAAAGAATTGATAAAAAATAAACTAATACAACCAAATACAAACCCGAATGGATCGAAACGGCGCACTGTGGCTCATTTTACGAAAACGAAAAGTCGGATTTCGGGTTGTTGAATTTATAAAATTTACAAAATTTGTTTAGTATTTATAATCGCTGCTCAAAGTTTGATAATTTTTCTGTAGTTGCAAAAAGGTACAAAACTCGCTAAATCGAAAGATTTAAATTAATTTTTCTAAAAAAGTAGATAAGCTTAAAGAAAAAAAAATATTTTTCTGCTTTAAGGAACCAATTTTAAAGCTGAACTAAAAAGAAATTGACCTTTTTTTTTTTCGCACTTCTATTTTATTTAGATTAAAAAAAAACCTTTTTTTTTTTTAAATTGTATAACCGGTACCCATAGGGTACAAGGGTATTATAAGTTAGTGCCAACCGAGAATGTATGTAACAGGCAGAAGGAGGCATCTCCGACCCATAAAGTATATATATTCTTGATCAGCATCACCAGCCGAGTCGATTTAGCCATGTCCGTCTGTCCGTCTGTCTGCCCGTGTGAAACAACAAATCTCAGAGACTATAAGAGCTAGAGTTACCAAATTTGGAGACAACATTGGAATCTGTTGCACGCAGATCAAGTTTGTTTTAAAATTTGGCCACGCTCACTTGCGCCCTTAAAAATCATAAAAAACGTTAAATAAACTATACTCGTTATTTTCGGGTTAAAGTTAATATATACAATAAATGAATAAGATAGAACGGACGTATCCTGAAAAGATATTAACAATAAGGTTAGAATTTTAACACACCGCCCTAAGGCACTGCTGTTGCAAGCTGTAGCCAACAGGTGGCGCATTCAGCCTTGGCCGTGCGAACTGCAGAATAAATGACAAAAGAATATAGCAAGAAATGACAAAAAATAACATAATTCATTTTTTTACGCCGATCGAGCGGGTTTTTATGTGTTCCTATAAAATATATCATTCATATTTAAGTATGACATTAAATTGTTTAGGTCGGGAACTAATTCGAGAGGCGGTTTTTTTAAGAAGTATCGAAGTAGACTATTATAATGTATGTACAATTTTTTTTAGTGTGAAGCGCAAACGTTTAGGTACCGGGTATCTCACAGTCGACTGTAGCTTTCTTACTTCTATTTGTTAATTTTTTAAAACATTTTTTTTGTATTTATAGAATGAGTAAATTTTTAAGTTCATTGATTCCGTTGAAAAATTAATTTTTATAGTATAAAATCAAAAGTTTTAGTTTGCCGAATAAATGCACCTCTTTTGGTGGGCGTAACCTAAAAAACGTACTACCTAAATTTTTTTTGGAGATTTGTAAATTATTATAAAAAAAATAAGGATATATCTCAATAGATCAAAAGTTATTAATTTTGCAAAGTGTTTTGAGAAAACGAGCCATAGTGCGGCGCAGAAGAAAAGTGATCTAATGGACACACATCGGCACATCAAATAGTATATAATTATTTGATTAGGGTCAATCATACGGGATATAAATATCTGACCAATTTCCTCTGGGTATATTATTTTAACAGCGGGCGAAGCCTCTATGGGATTGCTAGTGTAAAATAAAAGAGCTGACCTTCTAGTACAGTTTCATAAAAATTTAAAACGACTCGTCCTTAATAAATGCAAAGTTAAATAAAGTTAAAAGTTCTCAAAAAGGTTTTTAAGTCTCCCTAATTAAATTTTGATTGTTGTTATTGTTTCTTGGGTATCCATTAACTACCCTTTTTATGGGTAGTCATATTACCACCCCTAGTATGGGTGTCCTATGCTACCCATTACACTTATACACTACCTCTAGAAATAGGAACATTTGCTTGGGTACCAGGGTCTGACTCCCGCAAACTTTTAGTCAAACTTGTTTAGTTTGATCATTATGATTCGATTCCAGCTGTTGAGGGGTAAAATACCCCGAATAGGAGCACCTCAGTCTCACCAAGATGTTTCAAGCCAATTTTTTTTTGGCAATTTACCTGAACGTACCCGCCAGCCGTTCAGCGAATTCAGTCGAATATGACGCAACTGAAATTTAAAACAAGTGGAAAAGCTACAGTCGAGTGTGACCGACTGTCAGATTCCCGGTACCCAAACCATTGTGGGTGAAATTAAATAGCACATTAACATGGAAAAAAGAAAATGTTGACAAATGAGAACAAATGTTGCTAGAAACATGTTGAGCAACACCCAAAAAAGACAAACGTCGCTAGGGACACGCACGTGCGCTCTCTTCATCTCTCTCTCTCTCTCTCTCTCTCAAGAAGAAGAAGAAGCATACACAGAAACTTTATTGTTTAATAACTTTCATGTTGATCATTCGATGGCCAAATTTTAAAACAAACTTGACCTGCGTGCAATGTTGTCACCAAATTTGGTAACTCTAGCTGTTATAGTCTCTGAAGTTTGTTGTTTCACACGGCCGGATGGCCGGACGGACGCACAGACGGACAGACGTACTTGGCAAAATCGACTCGGCTGGTGATGCTGATCAAGAATATATGTATATACCTTATAGGGTCGGAGACTTCTCCTTCTGTCTGTTACATACAATTTCGGTTGGCACTAACTTTAATACCCTTGTACCCTATGGGTACAGGGTATAAAAAGCTGCCACCTACGCCTAAGTTGCATTGTTCTTATTACGACTGACTTACAAGGACGACATTTGTAGGCGACTTCGACAATTTTCCTACGCTTTGGGCACGGGTCACTGCTGATTGCATTTGAGCTGGCCGTGCTGCTGTGATAGCTACTGGTTCCGGAAGTGTCGCCCACTCCACTGGCGCCCTGTCCATAAAACTGTGGTGATCCGTGGAACTTGCAGTGCTTTTTCTTCTGGCAGGCCTCGACTACTGTCTGCAGCAAGGAGTACTAGAAAAACGGGAGTGAAAGATAAGTATAAGTTGTATAGGTGTATCTGAGTGGAAATATACAAATCTGTAAGAAAACGCAGGCTGAAAGACTCAATATTGCTAGAGAGTAAACTTTGCACAATTAAATCAAATTTTTGCAGTAAGAAGGTAATGGAAGTGTTTTCGATACCCCCGTCATTCACGGCTTCATTAGAACATTGAAAGAGGCAACTATATGTCTTTTTGGTTCGGATTTCTTTTGTAATGCGACTACGGTCACACCAATTTAAAAGGTAAACAATAACAATGGCCGGAATTCGAAGTACATAATTATCAATTTCTGGAGTCCTCATGCAAACACTCCTGCGGGAATTAATATGTAAGCCTTTAAATAGATTTTTACACCCGCTCTTGTTCATAGATTAAGTTAATTTATAATAATTACACAATTTCAATTGTTCATTTATCTTGCTTTTGTGCAGTACAGTTGCGGAAAATTCAGCAAACAGGAATATATTTTGTGAGAAGATTCTGTCTAATGAAACATTAATATACTTTTGATGTACAATTTAATGCAATAGAGACGGTATTTGTTATAGAATTCATAATTTTTTCTGATATTTTTTTTAATCGATATTGTATATTAATGCATTAAATGTTCATTAAAAGTCACGTCGACTTGCTCGCACTTAGGTGAAACCCTATGATTGCTGTCAAGCTTCTAATGAAAACTATAATTAATAAAGTTTTTAATGTAGTGTCATAAGGTCATAAAAATGTTGACAAATTATGCTAGGAACTTGTTGAGCTACATCCTAAAAAAAGACAAATGTTGTTAGAAAATGTTCAGCAACACCTACGATGTTGCCAAGACAATCGTATATGTTGCAGGAGCTAAGTATAAACTGAAACTTAATTGTTTATACGGCTATGATACAGGGCACAAGTTTTCATTAATTAGCTACTTCATTAGAACCTTGAAAGAGACAACTATATGTCTTTTTTGGTTCGGATTTTTTTCGTACTGCGACTACGGTCAGACTAATTTAAAAGGTAAACAATAACAATGGCCAGAATTCGCAGTACATCATTATCAATTTCTGAACTCCTTGTGCAAACTCTCCTGCAGAAATTAATATGAAAGCCCTTACACTGATTATTACACCCGCTCGTGTACATAGATTTAGTTAATTCATAATAATTACACAATTTCACGGCGGAAAACCCATGCCACCCAAAACTTATTTATTTTCTGTACTTATCTTGCTTTTGTGCAATATAGTTGCTGAAAATTATGGCAAGCCTTCAGCAAAAACCAATATATTCTGTGAGACCGTTTTGTCTAATGAGACATTAATATACTTTTTAGATACAATTTAATGAATTCCAGACGGTATATTCTATCGAACTCATTTCTTTGTCTGTTTTTTTTTTCGGTAAACCGATAAGTTTTTCAAGTAATGAGCAATTAATGTATTAAATCTCTCATTGAAAGTGCCGTATAGTCGTCTTGCTCGCACTTAGGCAAAACCCTATGGTTGCTGTCAAGCTTTTAATTAATGCGCCAATTAATGAAGTTTTTAATACAGTGTCATAATGCTATTAGTAATTCCCATGTCTTTTATCCGATTTCACTTAAATTTTTAAAGAACGTCCGCACAAATGTATTTATTTCATTTATATTTACTTTAAGCCGAAAATCAAAAATATAACTTTATATATTTTGATCTGTGTGCAACAAACTAGAATGCTGTCACCAAATTTAGTGGTTCTAGCTCTTATAGTCTCTGAGATCTTGTGACGGACTGACGTTGCTGAGATAGCTGAGACAGAAATTTATTAGGGTCAGTTGTATCTTAAAGTATCTTAGGTTTTATTTACTTATATTTTACAAATTATGAAATGAAATAGGTTACGCTGTGGACAGTCGTACGGGAACTCCTGGGCTCGCAGCTGAATGAGTCCTTCTCGGTAGACCGTCGGTACCCGTGGGTGAGACCAGAGCGAGGTATAGACCCAATAATCTTCTAGTTAGTTGAACTTCTAAATGTATGCTGCATACACTGTTTCGAGAAGGTTTTGGATGCTCGAGAGTCTACCACTTGCGAGACGGGTTTGGAGGCTCAAAAGTCTACCAGTTGCGAGACAGGTTTGAAGGCTCGAAGTCTACCAGTTGCGAGAAGGTTTTGGAGGCTCTGAAGTCTACCAGCTTGAGAAGGTTTCGGAGACTTGCAAGTCTACCAGAGGGAAGTACTACGGGGATAACTAACTACCAATGAATAGATCAAAGATCCCGTCCACAAACGACTCTGCAGTTGGCTCCTGAATGAAGGTTGAGTAATTTCCAACTGGCTGTGGCCCGCTTTATATAGGGACAGTATTCGCCAAAGACCATATTTGTCCTTCTCTTATACCTTGTCAAACCGAGACTGCCCATTAACAGATCTCTGTTAAGCTAACCGCATCATACAGAAACCCAAATGAGAATGATAATGATGGAACAATAATAATACAATGAATAAGAACAACGCGCAGCGTTGAGTTTAAGAAGCCAAGTATTGCTGATTATACCAGGAATAAGAATAACGCGCAGCGTTCAATTTCAGAAGCCTTTCATTCCAAATAATAATGTAATTCCAATTAATCCTTATTTAACTAACTTAATGCTTTGAAAACAGAAATAAGGTTCCGACATGGCCTTCTGATAAGCACACGTCCTCGTGTGCTACAAATTTTTAAGACAATAATAGGAACAATTTGAAGGTACCGCTTAATCTGAAACAATCTTTACAAAGCAAATAAAACGTATTAATACGTTGCCCGTCATCACTTATTCCTATGGTTACTTATACAACTTTTTTAGATTAACTTATGAAGAGCCTTTGCTATGAATCGATTCCCAAGAGTAGACATGATTTAATTCCCTTCTACAACAGACGCACCGCCTGGAATGAATGTGTATAATCTTTCATTAACGTTCATCAATGCCACTTTCAATTTGGAGTCCACCAACTAATCTTCGACGTCTCTTTCAACGTCACTTACTTCATTGGAATCCAACAATAAGTTTTCTTCATCTTCTACTCTCTCATTACAAATATCTAACTCTGTGGGAATCTCTTCTATAGGCATTCTTCTTAACGCCTCGTGTGCATATTTATATAGTACGTTCGTTTATTAAAAAGTGAAAAGAACGACTAATTAATAAGATGTTTTCATTTGCTGAGTTGATATTTCAAACTGAATCTTTATTTCAAAGTCCTCGTTTACGTAGCGGTCATGAGAGGCACTCTTACTCTCAAATTATTATGTACAACCAAACGTGCGATTTCGCTCCCAAACTAATGTAATCTGAGATCAATCGAATAAAGACGTAAAACTAATTCTTTGTTTATTTATTCCCCTTGGCGTTATCCTTAGTCAACTGACGGGACATTAGTTCGACTCAATAAAATATAAACATTCAACTATATATATATATAAACGTGTTCATGTTTGAACAGAAAGTGACTTTAAGACATAACGGTCACCTTCAAGTAACTCTGACACTAAAAATGGGCCTTTAAATTTATTATATAATTTCGTCTGATGCCGCTCTTCATTTTTGAGCAACACATTGTCGCCTACTTTATAATGTTTAACTTTACTTTTATTTCTATCAAATCTTTTTTTGTCATATTTAGCATTGTTTTCCATATTTTCTTTGACATTTTTTCTTACAGTGTCCATATCTACCTTATTATTTCCTTTGCAAATGGACAGCATATTAAACGGTCTGGCTTCTTTTCCAATAAGTAATTATAGAGGACTTGCTTTTGCTATTCGATTAACAGTACAGTTTATAGCCAATTGTATTTCACCTAGGAGTCTTGCTAAGTACGTTTACTACTTTCTACGGCGGTCATCATACCTTTCAGCGTGCTCATAATACGTTCTACTTGCCCATTTGCGCGGCTAGCCCCTGTTGCAATTAAATGTAATTCTATTTTTTGCATGTTACAAAAATCTCCGAATACGGCTCCGGTAAAACTTCTACCCTGATCTGCAATGATTCTAGTCGGTAACCCAAACATAGATATTGCCGATTTTACTGCGTCAACACAGCTTTCGCTAGTAATATTCATGGTATGGTGTAAATAAACAAATTTCGTAAATGCGTCAATCTGTACTATAATATATTCCTTCTGATCCTTTTTACCACTTAATTTCCCTGTAATATCAATGTGAATAGTGTGCCATGGGATCTCTACTTTTGGTATAGGGTGGAGTTCTAATTTACCCGAGGGTGGTTTTGTCAATTTATAGGTGATACAATTATTAACAAATTTACGAACGTATTTAGCCATGTTGTCAAACCAATAAAACTCATACGTCTTGACCAATTTTTTTCCCAACCGAGATGTATAACTGTCTCTTGAACGTGGTTTACTACCGACCATCTAAAAGATCTGCACCATTTTTGCACCGAGTACATATTTTTTATCGAAATCGAACATCTGGATATAGGCCAACCAACGTTGTACCCTTGGTGTAAGACTTATTTTATTACGTGTAGCTTGTAGAGAATTACAATCAGTATAAACAACGAAATACAGACCATGTAAATAATGGCGAAAATGTTTTATAGCGTTAAACACGACTAGCGTTTCTAACTCAAGAGTGGTATCGTCATTCGGTTGAGGATGTTTGCTTATTATAATATTCGATTACCCTAGGTTTATTTTCGATTTTATGAAGCAAGATTGCACCATAGCCATCCATGCTTGCGTCAGTATGCAGTTTGAGGGGATATTGAGGGTCAAATATTAAAAGCACCGGCTTATCCGTCAAAATTCCAATAATTTTCTTACCCACTTCATCATGGTAGCTTTTTCACTCAAATACTTTATTTTTACAGGTGAGGGTGTACAACGGCTTCATTATTTCTTAAAATTTCGGCAAGTATGATGCCAACCCGATGAAACGGCTCACTTGGGTAACTGACTGTGGAGGGGGTAGATCGACCAGAGCATGTATTTTACGTGGATTTGGTCTAACTTCCCCATCTTTTATTAACACCATATAGTATTATAAAGTCGTTTCGCCATCATTCCTATGGCAGCTATAGGATATAGTGATCCGATTTCGGCCGTTCCGACATATATACTGCGTGCTATAGAAATATAATACTATGGTAATGTTTGCGACAGACGGGAAGACAGACGGTCAGACAGACAGACAGACGGACATGGCTAGATCGACTCTTCTGGTGATGCTGATCAAGAATATAAAGTATATTATGTGGTCGGAGATGCCTCCTTCACTGCGTTGCAAATATCATGGGAAAATTACTTACTTGGGTAACTGACTGTGGAGGGGGTAGATCGACCAGAGCATGTATTTTACGTGGATTTGGTCTAACTTCCCCATCTTTTATTAACACCATATAGTATTATAAAGTCGTTAACAAGTAAACGGCAATATAAATATGCACACGAACATTTGCGGTCTTTAGCGAATACACAAATATTTGCAGAAATTGATGAAGAATTTGGTCGTACGGTTGATGAAAATAATTAGCCCCGAAGAGGCAAGATCTTTAGAAAAACGAGAAAGAAAGCTAACTTCGGTAAACCGAAGTTGGTATACCCTTCCAGTTTGCAATTTGATCATTGAAAATCGAACCATTTTAGTGTTGAAAAAATATCGAATTTTGTAAATTTTACATTTTACATGTAGAATTTTACATTTTCATATAAATCGACCGATCGCTTCTATGGCAGCTATAGGATATAGTTGTCCGATTAAAAAAAAATTAAAACCGAAATTCTAGAACCATAAAAAACTGCTATATCTCAAAATTTATATTAACAGAGAAGTTAAATTTTTTTTACATTAATTTCGCCATCATTCCTATGGCAGCTATAAGATATAGTACTCCGATTTCGGCCGTTCCGACATATATACTGCGTGCTAAAGAAATAAGACTATGTTGAAAATTTCAGCTCGATAGCTCAAAAACTGAGACTAGTTCGCATAGAAACCGACAGACAGACAGACGGACAAGCGGGCATGGCTAGATCGACTCGGGTGGTGATGCTGATCAAGAATATATATACTTTATGAGGTCGGATATGCCTCCTTCACTACGTTGCAAATATCATGGCAAAATTATAATACCCTCTGCAAGGGTATAATAAGTTGTGTGGATGCTTGGCGGAAGCGTATGTGTAAATCCTGTGTGGATTCTTGGCGAGAACTATTGTGTGAGACTGCACCATGATCCTGTGTGGATGCTTGGCGAGAACTATTTTGTGAGACTGCACCATGATCCTGTGTGGATGCGTGGCGGGAGTCAGGAGAACGAGTTGGTGTCCAATTGGAAATAAAGAGAAATTGTGAAAATGAATGTTGTTGAGATATGACAAGAAACGCTGTTATTGGTTGTACGTTTATACAAAATAATTCATGAATTTAGATTGGCAGTTTATGTCAATAAATAAATGAAAGGAATAGTGCTTTGTTGTAAAGCTTATTGGGTTATAATCACGCATACACGTGGACGTGTTGTCAGGAAGGCCGTGTCGCAGTTCTCAGAAGAGCTTGAATTCGATTAACGCTAAAGTTATTTGACGCTCAGTGCGGCATTGGTTCCTGGTAAGACATGGATTCTATGTATTCATTCTCTTTGAGAGAGTGAGATCTCTCCTGCTGTTCTCGTAGCGCGACGGCATTGCCAGTTCTCTTAAAGAGCGGCGTAGTCGTCGAGTGAGGTCCGATCGCTCTTAGCGCGATCGGGACAGACTGCGCAATCGAAATGGCAGAACAAGAATATACTCTGTCTCCGTTATATATATATATATAATTCTTCATTTTCGTGTTTTGAAAGTGTACTCCTTCTAAACAAGTGAATTGATCTGAATGCATTTTTTTGTGTGTGGATTGTAGGATGGTTTAGATTCAATAATACATGCATAATATAGTGGAGAAACACTGATAACACTGGTTGATAAAAAAACCCTGCTAATAAACGCTTTTGATTCTGAAAGATCTTAGCTGGTACATTGCAAATCAGAGACTGAAAAGTATCATTCACTGCTTGGATTGGCAGTTTCAATGCATAATTACGCTACACCCAAAAAAAAAAATCGTCATAAAAACTATACTATTGTTACATGAATTCTATACTCTTAAGTATTAAAAATGTCTTTATAAGATACTTATCAATTTTACTACCACTATCAATCAACGCTCTTAAATTTTCAAATATGCCATTTTTCCTCCTGCACAGAGCTAGTCGAACATAGCCGTTCCTCCAATAAATCCAAAACATCCTACAACATTTGGATGTCCTTCGTTTTCTTTGTATGATTCTCATATAGCTGAAGAGTCTGTGTATTAAAATTTTTGTGCACCATATGAGCAAATATCCTATCAACTTCTTCGGACAGATTGGCCTTCAGCTTTACGATGTGTATCGCTTCATTTCGCTGCCGATGTTTGTCGTCGCCGCTGCCGTTACTGCCGCTGTTGTCGGTGCTGCTGATGTCGTTGCCGCAGCGACGGTGTTGCTACTTCTATAGGAGCTGCTGTTGTAGGCGCTGCTGTCTGGGTATTATAATTTTCCCATGATATTTGCAACGCAGTGAAGGAGGCATCTCCGACCACATAATATACTTTATATTCTTGATCAGCATCACCAGAAGAGTCGATCTAGCCATGTCCGTCTGTCTGTCTGTCTGACCGTCTGTCTTCCCGTCTGTCGCAAACATTACCATAGTATTATATTTCTATAGCACGCAGTATATATGTCGGAACGGCCGAAATCGGATCACTATATCCTATAGCTGCCATAGGAATGATGGCGAAATAAAATAAATTGTAACTTATCTTTTTTTAAACGTATTTCTTTAAAATTCGAGATATAGCGTTTTTAGAATTACGGTTTTAATTTCATTAAGATCGGACTACTATATCATATAGATGCCATAGAAGCGATCGGTCGATTTATATGAAAGTGTAAAATTCTACATGTAAACTGTAAAATTTGCAAAATTCGATATTTTTTCAACATAACAAAAATGGTTGGATTTTCAATGATCCAATTACAGACTGCAAGGGTATACAAACTTCGGTTTACCGAAGTTAGCTTACTTTCTTCTTTGTTTGTTTATACTGTTAGGGCACTTTTTATACCCGGTACCCATGGGGTACAAGGGTATTATAAGTTAGTGCCAACCGAGAATGTATGTAACAGGAAGAAGGAGAAATCTTCGACGCCATAAAGTATGTATATTCTTGATCAGTGTCACCAGCCGAGTCGATCTAGCCATGTCCGTCTGTCCGTCTGTCTGTCCGTGGGAAACAACAGATCTCAGAGACTATAGAGAGCTACCAAATTTGGTGACAGCATTGGAATCTGTTGCACGCAGATCAAGTTTGTTTTAAAATTTGGCCACGGCTACTACCGCCCCCGAAAATCATAAAAAACGGTATGTAAGCTATAGTCGTAATGTTCGGCTTAAAGTAATTAAATATAATAAATATGTAGGCCTTTGCTGACGTGTTCTAAAAATTTGAGTAAAATCGGATGATAAACATGGAAGTTATTAAACAATAAAGTTCCTGTGTATGAAGAAGCATACAGAGAGAGAGAGAGAGAGATAGAAAGAAAGAGTGAGAGAGAGAGTAAGATTTAGTGGTTCTACATGGTACGTGTAAATTTAAATGACCCCATTTAACTGAATGTGTTACGTAATACTATCAGTCAAACCTCCCTGGTTTAGTAAAGAGTTGGCTTGCCTTAAAAACATAAAATCTTATCCCTATTCTAAATTTAAACATCTTCTTCGCTCGTCTTCAATCTGGTCATAACAAGCGCGGCGAAATCGCTTCGTGGCCGAACCTGTGTAGGTAGCCACTCAGCATTTGTGCCAAGTAGAAGTTCACCTGGCCGTGCTGCCTTTGTCCAGACCTCTAGGTTTGGGATCAACCAAAAAGTCCAGCGAACTTTAGTCGAGCTCTCCCCGCTGGGAGAGGTGAGATTAAAGTGACGATGGACCCTTCAACTTTAAAAATTTCTGATAACAAATTTTTTAATTAATTATGTCAAGGCAAAGCTATTATCATTTCAAAATACCTTTCTAACGACATATAGCGTTTCTGTAGCTTTAGTCATTTAGAAGTTTTGGGCGCGGGAAATCTGGCCTTTTTAGCTGTTTTCCCGCCAAACTAGCGGGAAAACAAGCCCGCTGCTTGCCATGGTCGTCAGTTTGGTTGCGGCACATACCTCGCCTCTCTCGTCAGGAGCTTGGGCTCTTCTGTGCACTTGTTCGTAAACAGAGGCCTGCTCGGAGGTAAGGAACCGTCCTATGTGTGGGTAGCGTTCAGCGAGCCACTGTACGACTGCGTCAACATTGCGTGCTGCCATACTTGGAGCTCTGTTTCGGGCCTCAACAATATTCGCGATAGAGATCATAAAGAACGCTCCGCCTTGGTGCTTGCGTATGCTAAATGTTCGTATGAATGGAAAATGAAAGCCTTGTATTTATCATCACCCCGAGGTATTAAATCGTTTGAGACGATTTGATTGGCGCGTCACAGACTCGGATGTTTGCCACATCCACCCTCTTTCTGCTGCTAACGAGCGCGGCTTCGGTTTTTTGGGGGGCCCACTGTAGTCCCACAGGCTGATCAACCATGAGTATATCAATTCCATGCTCCTGTTACAGAGGTCCTCTGCTGTGGCCAGCTCCTTGGCGACAACGACGACTGCAATATCGTCTGCGAAAGCCACCAGTTCTGTACGACCAGGAAGCACTAGGCGGAGTACCCCGTCGTTCATGGCGTTCCACAGAATGAGAGCCAGGACTGAACCTTGAGGTTCTCCGCAGGACAGTCCGATCGATTTCCATACTGCAGGTGTTTCGAAATTCAGGATCCACTCATCAAAATAGCTCCCCATTACCCTGAGTAGGTACGGGGGGACCTCTAAATTTGTCAATATTCGGCCTGCGACAGCAGCCCTGGGGATACCAACCACCTTGGTAATGGCATCAATGGTTGACTTCGCCTTCCTGAAGCCAAACTACGCTTCAGAGAGGTCGCTAGCCGCCACTATAGCCTGAATCATAGTGCCGATCCGGTGTCTATGAGGCAGATGAACCTATAAGAAGACGGCTCGTCCGCCGGTTTTCAGGTTTTGAGAGGAGAACCACTCTCTGGATCTTCCAGCTTGCTGGGAAGATGCCCGCCCTGAGGCAACCGACGAATGCATCCGCAAATAGCTGCGGCCGAAGGGAGAGGGCCAACTTGAGGGCGCGATTCGGGATGTTGTCCGGGTCAGGAGCCTTGGCTGCCTTGACCCGACTTGCTGCCGCCAAAATCTCTGATGCTAAGCACGCCAGCGAGGCGCTGCTGGGTGTTGCTGGTGGGTTTGACATTCTGGGGAACAGCTGCTGGACGATGCCCATAAATCTCTCCCGGGCTTAGAGGAGCTAATTGCCTGGAGCTGTTCAGATTTTCAACACTATCAGTCCAGAGGACAGCCTTTCTGGTGCTGTCAGCGTCCCAGTTTGGGCAAGCCAGAACCCTGTATGGTTCGCTAAGGGCTGCGAAGTCGGCACCACTTTCTCGGACGGACTGCGACAGCAGATCTTGTGCTGCCGCGCAATGATTCAAATTAAGTTGAACCATCTTCATGCCTTTCTTTGGGGATTGGCTCTGTTTGATGACAGGGGGCAGTATCGCCCTCCGGCCTGATGGTTAACATCCGCCTTCTTCAAATCCACGCTTATGAAGCACCTCGCTGGTTTGGTACACACCGCAATGGTGTGCCTTTCCGTGGTTGTGTTGCAAATTTATGGGTCCATCGGTGGTCATAAGTTTTCCCATTACTTGGCCGGTGGGAGTTATACCGCTCCAACTATGTCGCCAGAGCCCCGATGTGCCGCATATGCGGTGGGGATGGCAATTGGTCTGGTCCTTGACTTTTAACACTATTTGTTCCCTCGTGCGAACCTATTCCGAGCGATATGACAAAGAATCCAGGACCTCCTTCTATCAGTGTGCGTTTGAAATCGCGACAGCGACCCTTGATGGCGATGGTGGGCACACAGAGCTGCCAGACCGATGGGATGCGCGCGTTGTTTAATACTTTAATCAGCTGTTTGTGCAATCAGCTGTCGTGACCAGTAAGTTGTAGTTTGCGCAACCACATTTAAACAAAGAGAAAGCAATTGGACAAAGAGACAGTGAAAGAGAAAGCACAACAAACACTCTCTCACCCATGAGCCAAACTGGGGCATCCGAGCAGTGGAGCCACCAAGCCCATCATGGACTCCTGGAGTTGCACCCCAGACAACAGGACATTTCCGGGACATCTCCTTTCCATATGGATTCATCCGTCATCCGATTTAAACCAGACCTAATCTGCCCAAATCATGCCAGATCTTCAACGTGCCAAGCCGGCCCTGTGCAGTCCCCTTCTAAAATTGTTTACCTTATCCTTAGAAACATACCAATTTCCCCTTATTTGGGAAGATTCATTCGTCACTCCTCTCCACTAAAAAGGGAGCAAAGACGGTGTTAGCCATCCCACAACTTTTCGAAAATGTAATTAGTCCATACTACCAGAACCTTTGTAGATCAGTATTTTCCCGAAGTCAACATGGATTTGTTAAACGAAGATCAATGACCACTAAACTTTTGGAGCTAATCATTTCCTTCTTATTAGGAAACTAGACTTAATGGGTTTTCCTGTTGACATTCTTACGTGGATCTTAAGTTATCTGAATGGCATTACGCAAAAGGTCCTCTTTAAAAACAATTTGTCAAATGCTCTTCGGGTGACCTCTGGTGTTCTGCAAGGAAGCCACCTGGGTCCCCCACTTTTTACATAATTTTTTAACGACCTGCCCAAAGTTTTGACTAACCCCAATCGTACTCATGTACGGTAACGACGGCGCTAGCCAGTCGGATTTACAAGCAGATCTAAATCATTTTCAAAAATGGTGCAGTGCAAACTTATTAAATCGAAATGGTTTTAGATGCAAGCTGATGATTCTCAGGTCTTTGGAAAGAATCACTCTAGTTGACGATTTGGGTGTTCGCGTAGACCCTAAACTAGAATCTTGATCATATTTCTTGAATGTTAAATAAAGCCAGGGGTGCTTGGATTAATTCAACGGTGGTCGAAGGACTTCGATAACACCTACATCAGGAAAAATACACACATTTCGTTAGTTCGTCCTATTTTAGAATATGGGTCTTGCGTTTGGAGTCCCCAGTGGGACTTCTAACTGAGTCAGTTTAAAAGAACTCTTTACCATTTGCTCTTCGTGGTTTCAGCTGAGATGCAAGGCTAAGGTGATCCTCTTATTCATGCAGACTTCTCCTAATTAACCTACCTTTCTTAGCAAACCGAAGAACGATGCTAGGCATCGTCTTTATGTACAACCTGATCCTTGGTGACGTGGAAAGCACCAACCTATTGGGTCATTTAAATTTACACGTACCATGTAGAACCACTAAATCTTACTCTCTCTCTCTCACTCTTTCTTTCTATCTCTCTCTCTTTCTCTCTCTCTCTCTCTCTCTCTGTATGCTTCTTCATACACAGGAACTTTATTGTCTAATAACTTCCATGTTTATCATCCGATTTTACTCAAATTTTTAGAACACGTCAGGAAAGGCCTACATATTTATTATATTTAATTACTTTAAGCCGAACATTACGACTATAGCTTACATACCGTTTTTTATGATTTTTGGGGGCGGTAGTAGCCGTGGCCAAATTTTAAAACAAACTTGATCTGCGTGTAACAGATTCCAATGTTGCTACCCAATTTGGTAGCTCTAGCTCTTATAGTCTCTGAGATCTGTTGGTGTTGGTGACTCGGCTCGTGACACTGATCAAGAATATATATACTTTATAGGGTCGGAGATTTCTCCTTCTGCCTGTTACATACATTCTCGGTTGGCACTAACTTATAATACCCTTGTACCCTATGGGTATAAAAATCCCTTCGGAAACACTGTCAAATTTGTAGAGCAGTTTTATT
Organism: Drosophila rufa; assembly: GCA_018153105.1. NCBI lineage: Eukaryota > Metazoa > Arthropoda > Insecta > Diptera > Drosophilidae > Drosophila > Drosophila rufa. The sequence continues at coordinate 3,884,790 of JAECXS010000173.1, read as the reverse complement.
TACGCATTCATTCGTTTCTTTAAAAAAAACTAAAGTATTTAACCTTTTATTCTTAGGTAGTTCTGAATTTATATTTAATTGGTAAGCTTATAAATGATTTTGAAGGATTTGTTATGAGAAGTAAAGGAGAACTCCCCACACTTTGGGGACTTATTTCATTTTACATTTTGTGGAGTTATTTCCTGGTGACTTATTTCCATTCCTCCCTTGGAAGCTATTTTTCATAGCTAAATTCGACTGTTCATCGCATCTAGTAAAGTTAACAGACCTTCTGAAGGCGTTGTCCAACATTTTAGTTTTAATCTAGAAAAAAATTCCAAAAATGTATAATTTTGACTATCTGTGAAAATCCACGATAAATCTATTTTTTAACGTATTTCTGGAGTTGTAGGCTTGTTTGATACTTTGGGCAATTAAGTTTAGAAAAAAACACGTTTTAATTTTCCAGCTGATTTTTTTCTAAATTTTAGGAGGCTAGCAGAATGTTAACATTTGACTTAACGGATTGAAATTTCTACTTTGTTTTAGTTTATCGAACTCCAGCACTCATGTACTCATACAATATAAATAATATTTACCCTTAATTTTTACTTTGAATCATCACCTGTAAAATAAAACATCGGTTGGCCATATAAGATGTCTACAACTCAAGCTATAAAATAAAACACAAAAGTCAGAAGATTTTTTCTTGTAAAAATTTAAAAATACTTTTAAAAAAATGCATATTCTTTGGAAAAAATTTAATGACATTTTCGTGATCTCGGAGGGTATTTCTACCAGCATTTTGCATAAACGGGCTTGGTGCATTTTTTATTTTTTTTATTTTGTAAGCTGGTGTAATCAGATGTAATGTTAATTACCTGTAGTGCGTTGGGCCACATGCAGTTTTCGGAAGAGTTATCACTGTTGTTGTCGACACTTTGCACATCGTCAATAGACCGAGTTGTGCCAGCTGCCGACTCGGCGACAGTTTCACTTGTACCGGCGCTGGTGGATGGCAGTGCTATTGCGAGACCATAACCATACCCATTATTTAGGAAGCGGTTTTCCGGTACCTTTGGAGAAGATGATCCAAAAATCGATCCGCGGAGCAGGTGCTTTGCCTTGCCTCGGATTTCTTGTCCAGTTATTCCAGACAGAGGACAAAGATCTTCAATGCTGTAGCCATCTGAAAAAAGAATGGTAATGTGAATTATATAAAAAGTAAGAACGCTTTGTTTGTATCAGGACACAAATCCTACGAACTCAGAAGTTTTTAAAATGATATATTGTCTCCCATTGTTAGTGTTGCCATTACCATTTCCAGAGGTCTTTCCTATACAGGGTAACCGTTTATGGCATTTTTTACAATGTAAATAGCCTATATGACTTAGCTATTATCAAGTAGGAAAGCTACAGTCGATGTGATACACTGTAAGATACACGGTACCCAAAACATTGTGGGTGAAAATAAAAAGAACATTAACATGAAAAATGGAAAGTGTTGACAAATAAAGACAAGTGAAGATATGTTGAGCAACATTAAAAAAAAAAAAAAATGTTGCTAGGAGCTTGTGCAGGAACACTACTACAGCATGTATACAGGTATTTGTCATATTCGGGGGCAACTGATTAGAGTGCTGTCCAAAAATTTGGTGGTACTAGCTCTTATAGTCTCTGAGATCTGTTGACCAGCACGGACGGACGGACAGACGGACATGGCTTCATAGACTGGGCTGGTGATGCTGGTATATATATATATCAAATAAAAACACCTCTTAACGAGGTGAGATAAAAGTGACGATGGCACCTTCAACTCCAAAAGTTTCTGATATCAAATTTTGTGACGATTAATAGTAACGTTAATAAAAATAAATAACAAATAATTCAACTGGGATCTTTGCTACTAATTTTAATGAGTAATATCTCGAGAAAGCGAATTTTCCCAGATATGTGTTATATACCAAAAGTTGAGCAATCTCAAGAGCTATATAGCCTTGAGTGACTATTTAAATCGTTAAAGCCATTTTTAAAAAAACTTCAAAAACTAAAAAAAAAAATATTATATCGGTGCTCATTGTCACTACGTGGACTGCCGTCCACAGTGATACTTTATAGGGTCGAAGATGCTCCCTTCTGCCTGTTACATACTTGTACATTCCCGGTCTGCACCACGTTATAATATCCTTGTACCCTATGGGTACTAGAACAAACGGCGTTGCAAAACTCAAAAATTTCATGTTCGCGTTCAATATTTTAAAAAGATGGTACGTACGCCGGTTAGGGCGACGTGATTCATACGGGTGGCACTGAAGAAAATCAATAGGAGCCAATGCACTAGTGCCCTGGTGAATCGAAACTGGCAAGATTGCACAAAAATGTGGCTCTATCAGAAGACACCGCTTAAACTCGAAAAAGTAGGCCATGCAATCGCCGGCAACGCAACACCGCTGATTTTACGGAACTATCAAACCTTAGAACAAAGATTACCCAAATGGAACTCCAGCCAATAGGCGAAAAGAGGGGAACAGATGACCCTAGCTGAGAACACTTTTGTGTTCCATTCCGGAGATTCCTAGGCAATACTTGGCACAGTCTTTGGATATAAAAGATCACAATATAGCAGTACTACGTGAGATAGTAAAAGCCAGAGCTAAGATCGGGAAGTCAAAACCGGAAAGCCCTCTTGGAGATTTTTGTAACCGCGCCTCGTCTCTGACTTGGAACAATAGTTTTGAAACAAGGACAATTGGCTCGAAAACTTCCAAAGTTGACGACAGAACGGCCAATGTAATCAATACAATAGAAGACCACAAGGAAGAAATCGTGCAGGTCTACCGGGTACTTCAACTCATCGCAGGACTTCTGCTTATCATCCTTTTGCTGAAAGGACTCCGCACCTACAGGAAGGTTGTCCAAGGACATCGCGACCGAGGTCATGATTTGGAAAAAGTAGTGGCCCTCGCCAACAACTGGTCCTGCGACCATAAGTAACAGCCTGAAGGATGTCCCGGAACCTACACCAATAAGGAACTTATAAACATTACCAATTAATAATAAAAACAAAGCTTTTTAAGGAAATAGACCAACAACGAAAACATACAAACAAAAACGAGAAAGAAAGCTAACTTCGGTAAACCGAAGTTGGTATACCCTTGCAGTCTGCAATTGGATCATTGAAAATCCAACCATTTAAGTAATGTTGAAAAAATATCAAATTTTGTAAATTTTACATTTTACATGTAGAATTTTACATTTTCATATAAATCGACCGATCGCTTCTATGGCAGCTATATGATATAGTTATCCGATCTTTAAAAAAATTAAACCCGTAATTCTAGAACCATAAAAAACTGCTATATCTCAAAATTTATAGAAATACGTTTAAAAACAGAGAAGTCAAATTTTTTTACATTAATTTCGCCATCATTCCTATTGCAGCTATAGGATATAGTAGTCCGATTTCGGCCGTTCCGACATATATACTGCATGCTAAAGAAATAAGACTATGCTAAAAATTTCAGCTCGATAGCTCAAAAACTGAGAGACTAGTTCGCGTAGAAACCGACAGACAGACAGACAGACAGACGGACATGGCTTGATCGACTCGGCTGGTGATGCTGATCAAGAATATATATACTTTATGGGGTCGGAGATGCCTCCTTCACTACGTTGCAAATATCATGGCAAAATTAAAATACCCTCTGCAAGGGTATAACAAGTGGGAAAGCCACAGTCGAGTGTGACCGACTGTAAGATACCCGGTACCCAAAGCATTATAGTTTAAATTAAATTAGACATGAACATGGAAAAAAGAAAATGTTGAAGAATGAAGACAAAAGTTGCTAGAAACATGTTGAGCAACATCCAAATAAGACAAATGTTGCTAGGGACATGTTGCGCAACACGCACTGACACTCTCTCTCAAAAGCTATGTGCTCAGACACCCGGAAAGTATTCCTGAGCAGTGCGATAGAGCGAGAGGGTGACTATTAACCTCTTGTTTGACTCAATGCTACGGAACCCTTTTCGAGTTTCTGAGTTCTTAGCTTTTGAGAGCCAGAATAAGAATAGGCATACCCAGAAACTTTATTGTTTAATAACTTCCATTTTTAGCATCCGATTATCTATTTATTTTAAGCCAAAAATTACGATTATAGCTTATATACAGTTTTTTATGATTTTCGGGGGCGGAATTTTAAAACAAACTTGATCTGCGTGCAACAGATTCCAATGTTGTCACCAAATTTGGTAGCTCATGCTCTTATAGTCTCTGAGATTTGTTGTTTCACACGGACAGACAGACGGACAGACGGACATGGGTAAATCGACTCGGCTGGTGACGCTGATCAAGAATATATATACTTTATGGGGTCGGAGATGCCTCCTTCTGTTTGTTACATACATTCTCGGTTGGCACTAACTTATAATCAAATAAAAACACCTCTTAACGAGGTTAGATTAAAGTGACGATGGCACACTCAACACAAAAAATTTCTGATATCAAATTTTGTGACGATTAATAGTTATTTAAACAAAAATATTTAAAAAGTTTTTAATTAGTTTCAAAATCGGCACGCTGCCTATTTTGCCTTTTTAAATTTTTCAGCTAAGTGCCGATTTTGAAACTAATTAAAAACTTTTTAAATATTTTTGTTTAAATAACTATTAATCGTCACAAAATTTGATATCAGAAATTTTTTGTGTTGAGTGTGCCATCGTCACTTTAATCTAACCTCGTTAAGAGGTGTTTTTATTTGATATCAGAAGTTTTTTAAATGACTTATGTATGTACATACATAGGTCTTCCATTGTTTTTATAAGTTTTTGTTTGAAACTCAAATGGGAAAAATTAACAAACAAAATTCATATAAGAAGTTAGCTATATGGGAGCATTGCTACTAATTTTGATGAGAAAGCAAATTTTCGGAGATATGTGTTGTACCCCGAAATATCTCAAGGGATATACGGCCGGAAGTTACTATAAAAATCGTGAAAGGTATTTAAAAAAATTTTTAATCTTAAAAAATATTTTTTTTCTAAATTCTTAATTATAATATTTAGAAAATTTTTGTCAGGGCAAAGTAATTATCATATCAAAATACTTTTCCAACGACATATAGCACGTTTCTGTAACTTTAGTCGTTCAGAAGTTATGGGCGCAAAGAAATTTCCTGTTTTCCCGCCAAAGTAGTTTAAAAAGCAAAAATTAGATTAAATTTAAAAAAAAAAAAAATCAAACGATTTCTTTTAAATTTAAATGATATTAAATTTTTTTTGATGGTTTTAAATTTTATTGCATTGTGCACGTCTCTAAATGACTCTACATGAGTTTTTACATAAATGTATGTATAGTGCATGTAAAAGGTTAGGTATATGGGATCTTTGCTACTTATTTTAATGAGTAATATCTCGAGAAAGCGAATTTTCCCAGATATGTGTTATATAACAAAAGTTGAGCCATCTCAAGGGCTATCTGGCCTTGAGTGAATATCAAAATCGTTAGAGCCATTTTTAAGAAAACTTCAAAAACTTAAAAACAAAAATTACTTTTAATTATAAATTCTTTAATATTATATTTAGATAAATAATGTCAAGGCAAAGCTATTATCATTTCAAAATACCTTTCAAACGACATATAGCACGTTTCTGTAGCTTTAGTCGTTTAGAAGTAATGGGCGCGGAAAATCTAGCTTTTTTAGCGGTTTTCCCGCCAAACTAGCGGGAAATCGAAAAAGTTGTAGAACAAAAAATGTTCAGCTCGAGCTGTTTAACAAAATAAAAGTAGTTCCAGGACATTAAAACAAAAAAATCGACACACAGACAGACAAACAAACAGACAGACAAACAACAGGACAAACGTTTTCATTTCGGAAAGGCCGTTGAAATCTTGTTTATTGAATATCTTTTGAACGGAGTATCAGATCAGGATGATCGAGGTGTCATTCGACGCGTATTTAAAGCTAGATCACAACAACATTAAAATTTTTGGGATTTTTGCTCCACCGGCCCCAATGGCTCCAATTTTCAAAATTTTCAATTTCGCACTTTCACTCTAATTTCTCCCAAACTAATCCGTTTTTGAAAAATCTTAGTATGCAGTTTCAAAGAGGTTTACAATACCTTTCGATTAAGATATAAATGGTTCTGATCGGACTATCGTAGCAGATTTTCAATTCTACGGCTGTATATAGTAGTCTCCTTGCGCACCACAGTCTCGGTGCTCATCGTCACTACGTGGACTGCCGTCCACAGTGATACCCTATAATGTACCCTATGGGTACCGGGTATAAAAACAAAAACAACAATAGTTTCCGTGAGGTTAAAAGACCAGTCCAGCAAACTTACACTTGTGATTGTGTCGATTTGCATTCATTCATTTACATTCGTTTAATACACATGCTAGTGTACACCCGTCTCTCTACCCACCGGAAAGTGAAACAAAGTGAAGACGATAGCATCGTCGAATGACCAGCGGCTACTCCGCTCCCCTAGCTTCTTAATTTTTATATTTATTTTTCTCTAAGTTTTTTTGTGTGTTTAATGCCTTACAATTCAAAACCCACATTCACCAATGAACATAAATATGATTATATGTTGACTCAAATCCTACAGCCCAGGATTCGACCGGGAGATCTCTCGTCGTTGGACCTTTAAAGAGGGTAAGCTCTACGGAACCTAGATTCCTCCCTACTAAGTATAAACATATATATAGTGACATATTCACAGTCCCAGTGACATATCCATAGTTCCTAAGACTCTGTATATATCCACCATACATAGTCCCTAAGACTCTGTATACATCCACATTATCCCACATATACCATAAAACCCACACATTACGAGAAAGAAACCAACTTTACCGAAGTTGGTATACCCTTGCAGTATGCAATTGGATTATTGAAAATCGAACCATTTTAGTAATGTTTGAAAAAATATCGAATTTTGTACATTTTACATTTTACATGTATAATTTTACATTTTCATATAAATCGACCGACCGCTTCTATGGCAGCTATATGATATAGTTGTCCGATCTTAAAAAAATGAAAACCGTAATTCTAAAACCATAAAAACTGATATATCTCAAAATTTATAGAAATACGTTTAAAAACATAGAAGCTAAAATTTTTTTTACATTAATTTCGCCATCATTCCTATGGCAGCTATAGGATATAGTAGTCAGATTTCGGCCGTTCCGACATATATACTGCTAAAGAAATAAGACTGTGCTGAAAATTTCAGCTCGATAGCTCAAAAACTGAAAGACCAGTTTGCGTAGAAACCGACAGACCGACAGACAGACAGACAGACAGACGGACATGGCTAGATCGACTCGGCTGGTGATGCTGATCAAGAATATTCATACTTTATGGGTTCGGAAATGCCTCCTTCGCAAATATCATGGCAAAATTAGAATACCCTCTGCAAGGGTATACAAATTAACTGTGGCTAACTGTCAAGTCCAACTGCAACAGGAGCTCACAATTGAAGGCTAGTGGAAAGTCCCCAAGCTAAAGTCCCACGATGAACGGTAGACTAAACAATATGAGCAATGCCCCCTTTAATAAACATGTTCTCAAGTCCAAAGACAATCAAAGTTCGGCTCCAAAAACAAAAGATTCCTATTTCAATTCGAAGTCAGAAAAACAAAGAGCGGCTTGTATCCAAGAGCAAATGCACTTGAATCCAAGAGTAATTAAAGTTGCACTCAAAAGAAATTGAAAGCTTTCTCATAATTATTTCACAATTCACTCAAATCCAGGAAAGCTCAAGACCGAGGCTTGATCGTTAAGAAAATCAGATCAGGAAGTTGAGTTCAGTTTGAGAATATGATAGTTACAAAGGTTTCTTATTGTGAAGATCACCAACCTATTATATTGGTTGAATAAAATAAAATAATTTTTTTCCTAAACTGGAGTTATAAACATTAAATTGGCGCAGTCGGTAGGATTTCAAATAAAGAAAAAAAATAAAGTCCTTTTAATTTCGGTACTGATCAACTATAAGGATATAACTAAACGACTAGTAATCCTTGATCGGCGAGGTGAATAAAGTGAACTAAATTGAGATCCGCAAAAGAATCTACGTGTGTAGTTTCAGTGACATAAAACCTACGTGTAGTCACACAGACAATTAAGAATCCAATTCGGTCAGAAAGACATTCTGCAAAAGAATCTACTTGTGTAGTTTCAGTGACATAAAACCTACGTGTAGTCACATAGACATCCAAAAATCCTATACGGTCGGAAAACATTCTATATAACAAAAAAACATAATGACAGTCCAACAATTATCGGAGATCCATCTGAACCAGTTGCTGGGTCAGATCAAAGAACTACAGTACTTTGATGGAACTCCTGGAAAACTTTCCGGGTTCATTAATGAGGTCGAGTACTTGCTTCAACTGTATCCAACCCAGGATACGAGGCAAGCACACGTCATCTTTGGAGCAATCAGACGAGTGGTCGTCGATGCAGCAGCGGAAGTCGTCGCTCAAGCTGGAGCCAACAACTGGATCACAATGAAGACAGCCCTAGTCATCGCATTCAAGGACCACAGGCCCTACGAAACCATCATTAAGAAGCTGGGAGAAACACCGTTCCGGGGAAGAATCAGTAAGTTCATAAGTGAACTAGAAGGCCAATACAGAAACGTAATTAATAAACTTGAGTTAGAAACAGATCCATCAGACAAGATAAACTACACTAAAATGTTAGATAAAACAGTACTTGTCACAATTGATAGAAAACTTCCCGATCGTATGTACATGTCGTTAGCTAGAAAAGAAATATTGCAAAATTAAAACAAGCGGCTATGGAACTAGGTTTTTATGACGCAGATCCAGCAGAACAATATGCGCAAAATAGAAATAACCATAGACATTACAAAAATAGGGGAAATTATCAAGGTAACAACCAAAGGTATCAAGATAAATCAGTAAACTTCGCGATTAACAACGAATTCAGGCTCGAACATCTAAATGGAGAGGAGATAGAAAGTTTAAAGAAGGTCCTATTTGAAAATTGTGACATTCAGTACAGGGAAGGTGAGAATTTTACTTTCAAAAGTACAATTAAACATACTATCCAAACTCAACATGAAGACCCAGTGTATAGTAAGCCATACAAATATCCCCAAAGTGTAGATGAGGAAGTAAATAGGCAAATCAAAGAAATGATTGAGCAGGGAATAATTCGAAAATCGAAATCTTCTTACTGCTCACTTATTTGGGTAGTTCCAAAGAAAGCTGACGCCTCTGGTAAGCCAAAGTTCAGATTGGTTGTGGGTTATAGGAATTTAAATGAAATCATTGCCAATGATAAATTTCCGATTCCTAGAATGGACGAGATCCTTGACAAATTGGGAAAATGTCAATATTTCACTACCATTGACTTAGCTAAAGGATTTCATCAAATCCAAATGGACAAAAATTCGATAGCAAAATAAGCATTTTCCACTAAACATGGTCATTACGAGTACACTCAAATGCCATTTGGGCTAAAGAATGCTCCAGCAACTTTCCAGAGATGCATGAACAATCTTTTAGAAGATTTAATCTACAAGGATTGCTTAGGGTATTTAGACGATATATTATTTTTTTTCACTTCATTGGAAGAACACATCTTATCTCTAAAGAAAGTCTTCGGAAAACTAACGTATGCAAACCTGAAGCTACAATTAGATAAATGCGAGTTCATGAAAAAGGAAACTGAATTCCTTGGGCATGTTGTTACTACTGACGGCATTAAACCCAATCCGAACAAGACGAATGCTATTTCGAATTTCCCATTACCAAAGACTCCAAAGCAGATAAAATCATTTTTGGGCTTATGTGGGTTCTATCGCAAGTTCATTCCCAACTTTGCGAATATAGTTAAACCAATGACCCTTAAATTAAAGAAAAGAGCAACTATTGATAAAAAAAACAAAGACTATGTGGAAGCATTTTAAAAGTTAAAGGTGCTTATTACTTCAGATCCGATCTTGATATCCTGATTTTAATAAACCCTTTTCTTTGACTACTGATGCCAGTTATATAGCCATCGGAGCAGTGTTGTCCCAAAACCAAAAGCCGGTTTGTTATGCAAGCAGAACGCTGAACGAACATGAGATAAACTATGCTACTATAGAGAAAGAACTCTTAGCAATAGTTTGGGCCACGAAATATTTCATATCATATCTGTTTGGAAGATCTTTTGAAATATTAAGTCATCACAAGCCCCTTGTTTGGCTCAACAATATCAAGGAACCAAACATGAAACTACAAAGATGGGAAATTAAGTTAAACGAATTTGATTGTAAAATCAAATAACTTCCGGGAAAAGAAAGTTACGTAGCTGACGCCCTATCCCGTACCAAGATAGAAGAACTAATGCTTGGTGAAGTAACTAACAGCGTAGATGCGTAGATAATTTAAACTATATACCTATCACAGAGAGAGCCTTCAATTATTTCTCTATACAAATAGAATTGAAGAAGGGCGACATGGATAACACTGAGGTAAAACATTATTTTCACAAATTGAAAATCATAATAACATACAAAGAAATGACAGAAGCCTTTGCTAAGGACATCATTAAGGAATATTTATGTATGAGGATTTCCTAACATTTCAAAGGGCATATATTGAAATGATAAGTCCCAACAATTTGACTAAATTGGTTAAGTGTACACTCAAGTTGAAAGATGTTTTGACTTATGCAGACTTCAAGAGTATGATACTCAAAAGGCATAAGGAGCTCCTACACCCAGGAATTGAAAAAACTATTAACTGGTTTAAAGAGGAACATTATTATCCCGATAGCCAAAAGTTAATACAAGACATCATTAACGAGTGCGAAATCTGCAACATAGCAAAAACGGAACATAGAAACACCAAATTGTCATTTGAAGTCACACCAGAAATATTCAATGCAAGAGAGCGATATGTAATTGATTTATATTTGATTGGAAACCAACAATTCCTATCATGTATTGATATCTATTCGAAATTTGCGACATTAATTGAAGTAAAAAGTAGAGATTGGTTAGAAGCTAAAAGAGCCATAATGAAGGTATTTAATGACATGGGAAACCGCACAAAATCAAAGCGGATAAAGACTCAGCATTGGTTAAAATCCGAAGGTGTAGACATAATAATAACCACAAGCAAAAATGGTATATCTGATATAGAACGGTTCCATAAGACGGTAAACGAAAAATTGAGGATTATTAGTAGTGAGGACAATATAAAAGATCGATGTACAAAATTTGAATCGATCCTATATGTGTACAATCACAAAACCAAACACAACACAACTAATAGAACTCCCGCGAACATTTTTCTATATGCAGGCACACCAGACTTCAATATACAACAGAACAAGGTGGACAAAATAACCAAACTAAATGAAAACAGACATGAATATGAGGTCGACACAAAATATAGGCAAGCTCCACTAGTGAAAGCTAAGATAACCAATCCTTTCAAGAAAACAGTAGTAATCAGACAGGTTGACGATAAACGCTTCTAAGAAACAAACATATCTCTCATGATCATAAGTACCATCAATGGAGAGTATTGAGATCAATCCCATAAACGCGAAGAATGGATATCTCATATTTAAAACTGGATTCATGGAAATTCTAACGAATTTCGAATACCACTACTTAAGTATAAATATAACAAAGACCGATCTGACACTCGACAACCTACTGGACGAAGCAAAGGATTTCCAAACCATAGTCCAAGTCCGATATTTAGTTGAAAGGGCTTTTAAATGTGGAAGGTTCAGCATATAAATATTTGTTCGGTACGTTAGACGAAAACGATAAAGAAGAACTTGAAAGTAAAATTAGTAATCTGTCAGAAAATTCCATCCAAAATCATGACTTAAATATGATTATTGACGTCGTCAATAACGGACTTGACTTGACTTGAAATCAAAACTAATTATAGTTTTGATTTTTAATTTCCAGCAGTTTACTGAGTATATAGAGGAAATATAATTAGAAATGAAGTTAACCAGATTAGGTATTTTTAATCCAAAGTTATTAAAACATGTTTATTTGAATCAGGTCAATTCCGAAAAGTTGTTGAAGATTAAAACATCTTCTTGGCTTAAAATAGACACAAATGAAATCCTGATTATTTCCCACATTCCGAATGAAATAATTAAAACTCCAATATACGAAATAGTTCCATATCCAGATGAATTCGATAATATATTAACTGAAGATACTTTTGACAAATTTTACATTTATGATGACAGTGTATTTAATAGAAACACAGAACAAATTATATTTGACAAATGTAACATTTGTATAATTAAACAAGAACCAGCTAATTGCAGATACACAAAAACTCATAAAAAATTTGAGATTAACTACATCGAACCAAATATCTTGTTAACTTGGAATGTACAGAAATCAGTCTTAAATCAAGATTCTATAAATACAGAAGTTTTGATTACTGGCAATAATATTATCAAAATAAAAAATTTTACTATTCAGTTAAACGAATTTATATTTTCAAACAATATAGCCGACTATTCCCAATCCATTTATGTTAACAATAATATCACCAGAATCAAACCATTGTCTTATATCCAAACTAAAGAAATCATAGATTCCCATGTTAAGTACTACAATACATTCCAAATCATATGTTTAACCACATTTATAATAACTGTATTAAGTTTAACAATGTATTTAATCTATTAGTTTAAAAATATACCTAAGAAATTTATTGTTAAATTTTCTAAACGTGAAGTCCCTCCTATATCAACAAATGTAACCAATGATAATAATATTGAAGATAATATTATGTTATACCCTACGTTATCGTCCTGAGGACAGACCAAATTCAAAGGTTGGGGGAGTGACATATACACAGTCCCAGTGACATATCCATAGTCCCTAAGACCCTGTATATATCCACCATACATTGTCCCTAAGACTCTGTATACATCCACCATACTATATACCACATATAACAAATCCAACTGCAATAGGAGCTCACAATTGAAGGCTAGTGGAAAGTCCCCAAGCTAAAGTCCCACGATGACTAAACAGACTAAACAATATGAGCAATGCCCCATTTAATAAACATGTTGTCAAGTCCAAAGACAATCAAAGTTCGGCTCCAAAAACAAAAGGTTCCTATTTCAATTCAAAGTCACAAAAACAAGAGCGGCTTGTATCCAAGAGCAAATGCACTTGAATCCAAGAGTAATTAAAGTTGCACTCAAAAGAAATTGAAAGCCCTCTCATAATTATTTCACAATTCACTCAAATCCAGGAAAGCTCGAGACCGAGGCATGGTCGTTAAGAAAATCAGATCGGGAAGTTCAGTTCAGTTTGATACCGCAATATAATAGGTTGGTGATCTTCACAATAAGAAATCTTTGTAACTTTCAGTTGAATAAAATAAAATAATTTTTTTCTTAAACTGGAGTTATAAACATTTAATTATATTTATATTTATGTGCAAACCGACACCTCCACTGGGAGAAATATTTTTACCTAATACAGATTTTTGCATTTATGATATAATTTTAATATTTTAATAATTTTGTAATAGAAGTTTTTTTTTTTTTTTTTTTTTTTTTTTTGTTTATACTTTGCTGTTGTTTATTGAATCTTCTCCATTTAGAGACTAACAATAAGTGTGTCAAATCTTATATTAATAACCTAACTAACAGTCATATGACTGGCACAGAGTTATATGGCCCTGAAAATTATTGCTGGGTTGGAAGGTCGTTTCGTTGTAGGCGGGTTCTGCTGGAAACCCGAGTCAAGCCTCTTGCCAGATGATTAGGGTGCACAATAAGTTTTTTATTATAGGTCGTCTTTTGCTTGTCTATTTCATCTTTTACTGCAAGAATGCCGAGATCCCTATGGATGTTTTGGTTGCGAATATACCATGGTGCCCCAGTGATAGTTCGCAGGATTTTTGATTGCGCGCGCTGTATGATGTCTATATTGCTGCTGCTCGCGTTCCCCCACAGCTGGGAGCCGTATGTCCAGATTGGCTTTAGCGTGGAGTTGTAGAGCAGGACCTTGTAGTCCAGACGCAGTGGCGATCGGGCGTTTAAAATCCAGTGAAGGCTGCTAGCTTTTAGTTTTAGATGTAGTTTCTTGCATTCGATGTGTCTTCGCCAGGTTAGTCGTCTGTCGAGGTGGACGCCGAGATACGTTACTTCGTTGAATTGGGGAATCTGCGTGCTATTCAAGGATACTGGGGAGCATGTTTGCCTGTTAAGAGTAAAAGTTATATGTTTACATTTTTGTTCGTTTATTTTAATACGCCAGTCGGATAGCCACTTCTCAACTACCATGAGGTGACTTGCTAGTTGGGTTGTTGCTCGGTTTGGGCACTTCGAGCGACTTAGGATCGCAGTGTCATCAGCGAACGTGGATGTTGTTAGCCGCTCGTTCGTAGGTATATCCGCTGTATAAAGGACGAACAAGGTGGGCCCCAGTGCGCTGCCTTGTGGAACTCCGGCTTCGATAGTGTACTCGTCAGATGTTGTTGTGTTGCACCTTACTGCAAAGACTCTGTTGTAAAGATACGACTCAAGTAGCTTATGAGTGTATGTAGGCAAGTGTGTTTTGATTTTATGCATGAGGCCATTTAACCAGACTCTATCGAAAGCTTGAGATACATCAAGAAATACTGCTCTGCAGTATTCCCGATGCTCGAAGGCTGTGCGTATCTCTGATGTTATTCTGTTGACTTGTTCGATTGTGCCATGGTTTCGACGAAAGCCAAATTGATGAGCCGGAATAACATTGTGTACTTCCAGGTATGGTATTATGTGTGTTAAAAGGCATTTCTCGAACAGTTTGGACAGACACGATAATAAACTTATTGGTCTGTAGGATGACGGGATTGTGTGGTCTTTTCCGGGTTTCGGTATCATTATGATGATAGATTTTTTCCATTTCCTTGGGTAGTAGCCGAGGCATATAATCCCATTGAAGATTTTACAAATGACCTCAATAGCAGAGTTTGGAAGCTCAATTATCATCTTTGGAGTTATTAAGTCACCGCCTGGAGCCTTTTTTGGTTTCAGTTCCCCAATGACTTTTGCGATCTCATTCGGCTGAAACAATGTTGGTACAGACATAGTATTAGTTTCGGTTTGTGGTAGGACAAATGGACTAGAGGCCTGGTTGGGCTGGAAGACGCTTCGGAGATGTGAAGCAAATGTTTCGGCTCTATCTTCGTCACTGCGGGCCCAGCAGCCTGCAGAGTTTCTTATCGGGGTGACGGTTTCGATTGGAGAGCTTAGATTTGGATGAGCCTTCCACAAAGGATGCTTTGTACTGGTTGGCGTAAGTTTTTCGATGTACTGTAGTTGTGCCTTTTCAGCGTCTTGTTTCAGAGCTCGGTTTAGTAAGCGAGTGACTTGCTTAAGACGTTGTTTTGAAGATGGCGATCTGTTGGTTTGCCAAGCTCGTCGCAGACGCCTCTTTTCCTGGACAAGCTGTTCAATTTGTTGATTAGTTTTGAATTTGTTGGGTTGTACGTCCTTCCCTTGTGGTGTTGAAATAGTGGCTGCTGCAGTAAGTACGTCCTCGAGAGCATCAGTAGAGCAATCGATATCCGCTTCGATGTTGAGCTGCGGGGTTAGTTCAATGTGGGAACTTACATATTTCTTATATTTAAGCCAGTTAGTTCTGTGCGACGTCAGCCTTTGGGGTTGATCTGTAGTTTCTGGGCTTTGAAGAAGAGTTATTAGAACTGGCGAATGGTCTGATGAAAGATCCGAAAGCGCTTTGGCGCATATAATGTTGCGGGAGATATTTTTTGTCACCGCAAAGTCTATTAAGTCTGGTATCTTTCTGGGGTCTGCTGGCCAATATGTGGGGCTACCAGGGGAAACATAGTCCAATTTGTTGCTCAAGTTTATGATTGCATTATATAATTGCCTTCCTTTGGGAGTCACGAGACGCGATCCCCAGTGCGTATGCTTGGCATTATAGTCTCCTGCAGCTATGAAGCGATCTCCAAGTGAGTTGTAAAAATCCATGAATTGTCCTTCCGAGATTGTAAAGCGAGGCGGACAGTAGACAGCGGCTATGGAAAGGTTGCCTTTACCTGACTGCACTTTAATAGACGTAGCCTGCAAGTAATTAGTTGAATACCTTTGGTGAAAGTGGTGCTTTATGCGTTCTCTGACTAGGACGCCGGTTCCGCCGTGGGCTTTACCATCTGGATGATCTGTGCGGTAGAAGGCGTAACCTCTTATTTGGAAGTTGTATTTGCTTGTGAGGTGCGTCTCTCCAAGCAGCATAACGTCGATATGATTTTCATTCAG
Source organism: Drosophila rufa (assembly GCA_018153105.1). Classification (NCBI taxonomy): domain Eukaryota; kingdom Metazoa; phylum Arthropoda; class Insecta; order Diptera; family Drosophilidae; genus Drosophila; species Drosophila rufa. The sequence continues at coordinate 3,868,504 of JAECXS010000173.1, read as the reverse complement.
GAACTGTGTTATTTCAAGTTTATGCCGTGAAACGCCATTGGCGTTCCACATAATTATTCGTAGACTAGACATCAGTTATTTGGACTGCTGAGCTACAAGCAACTGTATCACCATGTTCTGGTTTTGAACAAGTGTTTGCATGGTCGTTTTCATGAAGGACATTAATTCTGTTAGACTTTGTTGCATGGTAAACATCATAGCTTCCATTGTGCTTTGTGGCTGTCCAGGGGCTTTCTGAGCGTTTTCTAGATTAGGCTGGGATGGGTTTTCCATACCTGCTCGGAGGGCATCGGCGTAGGAGAAACCCTTCTGGGTATTTAGCGGACCAAACGAGGATCTTGCGGCCTTGGCAAAGAATACTTCCGGCGTCGTTTGTGAGCCAGTGTACACGTTTCGTGTATTCTGATGGCGCGTTGCTGTCACTCTTTTCATGCGGCTCTTCAACTCCTTGTAGACCACACAGCCCCTGTAGTTTGCGGTATGGTTTCCTCCGCAGTTCCCACATTTCTTCTTGTGGGGGTCTTCCTTATTAGCAGGGCAGTTAGCGGAATTGTGGAAGTCTCCGCAAACTACACAGACTGATCGAAGTGTGCAGTATGTCCTGGTGTGACCATACTCCTGGCAGTTTGTGCATTGCACTGGGCCGTTTCTTTTATGTGGCTCTTCCACTGTAATTCTTCGGTGCAAGAGGAATTGCAGGTTGTAAATCGGGTGCACTTCGTTTTTCTTCAAGGCTCTGCTGTCAGGCTCCAGCTCGACCTTAAATAGTGGTTGCGGTTGTCTGTTTTTGTTTAGGATGTTGCTGACGTTCTTTGCAGAGAAACCTTTTTCTTTAAGGGCATCTATAATTTCGTTTTTGGTTACATCGGGCTCGATTCCTTTAAGTACCACTTGCAGGCCCTTGCTGCTTTTCAGTTGGTACGTGTAATAATTTTTGTTTGATTCGCCCAGGTATTTGGACAAAGCTCGGAAGTGCTCTTCAGATTTCGTTTGCACTTTGGTTTCGTGAATGTTCCCTTTAGTAAGCGGAACTACATGAAAATTTCCGTCCCCGACCAGCGCAACAATTTTGTTGACCAGGGCGTTCGAGTTTTTCTCCCTTATGTAGATTGGTGGGGGCTTTGGTTTCTTTTGGGTCTCTTGACCCATTTCCGGTAGATCATCCGCTAAAAGGGCAAATCTGTTGCTGTTTGATCTCCTGGGTTGATCATTGTCTCCTTGGACACGGTTTATCTTTGGCTTGTTTCCGACCGCGCTGTTCTGCGGGCTAAGCTTACGCTTGATTTGGATGTAGCGATCCATGCCGGTCTGTATGGCCGGGGCCGCCTGTTGAATATTGCCGATTTTGGCTTTGGAGCTTGCAGTTGTTGTTGTTATTGTATTTGGCGCTGCAGTCGATGACATCGCAGTCGTTTCCGCGATATAGGTCGTTGCTGTAGTTGTTGCTGTTGCTTTTCCCGCCGTTACTGTAGTTGTTGCTGTTGCTTTTGCTGCTGTTGCAGAAATTTTGTCACTGCTTGTTGTTGGGGTTTTACACTGAGAACTCCATGATGTAGGGGTCGGAGTGGGTAGAGCGGGAGAGCAAGACCGTGCTCTTTGGCTATCGACCGCCAGACGGTTGCTCTTTGTCGCCGTTTCGTTGCTGTCGCGCGTTGAGAAATACGAGAAATAACCGTTACTTGGGCTCACGGAGCTTCTACGCTCTTTCTTTTGTTCGTCGCTCATTGAGCTATTTCGCGTGGCACTTATTTTTTTATAAAATAATTATGCACTTGTTTCAATCATATCACTAGTTTTGAGTCGAAAACTATATATTTTTCTGATTTAGCGTCTTTTCGCTTATCTTGGAGTACTCCAGTATTATATTTATTATTATTATTATTATTTTTTTTTTTTTTTGTCTTAAAGTCATCCACTTTCTATAATTTTTCCCGGAGCTCGCGCGAAAACACGTCCGCTCTCTACGGCTTGCACATGCTTTATAATAGAAGTTTAAACCACTTTTTTTTTTATTCCATGTGTCTCAAAGATCCAATTTAATTACTTTTTACACACGCCACTTAACATCCATTTTTTTTTACTACACATAACCATTTATCTTTTTCGCGTTAATGACACTATAGATCTAAATATATTCATGACAATTTTAACTCACTTAAATATTACTTACACAATATAGTATAAATCAATTCAGAATAGCACTGGCTGTAACAACCACACATTTTTACACACTTTAATGTTCAATACACAATTAAACAACATGTACAAGTATAATAAACTTGTAATGTGAACTTTAACCAACAAAAATGCATTGGTAGAAACCCATTGAAAGGGGGGGATTGGCACGAATGGAAGACTAGGTCAAGAAAATGACATAACTTTTGACGAACGATATGAACAAAAGGGGATCGTATTGCACGGCCCGCGACGATCCAAAGGCGAACGAAGTTTCCGAATGGGGAGGGAAAACGGCCAAAACATAGCCCGATTGTTTTCACGATCAAGCATAAACCCGCTTGTGAGGCAATGTGGACAGAAATACAGACTGACGAACGATATCTTCTATTTTTCAGGAACGTAAATAATTGTTTTTATTACGTTTGGAGATAATAGTGGCATCCAAAGAACCCACCCGAAAATCCGGCGAGGTCAGCTGCACAAATCGTGTCTGCTATCCGGACGGCCACTTCCTCAACCCTATGAGGCACAACGACACCACCGACGTAACAAAGACACATCTTATAGATAATTGATTAAAGATTACAAATGCAAAAAATCAATAGGGCCCGTTTTTTTTTAGAAGATTTACCGTTTCAAAATTGACCAATTTCAAATTGAATTTCAAGAGAACTAGTTGATGGATGAATTTATTTTTTATACCCTTGCAGAGGGTATTATAATTTTGCCATGATATTTGCAACACAGTGAAGGAGGCATCTCCGACCCCATAAAGTATATATATTCTTGATCAGCATCACCAGCCGAGTCGATCTAGACATTGTAGCAGGATGGCATACCTATATACTTACTTATATACTTACTTACATACTTATATAGTTACTTATTTACCGACTTATGTACTTATAATAACTTATTATCTATAATTACTTAAAACATAGACTTAATTAATAGTTAAGATAAATATAAACACATTGTGCAATATTAGAGATAAGGTTAAGCTAACAGAGCTGTTAAGGCGCTCTCTTGACTCTCTCTCCTCTCTCGCTCTCATCGCTCTCTGAACAAAAACGGGGGTTGATGCAGATCGTAGAGAGAGCGAGGAGTCAGTCGAACGCAGCCCAGAACCGAGAAAAGAAGTGAAATAATAAAAAGAATAAGACATTACGCTAACTGTTGTTCGTCTACAATATCAGAAGTGGTCGATTACACGCTAAAATGGAACTCGAAAACGTTTCAATTGCGCAGCTTAAAAAGTGGCTAAGTGTATTAAATAAACCAACTACGGGCACAAAAAAAACATTAGTTATGCGTTTAAATGCGGTACCAATGGAAATAAGAAAAACGATTGACATGTCAAAGCAGGGTAATTCCGAGGAAGACGACGACGAGCATTTAAACGAAACGGCGGCAACGGCAATGGCAAAAATTACAACAATGGCGGCGACGACGACGGCAAGAACAACAACGGCGACGGCAAGAACAACAACAAAGGCAACGGCAACAACAAAAACGGCGGCAACGGCAATGGCAGAAATTACAACAATGGCGGCGACGACGACGGCAAGAACAACAACGGCGACGGCAAGAACAACAACAAAGGCAACGGCAACAACAAAAACGGCGGCAACGGCAATGGCAGAAATTACAACAATGGCGGCGACGACGACGGCAAGAACAACAACGGCGACGGCAAGAACAACAACAAAGGCAACGGCAACAACAAAAACGGCGGCAACGGCAATGGCAGAAATTACAACAATGGCGGCGACGACGACGGCAAGAACAACAACGGCGACGGCAAGAACAACAACAACGGCAACGGCAACAACAAAAACGGCGAGGCGAGTAACAATGCGCGCAAAGTGAAGAGTGGCAACGCTGAAAAGCTGAAATTCGAGGGAAATCAGGCCCAAGTGTCGGAAATGTCGCTGCGCATGGCAACAGAGGTGCTGACAGAATATTCTGGAGAAACATGCGCGCGCAAATGGATTACACAAATGAATAACATTGCTGAAATCTATGGAATTGGCGGGCAGTATAAGAAAATGCTTTTGGTCAGCAAAATTAAAGGCAAAGCTAACATGTGGTTACATGCAAGTCCAGAGCGTGTGCTTTTACCATTAGAAGAGCTGTGTGCCGAATTGTTCGTAATGTTTGGCGAAAAAACTTCAAAGCTAGAGGCAAGGCGCAAATTCGAGGGACGTACATGGCTGGTCAGTGAGGCGTTTGGTAGTTATGTCAATGATAAGGTGATGCTTGCTCAAAGTATCAACATAGACGAAGAAGAGCTATTGAGCTGCATTGTCGAAGGTATTCCGAACCAAGGATTGCGCAATCAAGCACGTATACAATGTTTCGATACTGTTGGGCGCATTAAGCGGGCATTTGCTGAAGTGAGTCTGCCCAAAACGAGTTCGTCCAAAGCGTACGTGATCAAGAAGGAAGCGTCGATGGACACCAATAAGGACAACGAGATTCGGTGCTTTAACTGCAACGCTAGGGGACATTGGGCCAAGGAATGTGGAAAACCAAGGCGAGAGAGAGGATCGTGCTACGCATGCGGCGAGATGGGGCACTTCGTAGCGACGTGCTTGAAGAACAAGAACAAGAGCAGCAACAATTATGTAAGATTTTTTGAAATTAATTTTATGAATAATTCTAATGATAAAATCATTACAGAATGCCTCATAGATTCAGGAAGCCCAATTTCTTTCATTAAAATAAATAAAGTACCAGGAAATACGCAGAAATTACCAGTTTTAAGTTTATATCATGGATTAAATAATAGTTACTTGGAAACCTTTGGAAAAATATTATGTTATGTTATGAAAAATCTAAATAAAGTACATTTTCACTTAGTTATTGTGGCAAATAAATCTATGAGTCATGATGTAATTCTGGGAAGAGATTTCATGGAAGCATGTAACATAAATTTGAACTTGGATACCTTGAAAATGGTTACGGTGGAAAGCATAAATAACGACATTGTTAGTAACATTAGTGGAAAAAACGATAGGGTTAGGAAAATTGTTGGCAAAACCAGTGAAGAAAGGCAGATTGCTAGTGATATTGTTAGTAAGGTTAGTAAAGAAGCGGATAGTAGTGAAAGTTTTAGCAAAGAAGCAGATATTAGTGATAGTGTTAGCAAAGAAGCAATGATTAGTGAAGTTGTTAGTGAGAAAGCAGGTGTTAATAAAGAAAATCAGTCAATTAACGAGAGGAAAAGGTCATTTGAGTCGGATATAAATATAGTGGAAAGGGAATTAGGTTGTATTGATATAGGGGACGAATCGATTGATTACAAAATAGGTGAACAAGTCGATTATAATGTTAGGTGTCAGTTTATCAGTATGGTTCAAAGTAGTTATGTTTATAAAGATAGACCTAATGAGCCAGAGGTAAAGTGCGAAATAACACTGAGACTAGAGGACTCCAAACCATTTAGTTGCTCGCCCAGAAGGTTGGCTTATACGGAAAAGGAAAAATTACAAGTTATATTAGATGAATATTTGGAAAAGGGAATAATTAGGCCAAGTGAGTCAGAGTACGCATCTCCAATAGTGTTAGTGAAAAAGAAAACAGGAGATTTAAGATTATGTGTAGATTACAGAAAGCTGAATAAGACAATGATTAAGGATAACTATCCTTTACCTTTAATTGATGATCTGTTAGACCGATTGGTAAATAAAACAATTTTTTCGAAATTAGACCTTAAGCATGGTTACTTTCATGTGTTTGTAGATAAAGAATCAATTAAATATACATCGTTTATGACACCTTTGGGTCAATTTGAGTTTACGAGAATGCCAATGGGATTGAAGAATGCTCCTGCAGTTTTTCAGAGGTTTATAAATAAAATTTTTGCTGACATGATTAGAGAAGATAAAGTTATAGTTTACATGGACGATATTATGATTGCAAGTAAGGGAATAAGGGAACATTTAGAAGTGCTTAAGGAAGTCTTTGAAAGGCTAGCAAGGAACAAGCTAGAGTTAAGAATGGACAAATGTGAGTTTTTGCAAGCAAGTGTACAGTATTTAGGATTTGTAGTAACGAGTAATGGAATTCAGGCTAATGAGAAGGGAATAGAAGCCATTCGAGATTTTCCGATACCGGACAAAGTACATGGAGTTAGAAGCTTTTTAGGACTATGTTCGTATTTTAGGAGATTTATTAAGGATTTTTCAACGATCGCAAAACCGTTATATGAGTTATTAAAGAAAGATAAGGAATTTGCTTTCGAAGAGAAAGAGTTGGAATGTTTTGAAATACTTAAGAAGAAATTAGTAGAGGCACCAGTGTTAGGATTATATTATCATAAAGATGAAATAGAGTTACATACGGATGCAAGTGCTCAAGGATTTGGGGCGGTATTGCTACAAAGAAAGGATGATAAAAAGTTACATCCAATATTCTATTTTTCTAAAGCTACGACAAAAGACGAAGCAAAATACCATAGTTTTGAGTTGGAGACATTAGCGATCATTTATGCTTTACGAAGATTTCGAATTTATGTGCAAGGAAAAAGGTTTAGAATTGTTACGGATTGCAATTCGTTGACATTAACGTTAAACAGAATTGAATTGAATCCTCGGATTGCAAGGTGGGCATTAGAGTTGCTTGAATATGATTTTGAGTTGGTTCATAAAGCAGGAAAACACATGCAACATGTGGATGCGTTAAGTAGGAATACGAGCATATTTGTGGTGGAGACTAATAGTTTTGAAGATAACTTGATTATTTGCCAGAATAAGGATGAAAAGCTTATAGAGATAAGAAAAAGGTTGGAGAAAACGGAAGACAAAATGTTTGAAATGAGAAATGGAGTAGTGTATAGGAAAGCAAATGATGGACGATTACTGTTTTATGTACCAAGGGAAATGGAGGAGAACATTTTATATAAGTATTACAATGAATTAGGTCACTTAGGAAGAGATAAGGTTAGGGATGCTATTGTTAGGACGTATTGGTTTCCTAATACTAAAGAGAAAGTTGTTAGACATACAAGTATTAACAACTGTTTGAGATGTGCTGCGTTTTCACCAAAGTCTGGAAAGGGAGAAGGAATGTTGCATAGTATTCCTAAAGGAAATTCTCCATTTGAAATAATCCACATTGATCATTATGGACCTGTGTATTATGGAAGATCGAATAAACAATCTTTTGTAGTAATAAATGGCTTTACTAAATTCGTTAGGTTGTATACAACGAAAACAACAAATACTAAAGAAGTTATGGTAGCCTTAGGAGATTATTTTAGATCATATAGCAGGCCAACGTGCATTGTTTCTGACAGGGGTAGTTGTTTTACGTCGGAAGATTTTAGAAAATGTATTGATGAATTCAATATTAAGCACGTCAAAATTGCAACTGGTACACCCCAAGCGAATGGACAAGTGGAAAGAGTTAATCGTATCTTAGGGCCAATGATAGCGAAATTAACAGATTCAGAAAAAGGATTGCATCGGGATACAGTAATAGAAGATGTAGAGTATTCTTTAAATAATACAAAACAAAGAAGTATTGGGCAAATGCCAAGCAAGATGTTATTTGGGGTGGAACAAAAAGGACAGATTATTGATGAATTAAAAGAGAAATTAGAAGAATTAAATGAAATAAAGGATGTTAGGAACTTAGAAGAAATTAGGAATAAAGGATCAGAGAGTCAGAAAAAGTTACAAGATGATAATGAAAGAAGGTATAATGAAGGTAGAAAAGATATTACGAAATACAAAGAAGGAGACTATATAATGGTTAAGAACTTTGATAGTACAGTGGGAGTGGCAAGGAAGCTTATACCAAAACACAAGGGTCCTTACGTGATAGACAAAGTGTTAAGAAATGATAGGTTTTTGATAAAAGATGTTGAAGGTTTTCAGCTAACACGTAATCCTTATCAAGGTATCTGGAGTAGTCAGAATATTAGGCATTGGATAGGACAAAAATTATGAACATGCAAAGCATACTTATGTAATTGTAAAAAAAAAAAAAAAAAAAAAAAAATTGTAAATATTAATCGAATGTAATTCCCATAAGATCAGGGGATCTTAAAATGTCAGGATGCCCGAATTGTAGCAGGATGGCATACCTATATACTTACTTATATACTTACTTACATACTTATATAGTTACTTATTTACCGACTTATGTACTTATAATAACTTATTATCTATAATTACTTAAAACATAGACTTAATTAATAGTTAAGATAAATATAAACACATTGTGCAATATTAGAGATAAGGTTAAGCTAACAGAGCTGTTAAGGCGCTCTCTTGACTCTCTCTCCTCTCTCGCTCTCATCGCTCTCTGAACAAAAACGGGGGTTGATGCAGATCGTAGAGAGAGCGAGGAGTCAGTCGAACGCAGCCCAGAACCGAGAAAAGAAGTGAAATAATAAAAAGAATAAGACATTACGCTAACTGTTGTTCGTCTACAACATGTCCGTCTGTCTGTCGGTTTCTACGCGAACTAGTCTCTCAGTTTTTGAGCTATCGGGCTGAAATTTTCAGCATAGCCTTATTTCTTTAGCACGCAGTACATATGTCGGAAATAATGGCGAAATAAATTTTAAAAAAAAATGTTTACTTCTCTGTTCTTAAAAGTATTTCTTTAAATTTCGAGATAAAGCGGTTTTTCGCGGTTTAAGAATTACGGTTTCAATTTTGTTAGGATCGGCCTATATCATATAACTGCCATAAAAGCGATCGGTCGATTTATATGAAAATCTAAAATTATACATGTAAAATGTAAAATTTTGAAAATTCAATTCTTTTTTAACATTACTAAAACGGATCGATTTTCAATGATCCAATTGCAGATTGCAATGGTATGCAAACTTCGGTTTACCGAAGTTAGCTTTCTTAAATGTTAAAAATGTTTTCTTTTTTAGGTTACGCCCACCAAAAGAGGCGCAAACTAATACTTTTGATTTTTTACTGAAATAGTACAATTTATATAAGAATCAATCAATTTAAAAACTTTAAATTATTAAATATATTTTGTAATACTCATTCTTATAATTTAAAAAAAAATGTTAACTAAATAAAAAAAAATCTTTTCCGGTAGTTGAGCCCACATATTTTGTTACCATCAATTTGATCTGCACATTAGTGCACTAAGCCACAGGGGAAGCTGCAGGTGCATTAGAATTCTAACCATACATTCATTAATACATAATATGTATTACATATGTAAAGCTTTGATAATTCCCAACTAGTTTTATATTGCTAGTCATGGAGTGGTGTTTAAACCAATGAGTAAAGCTTATACATGTGGTGAAAGTGAAAATAGAACGTAAAATGGAGCTGTCTTATAGTGTTATGTTTGAAATATTTTTAAAATGCTGTGATGATAAGTCATTTGTGTTAGCTGTGTCCAATGTGATAAGTTGTTCAAGCATAACTAAACACGAAGATTCGTTAAAACGCTTTTATAGAAGCTTAAAAGGCAAGTGGAATGGCCAACTACGTCTAAGAATGCATTAGGACAACCAGAAATTTCCGTGGATGAGCCTTCCCAATTCACAAAGAAAAGAAAACTTATGGAAGCTACGACCGAAAACATATATACGGCCTTATCAATAAAATACAATAACGAAAGCAAAAGGATCAAAGGCAATATAGTGGCCACCGTTGCAGTAGCGAGCCCCAAGAGGCTTCAACGAATTAAACAAAGTATTCCGACACCACCGGAAACTAGTTAAATTATTGAGTATACAATTGAAGAGGCCTTGGCTCTATTTCTTGACTTGGGATTGTCAAAAGATAAATACACAATATTGCGCAAATCTCTTAAGACAAAGAACGTAAATATTCTACCAAGCTATTCAAAAATAACAACAGCGAAAAAAGAGACTATGCCCGATTCTGAAATCACGGATACGAAAGCTAAAGTAAAACTTCAGGATTTGATGGATCATACCGCGCGTCGAATTCTTGAATCAAAAAAGTCAGAAGAACTCGATTTAATGTCACATAGCTTAACTTTATTAACAAAGTGGGGCTGTAACGTATCATCCGGTCAATAAATCTACTGATTAATAAATCTACTGATGAGGCTGTACCTGATGCACATATGTTTATGGTCTCCATCGTTCCATTAAGATTCAAATCGAACTCAACAGAGCATTGGAAAAACCCCCGTCCACCATCTACTCAATACTGCAGACCTGTGATGTTCAAATATGCTAAGGAAACCCCTGAACTTACAAACAGTACAATAGATGATATAAAAACTTAAATAAATAAATTATGTTTGTCTAAAGTCTATGTCCAAAACAAGAAGTTTTTCATCCAGCACGAGTTCTATTTAACTATGATCGATGTAAAAGTTTTAAATGAAATTACTAACACAAAATCAACGAAAACTTGCCCAATTTGTCAGCGTACAAAAAAAATTCCCAAAATTTAAACGAATCTGTTGCGTATGCTCATAATTATGGTATGGTATATGGAACGAATAGGGTATTTCACCGTTACATGCTAGGATTGGATTCATGGAATTCTTTTTGAAGCTAGCTTACACTTTGCCTGAAAACCAAGTTATGGAAACTGTTGCCAAAAAAAGAATTCAAGAAGATTTTCGCAAGGAGTTAGGATTGTTGGTTGACCAGCCCAAACAAAGTTTTGGAAATACCAATGACGGCAACACCTCCAGGAGGTTTTTCAATAATGTCGAAATAACTTCTCGCATTACTGGAATAGATTCAGATATTATTAAGAGAGTTCAAGTTATTCTAAATGTTCTCAGTTGCAGAGAAAAAATAGATCCAAAATTGTTCGGGCAGTATGAAGCGCAAACAGCAATTCTCATGAAGGAGCGATATCCGAACAAATTGCTCACACCAACTGTACATAAAATTCTTGATCATGGGCAAGACATCATCGAGTTTCAATCTTTTCCACTAGGCGAACTATCGGAAGAAGCGCAAGAGACTAAGAACAAGAAGTACAAGAGGTATAGATACGCGAATACCTGCAAGCGTTCTCGAAAGAAAGAAAATTAAGGCTTTTTTTTACATGATATTAGCTTCCTCGGATCCCAAAATTTCTGCCCTAAAACACGCGAGATCCATTCCGGATTTAAAACTGGAGTATTCGCCTGAAATGGTTGCCTTATTCAACAATATCATAACAATTGGTTCCTTAAAACAGAAAAATATTTTTTTTTCTTTGAGCTTAACCACTTTTTTAAGAAAAATTAATTTAAATCCGTAGACTTAGCTAGTTTTTCTACGTTTTTGCAACTACAGAAAAATTGTCAAACTTTGAGCAGCGATTATAAATACTTTAAAAAATTTGTAAATTATAAAATTTTGGTTTTGAATAGCTTGATCAATTCCTAATTGAATGGTTTGAAAATATTTTCATTCATAAATTCAACAACCCGAAATCCGACTTTTGCAACGAGTTTTCGGAAAATGAGCCACAGTGCGCCGGTTGATGCCACAACATTTTTTACCTCGTTAAGAAGTGTTTTTGGTTGATATCAGAAGATGTTGTTTAAATCTCAAATGGGAAAAATTAACCAAAAAATAAAAGTAAGAAGATAACTATATGGAATAATTGCTACTAATTTTTTATGAGTAATATCTCTAGAAAGCGAATTTTATGTGTTGTATATCAAAAGGTAAGCAGCAGTCTAAACTCCAGCTTTTTAAGCTGATTTCCCACTAAGCTAGAGGGAAAACCGAAAAGTGGTAGAACAAAAGTTGTTCAGCTTGAGCTGTTTAATAAAATAAAAGTGTTTCCAGCACTCTAAAACGATTCGACACAGAACGACAGACAAACACCAGGACAAACGCCGAAATAAATCGCCAATTCATAAAATTTTAGAAATTTTTTTTTCTGGGTGTATGGGGTTGGAGATACTTTCTTTACTGCGTTGCACACTTCTGACTAAAATTATAATACCCTGCAAGGGTATAAAAAAAAAAAAACATATATTTGCCTCGTTCAAAGTTCTAATGAAGCCTCTTATTAACCAAAACTTGTACTGTGTCATGGCCGTATTATTGTTCTGATCTTTGTCATTCTAGGTAAAAGGAAAGCAAAAAGGTAAAAAAAAATAATTTCCTGTGTCGGACAGTGGCTACGACGTACAAATGTGTATTCGAGATGGTGGGAAATACCCATATGAACTTGTTGTCATCACTTGTGCACTTACCTTTCGGCACGAACTTGTTGTACTGGGCAAATTCAATAGAAATGCTGGTGCCGCGAGGACACGCTATAACCACCTGATCCGAGTCGCATGCCGCTTTTTGATATGTACGAAGAGTAGCCGATAGCAAGGCTGTTTTTAAAAAGAAACAAGAGAAGTATAACTTTAAAAAATGTAAAATAACTTGTGCATATTAGAGTGGTATATAAGAAGTTATGATCGGCTTCTAGCCTAGTGGTTCCGTGTATATAATGTGTGTATATTAAGTGTCGTGTCCGGATATAAGTAGAAAAGCTACAGTCGCGTGTGACAGACTCAGAGATAACCGGTATCCCAAGCTTTGTACACTCATAAACAAAACCTCATAATATCCTTAAAATCTGGAAAGATCTTTCTTGAATTTAAGCCAAAGGCGACCCCACCTTTGTGTTAAGGGGGTACATCTAAGTAACTAAAAAAAAAAAGTGGATTTTCAGAATTTATTTTTGTGAATGAGGTATTATAGTTTGATACATTTACTCGAAATGGTTTTCGATTTTATTTGTATCAAAAACAAAATGGCGGTCGTGTATAATTTCTCCGTAGACCCTATTTTTCCGTGGCCGGGCACATTACTCTAACAAATCTTAACCGATCGATCTGAAATTTTGTCAGTAAATCGGAAACACCTATGGCCATAGGTAAAAAGTGGTCTCGATAGTTTGAAGGCGCTTCAGATATACATAGGATGCATCACGGCAGAATTGAAAATGTTGACATTTAGAAACTTTTGGCGAATTCAATTTTTTGGTATGTTATTTTAAGGACCCTAAAGCATTATTTAAGCAAAAAAAAAAAAGATTTTCAAAAAAATCTACTGCAATTTAACTCTTGGATGAATTTGGTGTCTCATTGAAAAATTGCAGTGTTGGGACTTATTTCCATTTATGGATATGTTCTACCTGTTCGTCCACTCGCTCTATAGGTTCAAAAAGTTTTGTGTTTTTCTGGACGCTTCGATACGATACGGCGAGTTTGCGATATAAGCTGTATCATCAGCAAACGTTGCCAGGAGGGTATCCGGTTCTCTGGGATTTGGCAGGTCAGAGGTGTAAAGGGTGTATAGCACGGGGCCCAAAACACTACCTTGTGGCACTCCAGCTTGACTGCGTCTGATAGTTGACCTTTCTCCTCTCACTTCGACCATAAATTTACGATCTAGCAGATACTTGAAAATGTTTGTTAGAGTCTCGGCGTTCGGTTCGAAAAATTGATGTTTATTCTAATGATTTAACATTGATGTCCCAACCTATAGCCGAGACACACAAGTTTTTTTAAGATACCAGGCTGCAACATAGCAAAAGTTTGTGACAAAATAAAAATTGTAAAATGCATTATAAATAAAGAACGAGAGGTATTCTTATTTAATATTGAAGTAGAAAGGCAAAAGCTTCATTTAAGCCTAATACCAGGTCTAGGCTACGTAAGGTTTGGGAGTTATTAAGCCTTGAGAACTACCAATTCAAACATTATACTTTGACCGCGATTTTCTCAAAATTGGTACAAGTGATGGAAACTTTTCAGTTTCGGATTAGCAATGTACCGGTTAAGATCTTTCAGGATCAATAGCGTTTATTCGCCGTTTTTTTTTTTGTCGACCGGTGTAATTATACCCGGTACCCATAGGCTACAAGGGTATTATAAGTTAGTGCCAACCGAGAATGTATGTAACAGGCAGAAGGAGGCATCTCTGACCCCATAAAGTATATATATTCTTGATCAGCATCACCAGCCGAGTCGATTTAGCCATGTCCGTCTGTCCGTCTGTCTGTCCGTGTGAAACAACAGATCTCAGAGACTATAAGAGCTAGAGTTACAGAATTTGATGACAACATGCAACATGTACGCAGATCAAGCTTGTTTTAAAATTTTGGCCATGCCCACTTGCGCCCTCAAAAATCGGGTTCGTTATTTTCGGGCTAAAGTTAATAGATAAAATAAATTAACGTTAAATAACGGACGTTTTCTGAAAATTTCAGTAAAATCGTATGATAAACATGCGAGATATTAGCAATAAGGTTAGAATTTTAACACATTCCCCTAAGGCACTGCTGTTGCTGTTGCAAGCTGTAGCCGACAGGTGGCGCATTCAAGCCTTGGCCGCGCGATATAATGGCGCCAACTGCAGAAGAAATGACAAAAGAATAGAGCAAAAAATGACAAAGAATAACATAATTCATTTTTTGGCGTTCTTATAAAATGTATAATTCATATTTAAGTACGACATTAAATTGTTTAGGTCGGGAGCTAATTCGAGAGGCGATCTATTTTAAGAAGTATCGTAGAGTATGATAATGTATGTACAATTTTAAATTGCCTTTTAGTGTAAATCACAAACATTTAGGTACCGGGTATCTCACAGTCGAGCACTCTCGACTGTAGTTTTTTTACTTGTTTTTGTATTGTCTCTTTGACAGCAAATATCTTGGAAAGAATAAAATAATAAAGTAATTTATATATATATATAGTATATATATTTATATATAAAAGTAAAAGTTAAAAAAAACGTATACTCCTTGGTACTCTTATAATTGGCTTTTCCCCAAAAGCCTAGTACTCAGTCAGAAAAACAGTTTGCAACCCCAAAAAATGTAATCCTTTCAGTGTGACCGCGATTTTAAGAACGTTCTTCGGTATTATTGGAAGGCAAGTGATACGGTCATACGAATGTTTTGCTATAAAGCCTAGTACGCAGACAGTAAAGCCTAGTACTAAGATCAACGAAAACCGCTTACGGAATTTCGTGAGCGAAATTGCTATATATTTCGTTCGGGAACCAGTGTGACCAAGAAAAATAAAGAAAATGGCCGGAATCGGTAAAAATTGGTCCAAATCGGTCACACTGCCTTGTATTTCCAGCTGTTTTATGTAAACAAACAAATGAAAAGCACACAAAAAACTTTATAAAGTGAAAAAAAATTTAAAAAAAATAAAATGAAATTAATTCAAACGCATTTTGATGAGGCGTATTTATATATTATATATATATTACGTGGCCAAAAATAGTGGCTCCAACGCCAAATTGTCTAAGAACACAATTAAAATGTCTTTTTCGTTAAATCGCATATATTGGGCCTCGCCTTTACGTTTTTTATCAATTCCACATTATCCTAAAGGCTGTCGATGCGCTCCAACCGAGCAGCGACTTCCCCCTTCACGCTTCCCCTACATGTCGCTCACGGAATATATGCAATTCATTTATTTCGCTTACGAAATATTGGTGTCATCTGGCAACCTTGTTTCCCGGTTCGCTCACGGAATTCCGTTCATCTTAGTACCCGACCAAACGAAATACCACAAAATTCTTCTTCTTGCTCTTTTCGTTCTTTTTTTTTTATATGAAGTTTTTCGTTTATGGATTTTTTTCGTTCATCTTAGTACTAGGCTTAAAACAGTACGCAACCCGAAAAAGCTTTAATCTTTTTCCAGTGTGACCGCTTCTTAAAACGCTCTTCGGCATTTTTGAGAGGTAAATGATGCGGTCATACCAATCTTAAATCAGCTGTTTTATATTTACAATTATTTATTTTATATTTGAAAGACAATTCGCATGGAATAGCTAATTTGCGCACAATGACCACCAACGCCGTCGCCCAGATTCTCTCGACCATGCACAACCATCATTCTTTCCTGGATCGACGACCAGGACAAGGGCTGCTCTACCGGCTGCTGCTGGTGATTCTGTTCTTACCACCATCTGGGTGGTGGCGGTGGTTGGACTGGTGAAATGATTCAAAGTTACTTCGTTCTGATGGATGCGAGACTCTGATTGTACACCATATCCTTGCTGCCATACATTTGGTTAGAGTTGGTACTGCTCCTGCGCCCGGTTCTGTCCATTGCTGTACATGTCCTTTTCCAGCTTGGCAATGAAGGTTTTGTCCACCCAGACACTGCTCTAAGCAGCAGCGGGCGGTGGCCGTCGCCTCTGACCCCTTCATCTCAGTCATCGAGGGACTTATTTCCTGCCAGGCCTTTATTTATGCAAATGTTTAATATTGCTCAAATCTCTTATCATTGAATTGGCCTCTACCAATTTAATTATTATAACTTTATCTGCTCTTCTAAACGCCTGGACTGGGCTTTTGAATACATTATTGTGCTTGGCGGGATCTATATTTTTGAATTGTGTGAAGAAACAGTAAGACAGAGTGAGAGACCAATAGTCGAGAACGACCGTTTTATTAAATTTTTTATTCTGTTCGTCACCCCGCTCTAGAAATACCAAAAGTCTTCCTTCGCACCACCTGGTATTTTTCTGGTATTTCGTTCGTTCGTCTGCGTACCGGCCTTTAAAACAGCGCTGCCAAACACCGTTTCTCGACTATTGACCTCTCGCTGCTTAGAAACGCTGTTCGCGTGTCTGAGTACGGAGCTTAATATTTTACATATTTTAAAGTTAAAAAAATATATTTTATTTGTAAAAAAATATTTTATTTGTAAAAATATTATTTTATTTGTAAAAATATTATTTTATTTGTAAAAATATTATTTTTTTATTATAATCTCCCAAAGGTGCTCGAAAAAAAGTGTTCCGCGGTGAACACGATACCAATTGATAGAATCGTCTGATATCAAAAAGTAAAATAGATTCTGTTATAGCATTATGACACTGCATTAAAAACTTCATTCATTGGCGTATTCATTAGAGGCTTGACCATAGGGCTTTACCTACACGGCACTTTTAATAAGAGATTAATGCATTAATTGCTCATTAATTGACAAACCCGATAGGTCTATCGAAAGAAATACCAGACAAAAAATGAGTTCGATAGAAAATAGCGCCTCTAATGCATAACATTGTATCTAAAAAGTATATTAATGTCTCATAAGATAAAACAGTCTCACAAAATATATTTGCTTTTGCTGAAGGCTTGCCATAATTTTCAGCAACTATACTGCACAAAAGCAAGATAAATAAACAATATCAATAAGTTTTCGGCGGCATGGTTTTTCCGCCGTGAAATTGTGTAATTATTATGAATTGACTAAATCTATGTTCACGAGCGGGTGCAATAATCAGTTCAAGGGCTTTCATATTAATTTCTGCAGGAGTGTTTGCATGAGGACTCTAGAAATTGAAAATTATGTACTGCGAATTCAGGCCATTGTTATTGTTTACCTTTTAAATTAAGTAGTCGCATTACGAAAGAATTCCGAACCAAACAAGACATATAGTTGTCTCTTTCAGGGTTCTAATGAAGTATTCAATGAATGAATACTTATGCCCAGTATCATAGCCGAATTAGTGAATGAAAAAATCTTGTCTTTTATCGAAGGATTTAAAAAAAAGAGAAAGAAAGCTAACTTCGGTAAACCGAAGTTGGTATACCCTTGCAGTCTGCAATTGGATCATTGAAAATCGAACCATTTTAGTAATGTTGAAAAAATATCGAATTTTGTAAATGTTACATTTTACATGTAGAATTTTACATTTTCATATAAATCCACCGATCGCTTCTATGGCAGCTTTATGATATAGTTGTCCGATCTTAAAAAAATGAAAACCGTAATTCTAGAACCATAAAAACTGCTATATCTCAAAATTTATAGAAATATGTTTAAAAACAGAGAAGTAAAATTTTTTTTTACATTAATTTCGTCATCATTCCTATGGCAGCTATAGGATTACTATATCCTACTGCCCGATTTCGGCCGTGCTGCGTGCTAAAGAAATAAGACTATGCTGAAAATTTGAGCTCGGTATAATATTACTTTTTAACAAAATGGTAGCTTCACACAAAAAAACATTTTTGTGGAAAAAATATCGTCTTTAAATGTTGATAAAAATTTTAATTTTAATTTTATTTCAAAAAGCTTCGATCAAGGACAGCAAAAAGTAGTTGTTGAGCGTTTGTGAAAATTAGAGCAAAATGGGTTCAGCGGTTTTTAAGGAATCGTGCTCACCAACTTGAAAAGAATAGTTTTGAGGAAAACGAGTTTAACCCCTACCCACCCCTACCTCTGCACCCCACGGCGCAACATTCTAATTTTGTGTGTAACTTTAAAAATATTTATCGAATCTTAATAACAATTTTTTTCACAACAGGAAAATAAATGTACTTTAAGAAAATGCAACGAAAAATATCGAATTTTTAAACATATTTTTTTACTGTATATAACTCCTTAAAACAGCGTTGCCGAAAAGTGTTTCTCGACTATTGACCTCTCTCTCTCACTGCCTAGAAACGCTGTTCGCGTGTCTGAGTACGTAGCTAAGCCCCTTTCAAGAAACTTTATTGTTTAAGAACTTCCATGTTTATCATCTAATTTTACTTAAATTTTCAGTGGGCGTGGTCAAATTTTAAAAGTCTGTCCGTTCGTCTGACCGTCTGTCTGTCTGTCCGTCGGTCTGTCTATCTGTCCGTCTGTCTGTCTCCGTCTGTCTGTCTGTCCGTCTGTCTGTCCGTCTGTCTGTCCGTCTGTCCGTCTGCCTGTCAGTCCTTCTGTCTGTCTGTCCGTCTGTCTGTCTATCTGTCCGTCTGTCTGTCTCCCTCTGTCTGTCTGTCCGTCTGTCTGTCCGTCTGTCTCTCCGTCTGTCTGTCCGTCTGTCTTTCTTTTGGTTCGCAAACTAGTCTCTTATTGTTTGAGCTATCGGAATGAAACTTTGCAGATAGTCTTCTTCTTCCTATTGCAGTTAGTATATATTTCGGAACGGCTCGAATCGGACTACTATATCTTATAGCAGCAATAGCAGCAATGATCAGAAAATTAATGGGGAAAAAATTATAACTTCCCGGTTTTTCAACGTATTTTTATAAATGTCTAGATATAGCTGTTTTTTACAGTTTTAGAGTTTCGGTTTTAATTTCGTTAAGATCGGACAACTATACCATATAGCTGCCATAAAAACGATCGGTTGATTTATATGAAAATGTAAAATTCTATATGTAAAATGTAAAATGCGTAAGTAAGTGTTATACAAATTTACAAACTTGGATATTTTTTTATGTTTTCCAAAATGGATCGATTGTCAATGATTCAATTGCAGACTGCAAGGGTATACAAACTTCGGCTTACCAAAGTTAGTTTTTTTTCTTGTTTTGTATTTGATTTTGGAAAGCTTTTTTAGTTTTTCCGAAGTGTCGCTTACCGAGAGGATCAATCCGAAAAATAATTTCTCCATCCACTGTGGCTGCGCTAATAATGCACAGAAACGACAAAACAAGACTTCCAGCCTGCGAGTAATCCATTGTAAAGTAGATTGGCGGGCGGTGCATTTTGTAGCCTACTGGGGATGTCGGTGACAGCCCATTAGATTGTGTGATCACAAATCGCACTTTTTCACTCACTCACTTATTACTTTATATTGCTCGCTAATTCAACACTTTTAGTAAGGATTACACTCTGCTTGTTATTGCTTCCGTTTTACACAAATTACCGCATGGTTTAATCAGATTGCTTCAGCCACGTTCCCAGACAGCGGCATAAAACATATTTTTCATTCCTAGGTCGGCATAGAGCCAGGAATGCCACTACTGGCTATTATTAAGACAATCATCCCATGCACCCCATGGAAAGGAGCGTCTTTCCAATAACCACTTCTGAACTGGCACATGCAAACAATATCACAACCAATATCACAACGAACAAGAAAAAAAGCTAACATTGCAACTGGATCTATTCGAAGAAAATGGAAATTGACTGACAAAACCTTAGTGAAGTGTATATGTAGGAATATTTATTAATAAAGACACCGAACTCTTGCTGATTTTCTTTTCTTCTCATACGCCACCTTGACACTCATCAGTAGTCTTGTGCCACACGATCAAACTCCCAACAATAGTCTTATTTAAAAAATATAATTAAAGGATCTGTTGTTGAGTTATAGTCCGATATCTTTAAAAACAAAGAAAAATCGGTCAAAATTATAATTCTCTGAAGGGGTATAAAAAGGCGACAATAGGTGATTTTTGCCAACTTGGAATAATTAATAACACAGGTCTACATGTTTCAGTTACAAAAACAGTCGAAGGAGATTCTTATAGATATTATCGCGCTGAAAAGGTTTTTGCGTTTTTGCAAAACGTTTACAAAAAATCCTAATGAATTACTACCGACCGTTTTTGTAATTGAAAAATTTTGGCAGGCCTGTATAACTTTTAATTTGGAAGCCGTGCAAACAAATAACCAAACAGAACGCTGCGCTCTATATGCCGACGATTTATGTTTTTGAATCAACCTTTACAATTTATTTGCATTCTCTATATCCGAAATTTCCTAATAATTTTCCTAATAATGTTAAACAAAAGCTTCAGACCGCTGATTCTGACCACGCGATTCTCAGTTTCGGGTCTGAGCCACTTAAGTCATTTCGGAAGCAGACTACAGCAGGTAGCACAAGGACAAAACTGTGCTCGACTGTGAAATACCCGGTACCCAAAGCTTTATACACTAAATTAAAAGATAATGGTGGCGCGCTGAGCTTAAATGGTTTTAAGCCAATTGATGTCAAACATCTATCAACATGTTTGTGCGTTTGTATTATTTGTATGGGCGTTAGGGGTTTGGTCACTGATAAGAATGATGTAATCAAATTTTGATAATTCTAATCTGTTGTCCGTTGTCTCATACGGCAGACAGCCGGACGAACAAACAAATGGAGATGGGCGGACACGAATACATATATACTTTATGGAGTCGAAGATGCATTCTTCTGCCTATTATATATAATATTCTTGTTATAATACTATGTACAGTGTATACAAATCACGAACTAAACTAAATAAATCAAATCGAAATATCTAAATATAACTTTAGAATTCAAAACATCCGCTCTCTGGTCGGCTTTCCAGGGAGGCAGAGCCCAATACTCCTGAGCGAGTTTATTCATTGTAATTGAACACACCAATGGATGACTTGGCACTGTGCCGTTTACCGTATTACCAGAACTGTGAGTCTAGTGTTGCTTATCTATATAAAAGTCCACCTTAAATGAAAAGTTGTGTATACAACTGGAAAAGTACAAAAATATCTCATTTCTGCAGCCAGAGCAAAATATTTTTGATCCTATTAAAAATCAAGCGAAACTGTGCACGATAATGGCTATTTCGATTTTTATAAACACTAGTGTATTGATTTTGCAACGAGTGAGAATCATTTTAACACTTTTGTTTTTGGATGCCTCAAAATACTGCATGCATATGTTTGTAATTGTTAACTTATTTCTTTAATTGACATTATAATGAGATTCGTCATTTACTGCCCAGCTTACTGTAACCTTCTCCTGGAATGGCAGCAATCGTATTTATTTAAATTATAGCTACTTAAGGAGTGCAAAACATACACTTGTTTCCACTTATCAGTTCTGAGAAATCGATGGTAATTATGGATACAATGCAAAGAGCGTTTTAAATGGATTCTGAGCCAGAGCAAGGAAATTCCCTGATTCTTTGGTTACTACTACTCTATGGTACTGTCTCAGATGCTTGGAAATTTCTGTAATTTTTAAATACCCTATAAAGGCTATGCTATGACTGAGATCAAGCATCAAGGATGTAAGAAATGCCATCTCCTATCAGGTCGTCAGAGAGTCCCAGGATATGACGGCTGGGAAAATGGCTTTATTCGCCAGCATTTTGCGAGACCGGCCCTTAAGAACGCCTTTTGAGTGTTCGCCTGCTGACGACGCGCTCCCATGTAAGAATAAAGAGGCGCAAAGTGTGGATACAGCGAAGAGCTAACTAACCTAACCAGAGCAGTGGCATGGACTTTCCTGCATACGAAACCCGTTCTCTTGTGGTGCCCCTTTAAATAACTAAATCAACTTTTTAATTCGCAATTTTTCGGAAACCGACTCGAGACTTTATGTGTATAGGTCGGACATTTTCGGATTTTTATGTGTTCATTTAAATTGTTTACTTTCCGCCGATATAGAAAAACACATACGCGCACTTAATGGAATACTTTGCGCTCGGCTCGCGAGGAGCACGTTAAGAGCGGGTTACGGTCGCCGACCTCGCGTTCAATATTCCTTCATGCTCGGCTAAGTGCTGCACTTCGGAGGCCGCACGAAACCGGCAGCCACTTACTCTCTGTGACTCACGCTCGACACGTCCGAGGCGCTGGGACTTCTGCGAATAACTGACGCAGTCACTGCCGGAACTCGGCTTCGGACCTCGTATGGCGTCGGAGCCGAAAGCAGCGTTCGTCCTCTCAGTTGTAGGAGGGAAATTCACCAAATGAGAATCCGGCCGGGAAATTGTCTCTTCGCCAGACTTTCTTGCGCCGGCGTTAAAAGCAGCTTAAACTGCTCGGCAGAAAGAAAGAGATTTACCGCCGACCGCCATTTCGAAGGGCCGACGAACTGTGAAAGTGGGTCAGTGTGACCGCCACAACCTTATTTGCATCCTCAGCCCCTGTATTCGACGATTGCTAAGTGTACCGAACTTAGTATAACGTTCACAGGCAACTAAACAAACAGCTTTAGCATGTCCTAAATGAATAAGGGGTGTTTAAGCCTACTCGTTGAATTGCGATCGCGCCTCATATTTATAATGAGTTAGCTAGGGATAGCCAGATAATATATAGTCCTAAAATGTACACAAGGACAGACGGACATGGCTACATTGGCTCGCCTCATGATAAAAAGTGACCTAACAACTGAAAAGATTAAAATTTCTACTTTTCACAGCATTTTTATATTTAATTATTTCGCAGGCGATATTAATCGCTTTCAAAACTAAAGGGGTTAGACTATATTTATATTTAATTCATTTTTTATTCTTATGTTTTTTTAATTTTTGTTATCATAGGTTTATTATAAAACCAAATGTAATGTTAGTGATGTTTCTTAAGGTGTTTTTTCTTTGTTCTTTAAAATGTTTTAAGCAGGGATCGCAAATAACAGTTATGAGATAAATAAAAAATGGCCAAAAAAAAATAACTGCGACGATAGGACAATTATGCATACCTTATTTTGGAAAGACTTTGCAGAAACAGGATACATTTTCATATGCAATTTTTATTTTATTCATTTTTTAACAGTTATTTTTTTTAATAAAAAAGTTAAAAATAACTCATATTTTTCAATTTTTATATAAAAGTTAAATCATAACTGTTATTTTTTTATTTTTTCCATTTTTATATTAAAATTTAAAAAAATAAAAATAAAAATTGATAAATACATAAAAAAAATAAAATACATTTTTTAACGTAGATTGAAGATATCTTTCGATCTTTCAAATATACCTTGCCGTTCAAAAGTTATAGCAATTCATTTTTTTTTTAATTTTAAAAATAAAAATTGATAAATAACAGTTATTTTCGATTTTTCAAAATAAAAATTATTTTTATAAGAATTATTTTTTACTTCTTTATTAAAGATCAAAAATAACAGCTAATTTGCAATTATGGTTTTTTATCAAAAATAACTCTTCTTTTTTACAATTTGTATTTTAAAAATTATAACTGTTACGATCCCTGGTTTTAAGTTTTTAAGTCTGTTTTATCAAATATCCAACGCAGAGCTTAAATATTCAAATAATCATGCGCTCTTAAGAGTTCTCGTGAAGCAGAAATCTGGTTTACATATACGAGGTGTGTTCAAAAAGTATCGCGAATTTTGTGTTTTTTCAAAAAAATTATTTATTTATTCATGACATCTATTTTGTGCCCTTCAAAGTAATCCCCATGAGATATTATACACTTGTGCCAACGGCTTTTCCAATCTTCCAAGCACTTCAAAATTTTTTTTTTGTTATCTTGTTCAGCTCCTCTTTTGATGCCGTCTTTATCTCGTCAAGCGTAGCGTAACGTCGTCCTTTCATGAACCTCTTCAGTTAAGGGAACAAGAAAAAGTCACAGGGGCCCAGATCTCAGCCTTTCTTTTCGGCCTTCTGAGAACATTTTTTACCACCGATAAACGTTGCTTCGGTCCAAGGTAGCTTCTCCGTATGCCACAGTTAACATAGTTAACAGTTAATTTCGTTTTTCACACAGTTAACAGTTAATTTCGATTTTCACACAAAATTTAATACAGGTTCTGTGATCCATTTTTTTGAATAGGTAAAAATCGAAAACGATCCAAAACACGTGCAAGGAAAGCAACTGTCAACAATTAAGTAAACATTCAAAATGGCCGAGCTTGTCGGCATAAGTGAGAGACATGAGTACAAATATAACGCCACAAAAAAATCGAAATTCAAATATACGTAACCCGCGAAAATTCAAAATTCGCGATATGCACAAGGTCTTCCCAAAATAATAGACGAATTTAGGTATATGTTTGCCAACTCAAATGTTGATATTATTTGTGAGTCTGAAACTTAATTAAATATAAATATGTGTGATTTGTTAATATGTTGTAATTGGTATAGTGTTTTCCGAGTCGATCGTGCAAGTCATGCCGGGGGTGTAGCAATATATGTGAATAAAAAAATTAACGCTAAAGTTGTTCGGAAGAGTAATTTGGAAAGTGCAATAGAGTATTTCTTTATTCAAGTTAGAGATATAAGGACTGCTAGTAATTTGCAAATTGGTTGTAGTTATAGGCCAAATCGATATATTGATTTTAGCGAACTGACGAATATGATTTCAATGATGACAATGCCTTTTAGTGATATAATCTTGACTGGATACTTTAATAGTGATATATTTAGGGAAACAAATTTACTTGATGCTATGGAATCATTGGAGCTTCACCTGATAAATTCAACTCTAGTCACGCCCTTTACTAGCCACAGAGATACACTTCTTGACTTATTCTTTGCTAACAAACCTCAGAAGGCTCTGGCTTATAGTCAACTTTCTGTGCCAGAATATTCGAAGCATGACCCTATATTCTTCACGTATACATTTTCTGCTAATTATACTGACCATTTCGTAGACTATAGGGATTTTAAAAATATGGAAACGAAAAACTATCGCCGATATATATAGATGTATAGGGAACGAAACAAAAAAATCGGCTGCTGACTTTGCAAGCAACTGATTTCAAAGGCTCTCTGTTTTTGTAAACAGTCGAGGAAAATGCCTGCATGAAAAACATGGAACATATTACCATTGTGCATTGGGTATCTCGATGGCAGCGATATTCCGCTGGCGGAGAAGCCATCGGAAGACCCTGAAGCGTTCTACTCCAGGAAACCAAAAATATTGCAATAAAATGCAAGCTGTTTGCCATCATCGAAAACTGATTCGCCACTTGTTGGTTGGGTGGCCAGGCAGCGTTCACGGCAGCCGAATTTTTCAAAATTCTCCTCTATATAGTATACCAAGTCGCATCTTTTTTTTTGCTGACCATCAATGGATCGCTGGAGACAGTGCATATAAGTCAACGCAACTGACCTAAATATATTTTCAGTCAGTTAGACGATATTTTCAGCAGCCTCCGGGTTGCTAACTGACTGGATTGATCGAAAATTTCATTTTGTATGGGAAAGCTGTTTTCCATTAGATTTTTTCATTCGATAAATTCTGTTAGTTAGTCAGTTAGACGTATAGGGAACACCGCAATTGACTTAAATTCGATAAATTCGAATGATATATTACCTGACATCAGTTAACTCACAACTAGAATATTTCCAGACAAATTTAACATACCTTTATAACAAAACAATACTTGTTAGACGCAAATTAATTAGTAATGCTGAAGACAAACGGTTCAATAGAAGTATTCAAACTGTAATACGGAAGCGAAATGAGGCCTATAAATAGTAGAAGAGGTGTAAGACCGATATCTCTTACATAGAATATAGAAGGCTGAGAAGAAAAACTGTGACAATGATTAGGTCTGCGAAACGTGCCATTTTCACTATTCAATTTAATAGGACAAATGAGTCAAAGCAAATATGGACAGAGATAAAAAAGATAGACTTAGGAAAACAATTCCAAAGACAGAGCGATGAAATCGATGTAAATGAATTAAATATCTATTTTTCACGCTTGAATGTACCTGAACATGTACAAAACTCGTACCTATCTTCCGTACCTGAAAACAACTGTGATTATAACTTAAGCTTTGTGTGTGTTAGTCCGTGTGATGTATTACAGTGTATGAATAAGATTAAAAGTACGGCTATAGGCTTTGACGAAAACAATCCAAAATTTATTAAAATCATTCTCCCAAGAATAATAAATTACATAACGCACATTTTTAACACAGCCATAACAACATCTACCCTCCCTGACAAATGGAAAGATGCTAAAATAATACCTATTCCTAAATCTAATTCCCCCGAATATAGACCAATCTCAATTTTATCATATCTCTCCAAAGTTTTTGCGAACAGAATGGCTGTACAAATAAGACAATTTTTAACTGACAACTCTCTTCTGAGCGGTAAACAATCTGGCTTCAGAAAATATCGCAGTTGCACATCAGCTATTATTAAAATAGCAGACGATATTCGAGAACGTATGGACGAAAATGAAATAACATTCCTGACACTACTTGACTACAGTAATGCATTTGACACCGTTGACCATTCCATTTTATGTACAAAACTTGACAGACTATTTAATTTTTCCAGAACGGCAATAAATCGTATGTCCTCGTTTCGTTTCTCTCGAATAAGTGTCAAGGTGTTTCATGTGAAATTTGCGTTTCCTCTTTTATTTTTGTTAAAAGTGGTGTGCCGCAAGGATCTGTTCTTGGACCTTCACTATTTTCATAATATGTAAACGACCTTCCAAGTCACTGACTGGGTTGAAAAAAGTACGCGAGTGGGCAAAAATAAATGGACTTAGTCTTAATTCAAAAAAGTGAAAATATATTTTTATTTATAACAAATATTTTACAAGAATGAACTTGACCGTTTAAATTTTGATGGCGTGCCCATAAACTATACCAAAAAAATAAGAAATTTAGGTTTTTACTCAATTGGAAAAATTTTATAACTCGAGCCAGTGCAAAAACATATAGTTTATTGCGACAAATATCTTTGACTCAATTCTTTTTGCCAATAAAAATTCGACTTTTAATAGCCAAAACCTGTCTTGTTCCGACACTTATGTATGGGGTAGAACTCTTTTCGAACTGTGATGTAGTGAGTAAATAGAAGCTTAGAATATGCTTTTATTATAAAGCTCGGTATGTTTTTGGACTTCGACGCTCTGACCACATTTCTGACTTTACATACCAGCTATTTGACTTACACTTCGAAGATTTGATGATTTATAAAACATTGACTTACTTGCATAAAATTGTGACTACAGGAGAACCGTCATACTTATATGAAAACTACGATTTTCTCCTTCAGCACGAACTAATAATTTAATCACTACTAGATATAGAACTGTCAACTTACAAAGACAATTTTTTATTTACGCAGTTCGCATCTGGAACGATTTGCCAAACAGCTTAAAAAACATAATTCATTTTACAAGTTTTAAATTAAAATGAAAGAAACACCTTCAGGAAAGGAGCTCTCAAAATGAGTAATAAAAAATAAACTTAAACTATAAAAAATAAGTAAACCTAAAAACTGTCTTAAATGTAACTAAAGGAACTTAAATGATAGAGTTAAGAAAATCAAATTGTAATAAAATAAAATGAAATGTTAGTTTTTAAGAATAGATTAATAACAATTCTAAAAATGATAACTTGTGACTTGTGCCTTAAATAAAGGCTATAGCTTGTAACACAAGGAATAGAATACAAATAAATTAAATTAAACTAAAAATGAAAAAGAAAAAAAGAATTGGCAAAAAATACATGCCCTCGCGAACAAACAAAAAAAAGGAAGTGGTAATCGGCTGCATGTAAAGAAATGCTAAACACAGCAAGTAAGTAAATAATAAAATAAAAAGTAAAAAAGCTACTGTCGAGGGTTACCGACTGATCGATTGAAAA
This sequence comes from Drosophila rufa, assembly GCA_018153105.1. NCBI lineage: Eukaryota > Metazoa > Arthropoda > Insecta > Diptera > Drosophilidae > Drosophila > Drosophila rufa. The sequence goes on along the minus strand of JAECXS010000173.1, from coordinate 3,840,327 downwards.
TCGATCCATTTTAGTAATCTTGAAAATATGTCGAACTTTTTTAATTTTACATTTTACATGCAACATTTTACATTTTCTTATAAATAGACCGATCGCTTCTATGACAGCTATATGATATAGTTGGCCGATCTTAGTCAAATTAAAACCGTAATTCTAAAACCGTATATAATCGCTATACCTCGAAATTTAAAGAAATACGTTTAAAAACAGATAGGCTACCATTTTTTTTGGATTTATTTCGCCATCATTCCTATGACAGCTATAGGATATAGTGGTACGATTTCTGCCGTTCCGACATATATACTGCATGCTTAAGAAATAAGACTATGCTGAAAATTTCACCTCGATAGCTCAAAAATGGAGAGACTAGTTCGCGTAGAAACCGACAGACAGACGGACATGGCAAGATCGACTCGGCTGTTGATACTGATTAGAAATAGTACTTTATAGGGTCGCAAATGGTCAAAAACGCGTTAAAGTAAACCAAGCAGAAAAATCCAGTTGTCATTTGTCTATAAGAACATAACCTAAAGTATCGGAAACTTTAAAGTAAAGCATAAAAATCTAGTTTTGTGATATTTTTCGAATGAAAAATAAAGTTTTTTGAGTTTTTTCACATTTTCACATTCTCAAAACCAAAACAACAAATCAACTAAAACAAGGATACTGTTAAAATGCTCTTATATTGTAATATTTTTTGAACGAAAAAAATTTTCAGTTTTTTTGCATCTTAACATATTTAACTTGAAATAAACTCGTAAAATAAAAATAATAAAAAATAAAAAATAAAATAAAATTCAATAAAGTTTTCATAAATTTTTCTTTTGTTTATTCTTTTGATGTAAATATAAATTCGTACACCGACTTTAATTTTTTGCCTGTAGGAGCAACACAAATTTTTACATTTACCTTAACCTTTTAACCTTAAACTTCAAAATAATGGGCAGGAAGAAAAGACTGGATTGCTAGACCCGCTGATTTAAACAAAAGAATACAGTAAACTCCAAACTTACTTCCAAAATTTGGTAACGTTACCGACTAATTTGAACGCTTATAACTCCTTAAGAGTAAGTAGGGGTGATAGAGAAAAATTTATTTCATTGAAAATATAACTTTTGGAGTATACTTTCAGATACATATAAGGTATAATAACTTTTGCTTTTCATGTATAGAAATATAAACAAAAATGTACGTACAAACGGAACGTTACCGACTTTGTTTTTGACAATATGTCTCCTTTATTGCGTTTGAAACTTATTTAATATTGAAGTAGAAACGACAACGCTTTTTTATGCCTAATACCAGCTCTGGGCTACGTAGGGTTGGGAGTTATTAAGCCTTGAAAAGTGGAAAATGAAGCAGTGCACGATACTTTGACCGCGATTTTCTTAAAATTTGTACGTGATGGAAACTTTTCAGTTTCGGACTAGTAATGTACCAGTTCAGATCTATCAGAATCAATGGCTTTTATTCGCCGGCGCGATAAAAGTTCGATTTTTGTCGACCTGTGTAATTAAAGAAAGTGGTGATAACTCAAGTGCGTTGAGGCTAAGATGACAGATTCAGTTACCAGCCTCAATTTATTGTGCAGCGAAAACGGCGAATTCAAGACACACTAATGGAAAATGTACTTTTTTGTTTCATAATGCTTTATTTTGGATAGATTTTTTGTTTTTTGAGGATTTTCAATACAACCAGTAACACTGTTATGTCAAGTCAAATAAAAAATAGTTTCTGCCGAGACAAGGAAAGAAATTGTTTTACTGATGTTATGCAAAATGCACAATTCTCTCCGATATATCATTGCCAAATTACAAGAAAATTAAAAAAAAACACGCTTTTTTATATATATATTCTATTTTTTTGTTGGCAGAGATGAAGTCATTTACGAGGAATTAAATTCAATGGAAGCGTCATCTCTCTGCAGTTCAACTCAGCATGAATCACGCAAAAAGAAGAAACAAGTAAGAAAGCTACAGTCGACTGTGCTCGACTGTAAGATACCCGGTACCTAAACGTTTGCGCTTCACACTAAAAGGCAATTTAAAAATGTACATACACCACATTGTACATACATACATTGGCGCCATATTAGCAATGAGGTTAGAAGTGCCCCTAAGGCACTGCTGTTGCAAGCTGTAGCCGACAGGTGGCGCATTCGAACCTTGGCCGCGCGATATAATGGCGCCAACTGCAGAAGAAATGACAAAAGAATAGAGCAAAAAATTAAAAAAAAAAACATAATTCATTTTTTGGGCGGGTTTTTATGCGTCCATATAAAATGTATCATTCATATTTAAGTATGACATTAAATTGTTTATGTCGGGAGCTAATTCGAGAGACGATTTATTTTAAGAAGTATCGAAATAGACTATTATAATGTATGTACAATTTTAAATTGCCTTTTAGTGTGAACCGCAAACGTTTATGTACCGGGTATCTCACAGTCGAGCACAGTCGATTCATAAAATAAAACGCCGCTCGAATTAGCTCCCATGCATTGCTTAGAGGTCTCAGCGCTGGGCAAACGATTTTTATGCAAAAAAGGTATGAGCTCAAATCCCGCAAAATCCAGGTTTTTTTTTTTTAATTTTTATTTCAGATTCTTATTCATTTTTTCTCCTTTTCATTCAATTAATCCATTTTATACAGTTCTGTCAAAGTTATGAAAGTGAATTTTGTAATTTTTTGTCATTTGTCGAAGCATACTTAGTATGAAAATGAAAATAGATCATGTGTAATCTAGTTTATGGCCCAGTTATATTAGCGGCCAAAAATTTACATTTTGCGGAATTGGCCCGGGCTCAATCCCACAGAAAACCAAAATATTTTCTTTTCTTGAATTTGTATTTAACTACTTTTTTAAGCTTTTTTCCGGGTATAATAACAAAAAAAAGGAAGAAACGCAAAGAAAAAAAACAACAAAAAAGTTTTGGGCGCGGTCAGGGTTCGAGACCACGACCCAGCCGGCTACACGCTACGCAGCTTGCCTTAGAGGGGTGTCTTAAAATTTTAACTAGATTGCTAATATCTCCTATGTTTAATATCCGATTATACTAAAATTTTCAGAAAACGTTCGCTCAAGCCTATTCATTTACTTTATCTGTTAAGTTTTACCTGAAAATAACGAGCATTGCTTATTTAACGTTTTTTATGATTTTTGAGGGCGGAAGAGGGCGTGGCCAAATTTTAAAACAAACTTGATCAGCGTGCAACAGATTCAAATATTGTTGTCCAGTCATGTCCATTGGTTAAACTCTTTCAAATGTCTCTCGACAAATGCTTCTTTCCTGATTTGTGGAAGGAATCGTTTATCAATTCTCTCCAGAAGAAGGGCAGTAAGTTGGATATTTCAAACTACCGAGGGATTTCGAAGCTCAGTGGTATAGCTAAATTATTTAAACAACTAATAACCTTGGCCCTACTAAGCATGGATTTATGAAGCGGCGGTCGACGACAACCAACCTCCTGGAACTTATTACAAATATACGAGATGGTTTCAAAAACAAAATGCAGTCGGAAGTTATATTCACCGATTTTAGTAAGGCCTTTGACTCTGACAATCATTCGGTACTGCTAAGGAAACTTCAATTGTTAAGGTTTCCATATAATTTATTAGATTGGCTTTCCAAATACCTACTTAAACGAACGCAGAGAGTTTTATTGAACCACACATTGTCGACTGTTGTCTTTGTTACATAAGGTGTTTCCCAAGGCAGTCACCTTGGTCCTGTCCTGCTTGGTCTGTTCATAAACGACCTGGCAAATATTATTCACAATTCACGGGTGCTTTTCAGCCTAATACCAGCTCTAGGCTACGTAAGGCTTGGGAGTTATTAGGCCTTGAAAACTGACAATTCAAGCAGTGAATGATACTTTGACCGCGATTTTCTTAAAATTGGAACGTGATGGAAACTTTTCAGTTTCGGATTAGCAATGTACGTGGGCTGCTATATATATTTCTGGCCTAGGCAACACTAAGTGTTGTTAGGTGGAATCTGACATTTCCATTGAAAAGTTCGACATTTTTAAGCATAAACGTACTCAGAACGGTTTGACGTACGACTATCATTTGTGTTGTTTACAGTTACTTAAAAAAATCAATTTCGCAAAAAAATGGAATTAACTCGTGAACATTTTCGTGCGATCATTTTTCACAACTTTCGGCGTGGATTATCACGACAAGAGTGCAGCGATGAACTTAAATCTTTGTATGACTATGAAGCACCATCCTATAGCACTGTGAAAAACTGGTACAACGAATTCAATCGTGGCCGACGCTCCCTCAAAGACGAATTCCGCGAAGGTCGTCCAAAAACAGCCGTTCTGCCAGAAAACATCGATGGCGTACGTGAACTAATAATGCAAGACCGTCATGTGACATACCGTGAGATAGAGGCATCCCTAGGCATTTCTTCCACCAGCATACATTCGATATTGCATGAGCACCTGGCTGTAAAAAAGGTTTGTTCTCGTTGGATCCCGCACAATTTGACAATCGCTCAAAAGAAGGCTCGTGTGGATTGGTGTAAAGAAATGCTGAAAAAATACGATCGCGGTGCTTCAAAAGACGTTTATAAGATCGTCACAGGTGACGAATCATGAATCTATGCGTATGAGCCCGAAACAAAACAGCAATCGACCGTGTGGGTCTTCCAAGACGAGCCAAATCCAACGAAAGTTGTTCGTGGAAGAAGCACTTCGAAGCAAATGGTCGCCTGTTTCTTCGCAAAAACTGGTCATGTGGCTACTGTTCCTCTTGAGCAACGTAGGACGGTCAATTCTGATTGGTACACCACCATTTGTTTGCCTGAAGTCTTCGGTGAAATTCGAAAAACGAACAAGGGAAGACGAATCATTGTGCACCATGACAATGCGAGCTCTCACACATCGGCTCAAACCAGCGCCTTTTTGACTGGCCAAAACGTCGAATTGATGGGTCATCCGCCGTACAGTCCTGACTTGGCACCAAATGACTTCTTTTTATTCCCTCACATCAAGAAGAAAATGCGTGGTCAACGATTTTCGTCGCCAGAAGATGCTGTTGAAGCATTCAAAAACCATGTTTTTGAGGTGTGTCAATCAGAGTGGAAAAAGTGCTTCGAAAATTGGTTTGAGCGCATGCAAAAGTGTGTAAATCTTGATGGAGAATATTTTGAAAAACAATAAAACTATTTTCCTTAATAAATATTCGTATTTTCATTATTAGGCCAGAAATATATGTAGCAGCCCACGTACCAGTTAAGATCTTTCAGAATCAATTGCGTTTATTCGCCGGGTAGAAAAAAGTTCGATTTTTAATTACACTGTTTGCTTGTAGCTAAAAAGCAATTTTATGTTTTGGCCAATGCGGTCGGCTGTTAGCTGTTTCAGCTAATGACACGTCGCCATAAACACTCTGGTTACCATAAATTCTTTCTTGCTTACAGTTTGGAAGCAGTCAGCATTGTTGCCACTATAAATATACTGCTTGCTCAATATATTTAAGGAGATTTCTTATACTTATTTTCGTACAATTTAACAGTCACATGAGTAAAATGTTCCATAAATTATCCGAGTATTCTAAATAACCGGCCATAAACACTCTGGTTACCATAAAATCCTTCTTGCTAACAGTTTGGAAGCAGTTAGCACTGTTGCCACTATAAATTTAACGCATGTTCAATATTTTATATATATTTTCGTACAATTTAACAGTCACATGAGTAAAATGTTCCATAAATAGAAGAAAATATCCGAGTATTCAAAATACACATCCGGTTGTAGTTTAGGAGAATTTTTCTGTTTTGGCTATAGCTGTTCCACCTATAAAATCACACGAAGCGATAGTCGCCATAAACACTCTGGTTACCATAAAATCCTTCTTGCTTACAGTTTGGAAGCCGTTAGCACTGTTGCCACTATAAATATACTGCTTGCTCAATATATTTAAGGAGATTTTGTATACCTATTTTCGTACAATTTAATAGTCACATGAGTAAAATGTTCCATAAATAGAAGACATTATCCGAGTATTCTAATTAACCGGCCGGTTGTAGTTTACGAGCATTTTTCTGTTTTGGCCAAACAGATGGGCTGTTAGCTGTTCCACCTATAAAATCACACGAAGCGATAGTCGCCATAAACACTCTGGTTAGCATAAAATCCTTCTTGCTTACAGTTTGGAAGCAGTTAGCACTGTTGCCACTATAAATTTACTGCTTGCTCAATATATTTAAGGAGATTTAGTATACCTATTTTCGTACAATTTAATAGTCACATGAGTAAAATGTTCCATAAAAAAAAACGCTATCCAAATATTCTAAATAAGCGGCCTGGTTGTAGTTTAGGAGCATTTTTCTGTTTTGGCCAAACCTATGGTCTGTTAGCTGCTCCAGCTATAAAATGACACGAAGCGATAGTCGCCATAAACACTCTGGTTACCATAAAATCCTTCTTGCTTACAGCTTGGAAGCAGTTAGCACTGTTGCCACTATAACTTTACTGCTTGCTCAATATACTATATTTAAGGAGATTTTTTATATATATTTTCGTACAATTTAACAGTCACATGACTAAAATGTTCCATAAATAGAAGGCATTATCCGAGTATTCTAATTAACCGGCCGGTTGTAGTTTAGGAGCATTTTTCTGTTTTGGCCAAACAGATGGGCTGTTAGCTGTTCCACCTATAAAATCACACGAAGCGATAGTCGCCATAAACACTCTGGTTATACGGCTATGATACAGGGCACAAGTTTTCATTAATTAGCTACTTCATTAGAACCTTGAAAGAGACAACTATATGTCTTTTTTGGTTCGGATTTTTTTCGTACTGCGACTACGGTCAGACTAATTTAAAAGGTAAACAATAACAATGGCCAGAATTCGCAGTACATCATTATCAATTTCTGAAGTCCTTGTGCAAAATCTCCTGCAGAAATTAATATGAAAGCCCTTACACTGATTATTACACCCGCTCGTGTACATAGATTTAGTTAATTCATAATAAAAACTTATTTATTTTGTGTATTTATCTTGCTTTTGTGCAGTATAGTTGCTGAAAATTATGGCAAGCCTTCAGCCAAAACCAATATATTCTGTGAGACCGTTTTGTCTAATGAGACATTAATACACTTTTTAGATACAATTTAATGAATTACAGACGGTATATTCTATCGAACTCATTTTTTTGTCTGGTATTTTTTTCGGTAAACCGATAAGTTTTTCAAGTAATGAGCAATTAATGTATTAAATCTCTCATTGAAAGTGCCGTATAGTCGTCTTGCTCGCACTTAGGCAAAACCCTATGGTTGCTGTCAAGCTTCTAATTAATGCGCCAATTAATGAAGTTTTTAAAATGACACGAAGCGATAGTCGCCATAAACACTCTGGTTACCATAAATTCTTTCTTGCTTACAGTTTGGAAGCAGTTAGCATTGTTGCCACTATAAATATACTGCTTGCTCAATATATTTAAGGAGATTTCTTATACATATTTTCGTACAATTTAACAGTCACATGAGTAAAATGTTCCATAAATTATCCGAGTATTCTAAATAACCGGCCTGGTTGTAGTTTAGGAGCATTTTTCTATTTTGGCCAAACCGATGGGCTGTTAGCTGTTCCAGCTATAAAATGACACGAAGCGATAGTCGCCATAAACACTCTGGTTACCATAAAATCCTTCTTGCTTACAGTTTGGAAGCAGTTAGCACTGTTGCCACTATAAATTTACTGCTTGCTCAATATATTTAAGGAGATTTTGTATACCTATTTTCGTACAATTTAACAGTCACATGAGTAAAATGTTCCATAAAAAAAAACCGCTATCCGAGTATTCTAAATAAGCGGCCTGGTTGTAGTTTAGGAACACTTTTCTGTTTTGGCCAAACCGATGGGCTGTTAGCTGTTCCAGATATAAAATGACACAAAGCGATAGTCGCCATAATCACTCTGGTTACCATAAAATCTTTCTTGCTTACAGTTTGGAAGCAGTTAGCACTGTTGCCACTATAAATTTACTGCTTGCTCAATATACTATATTTAAGGAGATTTTTTATATATATTTTCGTACAATTTAACAGACACATGAGTAAAATGTTATCCGAGTATTCTAAATACACGGCCTGGTTGTAGTTTAGGAGCATTTTTCTGTTTTGGCCAAACAGATGGGCTGTTAGCTGTTCCACTTATAAAATCACACGAAGCGATAGTCGCCATAAACACTCTGGTTAGCATAAAATCCTTCTTGCTTACAGTTTGGAAGCAGTTAGCATTGTTGCCACTATAAATATACTGCTTGCTCAATATATTTAAGGAGATTTAGTATACCTATTTTCGTACAATTTAATAGTCACATGAGCAAAATGTTCCATAAAAAAAACAAAAACTGTACAATTTGTTTGTCAGAGACAATTTTGTTGGTTAATAGATGGACTAGAGTTGTATAAAAGATCCGGAAAGGGTCGAAGATGTTTTTAAAAAATAATGTATCGTGTTATATGTAGTTTAAAAATATTAAAAAATCAATAATATATTACAAAACAAGTAAGAAAGCTACAGTCGACTGTGCTCGATTGTGAGATACCCGGTACCTAAACGTTTGCAGTTCACACTAAACGGCAATTTAAAATTGTACATACATTATAATAGTCTACTTCGATTCTTCTTAAAATAAATCGCCTCTCGAATTAGCTCCCGACCTAAACAATTTAATGTCATACTTAAATATGAATGATACATTTTATAGGGACACATAAAAACCCGTTCGATCGGCGTCAAAAAATGGATTATGTTATTTTTTGTAATTTTTTGCTCTATTCTTTTGTCATTTCTTTTGCAGTTGACACCATTATATCGCGCGGCCAAGGTTCGAATGCGCCACCTGTCGGCTACAACTTGCAACAGCAGTGCATCTCCTATGTTTATCATCCGATTTTACTGAAATTTTCAGAAAACGTCCGTTATTTAAAGCTAATTTATTGTATCTATTAACTTTAACCCGAAAATAACGAGTATAGCTTATTTTAAGTTTTTTATGATTTTTGAGGGCGGAAGTGGGCGTGGCCAAATTTTAAAACAAACTTGATCTTCGTGAAACAGATTCAATGTTGTCACCAAATTTGGTAACTCTAGCTCTTATAGTCTCTGAGATCTGTTGTTTCACACGGACGGACAGACGGGCATGGCTAAATCGACTCGGCTGGTGATGCTGATCAAGAATATATATACTTTATAGGGTCGGAGATGCCTCCTTCTGCCTGTTACATACATTCTCGGTTGACACTAACTTATAATACCCTTGTACCCTATGGGTACCGGGTATAATAAAACAGAAGTGTTTTCTGATGTCGGCCCTAGTTTCGAAAATCAGAATCGAAAAGGGTGGCTGGACTGGCACATATTGATTTGGACGTAAAAACATTCGGCAGAAAATCAATATGTGATTTGGATATGGATTGGACGTAAAAACATTCGGCAGAAAATCAATATGTGATTTGGATATGGATATGATTTGGATAATTACCAAAATGCCTATTTAAATATCTTAAACTGCATAATATTACAATATGATGTTGGGGTTACTCATAAATAAAACAACCTTTATGGGGAAGTAAGATTTGTAATATTTTAAGTATGCTTAGCGAAATCGCTAAGCAAAAAGTCAGTGTTTCCGATTTTACACAAATACCCGCTCTAGAGCATGTTGGTTTGGAATTGGATTTCTAAAGCACCCCTGTATATATACTTTATAGGGTCGCATATGTTTTCTTTACTTCGTTGCAAACTTCTGACTAAAATACCCCCTGCAAAGGTTTAAGAGAAAATATACTACAAAAACAATTGATCTCAGCTCTTTAATGCAGCATTTTGCAAATCTTTTTTTGATGCATTCTATTAGTTCTTCATTAATGTCCTACTACTGAGGGAAAAAGTCGATCAGCCCTAAAGCTACGACTCATCCGCGCTAAAATTTAGCAACCAAATACCGCGACCCTTGCGAAATGGAGACAGGCAATGGGAAACATAGCCGTATAACGGGATTAATTAATTTATTTACAATATAATTAAAGAAGATTCAATTATATGGGATCTTGACCATAAAATAAAATAAAAAATATTTAAACAAAATTAAGTCAACATATGTGATTTCACAGGGAAATAGCTAATTAAACAAATACATTTCTTAAATAAAATTCTTTAAATTTCCAAAGCCGCGGGGCCAGATCTGGCAATTTGATATGTAAAGTAAAAAATAAACAAGGAATGTTCAAATATGTTAAGGGAAATCCGAAAATGTTATCAAATATACTTCCGAATGAAAACTAAAATAGTTCTGTATATCAGAGAGCGGTCGACAAAAAAAAACCCTCTCAAATAAAAGAGTTGTTTTTGAAATATAACTAAACTTTAACTAATATAAAACCGTAATCTCTCAAGTTACTTGCATCACCTCCGGGATTTTGTTACAATACTTAAGAATTATGTGGATTATTTACAAGTACGTAGTACTAATTCCACATTATTCACCATTTTATGAAATTAAATTCCTGCAAAAAGGTCTTTTTGGGGAATTTTGTTAAAACGATTTCTTTCGACAATTGATAATCGATAATCGATAATCGATAACCTAATAATCTCGGGAGTGTAGATCAGAAATAAAATAAGAACGCAAAAGAATCAAGCGACATAAACGCGGTAAATTACTGCGAAATACAACAAGTCATTGGTGGTACTTACCCAATTTTTCGCCACAGAAAACACAGTTAGGCGTCTGGGCCCACACTAAAAACCAACCCAGCAGGACCACTCCAAGATGTAGAGGTCGGGAGTAGGAGCGGTGTCGCTTTCTTTCCGGGTGCGGATCCATCACAAAGTTGTCTTCCGAGGGCGCTGATATTGAGAACAGATCAAGGGAAGTCTACTGTGGCGCAACGGACACTTGATTCGTTTAACAATGGATAATGCCAAGGTCTTCGCAGAGGCTTTTAGATTTCCGACTCCAGACTGATTACGAGTTTATTAGGCTCGCTACTTGTTATTGAATCGCAACTGCGATAATATTATAGCCACAGAATGGTGCGAAGATTCAGCATATTTGTGGTGAGAAAGTTCAACTAGCCTGTAATACAAAAAAAAAATTTTTTTTTGGTCTAAATTTTAGTAACAATTTCCTTAAAAAAAAATAATAATAATAAAAATAAACATTACTAGATATGTATAAAATGACATGCCAATTTAACATGTAACCTGCAGTACCTTTCATCAACAATTCATCATAAAATCTTGGGTTTGTTGATGAATCATCAACAACACTCCATTCAAATTACAGATGAAATTAACATGAGCATATCATAGGCTGTCATCAGTCATTACAACAAAAAGAGAAACAGAGTTTTGGGACATAAAATATGTGAGAGTTACTCTGCCGACCAATTATTACCAATACATGCTGACTAGTTTTTATTTACTAAAGGAATACTAATTGTAGATTTACAAAAATATCTTTACACTCTAATTCATTACATTAAAAAATTCATTGCCTAAAAAGCTGAAAAATTACCTACAATTTTAGACCATTTGACCTAAAACGGAAGTAGAGGTACGTGTAGTTATTCCCTAAAATTTGTCCAAAATGACATATCTATAGGTAATGGAAACGGACTTAAGTTTTAGGCAATATTTGTCCAAAACGCCATATTTTTAGGTAATAGAATCTAGCCTAAATTTAAGGCAATAATTGTCCAAAATTAAATTTATTTGAATATTTTCAGATAGTGGAAGCCTAAATTTTTGGCAATGATTGTCCAAATTAAATTATTTTTTAATAATTATGGAAATTTTATAAACACACACAGAGACAATTTTTAAGGAAAAATGGATTTAAAATAAGCAAATACGTACTCAAATAACTACTGAGAACATTTGTTCTTACAAAGATGTGGGTTTTTACTCAGTTCAAGTGCAATTTTTAAGAATACAAATTCTAATTATAAAAGTTTTACTACATTTTTGAGAACTTTTATGATTTAACTAACACAAAAATGTACATAATTTAAGAACGAATAAATTTCAATTTATTACAAAAAGTTCTTAGTTTAATAACAACTCATTCTCAATTATTTGAGAGAGTAAAAAAATTTTGTAAAATTGGATGTAAATGGCCAGTGATGGGAGAGGATCAGGCAGTGTCGACTGTAAATGGCCAGTTTCTGGAACGGATTAGGCAGCAGTCCCGGCTGTAAATGGCATAGCTTCTGTTTGTTAAGATATTAAGGTTAAATGGATATAAATATTATATGAGGTCTACTGGACTGGGACTGGGACTCGAACCGGCGACCGTCTGATAAAGACTCGAGCACTCAAAGCTCTGCACCATGCAAGCAAATCTGAGGATAGCGTCGAAGACTGAAATGCACACATACGCGTGCGACAGTGGAATAGACGAGGAGAGAAGAGAAGGAGCAACTGCGACTCAAAACGGGAGAAGAGAGCGAGACAGAGAAACACCGATGCAAATCGGGGGAGGAGAGGAACTTTGCCGCTCTTCCCCTCTCACCCCTTCTCTTCGAACTTGAGTACAGACGTACTCAATTTAGAGATAAAACCATTTCAATTCAAGAATATTTGTTCTCAATTTTGGTGTGAGTAGTTTTGTATTCATTTTGATTTTTTTTTTGTAAAGTAAAAAGAAAATACTTAAGCCATTTTATTTTTTTAAATCCCTTCTCAAAATGAGAATAGTACGTATTTGAGAACGCGGATTCCCATTTTCCGGATGGCATAATGCTCTCTGTGCAGCTTAATTTGAACTATAATATTGATTTTGTATTAATATAACCATTTTAAATAATAAAAGTGTATAACAAAATGCATACATTGTTTATTTTTACTGTTGCAGTAGAGACTTGCTATTCCGTAGCACAAACATATCTAAGAGTTGGCCGATAACCGTCACTCCAGGCCAGGGCTGTAAGAACCAGTTGGGAATTAAATGCAAACACGCGAGAGTAAACTTTCTAGGCATCCTATTACCTAAAATTTAGGTAACCCATCGCTTAAAAATGGAATTGTTAGCTATGTGTTATTTCCTAAATTTTAGGCCTACAATTCCTAAAATGTATGACCTAAAAATATGGCATTTTAGGCAACATGACCCATTTTAAGGCAATCATTGCTTAAAATGAAATTTTTAGGCAAAGAATCGTCAATTCCTAAAATTTTAGGATTTTTTTTACTGGGTGCAATAACATGAAATTTCTCAAGACCTATTTTTAATTAAATTGTATAGTATTAAAATCGATATTCGTATTGAAGGACTAATAAAACAAGAAACTAAACTTACTTCGGCAAGCTGAAGTTTATACCCTTCCTAATAAATAAATTAAATGATAATCCGATGTCTTAAAAAACAACGAAACCCGACAAAATTGGTCGGATCGTTCCTATGGCAGCTTTAAGATATAGTAATTTGTTATGGTTCAAATTTAAAATGTAAGGCTATAATTAAAGTAAAGGATTATATTCAAAGTTTTAGTCCGATATAGCTAAGAACAACGAAAATTGGCTACTTTGGCATGATCCGATTTTGCACGTTCCGTTCATACATATGTATGAACATATATACTAACTGCAATATAAATAAGACTATTCTGAAAGCTTAAACACGATAGCTCAAAAACTGAGAGACGGACATAGCTAGATCGACTCGTCTGGTTTTTTATATAAACAATAATACCCTGCAAGAGTATATATGTATGTAAAAATAAAATTGTTATTTTTTTTTAAATTATCATGGCCATATTTTCCTGAAAATGAAATTGAAGTGGAGGCACGTCAGAAAATGGTGAATGCCCTGAAGGCAAGTCTGGCAACGCAGGAGACCACGAAATTGCCAGCTGATATCAGGCTCCATGGGGTGCCTTTGAATGAACGCGAAAATGTAAAAACTATGTTCAACGCGCTCTCTTTTCTCTGGGGATTACACCGGCACCACGACTCCCCGATATTTTCCGCTTGAGGCCGTTCAAATGCAAATTATTATTATTGTCAAATTTGAAAAAACTCGTGACAAAATAATGCTGCACAGAGCGGCCGCCGAATTTGGTCGAGTGTACAAGCAACAACTCAGCCTGCATCTACTGGGCTTGTGTTCGTCAGCCCTGATTTATTTGAACGAACAGCTAACAAAACCTTTAAGGGGTTTTTTTTTGTTTCTAAAATTTGTTGTTCATGTTTCAGAAAAGTTTAAGGCTTTGGCTATATCTAAACTCGAACTAGTTCAGAAGTTATAGCGATCTTAAGTGAGCGCTCTTGTACCAGCATACTCATGCAATGTTTTTTATACCCGGTACCCATAGGGTATAAGGGTATTATAAGTTAGTGCCAACCTAAAATGGTTGTAATAGGCAGAAGAAGAAATCTCCGACCCTATACAGTATATATATTCTTGATCGGCGTCCATCTGTCCGTCCGTGTGAAACAACAGATCTCAGAGACTACAAGAGCTAGAGAAAATTTAGTGACAACATGGAAATCTGTTGCATGCAGATCAAGTTTGTTTTAAAATTTGGCCACGCCCCCGATAATAATAAAAGACCGTATATAACCTATAATCATTTTCGGCTTAAAGTAAATATATATAATAAATAAGTAGGCATTTAAGGACGTGTTCTAAAAATTTGAGTAAAATCGGATGATAAACATGGAATTTATTAAACAATAAAATTTCTGTGTATGCTTCTTCTTCTTCTGTGTCATTGGGTTAACATGTTCCTACCGACATATGTATACTTTATGCGGTCGCAGATGTCTCCTTGTGCCTTTTACATAAATGCTCGGCTTGCACGAAGTTAGAATACCCTTGTACCGCCCAGGTATTTTCATACTGAGTATGCTTTGATAGCTGTTGATCTAATTTTGGCACAACTGAAATAAGTTGTATTAACTGAATAAAAAGGGAAACAACAAAAAAGGGCCAATATATATTTTTTTTTTTAATTCTTGGATTTTTGCGGGGCTTGAACTGACCCCTTTCTTGCATAGAAATCGTTTACCCATCAAGGCTATGCCGTATATTACGTAATTGACAGCGATTGTCACATCTAATAGCTTCCACATTTTCTTAATGAAAATACGATTTTTTGTTGTAATAGAGACGCACAAGCAAGTGTGTAATACAGAAAGAGTTTTGTCAAGAAATTACTAAAAATAACAAAAAATAACTTTCATAAACTTGCTTTGTGTACATTATTTTGTAAGGTGAAACTGGCTGTGCAAAGCTCCATATGCCCAAAAAAAGCATTTTAGTTCATGAGCTTATCTTACTTCGTAATTTCTTGGTTATTCTATTTTATTAAAATTGTGCCCGTTTCAATAAAAAAATACATAAATGCATGTGAACATATTTTGTCTGAATACGGTTTACACTAACCCAATGAAAGGTGCTGCTGCTCTAGCTCATGGTTGTGGCTGTACATACACACAAAAAAAAACTATGTGAGATTAAGCTAGAAAAATATTTAGAATACTATGTAAAAAAGTTTTCATGCATTTTTTTGTTGGTTTTCTGTTAAGTGCGTACACACCAAAGAAAAAAAAAGTGTAAAATCAACCTAAACGAGAAAGAAAGCTAACTTCGGTAAACCGAAGTTGGTATACCCTTGCAGTCAGCAATTGGATCATTGAAAATCGAACCATTTTAGTAATGTTGAAAAAACATAGAATTGTGTAAATTTTACATTTTACATGTAGAATTTTACATTTTCATATAAATCAACCGATCGCTTCTATGGCAGTTATATGATATAGTTGTCCGATCTTAAAAAAATGAAAACCGTAATTTTAGAACCATAAAAAACTGCTATATCTCAAAATTTATAGAAATACGTTTAAAAACAGAGAAATTAAATTTTTTTTCATTAATTTCGCCATCATTCCTATAGCAGACAGACGGACAGACAGACGGACAGATAATACCCTCTGCAAGGGTATAAAAATAGTGTCACGAACCAGTTCATAATTCCTTCTTGCAAAATTCAATCCGGTGGCATCCTCCTTACGAAAATGTGGTGATGGAAAATGCACGATCAGAGCCATGGGAGAGTGCGAAAAGATGAGTCGAGAACGAACTAACGAAGAGAGCAGTCTGCGGTTGCAACGAACGGCAACAACGAGAACGCGTCTACTTTTAAAATATCGTTCTACACCCAAAACCATTATTTATTATATTAAATAATTTATTATTAT
Organism: Drosophila rufa; assembly: GCA_018153105.1. Classification (NCBI taxonomy): domain Eukaryota; kingdom Metazoa; phylum Arthropoda; class Insecta; order Diptera; family Drosophilidae; genus Drosophila; species Drosophila rufa. The sequence goes on along the minus strand of JAECXS010000173.1, from coordinate 3,824,097 downwards.
TATTATTATTATTAATTTATTATATTAAGTAATCAACTTAATTTAAGTATTTTCTAATTACGACAATACATTTTCTTCACCATAATCCGCGCTACCCACCCGCCTGACAGACTCCTGACAAATTGACCTATATACGCACATACATGTGTATATTGCACACCACATTTACATATGTGTGTCTGACAATAGTACCATACTATTTTAATGATTTCCACGAATATTGTTTTTGCTTTTCTGCCCAAGTTTGTACACAGCAAAAGTATGTTATATGTTAACCTACTATGAAAAAGAGTAAACAATACTATTTGTCTTTTTTCTCATGTATTTCAAAGAGTACTATTAAACTGTTAACCTACTATGAAAAAGAGTAAACAATACTATTTGTCTTTTTTCTCATGTATTTCAAAGAGTACTATTAAACTAGTACAAATCCCAACATAGAATGTAATATTACTATTATAGGTTAGATTAGGTTAACTCTAACGGCCCTCGCAGGGCCCTGCTTAGGCCAATATGGCCCTTAGTTATCCGAATGGGTGAGTATGAACCTGGCGATAGTTTATATGGTTTCGAAGTCCTTAAGGATCGAGTTGTCTTTCGCGATGGCAAGTAGTTGCCTGGCGTTTTCCTGGATGCATCTTCTAGCGATGCCAGTACCGGGGGCTATCTGATCCTTGCCCGTGATAGAGCGGGGCACTTGCAGATAAGATGCTCCAAGGTTTCCATTGCCTCGGATTCATCCCATTTCCTGCAGTTGCCATTGATAGTGATGCTTAGCTTAACTGCGTGCGTCGCAGCCAGGCAGTATCCTGTGAGTATTCCCACTAACAGTCTGCAATCTGTCCGTGGTAGATGCAGTACTTAGTGGCTGAGTTTATCATTGCGTTCCTTAGACATGATATTCGAGATCCCGGAAGTTGTGGAGTTCCTCCACCTTCTTTTGATTTGCACGTTGGCCCGTCTCTCTAGCTCGCTTTGAAGCGTTCTTAAGCAGACAGACACGTTCTCCATTCTGTCATTCGCCAGCCTGATGCCTTCCTTTGGAAGCTCGTCCGCCGTTACCATCGATGCCCTGGTGGCTGGGAACGCAGTAGATCCGCACTGACCTTGTTGTCCTGAGGATATCTAGTGCCTCCCTGCTCGGCAGTACATTTTTGGAACAGACGACTGACGACTGTATGGATTCTATTGCCGCTTGGCTGTCTACGAATATGTTGACCGTCTCGTATTGGCGGCCAGACTTCTGTCTGGAATATGCTGCATTGGCTCGGTATCCTTTATGACAGCCTTATCTCAAGGTCTGTACAGTATACGAGTATACCCGCTCCTACTCCTCCTTCCATCTTAGAGCCGTCGGTGTAAATGTTGAGGTGTTGATTATGGCCCTGACTGTTTTTTCAGTCGTCCGGTCCCATGAATGTTGGTGTTTTGACACCCGGGTAAGTTCTGGGTATCATGTAGTCAGATATACTGATCATGTCACGACCAATTGAACTATGCTGGAATCCTTGTAGCGACATGTTTCCTGCTGCAACTAGGCGTTGTGCTGCCTTTCCTGCAGTAAGTTGCGCCTGGATATCTATGGGGTCGATTCCGAGTATGGTTTCGAGAGCTTTTGTTGGGGTAGACTTCAGCGCCCCTGATATGCAGAGCAGTGCCTGCCGCTGAGTCTTCTCCATAAGGTTGTCGTATGTCTTCTTTTCCATAGCTTGCCACCACACTAAGACTCCATACAGAAGAGTAGGACGCACCACCGATATGTAAATCCAATGCATTAGAGCAGGTGATAGGCCCCATGTGCAGCTAAGCATCTTCTTGGATGCGAATAGCGCTATGGTGGCCTTTTTCACCCTCTCCATTACATTGGGATTCCATGCTTGCTTGCTGTCTAGTACAATGCCGAGGTATTTGACTTGTGTTTTCGGGGTCAGCATGGTTGAGTTGACTTTCGGGGGGATTCATAGCGATACCTTGTTGAGGTAAAGAGAATGAGATCTGTCTTGTCCGCGTTGATACTGAGTCCTACCTTCTCCGCCCACTCACATATCTCCCTGAGTATTAATTCCATGATAGAGCTGAGAGTCGATGGACAGACTCCCGTAATAATAATGCTTATGTTGTCGCCATAAGCTGTTATTTTTCCTTTCCTTTCCTTTTCCTTCCTTTCGCATCTCTTGATTAGGTCGTCCACCACCATATTCCATAGGAGGGGCGACAGAACTTCACCTTGTGGTGTGCCTCTGTGCGCCCCCTTCACAATGGTAGCGGTGCCCCAATCGGATTGTACCCGCCTACAACTTAGAAGGTTCCTTATCCAGGTTGATGGCAGGATGCGTGCTGGTCGATTCTAGGCGGTCCATTATTGCTTTTGTCTTGACGTTGTTAAATGCTCCGGATATGTCCACAAACACTCCGAGAGAAAATTCCTTATTATGTAGGGCTCTCTCTATAGTGGCTACTAACGAATGCAGTGCAGGTTCTTCTGGTTGGTCGGCATTAGTCTCCCTACATCATTTCTGATGTGTAGGTGCAGCAGCTTTTCGAGTGTTTTTAGTAAAAATGAGGTGAGGCTTATCGGTCTGTAGTCCTTGGGGCTCATGTGGCTGCACTTTCCTGCAGAAAGACAATCCGAGAGATCTTCCATTGGATAGGGATATAGCCCGTGCTTAGACAAGCTGTGTATATTGCGGAAAGACATGGGGTGATCTCATTTTTGGTCACCTGTAGCATGGCTGGAAATATTCCGTCTAGTCCTGGTGCTTTTATACCCGCAAAGGAGTCTATAGCCCAGTGGATTCTTCTAGAGGATATTAGATCAGTTGGGGGTTTTCAATCCCAGTTGCTAGGACCTGGTGCTCATTGGCATCGGAGACCTCCGTGCATCCTGGGAAATGTGCTTTCATTAGTGCTGTTAGGGCCTCTTCGCTGCCCTCAGTCCACTGTCCGTCGTCGCGTTTAAGCTGACATTGTACGGTAGGTTGGTTTGCCAACAACTTCGTGAGTCTAGCCGTTTCCGGGACCGTCTCGATATCGGAGCAGAAGCGTCTCCACGAGCTTCTTTTCGACTTGCGTAGTTGTTTCTTGTATTCTCTAAGTAGGGTTTTGTATTCTTCGTTGATGACGTCATCTTTCGCCTGCTTGACGATTCGGAGGTTATTTCTTTATTTTGATAGGTCCTTGTTCCACCAGGGTGGCTTGGTCCTCTTTTTAGTTTTCGATACTGGGCATGATGCATGATACGCATCTAGTAATTCCTTGGAAAGGGTCTCTAGGAACGTTTCTATGTCTACCGCGGATTTTACTACTCGCGGACGTGTGGCGAGTCTCGTCGTGATTTTATTTTTAAACTTTTCCCAGTTTGTACTCCGGGGGTTTCTATAGACTGTCAGCTTTGGCGAATGTTCGAATTCGTATTCGAAATGGATGTACTTGTGGTCTAAGAAGGATGGTCTTTCGAGGACTCTCCATCCTGATAGCATAGTACTTTGTCCTGTGAAGAGTGTTATGTCTAGTACATTTGATGAAGTGGGGCCTACGTTTTACGCCACATTTTCTATAGATAAGTTGGTTGATAGTATAAATTCTAAGAGTGTTTCACCTCTGTCGTTGATATCGGGGCGCCCCCACACGCTATGATGTGCGTTGGTGTCTGCACCCACGAGCAGCTGCTGGTCTTTCGGGCCGGATTCTAATAGGCTCCTGAGTTCCTGCGGTGGAGCTGTCCTGTCGTGTGCCATGTAGCTGGAAGCTACCAAAAAGCGCTTCTTCTCGGTCTGTAGCATCACCACAGTCAGGTCGTCAGAGCCGTAATGAGACATAAGGTTAGCGTGGATGCCCTTGCACAGTAGTCGCGCCCATAGGACAAAATTCAAAAAATCATAACAACAAAAATTTGCGAAAAGTAACCAAATCGCCTCTAAAATGACCAAACTTGTTCATAGCAAACCGGTTTTTTCTAGATATCTAACGGTACTTTCTAAAAATAGAATTGAAGCTGTGAATACGTGTTTATTTGCAAAGCGCAGCTGCACGCATCGCGAATATTTAACAACAAAAGCGAACTTCAAAGTGTTCAGTCAACTAATTACGCTGCTCAATTTAAATTATAAAAATGGATTTTGAAGTTAAAGGTATTATTTTTAAGTTTCATTATTAATAAAAACTAACTTGTGCTATCGTTATTTTGAATTAATTCTTTACTTTATTATATTTTTAGTATCTTTTGTATTCGCCTTGTTTACTAAAAGTTTTAACTTAATATCTTAAGGTATAAAAGATGTGCAGATTTGCAGATGTGTGCATAATCAACCATATACAAACATCGTCTCGTTTTTTCTTCAAGGTCAAAGCAGCTTTTTTGCATTCAACTAAAAGACGAGGAATTGCTGAGCTTTCAATAACTAATGAATCTGCAGCTTGTGACTTACGATCGTGCAACTTTCAATAAAATGCAATGTGTAGCAAAGCTAACATCGATGAAATCCTATCGCTTCTTATGGAGGCAAACTTGACCAAGCATCAATGTTTTCTTATTCGAAGCTATGTGAACTCAAAGACCTCCTGTGACATTTTTCCAAACTACGGTCAACTGTTAAAGGCTAAGAAATTAACCTATCCAGACAAAATAACTGTAAGTGAATCAAAAGCTGAAGTCGAGTTACAGAGCTTGGTTGACCACACTGCGAGGAGGATTGTAAAACTTCAGCATGTTCTTGAAAGCGTTGGAAGTGATTGCTCCGATAACCTTATTTTAATTGGAAAATGGGGACTTGACGGCAGCACTGGACATTCAGAATACAAACAGAAAGTCTGCAATAAGGATTTGAGCGATTCCAGTCTTTTTATGACATCATATGTGCCATTACAACTTAAAACCATGGAAAATGTTCCAAAAGATGAAAAAATAATTTTGAAGAATCTGCGACCTTCGTCTACACGATACTGCTGACCATTAAGATTGCAATTTGCAAAAGAAACGGCTCAATTAGCTGAAGACGAAAAAAAGTATTTCAAAGATAAGATTGAAGTGTTGAATGCCACGCCATGTAATGTGTCTGGTAAAGAAATTAAAATTAAACACAGTTTGCAGTTGACCATGATTGATGGAAAAATTTGTAGTGCTCTAAGTCACACGTTATCTTCTAAGTGCTACATATGTGAGGCAAAGCCGAGAGAAATGAACGATTTAGAAAATTTTTTGAAAAAGAAGGTTCATGAATCACACTTTGAGTTTGGATTGTCTCCAATAACACTCCTATATTCCTTTTTTTTAATACTTTTTTGTATCGTACAGACTCGACCTGAAGAGCTGTAGAGTTAATACCCCAGAAGGAAAACAAGTACTTTCGACAAGGAAATCCAAAATGCAGAATGATTTTCGCATACGAATGGGAATTATTGTGGATAAACCTAGGAGTGGAGGAAGTGGCACGTCAAATGATGGCAATACGGCCAGAGCGTTTTTTCTAAATCCGAAATTAGCAGCAGAAATACGGGTATTGATGAAGACATTATAATCCGGTGTTCAATATTGCTGCAGTGTTTGCCATCAGGCTATAAAATCAATGCGCCAAAATTTGGAGAATATGCACTTTATACTGCCAGAAAGCTGATTAGCTTGTATCCATGGTACTATCTTCCACCATCCGTACACAAAATTTTAGTTCATGCTCCAGATGTCATAAATTATGCACTTGTGCCGATTGGAGAATTATTAGTAGGAGCTGCAGAGTCAAAAAATAAGGACATAAAATGTTTACAAGACAGCACACCAGGAAGACTTCTCGGATTGACACAAACACAGATTTGATGCACAGATTACTTCTGAGCTCAGATCCTTATGTTACTGGCCAAAGAAAGCTCCCACATTCAAAAAAGTCAGTTTTATCAGCATCAGCATTTGAACTACTCGATTCCTTAAATTAAATATATCTTGTTATCATTTAATTTTTAAAATTTTGTTTCCTTTTGCTATAATTTTTATTTTCGTTTATTATTATTGCTATATTTTTTTTTCATGTAATTTACACATAATAATCCAAACTAACGGATTAATATTGGTGGGCGGTTAATAAACCACGCCTCTACCTTTTAAAATAAAAAAGTTTGAAACTGAAAATAGCAACGCGTTTGAAATTTGTAAAAAAAATGTATGTAAAAATTTTTTTTTGCTATAATTAAAATATTTGTATAGAATTTTGGGGAAAATTTCGTAACTATACAGGCCCAACCACTGTGCCTTGCTCCATGGCAATCAGGAGTTCCGTTGATGTGACTTTGCTCTTATGGAGGTTGAGCTGCAGTACCTCAATGGAATGGGCACTCTGCTCACCTCCCGACGGGTTGACTATAGTTGTCAGGTCACCGTCCTCCTCTTCATCAGAGCCTTCGAGTGTTAAATCCTGGGCGGCGTCTACAATGGTATCCAAACCTAAGTCCTTCGCCACCTCGCCTGCCTGCAGGGTGTGTGCGTACTTGTCTGCGGGGTGGCACTTTTTGAGGCGCAGGTCAACACTACCCATGCCCCATGCCCGTATCATGGGTACAGCACATCCTCGGCCTCCTTGCTGATCTGAAGGATCACGCATTGGCGCCCCTCATTAGGTAATGGACTCCCAATGTGGAGGATCCTCCAGTCTGCCGTCGCGATGTCCAGGTTCTGTCGCTGTAGCAGCTTCAGCGCACGGTCCTCCTGGATTGCGATGGAGAAGAGTACCTTCGCCTTTGGAATTGATGGGATTAACTCCCTGTCCACCACCTCCAGCTTGGCCCCCTCCCACAAAGCTTCCAACTGGCCAACCGTTTGCGTCAGCCACTTCCGAGTCGGGTCGTCCATGCACTTCAAGATTTTGATCCCATTCAGCCACCATCAAATGTGGGCATGGGAGCCTTGGGGTCTTCCACGATCAAATGTCGTTTGGTCACCTCACTGATCTTCGTCTTCTTCCTCGTCGGTTTTGTGCTGGGTAGGCCTCCTTGGGCCCGCTTTTCCGTTTGCTCACCGGAGCGTCTTTAGCGGCGCTCTGCGGGAGTTTTGCAAGGTGTAGCCGGCTTTCCTCAATCATTTGCTCTTCCCAAGCCAGCCTTGTACTGCGCCTTCGCCTTCATCCCCTTGCTTGAGCGCTTCGGCCCGTCCCTGCGCAGGGAGCAGGTGCCTGGCTTTGGCGAGCGGAGAAGTCTCTCCTCGTCTTCGGGCGTAAGCTGCACGCTCTCCACGCCCATGTCTGTCTCGACGACGCCACCTGTGCGGCTTAGCTTGCCCAGCGGTGTTTTTGTAGTACTGGCAATAGCGTTGCAACTGGTATGTCCTGCTCCCGCCATAGCAGAGGTGTGACCGCTGGCGACACGCAGAGAGGATTGCTCCTCGCCGTGTCCGCCGGTGGTAGCAGTCACGCTTCCCACCGACATTTGGGCAGACATCCCCGCCCCGGTTTCGTTTCTTTTGCCGTTCATACTGGATTATTTTACGGGGGACCACCCACTTGCGTTTTAAGCCTACCGCCAGGCCCCTCCAACCATGGCTACTGATTCACTTCCTCCTCCGGCATTGGAGGAGCCTTAGCTAGACACTGCATTACCCAATGCCAAGTCGGCACCCTCGTGGAGGTTTCAGTTGGAGATAAATCCTCCAGCCAGCCACTATTATAAATTTTAATAAAACCATTTTTTGTTTTTCTTTTGACGAAAATAATAATAGTAAAAATACTATTAAAATAGGTGTTAATTTTGTTTATTATAATAAAGAATTTAGCCATTCTTGTCAATGTTTCTTTTGTAAAATAGCAAAAAAAAATATATATATACTATAAGAGAAAAAAAATAAATAAATACCTAAATTATGGTTTCTTAAGCTTACGCTTGGAGTGAGCTTGGACAAACTTCCCAATTATGTATTTAAGTACTAGACTCTCGTGTTTGGTTTACCTCCGTGGTCCAGTTGGTTGGGCGGCTGGTGTATAAGTTCTAAGACCCCGGTTCGATTCTAGGTCGTGGAGTTGGTTCTTAAATGTACGTATCCAATTAATATGATTTCTATACTGCTTATATGATTAAATAACAAATTGTAACCCTATAAATACAGAATTGTTTAGCTGAAACAAAAACTTAATAAAATAATGTAAAGAATTAAAAAATTTAATCCTAATAGGGGAATGTTGAATCTATAAATGAATAAACTAATATTCCTCTAGTAAATGCAACATTTTTTATAGTCAACATACTATTATTTTGGAATTCTACTATTAATTAGTAAAACAACTATTTTTCCTGTGTAACCTACTAGTTTATGGCAACCTTACTATTTGGGGTAAGTTAACTATTTTTCTTAGGTTGTCGCGGTTTTAACAATAAAATTGTTGATTCTACATAGTTTTTCTTTTTTTTTTTGTGTACAAGTAAAATAAGTGTCGATAAGAAGAGCGCTCATGTTTCTCTGTTGCTACGTATACGATTTATTTATTATATCTTTACCGTTAATATATATACCCAGGCTATGAAAGAAGTTATTTTAAAAGTTAAATGTACGAAACATCGATACTATCAAATTTTTGCTTAAAAAACCTCGAGAATATCGAATTTCTGGACTGTCGTAATGTTACCAAATCTGTTTCTATAAATAATAAGTTTTCACAGTTTTCGGATGACACATTTTTTAATCCCAGTTCGGAAAAGTAGAAAAAAGTTAAAACTGATCTTAATTCATCAGCATCATCCCATTCGTCGTCTTCTTCAATCGATACCGGTTTGTCTATTGCTAACCAACACAATTTACGTAACGTATGTTTCGAGAACAGAAAATCTGTTATATTGCGCCCATGCAACTACGTTTCTATTTGTGGCAAATGCTGGGAAAAGATTGTTGTCAAACATGAAAATGAAAATTTCCATGAAGATAGAAATTAAAATTCTGTCCAACCTGTAACCAAGCTGTGAAAGAGCCAATATGCGATATAGTTATTTTTATATAAATGGTCGAATTGAGGGAAATATTTTTTGTGGTTCAGCTTTATAAATGAACTCCTTTTAAACGAATATAGATTTTTTCATGGAAGTCAATTTTTTTAAATAACGAGAAAGAACTTTTAACTTTTAACTTTCTTGGCGTTATATCTCCACTTAATACCGGGCGGACATATGTCGTTCTTGAAACGACATACTTCCGCGCGGAAACATGTCGATTTAAAACGTCATATGCCAGCGCGGAGACATGACGCCAAGCTCCGCGCAGAGATATGATGCCAAGCTAAATTCAGGGCGGACATGTGTCGTTTCCAAAACGACTTATCTCTGCACGGAGTTCTGCGTCATATCTCCGCGCGGATTTTTACGGATGTATGGTCGGAGATATGTCGCGCGGACTTATGTCGTTACCCCATCATATAGTATGTACCATTTTAAAGTGCCTTTTTTTACTGTTGGACGTTGATGGACTACGGTCAGTACACTCAAGTGGCGCTTCGAAATCAAGCACGTGCTTGTTAGGGTTAGGTGTTAATAGGCGCGAAAGAAAAGAAGAAGTAAAATAATTCGAGAAAACTACCCTACACCATATGGACTACTAGCGCTCAGCTCGATTGCTATCTTGTATGTGTACCAAGTGGGTTAAGATTAATGTTTTTAGTTTAGGAAGGCCCCAAAAGGTCGGTGCTTTCCCCGTCACCACGGATCAGGTTATACATAAAGACAGTGCCTAGCATCGTCCTACGGTTTGCTAAGGAAGGTAGGTTAATTAGGAGAAGTCTACTAGAACAAGATGGCAACCTAAGGTTGGCAACCAGTTTAAGCCACGAATAGCGAAATGTAAAAAGTTTTTTTGAACTGACTCAATGCGTTTGTTGTTGACGTCCCATTAGGGACTCCAATCGCAAGATCAATATTCTAAATTAGGACGAACTAACGAAATTTATAAATTCTTCGTGACGTAGGGGTCATCGAATTCCTTCGACCACCATTTAATAAATCCAACACATCCCTTTATTCACATTGCACGAAATATGGCCAATAAACTGCAGTTTAGGACCTATGCGGGTATCCAAATCGACAACTAGAGTGCTCCTTTGAAAAGAGCAGCAGTTCAGCGTATAAGTCGCAAGCTTGGGAGAGACACGTAAGAATGTCATCAGCTTGCATTTGGAGCCATTTTGAAAAGTTATTAAGATCTGTTTGTAAATCCGACTGCCTAGCCCCGTCCTTGTATTACAGAATTTAAAGTCGTCAGCGTATATGAGTACTCTTGAGTTAGTCAAAACTTTAAGCAAGTCGTTAATAAATAATGTAAAAGTAAGGGACCCAGGTGGCTCCCTTGGACACCATAGGTCACCCGGAGAACATTCGACAAGTTGTTATTAAAGAGGACCTGATGCGTCCTGCCATTAAGATAACTTGAGATCCACCTAAGATGATCGAGAGGAAAACCCATTAGGTCGAGTTTTCTGACAAGAAGATAATGATTAACGGAATCAAATGCTTTACTGAAATTAGTATGTCAGCGTATGATTTCTTCCAAATAAGGGGAAATTGGGATGGTTCTAAGGATAAGGTAAAGCACAATCGTTTAGGTACCGGGTATCTCAAAGTCGAGCACACTCGACTGTAGCTTTCTTACTGGTTTATTTATAAATTATAAAGAATAAAAATATTCGAATTTTTATAATGTAAAGCGATGGTTGATTATAATGTAGAGCGATCGGGCCGCGTTACTCTTTGTTAAACCTAGTACTTTGATCAACGGAAAGCGTTTCTGAGTCCAAACGAGAGGTCAATACTCTCACTCTCTAGCACTGCTTAGAAACAGTTTTCGTAGTACTTGACTTAACTTTTAATGTTGTTTTCAGTTTCTCAATTCTCAGTAGAATAGAACAAGATTGAACATATTGATGATAACAGTTATTTCATGAAATAACTCTATCAGGTGTGCTCCGGATTTACTTTCACAAGATTTTCTCGTTTTTGATTTCGAAAAATCGGTGCTTTCACTTTTCACTTCCACAAGATTTTCCTATTGATGTATATTTCACGTCTTCAACAGGTCATTGAAGTTCGTATTTACTTTTGAAATAAATAATAATGCGGTGGGCAAATACAACTTTTGTTTTGGTTGCCAGGGCTGCCGTACTGTTGGTGGAACGAAACAATCAATCGAAAACGAGAAAATCTTATGAAAGTGAAAACCGGAGCTTGCCTGAATGATTTAAAAACAGAATTTAACCGTTTCCTTTCCCGGCATTTTGACTTTGTTTGAACGAATATCGTATACTGGCTGGTGAAACAGCCTGAGATAGGAAGATCAAATTGGACAAATTGGTGGTGGAATATTTTGAGAAAATTTGGTACAGCAAACTTATATATACCATCATGGACGGTCGACGGTAGATGGTCTGTAGTGTGAATTGACTATAAAGCCTAGTACACAGCAGCGCTAAACTCTCCGCTAGCTAAAGAAGTCTCATATTTCTAATGGGCCCACTCTCATCGCACTCATTTGGTTGCTAAATTTTAGCTCTGCTGAGTAGCGTAAACGTAAGTTTCTGGTAAAAACAATAATGAAAACCTGACGCCGCTTGTACAATGTTGAAAAACTGAAAAGAGAACGCGAGAAGTGCGATTAACGGAACATTTTTGCCATCCTCTATGGCCTTTTGAAAAACTCTATTTACGTGTATGTGTATACAAGACGAAAGAATGGGTTCTCCCTAGCGAAATTTTAATTACTTTAATTTTAGTTTCAACAAGATTTGTTAGCTACAATTTATTGATTTTTATATGGATTAAAGTCTGTGTGTTCGCGATTCAATTAAGACATTTTCCACTGTCTTGGTCTAAGACTTGAAAAAAAAATTGTTTTAAATTTTTTTTTTTATTATTAACTAAAAAAAACTTCATTTAATCTTAAAAATGTATAAAAAAAAATACAAAATTTATGTCAATTCTTTATTCTGATTTTTCGTGTGTTGTATTTTTATTATTAGTAATTTGCGCCAACTCTTTTACCAAGGAGATCATCAGTGAACTTTGATGCCGATCGAGCTTCAACATTAAATTCGTCATTGTATACTAGTGCCTTGCTGAATCTGTAAGGCCCTATGCATTAACATCGGCCGCGGGGGGAGTTTTATTTCCCCTTCCTCTGTGTGCTTTTTCTGGACTTGTTCCGTTAGACCTCCCATCGGATATTACTCAGGAACGGTTTGTTGGTTTTTAGCATATATCTTATTCATTGCATACATTTGGGATGGGCTGATTTTCCATTATTCTAATTTTTTATTCTGATTTTCAAGACAAAATTATGTTTAACAAAGAAAATGTTTGGCTTATCATTTGAGTGTTCGCAAGATTGATTTGATGATTTAAAATTAGTGATACTTTGTTACATTTGGAAGTGAGGTCTTAAATTAAGGGTACATTATTCCTTTTTAAAACAGATTTTTTTTATCTGACTGTTCCTTTCAAATTTTATGTGTCTTGCATTTCTTTACATGCAGCCGAGGACCACTTCCGTATTTTATTTGTCCGCGAGGCATGTTTTTTGCCAATTAAAAAAAAAATGCTGATATCCATCGAGGCTAGATCAATTATATGTTTACGTAAACTTATGGGTTCTTTTAACCGGTTCGAGGTTCGAGAAGGGGGGAGTTACAAAAATACAAAGAAAAAAAATGTTTTTGGGAAATGCCAGTTTCCGTATCAGCAAATACTCAATGCTAAGGCAATTGTAAAAGCAACCACCAAATAAACAAGTAGGAAAGCTACAGTCGAGTGTGAACAAATGTGAGATATCCGGAACCCAAAAAATGTGGGAAATTAAAACACACAAACATGGAAAATACAAAATATTTGAAAATCGACCCATTGGAACTGCCACCACAGAAGAAGATGCATAAAAAGAAAGTTTATTGCCTAATAACTTCAAAGTTTATTATCCGATTTAACTTAAATTTTCAGAAGCGTCCCCACAAGTCTACACCCAAAAAAAAAATTAATTCCCATTTAATACTACTTTGACAACAATAAGAAACCATTGAGTTAAAAAAAAAACCTTTTAATAAAATGCTTATCAGTTTGATACTTTGGAAGTATCAAAATTATACTTTTGAAATTATCAATTTGATACTACACAATATCAATATGATACTACCTGTCATCAAATTTATAGTTTCTATTCGATACTAAGGTGCGTTTCAGAATGATAAGACACTCATAAAATTAGACTTTCAGTTTCTTTTAAGACAAGCTTAAGCTTTCCGAAATTTTTGTTGTTGTCATTACTATATCGAATACAGTGTTCTCTTATAAAAAAAGAACGGTTATTGAAGCTTTATCTTGTTTAGCGACCTTAAACCATTACTTTTTGCTTGGAAAGTGCTTTTTTGTTGGTCTTTCGTTTCATAATGATAAGACACTACTAATAAATAAGTTTTCACGTTGTAACCTGAAGATTTTATACCCTTGCAGGGTATTATAATTTTACAACGTAGTGATGGAAGCATCTCCGACCTTATAAAGTATAAATATTCTTGATCACCATCACCAGCCGTGTCGATTTAGCGATGTCAGTCTGTCTGTCCGTTTTTCCGTCTGTACATCTGTCCGTCTGTCTGTCTGTCCGTTGCTACGCAAACTAGTCTCTCAGTTTTGCAGCTTTCTGAATGAAACTTTGCAGATAGTCTTCTTCCTAGAGATAGTCTAGATAGTCTTCTTCTAGATTTAGATTTAGATTTAGATTTATTTTATTTAGTATCCTGACGCTACAAGTAGCGTTCATAACTTATTAAAGATATCTTAATATTAAGAAGATTTATTTGACTTATTTAGAGAACACTTATTTTTACAAAGAGTTCCTCAAATTGTGATTTCATGTGAAAAAAAGCTAAAAGCCCCAAAAAAGTTGGTTTGTTTTTGAGGTTATGTATATATGTATATATATGTATATGTGTAATTAACTTTTAAATTTTTATTTTATTGCCAATGAAATTTGCAACCAAATGAGGTATGACTCATTCGTAACATTTTTTTTTAATATGATAAACTTAAAATAAAGGTATATAACCTCAAAAATATTCCAATTTTGTTGAGCCTTTCAGCTTTTTTGCACATGAAATCACAATTTGAGGAACTCTTTGTAAAAAGAAGTGTTCTCTACCAGTAATCCGACCAATTTCCCGAAGCGTTTTGCCCTCATTACGAAGTTTCCTCAGATCAAGATCAATACTTTTGTGTTTTGTCTTCATTCTAAAATTTCACGTGTTGTCACAAGATAACTGTACAAAAATGATAAGCAAACAATGATAATAAATGTAAATATTAATCAAAGTTAAAAAATACACCAAAATTCATTTTTCCCATTTTATTTGAATTTTTAATGAAATGTGTCTTATGATTGACAATGGCCGTAATGTGACTCGTTTTCTCAAAACGCGTTGCAAAATTAATAACTTTTGATCTATTGAAGGTATCTACTTAATTTTTTTTATATAATAATTTACAAATCTCCACAATTTTTTAGGTAGTACGTTTTTTAGGTTACGCCCACCAAAACAGGTGTAATTTATTCGGTAAACTGAAACTTTTGATTTTTTACTAAAAAAATACATTTTTCATAGGAATCAATGAAGTTAAAAATTGAAAATGATTAAACATAGACAAAAAAAAAAATTTTTGCAACTTGAAACTATACTTTCTGCTGCCTTGCCGTTTTTCATACTGCCCGACTACAAAGTGGCACTTCTCGAAATGCGCACAATTGTAGCAATAGTTTTTTTTAAGTTTGTTAGTTGAATATCTCCACTAATTTTTAGTATTATCTAAAGCTCGGCGAAATATGGATTTTTTTTTTATTTTCCACTAAAAATTTTAAATAGGGAAAAAAAGACTTTATTTTAAAAAATCTAAATAAAATAGAAGTACGAACAAAAATTTCCATTTTCTTTTTAATTCAGGTTTAAAATTGGTTCCTTAAAGCAGAAAAATATTTCTTTGAGCTTAACTACTTTTTTAGAAAAATTAATTCAAATCTGTCAAATTAGCGAGTTTTTTACCTTTTTGCAACTACAGAAAAATTGTCAAACTTTGAACCACAATTATAAATATTAAACAAATTTTGTAAATTATAAAATTTTGGTTTTGAATAGCTTGAACAATTCCTAATTGAATGGTATCAAAAGATTTGCTAAATTCAACAACGCGAAATCCGACTTTTGCAACGGGTTTTCGTAAAATAAGCCACAGTGCGCCGAAAGAAAGATATGCTTACAGTTGTATATTTTGCAATGTTATGCGATTCTTCACTACCTGTAATACCTACAGTTGGCTAAAACAGGATGTAATATTGTTAACAGCCTATCTGAAAGACAAATAAACATAAGGGAACATAAACTTAAGCATTTGCCTGACATTATCCATATGCGAAAGAGTTTAAAATTTGACTAAATTAATTTTGTGTAACAAATTAAAAAAATAGTAATATAAACACACATAAAAAAAGTTCTTGATAAAAACCAGGATGTGAACCCGCTGTTCTTGTAAATACATGACTTGACGACTAATTAACGCCGTAAGCTACGGAGCAGTTGGGAGAAACGAAAAAAATTAAGCATACGAGTGTAAACCGATTTGCATACAAAATCCGATTTATTCAGGCATCAATAAAAATCTCTAACGCGATCCCACCAAACGCGTTTCGGTTTCGAATATTCGGAAAACACTTAAATAGCGTTTTTAAAGATTTTTTGTTGCTCATGTTAAAGTTCGTTATTTTTTTAAATACCTAGGTATACCTAATTAAAAATCCATTCAGAAGTTATGGGCGCGAGAAATCGATTCTTTTCCGGTTTTCCAGTCAAAGTAGCGGGTAACTCAAAAATTATATCAACTTAAAAACAAATATTTTAAAACGTTTTTTCAAATTAAAAATATTTTAAATTTCCTTTGATGGTATCTACATATATTTGTATGTATATATGTATAGTGCATGTAAAATGTTAGGTATATGGGGTCTTTGCTACTAATTTTAATATGTAATATATCGAGAAATCGAATTTTCCCAGACATGTGTTATATACCAAAAGTTGAGCAATCTCAAGTGCTATATGTCCTTGATGCTAATGTTTTTAATATTATTGGAAAGCTGTTTCCATAATTATAATTTAATAGCATTTATAAGAAAGTAGAGACCCTTCCCGGCTTTGCACGGATGAATTCTCATCGTTGCTGAATCAAAATATCACTTGAAATTTCTTCTATAGAGTTGCAGAATTAGTAACTTGACAAAGGTACAAAGGTGTTGTAAATAAAACCTTGCATAGTTCTCAGTTGTGGAAAG
Source organism: Drosophila rufa (assembly GCA_018153105.1). Taxonomy (NCBI): domain Eukaryota; kingdom Metazoa; phylum Arthropoda; class Insecta; order Diptera; family Drosophilidae; genus Drosophila; species Drosophila rufa. The sequence goes on along the minus strand of JAECXS010000173.1, from coordinate 3,807,782 downwards.
GATGTCGGGCCTTTTTCAATATTCAGTAAGATTCTCAGACAAAAGTATTCGCTGTTGTTGATGAATAACGTACACCGTCCAAGAGCATCCGTTTTTATACCCTTGCAGAGGGTATTATAATTTTGACCAGATGTTTGCAACGCAGTGAAGGAGGCATCTCCGACCCCATAAAGTATATATATTCCTGATCAGCATCACCAGCCGAGTCGATCTGTCCGTCTGTCCGTCTGTCTGTCTGTCTGTCCGTCTGTCCGTCTGTCTGTCTGTCCGTCTGTCGGTTTCTACGCGAACTAGTCTCAGCATAGTCTTATTTCTTTAGCACGCAGTATATATGTCGGAACGACCGAAATCGGATTACTATATCCTATAGCTGCCATAGGAATGATGGCGAAATTAATGTAAAAAAAATTTTAACTTCTCTGTTTTTCAACGTATTTTTATAAATTTTGAGATATAGCAGATTTTAATGCTTCTTGAATTACGGTTTTAATTTCATTAAGATCGGACCACTATAGCATAAAGCTGCCATAGAAGCGATCGGTTGATTTATATGAAAATGTAAAATTCTACATGTAAAATGTACAAAATTCTATATTTTTTCAACATTACTAAAATGGTTCGATTTTCAATGATCCAATTGCAGACTGCAAGGGTATACCAACTTCGGTTTACTGAAGTTAGCTTTCTTTCTCGTTTTTCTTACTCGAGGGAAACCCTTGTTTTTGCCTTTGAAAGGCTTTTGAACTCTGGTTCAATGGATAGTAAGCTGGTAAGTAAGCTCTATCACTCTGCCCGGCTGTCCACTTCGAATGATAAAATCCTCCACACTGCTTCAGAGCTGCAGATATAACGTCTTAACTTCTGCAATAAATGCAAATAAATAAAACTTGCAACCTGTAAAAGGCTGCCGTCTTTTTCAATGTTCAGTATTCTTGGACGACCGGGTCTGAATATTTAATTTACTTGTTGAGTCGTTGATTACTTACGACATCAAATAGAGAACCTCTAATTATCAGTGTCCCTCCACTATATTATGAATAAACAGTATCCTATTTCCGTCTCCTGCCTTTAAGCTACCTACCCACCAATTTTTAGACATATCGGTACAGCCGTTCTTGAGTTATAAATAGTGTAACAACTACGCGACTTTCTTTTATATACATATATATGTATATAACACCAGTTTACAAAATAAAATAAATGCTCCAAGCCTGTTGATGCGAAGTTCTGGTAGAGTTGCATCCCCAGACCAAAAACTTGGTTTTACATTTTTTTTCTAGGGATTTTTCTACAACGCCTTATATGGTCTGTTAAGATAAAAATTAAATAATCGCCTTTATATATATACATAGACAATGTATTAATTTGTTTTTGGTCATTGGTACAATTAAGGGGTTATGCGTTCTTTATGGGTTCGTTTAAATTTTCGCTAAATAAATAGTTAAGGCATAATGAATCCCGCCGCCCTTGAAATGATAAAAACCGATTTCCCAATTTAATGAATAGGTTAAGATCTTGACCACATCTCAACTAAAATTCAGGAGTAATATCGATTTGAAGGGGCGCTCTTGTACAGAATACTCCTGCTATATTTTTTCTGCAGAAAAAATATTTGTTTTTATACCACGCATAACCCCTTAATGGTACCAATGACCCAAATCAAATTAATAAATTGTCTATGTATGTATATAAAGGCGATTATTTAATTTTTATCTTACTTCAACTTAATTTTGTAAGTTTTTGTTTATTTAACAAAACGTACCTTTTTTGTCATAGCTAAATCCGACTGTTCATCACATCTAGCTAAGTTTACAGACCATCTAAAGGCGTTGTCCAACACTGTATCTTTAGTCTAGTAGACATCCAGCCAAATTTTTTTTTTAATTTCTCCATTTACTTAATTTTGAAAATCCACGATAAATCTATTTTTCAACAGATTTCTGGAGTTGTGGGCCTGTTTGATACTTTGGGTGATCAACACGTTTTGATTTTCCAACGGATTTTTTTTCGAGTTTTTAGGATGCTAAAAAAAAACGGATTGAAATTTACACTTTTTTCATGTTTACACACTAAGTACTTATCCAATATACATAAAATGTATTAAAAACGAAAGGTTAGGTAATGACCTGTAAAATAAAACATTCGACGGCTACAGTTGTTGGCTACAACTCGAGCTATGAAATGATAAACGTAAAATGAGCAGATTTGTTTTGTGTAAAACTTTAAAAAATCTTAAAAAAAAAACGTGCTTATAGAAAACAAATTGAAAGCCATTTTCGTGATCTGAGTATTCAACTTTACCAGAAATTCGCATCAACAGGCTTGGAGCATTTTGAGTGTAAACTAGTGTAATGAATGTGCCAAAAAGAAACTGCACACTTTTAAACGTTATAAGCTCTCAGTGGGAGCTTTTGATCATGCCGTGCAATGCACCGTTAGAAATCTCTATTAACTCTGCGTTTTTTACACATTACACAATGCCACGAATTGAAGAGCAAGTTCGCAAGAAAATTGTGCACAATTACTGTAGCGAAAATGGTGTGTCGTACGGAAAATACCAATTTTAAAACAAACTTGATCTGCGTGCAACAGATTCCAATGTTGTCACCAAATTTGGTAACTCTAGCTCTTATAGTCTCTGAGATCTGTTGTTTCACACGGACGGACAGACGGACAGACGGACATGGCTAAATCGACTCGGCTGGTGGTGCTGATCAAGAATATATATACTTTATGGGGTCGGAGATGCCTCCTTCTGCCTGTTACATGCATTCTCTATGGGTACCGGGTATAAACATTATAATGAAATTTGGAGAGACATGTTCTATAAAAAATTTGCCAAAAAACTGGAAAAAAAGGTCCACAGGATGAAAGTGTTGAAAAGAAGATTCTATAATTACCTCACAAAGATCCCACGCTGTCTTTTCAAGATGAGATGAGAAAGCCAATACTAGTATAAGTATAGTTCAACGAAAGTGTTATTATGGACGACGAAACATATGTTAAAGGGGACTCAAAAACTTTACCGCCCCCAATTTTATACAAAAACTAAAGGTGGGATAGTTGACGACTCAGTGTCCAAAATTGAAGTGGATAAATTTGGATAGAAAGAGCTGATATGGCAGGCCATTTGCACCTGTGGCTTAAAAACAAGCCCATTTTCACAAAGGGCACAGTTAACGCTGACGTTAATCAGAAAGAGAGTTTAAATAAAAGGCTAATACCTTTTTATAAAAAACACAATGTGTCGAAAATATTTTGGCATGATCTAGCGTTAGCGCACTATGCCCTTTAAATATTGGTGTAAATTTGTGTCAAAAGAGGAGAACCCACCAAATTGCCAGAGCTTCGTCCCATTGAGAGATATGGGCCATTGTAAAGCGCAACTTAATAGAGAACGGTAGTCTCTCCAAAAACATAAAGGACATTAAAAAAACGAAGAGGGTGTGCAGAACCTGATGAAAGGGGTTAAACAAAAAATTCGATTAAAAAATAAGAAACTAAATTTATTTAATTTTCCTAATGTTAATTTAAAGTTCATGTTTTTCTCTAAAAAAAAAAAAAAAAAAATTGAATTCGAATAAAAAACTTAAAAGTTATACTAGAATAAAGTGTGCAGTTTCTTTTCGGCAAATTTCTTACATTAGAGATCTGGGTCTTCTCCATATTAGTTTAATCCCATTGAACCGGTAAAAGTTCGATTTACAAAAATAAATGTTAGTTCTTTTTTTAAAATGACTTGCATCTTTATCCATCCTGTTAGATTTATACGTGTCAAGAATTTGACAGACAGAAACAGACACATGTTCTGTCCGTGGCAGCTTGAATATATGTATATGTATTAAAAACTATATTTATTTTATTTTGACTGATCGAATCACAATTGGCAAATACTTCTAATCCATAAAATATCGCAGAAATTATGCATGATTTTGCTATTAGCATACGTACAATAATAGGCAGGCATCCTTAGTTATAGACAATGCTCTCAGCATTCCATATGTTTTCCCTACTGCCTAAATCGTTCCAGGTAAGGGTTTTATTGAATGTAAATCTTAAATTACGGCTGTCTCGACATACTCTATAGGAGTCTTATTAGTATGGAGTGGTTATATAGACTGACCTTTCCTTTGATATTTCAAGGCATTTGGATTCAGACGGGTTAATACCGAGGCTATTTTTGCTATCCCATTAATTTAGGACGCTTTCACTGTTACATACATACATCTATACATTAAAAGACAACTCACATACATCATCGGCATAAAAATGAATATTACAGTCAGATAACACGGACGGAAGGTATTTAGCATACAAAGTAAACAACAATGGACCGAGCACTGAACCTTGGGGACACCTCGAGTAACATTTTCAAATTCAGACGACACATTTGTCAATTGACACATTGACGACAGTTATTTAAGTACGAAGCTTATCACAAGTTTTTTGAAAACAGAAATATATTTTGTAGCTACAGATAAAAGAAAATTGACTCTTTTTAAATACTGCTTGGAGCGAGATGTTTGAGGGCATGGGCAGTGGTGTAGTAACGAAACTGCAGGCTGGAAGAGAAGGCAAGAGTCCTAAAATCCCAAAAAATACATAGATCAAATTAATTTGAAAAATAAATGTTAGCATTTCCAGAGAAATAGGGGAATAGTACCAAAGAACTATGCGCCAGTGCCCCGGTCATGTCCATTGGCCAAACTGTTTCAAATGTCTCTCTACAAATGCTACTTTCTTGATTTGTGGAAGGAATCGTTTATGATTCCTCTCCATAAGGAGGGGAGTAGGTCGGATATTTCAAACTACCGAGGGATTTCGAAGCTCAGTGCCATACCCAAATTATTTGAACAAGTAATAACCTCTCAGCTGCAGCATCAATGTTCTCCAATAATGAGCCCTTCTCAGCATGGATTAATGAAGCGTCAGTCGACGATGCAGTCGGATGTTATCTTCACCGATTTTAATAATGCCTTTGACTCTGTCGATCATACGCTACTGTTTAGGAAACTTCAATTGTTAGGATTTCCATAAAATTTATTAGATTGGCTTTCCAAATACCTACTTCAACAAACACAGAGAGTTTTATTCAACAACACATTGTTGACTGTTGTCTTTGTTACATCAGGTGTTCCCCAAGGCAGTCACCTTGGTCCTGTCCTGTTTGGTCTGTTCATAAACGACCTGGCAAATATTATTCACAATTCACGGGTGCTTATGTACGCGGATGATGTGAAGCTGTGGTTAAATCTTACGAGCCCCTTGTCGCACTTAAGGCTTCAGGAAGACTTAAATAACCTACATACTTGTACATGGTGTAACGATAATATGTTGTTCCTTAACCATTCTAAATGCAATTTCATGTCGTTCTATCGTAAAAACTCGTTCCTTACAAATTACTCGTTTGAACAAGCGTGTTGGAACGTATTTATAGGGTTACCGATTTTGTAGTTTTATTTTGCCACGACCTAAACTTTGACGAGCACATTACCATATCAGTAAATAAAGCTAGGGGTGTACTTGCTTTTGTTAAGCGTTGGTCAAAGGAATTTGATGATCGCTACACAGAGAGAATTTTTAAGTAAAAATGGACTTAAAGTAAGCAAAAACGTACTCAAATAACTACCGAGAACATTTGTTCTTACTTAGATGTGGTTTTGTACTCAGTTCAAGTGTAATGTTTAAGAATACGAATACTCATATTAAATATTTTATTAAGTTTTTGAGAACTTTTATGCTAAACGAAAGGGAAAAATGTACTTCATTTAAGAACGAATCATTTTCAATTTGTTACAAAAAGTTCTTAGTTTAACAACGAATCATTCTCAATTATTTGACACAGGGTACACAAATTTCGTAAAATTGAGAGAGGAAGGCTGTAAATGGCCAGTTTCTGGAGAGGATCAGGCAGTGCCAGCTGTAAATGGCCAGTTTCTGGGGAGGATCAGACACTGCCGGCTTAAGATGGCCAGTTTCTGGAGTTTCAGATTAAGACTCGAGCTCCCTAAGCACTACACCATGTATGCAAATCAGAGGACAGCGTCAAAGACTGAAATACACACATACGCGTGCGACAGTGGTCGAGCTATAAATAGACGAAGCGGGAGAGCCAAGCCAGACGGAGCAACTACGATTCAAAACGGGAGGAGAGAGCGAGACAGAGCAACACCGATGCAAAACGGGCGGTGAGAGCGAGACGGAGCAACACCGAAGCAAAACGGGAGAGGAGAGGGACTTTGCCGTTCTTCCCCACTCATCCCTTCCCTGCAAACTTGAGTACTCAACGTACTTAATTTAGAGATAAAACCATTTAAAAAAAACCGTACTCAAAATTAGAATAGTACAAATTTTAGAACGCGGATTTTCAATTTCCGGATTCCATAATTCTCTCTGTGTACGTAACCAAGCATCTTTTTTCTTCTCCAGTCCGGCCAATATCTTCTAGAGTCAGTGCAGAAACAGTTTCTCTTGTTTGCTCTGCGTGGGTTATTCGTGGACCCTCAACATCATCAACTACCACCGTACGCTGCGAGACTGCGACTCTTAAACATTCCGTCTCTCCTGGATCAGAGAACTTGCCACGGAGTTCTTTTCCTGTACAAACTTATTCAGGGACAAATTGATTCTGCTGCACTGCTGAGTCAAATACAGTTTTGTGTTCCAGACAGAACGTCACCACAATTCCGACTGATATTTTCGGAAATATGCAGGACAAACTTTGATTGCCATCATCCTTGTCGCGTTCTTTGTTCTCATTATAATGAAATATATTCATTCAATTTAATTGTCTGACTATTGGAAATATCCTAAATGCGTTGTATCCTTAATTTTGTTAAAAATGTAAAATATTAATTGTAGTCCATTAGATTAAGGCGTATATGTTAGCAGATATTTTCTAATTTCTAATAAATGAAATGAAATGAAAAAGAAGTAAATGGGACCATACATAAATAAAAGAACAAAACAATTTGCTCTTCAATTTGTTTTTATTGAAAGTGAATATTTTAATACCAAATAAATATATTATTTGTGACGTGTGGTTCCCTTATTAAAGTCCCGCTAGAACAACGTCTACAAAATTTTTCGATAATTCAGTTAGAATATTTGCAACTACAAAATAGTTGGTCTGCAAATTGCACCTAATCATCATTTTTGCTCCCTGTTTTGATATGTAATTTCTACAAATACATGTGACGAAGAGTATGTGTTACGGGTTATATTTGAATTGTGCGCCTAAGTAGGCTATGGGTTGCCATTGACAGTTTGGGTATTCGATTACGATACTAGAGAAGATAGGTGATAAGATAAGATGACTTGGCAGGAAGTGGTGACTTCCATCTCTTTGGAAAAACATTTACAACTGACAACAAGGCTACGGAGACTCGCTGCACAGATCCGACGTTAAGAGTGCAATCAGATATATTTTTTCAGAAATATGACCGAGGAAGCATCGAGAGACCCCTTACAGACCTGGGGAGGATCAGTTTATCCGACACATATATATTTAACTGTGCTACGGCAGAAGTAGCAAGGACCAGTAGGTATACACCAGTATAAAAAAATTCTGTAAGCATTTTGGCAGACAATTTTATTATTTTAGGTTGATGTTTTACTTTAAAAATAATTTTAAAGTTTAACAAAACAAATATATTTATATTTAATATGGCCAAAATTTAAACGTGAAGCATTGGGCCATTTTAGGTCACGCATTTAGGCCATAATGGTCTTTTTCTTTGTTTACCTAAATCTTAAGCCGTAATTTCTATTGTTTGCGCAATATTTAGGTAATTTTTCTTATAATTTTAGGTAATTTTTAAACTTTTAGATAATGCTTTCTTCTGGGTGTAGACATGGAAAATTTGTAGACTTCTGAATTATGGAATTTTTTACAAGGTCCTTGAATGACCTTGAAAAAAAAATGGATACTGAAAAATGTTCGGCAACATCGATCCCATCAATGTCACATTGATTTTTGTTTTAACTCTTATAACAGTTGCCAAGTATCAACTTATGTTTTTACATACATTTACTAATTTTTATAACTTCAAGGGTTTATAAACTTTGGCTTTGCCGAAGTTAGCTTCCTTTCTTGTTTTATAAATAATTTGCTTAAATGATTTTTATAGAAAATTCTGTATATACTTATGTATGCATATATATAAAATGTATATAAATTATCATTTAACTTTAATATTAAATTTGGTCGCTTTTCATTTAATAATTTATACAACATATATTTTTATTGGGACCATTTTGTTCATTTCTTAGTGCACCCTTCTAAACTGTTATATTTACATATGAGTATATGGATCGCAGCTTAGCTATTGATCTTATACAAAAATTTGAATCCTCTACATTTGAGGTTCCAGTTTCATGTTTATAAATTACCTTTACAATTTGTTTATAATCCAAAAGTTCAAAGGACTCTGATATATCTTTGTAGATTAGTGTACTTTAATCAGCGCAGTATTATTAATTTTGTAATGTTCCCATTTTGAGGAAATAAATTAAATAAACTTATCACAAGCCACAGTGACTTATTCAGATACTGTGCGAATTTCGGAGATTCCTGTTTTAAGCTTGTTAAGATATTTTTTTAACACATATGGCACTTTATCAAATTATTAGAACCGCGATTTAGTATTTTGTTTCGATGTTTTATTATTATTATATTATTAGTTTATTATTATTATATATTAGTTTTTCCGAGACTTTAATGATGTTTTCTCCAAATACACACATTTTCAATAGCATTTTTACGGAAAATAAGTTTTATAATTTCTTTTCTGATATTTCCACAATTTAAATAAAATATTTTTTTGGCTAAGTCGGCGAAGTTACTTGCGACCAGCTTAATGGTAATTTTCTATGATGCCACTTAATGACTCCACTCCCGAGTCTTTATATCGGTACTATTTTCTGTGAGAATCGTTTCGATTATTCGACAATTTTGCGAACACGTTCGACAGTGAAGTGCTGGTAGGTCAGCAGTTAGGTGTTGCGGTTGTGTGAGCGTAAGATGCTGGACTGACTAAACATCTCTCCTCGTCAGCTTCCAGACGTTGCGCGTCGCGCAGGAGCTTTCCGAGCGATGCAGAGATGCTGAACCGATGTACTTGCTTTTAAGAGAAAAGGGAAAAAGCTTTTGGCGCTTAATAATAGAGTAGTGTCGCACCGTTCTAACGGTTCAAACACTAATTCAAGCTGAAAGAACGGTTCCACCCTATTTGCGCTTTAAGAGCAAGCTTCTGTTTCAGGGCTTTCTGCAAAACAGCATCTGCATCGGCTTTGCAGAAAACACTACATTGAATTCCTTGATAAAGAGTAAATCCTAAACATCCCACATCGATGTCTGAGAATACGGAAATCAAAATTCATTAAAGCACTGAAAAAAAATGCTGCATAAAATATATATTTTATATTATATTTTATCCTATAAAACGCTAACACAATTGAAAATATATTACGAATAGAAACCGCTAGAAATCGCTAATTATAATTATATAATACAGGGTGTAGCCTAGAGGTATGACTGCCGGGATTGTGTTGTTTTTGGCTAGATCAGCATGAGATCGACTCCCGCTCACCAAGGAATATTTTTTTATTTTTTAATTCAATAGGACATTTGGTTTTGTCCCTTAGCTCTACCGAAGTTGGGTACTCCAACAAAATTGAAAAAAGTAAATTTGGATATTTTTTGTTATTTCTTGTTTACATACTTTCTGTTCTGCAGTTTTGCGCCATTTTTTGGTAAAACGTACAATATTTAATATGAATATGAATATTTAATATGAATATGAATATTTAATATGAATATATTGCCGCTTATTATACAATATGGTGAATGGCTCAGTGGTCTGAGTGGCCGATGTAGTTCAGTTTTGCAAGATCGTCCCGTGTTCAGTTCCAACAAAAACCGAAATTATTATCCTTTTTTTTTCATTTTTATTTTTCTACACTCATACAAATTTCTTCCATTATTTAAGAAATCTCGCATTTGATTGAAAAAAAAAAAAAAATGTATTGTTTTAAAAAAATCACGTTTAAATATAGAAATCTTTTCCTATTACAAAAATTCAAGAAAATATTATTGAAAATAGAAAAAATAAAATCTTTCTTGATTTTGCTGTCGTAGCCAAAGCATTTTCTACTATTTTAAAGGTGAAACTCGCTCTTGAAATTCATTTCTCGTGTGCGCATACAATTCCCAACTAATTCTAACATTGGCATGGACTAATGGTTGCCGGCCAACTTTTTAGTTATGTTTCCTACGACGAATTTTACGAAAACTCGTTGCAAAAGTCGGATTTCGGGTTTTTGAATTTAGCAAATCTTTTGATTACCATACAATTAGGAATTAATCAAGCTATTCAAAACCAAAATTTTATAATTTACAAAATTTGTTTAGTATTTATAGTCGTTGCTCAAAGTTTGACAATTTTACTGTAGTTGCGAAAAGGTAAAAAACTCGCTATATCGACAGTTTTAAATTAATTATTCTAAAAAAGTAGTTAAGCTCAAAGAAAAAAAAAGTATTTTTCTGCTTTAAGGAACCAATTTTAAACCTGAGTTAAAAAGAAAATGGAAATTTTTTTTCGCACTTTCCTTATTTTAAATTTTTAGTGGAAAATAAAAGAAAAATTCCATATTTCGCCGAGCTCTAGATAATACTAAAAATTAGTGGAGATATTCAACTAACAATAAAAAAAAAACCTTGCTACAATTGTGGGCATTTCGAGATTTTGATAATTGTTCATATCAAACCATGCTTCCAAACTGGCACTTTGTAGTCGGCCAGTATGGAAAACGGCAAGGCAGCAAAAAGTAGGAGGTGTGTTCAAAAAGTATCGCGAATTTTGAATTTTTGCGGGTTACGTATATTCGAATTTGTGGCGTTATGCTGGTACTCATGTCTCTCACTTATGCCGACAAGCTCGGCCATTTTGAATGTTCACTTAATTGTTGACAGCTGCTTTGCTTGCACGTGTTTTGGATCGTCTTTGATTTTTACCTATTCAAATAAATGGATGAAAGAACCTGTATCAAATTTTGTGTGAAAAACGAAATTAAGAGCGCGGATGCATTCCGAATGTTGACTGTGGCATACGGAGAAGCTACCTTGGACCGAAGCAACGTTTATCGGTGGTACAAAATGTTCTCAGAAGGCCGAGAATATGTGAACGACGAAGAGCGTGCCAGACGCCCGAGCACTTCAACAACATACGAAATAATTCATGAAGTGGAGAAAATGCTATTGGCCAATCGTTAAATCACCGTTAGAGAAGTTGCTGAGGACCTAAACATATCGATTGGCTCGTGCCGTTCGATTTTTATCAATGATTTGGGCATGAGACGGGTCGCCGCGAAATTCGTACCAAAATTACTCAATTGCGACCAAAAACAGCATCGCATGAACATTGCTAATGAGATATTGGACTCTGTCCGCGACGACCCAAATTTGCTCCAGAGGGTCATAACTGGTGACGAAACGTGGGTTTATGGTTATGAAGTGGAAACCAAAGCTCAATCATCTCAATGGAAGCTGCCGCACGAACCAAGACCGAAAAAAGCGCGCCAAGTTCGGTCGAATGTGAAAGTTTTGCTGACAGTTTTCTTCGATTGCAGGGGCGTGGTGCGTCATGAATTCTGGCCACAGGGTAGAACGGTCAATAAGGAATATTACCTGCAAGTTATGCGCAATTTGCGCGAAGTAATCCGCCAGAAACGCCCGGATTTGTGGAAGAACAAAAATTGGCTTTTGCACCACGATAACGCCCCTGCTCACACATCGTTGCTTGTGCGCGACTTTTTGGCCAAAAACAACACACTAATGACACACACCGCAGCCACCGTATTCCCCAGATCTGGCCCTGAACAGGCTGAAGAGACCCATGGAAGGACGACATTACGCTACGCTTGACGAGATAAAGTCGGCATCGAAGGAGGAGCTGAACAAGATTAACAAAAAAAAAATTTTTGGAAGTGCTTCGAAGATTGGAAAAACCGTTGGCACAAGTGTATAATATCTCATGGGGATTACTTTGAAGGGGACAAAATAGATATTCATAAAAAAATAAATAATTAAAAAAAAAAACACAAAATTCGCGATACTTTTCGAACACACCTCGTATAGCTTGAAGTACCGGAGTTGCAAAAAAAAAATATAATGACTATTTAAAAATATGGTTAATAGTTTTTAATTTTTAAGTTCATTAATTCCTATGAAAAATTAATTTTTATAGTAATAAATCAAAAGTTTTAGTTTCCCGTATAAATTACGCCTCTTTTGGTGGGCGTAACATAAAAAAGTACTACCTAAATTTTTTTGGAGATTTTTAAATTATTATAAAAAAAATAAGTAGATACCTTCAATAGATTAAAAGTCATTAATTTTGCAACGTGTTTTGAGAAAACAAGCCACAGTGCGACGAAAGTAGCAAACCTACTGCCGATGATTTTCGGTATTTAAAAAAAAAACATCGATGAAATTTCAAAAAAATCATCGAAGTTAATAAATTAAATTTAATTAAAAACTGGAAAAAAATCACCATTCAAAACAGAATCTTATTTCTTGTTTTAGGAAACATTTTTTTTTTTTTTTTTTTTTTTTAAGTTTAATTATTACGCCACTCAAGAATAGCTCTTGTTTTCGTGTTTAATAAATAGTAACTAAAGATCCCGGAAAGTGCGGGTAGGAAAGAGCGCCACTTTGGGGCATTTTATGTGGGGTCGGTTATATGGTGTTAAAGGAGTCGTCCATGGCTGTTTCGGCCGACTATCCATTGATCCGCAAAGTGCCGTCTGTGCAAACGCCGTCGGCCTAACGGTGTGGCAAGATGTCTAGCCAAACGGTTGGTATGCGCTAGTAGGCGGTCTCTGTATCGGTTTGCTAATGATGAAATTGTTTCTGTTACAGTTGGTATTCCTGTCTTGAAAGAGCGTGTGATTTTGTACATAGTGTTTTAAAGACACCTTTTTAAAATTTTTTTCTAGTTTTAAGAAATAAAATTTCTTGAAACAAGAAAGATATCACCATTGAAACAAGACAGTTGTTTTCTTCATACAAAAGTGGGGTCGCCTTTGGCAAATTTTCAAGAAAGGTCTTTCTAGATTTTAAGAATATTCTGAGGTTTTTTAATGAGTGTACTGTATTAAATTTCAACTATAACATATAGCTGCCATAGAAGAGATCGGTTGATTATACAAACTTCAGCTTACCGAAGTTAGCTTTCTTTCTTGCTTAGGGGGATATACCAGTGTAACATTTAAAAAAACAGTTTTTATTTTTGCTAATTCGATAGTTTTTACTTAGAACAATATCCTTGTGATAGCGGCAAACAAAACTCAAATTGAATACAAAAGTACTCACACCAAAATTTAATACAAATATTCCTCTCCTCTCCAGTTTTGCTTCGGTGTTGCTCTGTCTCGCTCTCTTCTCCCGTTTTGAATCGCAGTTGCTCCGTCTTGCTTAGCTCTCCCGCTTTGTCTATTTATAGCTCGACCACTGTCGCACGAGTATGTGTGTATTTCAGTCTTTGACGCTGTCCTATGATTTGCATGCATGGTGTAGTGCTTAGAGAGCTCGAGTCTTAAGCTGACGGTCGCGGGTTCGAGTCCGAGTCGCAGCAATTGCGTTTTCGAAATGTAAGTAGGCTTTTATAGACTTTATATAATATTTATATCCATTTAACTTTAACATATGCCATTTACAGCTGGCACTGCCCAATCCTCTCCAGAAACTGTCCATTTACAGCCGGCACTACTGCCGGATCCTCTCCAGAAACTGGCCATTTACAACAAATTTTACAAAATATTTTTACTCTGCCAATTAATTGAGAATGATTCGTTGTTAAACTAAGAACTTTTTATAATGAATTAAAAATTACTCGTTCTTTAATAAAGTACATTTTGCCCTTTTGTTATGCATAAAAGTTTTCAAAAAAGTAGTACAAATTTTAATTTAGTATTTGTATTCTCAAAAATTGCACTTTAACTGAGTACCAAATCTCATCTAAGTAAGAGAAAATGTTCTGGGTAGTTATTTGAGTACATTTTTGCTTATTTTAAATCCATTTTCATGTCTGTGTATCAAATAAAAACACCTATTAACGATGTGAGATAAAAGTGACGATGGCACCTTCAACTTGATCATCATTTTTAATGATAAAATCGTCAAATTTTCTGACGATTATTTTTTTATTTTAATTTTTTATTTTTTTTAATTGCTGTGTCTAATGTGTTTTATTGTCTTTTGTTACTATCTTGTAGTAACTTTTACAATAGTGTAGGGCGGAGTTCATTGGATTAATACAATTGTGAAGGAAAGTGTAAGACAGAGTTATAGGTTACAAATTAGTGGAGTATGTTAGCTATAGGGTGTCTTCTTTTACGTCTTCTAACCAGAACATTTGGGTGGGAGGACTGTTGATGACGTCCCCGATCATGGGGCAATGTCGACATTTCGTATGAACCATTCTGCTCCTGTGATTTTACGCAGCATCTTGTCTGGAACACTCTTATACGATCCAAATTCGTTTTGGCAGCGATTCCATAAATTTGGATTCCGTACCTCAACGTAGGGGCAAGTATGGTTATATATATTCTAACCTTGTTGTTTAGGCTTAGATGGTTATTGTGATTTAGAAGCCAGGAAAGCTTTATGGCCTTTTCTTCTAGTGTGCTTTTGATTATCTTGGTGTGGATTGCAAAAGTTAATCGAGAGTCTAGGGTCACTCCAAGGTATTTGTTATCCCTTTTTTGTTCCAGAAGCTGTCTGGGTAGAAATAATCTTGGGCAGGAGTCCTTTTTAAGTGTGTGTGTCGCCACTGCACACTTTGCTGGGTTCATTGAAATGTTTCATCTACAGGCCCAGTTTTCAAATTTCTTCAAGTATGTCTGGAGTTTGTCAGTGGCTTTGTTGATGCAATGTCTCGTCTGCAAATGTGGCAAGCATCAGATTCTGGGATTGTGATGGCGGGTTTGGCATGTCATGTGTTATGAGGCTGTATAATGTAGGTCCTAGGACGCTTCCCTGCGGTACTTCTGCTCTGATCGTTCTTTGTGTTGAGACCGTTCCATCCTGTATAACTCTGAATGATCTGCCAGATAGGAACGATTTGATGGGTTCAAAGAGCTGCTGACTAAGCAGTGTCTTCAACTTGGATAGGAGGCCGTCGTGCTGATATTTTTAGTTGACCAGTGGGGTGGTCTTAGATGTTGATTGCCACACCCTTGTTCATTACCCTCCCAACCGCAGCCTTCTATCAGTGAAAGTTGACAAGACAGAATGGCAAAGATCAATCGCGGAAAACTGTTCGAAATCTTTCGGAACGCCCCAACCTATGGTGATTTCGAAGAAGACTGTTTTAGAGAGCTTGAACTTTGGTTTGGAGATTTAAGAAACAACTATGGAGTGGAAAACAACATTCGCTTACTGTACAAGAACTTCAGGAAAAAGTGGGGAGAAGTGTATCGAAGCCATTCACGTTTTTAGCCAAATATGAGGACTGGTTTCTGGGGGATCTCAACTTGCAAGCCACGGAAGAAGATCATGATGATGAACCCAGCACATCTACCGGTAAAGGAAGACCATCGAAAGCAATACAGGATTGCTCGGATTTCACAAGTAAGTTAAATAATTGTGTCAGCAGACCCCAAATGTAACTATGTTTTTATCATTTAACTAGCGGCCCGGTACATGCTTCGCTAGGTATATAATAAAATATAAATTCACTTATTTAAACAACAAAAAGTTGATAAATTGCTAGCTATTTTAAAATTTAATCCAAAACATTTGGATAAACAATATTTTTTTTTTTTCCATTTTGAGTATAAATAAGAAACGGCTGGGAGTACCGACTCTTTAACACGCAACATAAAGTTGCCCATGTGAAAAACACGATTCTTCCAAATTCACACAGCAAACGTTAAGTGTTTGCCCTTGGGCCTTGGATATTGCAATAGTTTGAACTCAAATGGCATATTAGTTGGAATTATAGGGATACGTGGTATGAAATAAACTTCTTCTTTTGATTTATCTGCTAAGATAGTAGCTTCAATCAAATTTGGCAATAACTTTTCACTGCCAATCTGGTGCCATTACACAGTTTTGGTGGATTAATAATTCGCAATAATATAATCAAAGAACCAACTATCAGATTCAAAAAATGCGGTGGCATACCACCCGGTTCCAATGAATTTAAAAATTCAACTGGAAAATTTGTTGCATCGTCTTTATTCATAACACTGTCAATTGAATTATATGTCGTGACCACACCTGGTAGTTTCGCTTGAATTTGAAAATTAATGGCATTGATATAAATGTTCTTTGGTGCTAAAATGACTCGTTTTCTCAACCCATCATGATTTGTGTAGTTTTGAAGAATATTGGGAAAAACATATTCAAGCAATTTATCTATTGATTGTGCAATTGTACAAAAATTGTACGGTACAGCCGTACCTTGACCACTCGATCAAAAAAAAAAAAAAAATCATGTTGATGAGAATGGTCCCTTTTTCCAAGTCGACCTTCTAATACCCTACCATATTTCTATGTTGCATGACCCCTTGTATATCCGACTAGTGGAAATTCGTTTGTATAGTATACCTCGTTTTTATTTGTAATATAGATTCATTTAAAAGATTTCGATTCGAATAATATTAAAGTTATAAACTTTATATTTAATGCAATTTACTATATTTAATCATTAATTTATATGAAAAGTATAATAATAATAATAATAATAATATAATAGGCTAAAATATATTTAAATTGATACCAAAAGTTATAAAAAAGATAGAGTATCTGAAATGCATGGTGCGAGTAGTGTCAATGCGTTTTATGTTTTGCATTGTCAAAAGCAAAAAAAAAAAAAAGGCAACAAAATGGAAACATAAAAGAAAATATGCAAAATCCTTTATGTTTGCATTTTTTTTTTTTTTTTTTTATTTATTAATTCCCAAACCTTACGTAGCCTAGAGCTGATATTAGGCTTAAAAAAAACGTTGGCCTTTCTACTTCAATATTAAACAAGAATATCCAATGGGATATTTAGTTATTATGCATTAGTTATAATGCACTTTACAATTTGAATTTTGTCACACATTTTTGCTATGCTGTAGCCCTGAAACTTAACTAATCTGGTGCGAGTCTTGGCTTTGGTTAGAAACATGGGTTTGGAAAACACACAAAACAAACGGTTTATGGGCCAACAACACATTCTCTGGACATTTTTGATTATAATATTTATGGACAAAGTTGAATTTATTTTTAAAGTATTCAACTTAATATCAATAAATTCCTCAAAAGTTGAAAAAAAAAACATCAATGTTCCGAACCCAAAGCAGTCTCTAAAAAAGGTGTTCAGATATCAGGGCTACAACATAGCCATGACCGTCTGTCCGTTGCTACGCAAACTAGCTTATCAGTTTTTGAGCTATCTTAATGAAACTTTGCAGATAGTCTTTTTTCTATTGCAGCTAGTCGGAACGGCCGAAATCGGACCACTATTTCTTATAGCTGTCATAGGAACGAAA
The DNA here is from genome assembly GCA_018153105.1 of Drosophila rufa. NCBI lineage: Eukaryota > Metazoa > Arthropoda > Insecta > Diptera > Drosophilidae > Drosophila > Drosophila rufa. Next base: position 3,790,241 of record JAECXS010000173.1, on the reverse strand, counting down.
GGGCCAAAATGTCATATTATCGCTATTTTTGAAGATATTGGGCTCAAGTTAAATATATGATCCTAAATTGCATGCAAATCGAAGCACTGTATCATAAATCTGCCATAGGAATGTTCGGAAAATTAATAAAATCAAATTTTAACTGATCTGTTTTTCAACAAATTTTTATTAATTTCGAGATTGTTACGTACGCCGGTTAGGGCCGATGTGAGTCATTTGGTTAACACGGAAGAAAATCAAGAATAGCCAATGCGCTAGTGCTCTAGAAAATCAACACGGGCAAGATTGCACAAAAATTTGTCTCTGGCAGATGGCACCGCCTAAACTCTCCAAATTGAGCCATGCAATCACCTGCAACCCAGCACAGCCGATTTTGCTGAACTATCAAACATTAGAACAAAGACGACCTAAATATATCTCCAGCCAATAGGCGAAAAGAGGGGAATGGATGACACTAGCTGAGAAAGCTTTTGTGTTCCATTCCGGAGATTCCTAGGCAATACTTGGCACAGTCTTTGGATATAAAAGACCCCAATATATCCGTACTGGAGGTAGTCGAAGTCAGAGCTAAGGACGGGAAGTCTGTTCGGAAAGACTCGAAATCCCCCAAAACCAAATTGAATGCGTACAAGGGGCATAAGTTTATAAGTCGGTAAATGAGCAATGCAGTCCTTAAAGTGAATCAGATATCCTGAGGACTGTCGATTGAATCCTGATTTACCAATTTTAACAATACTACGAGTAAAACAATCTGCCGCGTTTAAAAGTGAATCCTGAAGGACATTTGCAATAAACTGGGCAACTACCCGTATCACTAGACGTAGCCTAAATCCTTCAACAACAACCCAAATCTACAGCATCATCAAAACCTAGAGGATGTCTCTGATTACAAAGTGATTGAACAAGTAATTGAGGAGCATTGACCAGCATGAAAGATTCACCAACAAAGATGACCCTGGTTCAAAAACGACATATCATAAACAATCCAACAAACATATAAAAGCAAAGCCGCCACAACAATTTCCTGAAGATATAAACTCATTTATCAACATCAATACACTTCTTATATTTTTTTAATGTTTTTTTTTAAATCATTAAGAAAAATTGTGTGCATTTAGTAAATTTATAACACCAAAACACAGCACGGTATATATATATATATATATGTTTAATTCTACTTAGCTTTTTCAACAAATAAAATCTCAACTCCGGAACGAGAGCTCTCAACGATGGAATAACAGAGGATGAGTCAACAGGACATTTTTCCCAATATTATCAGACACATTTATATATATATATAACTTGAACCAACAAAAATGCATTGGTAGAAACCCATTAAAAGGGGAGCATTGGTACGAATGAAATACTGGGTCAAGAAAATTACATAACTTTTGACGAACGACATGAACAAAAGGGGATCGTATTGCACGGCCCGCGACGATCCAAAGGCGCACGAAGTTTGCCAATGGGGAGGGAAAACGGCCAAAACATGTGCCCATAGCGGGCACAAATCGTGTCTGCTACCCGGGCGGTAGCAGCCTCAGCCCTATGTCGTCCAAGGACTGAGGCACAACGACAATGTTACACTGGTACATTTAAAAAAAATGTTTTTCTTTTTGATAATTCGATAGTTTATACTTTGAACAATATCCTTGTGATAGCGGCAATGTCATATGTTGAATTGTTTTTAAATGGCAGCGTTCTAAAGAGTGTCCACTCGCATGGGGGGATACGGCATTTTTCATTTAATTTCATTTCATTTATTAGAAATTAGCAAATATCTGCTAATATATACGCCTTAATCTAATGGAATATTTCATTTCATTTATTAGAAACTAACAAATGTCTGCTAGTATATTAATCTAATAATATACAATTAATAATTTACATTTATAACAAAATTATACATACAACGCATTAAGAAAATGTCCAATAGTCAGACAATCAGAAGACAAAAGACGATATAATTCATTGTAATGTGTACAAAGAACACGAAACGGATGATGGCAGTCAAAGTTTGTCCTGCATATTTCCAAAAATATCGGCCGGAATTGTCGTGACGTTCTGACCGGAACACAAAACTGTATTCGGCCTAGCAGTGCCGCAGAATCAATCTGTCCCTGAATCGGTTTATGTACGAAGAGAACTCCATGGCAAGTTCTCCGATCCAGGAGAGACGGAATGTTTAAGAGCCGCAGTCTCACGGCGTACGGTGGTAGTTGATGATGATGAGGGTCCACGAATACCCTACGCAGAGCAAACAAGAGAAACTGTTTCTGCACTGACTCTAGTAGAGCTTGATGAACCTGATATTGGGGAGCCCATACACATGAACAATACTCTAGTATGGGTCGAACTAGAGAAGAAAAAAGATGCTTGGTTATGTAGGGATCATCAAATTCCTTTGACCAACGCTTAACAAAAGCAAGTAAACCCCTAGCTTTGTTTGCTGTTATGGTAATGTGCTCAGCAAAGTTTAGGTCGTGGCAAAATAATACTCCAAGATCGTTAACCTTATAAATACGTTCCAAACCGCTTTTCCCAACGAGTAATTTGTAAGGAAAGGGTTTTTACGATAGAATGACATGAAATTACATTTAGAATGGTTAAGGAACAACATGTTATCGTTGCACCATGTGTTAAGGTTATTTAAGTCCTATTGAAGCCGTAAGTGCGACAAGGGGCACGTAAGATTTAAACACAGCTTCACATCATCCGCGTACATAAGCACCTGTGAATTGTAAATAATATTTGGCAGGTCGTTTATGAGCAGACCAAACAGGACAGGACCAAGGTGACTGCCTTGGGGAACACCTGATGTCACAAAGACAACGTTCGACAATGTGTTGTTGAATAAAACTCTCTGTGATCGTTGAAGTAGGTATTTGGAAAGCCAATCTAATAAATTATATGGAAATCCTAACAATTCAAGTTTCATAAGCAGTAGCTAATGATTGACAGAATCAAAGGCTTTACTAAAGTCGTTGAAGATAACATCCGACAGCACTTTGTTATTAAAACCATCTCGTATGATTGAAATAAATTCCAGGAGGTTGGTTGTCGTCGACCAACGCTTCATAAATCCATGCTGAGAGGGGCTCATTATTGAAGAACATTGATGCTGCAGCTGAGAGGTTATTAGTTTTTCAAATAATTGGGGTATGGCACTAAGCTTCGAAATCCCTCGGTAGTTTGAAATATCCGATCTACTGCCCTTCTTATGGAGAGGAATGATAAACGATTCCTTCCACAAATCAGGAAATAAGCTTTAATCGAGAGACATTTGAAAGAGTTTAGCCAATGGACCTGACAGGACACTGACGCATTTTTTAAGGAGACAACTATGAATAAGATCGGGACCTAGATCATTAAAGCCTTTTGTATTATTATAATGAAGAGATGAAGGAAACAGAGACGATTTTCGTTTTGAATTTACAAAAACGTAGAATTGTTTAGGGTTGTCGAAAAAAACCCATCATGATTTGTGTAGTTTTGAAGAATATTGGGAAAAACATATTCAAGCAATTTATCTATTGATTGTGCAATTGTACAAAAATTTTACGGTACAGCCGTACCTTGACCACTCGATCAAAAAAAAAAAAAAAATCATGTTGATGAGAATGGTCCCTTTTTCCAAGTCGACCTTCTAATACCCTACCATATTTCTATGTTGCATGACCCCTTGTATATCCGACTAGTGGAAATTCGTTTGTATAGTATACCTCGTTTTTATTTGTAATATAGATTCATTTAAAAGATTTCGATTCGAATAATATTAAAGTTATAAACTTTATATTTAATGCAATTTACTATATTTAATCATTAATTTATATGAAAAGTATAATAATAATAATAATAATAATATAATAGGCTAAAATATATTTAAATTGATACCAAAAGTTATAAAAAGATAGAGTATCTGAAATGCATGGTGCGAGTAGTGTCAATGCGTTTTATGTTTTGCATTGTCAAAAGCAAAAAAAAAAAAAGGCAACAAAATGGAAACATAAAAGAAAATATGCAAAATCCTTTATGTTTGCATTTTTTTTTGTTTTTTTTTTTTATTTATTAATTCCCAAACCTTACGTAGCCTAGTGCTGATATTAGGCTTTAAAAAAACGTTGGCCTTTCTACTTCAATATTAAACAAGAATATCCAATGGGATATTTAGTTATTATGCATTAGTTATAATGCACTTTACAATTTGAATTTTGTCACACATTTTTGCTATGCTGTAGCCCTGAAACTTAACTAATCTGGTGCGAGTCTTGGCTTTGGTTAGAAACATGGGTTTGGAAAACACACAAAACAAACGGTTTATGGGCCAACAACACATTCTCTGGACATTTTTGATTATAATATTTATGGACAAAGTTGAATTTATTTTTAAAGTATTCAACTTAATATCAATAAATTCCTCAAAAGTTGAAAAAAAAAACATCAATGTTCCGAACCCAAAGCAGTCTCTAAAAAAGGTGTTCAGATATCAGGGCTACAACATAGCCATGACCGTCTGTCCGTTGCTACGCAAACTAGCTTATCAGTTTTTGAGCTATCTTAATGAAACTTTGCAGATAGTCTTTTTTCTATTGCAGCTAGTCGGAACGGCCGAAATCGGACCACTATTTCTTATAGCTGTCATAGGAACGAAAGGGCCAAAATGTCATATTATCGCTATTTTTGAAGATATTGGGCTCAAGTTAAATATATGATCCTAAATTGCATGCAAATCGAAGCACTGTATCATAAATCTGCCATAGGAATGTTCGGAAAATTAATAAAATCAAATTTTAACTGATCTGTTTTTCAACAAATTTTTATTAATTTCGAGATTGTTACGTACGCCGGTTAGGGCCGATGTGAGTCATTTGGTTAACACGGAAGAAAATCAAGAATAGCCAATGCGCTAGTGCTCTAGAAAATCAACACGGGCAAGATTGCACAAAAATTTGTCTCTGGCAGATGGCACCGCCTAAACTCTCCAAATTGAGCCATGCAATCACCTGCAACCCAGCACAGCCGATTTTGCTGAACTATCAAACATTAGAACAAAGACGACCTAAATATATCTCCAGCCAATAGGCGAAAAGAGGGGAATGGATGACACTAGCTGAGAAAGCTTTTGTGTTCCATTCCGGAGATTCCTAGGCAATACTTGGCACAGTCTTTGGATATAAAAGACCCCAATATATCCGTACTGGAGGTAGTCGAAGTCAGAGCTAAGGACGGGAAGTCTGTTCGGAAAGACTCGAAATCCCCCAAAACCAAATTGAATGCGTACAAGGGGCATAAGTTTATAAGTCGGTAAATGAGCAATGCAGTCCTTAAAGTGAATCAGATATCCTGAGGACTGTCGATTGAATCCTGATTTACCAATTTTAACAATACTACGAGTAAAACAATCTGCCGCGTTTAAAAGTGAATCCTGAAGGACATTTGCAATAAACTGGGCAACTACCCGTATCACTAGACGTAGCCTAAATCCTTCAACAACAACCCAAATCTACAGCATCATCAAAACCTAGAGGATGTCTCTGATTACAAAGTGATTGAACAAGTAATTGAGGAGCATTGACCAGCATGAAAGATTCACCAACAAAGATGACCCTGGTTCAAAAACGACATATCATAAACAATCCAACAAACATATAAAAGCAAAGCCGCCACAACAATTTCCTGAAGATATAAACTCATTTATCAACATCAATACACTTCTTATATTTTTTTAATGTTTTTTTTTAAATCATTAAGAAAAATTGTGTGCATTTAGTAAATTTATAACACCAAAACGCAGCACGGTATATATATATATATATATGTTTAATTCTACTTAGCTTTTTCAACAAATAAAATCTCAACTCCGGAACGAGAGCTCTCAACGATGGAATAACAGAGGATGAGTCAACAGGACATTTTTCCCAATATTATCAGACACATTTATATATATGTAGGATTGGTATTAATGAGTACCCTTGATATCGATCTATGTCAGGATCTAGTATATTGTAATTATAAGGTAATTTAAGGTTAAGCGAAAATGGGAAAGGAAGAGGCGGTCACACTGATATAAGAGCAAGAGCAGAGTACAGTCGAAGCGGGTAACAAGAATAAGAGACAATAAGAAAACGTGTTTAAAATATAAGTGTTAAGTTAAGAACTCCAGACTAAGAACTAAATTTGTAGCGATCTCATTAAAGATAAATCAAACCCTACAAATATTGGGGGCTCGTCCGGGAAATAATCCGATAAAATAAAAAAATCTGGAAAGTTCTTTTCGCGACTCGTCAAAGTTGCACACAATTACACGTTTTCATATATGTATGTGAATATTGGTGGCGTACATGTGAACATTTGAAAAGTGCGTGTGGTTCTGAGAAAACCGTTGTAGTAAAAGAAAACCGAAAACTACCGAAAGGAAACAGCAGAAAGCCGTAGGGAAGGCGAGACACCGTTGGCGATATTTCGAGGAAAAACGAGTGAGCAGTTTCATCGAGTGGAAAGAAACGCGCATTTCTGGCGTCACACATACATACAGATCTCCAGCAGCCAAGCTGTAATCTGTGTTAGTGAGCAAGAACGGACAAGTGGAAACCAACGAGGGAGCGAGACAGCGAGATTTTGCGAAAAACGAGTGAGCAGTTTCCGAGGTAGACAACGACCGCGCATTTTGGGCATCACACATACACATTCGTTTCCTGAGTAAGTGTTGAGCACCAAGCCAGACGAGCACAAGCAAGCATTGGCGAAACTTCGAGAAAACGAACGAGAAGTTTTCGTCGAGTAGCAGGAGCCGCGCCTTTTGAGCATCACACACACAGACAGACACGGCAGGCAAGCTGTACTCTGTGTGTGTTGAGAAAGTGAAACGGCGGCGAGGGAGTTGCAGTCAAGGAACGCCAAATACGGTGGCAGGCTGCAACAACAACAACAACAGTAAGCAGTGAGAAGGCTGCAGGAGTTGCAGTCGAAGAGCGCCAAAGCAGTGCGATACAGAGATCATACGGTGGGCGATTGCAACAACAACAACAACAGTAAGCAGTGAGACGGCTGCGAGGGAGTTGCAGTCAAGGAACGCCAAATACGGTGGCGGGCTGCAACAACAACAACAACAACAAAAACAGCAAGCAGTGAGACGGCTGCGAGGGAGTTGTAGTCGAGAAACGCCAACCACTTCGGCAGGCTACAACAACAAATACAATAGGCAAGCAGTGCACCGATAAGCACTGATCGGTAAAGCAGTTTACGTTGAGAAGGTCGAACATTCGTGAGTCTGGCGAAACCATTTTTTTTTATTGTAAAACAATTTGATAGACTAACATTAACTAGTTATAAGTCTGTGGTGTGTGGGCATAACTTAGCTGTTAAATATGGAGGCAAGAACAATATTGTCCTTAAATGTGCAGGGGTTACGGCAACAGTTGAGGGAGTTAAACTTGGATTCGACTGGTAGAAAAGCAGTGTTGCAAGATAGACTGTTAGAGCATTTCAATGTAGAAGAAGATGTGGAGGCAGATGAGGAAGAGCAAGATGCGCGTTCGATAAAGTCCAGTGAATACCAAGAAGCAGAAACAGAGGGTTTCAGAAGTGCTTCACGGTTTACTCTTAAAGATGTACAAGATAGTGTTTCACATTTCTCAGGATCAGAACAACCAGATATCATCCAGTGGATATCGGAATTTGAAGATTGTGCTGCAACAGTAGGATGGGATAGCTTACAGAAGTATATTTACGGGAAGCAATTATTGCAAGGAGCAGCGAAGTTGTATGTAAGAGGTTTAACAGGTGTTAAAGGTTGGGAACAATTAAAAGCAAAGCTGACAGCAGAGTTCGGTAGAACAATGTGTGCTGAAGTACATAAGCAACTTAAAAACCGAGTTAAACTTGAAAAAGAGTCCTTTTGTGAATACTTGTACAGCCTCATCGAGATTGGGAGCAAGTCAAATTGGATGAAGCAAGTGTCATATCGTACTTCGCGGATGGTGTACCAGATAACAAATCAAACAAAAGCAACCTGTACCGATGCCAGACTTTAGGCCAATTAAAAGCAGAGATTAAGATTTACGAAAGAATCAAAGATAGTACCAAAAGCATAAATACAAGGAAACCAGTCACCCAAACAAAGAAGAAATGTTTCAAGTGTGGCAAGGAGGGACATTTTGCTAAGGAATGTAGTGCGCCAGTTCTATGCTTTAAATGCAACAAAACTGGGCACATGGCTAAAAATTGTAATCAGGAAAGGACAAGCGAGAAGAAGGAAAAAGTAGGAGTTTTAAACTCTAGATCTAAGCCAAAAGATTTAATTCATACTATTATATCAGTTAATGATGTATATTTTGTCGCGATGATAGATTCCGGTTGCGATATGAGCCTGATGCGGGAGGATCTAATGGAAAAGTTAAAAGGAGTTAGATTAAAAAAGGAGAAGAAGAGCTTGCGTGGCATTGGGAATGGAGAGATTAAAACGATCGGACAGTTTGAGACACAGGTGAAAGCAGAAGGTGTGTGCTTTAATGTAACTTTTAACGTAATCAAACAAAAAGACATTGAGTATGCAGTGATTATCGGAAACGACGTTCTGAGCGAGGTTGATATTATTTTTAGTTCAGGCGGCGTACAATTCAGGAAAAAAGAAATATTCGAAATATTTCAAGGACTGTGCGTAAGTGAGGTGGTAACTGAACCAAAAGTATCCGATGGAGTGCAGCTAAATCATCTTAGTAGAAGTTTGAGAGGTGAAGTCGAAGAGCTGATTAACAATTATGCAGCGAAAAAGGATATTCAGTCGCCAGTGAAAATGAAAATCGTGCTTGAAGATGATTTTCCGATTTACCAGTCCCCACGTAGAATTCCACATGAGAATAAGATGGTTATTGAAAAGCAAGTCCAGGAATGGTTAGAGGAAGGGATTATATCACCAAGTTGTTCCGCATACGCTGCACCAGTCGTCCTGGTAGGGAAAAAAGATGGCTCAAAAAGACTTTGTTGCGATTTCAGGAGGATTAACTTAAAAATCAAAAGAGACAATTTTCCCATGGTGCTAATAGATGATGTACTAGACCGGTTGAAAGGTGCGAAGGTTTTTACAACATTGGATCTGAGGAATGGTTACTTTCATGTGCCACTCGAGTCAGACTCTAAGAAATACACTTCGTTTGTAACTCACAATGGCCAATATGAGTTCAATTTTGTACCATTTGGAATATCGAACTCGCCAGCAGTATTTTGTAGATATATAAATGCTGTTTTGAGAGATTTAGTGCAAAAAAAGATGATTATAGTCTACATGGACGATATAATTATCCCGACAGTGAACGAAAAAGATGGACTAAAAGCATTAAAAGAGTTCTTGACAGTTGCAAGCAAAGCAGGGTTGCGCATCAAGTTGGAAAAATCACAATTTCTGCAAAAGAAAATTCAGTTCTTGGGATTTGTAATCGAAAATGAATCGATTTCGCCCTCAAAGGACAAAATTGAGGCAGTTTTACATTTTCCGAGTCCAAAAACGAAGAAGGCTTTGCAAAGGTTCTTGGGTTTAACTTCGTATTTGCGCAGATTCATCAAAAACTATGCAGTAGAAGCAAAACCATTAACTGATATCTTAAGAAAAGAAAGTGAAAGAGCAGAGAGGAAATATATCGAGTTAAACGAGTCTGAGTTAGTAGCGTTTGAATATCTGAAGCGTTTAATAGTTGAGGCTTCTGTGCTTAAGCTATACAATCCAAAAGCTGTTACTGAGGTGCACACAGATGCTAGTAAGCACGGATTTGGTGCAATGCTAATGCAAATGGATTCAGAGGACAGACTTTTCCACCCAGTAGAGTTTATGAGTCGTAAAACTAGCCCAACTGAAGAAAAATACAGCGCCTATGAGTTGGAAGTACTAGCCGTTATAAATGCGATTAAAAAGTGGATGGTATACTTGCTAGGCATTGAATTTAAGATAATAACGGACTGTGACGCATTTGCAATGACGGTAGGAAAAAAGGATGTCCCTGTGAGAATTGCAAGATGGGCAATGTTTCTGGACGAGTATAAGTACAAAGTGGAACACCGATCAGGTAGTCAAATGAGGCATGTCGATGCTTTAAGTCGAGTATCATGTTGTCTATTAGGGGAAGCATTAGGGTATCGCTTAAAGGAGGAGCAGGACAAAGATGACAGGATCAAAGCATTAAAGATACTATTGGAATCTGAGAAAAGCTATGAAGACTATTTCATTCGAAATAATATTCTATACAAAGATGGCTTTAAAGAACTTTTGGTGGTGCCAGAGTCGATGCAGGATGAAATAATCTCAAAAGTTCATCGAGAAGGACATTTTGGCAGTAAAAAAACAAGGGATTTGGTAGAAAGACATTATGCTATCCAAAATATACAACCGAAGATAGAGAAAATAGTACGAAGCTGTGTAGAATGTCTAATTGCTGAGGCTAAACGAGGAAGGAAAGAGGGATTATTAAGTCCGATAGATAAAGCACAAGAACCTTTAGGAACATATCACGTCGATCACGTGGGACCTCTTACAGAGACCAAGAAGCAGTATAACCATATATTTGTTGTAGTTGATGGCTTTTCAAAGTTTGTATGGTTATATCCAACTAAGTCGACAGGAACAGAAGAAGTTCTAGATAAACTCAAGAAACAGGCAGCAATATTTGGTAATCCTAGAAGAATTGTAACAGATAGGGGAACAGCTTTTACTTCGAATGCGTTTCGAGAGTACTGTGAGGAAGAGGGAATACAATTGTTACATATCACTACAGGAATGCCAAGAGGTAACGGACAAGTAGAAAGAATCCACAAAATAGTTATTCCAATGTTAAATAAGCTCTGCCAGGACAATACGAACAAATGGTATGCTTATGTAGATCGGATACAGCAAATTATAAACAACACACCTCCTCGAAGTACGAAGTTCACGCCTTTTTCAGTGTTAACAGGTTTAAAAATGAACACAAAAGCTGACGAGATTAGAAGATTGTTAGAAGACATGGATATGAAAGCATTAACAGAAGAACGAGAAACAATCAGACAAAAAGCACAAGAAAACATTGAGAAAATTCAGCAAGAAAATAGGAAAGGTTTCAATGAAAAGAGGAAAATAGAAACAGAATATGAGGTAGGAGACTTAGTAGCAATTAAAAGAACTCAATATGGAGCAAAAATGAAATTAAGACCAAAGTTTTTTGGGCCTTATAAGATAACGGAAAAGAAAAATCATGGACGCTACGAGGTAGTAAAAGTTGGTAATCAAGAAGGCCCCAATCACACGTGTACAGCAGCAGAATTTATGAAAAAGTGGGTTTAGTTCGGGACGAACTAATGATCAGGATGGCCGAATGTAGGATTGGTATTAATGAGTACCCTTGATATCGATCTATGTCAGGATCTAGTATATTGTAATTATAAGGTAATTTAAGGTTAAGCGAAAATGGGAAAGGAAGAGGCGGTCACACTGATATAAGAGCAAGAGCAGAGTACAGTCGAAGCGGGTAACAAGAATAAGAGACAATAAGAAAACGTGTTTAAAATATAAGTGTTAAGTTAAGAACTCCAGACTAAGAACTAAATTTGTAGCGATCTCATTAAAGATAAATCAAACCCTACAAATATATATAACTTGAACCAACAAAAATGCATTGGTAGAAACCCATTAAAAGGGGAGCATTGGTACGAATGAAATACTAGGTCAAGAAAATTACATAACTTTTGACGAACGACATGAACAAAAGGGGATCGTATTGCATGGCCCGCGACGATCCAAAGGCGCACGAAGTTTGCCAATGGGGAGGGAAAACGGCCAAAACATGTGCCCATAGCGGGCACAAATCGTGTCTGCTACCCGGGCGGTAGCAGCCTCAGCCCTATGTCGTCCAAGGACTGAGGCACAACGACAATGTTACACTGGTACATTTAAAAAAAATGTTTTTATTTTTGATAATTCGATAGTTTATACTTTGAACAATATCCTTGTGATAGCGGCAATGTCATATGTTGAATAGTTTTTAAATGGCAGCGTTCTAAAGAGTGTCCACTCGCATGGGGGGATACGGCATTTTTCATTTAATTTCATTTCATTTATTAGAAATTAGCAAATATCTGCTAATATATACGCCTTAATCTAATGGAATATTTCATTTCATTTATTAGAAACTAACAAATGTCTGCTAGTATATACGGCTTAATCTAATAATATACAATTAATAATTTAAATTTATAACAAAATTATACATACAACGCATTAAGAAAATGTCCAATAGTCAGACAATCAGAAGACAAAAGACGATATAATTCATTGTAATGTGTACAAAGAACACGAAACGGATGATGGCAGTCAAAGTTTGTCCTCCATATTTCCAAAAATATCGGCCGGAATTGTCGTGACGTTCTGACCGGAACACAAAACTGTATATTCGGCCTAGCAGTGCCGCAGAATCAATCTGTCCCTGAATCAGTTTATGTAGGAAGAGAACTCCATGGCAAGTTCTCCGATCCAGGAGAGACGGAATGTTTAAGAGCCGCAGTCTCGCGGCGTACGGTGGTAGTTGATGATGATGAGGGTCCACGAATAGCCCACGCAGAGCAAACAAGAGAAACTGTTTCTGCACTGACTCTAGTAGAACTTGATTCACCTGATATTGGGGAGACCATACACATGAACAATACTCAAGTATGGGTCGAACTAGAGAAGAAAAAAGATGCTTGGTTATGTAGGGATCATCAAATTCCTTTGACCAACGCTTAACAAAAGCAAGTAAACCCCTAGCTTTGTTTGCTGTTATGGTAATGTGCTCAGCAAAGTTTAGGTCGTGGCAAAATAATACTCCAAGATCGTTAACCTTATAAATACGTTCCAAACCGCTTTTCCCAACGAGTAATTTGTAAGGAAAGGGTTTTTACGATAGAATGACATGAAATTACATTTAGAATGGTTAAGGAACAACATGTTATCGTTGCACCATGTGTTAAGGTTATTTAAGTCCTCTTGAAGCCGTAAGTGCGACAAGGGGCACGTAAGATTTAAACACAGCTTCACATCATCCGCGTACATAAGCACCTGTGAATTGTAAATAATATTTGGCAGGTCGTTTATGAACAGACCAAACAGGACAGGACCAAGGTGACTGCCTTGGGGAACACCTGATGTCACAAAGACAACGTTCGACAATGTGTTGTTGAATAAAACTCTCTGTGATCGTTGAAGTAGGTATTTGGAAAGCCAATCTAATAAATTATATGGAAATCCTAACAATTCAAGTTTCATAAGCAATAGCTAATGATTGACAGAATCAAAGGCTTTACTAAAGTCGTTGAAGATAACATCCGACAGCACTTTGTTATTAAAACCATCTCGTATGATTGAAATAAATTCCAGGAGGTTGGTTGTCGTCGACCAACGCTTCATAAATCCATGCTGAGAAGGGCTCATTATTGAAGAACATTGATGCTGCAGCTGAGAGGTTATTAGTTTTTCAAATAATTTGGGTATGGCACTAAGCTTCGAAATCCCTCGGTAGTTTGAAATATCCGATCTACTGCCCTTCTTATGGAGAGGAATGATAAACGATTCCTTCCACAAATCAGGAAATAAGCTTTAATCGAGAGACATTTGAAAGAGTTTAGCCAATGGACCTGACAGGACACTGGCGCATTTTTTAAGGAGACAACTATGAATAAGATCGGGACCTAGATCATTAAAGCCTTTTGTATTATTATAATGAAGAGATGAAGGAAACAGAGACGATTTTCGTTTTGAATTTACAAAAACGTAAAATTGTTTAGGGTTGTCGAAAAACTCTTTTTTGCAACGGTTCAGGTAGTTATTGTAACATGTAGTGTTATGAGCCAAAAATTCGGAACGAGCAGTCAGATACCTGGAATGCTCCAGTTGAAGACCGGATCTTTGATATTTTTTGAACAACCTAGATTAGGTTGAACAACCTAAGATAACATGCGCGAAAACCATTGAGACTTGTTAGAGGGTTCCGCGACAGGAAACGACGGAACATGCGCATTAATTGCTGAGTTCAGGAAGTCGTAAAACATCCCCAGAATGACTGGAGGTGATTCTTCGGAGTCCATGAAACCCCAGTCAGCTTGAGAGAGAGCTGTGTTCATTTCAGTAAACGCAGCTCTTCTGAAGCAGTGAAAGGTTCTGGGTTCGATTTCATGTAAGATCATTTCAGGCGATATAGACTCTAAAAGAATCTTCAAAGTTGGATGATACTTGTCTTCCGGCAATGATAATGGTTGTATTCGTGAAACGAAACCATTAACAAATTCGGATGCAAAAACCAGATCAAGAAATTTGTTGTTGCAATTACCCACTGAGTTAAGCTGAACCAATGACAAATCCAAAACACCCTGAACAAACTCGTGGGGCGTGCTAGAAACGGAAGCGTTACTATCCATTGATGACAACCATGAAAGAGTAGGGAGATTAAAGTCCCCTAATGTGACAAGATTATCATTATCACCAAGCAAAGAGAAAATCTCTTGGATATGTAATAAGTGTTGCATATATATATTGAAATCGGATCGAGGGGGAATATATGAGCAGGTGACAAAAATACTGAAGTCCGGAAATTTAATTTGAACACAGACAAATTCAATTATTGGATCATTTAAATTTGGTAGAATAATGGATTTCGACGATAAATCGTTTTTTACGGCTAGGAGAACACCGCCCCCAGTGCGAGAGGGACGATCACATCGATAAAAAATATAGTTGTTACAGAGAATTTCATTGTCCGACATTGTCGAATTTAGCCAGGTCTCCGTAAAGGCAATAACGTTGGCATCAAAGGATACACTATTGGAGTATATTTTGCTAAGCTTACCTAACAAACTACGCACATTTTGATAGTGTATGCAAAAAGATTGATTTCGTTTTTTTAATTGGTCAAAGTACTTTGGGAACTACGAGCATATGATTTTTATTCTTATTGACGAATCCATGTACAATGGCAAACTCTGGCCAAATCTTGGTATCAAGAACTCTTTAACCGTAGCATTTGGGTTTAAGCGTGATACAAATACAAACAAACATTTAGTCGGAGCCACTCCAGCAATCGGCCTTGAGGTGCGTTGAGCAACTCCAGTTAGTTGTTTAGCGCCATAACTAGGAGTAGTCACGATCGGAGCTAGTGTAGTCTGCGACGAGGCCGCTAGTAAGGCAGAAGCAACTGCCTCCACTGCAGCTGGTACGGGAGTCGGTCGGTTATCGATCTCGACTGGCGAATTTAAAAAGTTGTTTGGTGTAAAAAATCCATTTGGTTCCGGTGAGACGACGCCCGCATAATCCATCTGAAGTCCGGAACTATGTGTCAGCGAACCATTAGGTTCAGGTTGCGGGAGGTCAGCAACTTGGCCCGACTGTGCCTGTGGTGTAGTTAAAGAAAACGTTGGCAACGTACTTGCAGTATGTGTTCCAATAAGATTCATAGGCCACATTGTGTGGTATTTTTCTCTTGGGCGACTCACTTAAGAGTTTGAGGCCAAGAAACTGAGACTCGACGGCAGAGAATTTTTCATTAAGGGCTGCGAAATCCTTACGTACATCAAGAAAACCATTTCGGATCTGTCGCATAAATGTACGCATTTCATTTTCGATCTCGCGGCAAGCGATGCAAGACCAAGTTAAGCCAATTTTTTTAGATATTAAGTCTGTAAGGCGGCCATTTGATCCAGCCCCGCCACATTTCAAATGTGCACAGTTTCCACAGTCGCCCGTAATGGCACCACCAAATTCGCATTTCTTGGCATTACAAACGACTGACATAATTGTTTTCAGTGTTATTCTATGCGCACAGAAATAAGGTAACAAACAAACTTGCCAGAGCACCAGATTTGTCGAAGAGTAAAGCGTAGTGGCCAATCCAGCGAAGAGATGAGAAGAGCGTCGATAAGAGCGGGGAAATCGTAGACGAGACGAAGTCGAGCCAAGAGTTTAAGCTGACAAATCCAGCGCAGATTGAAGATGGGCAAAAGAAGGAGCAGCAACAACAGCAACAGCAGCGTAGTTCGGGAGATCAGTCCAGGAGAGCAGTCCAAAACCGTGCATAGGCAGCGTCAGTGCAGCGATCCAGCGAGAGTAGGTTCTAAGCAGACAAATTCGGGAGAGCTGTCAGACTGAGAGCAATCAAATCCCGCGCAGTTGGAGAACGGCTAGCGCAAGTACAGCAATTTAGAGAGAGCTTTACAGCAACAGCTGGGTATCCGTGAGAGCAGTCCAGGAGAGCACAGCAGTCAGTGCGGCGATCCAGAGAGAGATGTAACAGGAGAAAGAGCAGCAAGCGCATTGTAACGGAGTCGAAATGTAAACAACAACACCGTGGATGTCCAAAAACAAAACACTAGGCGGTCTCTTGTATGAGGGCAGTATATGCAAATTTATAAACTGGCAAGGTAGAAACTTTCTGCGGTCCGATGGTAACGTAATTAAAAGAAACGTTCCAGCTGATTTCAATAAAATCAAAGTCAACAATTTTAATTGACTCTTTGCAGGCGAATCAAAATAATCGTAGGAGCGAGCAAAAAACACGACCGACATCTTCGAAAGCTTCTTTAATATTTTACAATTAATATTTTACATTTATAACAAAATTAAAGATAGGATATTTCCAATAGTCAGACAATCGGAAGACATAAGACGATACAATTCATTATAATGAGTACAAAGAACGCGACAAGGATGATGGCAATCAAAGTTTGTCCTGCATATTTCCAAAAATATCGGCCGGAATTGTGATGACGTTCTGGCTGGAACACAAAACTGTATTCGACTCAGCAGGGCAGCAGAGACAATTTGTCCCTGAATAAGTTTGTGGAGGAAAATAACTCCGTGGCAAGTTCTCTGATCCAGGAGAGACGGAATGTTTAAGAGTCGCAGTCTCGTAGCGTACGGTGGTAGTTGATGATGTTGAGGGTCCACGAATAACCCACGCAGAGCAAACAAGAGAAACTGTTTCTGCACTGACTCTAGAAGAGCTTGTTAAACCTGATATTGGGGAGACCATACACATGAACAATACTCAAGTATTGGCCGGACTGGAGAAGAAAAAAGATGCTTGGTTACGTACACAGAGAGAATTATGGAATCCGGAAATTGAAAATCCGCGTTGTAAAATTTGTACTATTCTATTTTGAGTAAGGTTTTTTTTTTTAAATGGTTTTATCCCTAAATTGAGTACGTTGAGTACTCAAGTTTGCAGGGAAGGGATGAGTGGGGAAGAACGGCAAAGTCCCTCTCCTCTCCCGTTTTGCTTCGGTGTTGCTCCGTCTCGCTCTCATCGCCCGTTTTGCATCGTTTTGAATCGCAGTTGCTCCGTCTTGCTTGGCTCCCCCGCTTCGTCTATTTATAGCTCGACCATACACACCGCACCGCACGCGTATGTGTGTATTTCAGTCTTTGACGCTGTCCTCTGATTTGCATGCATGGTGTAGTGCTTAGAGAGCTCGAGTGTTAAGCTGACGGGTCGCGGGTTCGAGTCCGAGTCGCAGCAATTGTGTTTTCGAAATGTAAGTTGGCTTTTATAGACTTTACATAATATTTATATCCATTTAACTTTAACATATGCCATTTACAGCTGGCACTGCCCAATCCTCTCCAGAAACTGTCAACTTACAGCCGGCACTACTGCCTGATCCTCTCCAGAAACTGGCCATTTACAGTCGGCAGTGCCGACCCTCTCCAAAAACTGGCCATTTACAACCAATTCTACAAAATATTTTTACTCTGTCAATTAATTGAGAATGATTCGTTGTTAAACTAAGAACATTTTGTAATAAATTGAAAATTATTCGTTTTTTAATAAAGTAAATTTTGCACTTTTGTTATGCATAAAAGTTTTCAAAAAAGTAGTACAAGGTGAGTTCCAAAGTAAACAGGACTTTAAAAAAAAGACAGAACAAATAGTTTTTTCGGCAAAATCAATTTATTTTATTCAAAATAGTCTCCTTCTGCTTTAATACAGCGTTTTGCACGGTCCAAAAGCATGTCGAACGAGTGTTTTAGCTCGTTGCCCGGTATGGCCGCCAGTATGCCGGTGCAAGCCTTTTGAATGGCCTCTACGTCTGCATAACGCTTTCCTTTCATCGGCAAATGCATTTTTCCCAAAAGGTCTTCGCGATATTCGGGCCGAACACGTCGAATACGGCGCACCAAACGCTTAACGTTTTGGCCGGGTGGAACAAATCAGCATTGTCTTCACTTTTGACTTCTCCAGGCGCGATTTTTTGGGTTTCGGCTCGTCCGGCGCCTTCCATTCAGAACTCTGGCGTTTCGTTTCGGGATCATATTGAAAACACCACGTTTCGTCACCAGTCACAATCTTGTAAAGGAAGTTCGGGTATTTTTTTTGCCTCTTTAATGATGTCCTTCGAATGTTGAATTCTGAGCAATTTTTGGACGTCAGTCAATTTGTGAGGAACAAACCGTGCACACACCTTTTGTAAGACCAAATGTTCGGTCAAAATTCGATAAATCGATGTTTTGGAGATGTTCAATTCTATTTCCATGAATTTCAATGGTGATTTAGGCTGATTTTTTATGAATTCACGCACAGTTTCGATGGAATTTTCGGTGATTACGGATTTTAGTTGGCCCACATGTTCATCGTCATATATGTCCTCACGACCACTTTGAAAACGTTGAAACCACTCGTGCACTCTGCTACGGGATAGGCAATCATCGCCATAAACTTGTTTCATCAATTGAAACTTTGCGGTAAAAGTTTTACCAATTTTAAAACAAAATTTAATGTTGGCTCTTTGTTCGAAGCGGTCTTGTATGGAGAAGGCGGCCAAAAATACTTCCAATAGAGATATCAGCTTGAAATTTGTTCTGCAGCTAAATAATTCCATATTAATGCTATATTTATAATATTGGCACGTATATAAGCTTTATTTTCGCGCAAATTAAAAAAAATAAATTAAAGCAGACCCCTAAGGTTATGCAACATTATTTTTGTAGTTATTGCCAACGTGAATTTACTAAACGCTTAACTTTTAAAAAACAATTAATAATGCAATCCAAAAAATAAAAATTTTATATATTCAAAATATAATAACACATCATTTAATAACAAAAGAATAAAAGAATTATATATTTAAACGACAATAACAATAGTTTAATGTAATATACCATAAGTTGGTTATAAAAAAAAACTTTTAACTCAAACAAAGAAACATTACTCAAGCAAATCGAAAACTGATTTGTCTAAAATGGATTTTTTGCTTTTAAATATTTTTTGTCCAGATATATACGGGTCCGAACTTAACAGTAATCTATTAAATAAATCAGTATTTGTAAGCACACGTGAAATTTTACGTGTGTGCTGGCTTCTAAATCTTTTTATATCCTTGTTTTTTGACTCAGCCGCTTCCTCTGAAAGTTCGCCAATGGAAATTAAAGCTTTTTCAATTATATCAGGCCCGTGTATCAAAACTTTATGTACTGTAGCTGGAATATAGTACCACGAGTATTGTTTAGTTAATTGTTCAGCTGTATCCAATGCGTAATTTCTAAACTTTTTCGGGATTAATTCGATAGCCTGATGACAAAGCTCTCAATATTGTGCCACATCTATCTATTAAGTGACAATCTAACCCTGTTATTTCGGCTGGCAATACACTGTTTTTGAAAAATTCCCGGGCTGTGTTTCCATCATTGGATGATCCGCATCCTCCAACTTTTGGTTTGTCAACGATGAGTCCCATTTTTTGTCGAAATTGATTCTGAATTACAATTTTTCGCTCCCGCACTGTTGCTTTTCCTTCATCTGATCTTATTTGCCATTGTTTTATTGGAAGTCTGTAAGCCATATGTATGAAGTACTCAAAAAAGCGAATATAAGCATGCAGCGGAGATAACCCAAAATCATAACGGTCTTTATGTACTGTACACACACAAAACAAAGACACGCAAAATCAGAAAGAGACTCACGAAAAAACGACACAAAAACATAGAAATTTGGAGCGAGATGGAGGTATTTTGAATGCATGATTACATTAAGTGTAGCAAATTGTAGCAGCTTATTTTCATAACATAGAATAACAAAATATTGAACAATTTTTTAAAAAAAATTTCGTTGAAGGGCGTCATTGGCAAAACAACTTTTACTCCATCTGAAAATTGCTTTATTTTTGAGGTTATACAAGAACAATTAGGGTTTACGCACATGTTTTGTTAAAAACACACAAACAATGCAATTCAAATACAAATTACAAAAACACAATGTAAATACCTTCAACATTTATGTTCATTTTAGTTTGATCACTTTAATTAATCTTTTATATACTTTTTTATTATATTTCTGAAGGGCTTGCAGCTACGATGCACACGATTAATATTGGCCGCACGGTTTGTGCTATCGCTTACCGTTCATTTTCTTCGCGAATGTGTGAAGCAAACAAAACAAATAATCAATTTTAAAGCACCGTTTTATGGACAACTAGATGCCGAAAATTTGAACTTAAAATTCAAACATTGATTTTTTTATTTTTGGCCTATGGGACCGTCCACTGTGCGATGACAAAAACATACTGACACTTAAAACACAATAACCTCACTTCCAATAGATGAAATGTCATGAAATTTTTAATGGAAGTCGATAAACGATAGCAGATTCTAACGCACCAGTTCACATATAGATGGCGCCACTAGAAGGCGCTAGACTAAAAAAGTCCTGTTTACTTTGGAACTTGCCTTGTACAAATTTTAATATTAGTATTTGTATTCTTAAAAATTGCACTTTAACTGAGTACAAAATCTCATCTAAGTAAGATCAAATGTTCTGGGTAGTTATTTGAGAACATTTTTGCTTATTTTAAATCCATTTTTCCTTAAAAATTCTGTCTGTGTATCAAATAAAAACACCTATTAACGATGTGAGATAAAAGTGACGATGGCACCTTCAACTTGATCATCATTTTTGATGATCAAATCGTCAAATTTTCTGACGATTTTTATTTTATTTTTTTTTATTGCTGTGTCTAATGTAGACACAGTGTTTTATTGTCTTCTGTTACTATCTTGTAGTAACTTTTACAATAGTGTACGGCGGAGTTCAATGGATTAATACAATTGGGAACAGGGGGATAGACACGCTTTAATCAGAACAGGAAGACATATAGAAAAGAAATCGAGACAAGCAATAAGAATAAACAAATACCCTAGAACATGTTGACTTGGTGTGGTTGCTGTTGGTGTTGTTACAGCAACGCGCTTGGGCCCGCCGTACCTTGACCACTCGATCAAAAAAAAATCATGTTGATGAGAATTGTCTCTTTTTCCAAGTCGACCTTCTAAAACCCTACCATATTTCTATGTTGCATGACCCCTTGTATATCCGACTAGTGGAAATTCGTTTGTATAGTATACCTCGTTTTTATTTGTAATATAGATTCATTTAAAAGATTTCGATTCGAATAATATTAAAGTTATAAACTTTATATTTAATGCAATTTACTATATTTAATCATTAATTTATATGAAAAGTATAATAATAATAATAATATCATAGTAGTAAGTGTAATAATATAATAGGCTAAAATATATATAAATTGATACCAAAAGTTATAAAAAGATAGAGTATCTGAAATGCATGGCGCGAGTAGTATCAATACGTTTTATGTTTTGCATTGTCAAAAGCAAAAGCATTTGCATATTTTCTTTTATGTTTTTGTATTTGTTACTTCTCTTTTAACTTTACCGACTCCTAATTCGCAAATCTAAATGAACGGTACTTTGGACCAAAATCTTCCTAGCTTGTGATTTAAACTCACCGCTCCTTATGCAGTCCCGCGACGAAAGCGCTTTCGGCGACGATGCTGGGGAGAGAGGGGGATGCTGGCTGCTGCCGAGTTTACGCTTTTTGTTGTTTTTGTATTATTTACTTTTGTTCACTCTTTTTTGCCAAATATATTTGTTCTTATATTCGTTGGTAAAGCCGGCTCGAGGCCAAGAAGGGGGCGAGGCATATGGAGAATAAAACACAAAGATTAGTCCTCCTCCGATACACTTCGATCTGGTTGTCCGCTTGCTTGCTGATATCGGCCTGTCGCAACATAAGCAGGGCTTTGCCCCCAGAACACGGGAAGCAATGCAGTATGCTCGCTTATAAAAAAAAAAGGCTAGAATTAACACTTTTTCCCTTTTTATTTTGAATGTTAGCACTGAGAATTGGTGAAAATATACCAACTTAGGTGGTTGCTGTCGATGGATGCCTATATATTTTTAAGATTTTCAAAGATTTAGGAACTTGGTAAAACTTGTGCAGCGCTGCTGCGATGTGGTCGGTCCAAGAGTTTTCGGCAAATAGGCAGAGGGTAGCGTTCGGGTCGGGCCCGTAACCTCGGCTTTTCTTGGACAATAACAGTGACAGTGAACATTCAGCTACTTGCTTCCAGTGTCGACGGGTGCATATGTTGGCTAACTTCCCAAGTTCTGCTCCGGGGTAACAACATAAGTCCGCGCGTCATATCTCCGCCCATACATTTTTTTCGCGGAGATATGACGTGCTAAAGCGACATATCTCCGCGAAAAAATGTATGGCGGAGATATGACGTTTTGAAACGACATATCTCCGCGCGGAGATATGACGCGAAAATCCGCGCGGAGATATGATGCCAAGCTCCGTGCGGAAATATGACGTTCTTAAACGACATATCTCCGCGCGGAGATATGACGCCAAGCTCCGCGCGGAGATATGACGCCGAACTCCATGCGGAGATATGTCGTTTTGGAAACGACATATGTCCGCACGGAATTTAGTGTAGATATGACGTCGAGCTTCGCACAATGGGCCCCAGCCGAAAACCAGAGTTAAAAGTTACTTGTTCATTATGCGCTGCGGAAAAAAAAATTGAATATCATGAAAAAATCTATATTCGTTTAAAATAAGTTCATTTAAAAAGCTGAAACACAAAAAATGTTTCCCCAATTCGACCATTTATAAGATAAAAATAAACTGTTGCAAAAATTGCGTTTTTTTAAATTTATTTATATGGAAGTATATAGATAAGTATTTGATTTATATGAAAGTATATTATTTATATATTTTATTTTTATGGAAGTATGTATGTATATATAAGAATAAGCTTTTTTATTTAGCTATAAATGAATATATCGCATATTGCCTCTTTTACAGCTTGGTTACAGGTTGGACATTTTATATTTTCATTTCTATCTTCATGGAAATTTTCAATTTCATGTTTGTCGACAATCTTTTCCCAGCATTCACCACAAATAGAAACGTGGTTGCATGGGCGCAATAAAACAGATTTTCTCAAAACTCAAAACATACGTTGCATAAATTGTTTAGGTTAGCAGTAGACAAAGCGGTATCGCTTGAAGAAGACGACGAATGGGATGATGCTGATGAATTAAGATGAAAACTGATTATTTATAGAAACAGGTCTGGTAAAACTACGACAGTCCAGACATTCGAAATTCTCGAGGTTTTTTAACCAAAAATTCGATAGTATCGATGATTCGTACATTTAACTTTTAAAGTATATTAACGGTAAAGATATAATAAATAAGTCCTATACGTAGCAATATAGAAACATAAGCGCTATTTTGATTGGCGCTTATTTTACTTGTATGTACAGCCAGAGCCATGGGATAGAGCAGCAACGCCTTTCATTGCGTTAGTGTAAACCGTTCTCACACAAAATATGTTCACACTAGATATGGGCAATTCCAAAGTCGCGCACGGGACATTCGTACGCATTCAAAGTAAAAAAACGTTAAGAAGGAAACGATTTTTTTTTCGGATGAAAGTCCTAACATATGGCATTTTATTTGTTCTTTCATTGGTGCAAAGATTGATTTTGGGAAATTTTTAGTTATTAAGTTATTTGCAAAATTCAAGTGATTCGCACGGGCAAACAACGGACTTTTGAGGTTGACCAATTCAAATGCAAATTTCTGCGAATCAAGAGGCAATATTTTAATGCAACTAATTTTAAACTGTTGTACACAGATGCCTCTTAAAAATGGTTATGAGTTTTTTTCCGAAATGACTTGCATTTTTTTGAAAATTCAATTTGAAGTAGATTCGCACGAGACATCGCGCACGCGACATTTTCTATCACCACCTTTTTTTTTTTTTTTTTTTTTGTCATGGTTGCTGTAGCTAAATATTTACAAAAAATATAATAAAAATATTTTTAATTAACAAAAAATATGATTCTATTCATTTTCACATAACAGGAAACTTAATAAGTATTTACATATTTGCGTTTTTTTTTTTTTAATTCAAATGAGATCTATTCAAATGTATAAACAAAAAATTAGTATATTGGTTATCATTTTAATATTTACAAAGTCCTTAAATACATAATATTGTTTCTTGCTTAGAATAAGCAGTTCTTGCTGCTTTCACCTCATTATAAGTGGATGAGAAAAAGTGGAATTTTGATATGCCCGGTATGCTTTTCCCCTCTTTCCATTTTTCGTTTAAATTATATTTAAAAATTTGATTTTCAATATCTCCTGTCGACATATATAATAAGTTTATGCCTTTAATATTATGTAGTGCACACTGATAAAAAGAAAATGCATCCGGTAAAATAATAATTCTTGATTTAGTCATCTGCCAAACTTTTCGTTTTAATACTGCTCCAACTCGATCAACAGCTCCTTTTCCATGTGCGCTAGCGAAAAAATTCCACTCCAATGTAGGACATTCTAATAATTCTACGATATCAACAAGGCTTCATAGTATAAATTTATTTTTAAACAAATATTTTTGATAGGCGCCCATATGATGACCGAATTTCTTTTAAAATCCCCATCAAAAAAACAAAAACGTCCTGCTTATTGTGCGTTATCACTTATGACGGCAAACGACTTTTTAACTCCTGCCAGCCATGCTACACAAGTAAAAATGCTCACCTGCCGATAGCTAAAATGAGCACTTTGTATCTCATTTTGACTTGTGAGCCTGTAATTTGTAGCAAAATCAATTTGAATCGCCAATTCATTTGTTATACCCTTGCAGAGGGTATTATAATTTTGACCAGATGTTTGCAACGCAGTGAAGGAGGCATCTCCGACCCCATAAAGTATATATATTCCTGATCAGCATCACCAGCCGAGTCGATCTAGCCATGTCCGTCTGTCTGTCCGTCTGTCTGTCCGTCTGTCTGTCTGTCTGTCCGTCTGTCGGTTTCTACGCGAACTAGTCTCTCAGTTTTTGAGCTATCGAGCTGAAATTTTCAGCATAGTCTTATTTCTTTAGCACGCAGTATATATGTCGGAACGACCGAAATCGGACTACTATATCCTATAGCTGCCATAGGAATGATGGCGAAATTAATGTAAAAAAAATTAACTTCTCTGTTTTTCAACGTATTTCTATAAATTTTCAGACATAGCAGTTTTTTATGGTTCTAAAATTACGGTTTTAATTTCATTAAGATCGGACCACTATATCATATAGCTGCCATAGAAGCGATCGGTCAATTTATATGAAAATGTAAAATTCTACATGTAAAATGTAAAATTTACAAAATTCTATATTTTTTCAACATTACTAAAATGGTTCGATTTTCAATGATCCAATTGCAGACTGCAAGGGTATACCAACTTCGGTTTACCGAAGTTAGCTTTCTTTCTCGTTTTTAGATTAGCTTTGATTTTATCAAAATATCTTTGCTGGGCTCTTTTGATAAAAAAATGAGTTTTAAAAGAAGGTAAAGTCATTTGCAGATCAATAATAATATCGGATAGAGTTCCATCAGTTTTGGAAAGGGCCATGGTGTTATTAATTTTGCGCCAATTCTGCCAACTTACTTCATCATTCATATTATTTAAATATGATAGTGGAATATGTTGGTATTTCAAATCGCTTAAGCATTTTTTGCAATGGCCTATTATGCCATTTTCATTAAGAATGTTGCAGCAGTTTTGAGAAAGCTTTCAGAATTACTGGGAAAAGATGGCGTAATTTTGGCACAATCTTCTAGCAAATAGCCGAAGTTAGCGTGGTACATACAAACACACATATTATGTGGCGTTTTATTAATTAACTGAACATGACGTGGCCTCATTTTAAACAATATATATGATGTTTTTTTGTTTGGATTTTCTTTTTTAAAGAGCTCATATGCTTCGCAAAACTGTCATCATCATAAAACGTTTAGCAACTACATCGCCTGCTATCAAAAGTGTGTCCTTTTTTCCTGAGGACTGGACACTAGTATTTTCGCTTATATAAAAATCTATTATTAAACTATCTAAGCTGTCTGGCAGTGTCGTTTTGCAATTAGTCTCCGTAATTTTTGGTTTTGAGTTTTCTTTATATTTGTTTAACAAAATTTCAAGTACTTTTACTTTCTTATCTAAGTCATTTGGTAGAGCAACCTCAACTTTTCGTAAAGCTTTTCCCAATGTTTGCTTGCAACTGTAAGGACCATTGTAGATTATAGCATCTAGTTTTTCTTTTTCTCTTTTTTCTGCTAGCTTTTGTCGATATAGTCTCTTTCTCGTGCGCTCAAGCTCCCTCCTGTTTTCCACAATTTCATTATTACCAATCGTCGATGCTTTATATTTTCGCCTTGTGTTCCGCATTCTTGTGTTGTTCTTTAATTTACTCTTTTCCCATATTACTGGGTCTTCCTTCAACTTATCTCTCCACCGTTTGCAAGTTTCTCTTCTTTTTTGGCAATTATTTTCGCTCATCTACATTAAAATAATTTAAAAAATATATATTTATATATTTAAGAAAACACCAAAGTGAACAAATAAAAAAAAACAAAAATCAATATGCTTACGGTCGCACACGGGACAAACTTTAAAAATCCACCACAAATAAAAATCTTTATATATTTCTAAAATATTTGTATACATTGATTGCACACTCAAACTCTGTTTGCAAAAAATTTGATGCGTTTCGGCCAATTAGTTTAGATGTTCTGATATGATATGTTGTTTTTCGGTCGCGCACGGGACATTGCTGAAAGCGATAACGCAAATCAATATTTTACCGTTAGTAGTAATCGCATATTTCCCTTTGCGTTTTTTTTTTCGACTCTTTGCATTCTCTAAATGATCTTAGAAATTAGAAGTCAAAGAATAATGCCTCTGGTTTAGAAGTTATAATCAAAACAAAAATTAGCTAAAAACATTATAACGACAATGGGTGCGCTTGCGCGACTTTGTGTTCGAATATTTCGAAATCGGTTTTAGATGCAAAATTTGATAAATTTGAACATTTCTTAATGTAACTTTGTTAAAAAAACATTTTTGAGAAGTTTTAGTTTTTTGGCCGCGGTGGACCTTTCTGTGGAATAGCCCATATATACTTTAATGTTCTTTTTTATTTAAACGGGAAGAAATTTAATAATATAGAATAATAATATGGGAAAACCAAAAAATGATGCTGACTGGGGCCTTCAGATATATCAGCTTTCTAAGATAATATCTTCTAAACTTAGTAAGATAAGTTCATGAACTAAAATGGGTTTTTTGGGCATAAGGATCTTTTCACAGCCAGTTTCACCATATAAAATAATGTAAATTAATAGCTTAATTTATTTATTTCATAACTACAAAAATTGTTTTAACTAATTGGTATTCTGTATTCTGCCAACATTTAAAATTTCCAACTCTTACTCAAAAAGTGACTTTTGACAACAATAAGGCTGTTGAGGCCCACTGTTCACTGATCTGGTTCATAAACAAAGATATGACGCCGTACTCCGTGCGGAGATATGTCGTTTTGGAAACGACAAATGTCCGCCCAGAATTTAGCGGAGCTTGGCGTCATATCTCCGCGCGGAGATATGACGTTCTGAAGCGACATATCTCCGCGCGGACATATGACGTTTTGAAACGACATATCTCCGCGCGGAGATATGACGCCAAGCTTAGCGCGGAGATATGACGCCGACGTCTGCGCGGAGATATGTCGCGCGGGGATATGTCGCTATGCCTTCTGCTCCTACAAATCGTATCCCTAAAACTCTAAAATAATTTCGCATATTATTTATTTTAGTATTATTCACAATGTTTACGGACAGCTGCCTTGATATTATTGTCAGATGACTTTCGTCAAACATTTCCTGTCGTTCGTATAAATGGTGAGTTTAGTCAACATAATTCGGACTGCTATCAAAACTATCTATCCCGATGTAAAATTGAATTTAAGGATAATCTCAAACATTTCTATTCTTTTGTTAACTCTAAAAGAAAATCCTCAGCTTTTCCTCCATCTCTTTATTACAATAACTCTGTCGCTAGCAGTGATGCTAATATCGCTAATTTATTTTCAGAATTTTTTCAAACCACATACTCTTCAAATTCGTTTAATATTTCCACATCTTACCCATACTCTCTGCCAAGCTCCAATAGTATATTTATGCCAATTATAGATGAAGAAATTGTTCTGGAAAATCTTTAGTTGGTGAAATCGTCATATTTAAAAACCAAATTCCTTGCTGTATTCTAAAACAATACGCCACTACCTTGTCAAAACCTCTTGCTAGAATTTTCCAAGTGTCTTTACATGATAGCTATCTACCTGAAATCTGGAAAGAATTATACCACTTCATAAAAAAAGACAGTCGGTCGGACATCAATAATTATCGAGGTATCGCAAAGCTCTGTGCTATACCCAAACTGCTCGAATTAATTATCACCTCGCAGCTACAATATCAATGTTTGTCGTTAATGTCACCATCTCAGCATGGTTTTATGAAACGCCGTTCCACAACAACCAACCTCTTAGAATTTATATCTTTCATTAGAAACGGCTTTAAACTAAAGTTTCAAGTCGACGTTGTATTCACTGACTTTAGTAAGGCGTTTGATTCAGTAAATGACGATCTACTGCTAAAAAAGCTAACTCTGCTTGGTTTTCCTAATATTCTAGTAAGCTGTATCGAAAGTTAAAGGAGTTCCTCAAGGGAGTCACTTGGGACCACTGCTCTTTGGATTATTTATCAATGACTTACCCTCTGTAATTGAGGAATCATTAACTTTAATGTATGCTGACGACGTTAAAATTTGTATGCACATTAAAAACAAAGATTCTCACGTTTTATTGCAAAACGACCTAATCCGTCTTCAATCCTGGTGCGTTAATAATGGGCTTAATTTAAACCACTCCAAGTGTAGCATTATGTCCTTCTATCGGACTAATCTACACGTGTCGAGTTACTTTCTAGGGCCAAACCTTCTTGAGCGTATTTATATTATATCAGACCTTGGTGTTCTATTTAACCATAAGTTAAATTTTTCCGATCACATAGGAATCTTAGTAGGAAAGGCTAGAGGTGTTTTAGCGTTTGTAAAACGTTGGGCTGATGATCCCTATACCACTAAACTTCTCTATATTTCGCTAGTTCGTCCTTTGCTCGAATACTGCTCATGCGTGTGGTCACCCCAGTATGCAAAGTATCAAAAGCTCATCGAATCGGTGCAGAAGCAATTTCTTCTGTTTGCTTTGAGGGATTTAAATTGGGAACAACATCTTCGTCTTCCCTCCTACACGAGCAGATTGCGGCTTTTGGACTTGCCGACACTGCAAGACCGTCGAACATGTAACAGCGTTATATTCCTTTATAAATTAATTAATGGCGAAGTCGACTCTGCTTCGTTGCTACACAACATAAAGTTTGCAGTTCCTGCCAGAAGCACTCGACAGTTTCGCCCTACTTTTCTGGATCAAATTTTTACTCCTATGACCCATTTCGTATTCTGTGCCAGTTGTATATCAAAAATTATCATGAGTTATCCTGTGAAACATCCTTTTCATTAAATGTATATAATATTCTGTCGCACTTATTGTCTAGTTTGTAAATCTTCACCCCAACCCATCCGATATGAGACGGAGCATATCGTTAAAAAGTTCTCCTACCGGGTTGGGGGTAAGATTATTATTATTATTATATTTTTAATGTTAACAGTAAATTTTTGTCAACTTTTGAATAAAGAATAAAGAATAGAATTGTTAAAACCCAGCAAACAATTTTAGGAGTGCTCATAAATATGTGTCTGAAGAGTCTCGAGAGTTTTTTTCTATGAAAACGGTTCCACTTTATGTGGACTATTTCGGAGTCCAATCTGACTCTTTTCTGACTCACTGTAAACCCTCAGAAAAGGAACATTCTATTAAGCAATATGAGCGTTTTCGGACACTTTTCGATTTACTTCAGACATAAGTTTGACGTCTATTCGGAAAACGAGGAAGGAAAAAATTGTGGAACCTGCAAAATACTTTAAAAATGTGGCAAAGTTATATTCTAGAAAGGAGCTCCAGGGGCTAAAAAGGAGCCCAACGCGGAAGGGAGTAATGACAGCGAGGCAAGAGAAAAAGCGGTGTCCACTCTAAGGGTTGAGGCACGACCAAAAGATGAGGCTGTGGAGAAGACTAACACGAGCGAGGATGAAGAAGCCATGACGGCGCATCCTGCATTGGTCAGCTTGAGTGCCGTGACCACCATGACTTGAACGGCAACATGAACGGGAAAACGAAGCCAAAACCTCAGGTCAAGCTTATTACCATTATTAAAAAACTAATTGATGGCGTGCCAGATCGAAAATATTCAAGACACCGGCAGGAGCACATGTCAATATAAACTTAAATAGAAAATCTCATTTTGATAATAAAATAAACTATGAATTTAAACTTTCTATAAATTTTGAGATATAGCAGTTGTTTATGGTTCTAGAATTAAGATTTTCGCTGCCTGTTTTGCCTTTTTAAATTTTTCAGCTAAGTGCCGATTTTGAAACTAATTAAAAACTTTTTAAATATTTTTGTTTAAATAACTATTAATCGTCACAAAATTTGATATCAGAAATTTTTTGTGTTGAGTGTGCCATCGTCACTTTAATCTAACCTCGTTAAGAGGTGTTTTTATTTGATATCAGAAGTTTTTTAAATGACTTATGTATGTACATACATAGGTCTTCCATTGTTTTTATAAGTTTTTGTTTGAAACTCAAATGGGAAAAATTAACAAACAAAATTCACATAAGAAGTTAGCTATATGGGAGCATTGCTACTAATTTTGATGAGAAAGCAAATTTTCGGAGATATGTGTTGTACCCCGAAATATCTCAAGGGATATACGGCCGGAAGTTACTATAAAAATCGTGAAAGCTATTTAAAAAAATTTTTAATCTAAAAAAAATAATTTTTATTCTAAATTCTTAATTATAATATTTATAAAATTTTTGTCAGGGCAAAGTAATTATCATATCAAAATACTTTTCCAACGACATATAGCACGTTTCTGTAGCTTTAGTCGTTCAGAAGTTATGGGCGCGAGAAATTTCCTGTTTTCCCGCCAAAGTAGTGGAAAAAGCAAAAATTAGATTAAATTAAAAAAAAAAAAAATCAAACGATTTCTTTTAAATTTAAATGATATTAAATTTTTTTTGATGGCTTTAAATTTTATTGCATTGTGCACGTCTCTAAATGACTCTACATGAGTTTTTACATAAATGTATGTATAGTGCATGTAAAAGGTTAGGTATATGGGATCTTTGCTACTAATTTTAATGAGTAATATCTCGAGAAAGCGAATTTTCCCAGATATGTGTTATATACCAAAAGTTGAGCCATCTCAAGGGCTATCTGGCCTTGAGTGAATATCAAAATCGTTAGAGCCATTTTTAAGAAAACTTCAAAAACTTAAAAAAAAAAATTACTTTTAATTATAAATTCTTTAATATTATATTTAGATAAACAATGTCAAGGCAAAGCTATTATCATTTTAAAATACCTTTCAAACGACATATAGCACGTTTCTGTAGCTTTAGTCGTTTAGAAGTTATGGGCGCGGGAAATCTAGCTTTTTTAGCGGTTTTCCCGCCAAACTAGCGGGAAATCGAAAAAGTTGTAGAACAAAAAATGTTCAGCTCGAGCTGTTTAACAAAATAAAAGTAGTTCCAGGACTTTAAAACAAAAAAATCGACAGACAGACAAACAGACAAACAGACAGACAGACAAACAACAGGACAAACGTTTTCATTTCGGAAAGGCCGTTGAAATCTTGTTTATTGAATATCTTTTGAACGGAGTATCGGATCAGGATGATCGAGGTGTCATTCGACGCGTATTTAAAGCTAGATCACAACAACATTAAAAATTTTGGGATTTTTGCTCCACCGGCCCCAATGGCTCCAATTTTCAAAATTTTCAATTTCGCACTTTCACTCTAATTTCTCCCAAACTAATCCGTTTTTGAAAAATCTTAGTATGCAGTTTCAAAGAGGTTTACAATACCTTTCGATTAAGATATAAATGGTTCTGATCGGACTATCGTAGCAGATTTTCAATTCTACGGCTGTATATAGTAGTCTCCTTGCGCACCACAGTCTCGGTGCTCATCGTCACTACGTGGACTGCCGTCCACAGTGATAATACCCTCTGCAAGGGTATAAAAATGCATAAAAGAAGTAGCTATATGGGATCATTGCTACTAATTTTGATGAGAAAGCGAATTTTCGGAGGTATGTGTTGTACCCCGAAATATCTCAAGGGCTATACGGCCTGAAGTGACTATAAAAATCGTAAAAGCCATTAAACAAAAAAAAAATTTTAATCTTAAAAAAAAAATTAATTTGAATTCTAAATTCTTAAATTTAATATTTAGAAAAATTTTGTCAGGGCAAAGTAATTATCATATCAAAATACCTTTCCAATAACATATAGCACGTTTCTGTAACTTTAGTCGTTCAGAAGTTATGGGCGCGAGAAATTTCCTTTTTTCACGGCAAAGTAGTGAAAAACGCAACAATTAGATTAAATTAAAAAAAAAAATTAAAACGATTTCTTTTAAATTTAAATTATATTAAATTTCCTTTGATGCTTTTAAATTTTATTGCATTGTGCACGTCTCTACATGACTCTACATGATTTTTTACATAAATGTATGTACAGTGCATGTAAAAGGTTAGGTATATGGGATCTTTAATTTTTATGAGTAATATCTCGAGAATGCGAATTTTCCCAGATATGTGTTATATACCAAAAGTAAAAAAAAAATGCTTTCAATTATAAATTCTTTAATATTATATTTAGATAAATAATGTCAAGGCAAAGCTATTATCATTTCAAAATATCTTTCAAACGACATTTAGCACGTTTCTGTAGCTTTAGTCGTTTAGAAGTTATGGGCGCGGAAAATCTAGCTTTTTTAGCGGTTTTCCCGCCAAACTAGCGGGAAATCGAAAAAGTTGTAGAACAAAAAATGTTCAGCTCGAGCTGTTTAACAAAATAAAAGTAGTTCCAGGACTTTAAAACAAAAAAATCGACACACACACAGACAGACAAACAACAGGACAAACGTTTTCATTTCGGAAAGGCCGTTGAAATCTTGTTTATTGAATATCTTTTGAACGGAGTATCGGATCAGGATGATCGAGGTGTCATTCGACGCGTATTTAAAGCTAGATCACAACAACATTAAAAATGTTGGTATTTTTGCTCCACCGGCCCCAATGGCTCCAATTTTCAAAATTTTCAATTTCGCACTTTCACTCTAATTTCTCCCAAACTAATCCGTTTTTGAAAAATCTTAGTATGCAGTTTCAAAGAGGTTTACAATACCTTTCGATTAAGATATTAATGGTTCTGATCGGACTATCGTAGCAGATTTTCAATTCTACTGCTGTATATAGTAGTCTCCTTGCGCACCACAGTCTCGGTGCTCATCGTCACTACGTGGACTGCCGTCCACAGTGATTTCTCCTAAAATAATCCGTTTTTGAAAAATCTTTGTAAGCAGTTTCAAAGAGGTTTACAATACCTTTCGATCAAGATATAAATGGTTCTGATCGGACTATCGTAGCAGATTTTCAATTCTACGGCTGTATATAGTAGTCTCCTTGCGCACCACAGTCTCGGTGCTCATCGTCACTCCGTGGACTGCCGTCCACAGTGATAAATATAACTTCTATAAGTGTGCGGGGATATACTTATAATCGAAGGCGTTGTTAAATTACAACAATTCTTTACTAATTATGACAGTTGGAAAAAAGAAAGATAATCTATCAGCGCAATGGAGTGTACAATATTCTTGGTTAGTCCGTCTTTAGCCAGCACAAATAAAGTGGATGGTTTTCCCACGCGAGAATATGTTGTCCGTGGGAAAACCATGGTGTTTCCAAATCTAAGCCACATACAGATAATGTTTGGCCTTGTGACTTATTGATCGTCATAGCGAATGCCAATCTAATTGGAAATTGAGTGCGTTTGAATTCAATTGGCACATCTGTAGGAATCATAGGGATTCGTGGCAGTAACACATTTTCGCCTCAAATGATGCCGATTTCTATAGTATCGTACTGTGTTGAGGAAATCAGATGCACTTCGATTCGGTGATGTCATACCGAAATGACTGATTGGTAAATTCGCAATAGCAATGCAAAGATCCTCGATAGCAATCAACGCTTCATTATACATTGCATCGCTGAATGATATAGTTAGATCGTTACATCTTGTACGATGTCTATACAATATATCATCAGTCATTTGTGACCGGGCCGGGAAACATGTAGTCAGTACTACTATGTACAGTTTAATCCAGCTTCAGCAAGCATACACCCAGAAAAAAAAAATGCCTAAAATTTTAGGAAATGGCGATTTATTGCCTAAAAATTTTTTTGGGCAATGGTGGCCAATGGTGGTCATATTGCCAAAATTCACTATTTTTAGGTCATACATTTTAGGTAATAGGATGCCTAAACATTTTCTCTCGCGTGTGTGCATTCAATTCCCAACTGGTTCTAGCATTCTTGTCATGGAGTTTTAGGCTTATATTGCCTAAAAGTGAAGTTTTAGGCATAGTATTGCCTAAAAATATTCAATAAATTTAATTTTGGACAAATCTTGTCTAGAATTTAGGCCTGTTTCTATTACCTAAAAATATGGCATTTTGGACTAAAGTTTTAGGCAATTTGGCAGATTTTTAGTCCATGACTGGATGTACTGTCCAATGGTTGTCGTCTTCTAGCAAGCCTTGAGCAAGGCATGCGTCTTTATACGTTGGATACTGTTCCCCATCTACTTTACGTATATCTTGAAATAACAATGGACCGGTGACATTAACCAACAACAGTCGCAGATAAAAGCACTCAGTTTGCCGTGGATTGACTGTATATACACGACCCAAAGTATTTGAGTTTAATAAACCGGGGCACGCATCAACTGGTGTCCCTTTCTTGCGTGGCATCCATTTTTTGGAGCCCCATTTGAGCCCATGTAAAATATCGTGGAACCTCCGAACAGAGCAGTGTTTGTGCGAAGGTACCAAAAAGCGCTGTTTCGTTCGTGAAATATACGCTCTGGCCGTTTTGAAGATGAACATCTAAATGGATAACTGCTGGATCTCGTTCATGAATTTGGAAATCGAAAATACGCCAAACACCTTCATTGGAACTGATATATCGGTCAACTTGATAATTCGTAATTTCCTCATTTGGATTCAGCCGAGTAGCACTTACATTAGTATTTTCAATTCTAAATACACCCCTATTACTTCCTTTATTGACATACTTGCAAATATATTTGATACTCTTCACCGAACTACATGACTCAACATTAATATGAGCGTTGAATATTATGCTCAGTAGAGGTGAATATGGTACGACTCAACTATTGTCAATGTCGATTCCTGTGTTTTTAATAATGAACGATTGTCCGCCATTTTCGGTACTTCTTCGACGATATATTGGATATCCGTCATTATGTATGATCGTATCGTTAGTGAAATCTTTAGGAAAACGTTTTGTACATTTTCCGACTACGCACGGACCATGAATCATGTTTGTAGTAACAAGAGAAAGAATAGAAAGAAGAAAGTCGTGAAATTAAGAGCTCCGCAAAAAAACGCTTCAAATCACGGAAAAACTGGCCATTTAATTAAAAAATTGCAAAAATATATCCATAAAGTTGTGCTTAGCTAAGATTTAGTCCACTCAAGACAGTGTATCTTAAATAAACTACCAAATCCAAATTTTCTCATAATACAAGCCAACTGTGGAAAAGTGCAAAGCTGCAGAAAACACTCACACAAATTGCACTGGCAATATTCACAAACAAAACACAAAGCAATAACCGCAAAACGCTCAATACACATAAAAACACTCAAAAATTTCACTCAACAATAACATGTCGTCTGCAAAGCGCCTGCGGGAAAAAACCAATACTGATTTGAAGGCGAGCCGGCCACCCGATGCATCTTCGACCCAGATGCTCCAACTAATCAATGAGAGCAGAAGGAGACCCTTTCCAAGGAGCTGCGAGAAAGTGAGGCACGCGTTCTCTGCAACCTCCAGGAGAAGTTCCAGGTGATGGCAACAGAGATCCATAACCTCACTCAACGTGTCACTCAACTGGAGAAGGAGGTAAAGAAAGTAGAAAGTACAGCGGGTCAACGAATTGGCTGGCCAATTGGCTTCACAAGGCCCTCCAACTGGCCTGGTAGACGAGCTGAAGCAGCAAGCAATCGACCTGGATGCCAGACTAGAAGCCAAATGCACTGCGGAGGAGGATGCTGCGTTCGCCAGCAATTTGCGCTGGCATGGTGTCCCACAAGTCGAAGGAGAAAATCTGAAGACACTATTCCACAAGCTTTTCTTCTCGCTGTGACTTACTCCGCCTCCTGTGGTTCGATCCATTTATCGGGTACGACGACGACAATCGGGTCAGAAATTTGTGGACCCGATTATAATTATTAAATTAGAAAACGTGCGTGGTAAGGCGGAGCTGCTGAGAGCAATAGGGGCATACCGGCGAGATAAGAAAACCCAACTAAGCCTTCAGCTGATAGGGTTTGCGTCGCCAGCGCTGATTTAGCTAAACGAACAGCTGACCAAATATAATTATGAGATCTTCAAATAGGCAATGCGACTCAAAAAGCACAAGCAGCTTACAGCTGTTTTCACACGCAGTGGAGTGGTCTACGTGGAGCTGAGCGACGGAGGGGAACCTCGAGATGTTCAAAGCTCGCTCGAGCTTTCTGAGCTGACCAACGATGTGGGCGGCGTAGATAAGAGATTAAGATTTAAAATTAATAAAGGTCGCTTTGTTTATTTTAGGTGCTTTGCAATGTTTTATCAATGTTTTGTTTCATTCATACTACTGTGGGCAAAAAGTAAAGTCAATTTTATATTTAAAAATCTGCGGGCTTAAGATGGCGGACTAGTTTTTTTTTTTTTGAGTTGGCAGGACTGTTGATGACATCTGGCGGTAATTTCATGTCAATGTCAGAATCAGTACTATATTTACGCTTGTGCTTACCAAACGATCAAGAGTGCATTTGTCGATTTTTACGATGTCTGATTTAATTGAGCAGAGAAGTGCCATCAAATTTTGTTTGCGGAATGCAATTTCGGCTGCGGAAACGTTGAGGATGTTGTGGAAGGCCTTTGGTGATTCTACCATGTCCCAGAAAAATGTTTATAAGTGGTACAAAGACTTCAAAGAGGGTCGGGAACGTGTTGATGACTTGTCGTTCAAAATCGTTCAAAAATCAAGGTTATGATAACAGTTTTTTCCGATTTTCGTGGTGTGGTGCACTTTGAATTCCTTCCACCTGGCCAAACTGTTAATAAGGAATATTATTTGAGCGTTATGCGTCGTTTGCGTGAAGCAATTCGTCGAAAAAGACCAGAATTATGGGCCAACAACTCTTGGTTTTTGCATCGCGATAATGCACCGTCGCACACTGCACTCGTTCTTCGTGACCATTTCGCCAAGAATTCGACGCATATCGTTCCGCAACCGCCGTATTCTCCTGATTTGGCTCCGTGTGACTTCTGGCTGTTCCCAAAACTCAAGAGACCACTCCGGGGAACGCGTTTCGAGTCGATTGAAGAGATAAAAGCGGAATCGACGAGGGCGTTCATGGCTATACCGGAAAGGGACTATTTGGCCTGTTTCGAGGATTTGAAGAAACGTTGGCATAAGTGTATTTTATCGGGAAGGCATTACTTTGAAGGGGATGAAATTGATTCAGGAGAATAAATAAAGAATTTTCACTTTACAGACAAATTCACCTTTCTTTTTAGCAGTATATGTTAGCAAAAAATTAGAGTGCAAGTTTATATGTAAGCATCCTGATAATAGCCCTATTGAATATTTATTTCTTGAAATCATAAATCAATTTACAGCAAAGAAAATTCTTATCGGATGCATTTACCGCCCACGCTGCAATATTAATTATAGCGAAGTAATTAATTTGCTATCAGATATTACATTAAGCTATGCAGACATTCTATTAGCTGGTGATCTCAATAGCAACATGTTGCGGGAAACACGTCTCAAAAGTGAAATATAAACATTAGGCTTAAAATTAGTAAACTCTGTGTTTCCAACACATTTCAGCAGAACATGCAGCTCTTTGTTAGATGTATTCTTCGTTACTGACATTGAAAAAATATATTTGTGTGACCAACTCATTGTGCCTTCGTTCTCAAAACATGACCTTATATATTTGACCTACAACTTTGACC
The DNA here is from genome assembly GCA_018153105.1 of Drosophila rufa. Classification (NCBI taxonomy): domain Eukaryota; kingdom Metazoa; phylum Arthropoda; class Insecta; order Diptera; family Drosophilidae; genus Drosophila; species Drosophila rufa. The sequence continues at coordinate 3,751,765 of JAECXS010000173.1, read as the reverse complement.
TGCAATACAATGACGAATCGATAGTATTTAGAGACTTTAAGAACATTGACTATGAACTGCTTATGGACGAACTTGACAGATGCAACTGGAATAATATTTTCATATCTTCAACGGTAGAACAGCAGCTCTAAATACTACAAAACAACATCAGCTACCTGTATGATACTTATGTTCCAATCAAACGCAAAGTGATCAAATATTCAGTTAAACCATGGTTTAGCATTGAAATTAAGAAGACAATTAAATCACGGAACGATGCATATCGAAAGTGGAAAAGGTATAGGACTCCACAACACCACAGACACTTTAAGTTATTAAGACAGACCGTGACTAAACTAATTGAATCTGCAAAGATAAACTTTTGTAGTCGTAGATTCAAAAATTCAACATCTACTAGACAAACACGGAAAGAAATTAAGGCATTAGGAATAGGTAAACAAAAAGCAACAGCGGTACAGGAAGTTGATATATAAGAACTGAACCTAAGGCTGTCAGAATGCAATGTACCTGAAATCTGCAATAACAATATGTACCTGAGATCAGTACCTGAAAATATCTGTGATAATAGGTTTAGATTTGTGTGTGTCAATCAGTGTGAAGTGCTTGTCAATATTGTTAAAATCAAATCGGACGCTGTTGGACTTGACGATATAAACCCTAAATTTTAAAAATTATTACTTCCGAAAATCGTACGATTTATTAAGCACATTTTGAATACTGCCTTCACAACCTCTATGTTCCCAGACTGTTGGAAAATCGCAAAAATTGTCCCCGTCCCAAAGGCAAACAAAGAATATAGGCCCATCTTTATTCTTCCATATTTGTCAAAGGCCTTTGAAAACATAATGGCAGCCCAAATGAATTCGTTTATACACGAAAATGCTTTACTAAATCAAAGTCAATCCGGATTTCGGAAAAACCGCAGTTGCACTTCAGCAATCATAAAAATATCGAACGATATACGTGACTATGCTGACAAATCCTATGTGAGTAAAGCCTTTGACACTGTTAACCATGATGTCCTATGTGCCAAATTGAAAACTTAATTCAGATTTTCAAAAACAGCCGTCAAACTTATGTCATCGTACTTACTAAATCGTCGTCAATATGTTGTAATGTCAAATGGCTCGTCTTCGTTTATATTTTTAAATCGTGGTGTGCCTCAAGGTTCTGTTCTTGGTCCGCTGCTGTTTACTCTTTATGTAAATGACCTTCCCTCCGTGTTGTTTAATTGTAATGTTCATATGTATGCAGATGATGTCCAGATGTATGTGAGTCGTCCCCTCAATAGAATAAATGAGTGTGTAAATACATGTAATAGTGAACTTGTCCAAATTAGTAACTGGGCCAAAAATAACGGCCTAGGACTTAATCCGGCGAAATCCAAGTGCCTAATAATTTATAAAAAAAAGTGAACAGTGATTTGATCCAGCCCTTAGTTCTTAACGCCATTCCTATTAAGTACGTAGATAAGGTTACCAACTTGGGTTTTGTTTTCAACAGTACGCTTAGATTCTCCACTTCGCGGAGAGCAAATAATATTATTCAAATAAGGCACAGATCCCTACTCTCTGAACGGCAAAATTTTATAAACGCTATAAGGCTATGGAACCAACTTCCAAATTTCCTTTAAAATATTAGCAGTGCAGCGCAGTTTAAAGAAAAACTTAATTCGCACTTTAAAGATACTAACATAACATAAAAACAAAGCGACCCTATCTTTAGCTTTAATATAAGTATAATTAAAATTCGATGTAGTACTTAACTAAGAACAATGATTTCAAATTAACTTGTCCTGTGTGACTAGCGCATTAAATTCTAAGTTGTATACTTGTAGCGTTAGGAAGAATCTAAAACAAAATTAAATTAAATTAAATATCAAACAGTAATTGATCAGTAGAGGGGTCTGGAATCTCTGCAGAAATAATACTATCGATGTCTTCAGGACGTATGTTATCGACTAACCAAATTAAAATGTGAGCATGAGGTAATCGACGCTTTTGCCACTCGACTGAATACATCCAAGAACGTGTGTTCCCAAATACATGCAATTTGGTAATAAACTTGAAAAATGACTTTAACTTTTGTTTAAACACACGTGCTGTAATGTCATGACGATGTATCGCATTTTGTCCTGGTAATAGCAACGATATAATTTCTTGCCACTTTGGATTACATGTGAACGTAATGAAAAGACACGGTTGTCCATATACACGCACGAAAGTCATAGCACCCCGTATGTATTCTTGCATGTGACGTGGGCTACCTATGTACGATGTTGGTAAGATAACAGAGTTACCAAATTCAGCAGAGTCAGCGTTCGCAATTACATCTCAAGTGGATATATTCTTCCGCACGCAGCTTCTGTTGATTATGTCGCAAGTAACGTAGTTGTTCACTCTCTATCTTCACGTACTTGTCGATCATAAATTGTTGACAAAGCTCACGAAATCGTAAAATGATATTGTTTCGGCCGCGTTTAATTATCAAAAAATACGAATAAAAATCCTTTGAGCTAACTTTTTTATTTGTTTCGGCTCCTGTAATAATATATACTCAAACTAATTGAAGTTTTTTTCTTTAATAATACATTAATTATGTTCTTAATACTGCATGAATTACTGCTTACGGGATCTCGTTGTTTTATATTAACGCAATATCCGTCTTGTCTCTTCCAAAAAATTAGTGGATATTGGAGAGCGTCACATAAACGGTGGGTGTCACTGATGAACTGAAGATCATTATTTCTTCTTCGAATCACGATTTGTCGCTGTACGGTCGCCAACCATAATTCAACAACAAGTGCGTTGAATCTACGTATATGCTCTCCAGCTGGTATTTTATCAGGATTGATGACAATAGCTGGTTGTCACTTTGTACCTTGTGCATGTGTGATTTAAATAATTTCAATAAGTCATTGTGCTCATTTAACAGAGCGTCCAGCTCGCCGATGATACGCCTGGAAAAAGGTGAATTGAGATTATGGTAGTCGCAACGTGCATCCACATGATTTGCAAGTGCAGTAGGTTTGTAAAAATGTATGAGATTGGTTTGGCATTGGCAGCAATGAGCCCACTTTGTGATACACTTGGCCTTTGATATTGAACATGGAATTAAATTGTTGACCATTTGCAGCAATATTGTTAACTATAGTACTATATTTCTGTTGCTCCAAACGACGTCATTTGGAAGCATGAATGTACGAATTGACTTCAGGAACAGGCTAGAATCTGGATCTGTACCGAAAAGTAAACCGCGCAATGGTTTAGGTGGTGTTTCTATTTCGGGTAGTTGAACTTTTCCTGATGAGCAACATCCCAACTGGCTCATTTTTATATTTAAGTGCATGACAATACAGGCATTCCTTTTCCAAAGTACCAATACTCACTTTGGAATGAGCATAATATTCAACATCAGGCTCGTACTGGAATGTTAGTCGAAGAAATGACCGATGAACTTGTTGGCGTTGTTGGTCAATTCTTCTACGTCGATTAAAAATGAATCTACGCGTTTCTCTTCGTTGTAGTTGTCTTCGTTGACTACGTTCATCTCGTGCCTCTTGCGATTGTGATTGACATAACTGCGCCATCCTCACACGCACATTTTCATTATCTTCTTCGATTTGTTCGCCTGATCTTCGGGCACTTCTATCTCGCACGGCTATAGAATTGACCGTTCGACGACTCAAATTGGCTCCTTTGCGTTTTTGTGGCATTTCAATGAAGTTAAAATATTAAAAGTAATAAAGGAACGTTTTAGATAGAACATATAAATGAATGAATTTGAAATATTGAAAGTGATAAACCAAATTTGAAAGATAAATAAATGAGTAACAACTATAGACACCTGGCGGGGATAACTGATCGATTGAAACTCGTAGTTGATAAGTTATCGAGGCGAGGGCGTGAGATCAAAATCCAAATTGAAACAAATCGTCATTAAAGGAAATTGAAATTATTAGCTATGAATACAAATTTATAGTACTAAAATTATTATATTCGATTGCCACCTAGAAACGCTATTGCGGATTTGTAGATAGAATACAAAATGTGTATGTATTTCTATATGCTGTACCATAAAGAAATAAAAACAACAAATTTCGTCGAAAAAATAAAATAAAAAAATTATTGGTGAACCACCCTTAAGATTTAGTGGGATGAAAAATAGCTGTTGTCTGATTCTCAGGCATAACGGATATATACACAAAATTTCACTAAAATCGGTCGAGCCATTTCGGAAAAGTTTAATGATTAACAACGTGCCATGAGAATTTTATATATTAGATAATTATAATATAATTTTTTTTTTTTACAAAAATTTGAATGCCGATCCTGTAAAACTGAACTATAACGACCACTCAGACGACTGAGCTATTCCCAATATTGTACAATAAGTGGCAAATGTCATATTAAATATTGAATCACGTTTGTACGTTTTATCAAAAAGTACGCAAAACTGCAGAACAGAAGGAGAGTAAACAAGAATTAAAGAGAAATAACCAAATTCACTTTGTTCAATTTCGTTGCATTACCCAACTTTGGAAGAACTGAAATAAAATGTATTAATGGGTTACCCAAAATGGGTTATCGAAAATGTTAAATAAATTACACAGTCCTGCGAGGGTAAGTTTCTAGAATAGCTGTACTTGTTTCTTGTAGTTTTTATGCGCTGAAAACGAATCTGACCTTAAAACCGGGTCCAATGTCCACCAGAGTCCCGCTATATTAGCGGCGTCTCCTTTGTGGCGGACACCTGCGTCGGCACTGCCTGCCTGTTGCTAGGCAGCTTTACCGGGACCATCTTCCCCGTCCCCCTGCCCAGCTCGCCTGCTGCTGCTGCTGCTGTTGTTTACAGCGCTGCTGCTGCCCTTAGCAGTGTGCATCCCCTGCACACTGCTTTGTGGGGAGTTTAAATACAACTCCTCACAACTTTCTCTCTCGAAACCCAGTGTTGGAAGATCGTAAAAATTCAAAAGGTATAACCGAAAAGCGTATAAACTTGACAGAGATTACCCATAACTGATTGCTGGCAGAGCAGCAAAGAGATGAAGAAACATCAACTATCGTGTCCAAATTGCGCAATGGAGAACTTCCTGAGGATATAGCGAAAACCTTTGAGTTACGTGGTGGTACTCTATAAAGGAAAAATCAAAGACATGGGAAAACTCACTTCTTCCTATTATTCCAAAGCCCTTTAGGTGGTCTGCTGTTAACAACGTTCAAGAGGCAATTATGCATCTCGGTTGGGAAAAGACCCTTGCAAAAATTGTACGAGTACTATTGGTTTGACAAAATGTCAAAGTATGTCCGTAAATTCGTTGACAATTGCATTACCTGTAGGTTATCTAAACCTCCGACTGGCAAGGTACAAGCTGAATTGCATCCCATTCCGAAAGTGAGCGTCCCGTTCCATACAGTTCATATTGATATCACAGGGAAGCTTAGTGGTAAAAATGACCAAAAGGAATATATAATCGTTCAAATAGATGCATTTTCTAAGTTCGTCCATTTGTTTTACACCACTAGACTAGACTCTGAAAGATGCATCAAGTCAGTGAGGTCTTTAGTATCGATTTTTGGGGTTCCTTCCCGTTTGATAGCTGATCAGGGACGTAGCTTTGATAGTTCTGTGTTTGGTGACTTTTGCTCAGCACAAAAGATAGATTTACATTTGATCGCAACTGGCGCCAGCCGGGCCAATGGCCAGGTCGAACGAGTGATGAGTACTCTTAAATCTATGCTAACTGCGGTTGAAACAGGCAAGGGATCTTGGCAGGACGCTTTGTACAAAATTCAACTGGCCCTTAATTGCACTCCCAATCGGGTAACGAAAGTTAGTCCAATAGAGTTACTAATTGGAAAAGAAGCTAGACCATTTGGTCTTGTACCCGTTGCTGAAAACGAGAGTGTGGTTGATGTAAATCTAATCAGAAATATAGCTAAGCACAATATGGAACAAAATGCCAAATATGACAAATTAAGATTCGATCGGAATAAAGCCACTATTGTTAAGCATAAAGTTGGGGATCATGTCTTACTCAAGAATGAGGAGCGACACCAGACAAAACTAGACCTCAAGTTTAAGGGCCCATTTTTAGTTGTTGAGCTATTACCAGGTGATCGATATAAACTAAAAGCGTTAAAGGGCAATCGAACTTACAAATATTCCCACGAATTTTTACGAAGAATGCCTGAGAAGGGGATTACCACAGAGCATGACGAGGCGGTCATGAATGAAGATGATGTTGATCGAGCCGGTGATGGCTGCGATGATTTATGAAATAAGAAAATGTAAATGATAACTGTGTGCTATGAGTTGGCCGGTTGGTTGAAATGAAAACCCGTAAATTGATCTGTTTACAGTTAAGACAACTGTGTGCTATGTGTTGGCCGGTTGGTCAATTGATCTGTTTATGGTCGAGACAACTGTGTGCTATGTTGGCCGGTTGGTCGAGACAAGACTTAAATTGTTAAGTAAAATGAAAACTGTTAGAGATAGTGATTGACGATGTAACAATGTGATTGTTTTTTCAAGAAGCAAACGAAAATGGAAAATTAATATTGTTTGAATTGATGGGAGTCCGGATCTCAAGGCTTAAAATAATAAAAGAATTGTCCTTTGTTTACGTATGAGGAAGTGTAAGTTCTATCTGCTAGTTGAGAATTAAGAATTCCGTATAACTTTTGAATTTAAAATAATAATGTTATTAAGGAAAAATGTTAAGAAAGGAAAAATGCTAAGTTTGATTTGTTATTAATAGATTAATAGCTTATAAGGCTTCTGATTAATGAAAATATAGCTCTTTTGCTTTAACTTCAAGGTACATATCTAGTTATATTTATTATTGAGAGATAATATTTTAAAATGTTTTAAAGTTGGAAGCACACGAGGACGTGTGAAAGTAAGGATGGCCGTGTCGTAGATTAGTTGGCCAATTCAAATTATAATAACTGTTAGCTTTGGTTTGTCTTTCGCTTCCCATTCGTTTTCATGTGCTTCTTTGCTGTTCCTTCAGCTGTTCAAATGGAGGCAACAGTTTCTGTCGTCAACGTTAGTCTGTGCACTGGTGTGAGCGAGTAGTAGTAGTAGTGTGTGTATTGGAATGCGAGAGCGAGAGTAGAATAAAGTAGAGAGCGACGCTGGCAAAAGGGACGCAAGCAGTAAGAGAGATCATTCGTATTTGAAGAGCAGCCTGAAGCAGAGGACGAATCTAAGGAAACCTCGACATATGTATATATATATATTTGGGGACCAAAAAATAAATAGACTTTGGGCGCTTTTTTCCGTAAGTAATGCCCCAACTAAAATTCTGGATATTCTGGATGGGCAACTGGAGCACCCAGTAAAAAATAATTAGTAAAGTCCTCATTTTAAGGACTTGATACGTAATAAAACTTTTAGAGACTGAGACCTCAAACTAGTCATCAAATGTATAACAGAAATTCATAGTTTATATAAGTTTTAATAGCACGATTATTTTGGGTTCTTTTTTTTAGCGTTGCCACTAGGCGGAAAATATTATTATGTAAGGGCTCTTTTAAGGACAGCGGAACAGTGGAACTGACTAGCAATATAACGATAATTTCGGGAGCACTATTTAAACAGCTTATATTAAGGACAAGTTCACCAAAATTATTACAACGCGTATTTAAAAAAAAAAATGTGAAACGAATTGGAATAACTAGGAACATGGAATCCTTGCTGGAATATTATATACTTCGGTTGTTTTAAAGACAATGTCTCAAAAAAAAAAAAAAAAAAAGTCTGACAGCGATCCCTTTTTAATATATGTTATATATATTTTCCAAAACTTCAAAAATTGGCTCAACCGTATTAAGCATTCCACTTCTCTGTCAGCGCGACCAACAAGAAACTTCAAAAGCTTTTCTCACGCATTTGTTGGAAATTTTTGTTTTCTGTCGTGATTGCACTCAACAGAAACGAAACTTACTCCGTTAAGTTTTTGTTACTGCTTAAGATGTTGTTGCTACTTGGCTTCAATTATGCGTGGAAGAAAGAGGAAGATGTTTCTTTGATTCCGTCTTTAATCGAGTCTGCGAGTAATCTGCATTTTGATAACGGAGCAGACAAGAGCAATTAAATGCGTAGATTATAATCTAATTTGCGATACGGAAGGGAAGAGGACAGGCGAGAAGAAAGGCAAAACCAAAGTTACATTTAAGTTATAGATTTAACTGATTTGTTAATTTATTTTCAGTAATCGCACATTGTTTATAGAATACATAGTCTGAATATTACTAAACGATTTCTCTTAATTTAATTGTTTTCATTAATTCAATTTCAGTAAACACGTATTTTTAATGAATTCACAATCAAAATCTTCTCTTATATAAAATAAAGTGGCAATTCTTTGAAATGTTTTAACTCAAGAACGGGCTCATCTAGCTAAATCAAATGTTTAGGCTTTGATTGGACTACTTAGTAGATGGGTTTTGTGAAGTTTGCATAAAATTGGTTTAGCTCTTCGGTTGGTTTAGTTCTTCGGTTATTACATTTTTTGCAATGCTTACAAGCAGCTGCTTTGATTTGTGATTTTCGGTGAGTCTAGAATTGTTAAAATGTACTATATATATGTGCGTGTACTTTTCTCATTTTCTCTTTTTTATATGAAGAAAAAACGCCACGATCTAGAGGAGCAAATATAGGTAGGCGTACGCGTAGTAGACTGCACCCTAACCATTGTATTCATTAATCTCAAACGTCGAAGCACTTTTTGAGTCATATGTATTTTAATGGATCAAATTTATTGGAAAGAGCAGCACAACCACCAGCAACTACGTTGACCGCTTTTTTCAAATTATGCGAAACTGATACATTTGCGACAAATTTGTTATATTCTGAATTGCCTTCTTATCACCAAATCGTGAGATGAATGATTTGTTTGATCGTGAATTGCAACGTAAGCAGGAATTTAATTCTAATGACTTGCGTATTTGTACAATCGAATATAACAAAATTGAATATTCAGGAAAAACATGTATATGACAGAGTTATACAAACCGTTTCCAATAATGCAGGGTGATTATATTTCTTGGATGCACCGGGTGGTACAGGCAAAACGTTCGTTATATCATTGATTTTACCGACTATTCGATCGATAAATATATATTTATCTTTAACAAATCAATGCAGCTGTACGCTGCTTAGCGCATGTGCGCATGACTCTAAACATAGCGGCAGGTTGAGCGTAACACAAATAATGCAATGTAAGCTGAACCCCTGCGCGGGATCTCAGCATATCTTTAAATATAGCAGCCAAATGGGCCTAACACAAAACACTTGACTATATGTATATGTAATTTGAATCCATGCGTGGGATCCACGAATTCTGTGTTCACCCCTGTCGCACTGAAGAATATATCCCATGTTAGGGTTAAACAAACCACTGCGTTGGTCTAGCGATAAGACTAGTTTTAGGAATCTCATGACCGCTACGTAAGCGCGGACTTTGAAATAAAGAATCAGTTTGAAATATCAACTCAAGAAATGTAGACGTTTGCTTTATTTGAAGCCTCTCTCACATTGGACTTGCATCTTCGCAAATTGCTGCTACATTATTAGAAGGTGGTCGGACCGCACACTCGGCATTAAAATTGCCATTGAATGTACAGGTGATTGAAACACCGACTTGCAATATTTCGAGAAATTCCGCTATGGCCAAAGTTTTGCGATTTTATTATTTTATGGGATGAGTGTACAATGGCGAATAAAAAATTACTAGAAGCATTTAATCGAACAATGCAAAATTCAACAGCTTTTTGGTGGTGCTTTGATATTACTGTCAGGGGATTTTCGTCTAACATTGCCGGTCGTTCCTAGATCAACTCCTGCTGATGAAATAAATGCCTAATTGAAGTCATCAGTTTTTTGGAGATATGTATAACAGAGAAGGAGTATTTTCTGAGTCTGCCATTTCGATAGCGCAGTCAGTCCCGATCGCGCCAAGAGCCAAATTCCAAGTCCAGACCGTTTTTAATACCAGAGCTCATCTTCATGCCACTTCTTGCTCTTCGTTTCTCTCTCTGCGAGAGACTCTCTCTCTTCCTTGGGCGACCGGGCCTCACTCGACGGTTACGCCGCTCTTTAAGAGATCTGGCAATGCCGTCGCGCTACGAGAACAGCAGAGATCTCAAAAGAGAAGGAATACTCAGAATCCATGTCTTACCAGGAACCAATGTCGCAGCTGCGTATACTCAGCGACAACCAAAAGTGAGCGCCAAATGACTTTAGCATTCGTTGAATTCAAACTCTTCTGAGAACTCCGACATGTAAAAAAAAATGACACTGAACATTAATACATACATACAAATCGACCGTACCGACGGATTGATTGCTGTACCGAACAATTGCACAATCAATAGATGAATTGATTGAATATGTTTTTCCTAATATTTTTCTAAATTACAGAAATCATGATTGGTTGAGAGAACGCGTCATTTTAGCACCAAAGAACATTCATATCAATGCCATTAATTTTCAAATTCAAGCGAAACTGCCAGGTGTGGTCACGACATATAAATCAATTGACAGTGTTATGAATAAAGATGATGCAACAAATTTTCCAGTTGAATTTTTAAATTCATTGGATTTGAATCTGAAAGTTGGTTCTTTCATTATATTATTGTGAAATATTAATCCACCAAAACTGTGTAATGGCACCAGATTGCCAGTGAAAAAGTTATTGCCAAATTTCATTGAAGCTACTATCTTATCAGATAAATCAAAAAGATAAGTTTGTTTCATGCCACGTATCTCTATGATTCCACATAATATGCCATTTGAGTTCAAACAATTGCAATATGCTTGGAGGTTATCATTTGCGATGTCTATCAACAAGGCCCAAGAGCAAATCTTAACGTTTGCGGTGTGAATTTGGAAGCATCGTGTTTTTAACATGGCCAACTTTATGTTGCGTGTTCCAGAGTCGGTACCCCAGCCGATTGCTTATTTATACTCAAAATAGAAAAAAAAAAAAAACATGTTTTTCCAAATGTTTTGGATTAAATTTTAAAATAGCTAGCGATTTATCAACTTTTTGTTGTTTAAATAAGTGAATGTATATTTTATTATATATGTAGCGAAACACGTACCGGGCCGCTAGTAATACATACAAATGTATCTTGGTTTTAATTTGAAAGTTTTGTATTGATTTTTGCATCTTTTGCCTTTCATTGGTTATCCAGAAAGGTTTTCATTTGCGCAGGGGTGCGACTACGAAATCAAGTATAATTTCATTTTCAATTTCATCTAAATTTCCAAAAATGTCTTCCAGTGGTTTTCTCTCTTCGGGCTTCCATGGTACTCGAACAGATTTCACAAATGAGGAGCCTATTAAAAGAAACAATTTTTAAATTTTAATATATTATATCATATTAGGTAATTATTGTTAATTGGACCACAATCTGATATTCGATTCTGAATGTCAAAGATTTGTATATATAAGATAATTATTTAATGTATGTAGATATTGGGTTTTTGATATTTAATTTAAGAACTACTCACTGCTTCGCTTCTTTTTATCCATGCTTGGCGAGTAATTTTCATCATCAGAGGAATCTGAGAAGTCCGGCTGTTCTTCATCGCTAGAGCCCGTATCGCTATCGCATTGATCTGTTGAAGTTTGAAATTTAAGTTATATTTAATAAAAACATCCTTTAAAGAATTTTTAATGCTATTACATAAAGTATCTTTTCAGCAAAGCCGAAATATATTTGTAGCTGCTTTGCTAATATTTATGTATTATGTGGGTATTACAATTTTGTCTCAGAAGATTGAAACGCTTTGAAGAAATCATTTCCGACCACATGAAGCGTATATAGTAAATAAAGAATTTTCACTTTACAAACAAATTCACCTTACTTTTTGCCCACAGTAGTATATTGTAAATTAATTACGTTTACCCAATAAATATGATTTTTTTAGTGAACTAACTAATTTTTTTGTTTGGCGTTCGTTTACCATAGGGTTATATGTGGTTCGGCGTTCGGTTACCTTAGGGTCAGTCAAGTACGTACCCATATGCTAGGTGGTTCCACGTTCGTTTACAATATAGTCAGTCAACAAAATACCCATGTGATAGGTGGATCGGCGTTCGTTTACCATAGGGTTTTAGGTGGTTCGACATTCGTTTACCATAGAGTCAGTCAAGGAAGTACTGTACACACGACCTAGTTCGGTAGGTGGTTCAGGCAAGGCCAATCGACACCTCCAGTACTGTAGGAATAAACAAGGGCAGACTTTAAAAGTAGCTGGATTAGATCTTAGGGACGAATGTATCTCTCACGGACAATTTTATGTGGCCTGTTCACGAGTTAGCTCAGCAAAGTGCCTGATGATCCTATCTCACGATGGTCAAACAAAGAATGTTGCTTAAAGAGAGGTTTTAAAATAAGTTATATTGTGGACTAGGCCTATTTGGGGGAAACCACATTAAATAAAAACGCGCCGTATCCCCTACCTCCGGGTGGTGTGAAATTTGGGATTCATTTTAGTTCAAGTAAAAAACTGCAAATGTAAAGGAAGTAAACCTCAATAACACAAAATTATATAGTTAATACTGGAGAGCTTCTACACAAGAATTCTAGATTTAAGATAAATGCGAATAAGCGATATTCGGATATGTATAGCTACTTGTGTATATATACGGATATATATACACGCCAAATTATCCACCGCAAGCAAAGCTGCGGGCAAAGCTGCTAGTATAAATATACATATAGGAGATGGAGTTAATTTTCGTTCATTTTTGTTACCGCTTGTCTATGCCGCGTAGTGAATCGCAATGTCTTTTCTGCTCAACACTTTCAATCAAAATGTCTCGCCTTCATGCCAGAAAGCCATTGCGCCACACTCAGTCCATATAGTTGTCTCACTCGGACCTCGCCTTTTGTATATTTAAGCTCAAAACTCTACATGAAATAAGTATCTGTTCTTCTCCTTAATTTCATTTATTTAACGTTCTCAACACTAACAATGTTCTTAGCAGACAGTACATTCAAATTTAGCATTGCTTATTTTAAATCTACGACATACATATATGTAAAGACGGGTCACACTGGGCGGGTACACACTTGCAGTGTGACCAGGGTTCACAGAGCCATAAAACGGCACAGAAAGCAGAGGGAGAGACGAGATGGCAGCGTAGAAGGAAGGCGGTCACTCTAAGTCGTCGATCGTCAGAAGCTGCAGCAGAAAGTCGTGAAAATAAGTCTACACAGTTGTCCGCTATTCAATATCATTTTTAATCATTGTTAAATATAATATAACTAAATATATCCTGTCCAATGAACTAGAAAGTAATTAGCGGAAAAGAAGACAGTTGAAAAGAGACAGAAACAGATGAAAGTTGCCGGTGCCAATTCAAATTCGTTAATTTTCCACGAAGTTGTAAAAGGTGCCCAAAAGTTGTAAAAGTTGCAAAGTTGCGTGCAGTTCCAGTTAATTTTATAATTCTAGGAAAGAAGCGCACACATACGTAGACACAATATTCGTTGTGAAATCATTCGCGGAAATTCATTTCAAGCGTCGTTGTGAAATTCATTTCAGAGAAAGGAGACAACATACGAGGTGTGTTCAAAAAGTATCGCGAATTTTGAATTTTCGTGGGTTACGGATATTCGAATTTCGATTTTTTTGTGGCGTTATGCTGGTACTCATGTCTCTCACTTATGCCGACAAGCTCGCCCATTTTGAATGTTCACTTAATTGTTGACAGCTCCTTTGCTTTCACGTGTTTGGGATCGTCTTCGATTTTTACCTATTCAAAAAAATGGATCAAAGAACTTTTATCAAATTTTGTGTGAAAAACGAAATTAAGTGCGCGGATGCATTCCGTATGTTGACTTTGGCATACGGAGAAGCTACCTTGGACCGAAGCAACGTTTATCGGTAGTACAAAATGTTCTCAGAAGGCCAAGAATAAAGGCCGAAAAGAACAAAAATTGGCTTTTGCGCCACGATAACGCCCCTGCTCACACATCGTTGCTTGTGCGCCACTTTTTGGCCAAAAACAACACACTAATGATGCCGCAGCCACCGTATTCCCTAGATCTGGCCCCCTGTGACTTTTTCTTGTTCCCTAAACTGAAGAGGCCCATGAAAGGACGACGTTACGCTACGCTTGACGAGATAAAGATGGGATCGAAGGAGGCGCTGAACAAGATAGAAAAATTATTCTTTGAAGTGCTTCGAAGATTGGAAAAACTGTTGGCACAAGTGTATAATATCTCATGGGGATTACTTTGAAGGGGACAAAATGAATAAATAAATAATTTTTGAAAAAACACAAAATTCGCGATACTTTTTGAACACCTCTTACGTATAAGAAGCCGAGCATCGTTGTGAAATTCATTTCGCTGGAAAGAGACACATACGTAAACACACGCCGGGCAGTCGTGGTGAAATTCATTCTAGGAAGATTCACGTTCAAACTGGCGCAGACCTTAGTAGTTGTGTTTATGAAAAAGGCATGACGCGAACAAGGCGAACTCAAGCCAAGAACAATAAAGTTAGAGCTGGTAAAGAAGAACAAGAAGAAAGAAACCAATTCAGTTTGCTGGACATTGAAGTACCAGACGAAGAGGAAAGCAAAGTAATGGCGCCAAACAAAAGGAGTGAGATGAAAGTGGCGAATAACAGCAACGGTGCGAGTGACCAATTGCAACAGTTAATTTAACTGTTGGCATTGAAAATCGAAGTGGATGAACTCAAATGAGATCGCAGCACCGGAAAAATTTTCTGTAGACAGTTTCGAAAACATGATAAATGACTTTGACGATTTTTTCGAATCCTGTTGATAAGTGGTTCGAGATCTTTGAACGCAATGCATATGCTTACGAGTTATTGAATAAACAAAAATGTGTGCATGCCAGGAGAAAAATGTGCGGAGCTGCCAAACTTTTTTGGAATCCGAGTGCGTGAGTGATTTTGAGGAACTGAAGACCAAATTAAGCGTCGAGTTTAAATGCAGCCGAAACAGTGCCGATATTCAGCAGTTGTTACGTGAACGAAAGAAGAAGAAGTCGGAATCATTTCAAGAGTATTTGCTTCAAATGAAGAAAATCGCGAACGTCGGTAATGTGGAAGAAACTGTTTTAATACGACTTCTAAAGGGTTTACAAATCAAAAACGGATATAAAATGTATGTACCTATGTACCTTGCAAATCTCTGAAAGCGCTAAAAGAAGAGTACGACATTTTCAAGTTGGTGCAAGATTCGGAAGAAAAAAGCAGTGAGAAAAACAAAGTTAATACGAGTGTCAAACCAAATGTTTTTGAGAAGAAGAAGGACTTCTGTTTCAAGTGTGGCTCTGCGGAGCACAAAAGAAAAGACTGCAAGTCGCAAACAAAGTGTTTCCGTTGTAACGAGTACGGAAATATCTCACGGGTGTGTAAAAACAAAGACAACGCAGTTCGGGTTATGACAAGCAGCATCCGCCTCAATAACATTACTGTAAATAGCGTAAGTGTTGAGAGCCTAGTCGACACGGGCTCAGATGTCTCGATAGTCAGAAAGTGCGTGCTTCAGAACTTAAAAAACGTAAAAATTATGGAAAGTGAACAATCAAGAAAGTTAGATTGCAATGTCCTATCAAATTAAAGATTATTTCGGATGGAGTCGTCAAGCCGTTTCGCCAATCCCCAAGTCGCCATTCTGCAGAAGAAGCTGAAGCTGTAAGAAAACTAGTGGAGTCGTGGCTCCAGCAGGGCATCGTTACCAAATCTTCATCGTATGTAGCAAGCAGAGCAGAGAACATGGATCTTCCGGATTGTTTTCCAGATCCTATGGTCGAAGAGTCGTGGTGAAATTCATTCTAGGAAGATTCACGTTCAAACTGGCGCAGACCTTAGTAGTTGTGTTTATGAAAAAGGCATGACGCGAACAAGGCGAACTCAAGCCAAGAACAATAAAGTTAGAGCTGGTAAAGAAGAACAAGAAGAAAGAAACCAATTCAGTTTGCTGGACATTGAAGTACCAGACGAAGAGGAAAGCAAAGTAATGGCGCCAAACAAAAGGAGTGAGATGAAAGTGGCGAATAACAGCAACGGTGCGAGTGACCAATTGCAACAGTTAATTTAACTGTTGGCATTGAAAATCGAAGTGGATGAACTCAAAGGAGATCGCAGCACCGGAAAAATTTTCTGTAGACAGTTTCGAAAACATGATAAATGACTTTGACGATTTTTTCGAATCCTGTTGATAAGTGGTTCGAGATCTTTGAACGCAATGCATATGCTTACGAGTTATTGAATAAACAAAAATGTGTGCATGCCAGGAGAAAAATGTGCGGAGCTGCCAAACTTTTTTTGGAATCCGAGTGCGTGAGTGATTTTGAGGAACTGAAGACCAAATTAAGCGTCGAGTTTAAATGCAGCCGAAACAGTGCCGATATTCAGCAGTTGTTACGTGAACGAAAGAAGAAGAAGTCGGAATCATTTCAAGAGTATTTGCTTCAAATGAAGAAAATCGCGAACGTCGGTAATGTGGAAGAAACTGTTTTAATACGACTTCTAAAGGGTTTACAAATCAAAAACGGATATAAAATGTATGTACCTATGTACCTTGCAAATCTCTGAAAGCGCTAAAAGAAGAGTACGACATTTTCAAGTTGGTGCAAGATTCGGAAGAGAAAAGCAGTGAGAAAAACAAAGTTAATACGAGTGTCAAACCAAATGTTTTTGAGAAGAAGAAGGACTTCTGTTTCAAGTGTGGCTCTGCGGAGCACAAAAGAAAAGACTGCAAGTCGCAAACAAAGTGTTTCCGTTGTAACGAGTACGGAAATATCTCACGGGTGTGTAAAAACAAAGACAACGCAGTTCGGGTTATGACAAGCAGCATCCGCCTCAATAACATTACTGTAAATAGCGTAAGTGTTGAGAGCCTAGTCGACACGGGCTCAGATGTCTCGATAGTCAGAAAGTGCGTGCTTCAGAACTTAAAAAACGTAAAAATTATGGAAAGTGAACAATCAAGAAAGTTAGATTGCAATGTCCTATCAAATTAAAGATTATTTCGGATGGAGTCGTCAAGCCGTTTCGCCAATCCCCAAGTCGCCATTCTGCAGAAGAAGCTGAAGCTGTAAGAAAACTAGTGGAGTCGTGGCTCCAGCAGGGCATCGTTACCAAATCTTCATCGTATGTAGCAAGCAGAGCAGAGAACATGGATCTTCCGGATTGTTTTCCAGATCCTATGGTCGAAGAGGTTCTGGAAAAGCTTCAAGCAGAGAAGTTTTTTACTGTAATGGATTTGGAAAATGGATTTTTTCACGTTCCAGTTGAAAAAAGTAGTCGAGCTTATACTGCATTCGTTAAGCATGAAGGGCTCTTCGAGTTTAATATAGCTCCATTTGGGTTTCGAAACTCTCCAGCTGCTTTCATACGATTTGTTAACCACATTTTCCAAAGCCTTATAAATGAAGACATCATGCATGTGGGATTCGAATCTGGCGGCCAATCTGTCATTCGGCGGACTCGCAGCGGCCTAGGCTATATGGCAACACTGGCAAATGGATCATCGCTAAACGGAAATGAGATTTGATCAGGGAGTCGTCTGAGAGAGTCTGAGAGAGTCGGTTGTGAAAAATACAGAAAACGTGTCTGAAAGAAATAAAACTAAAGAACTAAAGAAAAGAAATAAAACTAAAGAACTAAATAAATAAGAAGAACTAAAGAAATAACCTAAACTAAGACGTTGTAATCATTAATCTAAGCACTTTTATGTTTAAACTAAACAAATAAAATATTGTATGAAAACCTAATTCCTGCAATTTGGGGGCTCGTCCGGGAATAAACCCAAACGTAAAGTGCAAGACATTAAAGTGATACCCGCGTAGAAACAATAATTTGACTAAATTCGGAAAGTTTTCGATCTGAAAATTTCGTCATGAGTCGTGATGAAATTCAACTTTACGCTCAATAAATTTCGCAGGCGGCAGAGTGAGACAGATGTATGAAAGATTCGGGTGTGTATATCTGTGGACCAAGAGAAACACACCAAGAGAAGCACACCAAGAGAGGCACACCAAGAGGTGCACCAAAAACTGAAGAAAGGAGATAGAAAAGGTCATAGCAAAAGCCGAGTGGATCGACAATTTCTATGAGTCGATAGTCAAAAGTTGAGTTTGCATTCGTTCACGGCAGACTGGAAACTTGCATAGGCTGATCTGTAGAAAAACGTTGGCGAGCAGAGGCAAGCAACGACAGGCAGAGGCGAGCGGAGCGAGTCAGGAGCGTGAGGCGAGAGAGGAAAAGCAGACACAGAGAGAGAGGCGGATACATTTCTGGACCTGAAAACTACGACGGAGATTGCGGCTGACGTGGGTATACAACATCTGGAGAGGCAAGCAACGACAGGCGCAAGCAAGCAACGACAGGAACAGACAAGCAACGAAAAGCAGCGACAAGCAAGTCCAAGCAAAGACGATCGGAGCAAGAGACGGTTAACGCAGCACACCAAGCTGTGGAGAAGCACTACCTCAAAGGTGCAGAGCTTTAGAACTTTAGAGGAAGTCCAATTAGCAGACAAGCAGTGGCGAAATATACCAGAGAGCAGTAAACTTAAAGCAGCAAAGAAGCAGTATTGAGCGGTTCTTGGCTGGAGAGGGAAGAACACGTTACGATGTTCTTGGAAGCGAGGGCGTTCAGCTGCTGGAAACAGTTCTCTACAAGTCTGGAGGAGATCGTGAAGGACCTCAGCGCTATGAGCAGAGAAGTTTCTGTGGAAGACAAGTTTGGGTTTCTGTTCGTCAGTTACGCGCAGAATGGGCTCGTTTATTAAGGGTTCGAGAACCCGTAAATGCCCCGTAAGATCACCACTTTTTATGTCGGTGATATTTTGAAGGCGAATTGCCCCCAGACAGGCCTCCTTTTGCAGGGTTATGGTTAAAGGGGGTATGCCAGTTATGACTCCAAGTGCTGCAGTGGGGCATGTTCGGATGGCTCCAGTAATGCCTATGCAGACCAGTCTTTGTATTTTGGTAAGTGCTGCTGCAGCTGTCTTCTGGGTAGCTTTCGCCCACCAAGCAAGAGATGCATAGGTTAGAATCGGTTTTACCACAGTGTTAAAAGACCAGTAGATCATTTTGGGACTTAGGCCCCATGTTCTACCGAAAAGCCTATTGCAAGCGAAATATGCTCGAGTGGCCTTATTTATTGTCTTTTCGAGGTGTGAATTCCAGTTGAGCTTGGAGTCAAGTATGACTCCTAGGTAGTTGGCTTCAACCGAAAAATCAATGGTAGATCCATTTAGGGATGGTCTAGTTAAGGAAAGAGACCTTTTCCTGGTAAATGGAACTAGAACAGTTTTAGATGGGTTTATGGACAATCTTTTGTCCTGACACCATCTGCTGGCTTGTTTAGGGCTTGCTGCATGCGATCCGAGATGGTTTGCTCATGCCAGCCCACTATACAGATGACTAGGTCATCAGCGTAGCCTTGAGTGGGGAATCCTAAGTTGTTGAGCTCATACAGTAGCTCGTCAATGACCAGAGTCCACAGGAGAGGAGAGAGTACTCCCCCTTGGGGGCATCCCCTTGTGGCTGTGATTGAGGTCATGGTTCCTCCTAGGTCTACAGTTATGATTCTGGATTTGAGCATTTCCAGAATCCACCTAATGATGGGTGTGGAGACATTTTTACGTACGAGAGAGGCACGGATAGCCTCATATGACGTGTTGTCGAAAGCTCCTGAGATGTCTAGAAAGGCACCTAGTGCTATTTGTTGAGCGCCAATGGCCTTTTCAATGGTCGTTGTAAGGCAGTGAATGGCAGTCTCAGTTGACTTACCAGCTGGTACGCATATTGGTACTTATGTAGAGGAAGGTGCTTGAGATTCACCTCCCTGATGTGCTGGTCAATTATCTTCTCCATAGTTTTAAGTAAGAAGGAGCTAAGGCTAATCGGTCTATAGGACTTAGGCAGTTGGGAATCTTTCTTCCCTACCTTTGGAGTAAACACAACTTTTACCTTAGCCCATTTACTTGGTATGTATCCAAGCACGAGACTAGCTCGGAATAGACGGACCAGGGGGAGTGCAAGTTGGTGCAGTCCCCGCTGCAACAGGCATGGAAGAATTCCATCTGGTCCTGGAGATTTGTATGGACTAAAACTTTGTATAGCCCATTGTACGCTATTTTGATGAAACAAACTATAGGGCATGCTTCCAACACGGTCTGATTGATAGGGGGGTTCCCTTCCCTCAGTCCTGTTGGAGTCTGCCACCATAGCCACGCGCAGGTGTGGGCACTCTCCAGTCCCAGAGAGGTAGGTTGGTGCCTCACTCTCTGAGTTGGGTTGCTACACAGCCACGAACCCCGGAAAATGACTAGTCAGGAGTAGACTACTCGTTTCCGTTGGGTTGTTTATGTGTGTTCCATCTGGCTTTTTCAATGTACAGATGCCGTTTGAGTGGTCTTTTGAGAGGGCTTTTTGTAGCCTGACAGCTTCCGGCAGAGTTGAAATCTGCCCGCAGTGTTGGCCCCACGTAGCCCGTTTTGACCTTCTCAACTCTTTGTTGTAGAGCGTTAAAGCACACTTAAAGGAATCCCATGTGGCCTTCCCATTCTTTGCTTTATTGAAGAGCCTACGCGCAGCCTTTTTAAGATCGTCAAGGCTCTTGTTCCACCAGGGAACAGCCCTTCTGATCTTACGAACTTTTTGTTCGCAGCTAGCGTGATATGCCGATTCAATGTTTGTGTGAAGCACAGTAGCTTCACGCTCTAGCTCGCCTATTGATAATATCGGACGGGTGGAGCAGTCTCTGGATTGCTCAAGTTCAAAACAGAAAAGATCCCAGTTTGTGTTTTTGGGATTTCTAGTAACAAGGCTACATTGCAACGTGCCAGTTTGAGACAGCGGACAACATATTTAGACTACAGAGAGTTAGGTCAAGGACTTCCTCTCCGATCGCGTTAATAAATGTAGGCTCGCTGCCCTGATTTAGTAAACCTACGTTATTACTAATAATGTACTCAAGAAGGTACTCACCTCTTTTGTTGATATCACTGCTCCCCCAGACCGTGTGATGCGCATTGGCATCGCAGGCGATGATCCACCGGAGCCGGTTTCGCTGGCAGTGCTCAACCAGGGCACAAGTAGCCGCCGGAGGCACCTCGTCAGTGTCACCGGGTAGGTAGGTGGAGGCCAGGACTGCCTCCTGTTCGCCGTGGGCCGTGGGTATTTTGACCCAAACTGCCACCAGGTCCTCAGTGATGAACTGTGATAGGGGAACAAATGTTAGATTTTTGTTATTTAACAACGCCGCTCTAGGGCGAGGTTGGTCGTTTGCATAAAGCAGCTTACCGGATGGGGTGTTTAGCCCCAGGACACGACCGGCATTTACCCATGGCTCCTGGATAAATGCTATGTCCATTGTAGCAAACCTCTCACAAAGGACGTCTGATGCGGCCTTTGCATGATGGAGGTTTGCTTGGAGACATCTTAGGTGTCTCCGGGTATTGGGGAGAGTGGGGGGAGGGGGGCAGGACATTAGTCCGCCCTCTTGCGGCCTCTGGCCGCCATCTTCCGGCCTCGGTTAGTGCCCAGAAGTGCCTCCTCCTCAGGTGTGTGCCTCACACTCTTGTTGACGCGCCCTGTGCCGCGCGTAACACGCCCATATAGGGGAGGGCGCAGGATTTTCCGCGTCGGTGCGGGCTCTTGGGCAACTGTGGTGCCACAAACCTCCTTGCCGCCGGATTCCTTCCGTTTGCCATCAGTGGCATTCTGCGGCGCCGGATCAGCCTTGTCCGACAAGACGGCATTGGAGCAAGTGGGCTTCTCCGCTTCGAGAGCAGGAGCCACCGCCTGTGCCCTCGGCTGCGCGCTGGCCTTTGGCTTAAGTGTAGCCATGCCCCACGCAAAGTGCAGCTGGTACGCCAGCGACTTCATCTTGTCGGCAGATACTGGGTCCAGCGCGATTGTGATGACGGCCATGTTCTGCCGCATCTCTCGGTGGAAGACTCGCCAGTCTCCCACGCGCAGGCCGCTGTTCTGCCCCTCGACGAGCTTCAGGATCTCGTCCGTCTTCATATCCGCATTTGGCAGCGAAAAGTAGACGATGAAGACAGCGGCACGTGGAGCCTCCGCTTCAGGGACCACCTTGATGTGGGCATCCTTCCACAGCCGGAGCTTTGGTACCTCTGTACATAGCCACGCAGCTGTCTCAGCATTACCACATGTGACCGCCATCCATCCAGGGCGGAAGGTGTAGCCAGAGAACAGCGGCTTCACAGAGCCGTGTCTCAGCTCCATCACCCTCGATAGGATCGCGGACTGAATGCGGTGGAGCTGTTCCGTGGTGAGGAGGCATTCAGGGTAGTTGGCCGGGAGTATTGCCATCTTCATGGAGCTGGCAACATCCCTGTAAGAGGCCATGACACCGACTTTAGATGACTGCTCTTGTGTTGCCTGCCCAACCGCTTCTGCGGTTGTGGAGGCTGCTGGAGCCTCCGTGGCCGGCAATACAATTGCAGGATCACCCTTCGTCAGGGCACTAGGTGCCGCGGTTTTGAACATGGCCCTCTTAGTCGACGCCTCTTCTGGGGTCGTGTTGGCCGATCTACCTCTCTTGCTTGCTGCTGCGCCACTCTTGCTGGGCACAGCCCTTGGAGGGTCCATAGGCTTCTGAACATCCAATAGTTCAGTTTAAAGGGCTCGTGGACACTGGCGCAGATCTTTGTCTCATGCGTAGACACATTTTTCTCAAAATAGGATGCATGAATCTTACTGGAAGCGGTAAATGTTTGACAGGAATAGGAGAAAGTCAGGTATTGACGTTTGGCAGCTTCATAATACCCATTACAATTGACAATATTCCAATGGAGATTGAGTTCCACGTAGTTCCGGATAAAGACATGGGCTTCGACGCTATTCTAGGCAGGACTATTTTGGATTTAGTGGACATGAAAGTATCCAAAGCCGGCACTGAGTTTGTGTTTAGAAAAGACGCAGTTAGTCAAAATGAATCCCAGAATATGCAGGATACCTCTCGTACTCAGTTTCTAGCGGAGTTTAAAGGCATGTGCGCAGAACAAGTGACAGTCTCTGATCTAGTAGACTTGTCACACCTTAATCAATCAAATAAAACAAAAGTTCAGGAGTTGATAGACGAGTACAAGCCCGAACGCAATGCAAATGCGCCGGTGAGCATGCAAATTATCCTAAAGGATGAAATGCCAGTCTTTCAGCATCCACGTCATTTACCCGTATGTGACCTTAAAATAGTTGACGATCAAGTAAGGGAGTGGCTCGCATAGAAAATTATTCAGCCGAGTATTTCTAAGTACGCGTCGCCAGTAGTTTTGGTAGCCAAGAAAAATGGTAAGAAACGATTGTGCTGTGACTACAGAAAACTCAATGAAAAGATCATTAGAGACCATTTTCCGATGGCTCACATGGAGACCGTACTAGACAAGCTTCAGGGTTCGACAACTTTCACGACATTGGATCTAACAAATGGGTTTTTCCATGTTCCAATCGAGCCAGGGTCTCGTAAATATACGTCGTTCGTGACTCAAAGTGGGCAATACGAATTCTTATATGTTCCATTCGGAATATCGAATTCACCTGCTGTATTTACTCGACTATTTTCGGCTATTATTTACATGGACGATGTCATAATACAGAGCCAGAATGTTGAGGAAGGATTTACCAAGCTGAGGAACGTCTTAAAAGTGGCTTCTAAGAACGGTTTGCGTATCAACTGGAGCAAATGCCAGATATTGCATAGGAGAGTAAACTTTTTAGGATATATCATTGAGAACGGAACCATAACGCCAGGAGCTGAGAAGATTGAAGCAGTAAAAGACTTTCCCGTTCCACGCGACAAAAAAGGCATTCAACGTTTCCTAGGGCTAACATCCTATTTCAGAAAATTTATTAACGGATACGCATCCATAGCCAGGCCTTTGTCGGATTTACTAAGGGGTGATTCAAAGTTCGAGTTTGGGGAGAAACAACAAGCAGCGTTCGAAAATTTAAAGTTAGCGCTCGTAAGCGAACCTGTTTTAAAGCTATATAACCCCAATTTACCAACTGAAATTCATACAGATGCATCCAAGTACGGTTTTGGGGCCGTTCTGTTGCAAAATAATGTCGAGGACAGTTTATATCACCCAGTTCAATACATGAGTCGTAAAACAACACCGTTTGAAGAAAAATACGACTCGTACGAGCTTGAGGTATTAGCGATAATTGGAGCTCTAGTGAAATGGAGTGTGCACGTACTAGGCATTAGTTTTACCATCCTAACTGACTGCAATGCCTTCAAAATGACAATGAACAAAAAAGAAGTTCCACTTCGGGTCGCACGTTAGGCTTTGTATTTACAGGACTTTAATTATAAAATAGAGCACCGTTCAGGAGAAAAAAGGAAACACGCTGATGCCCTCAGTCGAGCCTCTTGTTTTTTTTTTTAATGAATCGCTAACACATCGTTTGAAAGAAGCTCAAATTCAAGACGATTGGACAATAGCAGTTAGGAGCCTAGTAGAGAAGAAGGGTTATGAGGACTTCTATATGCAGAATGAAATTCTTTACAAGAATCCAAATCGAGAGCTAGTTGTAGTGCCATCGGCTATGGAAAAAGAAATTATTCAAAATGCGCACAATCAAGGACATTTTTCCGCTAAAAAGACGCAGGACCTTATTCAAAAGTCGTACTTCATACCTAAATTAGTGGAGAAAACCAACAAAATAGTAGAAAACTGCATCAGATGCATTATCGTGAATGCTAAGGCGGGCAAAAATTTCTAACCTCGACTGACGCTTGTTACTTACCATATTGATCATGTCGGTCCTATGGAACTGACAAACAAGCGTTATAATCATATCCTTGCGGTAGTTGACGGTAGTACAGATGTTGACGAAGTTATAAATAGTCTTGAAAAGCAGGCAGTGAATTTTGGCAATCCCTGCCGCATAGTTTCAGATAGGGGCACCGCCTTCACCTCTATTGCATTCAAGGAATACTGCGAGTGTAATAACATTCAACACCTTCTGATAGCAACAGGAGTGCCACGGGGAAATGGCCAGGTAGAGAGAATTCACAAGATGGTCGTGCCCATGTTAGCAAAAATGAGCTATGCTAGTCCGTCCGCATGGTATAAATATGTAGGACAAGTGCAGCAGATAATCAATAGTACTGAACCTAGAAGCACCAAGATCACGCCGTTCAAGCTTTTAACTGGAGTCGATATGCGTTTAGCCGACTATAAAGAATTAAGGGAGCTGATGAACGAATTCACAATTTAAGAGTTTGAGGAAAAGCGCAATAATTTCCGCAAGGAAGCTCGAGAAAATATTAAGAAGCTACAGGAAGAAAACTAGAAAGCTTTTTATTTAAAAAGAAAGAAAGAAAGGGTATATCAACTGAATGATTTAGTTGCGATAAAACCCAATATGGAGTTGGCTTAAAGCTTAAAGGAAAATTTTTAGGGCCTTATAAAATAGTCAAAATCAAGGAACATGGGCGATACGAGGTAGAACGCGTTGGGGATTCTGAAGGTCCTTTTAAGACATCGACAGTATCCGAATACATGAAGCCAGGAGCAGGTCCATTCGAGGCGAATGTACAGTCAGGAGGGCCGATTGTGGGATTCGAATCTGACGGCCAATCTGTCATTCGGCGGACTCGCAGCGGCCTAGGCTATATGGCAAGACTGGCAAATGGATCATCGCTAAACGGAAATGAGATTTGAGCAGGGAGTCGTCTGAGAGAGTCTGAGAGAGTCGGTTGTGAAAAATACAGAAAACGTGTCTGAAAGAAATAAAACTAAAGAACTAAAGAAAACGTGTCTGAAAGAAATAAAACTAAAGAACAAAAGAAATAAGAGGAACTAAAGAAATAACCTAAACTAAGACGTTGTAATCATTAATCTAAGCACTTTCACGTTTAAACTAAACAAATAAAATATTGTATGAAAACCTAATTCCTGCATGCAGATTTACATGAACGACATAATTGTGTACGCAGTTCTTACGTACGCCGCACACTGGGGTAACAGTCAATTTCGGCGCTTAATGTTAAAAAAAAAATTTAGATTTCGCCAAAATTTTTGATGCCAACTTAAAGTACATAAAATGCTCTTTTAATTTCTGCAAAGCATTTTGATTTATATTTTACATGACCACCACAATCCTTTCACAAAAATACACTTTTTTCAAAATTTCAGTTGAAAATAAAAACTACACATTTTTTTCAATTTTAAATATGTGTTTTAAGAAACCTCTTTATATAAATAAAAATGTTGGTATGCCATCGAAATATTTGACGTATAAACTAATTTTGAATTTTCATATAAATATTTTATATTTTTAGAAAATATTTTTGTTAAACCTTAAATTAGGCTTTATTTCTACAGAACTATAGAGAATTCTCGAAAGTGCCGGGTTTTCCCGTCTTCATATTTTAGTGAAAAATACTATTTGATATAAACTTTCATATATGTAAAAATAGAGGTGCCCTTTTGTGCCTTTTTTGAGAAAATCGATTAACAGTTTCCTAACCTCAAAAAAGACGAATTTTCCCGAAACATTTTTAATCTGATATTTACCATTTACAAAGATAATCTAGCAAACTGAAATCGTTTTCTAGTTAATTTTTGGTCGCAGAATTCGAATCTGTAAATTTTTTTTGCTTTAGTTTTATAGTTTATGAGTTATTCGCATATGTATGAGAAACTAAGAGTCCGTTACCAAAGTAGCTCCTGTGAGTAAAAAACTTAATTAATTTCAATCAATTGGAGCTTAAAATGTTGTTTTCTTAATAGGTTAAGTTATAAATGCAATAAAATCGTTAACAGTCGGGCAAAAACTGGTAAATACTTACTTCAAAGTTTAAAATATTATTTTAATAGCAAATAGTAATCGCACTGCCTTGTTTCGATATTAAACTATCGAAATTGAGTAGCTTGAAAAGAAGATGAATGAACGAGGTCCTCTTGCGTTTTGTGTAAACATATCATATTATATTAATTTACAATATTTTAAGCTCCGTGTAAATTTGTTTTGATTAAAATCTTCTTTAAGAATGTATTATGAAATTACACAATGTTTTTATTCTTCAATTTTTTTTAAATTTTTATTTTTTATATTAAAAATTGGTTTAAACTACTAAAGGCTAACTAATTTTTAGCGAATATGTCGTAAAATAGTACAATTATAGCGTAATCTAATTTGTACAAAATTAAAAACAAAATTAAAAAAAAATTATTTTAAATATTAAAAAAAAAATTGGTGGCCATGTTTTTTTTTTTATAAGTGAATTAAACTCGATAAGAAAAAATTGCAATGGCTCCTCTATCACGCTTGGTTGATTTGATCGCCGTTTTGGTCTCTGTTACCCCAGTGTGCGATGGAATAACAACGGAACATTTTTCCCAATATTATAAGAAATATATATATAATTAAATGTTTATAACTCCAGTTTAAGAAAAAAAGCCTCGGTCTCGAGCTTTCCTGGATTTGAGTGAATTGTGAAATAATTATGAGTGCAACTTTAATTACTCTTGGATTCAAGTGCATATGCTCTTGGATACAAGCCGCTGTTTGTTTTTGTGACTTTGAATTGAAATAGGATTCTTTTTTTTTGGCGAGCCGAACTTTGATTGTCTTTGGACTTGACATGTTTATTGGATAGGGCATTGCTCATATTGTTTAGTCTACCGTTCATCGTGGGACTTTAGCTTGGGGACTTTCAACTAGCCTTAAGTTGTGAGCTCCTGTTGCTGTTGGATTTGACAGTTAGCAACAGTTAATTTTAATGTGTGTGTTTTATGGTATATGAGGTATATGGTGGATGTATACAGAGTCTTAGGGACTATGTATGGTGGTGTATACAGAGTCTTAGGGACTATGGATATGTCACTGGGACTGTGGATATGTCACTATATATATATATATATATATAATCGTGCCCCCATATACAGTACATACCATATGACAAAAATATTAGCTTCCAAAGATACACTATACTCTTAAATACACCTAAATATTACTTGCACAATTTAAATCAATTCAGAATAGCACTTGCTATAAAAAAACAACTCAAAAACAAACTTAACAATTTTCGCCGACTTTGCTGAAAGGGGCAGATTGACCGAGTCTGGGGGCAGCAAGGACAAAGCTCGAAAAAATGGATTGGCTCCTTCGTTCTGATAGCGGTATCTCCCTCCATGCCAAGGTGCGACTATTTAAAGCCATTATCCTTCCGACACTGAACTGGGGAGTTACATGCTCACTAAAAAGGGTGCAAACATGCATACCCAAGGCTCTGAGAAGGATGCTGGGAGTTAAGTGGCACCACTATGTACAAAATCATTTCCAAACCGATACAGAGACCGCCTGCTAGCGCATACCAACGGTTTGGCTAAACATCTTGACACACCGTTAGGCCGACAGCGTTTGCGCAGACGACACCCTCGAATCTATGGAGACTCGGTCGAAACAGACATGGACGACTCCTTTAACACCATATAATCGACCACACATGAAATGCCCCAAAGTGGCGCTCTTTCCTACCCGCAGTTTCCGGGATCTACTACTGTGGGCAAAAAGTAAGGTGAATTTTCAATTTAAAATTCACGGGCTTAAGATGGCGGACTAGTTTATTTTTTTTTGAGTTGGCAGGACTGTTGATGACATCTGGCGGTAATTTCATGTCAATGTCAGTATCAGTACTATATTTACGCTTGTGTTTACCAAACGATCAAGAGTGCATTTATCGATTTTTACAATGTCTAATTAAATTTAGCAGAGAAGAGCCATCAAATGTTGTTTGCGGAATGAAATTTCGGCTGCGGAAACGTTGAGGATGTTGTGGAAGGCCTTTGGTGATTCTACCATGTCCCAGAAAAATGTTTATAAGTGGTACAAAGACTTCAAAGAGGGTCGGGAAGGTGTTGATGAGAGCACGTGAAAGTCGTTCAAAAATCAAGGTTATGATGACAGTTTTTTTAGATTTTCGTTGTGTGGTGCACTATGAATTCCTTCCACCTGGCCAAACTGTTAATAAGGAATATTATTTGAGCGTTATGCGTCGTTTGCGTGAAGCAATTCGTCGAAAAAGACCAGAATTATGGGCCAACAACTCTTGGTTTTTGCATCACAATAATGCACCGTCGCACACTGCACTCGTTCTTCATGACCATTTCGCCAAGAATTCGACGCATATTGTTCCGCAACCACCGTATTCTCCTGATTTGGCTCCGTGTGACTTCTGGCTATTCCAAAAACTCAAGAGACCACTCCGGGGAACGCGTTTCGAGTCGATTGAAGAGATAAAAGCGGAATCGACGAGGGCGCTCATGGCTATACCGGAAAGGGACTATTTGGCCTGTTTCGAGGATTTGAAGAAACGTTGGCATAAGTGTATTTTATCGGGAGGGAATTACTTTGAAGGGGATGAAATTGATTCAGGAGAATAAATAAAGAATTTTCACTTTACAAACAAATTCACCTTACTTTTTGCCCACAGTAGTATAGTTACTATTTATTAAACACTAAAACAAGAGCTATTCTTGTGTGGAGTAATATTTAAACTTAAACAAAAAAAAATGACTTACGATTAAAAAAAAAACATTAAACAAACATAAGAAGTGTATTGGTGTTGTTGTGTTCCTCAACGGAGGAAGTGTAACCTTCTTCTTATAGGATATAGCTTAATGGGGTCGGAGATGCCTCCTTCTACCTTTTACATACATTCTCGGTTGTTTATATGTTCAGTAAATTGTCTTGGCGGCTTTTATATGTTGGTCGTCAGTTTGTTTACTATATGTTATGTCGTTATTGAACTAGGGTCAACTTTGTTGTTAGTGAGTTGGTTGCTCCTACAGGTTGGTCGATGCTCATCAATTGCTTGTTCGATCATTTGGCTATCAGAGACATCCTTCAGGTCTTATTATGATGTTGTAGATTGGTATTGTTGCTAAAAGATTTAGGCTATGCCTAGTGATACGGCCTATTGCAAAAATTCAAAATGTCCTTCAGGATTCACTTTGTTTGTTTGTTTATTGTTTGCGGCTCCGTGTCTCTGAGGCGTTGAACTGACCTCGGGGTTTTCCTTCGGTATTGGACTCTCCCTTGGCTGTACTACGGACAGTTCGGTTACTTGGCGCCGCAGGCTGATGACTTCCTCCTGTATTTCGGCCATCCTCGTTGTCATTGTTGTCTTCATCTCAATATTGGACACAAATAATGCTGAGAACATTCGCTCTAGTCGATCGTTGTCATCACTATATCTATATAAGACTGGACCGCCCTTGCGGTGGCCCTCCAACAGATCCTTTAGAATCATCCATGATGAAGCTGCTGCAATCTGCTAAACTCCCTAAGTTATTTAGTTTACTGTTGAAGCTCAGCGACTGGTTGTTTTCGTCAACGGGCGATAAGCTAGCTCTCTTCGGTGTTTCTGTTCTGGCTTCTCTCGCCGCCAGTGTTGATGCTCGGAACGTCCTCAACGGAGGAAGTGTAACCTTCTTCTTATAGGATATATGCTTAATGGGGTCGAAGATGCCTCCTTCTACCTTTTACATACATTCTCGGTTGTCACTAACTTATAATACCCTTGTACCCTATGGGTACCGGGTATAAAAAAGGCGAAAAAACAGCTGAAATCCCCATCAATTTTGTAAGTTAGGTACCGATTTTAAAGATGTTTTAAACTTTTTTAACATTTTTATAAAATATTGTATTTTATTCCTAATGAAATACCTAGTTTTATTGGGAAATAAAAATAAAGTAAATTGATTAAGTCCTACTAGTAAGATCTGGTAGACTGTCGCTAGCACTCAAAGGTGACTTTTTTCGCTTTCTTTATGTATGTACACATAGAAATACATGAATACTGACATCCTCCCACCTATCACAAAATAAAATGAACATTTTTGTTGTTATTTTTATTAACTCTGAATGACAATATTCAAATTAAACTTGAGATTCATACAAATCAAGCGGTGTACACAGCTGTTCCAAAACCGCTTGCTAACATTTGCTGGTCAATCCAATCTCGTGCTAAGGCTACGCTGGCATAAGCTGCTGGCACCTCATCATTGCAGCCAATTCCCCACGCAACAATACCACTCTGCTGATATCGATTTTCAGAGGCTAGTCCAATGGGACAAGCTAATGGAGCTCCACCATCGCCTTGGCAAGTATCAACACCACGTTGCCCTCCCGCACACATGAATGACCTATCAAGCGCAAACTTAGGCCCAAGTCGAGTGCTTCTCAGCCGTGCCTGACAAGAGTCGAAATCCACAACTGGCAATGGCACACGTTTCATTATGACGCTATATTTTCCCAGAGAACCAAAAACGTCCTTACCCCAGCCTGTGGAGTAACAAGTTATTTCTGGCACAGGAATCGCTCCTTGTTGTGGTAAGCATACAACATTAATGTGATCATCCAAAATAAAGGGCTGACTAAGAATCACAAGTGCATAGTCATTAGCTATATTTCTGTTTTTGTATTTAGGATGCTTTATAGTGGTTTGCACTGTTCTTTCTTGATAAGGTAGTCGCTCTTTTGTTGTTTGCGAATCCCACTCCCCAGCACGGACCCTAAAAGTATCTGGCCCGTGTGCTTCAATACAGTGTACAGCAGTTAAAACCACTTGTGGATGTATAAGTGATCCAGCACAGAAATAGCTCGAATTTCCAGAATGCAATAGAGCTACAGTCCATGGGAACTCGCCGAAGCCAGCTTCATTTTGAGAGGCCCCGGAAAGAGTGAAGTCCAACCCTCCCGTGTTCCGAACACCGCAGCCTCGTGGTTGGTTCGGTCTCTGATCTAAAGGCGTGGGGTTCAATGTCTCAGTACGCGTCCTATTATCAGAACAGCATACATCTACAGATGAAGGACATATAGGATCATCGGCGTTAAATCGAATATCGATTACACCAAATCCGTCAAATGATCCATCCTCTGTCACACTATTTGTTGATGGGTCGCATTTATAATAAGGAACACAATTACATTCTGCGGTCTTGCCACTTATAGAGTTAAAGTTTCGTGGTGTTATGGCACTTATGGGCTCGGGTGTAACGACTAATCCGATTCCGCTGTTTTGTTGTACCGGATTATTGAGATTGGTGTTAAATATTTCTTCAATGTTTTTCTGTGCATTCGACTTTTGCTGGGGCATACATTCGGCAATAATTGTTACAATTGCAATAACCCATATAACATTATTGTTAAAGCCAGTCATCGTAAAATCTGTAAAATGCGAAATTTAAAAGATTTAGTAATCGCAGGTAAATATGATTTGGACTTATTTCTAACTTCGGGAAGCATTAGTTTGATTATAGTTGCAGTTTAAAATTTGACTCAATCATTTTTATGATACATATAAGACATACATAGACGACCAATTTCGATCAAATAAATAGAAACCATACTTGAAGTGTTTAAAGCATTTATTAATAAAAACATAGGCTTTGCCGATTTTCTGTATGATTTCAATTCGACTTATATAATACCGAAGGTAATATTGGACGAATATATAGTATAGGTGTTAACGGACAAACGAACGTGGCTAGATCAACTCGTTTGTTGATACTCAGAAAGAATATTACCCATGCAGGGTATTTGAACTTTTTGCAACGCAGTGGAGAAAGCATAAGGTAGGAATATAGACATTATTCCTGATCAGCATCACTAGACGAATCGATCTAGCCACGTCCGTCCGTCAATCCGTCTGAAACGGCCGGAACCGGACCACTATATGTTATCGAAGTCATAGGAACGATTGGTTTTTAAATATATTGGACTAAAATTAAATATGTATCTACTATTTTTTATATGTAGCTGCCAAATAGAACAAGAAAGGAAGCTTACTTCGATAAGTACTTATACCCTTGCAGTTTGCAATTGAATCATTAAAAATATAACCATTTCGGTGAAAAAGAAATAAATCTAATTTGCATAGCCTTTACTTATACATATTACATTTTACATTTTAAATTTACGATCTTACACTTTCATATAAATAAACCGATCTAACCCCTTCCGATTTATATACTAACAAGAATAAATGAAAGACGATCTGCAAAGTTTCATTCAGATAGCTCAAAAATTAAAATACTAGATTGCGTAGAAACGGATAGATGGGTACGGTTAGATCGACTCGGCTGTTTATGCTGATCAACAATATATATACTTTATAGGGTCAAAAAATACTCTTTCAGTGCGTTGCAAGCTTCTGACTTAATTTACCCTACAAGGGTATAAATATTATTAAATTAGATATAATTTTGATGTTTATTAACCACACATTCTTAACTCACATAACTCGAGGTTTAATTTGTTTCGACCAAAATGTTATTTATAACAATCGAGACATTAATATGACAATGTCAAATTCTTCAAAATCTTAGTTTTTTTTAATGTATTAATGCTTTATAAACGTACATTACTGTTTCTTTTAATATAATAGAATTTGGTCGACTATTACTTATAAATAGACCTTAAAAACAATTAAGTCAAATTTTAAACTCCAAAGGTGGACACCAGAAATCTACTCTTTCTTTTGTACGAGCGAGGAACGCAAGTAGTTGCAGTGCAGATCACACCAGTTTACAAAATTTAAAAAAAAAATGCTCCAAGCCTGTTGATACGAAATTCTGTCACATGTCGACAGAAAGCTCTCACAATATAAGAAACACCCTCATATCATGTTTCCACAATTCCTTTTATTTTCTGAGTTGTTGCGGCTCTAAGCGTTCTTGCTTTAGTTTTTTCGGTCTATCGTTCCTTTTTGAGCGTTACGGAACTTGATCGGAAATATTAAGAACATTTTTTAGATTTCTAATTGTATTCTTTCCAGCACTGCTTTTAAAAACACGTCTTGTTTTACGCAATTAGCTTAGAAAGGTCATTTCTCCGAAACTGTGGTTTACACTTTACTTTTTGTCTTTGGCTTAAATTATTATTATTGTTCAAATATATGAACATGCACAAGTGCTCAGACTTTAAGATGCACTTGCAATCACAGCCAACCAACGCGTCAAATATCAACATACATACAGATGTACATGTGTCAAGTGTAATAGCACGCACATATATACCAATCTGGAAAGTCTAAGAATGTCCAAAAACTATCTAGCATAGATAACGCCTAGCTGGGATTATACATAAGGAATCTGTAAATAGTACATAAGTGAAAACCGCTATAAAAAGGGGTGAGCGCCAAATAAAGAATCAGTTCCTAACAAAATACTGTTGTGTTTAGTGAGGGATTCAGGCGGTTAGCGGTAAAAGTTGCTAGTTGAAGTGAGCGGTACGAGCTGCTCCTTGACAAGCGATATTCACTGCCAACAATTATAATTTTTTTTTTTTACATAAATTTAAAATCTTGGATGCAGGGATCATTGTTCGACTATTTTGAGTTTAAAATAAAGATTTTTAAAATTGTTTGCTCGTACCCTCGTAAAAAGATAGCCCGGCAACAGCCGAAACAATGCTCATATCAGCGTTTATCTATGTATGTACAATCACGACCTTTGCCCTTCTGCCGCCTATTTTGCCGAAGCTATCATCAGTTCTCTGTTGATCGTTCTATGAATATGAGAGATGAATTCAGGCTCGCTTTTGCTTATCTTGCTTAGGCATAACTTTACCTACATATTGCCTTGCGTTGCCGAATAAACATATTACAAATCAATCAAAACAATCGCATATGTACATTTCATTTAGTTGGTGAAAAAGCTCATTAGGTCAGCATTTGGACGGATCTATATATCGTTCAACAAGAAGGGAAGCTACCTTCGGTTAGCCGAACTTGGTATACGCTTGCAGTCTGCAATTCGATCATTGAAAGTCAATACATTTTGGTAAACTTAAACAGAAAACATAAAAACTGAAAAACAGATAAGTTATAATTTTTTCTTTAAATTTTATAGCTAGAGTATATTTAAAGGATCATGTATTTAATTTGAGCCCAATATCTTCAAAAATAGTGAAATATAATATTCTGGCCCTATCGTTCTTATGACAGCTATAAGATATAGTATTCCGATTCCGGCCGTTCTGACATATATACTAGCTGCAGTAGAAAAAGACTGTTTGCTAAGTTTCATTCAGATAGCTCAAAAACTGAGAGACTAGTTTGCGTAGCAACGGACAGACGGACATAGCTAGATCGATACTGCTGGTGATGCTGATCAATATATATACTTTATGGGGTCGTAGATGATTCCATCACTGCGTTGCAAACTTCTGGACAAAATTATAATACCCTGCAAGGGTATAAAAATTGCAGTCATTATTCAATCGTGCAAAGAGCATCCGCACTCAGCTCACCAAGCATACAATTTGTGCTAGTCTACTGATGAGTTAAAGGTGCGTCTGGAAATGGTTGAGGAATTGAAAGCCTTACCTTGGCGCATGATAATTTGGAGGAGCTGGGTTACAATGAGATTGGCAGCAACGCACGGGACAAATTTGATGAGTTTCAAGTGGATCTGCAAAGCGCCCTGCGCAGCATATTTGGAAAGTGGCGTGTTCGACTGTGCGGAATGAATCCACCATAAAGGGAGTAGAGTTGGACACAATTCGATCGCTTGAGATCACTGGTGAGAATTACTTTATTGCTTTAGAGTTATTGAGCAGGCGGTATGATAACAAGCGTGTTATATTTCAGACACATATCGCCGAGATTTTGGGAGTTAAGAGAGCTTTCGTCTGCTTCAGACCTAAGACGGCTAGCTCACAAAATAAACGCTTATCTGCGAGCTCTTCGTACAATGGGCATCCCAGCACAAATTGGTGAATACATGATCACGCACTTTCTGCTGCAGAAGGTAGATCTAGTGACCGAGTCCAGAAGAAGGACGATTTTTCAATAATATCCCAACATCTGATTAATTTTTTTAATTTTCGGATAAGCGATGTCTCAAGTTGGAGAACATGGAGCACGCCACTCTTGCATACGCAGTCGGCTGTCAGGTGGGCAACAATCATGGTGTTTACATGCAGAGACATACTCTCAAGGATAGTAAGAATCGACATAATAGCAGCGCGGTTTGCATTATCGCTGCCCTCAGTTTTCCAATCTCGCCTCAACTTCAACTTCAAGAAGCCAGCCATCGTCGATGACTAACAAATTATCGAGCTCTACCTCTCTTATAGCCCAGAATCTAAATCCAGGTGTAGTGCTTCTCGCAACTGCGCTTCTACTTATAGGAGCCAGCCTTTTCTTTGAGCTTCTTTGTAATGGCAAAATCAAGCTGGATGATGGGCTACCCCTGCTTCAAAAACGCGCCTTGGATGAGTGGTATCTGGAGGTAGTTCAGCGCAAGCCCAGGCAGTCACTCTAGGTGCCATTTCATCAGAGAGGACATTCGATGAGGTTGATCTGCGCATACAAGTTTGGGAAATCGAAAGGAAGAAATTGTGTTGATCACTTCAAGGCAAATTATACCCGGTTGGCTACTGGCAAATATTCAGTTCGACTCCAGCTAGGCATAGCTTGGACATGCTAGGCGACTCCTATCCGCAGGCAAAGCGTAGGTACTAAATTTTGGAAAAAAAGCTGTTAAGCCGTCCACAGCTCATAAGGCAAAATTCAGAGTTTCGTCAAGACTATCTGTCACTTAAGCATATGTATGTCGCGTGCTGATAAAAGCTCTATTAAATGCTATTTGCTGATCATTTTTAGCCCCATTAATGCAACATGCAAAAAGCCAAAAGTACGTCAACTAAATTAAGTGTTGTATTCGATGGATCCGCGAGCTTATTATCAGGAATTCTTTGAATGACTTCTTTTTTTAATGTTTTTATACCTGGTACCCATAGGATACAAGTGTATTATAAGTTAGTGCCAACCGAGAATGTATGTAACAGGCAGAAGGAGGCATCTTCGACCCCATTAAAAAATTCCATGGGTTTTGCGGAACTTGAACTCAGACTTTTCTTGCCTACAAATCGTTTGCCCACAGCGTTTTTTACGTAATTGCCTGCGCTTGTCACATCTAAGTATGTGTGAAAGAGAAAAGAGATCGACTGTTGACCAAAAAATGCACCAAATCTGTAGAACAGAAAGGACGTGAGCAAGAAATGACAAAAAATAACACAATTCACTTTCATAACCCAGCTTTGACAGAACTAATATAAAATGTATTAGTTGAATAAAAATAAGAAACAATTAATAAGAATCTAAAATACAAATTTAAAAAAATATCCTTGGATTTTGCGGGATTTGAACTCAGACCTTTTTTGCACAAAAAACGTTTGTCTAACGCTGAGACTCTAGGCTATGCATGGGAGCTAATTCGAGCGACGATTTATTTTAAAAAGTATCGAAGTAGTATCAAATAGTTTGTATTATTTCAAATTGCCTTTTAATGTAAAGCACAATCAATTAGGTACCGGGTATCTCACAGTGAGCACACTCGACTGTAGCTTTCTTACTTGTTTTTTAATAAAGTTTGTTCAATTACACAGCCCTGGAGATTTTGAATTTTCTTTTCTGCGAATGGAAAGTGGGGGTTGATCCTCTTAATTATTGCTATTTTCAAAAAAATTGTACGTGCTATAAATTTTGCTTCTATCAGAAATTAAAGTATACACGTATTCAGATTTAAATGGGGCCCTTGGCCCCCTTTTCATTTTTTGTACTTTTTGATGTTTCCTTCTTTTTTATACCCTTGCAGAGGGTATTATAATTTTGCCATGATATTTGCAACGCAGTAGAGGAGGCATCTCCAACCCCATAAAGTATATATATTCTTGATCAGCATCACCAGCCGAGTCGATCTAGCCATGTCCGTCTGTGCGTTGCTACGCAAACTATTCTCGCAGTTTTTTAGCTATCTAAATGAAACTTTGCAAACAGTCTTCTGTCTATTGCATATATGTCGGAACAGCCGGAATCGGAATACTGTATCTTATAGCTGCCATTAGAACGATAGGGCCAGAATGTTATATTTCACTATTTTTGAAGATTCGAGGTGTGTTCAAAAAGTATCGCGAATTTTGAATTTTCGCGGATTACGTATATTCGAATATCGATTTTTTTGTGACGTTATGTTGGTACTCATGTCTCTCACTTATGCCGACAAGCTCGTCCATTTTGAATGTTCACTTAATTGTTGACAGCTTCTTTGCTTGCACGTGTTTGGATCGTCGTCGATTTTTACCTATTCAAAAAAAAAATGGATCAAAGAACCTGTATCAAATTTTGTGTGAAAAACGAAATTAAGTGCTCGGATGCATTCCGAATGTTGACTGTGGCATACGGATAAGCTACCTTTGACCGAAGCAACGTTTATCGGTGGTACAAAATGTTCTCAGAAGGTCGAAAAGAACAAAAATTGGCTTTTGCACCACGATAACGCCCCTGCTCACACATCGTTGCTTGTGCGCGATTTTTTGGCCAAAAATAACACACTAATGATGCCGCAGCCACCGTATTCCCCAGATCAGGCCCCCTGTGACTTTTTCTTGTTCCCTGAACTAAATAATTTAAAAAAAAAACACAAAATTCGCGATACTTTTTGAACACACCTCGTATTGGGCTCAAATTAAATACATGATCCTTTAAATATATTATAGCTATACAATTTAAATTGCATGCAAATCGAATCGGAAAATTATTGGAAACAAATTATTACTTATCTGTTTTTCAACGTATATTTATAAATTTTGAGATATAGCTCTTTTTTACGTTTTTTTTTAGAATTACGGTTTTAGAATTAATTTCATTAAGATCAGATATCTATTTCATATAGGTGCCATAAAAGCAATCGTTCGATTTATATGAAAATGTAAAATTCTACATGCAAAATGTAAAATGAGTAGGTAAATGTTATAAAAATATACAAACTTCGATATTTTTCAATTTTACCAAAATGGATAGATTTTCAATTATCCAATTGCAGATTGCAAGGATATACAAAACTCGGCTTATATATATTTCGAGTGTAGTCAATGCACAGTTGCAGCAAATCTAATTGGCTCACGTCAATTATTACGCGCATTAAGTAAATGAGTAAAAAAAAAAAATTAACTAATAAAACAAATGTGTTTCGGATTTTGGTAGTTGCTTTTTCCAATTCCGCTTTTTGTCCAAAAAGCAACTTTCCCCTGTGTATAAAATTTATAAAAAGTTGATATTTCGTGGTTTAGTTCGATAGTTTCGATTATTTCAGTCTTTTTCTGTCTATCGATGTGTGATTTTGCCAAACTAGCACCGTTTTGTACAAATGAAATTGGCTGCCCGCTGGCGGAACAAATATTGAACATGCATTTGTCCAATATTTGTTCCGCCAGCGGGCAGCCAATTTCATTTGTACAAAACGGTGCTAGTTTGGCAAAATCACACATCGATAGACAGAAAAAGACTGATTTTGTCCATGTTGTTACACTAATTAGCATTTAATACATTTTTCGTTTAGCGATCTGTTAATTGAACTGGCTATTGCAATTCAGGACGATCCTAGCTGACGTAGATGCTTCACTGGCGGCCACTGCCTCCTCCTACGTTACGAGCTTCAGAGCGTTGGAGCTCGCCCACATATGCTTGGCAATAGCCTTCTTCAGCTTGAAAGCGGACAGCTTCAGATAGCCGAGCCCTGTGAACAGAAGGCGTTGGTGGCGTCGGCGGCGGTGCGCAGGGTTCCTCTCACTTCTCCCAATTTGCCTCTTCGTCATGTTCTACCGAAACCGGCGGCGGAGCCTGCACAGGAGCTAGGTCGGTGGCGGGGGCGGATACTCGAAGTTGCCCTTCTCCGCCGAGGGCAGGACCCCCTCCATTTACTCCTCTTTGGGCAAGGCATCATAAGAGACTTGCATAAGAAGAGAAGGGTTGATGCATCTGCCTCCGAGTTGGTAGAATCTGCGGCTCCAGGCGATAAGATTCCAGTGTGCTGCAGTGGTTCCTGCAAGTCGGATGTCTCCAGTCGAGCGGCTGGCTGGCGGAACCACGTGAATTCTTTATTGTTACTTAGCCTCAAATAGAAAATTAAGTGTAGCTATTTCATTTTTAATCTTAGTTAACATTGATTTTAATTTTGAATTCAATTTAATTTTCCCCCAAATCAAAACATAAACAAAAAACAGAAGTTTCCCTTCAAGAGGGTGCTAAAAAAACACTTTTTCCTAGTAGGAATACTTTTCGTGATTCTCGTGCGATAGTTGGAAAAAGCAACATAGTAGAAAACCACCCTAAAGGTCGGTACGCAGATGAGCTAAGATAAATACTAGAATATACTAGAATGAACATCGCGCTAGATATTTTAAATCGGCTGAGTCGTCGCACGGGTGGCGCGAGAGGAAGGAAATATCTGATAATTCCGCGCGACCCTTGCGAAATTGAGACTGGCAATTGGAAACAAAACCCTATGGCGGGACTTTCCAGCGGGAAAAAATTAATTTATTTACAATACAATTAAAGTAGATCCAATTATATACAATCTTGACCATTAAATACAAAAAATTAAAAATATTAAAACAAAATGAAGTCTTAATATACGTGATTTCACAGGGAAATAAGCAAACCAAACGAACAAATGACTTATATTATGATTTCCAACGCCGCGGGGCCAGCTCCCGATGCCGCCGACGAGGAAGAGCTGCTCCTGGCCCTCCAGCTGCTGCTACTGCCACTGCTGGAGCAATATAAAAGGGCCAAAATCACAATTTTAAAAATTATTCACAGGCTATCTCCATTCCCTGCTCGTCCATGACCAGTGGTCATCTATTGGGATTCTCTTCTTAGTTGGCTGCCAACCCAAAATGCTGCAGCTTCACGAGGAGCTGCAGCTGCAGCTTACGAGGAGTACAAGAAGGACTGGGCAAGCGGCCACCGCCCTAGATACTTATAAGCAC
This sequence comes from Drosophila rufa, assembly GCA_018153105.1. Classification (NCBI taxonomy): domain Eukaryota; kingdom Metazoa; phylum Arthropoda; class Insecta; order Diptera; family Drosophilidae; genus Drosophila; species Drosophila rufa. Next base: position 3,710,930 of record JAECXS010000173.1, on the reverse strand, counting down.
GGACTCCGTGGAGAACTTATGGATAGAGATCATGGCGCGGCGATTTAAGCGCCAATTTCGTGGCATCAGCCGTTGTGGACGCGGATGTGCCCAACGGTGACAATGAGCAGGGCGACACTTCGCAGGTGTTCTACGACTACAATGCGGAGAGACCCACTAGCGGCCAACTGGACAAGGAGGTGGAGCAGCAGACGGAAAAGACCAGACACACAAAGATGCTTCGGGTCAACATTCCGCAGCTGGATCTGAAGCATAATTTAAGTAATTTAAGTAATTTGTTCGTTTGCCCGCGTTTGATTTGAATTGAAACACAGCTGACAGTATGGCAGTTTCGTATGGATTGTCGCTGAACACCATAAAACCGGTCACACTAGAAATATGAAACCCGTTTAGCTAGCTAAGGCTTTACCGCTGGTGAGTACGTACCTTAAGGTATAGGAATCTAGTGGTGAGAAAAATGATAAAAAAGTTGATTTTTCGTGGCTTAGCTCGATAGTATTGATTAATTCAGTCTTTTTATGCCAATGTGTGATTTTTCCCACTATCACCACTAGCCAGCTGTTTTCTGAACAAATGAAATTGATTGTTTAGTGCTATTGCTTGCTATTGTTTATTGTTTTTCGTTTTTTTTTTAATATTTTGCACGAAATAAACTTCGGTAATATAATTGCCATATATTTTTATATTTATGTGAATTTTTTTGTTTGTTTAAATGATAACGAATATAATTTTTTGTTACTTACATATGTATATATATATATATATATATATATACATAAATGTATATATGTAAATACAGTGCACTATAGGATGGATGACTACTTTTTGTGGCCAAAATTAGTAACTTAAAAATATTTGGGTTCGGTTTTTTGCTTTGGGTTTTTAATAAGCTTAGGAACATATACATATCTTGAGAAACAAGGCGTGACGCGGCCTGTTTTTAATTAAATTTTTATTCAGTGTAAATATATACTTTTTTTTTTTTTTTTTTATTTTAAGTAGTATTTTTAAGAAATACAATATGTAAAAATGGGCATTGCCCTAATTTTTTGTTCATATAAAATAACAGTTGGGATCTTTTATTTCGTGTTTCGGCCCCCTTTTATCCAAAATAAATATCTGGATGATCCGTGCTTTTTATAATATGATCTTAGTTTAAAAGGAATTTGTAATCCGTCGTTAAAAAATGCAACTTCCTTAAAATGTTTCTAGTCTCTGGGTTTTATAGGTGAAATATATCGGTTTTTTGCTAATATTATGTTGCATTTAAAAGTTAAATTTTAGAGATAGTGCGCAAAAGTGCACTTTAAGATTACATTCATCCAAACAAGAATTAAAGTACCTAGAGCACAGTATTAATATTAAGGTGAAACTAGGTGAAGCTCTCTTTATATCTCTGGTTAAACATGAGTTTTTGATATTAACTAATACAGAAAAAAGGGCTGTTAAAAACACTCAAGTACAGGGAAAATTAGAAGCAATCCAACAGTTAAAAATCATTAACACATAGTACAAGCCATTCTCTTTCGTTACCATTATAAATTGTTTAATAAAATCTTATCTTAGTGCCTTTTTTATTAACTTTAAACAGATTGATTTTTTTCGAAAACAAGCTCACGTGCGAACGACACTCCGAACAGCTGTTTTTAACAGCCGATATCTTAACAGAGCGTGCCTCTGTTCAAATTTATGTTACGTAACATTGAAGACTGATGTTTAACTAATACAATGACATCATCAAATTTTGATATTAAGGACTTTCGAAAAATGGGTTTTTGGCCACAAAAAGTGGTCATCCAGCCTATAGTGCAGTGGCTCGAAACTTACATATTATGTATATACATACATAAGTATGCATTTGTACAAATGTACATATGTATATCTGGTTTCCTCCGTTCACAAGATAAAAATAGGTTAGGACTTCAAAAAAATATTTTCGTTTTTACATTAAAATTTTAAATTGAAAGCCTATTATTGGAATGTACATTTTTCAAGCGACACTTATGAATGTATGTATGTATGTATAAATGTAAACGTATGTACATATGTATAAACTTAGAAAAATCAAATAAGTCAAAATAAAAATTTGTGTATTTACCTACCACTATTTTTTAATATTAATATAAAAACCTTAGCAGTCTTTCTTTATCATTAAAAATAAAATGCTGTGAACTGGAACGCAGCTTTATGACGACTGCTGATGAGAGCTTAAGTCGTAAAATATGTACGTAGATGTGTGTACATACATATGTACATCGGTATGTTGATAAGATGAGCAAGTTCAGTTTCAAGGTACATACATATACATATATACATATATATATGTACATTGTAAGAGCACAAACATCAAAGATGTGTACATACATATCTACACTGCCGATCAACGAAATAGACTCACGTCGTTTTTTTAAGAAAATGAGTTTATTTTATAGATTAACAACACATATGAAGGAAATAAAAATGTTTAACTATGTATTGTTCAATTCTTAATTAAGAGAGCCTTTAGATAATCCACTTCGCTCCAAGCGGTCTTTATGGCAGATTTCAACGATTCAACATCCTCAAATTGTCTACCAGATTGATAAACTTTACGCGAAAGCCATCCCCACAAGTTCTCTATAATGTTGAGGTCAGGAGAATACGGAGGCCACTCCATTAAGATTACATTTTGGTCACTTACCCACTTCTTTTCCACTTTGTATTGTACTGCGTTCATCTTAGATGAAACGAATTGAATATCAACTGTACCATAATAGGATATGGCACCCCACACCATTATACCCCCCTCACGAATATGGTGACGGGTAAAATAGTGTTCTTCCTTTCTTATATCGTGAAAGTAGTAATTGAATCCATCTGGTCCATCCAAATTAAAGCGTTTTTCATCAGAAAAAACAACTTGATGCCACTCCCTATTCCAAGCCATGTGGTTAAATTGCTCAAAAATTGGCTATACGCATTAGTAAATAACATTAAATCATTATAAAAACCTATTTAATAATACATTTTTCAATTTATTTGTGGTTTATATTAATTGTAGGACCTTGAGTCTATTTCGTTGATCGATAAAAAGTGACCGTTTTTTAAGGTTTACTCACAGAACAAAAATTTAAAAATTAACCATTTAACTTAGAGCGCTCATTTTTGTACTGTTTAATTACGAATTGAACAATACATAGTTAAAAAATTGTATTTCCAACATATGTGTTGTTAATCTATAAAATAAACTCAATTTTCTTAAAAAAACGACGTGAGTCCATTTCGTTGATCGGCAGTGTACACGTATGTATTTTAATTTAGTATGAAATGTTATTGCATGCTTTTAGTAAGAAGACAAGTTGTATTTTGTTCTAATTGCTTTGATAGGTGGGTCTTTTTACTGTGTATATGAAAACCGCTTTTTGATTGGCTGCAAATTGTATAGTGAGATACGCTAGTAATGAATTACTTACTAAACCGGTTAAAAAATTGTTTGCTCAATACTAGGCTTAAACCTTAGAGCAGGGGTGCTCAAATCTGCCTTATGGCAGTGCATATACCAACACTCATCAAATTAAGCATATGCACACTTTTAAGAAAGCTTTTGCGTTATTTAAAGTTGTACACTAAGAGGAAGGCACTTGCTAATTCATCGCTCAATTTAAAGATTCCTCAAAGAATGCCCATGAGTCAATCATAAAGAAGAAAAATATGTTCAGTGTAGAAATAAGAACAAATTACATTGGGATTAGCGGCGAGAAAAAAAAAACTCAATGAAATTATTGTTGGCGAGCTCGGTCTTATCAGTAAGGCCGGCGACACAAAGAGGAATGTGCAAAATTCTTTGTGTTTAGCGCCGTGGGATCGGAAACCTTACCTGTGAGATGGGCTCACACAAATCCCATGCTGTGCGATTTTACAATAACAAATGTGATGCTTGGGCATAGGCTTGAGCATCACGGCCTTAGAGCTACGCATGATACAATTACCAAAGAGAATCCATTGAGTAACTTATATAGAGCCGCAATTTTCTCTTCCTCTCACGGTTGCAAGCCAACAGGGTAGTCACCTATGGCATTTCATACTTGCTCGATGTTGCAGTGTGGATGACGAGTGGAATTAAGTATTTTGAAGGGTTTTTTTATTAATATTTGTTAAACAAATCATTTTTAGGTAACTATTGCTCAACATTCGATATCAATATACCGTTTTCTAAGCATAGCCAAGCATTTGCATTTGAAAAGTCCGTTACGCATTGATTGTACAACCCTAAGTGAACGTAACAGAGCGATTCCATGCGCAAAAACATGTTAGTTAACATGTTTTTGCGCATGGAATCGCTCTGTTACGCTCTGTTAACGAAAAGTCGAACCTGGCATATGTATTGGTGTATACGAATGGGCTTTTCAAATGCAAATCCTTAGCTATGCTTAGAAAAGAGTATATTGATATCGAATGTTGAGCAATAGTTACCTAAAAATGATTTGTTTAACAAATATTAATAAAAAAAACCCTTCAAAATACTTAATTCCACTCGTCATCCACACTGCAACATCGAGCAAGTATGAAATGCTATAGGTTACCCCCCTGTTGGCTTGCAACCGTGAGAGGAAGAGAAAATTGCGCCTCTATATAAGTTGCTCTATGAAACATGTTTGTTTGTTTGTTTATTGTTTTATATCCTAGCGTCACAAGTATAATACTTATTTTTACTGCGCTAGTCACTTTTGACATTAAATCTTATTACATTAATGACATTAACTCTTACAATTACATTACAAATACTATTACAATTTCAATTACATATTACATTTCAATTAATTCTTACTGCTGAAGGCTTTAAATATTTACTTAAATTTATATTCTTTTTGATTTTAATTTTAGGTGTGTGTGTTAAGGTGTTGTTTAAGTTTATCACTAAATTGTGATGTGCCAGTAATGGTTTTTAGAATATGTGGCAAAGAGTTCCACGCTCGTATAGCATAAACAAAAAATTGTTTCTCCGAACTTGCAAGTTTTGGTCTAATGCTTATTATGTTTTTTGTTCTATGTGAGGATGTAAAACGAATCATGTTGTAAAGGTAGTCAGGCTGTCTAGAATTTATAATTTTGTGAAGGAATACTAATATTTTTAAGTCAATCCATTTGTCCACATTCATGTTAAATATTTTGTTTGCGCTTTCAGTTACATGGTCAGTCCTATCCAATTGAAATATATATCTAGCTATGTAATTAAATGCCACTTTTATTTTTTGTCGACTAGCTGCATCACAGGTACCAAAAATTTCAACTCCATAAAAAAGAGTTGGAACGACTAATGTTTTAGCGAGTAGTTAACATGTTAACGAAAAGTCGAACCTGGCATATGTATTGGTGTATACGAATGGGCTTTTTGGCTACGTGTATTGGTTGGACGAGCTGTTTGGTCTCGAACTGCGTGACGTCACATCAAGCATTTGGGTTTCATTTCTTCGTTGGGTTCCACCTGTTTTTGTAAGAATACTAGTTAAACCGGTAAAATACAGACCGATTCTGGTCAAATTATTATCATTCTAATCCTTCCCAAACCTTTTTATGCTTGAAAATTAGGCAGAAGTACATATTTTCACATCAAAAATATTTTTATTTATCCAAAAAAATTAGAAAGTAATTTACTTTCAAAATCCTTTAGGAAATATACTCAAAAAACGCTTAATTAAATAACTCGCAGGTTTTAAAGCGTTCGGAGGTGTTCGAAGGTGTTAGAAAGCGTTCGAAAGTGTTCGAATTCCATATTTCCAAAGAAATTCTCCAAAGAGAATCTATGTATATAGAGCCGCAATTTTTTCTGTCGAACATTTTCCTCTGCCGACGTCGGCAGATGAAAACAGAGCTGATTGGATGCTAAGTTGCAGTGCGAGAGGCAACAACAATAGGCCATAAGAGAGAAGAGTACAGAAATATGGAATTCGAGCACTTCTGAGCATTTTCGAACACCTTTGAACATCTTCGAACGCTTTCAAACCTGCGAGTTATTTAATGAATTGTTTAATATTTAAGCGTTTGGGAAGGATTAGAATGATCCTAATTTTAACAGAATCGGTCTGTATTTTAACGGTTTTTGTAAAATAGACTAGTATTCTTACAAAAAACTGGTGTAACCCAACGAAGAAATAAAACCCAAATGCTTGACGTGACGTCACGCAGTTCGAAAGCCAATACACGTAACCAAAAAGCCCATTCGTATATACCAATACATATGCCAGGTTCGACGTTTCGTTAACAGAGCGATTCCATGTGCAAAAACATGGTAACTAACATATTTTTGCGCATGGAATCGCTCTGTTAAGCTCACATAGGGTTATACAATCCATGCGTAACGGACTTTTCAATTGCAAATGCTTGGCTATGCTTAGAAAAGAGTATATTGATATCGAATATTGAACAATAGTTACTTTAAAATGATTTGTTTAACAAATATTAATAAAAACCTCTTCAAAATACTTAATTCCACTCGTCATCCACACTGCAACATCGAGCAAGTATGAAATGCCATAGGTGACTACCCTGTTGGCATGCAACCGTGAGAGGAAGAGAAAATTGCGCCTCTATATAAGTTGTTCTATGCAATTACATTGTATCATGGAGCTACGTACTCCTAAGCAGTGCGGGAGAGCGAGACAGTGTTGCCAGATGAAAATTTTGCTTTCCCCCTAAAAAATCTCAAAAAATCTGTTAATTTTAAATAATTAAAAGAAGAAATATCTTATTATGACGTGGGAACATTGCATAGCGAAGAAATTACGGTGGAATAAAAGTTCTTAGTTTTTAAAAGGGGGATTAACGGAATGCGCCAACATCAGCTGGCAAAACTTTTAAGCGATATGAAAGTCGTGTGCAGTATTTATTTTGATATTTTCGCCAATTTAGGTGATTTCTGTTCTTAGCAATATTTATAAAACAAAAAAAAAAAAAACAATTTTATTTTAAATCAGTCAGTCCCGAAAAAAACCATAAAATTTCTTCCCCCCTAAAATTTCCCCTAGGACGTCGAAAATCCCCTAAATCTAGAGGGAAAAACCCTGATCTGGAAACACTGGAGCGAAAGGGTGACTATTGATCTATCGTTTTGACTCAATGCTTATAGCATTATGACACTGTATTAAAAACTTCATTAATTGGCGCATTAATAGAAGCTTGACAGCAACCATAGGGTTTTGCCTAAGTGCGAGCAAGACGACTATACGGCACTTTCAATGAGAGATTTAATACATTAATTGCTCATTACTTGAAAAACTTATCGGTTTACCGAAAAAAAAACAGACAAAGAAATGAGTTCGATAGAATATACCGTCTGTAATTCATTAAATTGTATCTAAAAAGTATATTAATGTCTCATTAGACAAAACGGTCTCACAGAATATATTGGTTTTGGCTGAAGGCTTGCCATAATTTTCAGCAACTATACTCCACAAAAGCAAGATAAATAAACAAAATAAATAAATTTTTCGGTGGCGTGGCTTTTCTGTCGTGAAATTGTGTAATTATTATGAATTAACTAAATCTATGTACACGAGCGGGTGTAATAATCAGTGTAAGGGCTTTCATATTAATTTCAGCAGGAGTGTTTGCACGAGGACTTCAGAAATTGATAATTATGTACTAAGAATTCTGGCCATTGTTATTGTTTACCTTTTAAATTAGTCTGACCGTAGTCGCAGTACGAAACAAATCCGAACCAAAAAAGACATATAGTTGTCTCTTTCAAGGTTCTAATGAAGTAGCTAATTAATGAAAACTTGTGCCCTGTATCATAGCCGTATTAGGAAAACATTTTGCATGTCTGAGGACGTAGCTCAGTACTTAGGAGAGCTGTAGAACTATCGACGATACTATCGATATAATCGATGGTGTTGTGCTTCGGGTCACCATCGATTGTTTTTTTCCACCTTCGATACATCGCAGTCGGACTTTGGTTCATGTGGTGAACGAATTCAGGATAAAATTCTGTGTGGAACGGGGATTATATTAGGGATGCTCCCCTGTTCAGCAAAGCGGTAAGCTGGAGATTCAGGTTCCTGAATCGTACGCTGCTCTGCTCCATATAGAATTCTATGCCCTTTGCTCAGGAGGGTTTTTTCTTTTGGGGATTTTTTGTTTTTAATGCGTGCGTTGATAAAAAATGAATAATTTCTCTGCATTTAACTTATGATTTGCATTTTAAGGTATGTAGAATTCATGAAAATCGAAATCGTAAAATATCTAAATAATATTTATTTTTCAATACACAGTTTATTTTATATTTTCGAGAGTTTATAAGAAAACATTTGTTTTATAATTTATCAAAAACCAAAATCCAACTTTTGTTTAAAAAAGTATTTTAAAAAATTAATTACTTGAAAACATTTTTTATATTTTTTGATAACTTGACATATTTTAAGGATTAAACGTGTACATAAAAATAAATAATATTGTTAGGGTTTTTGAGCATGTTTATTTTATTATAATCGTCAACAGAAACAACATTTGTTTAAAATTAAGATTCCTTGGTTAAATTAACATAAGCATTAACATAATATTATAATATAAAAATAATATTATTGCATATATTCCAAATAAAATTTTTATAGATAAATATGTAAAAGGGCCTCCTTAAAAAAAAAACCGCTTTAGATAATTCTTAAATTAGTTTTTATATGGCCAAGAAATAAAAAGGAATCTAATTTCCGACAATTTAATTCGAGTAATCTGAAAATGCAAATCTAACAAAACTCATTTTTCAATTCCCCATGGTTATACCTGCAAATTTATTGGTTCCATTGACTTGAAAATTAAAGGACAATATTTTAAAATGTTGTTAAATTAAAAGATTATTAAAAAAAAAGAAAAACACACAAAATTAAAATTAAATACAAATATTTCAGCAAGCGGGGTCCTTCCGTGTTGTAAGCAGATGCTCTAAGCTCTGAGCTTTGCACGATCGAGAAGGCCGCGCGGCTAAGCCTAAACAAGTCAGTACAAGCGGGATTAAATATTTTTAATTGGTTGCACGCTTGCACGTCGTGTGCTTTTGTCTGAGTTTTAGACATTCTAACACGACTTGCTGACGTTGCGTAATGGTTATTAAAATTGAGACGCGGGTTCGTATCCCAGCTGCGGCAATAAATTTCTGAATAATAATAATATAAACAAATACAATACCATTTTAAACATAAAATATAAAAAAAAAGAAAAATGTTTGTAACAAAATGGAGCACTGTTTTTTTATTCTCTGGAAGGGAAATTTTTTCCTGAATTTCGTCTTTACCGCTCATGAGTAAATTGATCAAGAGCAGAGCAGCGACGGAGCCACGCATGAATAAAAGCGAATTTGAACTTTACATAAATGGTGAGGACCTACCCCCTGAGCGATTCGACAAGAAAGTAGTACATTTTTAAAGATCGAAAGTCCCACTGGAATTGCGTCAGCAGAAAATCAGTGAATTCGTATAAAAATGTACAAGTTTTTGCCAATATATATAATATTAAAATAAATATAACAAGTAGGAGAGCTACAGTCGAGTGTGACCGACTGTGAGATACCCGGTACCCAAAGCATTGTGGGTGAAATTAAATAGCACATGGACATGGACAAGTGAAAATGTTGACACATGAAGACAAATGTTGCTAGAAACATGTTCAGCAACATCCAGAAAAGACAAATGTTTCTGGCAACATGTTGAGCAACTTGTATTTCTCCAAATCTGTCGATAGGATCTGATTAAACTCCAAACCAAAATTCATAATAATTTTTTCCCTTTATTTAAGACGGTATCTTAATGTTGGCTCATTCTCTGTGAGGGTCGCAAGATTTTTTTAAAGTTAGCGTCGAATTTTTATCATGGTCAGCCACCACGTGGCGCTAGTACCAATTGAACCAGTGAGGTATAGCTTGTGTGAACAACTTGAATTTCTCAAAACGTGTCGATAAGATCTGATTAAACTCTAAACCAAAATTCATAATCATTTTTCCTCCTTCGTTTAAGGTACCGTGCATGTTGGCTTATCCTCTGTGAAAGTTTTTTGGTATTGTTAAATATCGAAAGGGTCAAATAGCTATCGGTTCCCTAACGCTTGGTATATTTTCCTTGCATTTGCCAAATTGCCAATGACATAAAATGCCAAGTCTTAAACTTTAATTAGTATTTCTAGTTCCCGCCAGTATTTTAAATGCGGAACCAGAGGGCTTCCAGTGCGGGTTGAGCCACTGATTTACTACTGCTTCAGCTCCAGAGCTCGCGCCTCCCCTAACAGCTATTTTCAACGCCCCAATGTAATGCGATTTTCTCAAAATCTGTCAATACGTTTTAAATGAAACTTTTTCCAAATATTCGTAATTCGATGCCTATAAGCCGTGCATATTGGCTCATCCTCTGGGAGAGAAGTTATATGACATTGAATTTTTGCTGTTTTTGTATGGATGGGTTCCATAGGCTTGGCCACTATTGAGCAATCTTCTCAATAACAGTTTATGGGATTTCAATTAAACTTTTTGGGGTAATACTTGATACCTAAACCTGGCTTACCGAGCATTGCGGCTCATCTTCTGTGAGGATGAGCGGGACTCAATTTTTCCAATCAATATTTAAGGTCGATGCCAAATCTGCCCAAAACCAACATAAAACATTAGTAAATTAAATTCTTAAGTACAAACTTTAGTTTGTTCGATTAAATGCTTTATTTACGAAATTATTCAAAATTAAAAACTCCCTCCGTGTTCCATTTCCCTCCGTTCCGTTTCGACGCTAACTCACCGACGCTAATTTGACGGAGGTCAAAAAGTACCATAAAGTATTTAAGGGTATTTCTCCAATACGCTGCTTTTTCCAACTATCGCACGAGAAAAGCGGAAAAAATGTTTCTACTAGAAATAGTGATTTTTAGCACGGTCTTGAAGGGAAACAGCTTTTTTTGTTTTGGTTTTAATTTGGCGGAAAATTAAATTTAATTCAAAATTTAAAACAATGTTAACTAAGATTAAAAATGAAAGAGCTAGACTTTATTTTCTATTTGCGGCTAAGTAACAATAAAGATTTTACGTGGTTCCGCCAGCCAGCCGCTTGACAGGAGCCCTACGACTTGGAGGAACCACTGCAGCCCACTGGAATCTTTTAGCCTGGAGACGCGGATTCTACCAACTCTGAGGCACTCATCCACCGTTCTCTTCTTATGCAAGTCTCTTAAGATCACGGACTCACATTACCTAGCTCTGCCCAAGGAAGAGTAAGTGGAGGTGGTCCTGCCCTCGGCGGAGAAGGGCAACTTCGAGTTTCCGCCCCCGCCACCGACCCGGCTTCTGTGCAGGCTCCGCCACCAGTTTCGTTAGAACATGACGATGAGGCATATTGGGAGAAGTGAGAGGATCCCTGCCCACCGCCGCCGACGTCTTCTGCCCACAGGGCTCGGCTATCTGAAGCTGTCCGCTTTCCAGCTGAAGAAGGCTATTGCAAAGCCCAAGTAGAGTCTTACAAGAAGTTGAAGAGAAAGGGGCGTCTAGGAAGAGACAAGTGCGCCAACGCACTGACGCTCGTAACGTAGGAGGAGGCGGTGGCCGCCAGGCAGCATCTACAGAGTATATGCCAGCTATGATCGTCCTGAAGTGTAATAGCCAGGACGTAATATGTACACAGAAACGAAATGTGTACATATAAAATGCTAATTAGTTTAACAACATAAAGAAAGTCCATATATTTCCGTAAGCGGGCTATCAATTTCATTTGTTCAAAAAAACAGCTGGCTAGTAATGGTAGTTGGGCAAAATCGCACATCGATAAGCAAAAAAGGCTGAAATAATCGATACTATCGAACTAAACCAAGTGTCACCACTAGATTCCTATACCTTATACACAGGGAAAAAGTCACTTTTTGGCCAAAAAGCGGAATTGGAAAAAGCAACTGTAGTGGATACGGGGCCATACTCAGACACACGAAAAGGGTTTCTAAGCAGTACGATAGAGCGAGAGGATGAGTATTGACCTCTCGTTTTGGCTCAATGCTTAGGAACACTTTTCGCGTGTCTGAGTACGGAGCTTTAGGGGGGACATACATGTAAACCGAATTTTTTTGACCAAAATTTTTTTTTTACGTTAGCTAAAAATTGTTTCATTTGTAGAGTTTTCTGTAAAAATTTCCAGTACGAATTCGAATCGAAAGTGCCTCAAATCTAGCATGTAAGCGCGGAATTAACGCTGCCTGCCAGCCACATCGAACACTTTAGACTGCCTTTTCTCCACTTCTCTTCTTCTTTTTTAGCTTTCCTATGGACACGATTCACAGAAAATCATGCAACATATCGGAGTATATCAAATTTTATTCTCTTAAGAATTAAATGCTCTTCTATTGGAACCTAAGTCTTTGTTAAAAAGTTTTTTTTTTTTTTTTTTAGGGGGTGGGAAATAATTTTTTTTTCTGAAGAAGTAATTGTTTTTCAAAACTAAATAAAATTTCTTTGTAATTGTTTTTTTAAGTTTTTGAGGTTTAACTAGAAGATACATTTATAATGAACACATATAATTTTATTTTTTTTGGTTCCCGACACGAATTACGAGCTCTATCGTGTCCATAACCGGGCAACTCAAACCTCGAGGCGCTGTGGCAAATGCTCCACAAGTCCGCCATTTTGTAAAATTTGTTTATAAAAAAATGATTTCGATTTTCGTGGTGTGGTGCACTATGAATTCCTTCCACCTGGCAAAACTCTTAATAAGGAATATTATTTGAGCGTTATTCTTTATTCTTTATTCAAAAGTTAACAAAAATTTACTGCTAACATTAAAAATATAATAATAATAATAATAATAATAATCTTAATCTTACCCCCAACCGGGTAGGAGAACTTTTTAAAGATATGCTCCGTCTCATATCGGATGGGTTGGGGTGAAGATTTACAAACTAGACAATAAGTACGACAGAATATTAGATACATTTAATGACAAGGATGTTTCACAGGATAACACATGATAATTATCGTTATACAACTGGCACAGAATACGAAATGGGTCATGGGAGTCAAAATTTGATTGGCATATCTCCAGAAAAATAGGGCGAAACTGTCGAGTGCTTCTGGCAGGAACTGCAAACTTTATGTTGTGTAGCAACGAAGCAGAGTCGACTTCGCCATTAATTAATTTATAAATGAATATAACGCTGTTACATGTTCGACGGTCTTGCAGTGTCGGCAAGTCCAAAAGCCGCAATCTGCTCGTGTAGGAGGGAAGACGAAGATGTTGTTCCCAATTTAAACCCCTCAAAGCAAACAGAAGAAATTGCTTCTGCACCGATTCGATGAGCTCTTGATACTTTGCATACTGGGGTGACCATACGCATGAGCAGTATTCGAGCAAAGGACGAACTAGCGAGATATAGAGAAGTTTAGTGGTATAAGGATCATCAAACTCTTTAGCCCAACGTTTAACAAACGCTAAAACGCTTCTGGCCTTTCCTACTAAGATTGCTATGTGATCGGAAAAATTTAACTTATGGTTAAAAAGAACACCAAGGTCTGATATAATAGAAATACGCTCACGAAGGTTTGGCCCTAGAAAGTAACTCGACACGTGTAGATTAGTCCGATAGAAGGACATAATACTACACTTGGAGTGGTTTAAATTAAGCCCGTTATTAACGCACCAGGATTGAAGACGGATTAGGTCGTTTTGCAATAAAACGTGAGAATCTTTGTTTTTAATGTGCATACAAATTTTAACGTCGTCAGCATACATTAAAGTTAATGATTCCTCAATTACCGAGGGTAAGTCATTGATAAATAATCCAAAGAGCAGTGGTCCCAAGTGACTACCTTGCGGAACTCCCGAAGTGACGAAAACATTTTTAGAAAGAGACCTGTTAAATATGACTTTTTGCGTGCGATTAGATAAGTAACTTTCGATCCAGCTTACTAGATTATTAGGAAAACCAAGCAGAGTTAGCCTTTTTAGCAGTAGATCGTGATTTACTGAATCAAACGCCTTGCTAAAGTCAGTGAATACAACGTCGACTTGAAACTTTCGTTTAAAGCCGTTTCTAATGAAGGATGTAAATTCTAAGAGGTTGGTTGTTGTGGACCGGCGTTTCATGAAACCATGCTGAGATGGTGACATTAACGACAGACATTGATGTTGAAGCTGCGAGGTGATAATGAATTCGAGCAGTTTGGGTATAGCACAGAGCTTTGCGATACCTCGATAATTATTGATGTCCGACCGACTACCTTTTTTATGAAGTGGTATAATAAAAGATTCTTTCCAGATTTCAGGTAGATAACTATGATGTAGAGACACTTGGAAAATTCTAGCAAGAGGTTTTGACAAGGTAGTGGCGCAATGTTTCAGAATACAGCAAGGAATTTGGTCAGGGCCCGCGGAATATGACGATTTTACCAGCTTAAGATTTTCGAAAACAATTTCTTCATCTATAATTGGCATAAATATACTATTGGAGCTAGGCAGTGTGGAATTATTAAACGAATTTGAAGAGTATGTGTTTTGAAAAAATTCTGAAAATAAATTAGCGATATTAGCATCACTGCTAGCGACAGAGTTATTGTAATAAAGAGAAGGAGGAAAAGCTGAGGATTTTCTTTTAGAGTTAACAAAAGAATAGAATTGTTTGGGAATATCCTTAAATTCAATTTTACAACGGGATAGATAGTTTTGATAGCAGTCAGAATTATGTTGAATAAAGTTTGACTTTGCAAGTAAATAATTTGAATAGTCAACGTCTGATCCAGAACTCTTGAATTTTTTAAAGCGTCTATTTTTTATGTTCTTCAAATATGAGAGTTGACGAGTAAACCAAGGGGGCTTGCATGAGGTCACCACAGAATTCGAAGAAGGAACAAACAAGTTTAGAGCTGAATTAAGCATATTGTAAAAACTAGTTATCAAAATTGAGGGTTCGGAAACGGAATCGAGAAAGGACCAATCAGATTTTTGGAGGTAGAGATTTAATTCAGCGAAGTTGGTTTTCCTGAATAAGCGAGTGGATCTAGGTCCGTTATCAGCTGGAGGTAATGATGTTAAAGATATTTCGAAAACATTTTCGAGAGTAGGATGGTAACGGTCCTCGGGTGTTGAAAGTGGTTCAATTCTAGATACACATGAGTTGGAAAAATCTGACGCGAAGACGAGATCAAGAAGTTTTCCACTAGAATTAACAACTGAGTTAACTTGATTTAAAGAAAGATCACCAATACCTTGGACGAAGTCATGTGCACTTGTGGGAAGTAACGTGTTTGAATCGACTGAGGGCATCCAAACTAGACCTGGGATGTTAAAATCACCCAAGACAACGAGGTGATCATTATCTTTAAGCCTAGACTGAATGATTTGAATTAAAGATAAGTGTTGCAAGTAGACGCTTGTATCCGATCGTGGTGGTATATACGAGCAAGAAATATATACATAAACATTATGTAGAGAAATACGAACGGAAACAAATTCGATATTATCATCCACATTAAGTGTAATAAGATCAGACGGAAGGGTCGATTTAACAGCAATTAGGACACCGCCTCCTGTTCGGTTAGAGCGATCACAACGATAAATATTATAATTGGATGAGACAATTTCGTAATCAGACACAGATGAATTATGCGTCGTTTGCGTGAAGCAATTCATCGAAAGAAACCAGAATTATGGGCCAACAACTCTTGGTTTTTGCATCACAATAATGCACCGTCGCACACTGCACTCGTTCTTCGTGACCATTTCGCCAAGAATTCGACGCATGTCGTTCCGCAACCACCGTATTTCTCCTGATTTGGCTCCGTGTGACTTCTGGCTATTCCCAAAACTCAAGAGACCACTCCGGGGAACGCGTTTCGAGTCGATTGAAGAGATAAAAGCGGAATCGACGAGGGCGCTCATGGCTATACCGGAAAGGGACTATTTGGCCTGTTTCGAGGATTTGAAGAAACGTTGGCATAAGTGTATTTTATCGGGAGGGGATTACTTTGAAGAGGATGAAATTGATTCAGGAGAATAAATAAAGTATTTTCACTTTACAAACCAATTCACCTTACTTTTTGCCCACAGTAGTATGTCATTAAAAACTGAGAGACTAGTGTGCGGTATTTCTGCTTGGAATTTTTATACAAAATATGATAATAATGCAGCCAAATGAAAATAAGGGGCAATTATCTTCAATATGCAGATTAGTATTAAGAGAGTTAAGCAAATTATAATTAATTATATTAGTAATTTTAGCAAATTCGATAAGCGTACTAAAATAACTACTGAGAACATTTGTTTTAACATAGATGTTGTTTTGTACTGAGTTCAAGTGCAATTTTTAAGAATACAAATACTAATATTAAAATTTTTACTATGCTTTTACAAACTTTTATGCCTAAACTAACACCAAAATGTACATAATTTAAGAACGAATAAATTTCTATTTATCACAAAAAGATCTTAATTAAACAACGAATCATTTTCAATTATTTGACACTGAGTAAAAAAATTTTTTAATTGGGAGAGGACGGCTGTAAATGGCCAGTTTTGTGAGAGAATAAGCAGTGCCGACTGTAAATGGCCAGTTTCTTGAGAGGATCAGACACTGCCGGCTGTAAATGGCCAGTTTCTGGAAAGGATTAGCCAGTCCTGGCTGTAAATAGCATAGCTTATGTTTGCTAATATGTTAAGGTTAGGTGGATATAAATATTATTGTCGCGGAACGGACTAGTGGCTATCGATAGTCAGTTAAGTTTGAATTAGGCGCCGTCAGAGTTAGTATTATTTGTGTGAAGTTTTGAAGTATTTGAAGTTGTTGTACTCGGTCACACTAATCAGGCCAAAATTAAGCCAAGTTTAGCCGCGCAGAATCACTCCGATTTGCACTATCCCAGAGAGAGGGAAGATAAACTGCGGTATGTAATAATTAGAAGTGTATTTCAGGTTAAGTAAACCGTTGTAAATTTTATAGAATAAAAATCGACTCTGCTCATTGTTACCGTTTACCAAGCGGCGGGCTTTGACTTGTTGACTTGTTGTTGGATAATCGCGTCGGTGTCATATTCTTTTATTCGCACTCTGCATGATGCCTACATCACACTCGCCCAGGCGGAGCCCGAAATTTGATGTCTCAAGTGCTCCCACAGCTGCGACCACCACGACCACGGCAACTGGCACTCCGGCCAGCTGTGCGACTGCGGCTGATGATCTGCAGCGGCCATGGACTCCAATGGAAAGTGGAATTCCTGCAAAGAAGGCAAGTGGTACTCTGCAGCCTGACGGATCAGGTCAGATTACGGATTCCACGACTGTACAGGTGGCGACCCTAATGGAAAGGATCGCGCACTTAGAGAAGGAGTTGGTCAAGGCAAGGGCAAGTAGAGGACAAGCAGAGGCCGCAAGGAGTCCCGTTGGAAGGATGAGCGGCACTGGAGTGAGCGGTGCGGCGAATACACCGCCATGTTTGAGCGCAGCGCCACTGCAGGTATTGAGTGACAACCTGCCACGGCAGATATTGAGTGATCTGCAACTGGAGCTTGGAGTGACGCCATCTTTAGATGGACCGTTGCCGGCACAATTAAGTGCAAATTTGCCGCCACAATTGAGTGGATATTTGGCGCCAACGCCGGGCAGCCATTGCGCAAAAGGGCAACAAGTCACACGGAACTGTGCACCAACAACGATAAACCATTCTCCGCCATTTTGTGCTACCGCCACGGTGCAACCAGAACTAGGTTATGTTCACGCACTAAGGGAGCCACAACGCAACTTGGAGGTACCTGCGCCATCGCCCGGATCATGTGGATCGGCATCGGCGAGCATACCTAATGGATGGACGCCACGTAGATTACCTGATCTTCCCGAGTTTTAGGGTCAGCCTGAGGAATGGCCAATATTCCAGTGTGCGTTCATCGAGACAACGGCGGCTTATCAGTGCACAGCATTGGAAAACAACCAGAGACTAGTGAAAGCATTGAAGGGTGATGCTCGAGCGGCAGTAAAGTCGCTGC
This sequence comes from Drosophila rufa, assembly GCA_018153105.1. Lineage (NCBI taxonomy): Eukaryota > Metazoa > Arthropoda > Insecta > Diptera > Drosophilidae > Drosophila > Drosophila rufa. The sequence continues at coordinate 3,692,971 of JAECXS010000173.1, read as the reverse complement.
TGATCCACCCCAGCAACGTGCAAGCTGTAATGGAGCAGCTACGATTCCGGTATGGACGTCCGGAGCAACTGATTCGTAGTCAACTGGAAAGCGTGCGGGATGTGCAGCCAATTCAGAAGCACAACATAGCCAAGATCGTACCGTTCGCCACAAGGGTGAGCAATCTTGCAGCGTTCCTGCAGTCAACCACAAGCGGCAGCCAGCACTTAGGGAATCCAACCCTGATGGAGGAGCTGATCGCCAAGTTGCCCATAAGCAAGAGGTTGGACTGGGCAAAGCACGCGGCTACGATACAACCGGATCCGACAGTGGTGCATCTGAGCGAGTGGCTTCATGAATTCGCTAAATTGGTGTTCGCTGTCACGGACGTCGGGATCAAGGATCACCCGAAGCGAAAGGTGTTGCACGCAAGCACGAGTTATATGGAGGATCGGGATACGGACCGCCTCAAAAGTTGCCCAATATGTGAGGGGCAACATACGATCAAGGACTGCAAGGAATTCAATCACGCTTCTACAACGACGCGAATCGAGTTCGCGAAGAGGCATAGGATTTGTTTTCTGTGCTTGGAGAGTGGACACATGGCCCGATTTTGCAAGAAGGGCAACAAATGCAATGTCTACGGATGCCACATGAGGCATCACTACCTTCTGCACGAGCGAGCTGGATATCCCAGACGGCCACCACTGTCTGAAGTTGGCCACAAGAGGGATCAGCGGAGCAGTCCCGAAAGGGAGCTGCAAAGGGACAGCAACCAAAGGAGACGAACGCCACAGCCAGTGGGTTCACATGAGAGTAGTCCTCCTGGGTCAGTAGCTGTTATGGACGCAGGACGCAGGGAGGATGAGAGGCGATTGCCATACAGCGGCCAGGAAGCACCGCACCGGAACCTAAGTTGCGTCGATTCGGATGGAGGTCGCCTGCTATTCCGAGTTCTTCCCGTGACGTTGTACGGGGAGAATACGCAGGTGGACACATTTGCACTGCTCGATGAAGGGTCGTCAGTAACGCTTATTGATGACGAACTCATCCGCAGCTTGAACCTAAAGCGTGAGAGTCGACAACTCAACGTGCAGTGTTTTGGAAAATCCGCCAAAGAGCACACAAGGATGGTTAGCCTGCAGATTAGCGGAGCGGGCAAACCAAAGCGTCATGGATTAAGAAACGTGTACGGAGTAGCGTATTTGAACCTTCCGATGCAAAGCCTGCGTCGGGAAGATGTGAAGGTAGTAAAGGCGAATGCGCGCCTACCTGCCAAGCCGTACTACAATGCGGCGCCAAGGATCCTAATTAGATTGGATCATGCGCACTTAGGAAGTGTCCTGGAGGAGACGACTAAGCGAATAGGGCAACGATACCAGACTGGGCTGCTATGGAAGGACGACGAGGTGAGACTGCCAGAGAGCTACTACATGGCACTCAAGAGACTCGTCAACATCGAACGGAAAATGAAGCGCGACATGGACTTCGCGCGGGCCTACAATGGAATTATGGATGAAGGGCTACGCACGACGATTGGAGCAGCAGGAAGTGACCAGCACCAAAAGCAACAGGGTGTGGTACCTGCCGCACTTCGGGGTCGAGAACCCAAACAAGCCCGGAAAAATCCGGCTGGTCTTCGATGCGGCAGCCAAGGTATACGGCGTATCGCTGAACTCAGTGCTGAGGAAAGGCCCTCAGCGCTACAAGCCCCTACCAGCAGTGCTCTTCCACTTTAGGGAAGGAGTAGTTGGGGTTTGTGCAGACATCAAGGAGATGTTTCATCAGGTACACGTATTAATGCAGCCACAGGACAGATGCTCCCAGAGGTTCCTGTGGAGACACGGAGATGATCGTCGGGATCCAGATACGTATGAGATGCAGGTGATGACGTTCGGAGCGGCCTGCTCACCATGTTCAGCGGATTATGTGAAGACCGTGAATGCTTTGCAGTACACCAGCACGGATCCGCGAGCTGTCCAGGCGATAAACGAGTATCACTACGTGGACGACTACGTCGACAGTTTCACAAGCGAACACGAGGCTGTCGCTGTTTCGACACGGGTGAGAGAAATACATGCAGATGCCGGGTTTGATTTGTGCCGGTTTACTTCCAGTTCAGCAGGTGTGGTCAAGGCTTTGAACCCACTAGGATCCAAGGCGGATCCCAGGCACTGGGAGGAGGCAGCCGGCGACAGATGACTTCAAATTCAGCATCAAATATCATCGAGTTCCCAACAGCGTGATGACCGGGGAACGCGTCCCTACCAAGAGGGAGTTCCTGAGCCTGGTCATGACTACGTTCGGCCCAGATAGGATTTTTGAGTTGCTACATGATCACTGCCAAATTGTTGATGAGAGAGATTTGGCGGCGAGGAGTCGACTGGGACGAGCCGTTACCAGACGGGTTGACCGCAGCCTTTGAGAACTGGCGGCAAGAGATGAGCTACGTTGGAGAATTCCGATGTCCACGCTACTACTCCGGCGCTGGACGAGTGCGGACACTACAGCTGCATGTTTTCGTGGATTCCAGCCAATCAGCGTTCGTAGCGGCGGCCTATTGGCGGGCCACATACGCAAACGACGACGCAGGCGCATTTCGTGTGCTCCAAAACGAAATGTGCTCCGATGAGGACTATGTCAATCCCACTGGAGCTCCAAGCAGCCGTACTGGGTACGAGACTGATGGACACCGTAAAACAGGAGCACGGTGTGGCGATCAGCAGCTGCGTACTATGGACGGATTCTAAGACAGTGCTGCACTGGATTAGCAGCACCCACCGGAGATACAAGCAGTTTGTCGGAAACCGGGTGGCAGAAATCTTAGAGTCCACGGAGGTGTCCCAATGGAGATGGATACCGTCTGCCGAAAACGTGGCAGACGACGCGAAGAGGGCGCAACGGTACGTGGACCTTAGTATCGGTTCGCGGTGGCTAAGCGGGCCTCCATTCCTGAAGGGACCTGAAGAAAGCTGGCCAAGATCTTCATCAAGTGACGATTGCGTCCCACAGGCCGATGTAGAAGAGATGAAATGTGAGTTTGCACTGGTCGTGGCAAACACCCCCTTTATATCGTTACAGAGATTTTCGAGTTACAACCGATTGGTCAGGAGCACCGCACGTGCTCAGATTCATTCGACGATGTCGTGGACTACGTAGCGAGCTAGAGGACCACGGACTTACGTCGAAGGAATGCGCTGAAGCAGAGCGCACACTGATCCGGCAATCGCAGCGAGAAGCGTTTGCTGAGGATACCCAAGGAAAGGCCGTCGGCAAGGGCAGCCAACTGTGTGGGTTCGACGACGAGGGAGTTATGCGTGTCAGAGGGAGGATCGACGCTGCGGCTTATGTGCCATATAGCGCGCGGCGCCCGATCATACTGTCCCACAAAGACGCACTGGCGGAGATGATTGTGCATCATCACCACGAGAAGATGTACCAGCAAAACGTGGAGGCAACTATCAGCGAGAACCGGCAGAAGTTCTGGATTACGAACTTACGGAGGCTACTACCACTAACCATACAACATATAGACTACTCATTTCATACAACGAAAATGGACACAAAAATTTCTTAGCGACAGGCCCCAGGCCTGTTAGCGGCGGGCCCCGTCGCTCTCTCGCGGCTCTCTCTCTCTCTTCGCTCTCTCATTCTTATGCCGCACACTGATTGCGAGCGTTCGCTCGTTCAGTCGCAGAGTGGCTCATCTTCAAGAAGGTTGCTCTGCGCTTGAATTCTTCTTTATATGTATGCGTGTTCATGCATTCACGTACACGGGTGCATGTGTGCGATCATTTCATTTCGACCCAGCAAGAATATTTGGTCTTTTGCTACTTTTCATACTAGGTACCCTAACAATATGGGCATATTCACTATTGGGTTAATGGTAAAAATAAGAATGTTATATGTTATAATATATTTCTTAATGTTTCAGCATACATTTCATATTTGTTTACAAATTCAAATTATTAAATTATTTTCATTCAAATATTATTTAAATAAAAAATGAAGATTTGTATATTGTTCCATTTACCTTTGCAAAAATATAAAAAGTATTTTAGAAATTTAATCTAAATTAATTTTTTTTAAGTTTGAAAAAGTCTCAAAACTACTGTTTAACACAGGTGTATATTTGTATATGTGTGTATATTTATCGGTAACTAATTCGAGCGGCGACTTTTAAATAAAGAAAAAAAAAAAAAAAAAAAAACATACATAAAAATATATACAATTAGATCATTAAATAACAACAATAAACCAAATTCATAACAAGTGTTCGGAAAAAAATATCAATAAAAAATGTAAACAAAACAAAGCCAATCAGCTGTTTTTGTTTGAAACTACTGTTTAACACAGGTGTATATTTGTATATGTGTGTATATTTATCGGTAACTAATTCGAGCGGCGACTTTTAAATAAAGAAAATATTAAAAAAAAAAACCATACATAAAAAGATATACAACTAGATCATTAAATAACAACAATAAACCAAATTCATAACAAGTGTCCGGAAAAAAATATCAATAAAAAATGTAAACAAAACAAAGCCAATCAGCTGTTTTTGTTTCTGCCCGCTCCCCTAAAAAGCAATCGTCGGTAGGGTATGCAGGCACCATCCGCTCGCATAACAACAATAACAGCTGATTTGATTTCTCAACCACATAAGAGCAGTCGGTGTTTTAAGTGACACCGACTGCAATATGTCCTGTTCCTATCTCAGTAGATGGATTTTTATTCATTCGAATACATACATATATGCAAAACATTTCACTGCTGCCACTGATTTGAATTTGTAAACAAATATGAAATATATGCTGAAACATTAAGAAATATATTATAACATATAACATTCTTATTTTTACCATTAACCCAATAGTGAATATGCCCATATTGTTAGGGTACCTAGTATGAAAAGTAGCAAAAGACCAAATATTCTTGCTGGGTCGAAATGAAATGATCGCACACATGCACCCGTGTACGTGAATGCATGAACACGCATACATATAAAGAAGAATTCAAGCGCAGAGCAACCTTCTTGAAGATGAGCCACTCTGCGACTGAACGAGCGAACTCTCGCAATCAGTGTGCGGCATAAGAATGAGAGAGCGAAGAGAGAGAGAGAGCCGCGAGAGAACGACGGGGCCCGCCGCTAACAGGCCTGGGACCTGTCGCTAAGAAATATTTGTGTCCATTTTCGTTGTATGAAATGAGTAGTCTATATGTTGTATGGTTAGTGGTACTAGGCTTAAGCTTGTAACCACGACTTGAGAAATATACGCATTGTACTCAGATCAAAAAATCGGTTGGAAGCCAAACAATTTGTATAGTATTATTGTGTGAAATACTTTTAATCAGCTGTGGGATTGTTAAAAAAAAAAAAAAAAAAAAAAAAAAAAAAATGGAAGACAAGGGGTAACACTAAGCATAATGTTGAGAAAAGCACTATATTTTATATTGCCATAGCAGTATTTAGCAGAGGAATTCGGGACCATTTTAAAGGAAATCTGTACAGCAATTTAGGATATTTTCAAGTTTATTGGTCAGCTGGCGTATAAACTAATAATTATAAAAAAATAATTATTATAACGGAACAAGTCCAGACAAAAGCACACAGAGGTAGGGAAATTAAAACTCCCCCTCTGACCATCAATATTAAGCACGGCCGAAGTTAATGCATAAGGTTTAACTGATTCCCAAGTCTGGGTTGAGCAAGGCACTAGCACATAGAGAAAAATATGAGATGCGGAAATATAAAATCCGCGTCCTCAAATACGTACTATTCTCATTTTGAGAATGGGTTTTAAAAAAAAAAATTTAATTTAAGTATTTTTTTCTTACTTAGGGACAAAAAAAAATAAAATGAATACAAAAGTACTCACTCCAAAATTGAGAACAAATATTCTTGAATTGAAATGGTTTTATTTCTAAATTGAGTAAGAGAAGGGGTGAAAGGGACAGAGCGGCAAAGTCCCTCTCCTCTCCCGTTTTGCATCGGTGTTGATCCGTCTCGTTCTCTGCTGCCGTTTTGAATCGCAGTTGCCCCGTCTCGCTCTGCTCTCACGCTTTGTCTATTTATAGCGCGGCCACTGTCCCACGCGTATGTGTGTATTTCAGTCTTCGACGCTGTCCTCTAATTTGCTTGCATGGTGCAGAGTGCTCGAGTCTTAATCAGACGGTCGCAGATTCGAGTCCCATTCCCAGCAATTGTGTGTTTTCAAAATGTTTGTTTGTTTATTGTTTTATATCCTAGCGTTACAAGTATAATAGTATAATGTAAGTTGGCTTTTATAGACTTTATATAATTGACGCCGACGCGATTATCACGGGGAAATGCCTTCAACAAGTCAAAGCCCGCCGCTTGGTAAACGGTAACAATGATCAGAGTCGATGTTTTATTCTATAAAATGTACAACGGTTTACTTAACCTGAAATACACTTCTAATTATTACATACCGCAGTTTCTCTTCCCTCTCTCTGGGATAGCGCAAATGGGAGTGATTCTGCGCGGCTAAACTTGGCTTAACTTTGGCCTGATTAGTGTGACCGAGTACAACAACTTCAAATACCTCACACAAATAATACTAACTCTGACGGCGCCTAATTCAAACTTAACTGACTATCGATAGCCACTAGTCCGTTCCGCGACATCCCCGCCCCCGTGAAGCAGCCGCATTCACCACATCCAGAACAGCTAGCTTCGAAGCGGGACGCATTGTCGTCTTGGCTCGATCGTCAGTCCGCACAGCCGCTCGTCTTCCGGCGAACACCTCTTCCACGACGCCTCGTCTCCACTCTCTGCGTGGTATGGCCGGATCGCAGATGAACACCAGATCTCCTCGACGTATAGGCTCGACGTGCTTGCACCATCTCTCCCTGCGCACAAGTGGAGGCAGGTATTCATGTAAGTGATACTCACAGCGACAGGTTGTGTTTTCTCCGCGCTCCGAAAGTTTACCCGATTTAAGCCAGTGTAGCTACGGTCGTGACCTATAAGTGCACTGTGTTTTAGTGTGAGACACTCAGGGACAGAGGTACGTACCAGGGCACTGTTCCGGCGGGGTTTCCGGACGTATCCCCAAGTCTCTGACTGGTGAGGCTGCTGGACGGTTCGTGGACCAGGGGGGGGCGCGTTTTTCACTCGTCACTGTAAACAACAAGATCAGCTGTTTACAGTGTTGGACAACGCCGGGTTTCAAAGCTTAACAGCGCAGTCCCCCGCGCTTAACAGCACAGAGTGTTGGAAAGTGCCGATAACGCGGGCCCTGCCTGAATATTAGAAATTCAGCTCAAACTCAGGCACCTGGTTACAGGGACGGCAAAGGGCAGAAGACCCGATCGGGCTAATTTCCAACGCCTCCGCCACGGCGGCGCCTATCGAAAGGGGCACTGGGGACCGAGAAGGGGCGGTATAACCCCCATCGTAAGCCAAGGGGAAATCTGTGGCCAATCTGTGTGGGGAAATCTGTGGCCTCCCTCTAGCTAGCCAGGAAGCCTTGATGGAGGAGGTAGAAAACCCATTCTTGGGCAGATCGGCGGTGGCTAGATCGCCCCGCCAACCGAGGGAAGAAGGGACCGATGGTGTTGCAGCGGCATTTAGGAGGGGCAGCAAGCTCGCCCGCTCGCCAGCACCCTCTTCAACCCTAGAAGAAGGGCCGAACGCAGACCCCGAGGTTAGGGAAACCCCAAAAAGGAGGCGAGATCCTGCGAACCCAGCAGGCTCACAGAGGTCAACGCCGGCCAAAAGGAGCAAGGCCTCCCATGAGGCAACCTGCATTGAGGATCTTTTGGAGCTGGGGAAGCTCTTGCAGGAGATGTCCACTAAGATGATGGACAAGTCGGCGCGCCACATAACTGTCGCCACGAGGGAGACGTTCGTGCGCATGAAGGCGCTTCACACGAGCATCCTCGAGGCGCACAAAGAGGGCGGCAAGGACGACAGCATCGGGAAGGATGGCCAGGACGCTACAACCGTGTGCGCGAAATGCTCTCGTAGCATGCAAAGCGCTGACAAGGAGCAGCAGGAGAAAAGAGGCTGCATCGCAAACGGAGCCATGGCGAAGGGTAAGCCAGCCAACGGTAGTTGCAGGACCAGCAACTCAACTGGCCCCACCTTCCACGCGCCCAACGCAGCAAAAAAGGGCCAAAGCTCCCCAAGAGCTCCCAAGAGACGCACGCTGACGCCAGGAAGACCGCGAAGACCGTGACCCCCGCAATTCCGGTTGCCGGTTGGGAGGTGGTGAAGAAAAAGCCAAGGGCTACGCGTCGCGCAAGACCCGATGCGGTCGTTGTACAGGCGAGCGGGAAATCGTACAGCGAGGTACTAGCCATGGTGACTCGAAGGGAGGACAAACAGTTGTCGGACCTGGGAAGCTGTGTTGCCAAGGTGCGCCGTACCATAAACGGCAACCTCCTGCTCGAGGTGGCCAAAGGCAGCGCAGAAAGCGCTGAGGCCATGAAGGAGAGCATTGCGAAGGTGCTTGGCGACGCAGTGTCAGTGCGAGCCATGTCGGACGAGACGAAGCTGCTCGTATTGGAGATACGAGACATCGACTCCATCGCAACAGCGCAGGAAATCTGCGCTGCTATAGCGAGCCAATATGGCATCGATGCGGAGCGCATCAGAGTTCGGAGTCTGCGCCGAGGCTACGCGGAGTCGCAGACGGCAGTGGTCAGCTTGCCCTTCTCCCTGGGGAAAGCCGTCCTCCATCGGGGCGAGGTGCGGATCAGATGGACCATCTGTAGGATCCGGGAAAGAGCAGGCCCCCCAAGGTGCTTCAGATGCTTGGAGACCGGGCACATTGCAGCGAACTGCAAGAGCCCAGTCGATAGGAGCGACTGCTGCATAAGGTGTGGTGGACAGGGGCACAAGGCAGCCAAGTGCACCAGGGAGCCTTCATGCTTCATCTGCTCTGCGGCAGGCATGAAGGAGACCAGGCATCAGGCAGGAAGCAGATCCTGTTCAGCCACAACTAGCGGGCCCGGGAAACCGCGACCAGCATGCAGTTGATTCAGTTGAACCTGAACCACTGCAGGGCCGCGCAGGATCTACTGAAGCAGACGGTGCGTGAACTGGGCGCTGAGGTGGCGATACTCAGCGAGCCCTACAGGGTAGAAAGCAGCATCGACTGGGCCACGGATCGCACAGGCAAAGCTGCACTGTGGCTCTGCGGAGTGGGCGCACCACTCATGCGGGACACGATGGCAGCAGAAGGGTTCGTCCGAGCGAATGTAGGCGGCACATGGCTCTACAGCTGCTACCTGGCCCCCAGTCTATCACTGGCGACCTTCAGCAAGATCTTGGACGAGCTGAGCAGCGACCTGAGAGGACGGAGCAACGTGGTGATAGGAGGCGACTTTAATGCCTGGGCCGAGGAATGGGGCTCCCTCTACACCAACGCCAGGGGACGTGCCATCCTGGAAACAGTCGCGTCGCTGGACATCGTGCTGCTGAACGAGGGCTCTCAGCACACCTTCAACAGAGCTGGGGCCGGTTCGATTATCGACCTTTCGTTTGCTAGCAGTTCCCTAGCCCGTAGCACACGCTGGAGGATAGGCGAGGTGTTCACGGCCAGCGACCATGAGGCCATTCTGCTGTCAGTTGGCGGCCCACCCTGCCATAGACAGTCGACGGCCATGCCAAGGAAAGCGTACCGCCAGGACTCCTTTAGGCCACAGGCCTTTGCCAGTGCTCTAGAAGGCTTGGCTGTCTCTGAGTTGGACTCGGCAGATGAAGCAGCCAACAAGATGGCAGCTAGACTGGAGGAAGCCTGTGACCAGAGTTTGCAGCAGCGAAAGACCTATCGCAACCACCACGCACCAGTGTACTGGTGGAGTGAGGAAATCGCTAGCTTGCGCAGGACCTGTCTTCGAGCCAGGAGGTTGGTCCAAAGAGCGAGAGGTACCGCAAACCTCTCAACCCTCAACTCGAGCTTCAGGAGTGCAAAGAAGGCACTCAAACTGGCGATACGGGATAGCAAGAGGGAATGCTACCTCAAGCTCTGCGACGACCTGGAAAACGATCCATGGGGAAGAGCCTATAAAACGGTGGTCAAACGAGTGAATGCCGGCAGTAAGTCGCCCTCAGACCCGGCTACCCTGGAAGGCATTGTCCAAGTGCTATTTCCAGAAGGTCGCCCCCATTCCATCCCCCGATGGACGGGACAAGTTGGGAGCCCGATATGTCCGGTCACGGAGACGGAAGTGTTGACAGTGGCTCGCCACTTAAAGAACAGGAAGGCACCTGGGCCGGATATGGTCCCGAATATAGCAGTGAAGAGCCTGCTATCCCTCCACCCGGAAGCGGCAGCAGCACTGTACAACAAGTGCCTGCTGGAAGGGACCTTCCCTGACAGGTGGAAACGCCAGAAGCTCCTGCTCCTGTCGAAGCCAGGGAAACCAGCGGGAGAAGCATCGTCCTATAGACCGATCTGCCTGCTGGACACCATAGGCAAGATCTTCGAAAGAGTCATAGCTTCCAGACTGAACGCTGCTATGGAGGGTGCCGGTGGACTCTCTTCCAACCAATACGGTTTCCGGAAGGGGAAATCAACACTGGACGCGATAGAGATGGTCACCAACATCGCTGCTGAAGCCATCGCTGGCACCAGATGGAAAGGCGGGACGAAGAAGTATTGTCTAGTGGTCACCCTAGACATACGGAACGCCTTTAACTCGGCCGATTGGGGACGGACACTGGAGGCACTACGGTCGTTCAACATTCCCGAATACCTGCTGAATGTGGTACACAGCTACCTTAGCAAGAGGGAGCTGGTCCTCGAAACCTCTGTGGGCTCCAGGACATACGAGGTGACAGCCGGAGTTCCTCAGGGCTCGGTACTGGGCCCTCTGCTGTGGAACACGATGTACGACGGAGTCCTGAGGCTTCCACTGCCGAGCTGCGCTGACATAGTCGGCTTTGCAGACGACGTGGCGCTGGTTGTGGTGGCCAAGGAAGTGGCTGCCGCGGAAGCAGCTGCAAACTGCGCAATCCGAGCAGTGGAGGAGTGGCTAGCAGTGGCGGGCCTAGAGCTGGCCGCTCACAAAACGGAAGCGGTGCTGATCTCCAGCAGGAAGGCAGTGGAGTCTGCGCTCATCCAGATCGGAGGGACTACTGTGGCATCTCAGCGTGCCATAAGGTACCTGGGAGTCATGCTGGACACCCGACTCTCATATCGCGAGCACCTGGAGTTCGTTAACAAGAAGGCAAGCGTGACCACGGGATCGCTCTGCAGGATCCTGCTAAACACCAGGGGTCCGAAACAGGACAGACGTAGGCTCCTCGCGACAGTTGTTACGTCGCAGTTGTTGTACGCTGCTCCGGTGTGGGCCGAGGCCACGGCTGTCAGTAGCTACATGCGAGGTGCCAACTCTACATATCGCCTGTGTGCCGTCAGAGTAGCGAGTGCCTTCAGGACGATCTCGGACGACGCAGCGCTCGTCATTGCAGGCCAAGTTCCCCTGTGTGAACTGGTGCGGGAGGCCAAGGAGATTCGAGTGGCACTAGTAGGCAACCAAGCGGACCAAAGGACCAAGTCCGAGGTGAAGAGGAGTGCCAGGAGGCAGAGCGTCAGTAACTGGCAGGCTGCCTGGGACACCTCCAGCAAGGGACGCTGGACGCACCAGCTCATCCCCAGCATAGAGCCCTGGGTAAACAGGAAGCACGGTCAGGTGGACTTCTACCTTACCCAGGCACTGAGTGGACATGGCTGCTTCCGAAGCTATCTAAAACGCTTCGGGCACGACACTGAGGACGGGTGCCCAGAGTGCGGCAGCGGGATTGAGGAGAACGCTCTGCACGTTCTTTTTGAATGTCGCCGATTCGGCCACGAGCGCCAGATTCTAGAGGAGACCACCGGGGCAAGAGTTCGCCCAGAAACCTTTGTGCCCCTCATGCTGACTAACGAGGAAAACTGGAAAGCGACTGCAGCCTACGCAGCATTTGTGCTGCGATGCGCGCCACCGAGAAGGAGAGGAGAGGATTGACAGCCTAGGTGGCTACATTTGCGCGAAGCAATACCTTGCGGTGATACCGCGCATTAATGGCCCCCTACTTGTTGTCTAGTCATACTTTTAAGTCTGTATATGTATATTTGTTAGGTAATAAAAGAATATAAAAAAAAAAAAAAAAAAAAAAAAAAAAAGGTATTCATGTACCAATCTCTTCCAGAATCGATCCCTCATCATGCGGGCGATGCGCCACTGCCTCCTGGTAGCGCATCTCTCTGACTCCTGCCCGTCATCTCTGGGAAGATCCGGAATATCGGGTCCTCCTTTCAGCAAATCGTTGGGGTCAGTGGAGCCTCCTGTAACTGGCAAGTGAGTGAGCGGCCGAGAGTTAACTATGCTCTCCGCCTCAATCAGCAAGTTCTCCAGTACGTGCTCCTTGGGCGCAAGCCCCTTCATTGTATGCGCCAGCACCTTCTTCACGCACTGGACCATCCTCTCCCAAGCGCCACCTTCAGCTGGGTTCGCTGGGCAATTAAAGATCCATTCGATCCCCTTGGACGACAACTCGCCCTGGATCTTTGCAGGCTCAAATACTTCGCTGAATCTCTTGGCCTCTCGATCGGCTCCAACGAAGTTCTTTCCATTATCGCTCCTTATTCTGACCACCGGTCCACGGCGGCTCATGAAGTTCCTCATAGCGATGATACAGGATCCTGTTGACAAATCATGAGCCATCTCCACGTGTATGGCTCTTGTGGTTAGGCAGGTGAATAAAGCCACCCACCTCTTCTCCGTGCGACGTCCGATCGTCACAAACAAATGTCCAAAGTAGTCCAGGCCGGTATACTTAAATGGCCATCCGTTGGCCTCCAGCCGGTCCTCTGGCAGGGGACCCATCACGGGCTGCGTCGGTCGCGCCCTCCGCAGTTTACATATCTGGCAGTTGGCCACTACCTTCCGTAGTCGCACTAACCATACAACATATAGACTACTCATTTCATACAACGAAAATGGACACAAATATTTCTTAGCGACAGGCCCCAGGCCTGTTAGCGGCGGGCCCCGTCGCTCTCTCGCGGCTCTCTCTCTCTCTTCGCTCTCTCATTCTTATGCCGCACACTGATTGCGAGAGTTCGCTCGTTCAGTCGCAGAGTGGCTCATCTTCAAGAAGGTTGCTCTGCGCTTGAATTCTTCTTTATATGTATGCGTGTTCATGCATTCACGTACACGGGTGCATGTGTGCGATCATTTCATTTCGACCCAGCAAGAATATTTGGTCTTTTGCTACTTTTCATACTAGGTACCCTAACAATATGGGCATATTCACTATTGGGTTAATGGTAAAAATAAGAATGTTATATGTTATAATATATTTCTTAATGTTTCAGCATATATTTCATATTTGTTTACAAATTCAAATCAGTGGCAGCAGTGAAATGTTTTGCATATATGTATGTATTCGAATGAATAAAAATCCATCTACTGAGATAGGAACAGGGCATATTGCAGTCGGTGTCACTTAAAACACCGACTGCTCTTATGTGGTTGAGAAATCAAATCAGCTGTTATTGTTGTTATGCGAGCGGATGGTGCCTGCATACCCTACCGACGATTGCTTTTTAGGGGAGCGGGCAGAAACAAAAACAGCTGATTGGCTTTGTTTTGTTTACATTTTTTATTGATATTTTTTTCCGGACACTTGTTATGAATTTGGTTTATTGTTGTTATTTAATGATCTAGTTGTATATATTTTTATGTATGTTTTTTTTTTTAATATTTTCTTTATTTAAAAGTCGCCGCTCGAATTAGTTACCGATAAATATACACACATATACAAATATACACCTGTGTTAAACAGTAGTTTCAAACAAAAACAGCTGATTGGCTTTGTTTTGTTTACATTTTTTATTGATATTTTTTTCCGAACACTTGTTATGAATTTGGTTTATTGTTGTTATTTAATGATCTAATTGTATATATTTTTATGTATGTTTTTTTTTTTTTTTTCTTTATTTAAAAGTCGCCGCTCGAATTAGTTACCGATAAATATACACACATATACAAATATACACCTGTGTTAAACAGTAGTTTTGAGACTTTTTCAAACTTAAAAAAAATTAATTTAGATTAAATTTCTAAAATACTTTTTATATTTTTGCAAAGGTAAATGGAACAATATACAAATCTTCATTTTTTATTTAAATAATATTTGAATGAAAATAATTTAATAATTTGAATTTGTAAACAAATATGAAATGTATGCTGAAACATTAAGAAATATATTATAACATATAACATTCTTAGTTTTACCATTAACCCAATAGTGAATATGCCCATATTGTTAGGGTACCTAGTATGAAAAGTAGCAAAAGACCAAATATTCTTGCTGGGTCGAAATGAAATGATCGCACACATGCACCCGTGTACGTGAATGCATGAACACGCATACATATAAAGAAGAATTCAAGCGCAGAGCAACCTTCTTGAAGATGCGCCACTCTGCGACTGAACGAGCGAACTCTCGCAATCAGTGTGCGGCATAAGAATGAGAGAGCGAAGAGAGAGAGAGAGCCGCGAGAGAGCGACGGGGCCCGCCGCTAACAGGCCTGGGGCCTGTCGCTAAGAAATTTTTGTGTCCATTTTCGTTGTATGAAATGAGTAGTCTATACATATCTTGTATAGTTAGTGATAGTACTCACCAGCGCTAAACCCTTAGCTAGCAAAAAGCGTTTCATATTTCTAGTATGACCGGTTTTTTGGTGTTCACCGAAAATTCTTACGAAACGGCCAAATGGCCATACCGTCAACCAGTGTTTCAAAACTGCAGTCGAAGCGACTGCTTCGACTGCGAGCGACTTTTTAAAATGAACAGTTGCTTCTGCTTCTGCTCCTGAAAAAAACGGAAGCCCCAGTCGAAGCAAAAGCAAAAATTAAAAAGCGACTAAAATCAAACAACAGCAACAGTCGCCGATTTTGTATTTTTTGCTTTCCGCTTTGCTGTTGGTTTCGATCGTGAGCGTAAGTCGAAGCAGCAGCTACTGTCGACTTCTGTTTATTTCGACTTCTGTTTATTTCGGAAGCAGAAGCAGAAGCAAAATCACATGAAATGAAACTTACTGCTCCTGGCCCTGCAGCTGCTTCTACTGCCACTTCTGGAGCGCTGCTTCAGATCCAGCTGCGGAGTGTTGACTCAAAGGCATCTTTGTTTGTCTGGTCTCTTCCGTCTGCTGCTCTACCTCCTTGTCCAGATGGCCGCTGGTGGGTCTCTCCGCATTGTAGTCGTAGAACACCTGCGACGTGTCGCCCTTCCCATTGTCATCGTTGGGCACATCCGCGTCCACGACGACTGCTGCCACGAAATTGGCGCTTAAGTCGCCGCGCGCGGATCCTTGGGACCGACAGCCATGATCTCTAACAATGAGTTCTCCACGGAACCCGTGCTTATGCGTATCTAGGGCGGCGGCTGTTTGCCCAGACGTCCCGGGCCATTACCATTCCCATTGCCACTTCCCGAGGACGGGCAGCTCTCATTCGCCTTCTTGTAATCCTCGTATGCTCTGAAGCAGTGGCAGTAGTAGCAGCTGCAGTGCCAAGAGCAGCTCGTCCTTTGGAAATCATAATTTAAGTAATTTGTTCGTTTAATATGCTTATTTCCCTGTGAAATCACAGATTTTAAGACTTCATTTTGTTTAAATATTTTTTATATATTTTATATTATGGTCAAGATATAATTAAATCTTCTTTAATAGTATTGTAAAAAAATGTTTCCCCGCTGGAAAATCCCGCAATAGGGATTTGTTTCCAATTGCCTGTCTCCATTTCGCAAGGGTCGCGGGGAATTATCAGATATTTCCTACCTCATCAGCCAATTTAAAATATCTAGCGCGATGTTCATTCTAGTATATTCTCGTATTTCTCTTAGCTCACCTGCGTACCGACCTTGCTAGGAGGGGCAGAAAAAGTGTATTTGTCTCGCTCGCACTCATTTGGTTGCTACATTTTAGCGCTAGTGAGTACGTAGCTTTAAAATAAATATGTTGATCGATAGCACATACAATGTTCTTGTTGTAAATGGGTCTTGTAATTTGCTAATTTGCTAATTTGCTAATTTTCCTAATATAGATATAGTGCACTCGTTCATCGGGCTTTCGTATCAAATAATTCTGAGAGTTTATATACATATAAAGCATTATCTTTGGTGAGTATTTACTACTAATTTATATTAAGTTTTATTAAAAGTTATTTAAAGCGTTATTTCTTTTAATTGCGTCTAAACGTTAAAAAATCAGTATTATGGCGATTTATTTTAGTGCGATGTTGGTTTTTTGGCTGAATCTATACAGATTGAATATAGTTATTTTTATCCATACATATTTATGGATAATACTTATAACTTGCCGCAGTGTGTATTTGCAAGCCCGAATGGGCTTCTGGCGCTGTTGGGCTTGGGACTTTGTCTGCAATACAAAAAATTCAACATACATACACCTGCCATTAAAAGTCTGCGTAGAAGAATGTTCTGTAACTTTGGCTTCAAAAAACAAGTAGTAAATTTTATTAACTTTCTTGTGATGTAACTAGCTCTTAAACTTTAGAGAATATCATCAAGAGAAAATCGTCAAATTAACGGTAATTAAACTTTTTTTTTTTTATATTTTGCTATTTTGGCATTGATACCTGTAAGTCTAACTTCGCTTTTTGCAAATAATTTTTTTACATTTATCTAGTGACAACACGTGAAATTTATGATGTAAAAAATGTCAAAATATATTGATCTTGAACTAAGGAAACTCAGATAAAATTCGGGATAAGGGAAAAACGACTTGGGGAAATTGTTATCATTATTGGTAAAACACACTCCCGTGTACAAAAAGTTCTTAAAAATGTTAATTCATATGAAAAAACGGCTAAAAGCCTCCAAAAAGTTGGCATATTGTTTAGGTTATGTACATGCCAGAAAAAGTATGCGTACAAGCTCGATGCCTAACTTTGATCGCTAAAAAAACATATATACGTGTACATACATATATAATTGATATCGACATAATTTTTTTTTTTTTATTGTTTACACGTTTATTGATTATATACAGTGGTGGAAAAAATAATAGAAACAAGATTTTTGCGTCCGTTTTTTTCTTTTTTTTCTCAAGAACCGTAACAGATATTTATTAAATGATTTTTTTGTTAACATATATTATAGTATGTATTATAAAAATAAACAAAAAATTTGTTTCAAACTGGCTAAGGACAAAAAAAATTAATTCAATTTGCTCTCCTTGGAAAAAATAATAGAAACAAAATGGATAAATTCACAAATCATCTCAAATGTTGTAGTCGAAACATGATTTTAATTAATATTTAGTGGTACAGCCCTTAGATTTTATAACTGCAATGCACCGACGGTGCATAGAATTCACTAGATTGGCGCAAATCAAGGGATCAATGGCATACCATTCGGATTGCACTTTCTGCCACAATTCTTCCTTGTTTTTGGGCTTAAAGCCTCCAATTAATTTTTTTTAGTACTCCCCACAAATTCTCAATCGGTTTCAAGTCCGATGATTGCGGTGGCCACTCCATTACATTTATTTGTGTGTCCTGGAACCATTTCTTGACTAATTTGGACGAGTGTTTGGGGTCGTTATCCTGCATGAACTCTCACTTTAACGGCATTTCTTCTTCGGCATATGGCAGCATAACATCCTTGAGTATATCAAGGTATTGTGGAGCACACATTTTGTCCTTAATACGGAATATCGGACCAACTCCAGAGGAGGAGAAGCATCTCCATAGCATGATATTTCCTCCACCATGCTTAATCGTTTTTTTTTTTGTATGATTTGGATTGAAAGCTGTATTTTTTGGGCGCCTTACATATGATTTACCATCAGATCCAAACATATTAATTTTTGTTTCATCAGACCAAAGGACATTTTTCCAATTTTGGCGGTCCTTTTGACGATAAGCAAAAGATCGCCTTTTTTGAATATTTTTCTTGCTCAAGTATGGTACTTTTCTAGGTGAATGTGCCTTCAAATCCTTTTCAATCAGACTGTTTCTAATTGTGCAACTGGTAACTGATGCCTGCAAGTCCTTTTTGAGCTCCTCCGATGAAAGGAATGAGTTTTGTTTTGATGTACGAGTCAATATGTCATCAAACTTTGTAGTTGTTTCTCGCTTTCTACCGCGGTTCTCCTCTCTTTCGGTGAAATGAAGGGCCGAAAACCCTTTTTTTAGTGAGCACTGCATTGTCTGAGCAATTTCCCTTAATGTTTTTACCTCGTTCTTCAGTTTTTTTTTATAATATCTCTTTCTACAGCAGTGCAATACACTCCTCGACCCATTTTGGATATAAAAGTCGATTTTGTTCCTGAATTTGGACGAAATGTTTAGTTTTATGACAAACTTACTTTAAATTAACGGAACTATACCATTATTTTAAACAAAAAACGAGACTAAGCCAAAAATTTCGGCGTAATTGGGTCGCGTTTCTATTTTTTTTTTCAGCTAAAACACGTGGTCCCTCACCAAATAGCGAATTGCCGCCGCAAAAAAAGGCGAAAACGACTTAAAAAGGAAAGCAGAATAAAGCCCCGTTATCAGTTATGTATGTACTTTTTGTTTCAAGCCGTTTCCTATTGTACTTAATTAACAGTCGGGTTAAATGTGCAGAGAAGAAGCTTGTTTCTATTATTTTTTCCACCACTGTATACATATATTTAGTTTTCATTGTCATAACAGCTTAACTTTATTTATTAAAACTAAGAAACCAAAAAGTGACGAATTTTTAGCCAGAAAAAATATGCGTACAAACTTCAAAGTTGGTTAATAATGGTACTTAATTCTATTATTTAATAAGAAGTGGGGTACCCCTTTCTTTTGATAGCTTCCTCCAAACGTTTTGGCATTGATTGCACCAATTTTTCAGTCACCGATGGGGAAATATTAAGCCATTCTTCCATAATGACGTCCTTCAGCATAGCCTTCGATGTTATGGTTCGAAGGCGCTCCAAATGATCCCATAGATGCTCTATGGCAGCGTTGGGCACGAGATCTAACGGTTTGAGTAGCAGGTAGGCCAGACCAAAAAAAACAACAACCACCACCGTCGCGGAGCGCCGCAGCCACGCGCCTTAAAGAATGTGCGAGCAAAGAGCCAATGTATTTTTTTGTTGCAAAACTTGGGACCGCGGCGATGAGCTTGCTACCTGCGCACAAGCTCTGTAGCATTGTTTTTGGGTTTCTTCACGGATCGCTGAACGCCAGCCGCGACCCGTCTGCGACGATTTGTTGGCGCCTCCCGAAAAATATAACGGTTTGAGCAGGGTGAGCAAATTGAGCCAGGGCGCGCCCAACGCTGCTCTATGGGATTCAAATCTGGCGACTGAGGTGGCGAGTGTAACTGGTTTTTCGTGTTATAGAGCAACCATAGCTTTACATTGTGGGCTGTATGCTTCGGGTCATTGTCTTGCTGGAAAAAAGTCCTCAGCTAACCCTAATTTTCTGGCGCTTTCGTGCAAATTATCTTTTAAAATTTGCAGATAAGCCATGGTCGAGTCGATAAACACCAGGTTTCCAACTCCACTTGCCGCCATACACCCCCATACCATCACACCGCCACCACCATGCTTTACAGTCGTAGCAAAATTTTGCACGTCCAGCGCTGTACCGCTCTTACGCCACACCAGTTTTCGACCTTTTATTCAAAAAATGCAGAATTTACTCTCGTCGCTGAATAGGACCTTGTTCCAGAACACTGCAGGCTCCTGGACAGCGGTACAGCGCTGGACGTGCAAAATCTTGCTCCGACTGTAAAGCATGGTGGTGGCGGTGTGATGGTATGGGGGTTGCCAGATGACGGAGGGCTCACTATCGGAGTCAGCTGTTCTTTTATTTCTTCTAAGCTCGTAGGAGTTATATGAAATCTCCCGTGGCCCCTCCAAAAAAAGTTGATTTTCGGTGTACATCCTAACAGTCCACAGAATCGTCCGATCATCAGAATATGCATTTGTTAAAGGATAATTGTCCGGAGGTATCACCGTGGAGTTTTTTTCTTCCATTTTTCATGAAAGTTTGAAGTTAAAAATTCTGATAAAAGTCTAGAACTTTCTTTTTAATTTTTTAATATTTTAAGAACGAGACGTGTTGCTTTAACACAAATAACTTTTGATTTTCTTAATTTGACTTTTTTTTTCTTAAGTGGTTTTTATGCACTGCACAGACTTAGCAAACAGTTTTTATTTTATTTGCAAAATTCAAACACTTGAGACAAATAGCCTACTCACATATTATTTATTTTATCGTTAAAGTTATTGTAGTTGGCTGATGCTGCTCCCTTAATTTGATTATTCCTTCGGAGGGGGCGAGGGGTATCCCTACATCTCCCTTTTGTTTGATTCTCAGTCGTACTTTGGTTCATGCGGTGACCGAATTCAGATAGAATTCTCTGTGAAAGGGGAAGATATTAGAGATGCTCCCCAGTTTAACCAGCTACAGCAGAGCAGCGACGGAGCAAGTACACGAACACACGACTTTACATAAACGGTAAGGACCTACCTCCTGAGCGATTTTACAAGAAAGTAGTAGCTTTTTACTGATCGAAAGTCCCAATGGTTTATTCCTTCGAAGGGAGACGAGGGGCATCCCTACAGCTCCCTTTACTTCGATTATTCCTTCGGAGGTACCCAGTGGGACTTTTTTATGTAAAAAGGTACTACTTTCTTGTGGATCGCTCAGGGGGTAGGTCCTCACCGTTTATGTAAAGTTCTCATTCGTTTTTATTCATGCGTGGCCGGGAATATTCGTATACTCGCACCGTCGCTGCTCTGCTCCATAGGAAATTCTTCTTGAGCGCTCAGTAGGTACCTGAATCTCCCGCTTACCGCTTGCTGAACTGGGGAGCATCTCTAATATCCTCCCCTTTACACAGAGAATTCTATCTGAATTCGGTCACCGCATGAAGCAAAGACTGGGAAAGTCCGACTGGGTAGGCGAAGGGAGAGTTCTCTTGCTGTTTGGGCGACAGTTATTATAGTTTATTTATACCCCTAAGCTCGTTGGAGCCAAGGTTCTTATAAAATTGGATTACGATTGAGTTGGTACAAAACGCAAGCTATCGTTGCGGAGTTAGAGTTAAAAACTAAACTGACGATCCGCCCCGGCTGTACTTCGAAGCCTTCGCCAGTTGCACCGCAGCCGCCCAAGTGCCTTGTCAGCACTCTGAATTCGGCCAGCAAAGATCACTCGTTGCACGAGCGTTACGGTCGGGTTTTATGCACTTGCACTTGCAGTGCGCGGTCAGCAGTTTCGCCTCTGCGTGTGCGGGCCACTGGGCTCTGACAGTCCCTGCAATCTTGTAGTTTTGTTCCATTAACTTTGCGAGTGTTAACTTATATAAATGTATGTCTATAGACGGGGCTTAACAAATAAATATAATAATTAAGTCGGCGTTCTGTGACGACTCTAGGAATATATCTGTGATTTTGGGGATTTATTTATTTAAATGTGGATCGAAGTGGACTTT
The DNA here is from genome assembly GCA_018153105.1 of Drosophila rufa. Taxonomy (NCBI): domain Eukaryota; kingdom Metazoa; phylum Arthropoda; class Insecta; order Diptera; family Drosophilidae; genus Drosophila; species Drosophila rufa. The sequence goes on along the minus strand of JAECXS010000173.1, from coordinate 3,671,523 downwards.
AATTTTTTATATGGTAGTTGTATGTCTCGGAAACATATATAATGTTTGTTGTATATTTGGATCATGATAATTAATTGTACTAATGATAATTAATTGTATTATGATTTGGATGTATATACGGACTGTACGGAAATATGAATGTAAGTCGACGTGTAAATATTTATGTATGCTTGAACAACAGCAAGAACACAGTGTACGAGAAAAAATGTATAGACCGTTTTATGCGGGCATAAATGTTCATTTTAAATAATGTCTCGTTTGCGATATCATTTTCCCCCAAAAATGTTATTCTTAAGCGTATGCAGCATTTGATTGATTCCATTTTTATAACCTTGCGGAGGATTTTAAAATTTTGTTATGATATTTGCAACGCAATGAAGGAGTCCTCTCCGACCCCATAAATTATATACATACATATATTCTTGACCAGCATCACCTGACGAGTAGATCAATTTTTCTTTTTATACCCGGTACCCATACGGTACAAGGGTATTATAATTGGCGGGTTCTGCTGAAGACCCGAGTCAATCCTCTTGCCAAATGATTTGGGTGTACAGGACTTTTTTTTCTTTTTTGTACTGCAAGAATGCCGAGATCCCTGTGGATGTTTTGGTTGCGAATATACCATGGTGCCTTAGTGATAGCTAACAGGATTTTCGATTGTGCCCGCTGTATTATGTCTATGTTGCTGCTGCTCACGTTCCCCCACAACTGGGTGCAGATAGCTTAAGAGTGGAGTTCTGGAGCAGGACCTTTCAGTCCAGACTTCGTTGACTTGGGGAATCTTCGTACTGTTCAAGGATAGTGGAGGGCATGTTAGCCTGTGTGTGTTATGTTCTTACATTTTTGTTCGATTATTTTAATACGCCGCTACTTCTCAACTACCGAGAGGTGGTTGGCTATTTGAGTTCTTACTCGGTTTGGGCACTTTGAACTTCTGAGCCAAATTGATCAGCCGGGATAACATTGTGTGCTCCCAGATATGGTATTATGCGTGTTAAAAGGCCCTTTTCGCACAGTTTGGAAAGTTTGCGTGACTAGCGCAATAATAATAAGTGTAAACTTGCAGCGCTGGGCTAAAAAATAAAAAATAAACTATAAACTTTAAACTTATTGGTCTGAAGGATGACGGAATTGTGTGGTCTTTTCCGGGCTTTGGGATCATTATATTATACATTTTTTATTTTCTTGGATAGTAGCCGAGATATATAATCCCATTGAAGAGTTTGCAAATAACGTCAATAGCAGAGTTTGAAAGTTTAATGATAATTTTTTGACTATTTATTTCGGTTTCAGTTCCCTTATGACTTTTGCGATTTCATTCGGCTGAAAGTTTGGGTTTGTGGTATGACAAATGGATTAGAGGCTGGGTTTGGCTGGAAGACGCTTCGGAGATGTGAAGCAAATGCTTCGGCTCAATTCCTTATCGGAGTGACTATTTCTATTGGAGAATTAGGTGAGCCCTCCACAAAAGATGCGATGCCTTGTACTGGTTGGCAGAAGTTGGTTTATACGTCCTTCCATTGTGGTATTAAAATAGTGGCTGCTGCAATGAGTACATCTTAAAGAGCACCAGTACAGCCGTCGATAACCGCATCGATGTTAAGCTGCTGGATTAGTTCAATGTGGAAACACACATATTTCTTATATTTAAGCCAGTTAGTTCTGTGCGACGTCAAGCTGTGGGGATGATCGGTAATAATCTGGGCTTTAGTTATTAACACTGGCGAAGGGTCTGATAAAATGTCAGAAAGCGCTTAGCACTTTTAATGTTGCGTAAAATATTTTTTGTCATCGCAAAGTCTATTAAGTTTGTGATCTTTCTGAGGTCTGCTGGCCAATATGTGAGGCTACCGGGGGAAACATAATCCAATTTGTTGCTCATGTTTATGATTGCATTATATGATTGCCTTCCTTCGGGAGTCACGATGCGTGATCTCCAGTGCGTAATAGTCTCCTGCAGCTATGAAACAATCTTCAAGTGAGTTGTAAAAATCTGTGAATTGTCCTTTATTGTAAAGCGTGAACTGTGTTATTTTAAGTTTGTGCCGTAAAACGCCATTGGCGTTCCACATGGTTATTCATAGACTAAACATCAACTATTTGGACAGCTGCACCATGTTCTCGTTTTGAACAACTGTTTGCATGGTCGTTTTCATAAAGGACATTAATTCCGTCATACTTTGTTGCATGGTAAACATCATAGCTTCCATTTTGCTTTGTGGCTATCCTGGGGCTTGCTGAACGGTTTCTAGATTAGGCATACCTGTTCGATGGGCATCGGCGTAGGAGAAGCCCTTCTGGGTATTCAGCGGACCAAATTAGGATCTTTGTGAGCTGATGGCGCATTGCTGTCACTCGTCGCATGCGACTTTTCAGCTCCTTGTAGACCATACAGACCCTGTAGTTTGCCGTATGGTTTCCTCCACAGTTCTTGTGGAGGTCTTCCTTGTTAGCAGGGCAGTTTGCGGAAATGTGAAAGTCTCCGCAAACTACACAGGCCGATCGAAGAGTGCAGTATGTCCTGATGTGTACATACTCTTAGCAGTTTGTGCATTACACTGAGCAGTTTCTTTTATGAGACTATTTCAACGTAATTCTTCGGTGCCATAGGAATTGCGGGTTATAAATGGGGTGCAATTCAGTTTTCTTCAAAGCTCTGCAATCTGGCTTCAGATCAACCTTCAAGTTTTGTTTATGATGTTACTAACGTTCATTTCAGAAAAATCGTTTCGTTGGGTGTTACGCCGGGCTCGATTCATTTTAGTACTACTTGCAAGCCCTTGCTTCTTTTTAGTTGGTACCAGTAAAAAAATTTCTGAGCTTCATCTAGGTATTTGAACACAGCTTAGAAATGTTCTTCCGATTTGATCTGAAGTTTGGTTTTGGGTATATTCCTTTCGGTAAGCGGAACAACATAAAAATGTTCATCCCCGACCAGCGCAACAATTTTGTTGACCAGGCTTGTTGTTCGAGATTTTCTCCCTAATGTAAATTGTGTGGTGGCTTTGGTTTTATTTGGGTCTGTTGATCTAATTCTGGTTGATCATCCGCTAAGAGGACAAATCTGTCGTTGTTCGTTGTCTATTTGGACACAGCTTATCAGAGTCTTAGACTGAGAATTCCATAAAGTAGAAGTAGGAGTGAGCAAGACAGTGCTTTTTGGGTAACGACTGGCACTTGGGCTCAGGGTGTTTATACGCTCTTGCTTTTGTTCGTCGCTCATTGAGCTATTTCGCGTGGCTGTAGCAACGGGCCAAAAGGGCGCCAGAATTTGTCTCCAGACACTGACACTGCATAAACGCGCCAACTTGGACCATGCACTCACCGGTAACCCAACACCGCCGAGTTGGTTAAACTGTCGGTCATTTGGACAAAGACGAACCCAACTAGAACTCCAGCCAAGGGCGACAAGAGAGGCATGAATGCTGGGAACACTTTAGGGCAACCAGACACTCACAGTTTTTTAGTGCGAATGTATGCGAAGCTAATGATATTAACAGACCCGAACGATCTGATTCCCTGCTGCTGCGAAAAAGCCGAGCTATTGTGCATACATCTTTGACAACATACAAAGTTTTTGACAACGTACAACATTTTTGACAACAAAGCAATGGACCCGAACGATTTGCTTCTCTTCTCTTCTTCCGAGCAATTGTGCCTAGGCTATTCGGTCATATCTCTGCTGCAGCGGCACCCAAACACTTTTAACATTTGATACGAAGCCGTTTTTACATAGCTTTGACTCTTGCTATGACGGCCTAACAGAATCCCGAACAAACACGAAGCGCCTATACTATATTTGTGCCGACAGCGCTGCCTGACAATTTTTCCTATGCACAGTGTATACGTCACTGCCGACCCCTGTTTTAGGGTTCAATTCCTGTGATACATTGGCGAAACTTGGCACAGTCTTGGGTAGTACCAGAAGTTAAATTAAATGTTACCGATAATGAAGCGGACGCACAAAAAATCACTCCGACTTTAGTTCAATCATTTCTAGAAAATCCCATAAATAAAAAAAAAAAAAAATTATAACAAAGTTTACCACCTGTTCTTGTAAATAAACATCGAAAACTGAAGCAATTTACAATAAACAATTAATAAGAAGCTCAACTTGTAAAACTTAGCGCTGTGTCAGTATTAGTGCAAACCGTTCTTTGCGTTCTCAAAATATGTCATATAAATGCCCAGAGTCTGACCAAAAAGATTAAAGAATTTAGATATTTGTTCGCTAACTCTGGAGTAGATGTTATATGTGTTTTCGAAACATGGTTCTCGTCCGATGTTAGTGATAGTCTTGTCTCATGTGATGGATTTAATTTGTACCGTGCTGATCGTGATGGACATGCCGGGGGTGTCGCAATTTACCTACATAATAGGGTAAAGGCTAAGATAATAAGGAAAACTGATGTTGGAAGTGCAATAGAATATTTATTTGTTGAACTTCTGGGATCTGTTCAAACTGAAAAACTTCTCTTGAGCTGTGTTTACGGACCTAATCGAACTATTGATTACACCGATTTTCTTTCCCTATTCTGCGATATTTCTGTGACGTATAACAATATAATATTAGCAGGAGATATGAACAGCAATATTCTGACTGAAAAACATCTGAACAATAATATGGAATCCGGTGGTATGACTGTAGTAAATTACTTATTTCCGACTCACTTTACTAGTACCTGTAACACTCTCCTGGACGTATTTGTTTGTAAACAACCCTGACAATATTCTCGTATATGACCAGGTCTCAGTGCCAGCTTTCTCCAAATATGACCTTATATTCATAACATATAACATTTTATTGACAATACTGACCATCCAATTATTTTTAGGAACTTTAATCATATTGACTACAATTTATTAGCATTTGAATGTACTCAGTGTGACAGGAATGTATTGTATAGTCTTGTATCTGTTGATGAGCAAATCGAGTATCTCCAAAATAATGTAATCCATCTTTATAATAGCAGAATTATAAAGAAGAAAAATAAACAGCAATAGTTCAATAGTACCATACAGAATGCGATATATCTGAGAAATAGGGTTATTAAAAAATGAAAAAGGTCCAAAACTGCTTATTTATATTCAGAATTTAAGTCCTTATGGAAAAATGTAACCGACCTTATACATTCAGCTTAATGCGAATATTTTCATATGAAATTAAATAATGCAGTTAATTCCTGTCAGTCATGGAAAGACCTTAAGGCTCTAGGTGTCGTAAAACAAAGACGCTCACTGGAGATAGATTCGGATATAAACGAGTTCAACTGTAAATTTGTGCAATGTCAGGTACCATACAATGAGGTACCATACAATGACTTCTCTGATCACGTTGTAAATAATAATGACTGATTTAAACTGTGATACTAGTTTTATTTTTTCGTGTGTTAGCGATCAAATGCGTTAGGAGTTGACGACATTAATCCCAAATTCATAAAAATTATATTGCCAAAAATACTGAAGCATATCTTTTGCTATAAATGGGGTTCTGACTACTTCCACTTTCCCTGAGAGGTGGAAGGATGCCAAGATTCTCCCAATTGCCAAAACGAATGGTGACTATAGGCCAATATCTATATTGCCCTTTTTGTCAAAGGTAAGCGAAAACCTAATGGCGAAGCAAACGACGAGATATTTAGAGACAAATAACCTGCTGAACAATGCACAGTCTGGTTTAAGAAGAGGCAGGATCTGTATAACTTCATTGTTAAATATAGTGGAGGAAACAAGGAAAAGTATGGAGGCAGGCAAAGTTACTCTTTTGACCCTATTAGATTTTAGCACTGTGACTATCACACTAGGCACTACACTTGTAGTACTGGGATATAAATAAATAAATAACACCAGTTTACAAAATATAAAAAAAAAAATGATCCAAGCCTGTTGATAGGAAATTCTGGTAGAGTTGAATCCCCAGATCACGAAAATCGCTTTAATTTTTTTTTTATGGATACGTTTTTTTAAAAGATTTTTTTAAGTTTTACACAAAAAAAATCTGCTCGGTTTACGTTTATTATTTCATAGCTCGAGTTGTAGCCAACCAATTTACCCGTCGAATGTCGGTTTTTTTTTCATTTCAAGGGCGGCGGGAATCCTTAAGTCTTATGTTCTGTCAATTTGATTTTTTTTTTTATTCGAATTTGAATATTTGCAATGGATACAAAAAATTTACCTGTTTAAATTGTCCAAACATATTTTGTTATATGTGCGGTCAATTCTTACAGAAAGGTACTTTTCGACCCTTTGATATATGCTTTATTTTCGTGTCTCGCCGAGCTTTGACGAACCATGGACACCGAATAGCATTTGTGAGTCTTGCCGTTTAATCCTAATCAAACGGAGTGTAGGCCAAAGGTATGTTTTTATATTTGATAATATAAATATGTACATATTTATTTACATAAATATTACATATATTGTACAAGCCGATGCATTGGAGGAAGCCGTCTTGTCACTTAACAGATTGTTATTTTTGCTTAAGCAAGATTTCTGAGTTCGGAAAACACATAAAATGTCAATATTCTAGACTGCGATCAGTGACATTTCCCAAATTACATTCCACTGATGCGGCCTTATCCAGCTTATGGTGAAAATGATTCGTCAGATACCTATTCCAAGTCAGCAGGCTCCTTCAATAGCGAATCTGAAGTAATCAAGCTATCGCAAGAGACCCTGAAAGATTGGCTGCGAGACCTTGAACTCACTAAGGAGCACCGCGGGATATTGATTAGATTTTTATTTTTTACTGAACATTAATGTTTCTAGAATATATTAGGCAATATACTATTTTTTGGCTTCTTATCGATACAAAGACCACCACCATAGTCTTCTCTCTAATTAGTTGGCGATAATTAAATTTTTATCTTACTTCATCTTAATTTTGTAAATTTTTGTTTATTTAACAAAATGTAGCTTTTTTGTCATAGCTAAATCCGACTGTTCATCACATCTAGCAAAGTTAAAAGTCCATCTAAAGGCGTCCAACACTGTACCTTTAATCTAGTAGACATCCGACCAAAAATTGTAAAAAAAATCTTATTTTACTTAATTTTGAAAATCCACAATAAATCTATTTTTTTAACGGATTTCTGGAGTTGTAGGCCTGTTTTATACTTTGGGCGAAGAACTTTATAAAAAAAAACCCGTTTTAATTTTCCAATTTCTAGCAGCATCTTAACATTTGAGATAACGGATTAAAATTTTTTTTTTTTTTTAGTTTATCGAGCTATAGCCCACTAAGTACTTATCCATTATACATAAAGTGTTTTAAAATCGAAAGGTTACTTTATTACCTGTAAAATAAAACATTCGACGGGTAAATTGGTTGGCTACAACTCGAGCTATGAAATGATTAACGTAAAAAATCTTTAAAAAAAACCTATCTATAGAAAAAAAATTTAAAGCAATTTTCGTGATCTGGGTATTCAACTCTACCAGAATTTCGCATCAACAGGCTTGGAGCATTTTGAGTGTAAACTAGTGTAATCGGAGTTTAGAACTGGAACTCTATTTCAAATTCAATGCGTGCAAGCCGCATAAGTGTAAAAGTCGGATAGCCTTCCGCGATTTTAGCCGTTGAAGCGGGGAAGGGCAAGCTTTTGCTCTGGGAGCAGCGAGCTGCTCTTCCCTCTATAGGCGCCAGCAACTCGACGCAGAAGGTCGATGCTCGCGTTCAGCGATCCGTGAAGTTTTACAAAAACAATGGCACTGAAAGTATGTGCGGAGCTCAAACCCTCCTAGGGAGGCTCCGAAAAGTGTCCCAAAGGAGTATGTTTGTGGGAGAAAATGGCCTTTTCAATTTATAATTGGAGTCCTAGAAAGAGTGTTTTCGGAGTCCCAAAATGCTCCTGTAGATAAACCGCTAGGACTCCGTGCGGACTCTTCTAATAGCTTATGTATTTTTTAAAAAGAACTCCTTAAATCGTCCAATGATAGTTAACCGGAGTGTTTTGGGATTGCTTTCGTGCTCCGGAAATTCTCCAAAAAGTTAGATCGACTTGGCTGGTGATGCTGATCAAGAATATATATACTTTATGGGGTCTGCGATGCTTCCTTCACTGCGTTGCAAACTTCTGGACAAAATTATAATACCCTGCAAGGTACCCCTTCAGGTTACAACGTTTGGAAGCCTTGAGAACTTATTTATTACTAGTGTCTTATCATTATGAAACGTTTTCAAGACCAACAAGAAAGCACTTTCCAAGCACAAAGTAACGGTAAACAAGGGAATAATTAGAGGGGGTTTTCGCGTTCTTTTAAAGCAATGCTTAAATTTGTGTTGAATGAACGTTTTTGACCTGGCCATTATTCCAATTTTCCCACTGTTTTGTTAATATTAGTTATATTTTGATAGTATCGAGTATGATAACACTTATTTTTAACTACTTTGTTAATTCTTTTTGGCATACTTAAAATAAGTTTGCGACGAGTAACATCTGGAATCTCAGACCGGTTTTTTTGCATGAATTCCCACAATTCTTTGGAATTTTGAAACTTATTTTAGCGCAAATACAATGTTTCTAGTCTCCCATAAATTTACAATTGGGTTTAAGTCTGTAGACCGACTTCGACCATTTATAACATTTACCTGTTAAGTCAGGCATTGATCAATCCTGGGGTGGATCTTATTGTTCTGTTTATATACGAATATTAAGGCAATTTTTTTCCAATAAATGGTTCGCATAATACCTGTTAATATACTTTTATACCCTTGTAGGGTATTATAATTTGGATCAGAAGTTTGCAACGCAGTGAAGGAAGCATCTCCGACACCTGTATATATATTCTTGATCAGCATCACTAACCGAGTCGATCTAGCCATGTCCGTCTGTCCGTTGCTATACAAAGTAGTCTCCCAGTTTGTGAGCTAACTGAATGAAACTTTGCAGATAGTATTATTTCCATTGCAGCTAGTATATATGTCGAAACGGCCGGAATCGGACCACTATATCTTGCTTTAGGAAAGATAGGGCCAAAATGTAACATTTTCCCTATTTTTAAATCTATTGGGCTCAAATTAACTATATACATACAAATTTGTCCCTTTAAATATATTATAGCTATACATTTTAAATTTCATGCAAATCAGACCGCTCGACTTTCAATGATCCAATTACAGACTGCAAGGGTATACAAACTTCGGCTTACCGAAGTTAGCTTTCTTTCTTGTTATAACCGAATTGGATCACAGTACCAGTTATGCGATGTATCGGACAACCGCATGACAAGAAATATAGCCTCAAAATATTACACAATCGCCACAGTGCTTGAGAGACTTCAATGTGTAGCGGACGTACAATTTTTTGCCAGACCAAAAACGTCGCACTGTGGCTCGTTTTCTCAAAACACGTTGCAAAATTAATAACTTTTGATCTATTGAAGGTATCTACTTAATTTTTTTTGTATAATAATTTACAGATCTTCAAAAAATTTTAAGTAGTACTTTTTTTAGGTTACGCCCACCGAAAGAGGCGGAATTTATTCGGCAAACTAAAACTTTTGATTTTTTACTATAAAAATACATTGTTCATAGGAATCAATGAACTTAAAAATTCAAAATGATTAAACATATTTTTTTTTTTTTTTTGCAAGGCAGCAGCCTTGCCGTTTTCCATACTGGCCGACTACAAAGTGCCAGTTTGGTAGCATGGTTTGATATGAACAATTATCAAAATCTCGAAATGCGCACAATTGTAGCAATGGTTTTTTTTTTGGTTTGTTAGTTGAATATCTCCACTAATTTTTAGTATTATCTAGAGCTCGGCGAAATCTGGCATTTTTTTTTTATTTTCCACTAAAAATTGAAAATATGAAAAAAAAAATTTATATATTTATATTTAGCGAGTTTTTCTACCTTTTTGCAAATACAGAAAAATTGTCAAACTTTGAGCAGCGATAATAAATACTTAAAAAATTTTGTAAATTATAAAATTTTGGTTTTGAATTGCTTGATCAATTCCTAATTGAATGGTATCAAAAGATTTGCTAAATTCAACAACGCGAAATCCGACTTTTGCAACGAGTTTTCGGAAAACGAGCCACCGTGCGTCGGTGCAAAACGGGCCCCTTTTTTAAAATTGTGGTGGCGAAACGGCTTGAGCTAGTTTATTTATTTAAATGACATATAATAACGTGACACTTAGACAATTTTTAGTTTAAGAAATCTGTAATTTTGTATAGTTTTGTGGACGCCATATGAAATGAAGTTTTGTTATAAATTTAGTTATAAAAAAAAAAAAAAACAAGAAAAGAAACTAACTTCGGCAAGCTTATAAACCCTTGTTGAAAATAAATTAACATGTATATATCGTTTTAGTCCGAAATCTTTCAAAACTAAGAAAATAAGGAATCATATATGTAAATATGTATTTATAGTATATCGTTTAATCCGAAATCTTTAAAAACATCGAAAATCGGCTAATTTGGCCCGACCGTTTCTAAGGCAGCTATAAGCTATAGTGGTTCAATTTGAATGAAATTTTAATTCTAAATATATAAAAGAAAGTCGTGTTAGTTCATACTCTATTTATAACACTATAACTCAAGAACGGCTGTACCGATATGGCTGACAATTGGCATGGTGTCTGATAAGTGTTGTAAATATCACCTTGCATAGTTCTTGGGTGTAGAAAGGAAACATACAGTAAGATTCTCAGATAAAATTATTTGCTGTTGTTGGGATGAATCACGTAGACTCTGCCAACAGCATCCCTTTTTTTACTCCAGGAAAACCTTTGTTTATTTTGAAAGGCTTTAGAACTCTGGTTCCACGTACTCTACCTCCACTTCGAATGACAAAATCCTCCATACTGCTTCAGAGCTGCAGATATAACGCCCAGACTGATATTTTTCACATTATAAGGTGTATGCTGAAAGTGGCTTGATCGCTAACGCTACAAATGCTGCGGATTATAGTGCACGACCCTTCGGTTATCAATATAATTGTTTCGGACGATGGCCTGTAGAATTATTAGATTCCTTATTTCCCAATGTTCAGTTGTCTTAGACAAACGGGCCTGAATAGTACATAATACGTATTCGATCTACTTGTAAAACAATATTTTTTCTAGGAGATGAAATTGATGTTTGACACATAAAGTTATTACTTACGACATCACATTGGAGACTACTAATTATCAGTATTCCTCCACTATATGATGCATGTATTATTGTATACACATTCAAAAAAATTCATTGAAATCGGTTAAGCCGTTTAGAACACTTTCAAAACACGTTCACGAAGAATTAGTCTATATAATTGGCCAAAATAATAAGTACATTGGCAACATGCTACTTTGATTAATTATTGCTCGATTCTTTTTGAATGTTTGCCTGCCAAATGTTTATATTTTGAAAAGTTACAATATTCCGAAGCATTTAAGCATTAACGAATTTTACAAATTTAATTTTGTCACAAATTTTTGCTATGTTGTAGCCAAAAAATTTCGATCTAAAATTTCGTATATAAATAAAACCTATGGCTATCGATTCACGTAGGATCCCGTAGGCAAAAAGGCGCGTGACTGAAAAAGAAAAAAAAAATCGAAAAAAAAAATTAAAAAATATTGTTAAAAAAAGTAGACAAAATGTAAAAAATTAATCGATAGCCATAGGTATTTCGGATCGACTGACGAAATTTCAGATCGATCGGTTAAGATTTGTTTGAGTTATGTACATATGTGTCCAGCCAGCTGAAAAAAGTGGTTTCGAGATACACGCGCTTAAAGTTTTAAGGAGCTTTAAATATACATGGGATGCATCAAGGCAGAATCGAAAATGTTGACATTTAGAAACCTTTGCCGTATTCCATCTTTTGGTATAATACTTTTGAAATCCAAAAATCCTCCCTTAAGTTACTTTTCCTTTCAAAATTAAGCATAAAAATACGTGTATAAACGGGATTAAACATATTTAAGTGGAAACTGTCCTTCACATGTACAATGATGGCAAATTTTATGACATGAATACCTAAGATTATTTAATTAATCAGCATCGCGCAGCGATTTCAGGTAGCTAACAAGTTTGGAGAGCGCACCCAGATGAGGACGTTTAAGGGCCTTAAATGACCGTGAACGTATCTAGGTGATCCGAAAAGTTATTTTAGACCCCAAATATAATTTTCCCAGATTGCCGCTGCAATATGAGGCCTCTAGAACCAAAACGTTGCCAAAATCTAAAATTTTATGTTTGCCTTCGATATTTTGAATACTCATTTTTTATGGGAAATTCTTCAAAAGATTACACGGTGTATAGGCTCTTTTTTTTTTTTAATCAGTTTTAAAGTTGAAACATTTTTTGTTTAAAAAAAAACTAAAATTTTAATGCAATTTAAAACAATTTCAGGTAGAATTTTAAAAGAACTAGGTAATGGATTCTCATATTTGTTTTTTATTTATTGATGTACCTACACCCAGTGCCACAAAAAAAGCCGCACCTCGAAAACGTATGAATGCGGGGATTTCCCTAAATGCCGTACTGTGCTCATATAATTGTTTTTTTTTTTGGTGTTCCCTTAAATATTTTTCACATAGATTCGTCATTTCAAGAGCTCAGTTGTCAAAATAGAATAAGCTCTACACCAAAATAAAAACCAAGAGTTTAAATTTAATACGCGTTGTCTTAAAATTATACTCCAAGAAGTATAACGATAATTATTGTAATATAAATAACATATGGCGTTAGCAGGAATTTAGTGCTATTCTGTTTGTCTCGTTAGGGATTTCTGTCGTCTTGGTGAATCTATAAATAGATTTTTGTATGGTTAAGGCTAGTACTAAGATGAACGAAAACCGCTTACGGAATTCCGTGAGTGAAATTGTGATTTTTTTCGTTTGGGAACCAGTGTGGCGAAGAAAAATAAAGAAAGTGGCCAGAATCGGTATCAATTGGTCACACTGATTTGTATTTACCAATATGTTTTGTAAACAAAATGTATAATATACAGAGAAATTAATTCAAACGCATTTTGATTAGGCGTATTATTAATATTAGATGAAGCCAATAATAGTGGCGCCAACGCCAAATTGTCTAAGAACACAATTAAAATGTCTTTTATGTGTTAAATTGCATATATTGGTCCTTTTTTACCCGGTTCGCTCACGAAATTCCGTTCATCTAAGTACCCAACCAAACGAAATCCCGCAAAATTCTTCTTCTTGCTCTTTTCGTTATATATTTTTTTAAATTTTTTTATATGAAGTTTTCCGTTTAATTTTCATTAATTAGCTACTTCATTAGAACCTTGAAAGAGACAACTATATGTCTTTTTTGGTTCAGATTTGTTTCGTACTGCGACTACGGTCAGACTAATTTAAAAGGTAAACAATAACAATGGCCAGAATTCGCAGTACATAATTATCAATTTCTGAAGTCCTCGTGCAAACATTCCTGCAGAAATTAATATGAAAGCCCTTACACTGATTATTACACCCGCTCGTGTACATAGATTTAGTTAACTCATAATAATTACACAATTTCACGGCGGAAAACCCATGCCACCCAAAACTTATTTATTTTGTGTATTTATCTTGCTTTTGTGCAGTATAGTTGCTGAAAATTATGGCAAGCCTTCAGCAAAAACCAATATATTCTGTGAGACCGTTTTGTCTAATGAGACATTAATATACTTTTTAGATACAATTTAATGAATTACAGACGGTATATTTTATCGAACTCATTTTTTGTCTGGTATTTTTTTCGATAAACCGATGTTTTTCAAGTAATGAGCAATTAATGTATTAAATCTCTCATTGAAAGTGCCGTATAGTCGTCTTGCTCGCACTTAGGCAAAACCCTATGGTTGCTGTCAAGCTTCTAATTAATGCGCCAATTAATGAGGTTTTTAATACAGTATCATATTGCTATTATGGATTATTTTGTTCATCTTAGTACGAGCCTTTAATGTTCCTCGCCCCGCATTTGGCTTCCTCATATGCCTATATATGACGCTGTTTTGTGTCTTGGATGCCGATTGGCTGAAGTGATAAGACGTTCGCCTGCCATGCATTAGGTTGAAAGTTCGAGCCCCTGGGTAAGGCATAATTTTCAGTTTATGTTTTCTTGTGTTTATTAGTCATTCACATCGCCTATGTATGTAAAATATAATATAATATAACATTCTGTTGAAACCAACCGTAGATAATAAAGCTATTGTCGGAAGAAGCAATGATAGCGAAATAAATAAACTTTTTACGATTTATTAGATATAAAAATTATAAAATTAATAATTATCTTATTAAGAAATTTTTAATACTCGAAAGTATAGAATTCATGTAACAATCGTATAGATTCTATGACGATTTTTGTTTCGGTGTAGAAGTATGCCTAAAGGAAAGCAGTTCAGTATTCGTGAGAAGGAGAGAATTATTTTATTGTCTGAACAAAATGTACTAAATCGTCAGATAGCAGCTCTGGCAGGTTATAATAAAAGTTCAGTGTGTCGCTTTTTAAAAAAAATATCGTGATCCAGGTGACGTGGAAGGAAGGAAAGAAGCAAGGATCGGGAATGAAAAAATGCAACACAGCACGAGAAGATCGTATTATCATGAGTACGAGTCTCCGGGATTGCTTTAAAAATGCAGCTGAGATAGCATCTGAGGACGGCAACGATTTGCAAAGAATGTTTCGACCCGAACAATTCATCGTTGTTTAAATGAAGTGGCAAGGACTCCTGCAAAAAGACACTTCTAAATAAAATAATGCAAAAAAATCAGCTAGACTGGGCCAAAAAAAAAAATTTTAGTGATTCCGAATGATCGCGAGTCCTATTTTCGGATGAGTCCAAATTCAATCTCATTGGACCCGATGGCTCTTGCAAAGAAAGGGCGAACGATATTTCGAAAATTGCTGTGTGGGAACCGTTAAGCATTTACCATACATTATGATATGGAGATGCATATCTAAATATAAAAATGAATCAATTTTAATGATATATAGCTTCACAAATTGGAGTTGTGCCTAGCATTGAGACAATAAGTGATTCTGCACCTTGCCTTGGCTCGATCTGTAAGTAATTCAGTGAGCTTTTGTTATTTGAACATATTAATCAATTAATTTTGACCTTGTTCTTAACAAAAATAACAATTTTAAAGAAAGATTAAATTTTTTTTTTTAAAGGGTGTTTTTATAACATTTTTTCTTTAACTTCGAGCAGAAAACAGCTCCGCATGATCCCATCTGGTGCACATTTTATTCGGGCTTCTGTCCCTTAGCCAGCTCAGCATTCTTGCCCTTGACGGGGGCGGGCCTCTGAGAGCGCAGGACACCGTGCTTGGCAGGACGCTGGGAATACTTGCCCTTCTTCAGCACAGCGGTGAAGCCCTTCTTGTCGGCTGCGCACAGTGTAAGACTTTGCCAATCTAGGGGGACTTAAATCAGTAGGAGTCGTATTTTTTGAGATATCGGCTTGAAATTTGGAGTGAATATTCAAGTAAGCCTAAAGATTACGTTGGACATAAAAAATGGGCACAGCACTTTAGCGGGCGTAAATATATGAAGAAATGTTTTAAAGTAACAAACACAAAAAAAAAAAAAAAAAAACGAAACTTTTAACTATTTTTTTTGTTATAACTTTTGACAAAATAAAAATATTTTTTTTAGCTTTTTGAGACATTTTTTTTTTTATTTCCGATTTTGTAACATAAGCTGAGGAGCTGAAAATAAGGTTTTATATTGAAGATAATTGATTAGAAAAACAACAAAACTTTGGTTTTCAGGATTTTTTTTTTTAAATGGTAACAATTCCAACTTCAAAGAAAAATTTTACTACTTTTTTTTGCCAAGCTAGTCCGATTCCGAATTCGAGTCATTGCTGTCGTCACTGTATCCATCTTGTGATAAAAGTTGGGTAACATCTTCTGGAAGCTCTAAGTGTCAAGCTTGCATATAAATGGATCCCATGATATCAGTAGCCTGTGCATGAAATCAGTATTTGTGTGTACGCTCGAAGTTTTCCTAGTGAAATGTTCACGAAAACTTCGCACTTCCTAATTTTTTGCCTCCTGGGCTTCCTCTGAGAAATTGCAAATGGGAAGGATGCAGGTAGAAATAATTTCCGTTCTATGAAATAAGATTTTGTGCACAGTTACTGGCATATAATACCACGAATATTCCCGCATGTAGAGATCTACACTTTCAGCTAGGTATCGCTGAAAAGCTGATATATTGATCTGGCAACAGATCGCTATATACGTGAGAATTGTGCGAAACCTGATTATGGAATCAATATTTATTCGTGTGATTCTTACAGTCGTTTTAGTGTCAGAGAAAAATCTTCTTGAGCTATTGTCGTCGTTGGTATTACCTGCCTTTTGTTAGCTGTCCATTTTATTCTTAAAGCAGTCTTGTATTTCCGATTTCCGTGCTGCTAGCGTTGCCTTATTCTCTTCGCCAGACACATACCAAGTCTTTATGTCAATTCTATACGAAATGTGAAGCAAACATTCCATAAATCGAATCCACGCATGTTGAGGCGAGAGACCAAAGGCAAGCATTTCAATGTCGAATTCACGATTTTATAAGGCAGCTAAAAAGTTCATCATCTTTGGTGTAGCTGCGCTTATACATATAACACACTTGTGATGCTGTTTATATCGACAGTGCATTGCAGACTTTTCGATCATGCAGAAGACAAATGTTGATTTAATATTAAATTTCAAAACCTTCGACTTAATAAAAGTGAGAATCAAAAACTATATTTTTTCCTGGATATATTTCACCTCATCTTTGATTACATCCATGAAAACAAATCTTATAGGTCGGCAGTGGACGAAGAAGCTGGATTTAGCCAATTTGGCAGTGTTCCCAGATCAGGGGTTTTCCCCCTAGATTTAGGGGTTTTTTGATGTACTAGGGGGAATTTTAGGGGGAAGAATTTTTAGGGGGAAAGTTTGGGGTTTTTTTCGGAACGATTGATATACAATTTTTTAAGAAAATCTCTATAAATATTTTTTTTTTATTATAAATCACCTAAAATGGCGAAAATATCAAAATAAATACTGCACACGATTTTTGTATCGCTTAAAACTTTTGTCAGTTCATGTTGGCGCATTCCGTGAACCCGCCTTTAAGATACTAAGAACTGGTATTCCACCGACATTTTTCCGCTTTGCAACGTTCCATGTCATAGTTAGATATTTCTTCTTTTAATTATTTGAATTTATCAGATTTTTTTGAGTTTGGGGGGAAGACTGGTTTTTTTAGGGGGAAATATCGACTATTTGAGATTTTTTAGGGGGAAAGCTAAATTTCTATCTGGCAACACTGCAATTTGGACGCTTCACTTAAAAAAAATTTTTGCAGAGGAACCACTGATATACAAAATATCGAACCATCTGACATATCCTCTGTAGTTTTTTGTTTGTATTGGCGCTGTTCAGCTCCATCGCATCCCCATTTTATTATTATGTGTACATCGTCTAGTGGAGCCACTGTGACTAAAAAAATGTCTTCTTGAGCACTTATGAACCGTTTTACGATATGATCAATAAGGGATTGTAAACTTATTTCAGCATACGATTCTGTTACTTTTATACCAGTACGATAGAATAACATTTTTGACTCCTTAACGAGATCATAACATGGATACAATTTTGGACAGACAATTTTTGTATGCTGCCTCAAGGTATTGTATTGATGCATTGATAATTTACTGTCTGTTATTTGGGCAAGTGCTTGATCTGCTGAAAGACATTTCGAAGTGCTATTAGAAGATAATTTAGCTTTCTTAATTATAGTCCCCGTTGACGCGTGTGCATTTGATAATTCCGCCCGCAAAGCAATTTATCATCATCCATCGTTGACAACACTTGGCTTTTTCTTTGTTGTTGTTGTCAAATAATATATTTTTGTTTTTGAAAGTGGATTAAAAACTGCCTAATGATTATGGAAAAAAATAAGTTTTGACTGCTCCCACTGATCACGCGAATGCAATTGAAAAGACTAAACCTTGTCAACTGACGCTCGTTTCCCAGTGCAAATTTGCATGCATTTCTAATACACAGCTTTGAAAATTGTTATCTTAAACATTTTTTTTTTTTTTTGTGCCTGTTTTTGTAACAATTGAACATTTCTAAAAGTGCTGCTTAAAGTTCATCGACTTCAAAAATAGTTAAACTTTTGTTAAAAGTCCCCCTAGATTGAAAAAATCGTACACTGTGCGGCGGACACGACTCCCAGGGTCTTCTTGTATACGATGCCGCTGTAATGGTACGAGCTCACGCTTGCCAAGTTTTTTGGCTCTGTGCTTTAACAAGAAGGCGTTGTTGTTGCTAATGATCAACCAATTGAGGTGCGAAGAGGTAGCAACCTCACGTCTTTTCTCATTAAAACACAAGTCCCTAAATTGGCCCGGAAACAGCCCCGACCTCAAGCCAATAGAGAATGTCTGGGCCCTTATGGCTGCGAAAATAAAAAAAGGAAGCCTAAAACCGTGGTAGAATTGAAGGATGTGAGGGAAAAAGTATGGTTCGAGGATATCACTGAGGAATAATTTAAGCGCTTTGTACAATTCGATGCGCAATAGGGTAAAATGTGTAATTAAAGCATAAGTGGTACTACAAAGTACTAATTTATATTTAACGAGAAAGAAAGCTAACTTCGGTAAACCGAAGTTGGTATACCCTTGCAGTCTGCAATTGGATCATTGAAAATCGAACCATTTTAGTAATGTTGAAAAAATATAGAATTTTGTAAATTTTACATTTTACATGTAGAATTTTACATTTTCATATAAATTGACCGATCGCTTCTATGGCAGCTATATGATATAGTGGTCCGATCTTAATGAAATTAAAACCGTAATTCTAGAACCATAAAAAACTGCTATGTCTGAAAATTTATAGAAATACGTTGAAAAACAGAGAAGTTAAATTTTTTTTTACATTAATTTCGCCATCATTCCTATGGCAGCTATAGGATATAGTAGTCCGATTTCGGTCATTCCGACATATATACTGCGTGCTAAAGAAATAAGACTATGCTGGAAATTTCAGCCCGATAGCTCAAAAACTGAGAGACTAGTTCGCGTAGAAACCGACAGACGGACAGACGGACAGACAGACGGACAGACAGACGGACAGACAGACGGACATGGCTAGATCGACTCGACTGGTGATGCTGATCAAGAATATATATACTTTTTGGGGTCGGAGATGCCTCCTTCACTGCGTTGCAAACATCTGGTCAAAATTATAATACCCTCTGCAAGGGTATAAAAAGAAATTTACATTAATTTCATACAAAATATAGGGGCATTTCCCAGCATCGCAAACACACGTTCGTACGTTTTCTGGCTTTAAAGCTACACTTAAAAAACAGTTGTTTTCTTGGTCTTTTTTTATGTCTACGTAAATGTATTAGATCTACGCTTGGTGCAAAAAGTAGCTTCGGTGGATATTAGGTTTTTTTTAATTGGCAAAAAGCTTGCCCTCGCGAACACACAAAATAAATAGTCATAGACATATTTTCTTGAAAAACAACTTGTTATGTACTTAATTCATATCGAAGAGAAGATTTGGTAGGAAAGTGTCAACATTTCGTATGTTTTGCATGCGAAAAATTGAATATAAAAATGCCTTTAAAAATACCAAAATTTTAGTTTTTTGCCTATTTTTACATAAAAACACTAAGTTGTGAACATTTTGATTTGGATTTTAAGTTTTTTTTATATATACGTATATATACAAAAAAAATCGATGATAATGAGGGTTTTAAGTATTCGGGTCTCGTTGACCTTTTGCGGGAAATGTCCATATACAAGGTGAGTTCCAAAGTAAACAGTACTTAAAAAAAAAGATAGAACAAATAGTTTTTTCGGCAAAATCAATTTATTTTATTCAAAATAGTATCCTTCTGCTTTAATACAGCGTTTTGCACGGTCCAAAAGCATGTCGAACGAGTGTTTTAGCTCGTTGCTCGATATGGCCGCCAGTATACCGGTGCAAGCCTTTTGAATGGCCTCTACGTCTGCATAACGCTTTCCTTTCATCGGCAAATGCATTTTTCCGAAAAGGTAGAAGTCGCACGGTGCCATATCAGGTGAATACGGGGAGTGGTTGATGGTTAAAATGTAATTTTTGGTCAAATAGTCGGACACAAGCGTCGATCGATGAGACGGCGCATTATCGTCCAACAAACGCCAACTTCCATCTTCGCGATATTCGGGCCGAACACGTCGAATACGGCGCAGCAAACGCTTCAAAACTCCAAGGTAGAATACCGCATTAACGTTTTGGCCGGGTGGAACAAATTCTTTGTGGACAATACCCTTGGAATCATAAAAACAAATCAGCATTGTCTTCACTTTTGACTTCTCCAGGCGCGATTTTTTGTGTTTCGGCTCGTCCGGCGCCTTCCATTCAGAACTCTGGCGTTTCGTTTCGGGATCATATTGAAAACACCACGTTTCATCACCAGTCACAATCTTGTAAAGGAAGTTCGGGTCTTTTTTTTTGCCTCTAATGATGTCCTTCAAATGTTGAATTCTGAGCAAGTTTTGGACGTCAGTCAATTTGTGAGGAACAAACCGTGCACACACCTTTTGTAAGCCCAAATGTACCCTCAGAATGCGATAAATCCATGTTTTGGAGATGTTCAATTCTATTTCCATGAATTTCAATGATGATTTCGGCTGATTTTTTATGAATTCACGCACAGTTTCGATGGAATTTTCGGTGATCACGGATTTTGGTTGGCCCACATGTTCATCGTCATTTATGTCCTCACGACCACTTTGAAAACGTTGAAACCACTCGTGCCCTCTGCTACGGGATAGGCCATCATCGCCATAAACTTGTTTCATCAATTGAAACGATTCAGTAAAAGTTTTACCAATTTTAAAACAAAATTTAATGTTGGCTCTTTGTTCGAAGCTCATTTTCGCACCGATGACAAATACATGCTGACACTTAAAACGCAATAACCTCACTTCCAATAGATGAAATGTCATGAAATTTTTACTGGAAGTCGATAACGCACCAGTTGACATATAGAGTGCGCCACTAGAGGGCGTTAGATTAAAAAAGTCCTGTTTACTTTGGAACTCACCTTGTATTATATTATAGCAAATTAAGTATACATTTGCGGTGCTTGCTTTAGCACTTTCCAAGGTTTAATAACCCCCAAACCTTGCGTACCCCAGAGCTGTTATTAGGGTTAAGAAAAACTTTGCTCTTTCTAAAAAATAAGATACGCATTTATATCCACTCGCTCAGTGGGATATGCAATATTTTCGAAGCCATCTCGGATACAAGTTGTGTTCTTCGTATGTCAAATATGTACCTTGCTATACTATTGAACACAACTTTAATTTTTGTCATCGTGTCACAATTCGAAAACACTTCGATTCCATAAAATAACGAGGGAACAATGCATGCTTTTGCTATGAACATGCGTATACTAGTGGGCAGACAGTCTTTAGTTATTGACAATGTCCTTAGTATGCCATATGTTTTCCCCACAGCTTTGGTTATGTGATCACTCCATGTAAATGTTCTGTTAAATGTAAAACCCAAAGTTACAACTGTATCGACATATTCCAGAGGGGCGTTATTAATATGAAGTGGCTGCAAATGATTAAGAAATATCTTTTCCTTGCTTATGGCAAGACATTTTGGCTGGATGACCACTTTTTGTGGCCAAAAACCCATTTTTCGAAAGTCCGTAATATTAAGATTTGATTATGCCATTGTGTTAGTAAAACATCAGTCTTCAATGTTACGTAACATAAACTTAACAGAGGCACGCTCTGTTAAGATATCGGCTGTTAAAAACAGATGTTCAGAGTGTCGTGCGCACGTGAGCTTGTTAAAAAAAAAAGAAATCTGTTTAAGTTAATAAAAAAGGAACTAAGCTAAGATTTTATTAAACAATTTATAATGGCAACGAAACAGAATGGCTTGTACTATGTGTTATACGAGTATGTATGATTTTTAATGCTTCTGATTATCCCTGTAATTGAGTGTTTTTAACAGCCCCTTTTGCTGTATTAGTTAATATCAAAAACTCGTGTTTAACCAGAGATATAAAGAGAGTTTCACCTAGTTTCACCTTAATATTTATACTGTGCTCTAGGTAATTTAATTCAGGTTTAGATGAATGTAATCTTAAAGTGCACTTTTGCGCACTCTCTAAAATGTAACTTTTAAATGCAACCTAATATTAGGAAAAACGAGACAGAAAGCCAACTTCGGTAAACCGAAGTTAGTATACCCTTGCAGTCTGCAATTGGATCATTGAAAATCGAACCATTTTAGTAATGTTGAAAAAATATAGAATTTTGTAAATTTTACATTTTACATGTAGAATTTTACATTTTCATATAAATCAACCGATCGCTTCTATGGCAGCTAAATGATAAAAGGTGGTCCGATCCTAATGAAATTAAAACCGTAATTCTAGAAGCATAAAAAACTTCTATATCTCAAAATTTATAGAAATACGTTGAAAAACAGAGAAGTTAAAATTTTTTTTACATTAATTTCGCCATCATTCCTATGGCAGCTATAGGATATAGTAATCCGATTTCGGTCTGTCCGACATATATACTGCTTGCTAAGGAAATAAGACTATGCTGAAAATTTCAGCCCGATAGCTCAAAAACTGAGAGACTAGTTCGCGTAGAAACCGACAGACGGACAGACAGACAGACGGACATGGCTAGATCGACTCGACTGGTGATGCTGATCAAGAATATATATACTTTATGGGGTCGGAGATGCCTCCTTCACTGCGTTGCAAACATCTGGTCAAAATTATAATACCCTCTGCAAGGGTATAAAAAACCGATATATTTCACCTATAAAACCCAGAGACGAGAAAAATGTTAAGGAAGTTGCATTTTTTAACGACGGATTACAAAGTCCTTGTAAACTAAGATCATATTATAGGAAGCACGGATCATTCAGATACTTATATTGGATAAAAGGGGGCCGAAACACAAAATTAAAAAATCCAAACTGTTATTTTATATGAACAAAAAATTAGGACAATGCTCATTTTTATATATTGTATTACTTACAAATACTACTTAAAATTAAAAAGAAATATAAAAATATATATATTACACCGAAAAAAAATTGATTGAAAAAAAGGCAGCGCCACGCCTCAAGATATATGTTCCTGAGTTTATTAAAAACCGAAAACAAAAAATCGAACCCAAATATTTCGTTTTGCTTTAAAGTTTTTAATTTTTCCACAAAAAGTAGTCATCCAGCCTATAGTGCTAGCCCACCCATTTACACGTGCAAGTTCCCTGTTACAAACATCTATACACTCACTTATTCTGTTTAAAGGACAACACATACATTTGGATGTCATCAGCATACAAGTGAACATTCAGACAACACCACTTTAGGAAGGTCATTTACATATAATGTGAAGAAAAACGGACCAAGTACACGGCCTTGAGGAACACCACTTTCAAATGCGAACGAAACGTTAGAGTGTACAACGGATTGACGACGATTTTTTAAATACGAAGACACAACTTTACACTAAGGACATTATGATTAACTGTATCGATCGCTTTAATGTAGTCTAGTAGAACTAAGGGTGTTACATTGATATAGTCTATTTGTTCCCTTAGATCGTCTGCCTTTTTAAGAATAGATGAGGTTCAATTTTTCTTAAAACCAGACTATTATTAACATTGCATTGTCGGACATATATTTATGAATTTTATCATAAAATCGAGAAGAGCCTGTACTCAGTATTTGATTTGGGAATCGGAATTATTCTTGCCGTTTTTCAACAGTCCGGAAATGTACAAGTAGAAGTTGTTAGTGCAGTATTAAAAGTATGAGTTATATGTGGAAGGATCTTTGGTAGCAAGAATTTTACAAATTTTGGGTTAATGTTTAAAACTTTATTTAGATCATTTTTTATTAATTTCCATGTTGATGTAGTAGAATATGCATTATTTAATTTACGGAAATAAAAAATTGTCTAGGCAGTTTTAATAAGAGTGGTTACCTTTTGTCTTAATGACTTAAACAGAGCATAAGCGTAAGGTGTCCTGTACCTTTTCCACTTCTTGTATGCCCTGTTGCGCTGTATAATTGTTTCTTTTATGTGGTAATCAACCCATGGTTTTTGAGTCGGACAAATAACTTTACTTTGGACAGGTACAAATCAGTTATACAAATAACAAATATTATATTGCAAGAACTTAATTTGTTTGTTAACTTTTTGTTATTGTAATACTGCTGTGGGCAAAAAGTAAGGTGAATTTGTTTGTAAAGTGAAAATTCTTTATTTATTCTCCTGAATCAATTTCATCCCCTTCAAAGTAATCCCCTCCCGATAAAATACACTTATGCCAACGTTTCTTCAAATCCTCGAAACAGACCAAATAGTCCCTTTCCGGTATAGCCATGAGCGCCCTCGTCGATTCCGCTTTTATCTCTTCAATCGACTCGAAACGCGTTCCCCGGAGTGGGTTTTGGGAATAGCCAGAAGTCACACGGAGCCAAATCAGGAGAATACGGTGGTTGCGAAATGATATGCGTCGAATTCTTGGCGAAATGGTCACGAAGAACGAGTGCAGTGTGCGACGGTGCATTATTGTGATGCAAAAACCAAGAGTTGTTGGCCCATAATTTTGGTCTTTTTCGACGAATTGCTTCACGCAAACGACGCATAACGCTCAAATAATATTCCTTATTAACAGTTTGGCCAGGTGGAAGGAATTCATAGTGCACCACACCACGAAGATCGAAAAAACTGTCATAATAACCTTGATTTGGTCGTCCGGAGCGCTCCAAGTCATCAACACGTTCCCGACCCTCTTTGAAGTCTTTGTACCACTTATAAACATTTTTCTGGGACATGGTAGAATCACCAAAGGCCTTCCACAACATCCTCAACGTTTCCGCAGCCGAAATTTCATTCTGCAAACAAAATTTGATGGCACTTCTCTGCTCAATTAAATCAGACATTGCAAAAATCGACAAATGCACTCTTGATCGTTTGGTAAACACAAGCGTAAATATAGTACTGATACTGACATTGACATGAAATTACCGCCAGATGTGATCAACAGTCCTGTCAACTCAAAAAAAAAAAACTAGTCGGCCATCTTAAGCCCGCGAATTTTAAATTGAAAATTCACCTTACTTTTTGCCCACAGTAGTATACAAGGTGAGTTCCAAAGTAAACAGGACTTTTTTAATCTAGCGCCCTCTAGTGGCGCCATCTATATGTCAACTGGTGCGTTAGTATCTGCTATCGTTTATCGACTTCCAGTAAAAATTTCATGACATTTCATCTATTGGAAGTGAGGTTATTGCGTTTTAAGTGTCAGTATGTTTTTGTCATCGGTGCGAAAATGAGCTTCGAACAAAGAGCCAACATTAAATTTTGTTTTAAAATTGGTAAAACTTTTACCGAAACGTTGTGAGGACATAAATGACGATGAACATGTGGGCCAACCAAAATCCGTGATCACAGAAAATTCCATCGAATCTGTGCGTGAATTCATAAAAAATCAGCCGAAATCATCATTGAAATTCATGGAAATAGAATTGAACATCTCCAAAACATCGATTTATCGCATTTTGACCGAACATTTGGACTTACAAAAGGTGTGTGCACGGTTTGTTCCTCACAAATTGACTGACGTCCAAAAATGGCTCAGAATTCATCATTAAAGAGGCAAAAAAAGACCCGAACTTCCTTTACAAGATTGTGACTGGTGACGAAACGTGGTGTTTTCAATATGATCCCGAAACGAAACGCCAGAGTGCTGAATGGAAGGCGCCAGACGAGCCGAAACCCAAAAAATCGCGCCTGGAGAAGTCAAAAGTGAAGACAATGCTGATTTGTTTTTATGATTCCAATTGTCCACAAAGAATTTGTTCCACCCGGCCAAAACGTTAATACGGTATTCTACCTTGGAGTTTTGAAGCGTTTGGTGCGCCCTATTCGACGTGTTCGGCCCGAATATCGCGAAGATGGAAGTTGGCGTTTGTTGCACGATAATGCGCCGTCTCATCGATCGACTCTTGTGTCCGACTATTTGACCAAAAATCACATTTTAACCATCAACCACTCCCCGTATTCACCTGATATGGCACCGTGCGACTTCTACCTTTTCGGAAAAGCGTTATGCAGACGTAGAGGCCATTCAAAAGGCTTGCACCGGCATACTGGCGGCCATACCGGGCAACGAGCTAAAACACTCGTTCGACATGCTTTTGGACCGTGCAAAACGCTGTATTAAAGCAGAAGGAGACTATTTTGAATAAAATAAATTGATTTTGCCGAAAAAACTATTTGTTCTGTCTTTTTTTAAAAGTCCTGTTTACTTTGAAACTCACCTTGTATGTTGTCCCAATTACAAGAATTGAAAGCTAAATCTAAAAGGTCATAGTTGATATTGGTATTTTCGGTGCGTAGGACAAGGACAAAATAAGGTCATGTTTGAAAAAGGATGGTACCACTAGTTGTTCATATAAGGCTACTTTGTCAGTGTCAGTTACAAACAACTGGGAAAGCTTCAGTCGAGTGTGACCGACTGTGAGATACCCGGTACCCAAAGCATTGTGGGTGAAATTATATAGCACATGAACATGGAAAAAAGATAATGTTGACAAATAAAGACAAATGTGCTAGAAACATGTTGAGCAACACCCACAAAGACAAATGTTTCTAGGAACTTGTTAAGCGACACCTAAGACAGGAAAATGTTGCTAAGAACATGTTGGGCAACACGCCTTGTTGTGTCAACAGAAAAAGAAGAAGCATACACAGAAACCTCCGCTCAAGCCTATTAATTGATTCAATCTCTTAACTTTTACCCGGAAATCACGACTATAGCTTATATAACGTTTTTTTTTTTTTTTTTTGATTTTCGAAGGCGAATGTTGGCGTGGGCAAGTTTTAAAACAAACTTGATCTGCGCGCAACGGATTAGAATTGTGTCACCAAATTTGGTGGCTATAGCTCTTATAGTCTCTGACATCTGTTTAGCAACAAGGACAGACGGACATGCCCAAATCGACTAACTATATGGGGTCGGAGATTTCTCCTTCTGCCTGTTACATACATTCTCAGTTGGCACTAACTTATAATACCCTTGTACCCTATAGGTACCGGGTATAAAAAAGGTGTTGGAAATAAAGGCCTTCTCCCGTTTCCTTAATTGATTGTGTACACGATTTTAGTTTATAGTTCAAAGTTATTCTGTTTAATTTACGCTTTCTTTTTAACACAACTTGTCCGTTCTAAAGCCAAAGTAAAAGAGCGAGAGATCAAGCCACTTTCAGTGTGACCAGCCCTTCGGTGTTGAACAATCTTTTGCATATAGGAAAAATACGAAGATGGTATTTTTTTTCACAAAAGGCGAACGCAAAATTCAATATTGTGGGTGTTCTTAAGAGCTTGCCTGTGTAAGGTACTCTTATATCGTCCTTCAGAGCACCAGAACCTTTTAGCTACAGTAAACACAATTTCTTTCATCAATTAGTGGTAAATTTAGTGCTTTGCATAAAAGAACTCGAAGTTTTTTAAGAAATCACAAAAATAATTTTCAATGTCCTAAAGTGTGCTAAACTCGTGTCCAGCCAAAATAAGAGTTGCTTCCATGCAACGGGTCCTCAAACGAAAACGGGTGAAGCAAGGACGACGAAATTAACGGTACACACATATTCTCACTTATATGGTTCACATCCACCAAAAAGCTGAGTATCCTAATATTTCGGGGAGAGGAGTAAAATGTAAATGAAGGCATGGTGTGCTAAATTCGTGGCCACCACTAAGCTCAGCTGAGCAATAAGATAAGATTGAAAGAGAGCGTCGGTTCGGCCGAAGCCGAAGTCTGCACGGTGATGACAACGGCGTATTGATGACCACAGGAACTGCAGGGATTAATACAAAAAATTGGGTATTGATAGTTAATTAATAAAATAATGAAAACATTTAAATTGAAATGCGGGAAACTCTAGCATCTGCCTCTAGCTGTCTGGCAACTCTCTATGATCGGCGGCAATCAGCTGTTAAAATGTCAACTTGTAAACATTTAATTTAGATATCTTGCCTTCTTTTTTTAAAGCATTTCTTTTCGGTTTTTTTTTCGAGAAAAGATTTCTTTTTTCTTACGCACCATTTTGCGAAAAACTAAAAAAAAAAATTATGGGGTCGGAGATGCCGCTTTCACTGCGTTGCAAATATCATGGCCAAATTATAATACCCTCTGCAAGGGTATAACAAGTGGGAGAGCTACAGTCGAGTGTGACCGACTGTGAGATACCCGGTACCCAAAGCATTGTGCATGAAATTAAATAGCCCATGAACATAGAAAAATTAAAATGTTGACAAAGAAGAGACAAATGCTACTAGGATTGTTTATTGTTTAATTACTTCCATGTTTATCATCCGATATTACTATCTTATATAACGTTTTTTATAATTTTCGGCCTCGAAAGTGGGCGTGACCAATTTTTAAAACTAACTTGATCTGCGTGCAACTGATTAAAATAATGTCACCAAATTTGGTGGCTCTAGCTCTTATAGTCTCTGAGGTCTGTTTATCAACATGGACGGACACGGCTAAATCGGCTAAAATATATGCTCTATGGGGTCGGAGATGCCTTCTTCTGACTGTTAGATACTTTCTCGGTTGGTCGGGTATAAAAAGGAAATTTTCATATTTTCTTGTGAACGGACTCGATAGAAAGCTATATGAATCCTTTTTAAAAGTAATGTTATCGTTTTAGAATATTTCGTCACAATTCGCAGATGTTTGCATTTTACTAGATTAAGTCAAAGTCGATTTCTATTTTACGTATATATATATATTGATATAAATTGGTATATCAAAATTTTTACACGACTTTTTCAATAAATCCTTCTGATATTATTTAATAATCAAATATCATCGATAAAATAATTTAAGAAATATTGGACATCCATAACCTACAGTAATTTCTTTGAAGTCGAACGACTATGTCTTATGGATGTCAAAGGAACGGTCAGGTCAGATTGTCAACTGTAAGGGAACAAAAACTTCGGCTTCCCGAAGACATCATCCTTTCTTTTTTACAGAACTTCAGAAAAAAAGCAAATTCCCTAAATACTACCATAGTAAAGAAAATATTCTTTGATTTTTAATTTGCATTCGTTTAATCCATTTTTTTTTAGAATATGTCGGGCAGAGGAAATTTGCTGAGTTTATTCAACAAAAAGACTTCCGAAAATTTATCTTCGAGTGATGATCGGGAAATCGATAGCGGACTGGATATAGACCATTCCGTTTCAAGTGGAGAGTCTTTTCGAAACATGGGATGTGATCTTCTAAGTTCTTTGGATCACGTTAACATTTCAGTCGGTCGAGGACGAGCACAGCTTATACAGTCTTTAAAAAATGAAAAAGCATCACTAAAAGAAGTTACTCCTAAGGAAGAAACTTATTCTAAAGAAAGCCGTATTGGAGAATCAAAAGTATCTCAATTGGAAAGAAATATTTCAAGCAAGGAATTTTTTTACCCACACCAAATACACGGATCAAAAGGTAAGTTTTTTTTCGGCTATTATCTACATATACAATATATATACAATCATGAAAAAAATAATTGAAACAACCAAAATGTTGGCGTTTGGAGCTAAACAATACATTTTTCGTGAAACTTATACGCGTAGAAATGGTACTTCATCTTATTTGTTAATATAAATACTGTATTTTAGTAATGATTTCATAAAAATATCTGCTAAGATATCGACGCTATAGCAGATACTGTTACGTCGGTGGTGTCGTTGTGCCTCATCCTTGGAGGACATATGGCTGAGGAAGTGGCCGCCCGAATAGCAGACACTATTAGTGCAGCTGAGCTCGCCGGATTTGGGGTGGGTTCTTTGGACGCCACTATCCTCTCCAAACGTAATCAGAACAATTATTTACGTGCCTGAAAAATAGAAGAGATCGTTCGTCAGTCTGTCTTTCTTTGTTTGTTTCTGTTATAAGGAACGCGTTTAAAACGAATGCCCAAACTGACGTTATTTTTACAGACTTCAGTAAGGCTTTCGACTCTGTGAACCACCATTTACTGTTAAAAAAAACTTATTCTTTTAGGATTCCCAATAACGCTGATCAATTGAATTTCGACTTATTTATCGAAGCGAACGCAGAGGGTAGCCTTCAAGGGTTCTTTCTCAAACCTTGTCCTTGTGACTTCTGGTGTTCCCCATTGGAGCCATCTTGGACCTCTGCTGTTCGGCCTCTTCATAAATGATTTACCTCAGGTAGTTCAGCATTCACACGTAATGATGTATGCGGATGACGTAAAACTTTGTTTGCCACTCACGCAGTCTGACTCCCATACACTTTTACAGTCTGACTTGGACAACCTTCAGTCTTGGTGCGTCCAAAATTTGCTGTTCCTAAACAACTCTAAGTGTAGCTTCATGTCCTTTTATAGGAGAAATCTTTTCCTGACTAATTACTCTATAGGGTCGTGCGAGCTTGAGCGCATTTATACGGTGACAGATCTTGGAGTCTTATTTAACCATAGTCTAAACTTCACCGATCACATTGGCATCATTGTCGGGAAAGCAAAAGTAGTTTTTGCTTTTGTCAAGCGATGGTCGAAGGAGTTTGAGGATCCCTACAAGACTAAACTTCTTTATATTTCGCTGGTTCGCCCGATTCTGGAATATTGCTCTTGCGTATGGTCGCCTCAATACGCAAAATATCAGGACCTTATCGAATCGGTACAGAAACAGCTGACAGACTGCGCCTACTGAACCTGCCCTCGCTTAAGGATCGCCGGACCTGCCATGGAGTGATGTTCCTGCACAAGTTGATCACTGGACACATCAACTCGTCTCACCTTCTTGGCCAAATTCGATTCGCTATACCTATAAGGCCGTCTCGAAATTTTCGGCCTATTGCCTTGAAATTTTGTAAATCGAACTTTGAGATTCATGATCCTTTTCGCGTTTTATGTTCGTCGTACAATGATCTGTACTTTTTGTTATATGTTGAAATGTCCCTTGAGTTTAATGTAAATAATATTATTACCCATTTATCCTTGCTCCGCCCACTTGATGTGAGTCGGAGCATATCATTAAAAATTACTCCAAATTGTTTGGAGGTATTGTGATACTAGCAGAAATTTTCTATTGAAATAAATAAATAAATTATATTTTTCTGTCCACACTGCCCGCAAGCGCCATGAAATTTTGGCCGTTTTCCCTCCCCATTCTCAAACTTCGTGCGCCTTTGGATCGTTGCGGACCATGCAATACGATCCCCTTATGTTCAGGTCGTTCGTCAAAAGTTAAAAAAGTTCGCTAAATCGACAGATTTAAATTAATTTTTCTAAAAAAGTAGTTAAGTAAGGAACCAAGTTTAAACCTGAATTAAAAAGAAAATTAAACATTTTTTTTGTACTTTTTTTATTTAGATTAAAAAAAAGTATTTTTCCTTATTTTCAATTTTTGTGGAAAATAAAAAAAATGATATATTTAGATAATTTAGGACAAAAGACGTTATTTATCAGATACTTTAATGATATAAGTCCCTAATTTTTTTTTTTTTTTTTTTTTTTATATCAGTGTTTTAGGAAACAATAAAAAATAAATTTAAAAAAATAATAAAACATATGGTTCAGACTATTACAAACAATAAGTTTAGCAAAATCAATAGTCGTTCGTTTTAATTTTTAAGACAAAAAAAAAAAAAATTATGTTTAAAATCATGTTAAAAATTGTATCATCCTCATCACTAAAACCGTAATAACCTTATTTTCTTTCTTTATAATATATGAAAAAAGTGTTCAAATTGGCCCTTATGGGTCATATAATAGGAAGCTTATTAAAAAAATAGATCAGTAGGTGTTCGAGGTGTGTTCAAAAATAATCGCGAATTTTGAATTTTCGCTGGTTACGTATATTCGTATTTAGATTTTTTTGTGGCGTTATGTTGGTACTCATGTCTCTCACTTATGCCGACAAGCTCGACAAAAATTGGCTTTTGCTCCACGATAACGCCCCTGCTCACACATCGTTGCTTGTGCGCGACTTTTTGGCCAACAACAACACACTAATGATGCCGCAGCCACCGTATTCCCCAGATCCGGGCCCCTGTGACTTTTTCTTGTTCTCTAAACTGAAGAGGCCCATGAAAGGACAATGTTACGCTACGCCTGACGAGATAGAGACGGCATCGAAGGAGGAGCTGAACGAGATACAAAAAAAAATATTTTTTGAAGTGCTTCGAAGATTGGAAAACCGTTGGCACAAGTGTATAATATCTCATGGGGATTACTTTGAAGGGGACAAAATAGATGTTTATGAACAAATAAATAATTTCTGAAAAAACAATATTCGCGATGCTTTTTGAACTCACCTCGTATTTTGCAAAAACCAGATGGTTCAAGTGGCAGATATGAATATTTTGCAGTGACCTTAATTAGTACATACCTACATTTTGTGCTACGATTTACGGTACAACTTAAAGCTAATCCCCCAATGCATCCTGTCACGACCTAGAGCTTGTTTCAACAGCCGTCAACAGATTCTTACCCTTTCAACTTGACCGTTGGCTCGAATTGCACCCGTACTTATTACGTACTTATAGGTATACCTTTTGATAATAAACAAACCAGACGGCACAGCTACAATGTCAGTCGAAGAATCCTGATCAGCCTGACCTCCTTCCTCCTGATGTTCACATCCGGTATATATCAGAGTCACACTTGTCGGATGCGCAACATGCATACCGAAAAGTACGTTCAACCAAGACTGAATAACACGAAGTGGTGAGTCACGCAGAGAAATCGTTAGTATACAAGCAGTACACGATGGCCACCTTCTTGGATATTGAAGGTGCGTTCAACAACGTGAACGACGATTCCATCCTGGGCTCCCTCAACTCGATTGGTATTGAGAGAGGCATCAGAGAGTCGATTGGTGCTATGCTCATGAGCAGGACGATCATAGCCTAACTGAGTGGCACTCATCTCACTCGGGTAGTTAAGAGAGGAACACCTCAGGGCGGGGTTTTATCGCCCCTGCTCTGGCTGATAAACATGAACAGCATATTAAACGAACTCAATATGGGAGGAGTAAAAGTAGTAGCATATGCAGATGATGTAGATACTAGTATATCAGGACCTTATCTCGACGTTATTAGCGAAATAATGACGGTCGCACTGGATCGATTAAATAAGCGGACAAAGACCTGTGGATTAGGTATTAACCCCAGTAAAACGGAACTCATGGTGTTTACGAAGAGGACGAAGCTGTAGGAGAGCGAGGTATCTAGGCGTGATACTAGACCCGAAGCTCTCATGGAAGCTAAATGTAGCTGAGAGAACTAGAAAAGCAAACATCGTTTTCTACTCGTGCAGGAAAATGTTTGGAACAATAATTTGGCTCTACAAAGCGGTGGTACGGCCAATACTAACTTACGGAGCCCTAGTATGGTGGCCAGGACTGACTAGGGAGTACAATATTACAAAGCTAACAAGGATACAAAGATCAGCATGCGCAGGAGCCACGGGGGCGATGCGTTCGTGCCCGGCAGCTGTTCTAAATGTCAACCTAGATCCAATGCTGATTGATCTGCTCATCAAGGACATTGCCGCGCAGAGTGCGGCAAGACTGATGGCAAGCAATTGCTGGAAGGAACATCGCACAGGGCACGGCAAGATACTTGATGGCATTTTACAACGAGCAGAAGAAAACATTGACAGACGATAAGGTAACCGAACAGGATGCGATATCACTCTACACCGACGGCTCTAAGATGAGCTGCGTGGTGGGGGCTGGAATCTATGCTTAAAGCTGGGGGATTGAAGCGGCCTTCCCTCTCCCAGACTCAGCAACAGATTTCAGGCTGAGGTGCTGGCTATATTGGAGGCAGACAGCCTCTTAATACAGCAGGATCTCAGGGATTCCAAGGTTCGGATCTACTCGGACAGCCAAGCGGCTATAAAATCTCTTACAGCCGTGAAAACAAACTCGCGGTTAATGGCAAGTGCGCCCAAAATAATCTTGCCGATGACAATAACGTACAAATTACCTGGGTGCCGGGACATAGCGACATCCCAGGTAATGAACAAGCAGACGAGCTAGCCCGGGCAGGCTCGGCTGGCAGTGCAGAAACTAGAAGAATACCAATCTCGCTCAACTCAGTCCATGACCATTTCAGAATGACAGCCAACAAGGAATGGTCAAGAAAGAGTGAGTACAAAAGATCGAAATAATATTGGGCGGTTTTCAAATGTAATCGGACTGAGGAACTGATATCCAACAGCAAACGGGATAACAGCAGGATTACAGCGGTGTCCACCACCAGTCATTGGGAGATTGGAACGCATGCAATGAAGATGGGACTGCACTACAATGCAAGCTGCAGAAGCTGCAAAGACACAACAGAACAGGAGACACCAGAGCATCTGCTCCGCAAGTGCTTAGCACTAAATAGGATCAGAGCACGTCCCTTCGGTGCCTACCAGCTAGAATCGCTGAAAGACGTAGGAAAGCTGAAGATTACAGCAATCCTAGGATTCCTCGACGATTCAGGGTGGTACTGAAGACGACGCAGCTACCTTTTGATTAGAACAGAACCCCATAAACTTTGCTTTCGTGAAGCTTCGCCCCTGATCAGCAATTGCATGTGTTGGCACGCCATAGATGGCGATCGAAGATTTCAAAATGTGTTATACAAATAAATTCGGGAGAATTTGATTGAATTACACTTGGTATAAACTTCTGTGCAGATAATGACGAAAATGCTTTACAGCATTCACAACAACCAGCGTTTCCATCTCATATGATGTGATTGATTCCTTGATTCACAAGAGCAGTTGTTCTACTGTAATATTACACCACATGAAGCTTATTGCTAATTCGGTGCAAAAGAATAGTCCCATACCCATAGAGCTGACATCGGTATGTAATTCTATTGGTAATCTATTGGTAATTGAGGATCAAAAATGATCAAGACAGGCTTGTTTGTAAGTACATTGTTAATATTCTCGCGAATTTCTTCATGCTCTGATCTCTAATTAAAACTAGTCTTATCAGATGTGAGAAAATACTAAGGCTTCATCAATTGTAAGAACACAGGAACAAACTGACGAAAATATGACGGCAGTCCAATAAACTGCTGTAAGGTCGTTTCTGATTTCGGTGGAGGTAACGCCACCCCTGCTTTTACCTTATAGCCAAGATACCGATCTGTAGTTTTCAAGAAAAAGCATTTCGAAAGATTAAACGAAAAGCCTTCCTTCATTAAAACTTCTAAAACACGTTGCAACCGATCGTACACCTTTTCCTTTGTTTCAGATACAATAAATATATCGTCTATATATACGATTACAAATGAATGGGCAAGACTGCCAAGTGCCTTCATGACTGCTCTTTGAAGGTGCGTTCTTCAATCCGAAATACATAGATACTACTGTGGGCAAAAAGTAAGGTGAATTGGTTTGTAAAGTGAAAATTCTTTATTTATTCTCCTGAATCAATTTCATCCTCTTCAAAGTAATCCCCTCCCGATAAAATACACTTTTGCCAACGTTTCTTCAAATCCTCGAAACAGGCCAAATAGTCCCTTTCCGGTATAGCCATGAGCGCCCTCGTCGATTCCGCTTTTATCTCTTCAATCGACTCGAAACGCGTGCCCCGGAGTGTTCTCTTGAGTTTTTGGAATAGCCAGAAGTCACACGGAGCCAAATCAGGAGAAATACGGTGGTTGCGGAACGACATGCGTCGAATTCTTGGCGAAATGGTCACGAAGAACGAGTGCAGTGTGCGACGGTGCATTATTGTGAAGCAAAAACCAAGAGTTGTTGGCCCATAATTCTGGTCTTTTTCGACGAAATGCTTCACGCAAACGACGCATAACGCTCAAATAATATTCCTTATTAACAGTTTGGCCAGGTGGAAGGAATTCATAGTGCACCACACCACGA
Source organism: Drosophila rufa (assembly GCA_018153105.1). Lineage (NCBI taxonomy): Eukaryota > Metazoa > Arthropoda > Insecta > Diptera > Drosophilidae > Drosophila > Drosophila rufa. Next base: position 3,635,605 of record JAECXS010000173.1, on the reverse strand, counting down.
AAATCGAAAAAACTGTCATCATAACCTTGACTTGGTCGTCCGGAGCGCTCCAAGTCATCAACACGTTCCCGACCCTCTTTGAATTCTTTGTACCACTTATAAACATTTTTCTGGGACATGGTAGAATTACCAAAGGCCTTCCACAACATCCTCAACGTTTCCGCAGCCGAAATTTCATTCCGCAAACAAAATTTGATGGCACTTCTCTGCTCAATTAAATCAGACATTGTAAAAATCGACAAATGCACTCTTGATCGTTTGGTAAACACAAGCGTAAATATAGTACTGATACTGACATTGACATGAAATTACCGCCAGATGTCATCAACAGTTCTGCCAACTCAAAAAAAAAAAAAAAAAAAAGTCCGCCATCTTAAGCCCGCGAATTTTAAATTGAAAATTCACCTTACTTTTTGCCCACAGTAGTAAAAACTCGTACTGCCCATCAGCCGTAGCCTGTCGGCTACAGCATTTTTATTTAATTCTCGATAATAAATACAAAGTCTTGCCGGCCTGGTTTTGTGGACCAATTCTATAAGGTCGCTTTTGGACAGTCTCAGTAGGGTCAATCAGGCAAATCTGAATTTCTCCAGTACCCACAGGAGAATCTGGAGTTCCTTCGGCAAGAGACTTTGAATGTTGCTTTAACTGCAATATTAATTTTTACTTTGTCGCTTAAGTGCACTTATTCTATATTATCAAAATTAACACATCGAACGGCTTACCAATTATATTTTTTTTTCTCAAAATTGGTACATGATGGAAACTTTTCAGTTTCGGATTAGTAATGTACAGGTAAATTTCTTTCAGAATCAATAGCGTTTATTTACCGAGTAGAAAAAAGTTCGATTTTTGTCGACCTGTGTTATTATATTGCTTTCGATTTGTGGTGAACTATAAGTATTGACATTACCTATGCCCTTTAAAGAGATTACATCATTTATTATTTTATCAACTAACTTATTTGAAACGCTCTATTTGATTAATGAGCACTCAGCTTCCGAATCGAATGTAATTGGAAATCTCTCACCATGTACCAGCATACAAGATTTACGGTCCCCTATAACGGACAGCTCCACCTTCTTATCATTATGACTCCGTTTCCAGTACTCGACGCTCCTTTGGGACAGTTAACAAATTACATTCAGTCTTCCAAGTTAAGGCTGCACTGAGATCTGTTCTATTTCAGCCTGAATACCTTTCCAGATCTGCAATCCGATTTTTTATATTCAAGCGCAGCAAAAACTTTTAGTTTAGCTTGTAGATCCGGTCGGCTATTTACGTTCACTGTATGTTTAATTCGTCGAAAACGCCGATCGAAATTAGACTTACGCCCAAGAATCAATGCGATTGAAATTTGCTCGTGAGTCAATTGACAAAGTTTTGTACATAGTGACGTCACGCAGCGGCTCGCATACACAGGCAAACTTTCACCAACACTTAAACGACTATATAAAAGACGCAAAATGACATGATTATAATTAGGCTCAAAATGTATTGTTATACCCTTGCAAGGTATTATAATTTTGTCCAGAAGTTTGCAAAGCAAGGAAGGAAGGAAGGATTTCCGATTCCGACCCCATAAACTGTAAAGTGTATATATTCTTGATCAGCATCACCACACGAGTCGATGTGGCCATGTCGGTATGTCCGTCTGTCCATTTTTACGCAAAGCTATCCTAAGATAACCAATTTCGAGATATAGCTTTTTTGTACAGTTCGGACAACTACACCCAGAAAAATTGAGAACGATTTTTTCCAAGAACATTTCTTCTCATTTTATCTGGAAGAAGTATTCTTGAAATCGGGAGGAATTTGTTCTCAATTTTGTTATTTCGAGAAGAAACAATCTTGAAGTCGAGAAGAAGTGACTCTTAATCTTGTGCTTTTAGAAGATGGAGCTGAGGGGAAAAAGAGAGAAAGACAAAAATTGTACTCAGGAAAGTTATTTTTAAATTTGGCTACTGCCACATGTATCGGAGTATTGTATTCATGTTTTCGACGGCGTTCTTTGAATTGCTAGACTGGAGCGTTTGGTAAAGTCTGTGGCTGGCTCGCTTACAGTCTAGGGTTCGATTCCGAGTCGAGGCGAAACAATTGAGTTGTAAAAATGAGTGAGTATTTATTTCTAATATAATTTATATAGTAAAATAAAAATAAATATTTACAATTCAACTTCACAAATTACATTTATCTACATACGAGATAACATCTACATCTCGTACAATTAAAATTTACAACAGGGGTCGGCACCCAAACACACACAGTTTTTTAGTGCGTTTGTAGAAGAAGCTAACAGACCCGAATAATACTAACAGATCCGAACGATTAGCTCTCTGCTGCTGCGAGAACCGATCAATTGTGTATAGCAGTGTTGTCCACGCGCCCGACTCTCGAGTCTGGGAGATATTCTGCCGGTTCTCTGCCGCGACACAGACAGTGTAAACTATCGTCTGGCGTCGGCAAGCGTCTTCGGTTTAAGTCGTGCGCGGTGTTTTGTTCGCTTCGCGGAATTTCGACAACGAAGCGCAAGCAAAAATGAAATCAGTAGCTGTTCAGCCGCCAACGAAGCAAGATCTCGCTGAGCATTTTATTATATGGACTGACAAAAAGGTTTTTGGAAGAGTGGGAATATGAATTTTTCTTTTTTAAAAATATTTATTGGGATGCGGAATGTTATTAATTTAATAATTAATTTTAATTTTTTATTTTATTATTTTTTATTTTATTATGTTTTATTTTATGTTATTTATTTCAGTAACTACTCATTTTAGCTTCAAAATATAAATCAAGAGGCATATCATTATGTTAAGTTTGAAGTTTCCATTTATTTCTGTTATTTAATTATTTGTTATTTAGTAATTTCTTAAGTCAACTTCGTTTTTCTCTTACGCAGACAAATGCAAGTAACATGCCATTGTATTTGTGTGGACCTCACTGGTGTATACCCAGTCGGACCTTGTAGAACGGGTTGTTCAACAGAACGCATCTGCAACGGTTCTATATGCCGCCAATTTTAGCTCAAAAATGGTCAGAACTATGATATAATGCATATTAGATGTGTGCAATAACAAGTGTTCTTTGGTTGGTATATTAGAAGCGAAGAAATGAGTTATAAAATAAATATTATGTGCAACTGTCGCTTCTCTAAGAACGCATAAATATACGTTATTTTGGAAGTAAACTACCCGAGCGCTTCCCGAAAGGTCGGCTTTTTTTTGTATAGCTTCGGGTCCGTGCAAACGTCGCTTCTCTTAAAACGCATAAATATGCGTTCTATCCGAAACCAGCATTTATTGTTGTTTTTATTCTCTGTCTCTTTCATATAAGTGTAATCGTCGGTTCTCTTAGAACGCATAAATATGTATTCTATCGGAAACCAACGTTTGTTGTTGTTTGCTGTTCTATTTTTCTTTCATATCACTGCGATCGTCGCTTCTCTTAAAACGTAAAAAGATGCATTATTTCGGAAACCACCATTTGAAACGAAAATATGAGAATAAAAAAGGAAAGAAACGCACAAAAAAATTAGAAGAAAAGAGAATGAAAAAATACGCGCTTTCTTTGTTACTTGCTTCAGTTGTATTAAGAAATTTGCTTGACGCAGTTGTGAAATTCATTATAATAAGTATGCAAGGTAAGCAAAACATATCTATTATTACATAAGTTAATTCATTTCAGTTTCAGATATATTAACAAAATAAGGTAAGCAATTGCCCTAATAAAATAAATAATATATAACTTTTATTTCAGATCTGGTATGTATACGTAAATATCTAAAATATAATATTTATTATTTCAGATTTGATTTATTTATAGGTCATAATATGATAACATTTTTATTTCAGATAATATTTGCGATTTACGGTGAGTGTTTATATTACTTTCCCATTTATTATTTTTATAAAGTTATTTAATTATTGCATTAAAAAACATTATTATTATTTTCAATATAAGTGCAGGATTTCTTCACTAATCACATACAAGATTTTACTGTACGAATAAATTAACCTATATATATTGTGTGTACACTTCAAATTGAATAAAATAAATATTATTAAATATATTTTTATTGCTGTTTTAATGGTTATTAATGCATTCTCACCGAACGGTTCTTTATGTATGCTACAGATGTGTTCTTAATTGCTTCCTTCAGCCATTGTAATTTTTTCTTATCAAGTTTTAATAATTCACATAAAAAAAATATTATTACCAAAAAAAATTTTCCTAATATTTAAAATTAGTACATTTAATCATGTAAAAATTATATTACGCTATAATGGTACTATTTTACAATATTTTCGCTGAAAATGAGGTAGCAATTAGTAGTTTTAACCAATTTTTAATATACAAAATACAATTTTTTAAAAATAATACAAAAATAAAAACATTTTTTATGTTCATAATTAAATAAATTTCTAATAAATATTTTAAGGTTTGAAGTAAGTATTTACTTACAGCTTTTGCCTGACTGTTAACTTTTTTGTGTAACTTAACGTATTAAGAAAACAACATTTTTAGCTACAATTAAATTTAAATTAGGTTTTTTACTCACAGGAGCTAGTTTGGTAAGGGACCTTTAGTTTCTTAAACCTATCATATACCAATAACTCATAAACAAAAAAAGTTGCCAGATTCGAATTCTGCTACCAAAATTGACAAAGAAAACGATTTAAGTTTGGAAAATTATCTCTGTAAATGGTAAATACAAGATTAAAAGGTTTTGGGAAAATTCGTCTTTTTTGAGGTTAGGAAACTGTTATTCGATTTTCTCAAAAAAGGCACAAAAGGGCACTTCTATTTTTACATATATGAAAGTTTATATCAAATAGTATTTTTCACTAAAATATAAAGACGGCGAAACCCGGCACTTCCGAGAATTCTCTATAGTTCTGTAGAAATAAAGCTTAATTTAATGTTTAACAAAAATATTTTTTAAAAATATATATTAATATTTAAACATTATATTATAATTCAAAATTAGTTTTTACGTCAAATATTTCGATGGCATACCAACATTTTTATTTACTTAACACATTTAAATGAAGAAAATGTGTAGTTTTTATTTTCATATACAATTTGAAAAAAGAAAAATTATTTTTGTGAGAGGATTGTGGTGGTCATGTAAAATATAAATCAAAATGCTTTACAGAAAATAAAGGGCATTTTGTGCACTATAAGTTGATAAGTTTTGTTAACTTTAAGCGCCAAAACTGTTCAGCGGCACCTGAACTTATACATTCGAAGTTGTTTTTACATAGCTCCGAAGTTTGCTACGTCAGCCTTACAGAATCCCAAATAAACACGAAGCGCTTACAATGTACATGTACTTATATAAATGTATGTCTATAAACGGGGCTTAACAAATAAATATAATAATTAAGTCGGCGTTCTGTGACGACTCTAGGAATATATCTGTGATTTTGGGGATTTATTTATTTAAATGTGGATCGAAGTGGACTTTAATTTTTTATATAGTAGTTGATTGTCTCGGAAACATATATAATGTTTGTTGTATATTTGGATCATGATAATTAATTGTACTAATGATAATTAATTGTATTATGATTTGGATGTATATACGGACTGTACGGAAATATGAATGTAAGTCGACGTGTAAATATTTATGTATGCTTGAACAACAGCAAGAACACAGTGTACGAGAAAAAATGTATAGACCGTTTTATGCGGGCATAAATGTTCATTTTAAATAATGTCTCGTTTGCGAAATCATTTTCCCCCAAAAATGTTATTCTTAAACGTATGATTGATTCCATTTTTATACCCTTGCAGAGGATTTTAAAATTTTGTCATGATATTTGCAACGCAATGAGGGAGTCCTCTCCGACCCCATAAATTATATACATACATATATTCTTGACCAGCATCACCTGACGAGTAGATCAATTTTTCTTTTTATACCCGGTACCCATACGGTACAAGGGTATTATAATTGGCGGGTTCTGCTGAAGACCCGAGTCAATCCTCTTGCCAAATGATTTGGGTGTACAGGACTTTTTTTTTTTTTTTTTGTACTGCAAGAATGCCGAGATCCCTGTGGATGTTTTGGTTGCGAATATACCATGGTGCCTTAGTGATAGCTAACAGGATTTTCGATTGTGCCCGCTGTATTATGTCTATGTTGCTGCTGCTCACGTTCCCCCACAACTGGGTGCAGATAGGCTTAAGAGTGGAGTTCTGGAGCAGGACCTTTCAGTCAAGACTTCGTTGACTTGGGGAATCTTCGTACTGTTCAAGGATAGTGGAGGGCATGTTAGCCTGTGTGTGTTATGTTCTTACATTTTTGTTCGATTATTTTAATACGCCGCTACTTCTCAACTACCGAGAGGTGGTTGGCTATTTGAGTTCTTACTCGGTTTGGGCACTTTGAGCTACTTAGGATCGCAGTGTCGTCAGCGAACGTGGAAGTTGTTAGCCGCTCGTTCGTAGGAATATCCGCTTTATAAAAAACGAACAGAGCAACTCCTGCTATAATGTAGTCGTTAGATGTTGTTGCCGTGCACCTTACTGCGAAGACTCTGTTGTAGACATACGACTCAAGCTTATGAGTGTATGAAGGCAAGTGTGTTTTTGATTTTATGCAAGAGGCCATTAAGCCAGACTCAATCGAAAGCTTGAGATACATTTCGAAATATTGCGCTGCAGTTTTCCCGACGCTCGAAGGCTGTGCGTATCTCTGATGTTATTCGGCTGACTTGGTTGATTGTGCCATGGTTTTGACGGAAGCCAAATTGATCAGCCGGGATAACATTGTGTGTTTCCAGGTATGGTATTATATGTGTTAGAAGTCATTTCTAGAACAGTTTGGACAGACACGATAATAAACTTATAGGTCTGTAGGATGACGGGATTGTGTGGTCTTTTCCGGGTTTCGGTATCATTATGATGATAGATTTTTTCCATTTCCTTGGGTAGTAACCGAGGCATATAATTCCATTGAAGATTTTACAAATGACCTCAATAGCAGAGTTTGTAAGTTCAATCACCGCCCGGAGCCTTTCAATTTCTTTGCGATCTCATTCGGCTGAAAAAATGTTGCTAAATACATAGTATTAGTTTCAGTTTGTGGTAGGACAAATGGACTAGTGGCCTGGTTGGGCTGGAAGACGCTTCGGAGATGTGAAGCAAATGTTTCGGCTCTATCTTCGTCGCTGCGGGCCCAGCAACCTGAAGAGTTTCTAATCGGGGTAATGGTTTCGATTGGAGAGCTTAGGTTTGGATGGGCCCTCCACAAAGGATGCTTTGTACTGGTTGGCGTAAGTTTTTGGATGTACCGTAGTTGTGCCTTTTCAGCGTCTTGTTTCAGAGCTCGGTTTAGTAAGCGAGTGACTTGCTTAAGACGTTGTTTTGAAGATGGCAATCTGTTGGTTTGCCAAGCACGTCGCAGACGCCTCTTTTCCAGGACAAGCTGTTCAATTTGTTGATTAGTTTTGAATTTGTTGGGTTGTACGTCCTTCCCCATCCTTGTGGTGTTGAAATAGTGGCTGCTGCAGTGAGTACGTCCTCAAGAGCATCAGTAGACCCGTCGATATCCGCTTCGATGTTGAGCTGCGGGGTTAGTTCAATGTGGGAATTTACATATTTCTTATATTTAAGCCAGTTAGTTCTGTGCGACGTCAGCCTTTGGGGTTGATCTGTAGTTTCTGGGCTTTGAAGAAGAGTTATTAGTACTGGCGAATGGTCTGATGAAAGATCCGAAAGCGCTTTGGCACATATAATGTTGCGTGAAATATTTTTTGTCACCGCACAGTCTATTAAGTCTGGTATCTTTATGGGGTCTGCTGGCCAATATGTGGGGCTATCAGGGGAAACATAGTCCAATTTGTTGCTCAAGTTTATGATTGCATTATATAATTGCCTTTCTTTGGGAGTCACGAGACGCGATGCCCAGTGCGTATGCTTGGCATTACAGTCTCCTGCAGCTATGAAGCGATATCCAAGTGAGTTATATAAATCCATGAATTGTCCTTCCGAGATTGTAAAGCGAGGCAGCCAGTAGACAGCGGCTATGGAAAGGTTGCCGTTACCTGACTGCACTTTAATAGACGTAGCCTGCAAGTAATTAGTTGAATACTGTGACGGTCTGCTGGGGCTGAGATAGTTCAGCGTGGGCCAGGACTCGTCCCAAGAATTTATTTGGGTCAGGTGTGGTTGCTGAAAGAGATTCCGACCCGGTCCCAGATGAGAACACTAGGGAATTATGCCGTAAATATATATCTTAGGTTTGTTTATTAACGTAATAGGTACAGAGATGGAAAGAATCACGCCGAAACAGTGAGCCGGGATGCCGGGATGCCGAGTGTGGGGTCGTCGTCCGGGTTCCGTCGAGGCCTTTGCCGGAGTACGGGCGCTGTCGGGGCTTCGATGCCGGGGTTGGACCTGACCCGGTGGTTGGGCGATTCCTGTGGGCGAGATAGAGAGAGTTGGACCCGTAAGTTTACCCTGAATGGTGCCCCGAAAGTATGCTTTAGAGAGCTAGTGCTGACGGCGGCTCGCCTGTCTTAGTGGCGAAGGCGTTTGGAGGCTCTGAAGTCTCCCAGTTGCGAGAGGTTTTGGAGATTCTGAAATCTACCAGGTGCGAGAGGTTTGTGGAGATCCTAAAATCTTCCAAGTGTGAGAAGTTTGTGGAGATCCTCAAATCTACCAAGTAATGAGAAGTTTGTGGAGATTCTGAAATCTGCCAGTTGCGAGAAGTTTGTGGAGATCCTCAAATCTACCAAGTAATGAGAAGTTTGTGGCGATTCTGAAATCTGCCAGTTGCGAGAAGTTTGTGGAGATCCTCAAATCGACCAAGTAATGAGAAGTTTGTGGCGATTCTGAAATCTGCCAGTTGCGAGAAGTTTGTGGAGATCCTCAAATCTACCAAGTAATGAGAAGTTTGTGGAGATTCTGAAATCTGCCAGTTGAGAGAAGTGCGGATCGGCGGGCCGAACCGGGATAGCGGAGACTCTTTAATTCGGTTAGACTTTGTTGCATGGTAAACATCATAGCTTCCATTGTGCTTTGTGACTGTCCTGGGGCTTTCTAAACGTTGTCTAGATTAGACTGGAGGGGGTTTTCCGTGCCTGCTCGGAGGGCATCGGCGTAGGAGAAGCCCTTCTGGGTATTCAGCGGACCAAACGAGGATCTTGCGGCCTTGGCAAAGAATACTTCCGGCGTCGTTTGTGAGCTAGTGTACACGTTTCGTGTATTCTGATGGCGCGTTGCTGTCACTCTTCTCATGCGACTCTTCAACTCCTTGTAGACCACACAGCCCCTGTAGTTTGCGGTATGGTTTCCTCCGCAGTTCCCACATTTCTTCTTGTGGGGGTCTTCCTTGTTAGCAGGGCAGTTAGCGGAATCGTGAAAGTCTCCGCAAACTACACAGACAGACAAAGTGTGCAGTATGTCCTGGTGTGTCCATACTCCTGGCAGTTTGTGCATTGCACTGGGCCGTTTCTTTTATGTGGCTCTTCCACCGTAATTCTTCGGTGCAAGAGGAATTGCAAGTTGTAAGTGGGGTGGACTTCGTTTTTCTTCAAGGCTCTGCTGTCTGGCTCCAGCTCGACCTTAAAGAGTGGTTGCGGTTGTCTGTTTTTGTTTATGATGTTGCTGACGTTCTTTGCAGAAAACCCTTTTCTTTAAGGGCATATATAATTTCGTTTTGAGTTACTTCGGGCTCGATTCCTTTTAGTATCACTTGCAGGCCCTTGCTGCTTTTTAATTGGTACGTGTAATAATTTTTTTTGGATTCGTCCACGTATTTGGACACAGCTCGGAAGTGTTCTTCAGATTTCGTTTGAACTTTGGTTTCGTGAATATTTCCTTTAGTAAGCGGAACTACATAAAAATTTCTTTTGACCCATTTCCGGTAGATCATCCGCTAAAAGGGCAAATCTGTTGCTGTTTGATCTCCTGCGTTGATCAATGTCTCCTTGGACACGGTTTATCTTTGGCTTGTTACCGACCACGCTGTTCTGCGGGCTAAGCTTACGCTTGATTTGGATGTAGCGATCCATGCTGGTCTGTATGGCCGGGGCCGCCTGTTGAATATTGCCGATTTTGACTTTGGAGCTTGCAGTTTTTGTTGTTATTGTACTTGGCGCTGCAGTCGATGACATCGCAGTCGTTTCCGCGATATTGGTCGTTGCTGTAGTTGTGGCTGTTGCTTTTCCCGCCGTTACTGTAGTTGTTGCTGTTGCTTTTGCTGTAGTTGCAGAAATTTTGTCACAGCTTGTTGTTGGTGTTTTACACTGAGAACTCCATGATGTAGGTGTGGGAGTGGGTAGAGCGGGTGAGCAAGACCTATCGACCGCCATACGGTTGCTCTTTGTCGCCGTTTCGTTGCTGTCGCGCGTTGAGAAATACGAGAAATAACCGTTACTTGGGCTCACGGAGCTTCTACGCTCTTTCTTTTGTTCGTCGCTCATTGAGCTATTTCGCGTGGCACTTATTTTTTATAAAATAATTATGCACTTGTTTTAATCATATCACTAGTTTTATGAGTCGAAAACTATTTATTTTTCTTATTTAGCTTCTTTTCGCTTATCTTGGAATACTCCAGTATTATATACTTTATTTTTGTCTTAAAAATCATCCACTTCCTATAATTTTTCCCGGAGCTCACGCGAAACACGTCCGCTCTCTACGGCTTGCGATAAACTAATGTATTTTAATGAAAACTTTAATTAAACAAAGAATATTAGCATTGGAACTCGTTTAAAAAAAGTTCACTTGCACAGGAGACAGGGAGACAATTCCTTTCGCCTGTCTGGAATGAAGCTCCGTTCGCCTGTCTGTGGGCGAACCTCTTTGTTTTTCGTCGACAGGGGGGAGGGGGTTCGGACAGAGCCTTCCTGTGGGAGAAGAGCAGTCCAATGTACTGTGCTTTCCAGGGAAGAGGTCAAGTGGGCGCAGAAAAAACTGATCACTCCGGTGGAGGGCAGTTGAATCCATTCATTTTGAATTACACAATTTGTATTTGTCATAAATATTTTGCTGCTAAACAAAAACTTTAAAGCACACGAAAACTAAAAATAACTTAACAAAAGCAAAAAACTCACACAAACAGCTTATCAGCCTGTATACCTTTACTAGAGAACCGTCCCGGCCTTGCACGGATGCAATATAAACTAATTCTCATCGTCGCTGAATCAAAATATCACTGGCCATTTTTTATTTTTTTTTTGAAATTTTGTCCGTATAGTAGCAGTATATAAGTGTTGAAAATAACACCTTGCTTGTTCTTAGATGTGGAAAGGCTGTCAGGCCCTTTACAACATAAAGTTATATTCTTATAAAAAGTATTTGCTGTTGTTGGGATGAATAACGTAGACTCTGCCAATAGCATCTGTTTATTTTACTCCAGGGAAACCATCGACCTTGTTTTTGCTCTTGAAAGGCTTTAGAACTCTGTTTCCATGTATGTAAGACTGTGAAGGAGAAGAGCAGAGTAACAGTAGTATACACGTACCAGAATACACACTACAGTAGAGGAGCAGCAGAACAATAGCAGAAAGACAGCAGCAGAACAACAACAGAAAAACTGCAGAAATTAGCAGTAAAGCAGCAGAGGATCAGCAAAAGCAGACAGAAGAGCAACATAGGCTTAACAGCAGAGAGGCATTGAGAGAGAGACGACAGCAGCATCAACAGCAGAAAAAACGACGCGGAATAAGAAAAGCTGAAAAAATGCAAATAAATAATACTTACGACTGGTAAAAAGCTGCCTTCTTTTTCAATGTTCAGTTATCTTAGTCTGAATCCGGGTCTGAATAGTGCGTGTTCAGCAGTCTCAGCAATATGTATATGCGATAACAAAAAGGTAGCAATTATCAGGTCAAGCGCGAATGCATATTCTGCTGACATGAAAAAGTCGAACTGGGCAACGTTCCCATTTCTGCATAGATCATAATACACAGTAACCCAAATTTCTCTTTAGACACAATTTCGTTGACATAAGAATATTCTTTATACTTTGTTTAGCTATAAATACCGTTAAGTTTCCTCAATAAAATCAGTAATTGTTTTGACCACAACGCAAGCTTTACTCATTTGGCTGCATTCAACAGAGGCTGTCGCAGAGTCTTCAGACCCTCATGTGCAGCATCTATAGTCCAACTGGTTCATATTCTAATTGCGGCGACACAAGGCAGACAGTTTATGTCCTGTATGCCAGGCACCTAAGCCCACATTAACATTTGGTGACCCCGACGGTCTAGGAAACATCCTAGATCTTTGAAGGATTTTAATCATCCTTTGGCTCAGAACTCAGATTTCTAGCCGTTCCTACTCACAGGAAACATCCGACCTTTGAAGGATTTCAATCATCCTTTGGTCACAATCTCAAAGTTGTCAATCAGGCGACACTTTGAAGGATTTTAATATCCTTTTGGTTCAGAACTCAGATTTCTAGCCGTTGATCACATTCAGTGATCCCTACAAACAATCCTGGACACACTTCTCAGAGTTGTCAACTAGGCGACACTTTGAAAATATCTTCCAAGTCATTGTTCAACTTCTTCGACCATCGACGGTTGCGAACAGGAGCGTATCCAGCTTTGTAGCGAATAAAAAACTCTCAACGGGTCAGAAGTGAAGTAACAATATAATGGCTAATACAATGGAAGAGCAAGCAGTGATCTCGAAGTATATCCGCCATTACAAAAAGGATTCTGCGGAGAGAAAACAAAAACCCACGTATTATCAAACCAAATTGGCCGCTATCGATGCGATTTTGCGACGAACCATCTGAATATTCCAGAAAATTATAGAACAGCTGAGTATACCAAGTTCTACGATGACTGTCGTGACACATACGAAAAATACAGAACGAACATGCTCGACAATATGGACAATCAACAAGCCACGCTGATGCAAATCCAGAAGCGGGAGGTATACATCAACCCATGATAGCATCTGACAAACTCAGATCGGCATGTCGCCGACAAAGGGCGATAGCCGAGACTATCAAACGCGCTCTGAAAGAGTTTTCAGAGACAGGAAAGACCATCACAAGTGATTTGATAAAATCACTATGGTCTAAGACGCAAGAAATCCACTTTTCCGTTCACGAAGAATACGATAACCCAATTAAGGGAGGATATGATATGCAGTCCTTCCTAAGACTGGAAAAGGAAATTCAAACAACGAAGATGTGCACTTGCCCAGAGTCAGCATCCCAAAATTCGATGGAGATCTGGTGGCATGGTCCATGATACTGACATGCCCACCGTACGGAAAATGTGGTATCTCAAAACCACCAACCGGAGAGGCAGAAAGGTTGATAAGGCATATCGATCTTAAAAAAGAAAATTACATGAACGCATGGGGCTTACAACAATCCCCGACATGTTGCAGACACGATTCTCAATCGTCTCCTGCAACAACGCACAAGTAGTGACGATCCGAAGTCATTAAAAGAACTATACATTACAACAATCGAGTCCCTGGCATCCATAAAGGGACTTGGCATCAATGTATCTAGCTGGGATACAATATTGCAAACATTAGATTTTGCAACTAGAGCCCTATACGAACCGTCGTTAGATGGGTCTCGAGAGCTACAATGTCTGGACACAATGGTCAGCTTCCTGGATCAACGAATTCGTGTGCTGGAGACAGGAAAAAGAAGCCAACAGGCAAAAAGGGAGCAAAAAGGACATACATGTACCTCTGCCAGCGCTGGAAAGGTATCAAACTGTCCGTTTTGCAAAAGGTATCATATGCTTTACAGATGCGATGACTTCCGCAACAAAACAGTATCCGAACGACTCAATTGGGTTCAAAAACAACGGCTGTGTGTCAACTGCTTCAGCAGTGACCATAAGGCAAAGGAATGCCGAGGTTGCACGTGTTTTAAATGTGACAAAAACACAATACATTGCTGCATCTTGAAACCACATCAGTTGCAGCAACCGAGCAACAATCGCTTACTGTAGGTGCAGCAAGCAACAAAAGTTACAACCTACTCGCCACCGTCAAAGTGGCATTAAAAGCAAGCAATGGTCAGGTTGCGACCTTCAGAGCTCTGCTTGATTCGGGATCACAAATAAATTTGATTTCTGAACGAATGGCTTCAATGCTATCCCTAAAACTCCACGGTACTTCACTACGTATCGAGGGAGTTGGAGGCAATCCAAAAACTAGTAGAGCCAGAGTAAATGTTTTGATGAAATCAATACATAATGACTTTACTCAACAAGTTGAAGCTTTTGTGTTACCACACATCATAGCTGGACAACCGGCCCACCAGTTGAATTCTACAAATCTGCAAGTCCCAAGCAACATTGCCCTAGCCGATCCAAACTTCGATAAGCCAGGAAAGATTGACATGCTTATCGGAGCCGAGCACTACTATTCGTTGCTACTACCGAACCAGACTCTATTAAAGCCAGGAGGCCCAATTCTTCAAAATACAAAACTTGGATGGATTGTCGCCGGAAAGGTTTCTGCGGAGCACAACTAAGCTGCAATTTGTGCGGCTGCAGCCACAGATGAAGAAATTGTTACGTTGTTGGAACTTTTCTGGACTCTACAAACTTTAGAAACTGAAGAAAAGCATCAATCACCGATAGAGGCTCACTGCGAAAAACATTTCGTAGGAAATCTCCAAGTTGCAGCAGATGGAAAATTTATTGTAAAACTCCCATTTTCTGAACAATCTTCAGCCCTGGGGGCATCACAAAAAACTGCAACAAACAGATTCAGGGTACGTTGACTTTATGGAGGAGTATGAAAGACTCGGACATATGAAACAAGTGCATCCCTCAAACATACCCGAGGATCACTATTTTATCCCCCATCACTGTGTGCTTAAACCTGAAAGCAGCACAACAAAACTACGGGTAGTATTGGATGCTTCCTGTAAAACCACAAGCATTAAATCTTTGAATGAAATATTCCATGCGGGACCTACTGTCCAGAGCGAGCTGTTTGCAATCTTGCTACGCTTCCACACTCACAAATACGTGTTCACAGCAGACATAGAGAAAATGTATCTGCAAGTGTGGATACACCCTGATGATCAGTTTCATCAATTAATCGTTTGGAGAAAGAAACCGTACAACGTCAGCCCCATTCATAGCTACAAAATGCTTGGATTATTTGGCCGAGAAGGTCAAGAAAAAACTACCACTTGGATCATCCGTACGCATGATTTCTACGTCGACGACTGC
Source organism: Drosophila rufa (assembly GCA_018153105.1). Classification (NCBI taxonomy): domain Eukaryota; kingdom Metazoa; phylum Arthropoda; class Insecta; order Diptera; family Drosophilidae; genus Drosophila; species Drosophila rufa. The sequence continues at coordinate 3,620,429 of JAECXS010000173.1, read as the reverse complement.
CTCACTGGAGCAGACAGTATTCCGAAAGCAGTTCAAATTCAACGAGGACTAAACCAAATATGATTGCCATCCGGATTTAAGCTCCGAAAATGGTGTTCGAACAAAAAACAAGTTTTAACAGAAATTACTAAGGAAGACATTGTCAACAATGTCAAGCTAGACGAAACACTGAAACACTACAGTGTGAAGACGTTGGGTCTTCTATTACAAAATAATCAAAAATAATCAGGTGTCTGTCCGGCTCCTGTTCTCCAAATCCAGAGTGGCACCAGCAGCAAACGAAACGTTACCTCGGCTGGAACTATGCGCTACGGTATTGGGCGCAGAACTGACCCACAGAGTGAAAGGGCATCTGGGTACTTCTGGACTGACTCAACTGTGGTTCTGTCCTGGAAAAACGCATCAGCGTCAACATACCACAAGTTCGTTGCAAATCGGATCGCTAAAATCCAAGCTGTGTCTGACCGATCTCAATGGCGTCATGTCTCATCAGCAAATAACCCGGCAGACGTACTATCAAGAGGAATTGCCGCCAGCAAATTAGCGGAACATAACCTCTGGCTATATGGACCGCTCTTTCTACACGGTTCTCATCAATCCCAGCGATCTGGAACGGCGGTCAAAACAAGTAAGCCTGCCTACATGTCAAGATCAGATTGGAGAAGAACTCTACAATTGCAACCATGGCAACTCCTTTCATAAGCTGCATTGTAGCATATATGAAGCGATTCTGTAACAAAAGGAACAGAACCCCTACAACCACACTATGTGTCGGTGAGTTGACTCGTGCAAGGACTATCATCTTTCGCACCATTCAGCAGATTGATTTCGCTGTTGAATTCAAACAGCTTCTTAACCACAAGACTCTAGACAAAAAGAGCGCAATCATAGCCCTATCTTCTATACTATACTTCCATATGACTCGAAGCACCAAATCCAACTTCCTTACAATGATCCGATTGTGAGGATGCTATTGCGAGAGATGAATAAAGAGAACATGCATTATGGAGCGCAATCACTACGAGCCATTGCCAGACAGCAATACTGGATTGTCAATGATAAAACAATGGCAAGAAGCATTATACACTGCTGTGTCAAATGTACGAGGACACGACCAAAATTAATGCAACAAATTTTGGGCAACCTTCCAGCGGACCGAGTAACATTTGCATTTTTAGCCGCTCTTCGACGATTTTTGAGTCGACGCGGTAAATGCCAGACCATTCACTGCGATAACGCAACAAATTTCATCGGTACCAACAATCAATTGAAGACCTTAGAAGAAGCGATCTTTTCGGATAAGGCCCAGGCCAAAATTATCAACAATTGCAACAAATCGCAGGTGGAATTCAAGTTCATACCGCCCCGAGCGTCATCATTTGGCGGCCTGTGGGAAGCTGCGGTAAAATCAGCCAAACGACACAGCCACATCGTCGTTAACATTTGAGGAGCTCAACACTGTGATCATTGAAGTTGAAGCAATCCTCAATTCACGGCCGCACTTTCTGATTGGTGAGCCATTGACAGCTCCTCCCGATGTGAAGCTAGCCTCACCCGGAAAAACATTGGTGAAGAGATGGGAACTAGTATCCAGATTAAAGCAAGCATTCTGGAAACAGTGGTCCATGGAGTACGTACAAGTACTTCAAATGCGTACCAAATTGAAAACCATGTCGCAGAATGTTGAAGAAGGTCTACTAGATATTAGAATAGATATTAGTATAGGGAAATGATCGCTACCATAAAGCCAACACTTCCCAATGGATATCAGGAGCTATGTTGGCTGAGGCGAAGGATAGGTCTATGTGTATGAAGGTCTTGTGGGTGGAGAAATGAGTGGGGGATTTGTCATTGAGGAGGATGTAGTTAGATCGGTCTATGTATTCTGCTATTGTTTTTCCTCTGCTGTTTTGTTTTGGTGAGCCCCAGTAGGGGTGCCAGCTGTTAAAGTCGCCCAGCACTAGGGTGTGGGCATTTGGCGAGTCGAGGACATTTTCTAGGTTTTTTGCATTAAATGTTTTGGATGGGGAGATGTATGCGGAGATTATTTTGAACTTAGCTTTGGAGTGAATGGTAAATCTAACAGCATCGAAGTCTGTGTGGTGTGGTTTTGAGAGATGAAATTGTGAACTAGGAGGGCAGTGCCGCCAAAGCTCTTGATGAAGTGAAGTTGATCGGGGCGGGAAGTGCAAAGAGGTTTGATAAATGGGTTTCTTGTAGGGCTATAACTTGTTAGGCTTGTGATTTTATTAACATTTGTAGTTCTGTATAATTGTTTCTGTAGCCATGTATATTTCATTGGATAATTTTAAGCATTTTATTTTGATTTAGATTAAAGTAAATTTATGGATGTAAATTAATGCTAATTATATTTTGTATTTAATGAATATGTTGTTGAGGTTTTGGATTCTATAGCGGCTTTAAGTTTTGCTCTAGTTAACATTGTGTTTTGGTTTTCGTTTTTAATGAGTCGTTTGATTTGTTTAGATGTGTTTAGAGGGAGAATTTCCGTTGATTTTTTTGTAGTGGGGTCGGCTTGGGAAGAAGTCGGATTTTCCGATCCTTATGACATGGATTCGTCTTCGTCTTGGATAAGTTTTGTTCCGAGGGGTAGGTCGAATTCGTTAGGTTTGTAGCTTACTGTTTTTCTGCTTGTTGTTGGATGTGTATGGTTTGCGTTAGTTGGGCTGGATTTTGTTGTTGAAGAATATAGAGAGCCGTCATGATGTCGTTTGTTATAGATGGACCAGGCTGACCTGGTGTCAACTTTCTCTAATGTCTTGATTGCTTGGACTTCCTTGTTGGACAAGAAATCGGGGCAATTCCTATTGCGGGCCTGGTGGTTTGTTTCGGGAAGTTTTTTGGTAGTGCAGTTAATGCATTTTGCTTCATTTTGGCATATTTCTAGTTTTGCGTAGTCTACCTTTTCTTCTACCTTTTGTGATTTCAGATTTTCGAGTATTTCGTTCTATTCGATTCCTCTTAAAGCGTTTGAGTAAATTACTCCGTTAGTGCAGTTGAGGGTTCGGTGTTCGGTAATTTGGATGGGTATACTGATGTAGGGAGTGTTTGTGAGCATGCTATTTTCAACTTGTAACTTGTTTTTTGTTTTTATTAGTAGATTACCATCCTTGATTTTTTTGCAACTGAGAACTTCTCCTTGGATTGCGTAGTCTATGGTTTTTTTGACGATGAAGGGTGAGATTTCAGTCAGGGGCTTGGAATTATCTCCTATGCTAGTTGCTATTAGGTATAATTCGTCGGGAGGGTGCTTCCTCCAGATGTCCGGCGGTTCACACATTTTGGGGTCAACGATCTATAAGATTTCTTAAAGTTGCCAAAATTGTCTGCTGCTCCGCTCGAAATGTAGATAAAAGGTTTTAATCGCTTCGTTTGTTTTGTGCTTGGATGCTGCGCTACGTTAACGTTTCGCGGAAGAACACGACCTTTATATCCAGAACATAATCGGCAGCGCTGTCGGTGACCAGATCGCTGATTTATGTGTATGCAGTGGCCGTGACCGTGAAAATATTCTCTCTCGGCGGCGATATCTCTGCTTTTTATGTATATGGAGAAGTTTTCGGCCGTGGCCGAGCTCGTCTCGTTATCTACCCTGATACAGGTGTTCATGACTACGTGTATGCAGAATACTTCACAGCTTCCCTTTCGTTCGTCTCGTAGCAGCGCAGTCGGCGTCGATATCGCCGTGATATGTATATACGTGGTTCTGCAGGCCCTGATTCCCTCTCTTTCTTCCTCTTAATATCCCCTCCCATGAATATTACTACGGCTTATCTTCTTAACTCTGACCCATATGCTTCATCGAGGGGTAGGGCGTAGAGCTGGAGAACAATCGATGGTGGGACCATCGATGGTTTTCGATAGTTTTAGAAAAACCATCTATCGATATTTAAAAAAAAATAATAATAGAAATAAATAAATAAATAAAAAAGTAAAAGCCAATCAAATTTTATTTTGAGATCAGATTGTTTATATATTGAAATTACACCAGTTTACAAAAAAAAAAAAAAAAAATGCTCCAGGTCTGTTGATGCGAAATTCTGGTAGAGTTGAACCCCCAGATCACGAAAATTTTTTTCTCAGTTTACGTTTATCATTTCATAGCTCGAGTTGTAGCCAACCAATTTACCTGTCGAATGTTTTATTTTACAGGTAATGAACTAACCTTTCGATTTTAAAACACTTTATGTATATTGGATAAGTACTTTGTGTGCTATAGCTCGATAAACTTGAAAAACTTTTTTTATAGCTAAATCCGACTGGTCATCACATCTAGCACAGTTAACAGGCCATCTAAAGGTGTTGTCCAACACTGTACATTTAATCTAGTAGACATCCGCCCAAAAATTTGAAAAAATTTCTCAATTTTCTTAACTTTGAAAATCCACGATAAATCTATTCTTCAACGGATTTCTGGAGTTATAGGCCTGTTTGATACTTTGGGCGATCATCTTTGTAAAAAAACACGTTTTGATTTTCCAACGGATTTTTTCCGAGTTTTTAGGATGCTAGCAGCACGTTAACATTTGAGTTAACGGATTGAAATTTCCACTTTTTTCAAGTTTATCGAGCTATAGCACACAAAGTACTTATCCAATATACAAAATCGAAAGGTTAGTTCATTACCTGTAAAATAAAACATTCGACAGGTAAATTGGTTGGCTACAACTCGAGCTATGAAATGATAAACGTAAACTGAGAAAAATTTTGTTGTGTAAAACTTTAAAAAATCTTTAAAAAAAAAAACGTATCCATAGAAAAAAAACTTAAAGCCATTTTCGTGATCTGGGGATTCAACTCTACCAGAATTTCGCATCAACAGGCTTGAAGCATTTTGAGTGTAAACTAGTGTTAATATTAATAAATAACAATTGGTCTACATTTTTTGACTTAAGCACGCATCTTCGGTCCGATATTATCTGTCCTGCCTTACTAAAAGTTATTTCTGAGGCACAGCACGATGCTGGGACGCATAGATATTCTTTAGCAATGGCTTTAAATGCTAGAAAATAATCATTGCTAATCTAAAAGTGATTTTTTTTTTATTAATCTGTACAAATAATGATATATATCTAATACAAACCTTCCAATGTTGTAAGGGTTCCTTGCCTTCATCCTCGTTTTGTTGCTCGAAGTACTGTCGCATTAGTGTTATTGAGTCCGCCCTGCTTGATGTGACTTTATTGAAAAGTTTACGTTGCAGGTAATTATAACAGCTTGGTTGTGGTGGTGCTGGAGCTGTGGAACTAGCCTTCGAATTCTCAGACAATATATCGTTGAGCTCCAACTCCAAAGCCTTCGCAGCTTGGTCGGCATTGGATTGTAAAAAAAACTTTTCTTTTTGAAGCGCGGATCTAGGAGCGTCAAAATTCCAGGGACCGTTCGTAATTCATAATGATTAAATCGTTCTTTGATACGAATTTGAATCAAATCAAGAGCATCCTGTGCCTCTTTCGAAGAGCACTTGACTTAATTCAATTTTTGATATAGCTCGGCAATTATAGGAAAAATAAAAGATATAGTGACAGTTTTGTATGCTGAGACTTGTTTGCTTGCATCGTTAAACGGTGACAAAATGGCGCAAAGTTCCTTTAAAATCCCTATTTCTTCTATTAAAATGGCTTTGGGGCCTTTGCAGTGTTCAGCAAAACATAGGAAATAGCGTCGTTAGTCTTTATAATTCTTTCCATCATATAAAAAGCTCTGTTCAACCGTGTAGGAACTTCCTGTATTCAGTATCATTCTTAACTCCGATCAGTAAAGACGTGCGACTACGAGCTCCTACTGCGAGTGCAAGTGCAAGTGCAGTTCTTATCAGTTCAATCACAACAACAATAACAACATCATAACAAAACAAACCCGAAAAAATAGCAAAAACAAGTCTGCAATTGAACAGTTAAACCCAATCGCAACGGGGCGGTGCCCATAAAAAGCAGCAACCATGAACCGTCCACCAGACATTGATCAAATTCTCGCGAGACATAAACTCACAACAGCCGACCCCAAATGTATTACAATAACCAGAACGGATGGAAACACTTTTGAAAAAATAACACCTTTCATCATAAAAAAGTCATAGACTTCGCATGCAACGGCGAAGTTGAAACATGCAAAAAAACAAGAGCAGGCTCGCTCCTTGTAAAAACGAAGAATACCCTACAAGCACATAGACTACTTAAACTTACCATCTTTCATGATTTTCCAGTCATTTCTAACGAGCACAAAACCCTAAACTTCTCCAAAGGAGTTATATACTCAAATGAACTTCGCAACATCGATGAAGAAATCATTTTAAACGAACTAAAATCGCAAAACGTCACAGAAGTTAGGAAAATACATAGAAAGGAAAACGACACACTTAAAGAAACCTGATTAATCACATTAACCTTCGCATCACTATCCCTACCAGAAACGATAATGCTCGGATATGAACGTACACATGTACGTCCATATATCCCACTCCCACTAAGGTGCCGAAACTGCCTTAGATTTGGACACCACATACTTAATTGCAAAAGCCCGAAAGTATGCACCAACTGCTCCGTCGAAGAACACACAACTAAACCCGAAGACTGCACTAATGAAAAATCTTCTATAAACTGCAGAAACGAACCAATCAATCAAAACAAACATAGCCCTATGGATAAAGCTTGCCCGCAATTCATCAAACAAAAATAACTAACTATAAAAACAGTAGAAAAAGTCGACCACAAAACCGCTCTTCAAATCTACTATACTCGAAATACTCACCAAAATACACCATACTCAAAAAAAGTATCCCAGCAACCCACCACAACCAATGCAAATCAAAACACAACCTCAACAAAGCCCACACCAAACACCAGCTACAACTCAACCAACGCCAAAACCAGACAACAACAGATTGCAATCCAACAAACACAAACAAGAAGACTCTCATCGTACGCAGACCTCGACACACCTATGGACACCACCTCATCAATGGATAACCCATCCAGCACATTAGCAGCCATGATAGACGAGCTCAAACTCAGAATATTCAGCAGCAAACAAAGCACTCTCTCCAAACCCCTTAAATCAAAAGATAAAAATGAAACCAAGACCAAAAACAAAAACAAAACCCCATGTGACCCCACTGAACACGATAGTTTGTAAATTCAACAAATTTATATATTAAGGTTCAATGGAACCTTAACGGCTACATCAATAATTACAGTCACCTACAAATCCTCATAAAAACTCAATGCCCAAAAATAATTTCACTCCAAGAAATCCATCTCCATTCCACTCAAAATATCCCTATCCCGATCAACTATACCTTCTACCATCAAAACACCGCCACCAATGCATACGGTGGTGTCGCCCTCCTTATCCATAACTCGATACAACAACAAGAAGATATTCTTAACACTTTTGACTTTAACTCAATAGCGGTCAGAATCAACTCAATGATAAATTTTACTATAGTCTCTTCATACATCCATCCAAACCAACCATTCAAACTACAAAATCTAAGAAACATGTTCAATAACATCCAACCTCCCCTACTTCTAACAGGGGACTTTAACAGCTGGCACCAATCTTGGGGCTCACCCACAAACAATAGTAGAGGAAATACTATCTTTAAGTACATAAATCAGTCCTCCTTAATCACTCTGAACACAGGATCCCCAACACATTTTACCACCCACCACACATTTACACACATAGATCTTTCAATTGCATCAGACCACCTAGCCATTCATACGAAATGGAATACAGACGCCTTCCTTTCCGGTAGCGACCACTATCAGATACACATTGAACTATTCGAACAAACCCTTTCTTCTTCAATAACCCAGACGCCTAGACCCAGATTCAACCTGAACAAAGCAAACTGGCATTAATTTAACAATCTAACAGAAAAACTCTCCAACGATAGATCTATTAGCACTAACATAAACCAAGAAACAGCCAACATAGTAAAAATAATCATTCAAGCTGCAAGCCAAACCTTACCTCAATCTCAAAAGACTAGACCCCACACAAACATACCCTGGTAAGACCAAATACTCCAAAAACTAAAAAATGAGAAGAATTCAGCATGGAAAAAACTGAATAGAAACATTAACACGACCAATATTTTAAACTATAAGAAGGCTAACGCTTTACTCAAACGGGAAATAAAAATACGAAAACGAACATCCTTACAACAATTCACAGCAGAAATTAATCCTAATAGCTCCATTTCCAAAATCTGGTCAAACATCAACCGACTTTGCGGCTTAAAAACGCATCACGGCATACACTGCCTCTCAAATCCTAATGACCCCACACAGAACATAGTAAATAATAGCGAAATTGCCAATACACTATGCACCCACTGGTCAAAAGCCTCACTAGACGATAACTCGATAGTCGTCAAATGGGGTTTAGAAAGGGAAAATCGGTGTCCGAGTCTCTAGCCATGCTAGGTCACCGGATCACCACATCCCTCTCAACCAAAAATCACTCTTCAGTCATATCCCTCGACGTCGCCAAAGCTTTCGACAGAGTAGGTATCCATACAATCATGGATGAACTCATAGAATGGAAAATAGGACCAAGGATATACAATTTTATATATAACTTTCTAACTAACAGGAAAATAATCACCCAAAGCAACCAGACTTTCTCAAACCCAAAACCACTAGAAAACGGAATACCTCAGGGTTCCCCATTATCCGTAATACTCTTTTCAATTGCATTCAGCAAACTTAACAAAATAATAGCAAACCACAGACACACTTCGACTTCACTGCATACGCTGACGACTACACATTAATACACAACATTAAAAAGAAACAATCTAGTCTAAACACAAACCAATTATTTAACGATATCAACGACTGGTGCAATTATTCTGGTGCATCTCTCTCTGTACCCAAATGTAAACACCTACATATTTGTAGAAAAATTAAATGCAACTTTCAGCTCCAATCGACCAACTTCTGTCTACAAAATGTAGAATCCTTTAAAATCCTCGGAATCACGTTAACTAAAAGATACAGATGGAATGGCCACATAGATAACCTTACAACACAACTTTGCAAAAGACTTAATATAATAAAATGCTTGTCTAGCAGAAAATTCGAGTGCGATACAAAAACAATTATATACGTAATTAAATCCCTTATAATGACCAAAATAGACAACGGTATATACCTATACGGCAGAGCCCCCAAATCATCGCTTAGCAAACTTAAAACTATATATCAGTCGGCTATAAGATTTGCATTTGGTGCACTACGCACAACCCCAATAAACAATTTATTATACGAAGCAAGTATCATCCTACCAATCGAAAACAGAATGACACACACCTCACTGAAAAACTTCAAAATAATAATGAACTCAAAACACGCACCAGTGGAACAAATTTTTAAAATCATAAACAAATAAAAAAATATTCCAAAAATTCCCTCCTCTTTGTACGAAACAATAATGCAATTTAAACACCTCAAAACCAACATAGCACCTTTAAACTTCTTTAAAGAAACACAACCACCCTGGCTATTTAATAACAAATACCTGAGCACATCACTACACACTTCACTAAAATCCGACACCCCTCAAACAGTTTACCAGCAGAAATTTCTTGTCCTTAAAAACAGCTCAGGTAACCGAACACATCTATACACAGAAGGGTCCAAGTCAATAAGCAATGTTGCGTACAGTGTAACAACAGAAACAGACATCATCTCCTACCAATCACTTCCTAACTATTCCTCAATATTCACCGCTGAATTAGCAGCGATCCTTAAAGCCTGTGAATACGCCAACAAGCAGAAAGGAAAATTTACAATATGCACAGACTCACTATCCTCGTTAAAAGCAATAGAAAACACTAATAGGCAGAACTTTTATACAACCTTAATTAAAACGAGAAAGAAAGCTAACTTCGGTAAACCGAAGTTGGTATTCCCTTGCAGTCTGCAATTGGATCATTGAAAATCGAACCATTTTAGTAATGTTGAAAAAACATCGAATTTTGTAAACCGATCGGTTCTATGGCAGCTATATGATATAGTTGTCCGATCTTATTGAAATTAAAACCGTAATTCTAGAAGCATAAAAACTGCTATATCTCAACATTTAAAGAAATACGTTTAAAAACAGAGAAGTTAACATTTTTTTACATTAATTTCGCCATTATTCCTATGGCAGCTATAGGATATAGTAGTACGATTTCGGTCGTTCCGACATATATACTGCGTGCTAAAGAAATAAGACTATGCTGAAAATTTCGGCTCGATAGCTCAAAAACTGAGAGACTAGTTCGCGTAGAAACCGACAGACGGACAGACAGACAGACGGACATGGCTAGATCGATTCGGCTGGTGATGCTGAACAAGAATATATATACTTTATGGGGTCGGAGATGCCTCCTTCACTGCCTTGCAAACATCTGGTCAAAATTATAATACCCTCTGCAAGGGTATAAAAAGTATATGCCAATTTAATCCGATAGTGCCTGTATTATATAGAAGTCCGATTTCGCATGAAATTTAAAATCTGCTGTTATAATCATACGCAAGGGTATAAAAATAACAATGTAATGTAAATTTATAACATTTATAACATTTATACATAGCTATACAATTTTAAATTTTACATGATTTTACATTTTCATATAAATCGACCGAACGTTTCTATTGCAGCTATATGATATAGTTGTCCGATCTTAATTACATTAAACCCGTAATTCTAGAACCATAAAAAAGTGCTATATCTGAAAATTTATAGAAATACGTTAAAAAACAGAGCAGTTAAACTTTTTTTTACATTAATTTCGCCATCATTCCTATGGCAGCTATAGGATATAGTAGTCCGATTTCGGTCGTTCCGACATATATACTGCGTGCTAAAAAAATAAGACTGCTGAAAATTTCAGCTCGATAGCTCAAAAACTGAGAGACTAGTTCGCGTAGAAACCGACAGACGGACAGACAGACGGACAGACGGACAGACAGACGGACAGACGGACAGACGGACAGACAGACGGACATGGCTAGATCGACTCGGCTGGTGATGCTGATCAGGAATAGATATACTTTATGGGGTCCTTCACTGCGTTGCAAACATCTGGTCAAAATTAGAATACCCTCTGTAAGGGTATAAAAATACGAACTACACGGAAAAATAAAATCTTATTACTATGGGTCCCGGGACACTGCAATATACAAAGAAACGAACTAGCTGATATCACTGCAAAAAATGCACAAAAATTCCCACTTATAACCCAAAATAATTTTAACCCATCAGACATTAACTCCACAATATCAAATATTTTTAAAACACTCAAAGAATCCGTTTGGAATTGCACCTCTCCGCACCACCAACAAATTACCCAGCAAAATAATACAATAAACAACCTCCCCACCAAAAACCTTACACGAATCGATACGATCAAATTCCTAAGACTTCGACTGGGTCACACAGATTACTCTGCAATTTTGGGCCTCGCTGTGTGCCGGATGCTAATGTTTACATTTGGGCTTAGTTTACAGTAGAAGGACCGCGGTGCAATTGGAACCTAATAATCAATTCTTATTGGAGTGGGGAAGATAATTAAGAACTTTGGATTTAGTGGGAAAGCTGAGTAATAAAATCCCAGCTAGAAGTTGTTTACAAATTGGGTAAGGAGCCTGGGATCTTGGGATGGATAACTTGCACACATACGCACACAAATACAAGTGCCCAAGCGCATTTACTTACTTTTAATAAACTTGTCCAAACTTATGCCAGCACCAACACCACCACTTCTAATTATATAAACAATTTTACTTTCTTATGTACTTACATATTATTTAACTTGTTCGCTTGCAAAGAGAATCTATATAGAGGCGCAAATTTTTCTGTCGAACATTTTCCTCTGCCGACGTCGGCAGATGTAAACAGAGCTGATTGGATGCTAAGTTGCAGTGCGAGAGGCAACAACAAAAGGCCGTAAGAGAGAAGAGTACAGATATATGGAATTGGAACACTTTCGAACGCTTTCGAACACCTTCGAGCACCTCCGAACGCCTTAAAACCTGCGAGGTTTTTAATGAATTGTTTAATATTTAAGCGTTTCTGGAGTATATTTCCTAAAGGATTTTGAAAGTAAAACACTTTCTAATTATTTTGGATAAATAAAAATATTTTTTAGGTGAAAATATGTACTTCTGCTTAATTTTCAAGCATAAAAAGGTTGAGGAAGGATTAGAATGATAATAATTTGACCAGAATAGGTCTGTATTTTAAAGGTTTAACTAGTATTCTTACAAAAAACAGGTGGATCCCAACGAAGAAATGAAACCCAAATGCTTGATGTGACGTCACGCAGCTCGAGAACAAACAGCTCGCACAACCAATACACGTAGCCAAAAAGCCCATTCGTATACACCAATACATATGCCGGGTTCGTTACTGTTTGACTGTTCATTAACAGAGCGTAACAGAGCGAATCCATGCGCAAAACCATGTTAACTAACAGGTTTTTGCGCATGGATTCGATCTGTTACGCTCGCTTAGGGTTGTTCAATCAGTGCGCCAATTCAAATTTTCAAATTTTCAAATGCAAATGCTTTGCTATGCTTAGAAAAGAGTATATTGATATAGAATGTTGAGCAATAGTTACCTAAAATGATATGTTTAACAAATATTAGTAAAAAAAACCCTTCAAAATACTTAATTCCACTCGTCATCCACACTGCAACATCGAGCAAGTATGAAATGCTATAGGTGACCACCCTGTTGGCTTGCAACCGTGAGAGGAAGAGAAAATTGCGCCTCTATATAAGTTGCTCTATGTCGCTTGCCAACTCCCGCTAATAAAGTGATGGACTAGAGAGAATCTATATAGAGGCGCAAATTTTTCTGTCGAACATTTTCCTCTGCCGACGTCGGCAGATGTAAACAGAGCTGATTGGATGCTAAGTTGCAGTGCGAGAGGCAACAACAATATGCCGTAAGAGAGAACAGTACAGAAGTATGGAATTCGGACACTTTCGAACGCTTTTGAACACCTTCGAGCACCACCGAACGCTTTAAAACCTGCGAGCTATTTAATGAATTGTTTAATATTTAAGCGTTTCTGGAGTATATTTCCTAAATGTTTGAAAGTAAACTACTTTCTAATTCATTTGGATAAATAAAAATATTTTTTAGGTGAAAATATGTACTTCTGCCTAATTTTCAAGCATAAAAAGGTTTGGGAAGGATTAGAATGATAATAATTTGACCAGAATAGGTCTGTATTTTAACGGTTTAACTAGTATTCTTACAAAAAACAGGTGGAACCCAACGAAGAAATGAAACCCAAATGCTTGATGTGACGTCACGCAGTTCGAGACCAAACAGCTCGCTCAACAAAACTTTTCGTTTACAGAGCTTAACAGAGTGATTCCATGCGCAAAACCATGTTAGTTAACATGTTTTTGCGGATGAAATCGCTCTGTTACGCTCTTTTGCGCATGAAATCGCTCTGTTACGCTCACTTAGGGTTGTACAATCAATGCGCAACGGACTTTTCAAATGCAAATGCTTAGCTATGCTTAGAAAAGGGTATATTGATATCGAATGTTGAGCAATAGTTACCTAAAAATGATTTGTTTAACAAATATTAGTAAAAAAAACCCTTCAAAACACTTAATTCCACTCGTCATCCACACTGCAACATCGAGCAAGTATGAAATGCCATAGGTGACCACCCTGTTGGCTTGCAACCGTGAGAGGAAGAGAAAATTGCGCCTCTATATAAGTTGCTCTATGGATGGACAAAATATAAAGTGATAGACAAAATATAAAGTGATGGACAAAAAAAAAGAAAACCATCGATAGTGAGAAAACATAATCGAATATTTACGATGGTTTGAGACAATCGAAAACCATCGATAGTGAGAAAACATAATCGAATATTTACGATGGTTTGAGACAAACTATCGATGTTTCCATCGATTGTTCTCCAACTCAAGTAGGGCGTCCTCCGTCGTGGCCCTCGAAGTTCGTCGGCGGATGCGGAGTGCTGAGAACTGTGTCTCCTGACTGACCTCCCATTCTTCGCCTCAGTAGTGATCGGTCGACGTCTCCAGGTTTCCGATCTTCTTCATCGGAGGAGGAAACCGGCTCCCATGTGCAGTATATGGCCCTACTGTGACCAGTTCTTCGCGACTCCTCTCTAGCCTCGACATCATTGTCAGCCACCACCAGCTCTACGACCCGATCAGGCTCTAAGGGCTCTGCCGGCTTGAAATTACCGCTTTCGGCCGCGCTATCATGGACGCCGTAGCAATTTAAATGTAAACAAAGCCGGACCAGCTGCTCAAAAAGAACCACATGCGTTACAGAACAATATGTTCGTAAATGACTTTCTCACAGGAGCCGACAGCTTAGAAGATTTGCAATTTAAAATGTCCAACTGGAAATCCAAGTGGAAATTCAGCGGTGAGAGCAAATGTCTACGGGAATACTATTTCAAAATGGATGACAAAAAGTGGCAAATGCCTTGTGAATGTCATGGAAACAGCAATCAGATATACTTTGATTCCGTTTTGATCTGCCGATATCCGATGCTTCTACCAAGAGGCTGATTATTTATATTATTACAAGTTTATACGACTTCCTTTTAAGTGAAAAATGATTGTGTAAGTACTTTGGAAGAATATTCTTAAATGAGGTGACCCACTGCTGCTTATTGCGTTGCAAGAAAACTGGTGGTGAATCGAAACCAGGTTAACCAGGCTTAAAGAAATTCATATTCCGAGATATATTTATTCCTCGCCTAGCATAAAGTGCAAGTGCAAATCTTCCTAGATTGGAGTGATGCTTAGTCTTGCCGGATTTTAGATTCCATATTTCGAGTTTTCAACCTGGAAGTTATGAGCTTCATGCTTTACAGGCGAATGAGTTAAACGCTTGTGAATATTGCTTTCACGATTCAACACTTATGTTTTGGATATACTACTTCGATACTTCTTAAAATTAGTTCAAATCCCGCAAAAACAATGATATTTTTTAAAAATTGTATTTTAGATTATTTGAATTTTTTTTCTAATTTTTATTCAACTAATCCATTTTATGTTAGTTCTGTCAAAGTTGGGTTATGAAAGTGAATTGAGTTCTTTTTTGTCAAGTCTTGCTCACGCTCTTTCTGTTTTACAGATTCGTCGATCTCAGTCGATCTCTTTTGCTCTTTCAAACACATGCAAAATAAAAAAACGTATTTTCATTAGGAAAATTTTGAAGCTATTAGATGTGGCAATCGCTGGCAATTACGTAATAAACGTAATATGCAAGAAAGGTTTGATTTTTTTTAAACTTTATTTGCAGCCTTTTTCAGTTTTTCTCATTTTTATTCAATTAATACATTTTATTTCTGTTCTGTCAAAATTAGGTCAACAGTTGTCGAAGCATAGTTGGACCGAGTTCAATCACACACAAAGCGATTTTTTTTAAATTTATATTTTACTACTTTTTTTTTAAGTTTTTTTCCGGGTATAATAACAATAAAAAAAAAAAACAGGAAAATAAAAAATAAAAAAATATTTAAAGCGCGGTCAGTGCTCGAACCCACAACCCAGACGGCTACAGATTACGCAGCTTGCAATAGCAGCATCTTAGGAGGGGTGTCTTAAAATTATGCCCTTATTGCATTATATCTCACATGTTTATTATTCGATTTTACTGAAATTTTCAGTAAAAGACCGAAAATAACGACAATAGCTTATATAAAGTGGGTGTGGCCAAATTCGAAAACAAACTTGATCTGCGTGCAACATCTTCCAATGTTGTCACCAAATTTGGTAACTCTAGCTCTTATAGTCTTTAAGATCTGTTGTTTCACACGGACGGACAGTCAAAGAGACGGACACGGCTAAATCGACTCGACTGGTGACGCTGATCAAGAATATATATATTTTATGGGGTCGGAGATTTCTCCTTGTGCCTGTGACATTCTCGGTTGGCACTAGCTTATAATACCCTGGTACCCTATGGGTACCTGGTATAATGATTGTGTACGTTTTCTTCAGCTGAGTGTATTGTTGTATTTGACGCATTATCTTCTTTATCTTCCTTTTCTTTATCTTTCCTTTATTTTTAGATGGTCAATCTCGAATTGGTAATCTCCTAGCTTTAATAACCATCTTTTATGTCTAGCTGAAATATCTTTCCCTTCATGTCTCTGAGATCTGTTGTTTCACACAGACGGACAGACGGACATGGCTAAATCGACTCGGCTAGGGATGCTGATCAAGAATATATATACTTTATAGGGTCGGAGATTTCTCCTTCTGCCTGTTACATACATTCTCGGTTGGCACTAACTTATAATACTCTTGTACCCTATGGGTACCGGGTATAAAAATACCAGAAAAAATTATGGATTCTATGACAAATACCGTTTCTATTACATTAAATTGTACCTAAAAAGTATATTAATGTTTCATTAGACAGAATCTTCTCACAAAATATATTCAGAACATGATTCAGATTCTTACGTCGAAGTTGAGGCAGAGACATCGTCCAGTAGGACGATGCCCATCTCCCATCATGGGACGATTGCTCAAAGTTTTTTATTCATAGGTACCAACTTTTGAAAAGTCGCTAAAAAAACACCAATCCAGAATCTAAACAATCAACGAAACTAAAACCAAAAATAAGACAATCAAAAATATTTGTTACCACTAAGGAAGAGCCAAGGGCTAAACCAAAATGCGAATATTTTCATTTATCAGAACATTATAAATGATATTGTTCAATGTTTTCTACACTGTTGAATCTAGGAGTTAAATCATATTGAACTATTAAAACTTACTTCAGGACTTTAAAATTTGTTTCCAATGTGATCCAATGGTGGTTGACTTGGAAGGAGTAACTTCCCTTTTGATAGCAAATCACAGATTTTCGATCAAATTTAGGTCAAGCGACTGTTAGGGGCGCTTCAAAACTAACACAGAGGGGTTCCTTTGCTTTTATTCTGGTCGTTTTTTGGGCTTATGTCCTGTTGAAAGACCCTCACAAGTGTGATTTCATATTCTGCAAAATATTCGCGTACACTTGCTAATCTGGGATGGCTTTGTACCTTTGTATTAGTATAATTAGACCTCCATACCTAATGGCTATTGTGGTAGTGAGGTTGGTGTTTTTGCTTCTCGACGTCGGACATATGATCGAAATCCCTTTCCACCAAAACAACCCGATTTGCTCTTATTTGACTACAAAAATTTCTTAATTTCAGATACGTATACATTTTTGTGGTCCCAGGCTAATATTCTGTGTCTATATGTCTCTCATTTAAACGTTGGATCTTTTTTGGGCTGCAGACTTTTGGATTATGCTGCCTGAGATATTTGTGAACTGTTTGCTCTCAATTTAGCGAAACTTAAAACGGTCTATTTCAACAAAATTCGAAAAAAAAATATTTAGATAGGAATTTTAAGAACAATAACATATTTTAAAGCAGAGTTTGGCACGAGACATAACGGAAAGAGTAACTGAGCAGGTAGACAACAAAAAACAACAACAACCACTACCGTCTCGATGCGTAGCAGTCAGGAGCTACCCAAAATGTGCGAGCAAGGGGATACACTGACAAAAATTTGATCTCAAGCTCGGAACTTTCCGTTTCGCCAGTCATTTTTGATGGTCTCGTGCCCGCCTCAAAAGAATGACTAATGAACAAATCAAAACTTTTTCACTCAGTGCAGATGTGCACAATTCCCTTTAAAATTGTTGTTGTATTGCTATCATATGCGTCGGCCGCACGCGTACAATTTGTTTTTGCAATTTCGAGCGATCGTCGACAACCCTACAGCCGGATAAGCAGGAGAAATACTAAACAGTAAAATAAAAATGTAAATTAAAAAACAACCAAGTGCAAACAAATTTTTTTTTTATCAAGATCAAAATGTGCTCCAGCGTTGCTATTATTATTTTGTTCGCAACTGTACATTCTCGGCTTGCACGACGTTATAATACCCGGGTATAAAATATACAAATCTATTAAATATACAAAATATATACAAAACAGTTGATTTGGGACTTTGAGAGGATTTAAACCTCTTCCGATTTTGCTTAAGCAGAGTACTCCGTCTATAGTACAGAGACCAAAAAGTTACCTTCATAGCTGTAGCTCCTCATGCAAAATCATGATTTTTTCAGAATAGAGAGCTCAAATAGCGTGTGAGAAGGGTACATTATGATGGCATTGAATTCGTCTTATTATTTAACGCAAACATTTTTTGGTACTGGGTATATCACAGTCGAGCTTACTCTACTCTAGTTTTATTTTTTGTTAATATATGTTTTACACATTTTAATAATTTTTTTTTTATAGCTTATTTCTGTATTTTCAATACTTCTGCAGAGTACCGAAAAATAACAGCTTTTTATACCCGGTACCCATAGGGTACAAGGGTATTATAAGTTAGTGCCAGCCGAGAATGTATGTAACAGGCAGAAGGAGGCATCTCCGACCCCATAATGTATTTATATTCTTAATCAGCATCACCAGCCGAGTCGATTTAGCCATGGCCGTCTGTCCGCCCTTCCGTGTTGGTAAACAGATCTCAAAGACTGTAAGAGCTAGAGGCACCAAAATTAGGGACAGCAATCTATTCCGTTCCACGCAGATCAAGTTTGTTTTAAAATTTCGCCACGCCCACTACCGCCCCCGAAAATAATTAAAAACTTTATTTAAGCTGTAGACGTAGTGTTCGGCTTAAAGTAAATAGATAAAATAAATAGGTTTGTGCGGACGTTTTCTGAAAATTTGAGTAACATCGGATGATAAACTTGGAAGTTTTTAAACAATAAAATATCTGTATATGTTTCTTCTTCTTCCACTCCAATGCGTGTTGCTCAACATATTCCTAGCAAGCTTTGTCTGTTTTGTGTGTTGCTCAACTTGTTCTTAGCAAAATTTGTCTTCTTTGGATGTTGCTCAACATGTTTCTAGCAACATTTGTCTTCATTAGTCAACATATTTATTTTTCCATGTTCATGGACTATTTAATTTCACCCACAATGCTTTGGGTACGGGGTATCTCACAGTCGGTCACACTCGACGGTAGCTTTTTCACTTGTTTTTTGTATAAATGCTTTATGGTCTTAATATTAATATTATACCAAAAGAGGAAATCTAAATGTCAAAATTTTCAATTTTGCCGCGAAGCATCCCATGTATGTACAGTGCCTCTCAACTGAATAGGTTTGACTTGTTTTTTAGAGTTAAAACATAATATCTTCATAACAAGCACTTGGAACGATAAATCTTCTATATATATAAAAATGGAGCCCAAAAAATGTGTCGTAAAAAACTACTGGAGAACGGCTGGGCCGATTTGGTTCAAATTTTTTTTCAGTTGTAGGTAACTAACAGGAGAAGGTCAGAACGTAATAAAATTTTTAGAAAATCCTCCAGGGTAATGGTGAAAAACAAATAATTAAAATATAAAATTATATAAAAGAGTAGTGTATCGAAATATATGTCAAAGTAAAAACAAATCGTTTCAATATTATTCGGATTCTTATTCGTTTTTATCAGACGTCCGGATTTGTTTAATTTCTTCCTGTGATTTGTAGGAATAATGCCTGCTATAAGACGGCCAAACATTGGACGACGTACACGTCGAGCAACATATAGTCGGAGTAATAGCGTCACTCTTTTATCAACATGAACAACTATAATTTTTCACGAAATTGCATCACAAAATTCAGATTCAAGGGCAAATTCACCATCGAGCGGGCGCTTTGTTACCACCACCAAACAAAGATCATAAATTCCTTCAGATCTATTTCGTTGGTGATTCGGCAGTTGAACTTAATCAGCGTTGTGCAATTTTCACTGCAACTAAACGTGAAATAATACAACAATTGCAAAATCTTCTTCATGAGTGTAATGAATTGGTCAGATTGTTCAAAACAGCTTTGGATACAATGCATTCTGACGACCACAAAATCATTATCAGAGCAGATAAAAGACCAGCAGGAAGCCATTCAAGACAATTCAATGCGCCCACTATCAATGAAGTCGCAGTGGTGATTGTTGGCGAGAATGTGGAATCACGCGATATTGTTCTCAAGCGTCGGGATGATGGGCAATTGCAACGCGTTTATGAGACTCATCGGTCATATGATGCACTTCAATATCCGTCCTACAACTGAAAAAAAATTTGAACCAAATCGGCCCAGCCGTTCTCCAGTAGTTTTTTACGACACATTTTTTGGGCTCCATTTTTATATATATAGATAAAGAAATGCAGTGTTTGACTATTACCCTGGGGTTATATAATGGCGTCGAATTAGGGCGAGACAAAGTTCGCCGGGTCCGCTAGTTATTTATAAAATCCAAAGGTTTTTTTTCTTTGGTTTTGTTTTTATTTTTTTTTATTATATTTTCAAAAACATAGCTGAAAATCTACATTATCTTTGGCTCAAGTGAAAAGGTTTGACCAACAAAACTATATAAAAAAAATTATTCACAGCATGGCATATTTCATGGTACTTGGTAACTTAAATAATAAAAGACACTATTTCTGAATTATTTAATATTTGGTTTGACCACCCTTATTCTTAATTATTTTGAACATTCGAGTTGATAATGAATCGTAATATTTTTCAATTTCACTCAGTGAAATAGTTGACCAGGCTTTTTAATCGCTTCTTCCCCCTTTATACACTCTCCTGAATAAAAGTCCCCAAATGTTCTCGATAATATTTATGTCTGCGGAGTATGGCGGCCACTCGACCAAGATGACAGAGATCTGGGGAAAAGCCTTTGGGCTTTGTTGTTTTCAATAACGCAGTCAATAACAAAGTGAAGTCTAAGTTGTCAAACCTAATCAGATGAGCCAAAAATTTACTAAACATTTAGCAAATTTCACGATGAAAGCAAAATTCTGATTTACCGTTGCATAAAGCCCGTTACATTTTTTTGTCATATTTTGAGTAAACAAATGAATTTTCAAAACAAAAAAGAAAGAAGGAAAACATGCCATAGGAAAAATAATTTTCAAACCTATTCAGTTGAGCGGCACTGTACATATGTAGATCTCAAGTGCCTTAAAACTTCCAAAGCGTTTATCTCCAATCCACTTTTTTTTTCAGCTGGCCGGACACATAACTCAAACAAATCTTAGCCGATCGATCTGCAGTTTCGTCAGTAAATCCGATATAAATATGGCTATCGATCAACGATTTTATCGAGTCTTACTTACTTTTTTTAAAAACATTTTTTTTACTTGTTTTTACCACATTTTTTTAATCGCGAAATATCAAAATATCAAAAAAATCCTACGAAAATTGATAGCCAAGTATTAGTCCTTCCATTTGGTGACGATGAGCACCGCGACTGTGGTGCGCAAGGAGACTACTATATAGAGCCGTAGACTTGAAAATCTGCTACGATAGTCATCAGAACCATATATATCGTGACTTAAAGGTATTGTTAATCTCTTTAACATTGCATACGATTGCATAAGATTTCAAAAACGGACTAGTTCAGGAGAAATGTGAGTGAAAGTGCGAAATTGAAAATCTGAACTGTTGGGGCCGGTGGAGCAAAAATTCATAAATTATTATTATTTGTAATTTATTTCTGTGAACGTTACTATTAATCGTCACAAAATTTGATATCAGAAACTATTGTAGTTGAAGGTGAAGTGACGATTCACTTTTTTCTCGCCTCGTTAAGATGTGTACGAGGTGTGTTCAAAGAGAATCGCGAATTTTGAATTTTCGCGGGTTACGTATATTCGAATTTCGATTTTTTTGTGGCGTTATGTTGGCACTCATGTCTCTCACTTATACCGAGAAGCTCGGCCATTTTGAATGTTCACTTAATTGTTGAAAGCTTCTTTGCTTGCACGTGTTTGGATCGTCTTCGATTTTTACTTATTCAAAAAAATGGATCAAAGAACCTGTATCAAATTTTGTGTGAAAAACGAAATTAAGTGCGCGGATGTATTCCGAATGTCGATTGTGGCATACGGAGAAGCTACCTTGGACCGAAGCAACGTTTATCGGTGGTTCAAAATGTTCTCAGAAGGCCGAGAAGATGTGAACGACAAAGAGCGTGCCAGACGCCCGAGCACCTCAACAACAGACGAAAAAATTAATGAAGTGGAGAAAATGGTATTGGCCAATCGTCGAATCACCATTTAAGAAGTTGCTGAGGACCTAAACAAATCGAATGGCTCGTGCCATTCGATTATTTGGGCATGAGACGGGTCGCCGCATCATGAGTTCTTGCCACAGGGTAGAACGGTCAATAAGGAATATTACCTGCAATCCGCCAGAAACGCCCGGATTTGTGGAAGAACAAAAATTGGCTTTTGCACCACGATAAAGCGCCTGCTCACACATTGTGCGCGACTTTTTGGCCAAAAACCACACACACAAGTGTAAAATATCTCATGGATATTCATGAATAAGTAAATAATTTTTGAAAAAACACAAAATTCGCGATACTATTTGAACAAACCTCGTATTTGTTTTATTTTATTTAAGTATCTGGCTTGTGCATTGACCCAAACAGATTTAAAATATAGTGTAGGAATATAAAAATTTCATTAAGCTTGTTAAGCAACTCAAGTGCCTTGTAAATGACTATAGTTCCTTGATGGTTATTTAAAATGTTTAAAAAGCTGTTTGAAATAGTTTGTATTCGGGTTGTCTTCCGTCAAAATTTCTCAGTTTAATTTTGGGCAACCTATTGTGAGATTAATTTGTACTTGTATTAAGAAAACTAACCTCCCCTGGAAGTTCCAGGCTGGAACGTGTACGTTCACTCTTCGCTTTTAGTTAGTAAGACTAAGGATTGCAGCCTTAGCGTTAATAAAAATCTTCTATCAGAGCTCTTTCTCCATCGGCATTTGCATTCGGGTCTGATAGAAATTCCGAACATAACTCTCAAGAATCTGCAAGTTACAGTCTAACTCAGCGTTCTCACCAGCGGCTACTACACGTACTTTACCTCTTAAGTTTTGGGTTTCTTTCTATTGTTGTCCTCTAAATGCAAAGTTTCACTAGCTTTGTATCATTAATTTCATTTTTTTAAACCTGACTAGGGTAGGTTCTCCTGATCTCTCGATTGGCATTGTCATGGTCACATTGGGCTTTCACCCACCCAATCGGAAATCTCCAGAAAATACAAAACAATATATAGCAGCTTACTTGGGAAAGCGGTTTATATGTGTTTGGCATATGTGTACTTACGAATATGATATGTGAGTATGCAAGTGAGGTTATGTTCTTCAGCGAAGTGTCTCGCAGCGCTGCGATGCTCCAGCGAAGCTTTGACCAATTTGTGTGTATGCATTGGCCTTGTAAGGCTTTGGACGATTTCTGATTGTAGATCAACGGGGCTCTAGAACTCTGTTAATTCGGTGCAAAACCGGCCACTTTTCTACAATTTATTGTGGTGAAAAGGCTTGAGATAGTTTATTAATTTAAATTAATAAAAATGACATATAATAACGTAACACTTAGACAATTTTTTTAAAAATGTTTTATTGAAAACAAGAAAGGAAGCTTACTTCGGTAAACCGAAGTTTGTATCAGAGAACTGCAAGGGTGTCACTTTTTGCCACCTTACTCACACTCAATAAAATTTGTGTCCCGGTGCCACTCACACCCGGCTAAGCAAAGCAAAGACACACACTTATCAAAAAATTCGTGTGTGCTATGAGTGCCGGCATTATTACGCTCTCGCTCATACAAGGTGCCGTTATTTTTTTGTGCTTGCACCCATTCATTTTTGAGCAACGCGTGCCGGTCGCACTTGCACTCAAAGCGAATGAAGGAAAAATCACAAGTAACAAAAAAGGCAATGCGGGATTAATAGAAGTAGGCAAAACACACTAGAATCACTTGAGTGTTTTTTAAACACCATGGTGCTTTTGCATGATCTGTTCTTTGCGTTCAAGTTCAGTGCATCTTTGAACTTGTTGCGGAGACAATATGTTATGTTATCAATATGTTAACTAATGAATAATTATATATTAAGTAATATGCAATGAAGCAAAAAATTACATATGTTAAATAAAATGTAAGATTAATAGATTTTATTAAGCGACGCATTTGGAGCAGCACACACTTATGCATTATTTCGAGGCTCGCACTTATACTCAGTTGTCCGGTGGCAAAAAACACCAGGGTGCCAGAATCACCCTACATTTACTCGGTGCACCTTGAGTGCCGGTGGACTCTTGCAGTTCTCTGGTTTGTATACCCTTGCAGTCTGCATTTGGATAATTGAAAATAGAAAATGTTGGTAAAATAGAACAACTATTAAAGTCTTTAAATTTTTGTTTAACATATACTTACAGATATTAAAATAAAGGTATCGACCATTAAAATTGGACAAAGGGAAGTAACTGGGCAGGCTATTTATGCTACCGCTCCAGTGCTAGCCAAGGCGTCCATACAATTTTCCATAGAAACAGAATTTATAAAACACTATATTTACTAATCACTCTGCCCCGTTGCTTCCCTTTGTCCAATTTTAATGGTCAATACCTCATTTTGCTGGAAATTTTGGTAATAAAATAAAAATTAAAAAGTTAATCGAAAATGCTTTTTTTTTTTAACTTTAAAAATGTAACACAACTTCTAAATTTCATACAAATGGTAGAACTTTAAATTGGTTTTTCTTTTACCTAAGCAACTATTACTGCCTAATTTAATCAAAAACGATCACATTCAATAAAAACAAAGCCTAGTGATTAAGTTTCGAACATTAAAATTCAAGATTACCTATCTGCAAAGACTCTCCGACCCCATAAAGTATAGACATATATTCTTGATCAGCATCACCAGCCGTGTCGATCTAGCCATGACCGTCATTCCGTCTGTCCGTTGCTACTCAAACTAGTCTCTCAGTTTTTGAGCTATCTGAATGAAATTTTGATAGATAGTCTTCTTTTTATTGCAGCTATGTCGGAACGGCCGGAATCCTTAAAGCTGTCATAGTAACTAAAGCATAAAAATGTTATATTTTCGGTTATTTTTAAGATATTGGGCTCTAATTAAATCCTTTAATTATATTATAGCTATACATTAAATTTCATGAAAATCGGACCGCTATATCTTATAGCTGCCATACGAATGATCGGAAAATTAATGAAAACAAATGAAAACTTCTCAGTTTCTCAAAATATTTGTATAAATTTCGAGAAATTGCTGTTTTTTACGGTTTTAGAATTACAGTTTTAGTTTCATTTAGATCGGACCACTATATCATATAGCTGCCATAGGCTGATCGGTTGATTTATACGGAAATGTAAAATGTGTAGGTAAATGTTTTAAATATACAAAATCATCGTTTTTTTTTCAATTTTATCAAAATGGATCGACTTAATGATCCAATTGCAAACTGCAAGGGTATACAAACTTCAGCTTACCGAATTAGATTTTAAAGCTTAACGTCGTCAGCGTACATGAGTATTCTTGAGTTAGTCAAAACTTTGGGCAAGTCGTTAATAAATAATGTAAAAAGTAAGGGACCCAGGTGGCTCCCTTGCGGGACACCAGGAACATTCGACAAGTTGTTTTTAAAGAGGACCTTTTGCGTCCTGCCATTCAGATAACTTGAGATCCACCTAAGAAGATCGACCCGAAAACCCATTAAATCGAGCTTCCTAACAAGAAGGGAATGATTTACAGAGTCAAGTGCTTTACTGAAATCAATATAGATCACATCTGTCTGCAAATTTTGTGGAAAACCCCTTATATTGAAAAAAGTGAGCTCCAGAAGGTTAGTTGTCGTTGATCTTCGTTTAACAAATTCATGTTGGCATGGAGAAATTACTGATTTACACAGGTGCTGCAAATGGGGAGTAATTACGTTTTCGAGAAGTTTTGGGATGGCTGACAACTTAGAGATTCCTCTATACTTGTTAGCATCCATTTTGCTACCTTTTTTGTGGAGAGGAATGACGAATGATTCCTTCCAAATAAGGGGAAATTGCGATGTTTCTAAGGATAAGAGAAACAATTTTAGAAGGGGACTGCACAGGGCCTCGGCACAATACCTAAGCACACAGCCTGGTATTCCGTCGGGACCTGGCGAATAAACCGGCTTGACACGTTGAAGATCCAAAAGAAGGGAGCTTTCGGTTAAGCTAGGACTGAAAATTAGGTTTGATTTGGTCATGTTATAAGAATAGGTTTGGTTTGAATCGGATGACAGAGAATAAGTACTTTGAAAAAACTGAGCAAAAAGATCGGCGATTGCCTGATCATTGTTTGCTGTCGTATTTTCAAATGAAACCGAGGAAGGTTGTGTAATCGGCTTACGTTTAGTGTTGACAAAATTATAAAACTGTTTTGGGTCCTGTGCGAACTGAACCCTACAACGAGTCAGATAGTTTTTATAACACTGCGCGTTAAGCTCGGTGAATTTAGACCGAGCCGCTAAATAGCGAGAAAGGACAGCTTGAGAACCGTTACGTTTAAATTTAGAGTAGAGATTGAACTTAATGTTTTTGAGGTGAGTCAACCAGGGAGGTTTATTTGAGATTGACGGCTAGTAAAGCGGAACACATTCATTAAAAAAGGAATTCATAGCGTTGTAAAAAATATCCATGGCATCCACCATGTCAGTGCACATGTAGAGATCGGACCAATCAAAGTCAGATATGAAATTATTCAGCCGTCGAAAATCCGCTTTGCGAAAGCAGTGGACTTTTTTAGCTGGCCGATCAGACTTATTCTCCATAACAGGTTATTCCTCAGCTATATTTTGCGATGTTTTTTTTTTTACAAAAATATTGAAAAATTACGGTATTATACGCCAAATATGAAAAAAAAAAGTTTCTAAACTGCTGGAACGATTCAAACGAATAAATTCAAAAATGTTATTAAAGTAGATAATATTTCCTATACAATGACCTACGATATTTGAAAACAAGAAAGAAAGCAAAAATTCGGTAAACCGAAGTTGGTATACCCTTGCAGTCTGCAATTGGCTCATTAAAAATCGATCCATTTTAGTAATGTTGAAATATCGAATTTTTTTAATTTTACATTTTACATGTAGAATTTTACATTTTCATATAAATTGACCGATCGGTTCTATGGCAGCTATATGATATAGTTGTCCGATCTTATTGAAATTAAAACCGTAATTCTATAACCATCAAAAATTGCTCAAATTTAAAATTTATAGAAATACGTTGAAAAACAGAGAAGTTAAAATTTTTTTACATTAATTTCGCCATTATTCCTATGGCAGCTATAAGATATAGTAATTCGGCCGTTCCGACATATATACTGACTATGCTGAAAATTTCAGCCCGATAGTTTAAAAACTGAGAGACTAGTTCGCGTAGAAACCGACAGACAAACGGACAGACGGACATGGCTAGATCGACTCGGCTGGTGATACTGATCAAGAATATATATACTTTATGGGGTCGGAGATGCCTCATCACTGCGTTGCTAATATCATGCCAAAATTATAATACCCTCTGCAAGGGTATAAAAATGTCCAGGGTGGCGTAACCCCTTAAATTTATCTGCACGTGTATATAAACTTCGGCTTGCAGTAGTTAGCTTCCTTTATTGTTTTTTTTCTGGTCGATTAATATAGGAACGGTATGGTCAAAATGCAAACTACAAGAGTATTTACACTTAGGTTTCCTTTGTTTTTAATACAGTAAGTGGTGGTTTAAGTCTGGTTTGTTTGTTAAAAAATGTATTAACTTTTATAAACATTTACTATAATAATGAATTAGTATACTATAATAATATACTATAATAATAAATTTTGTTTTAACATTTTCTAGGTTCTTCCGTTAGATTATCTTGCAATTACTTAGAGATAACTACGGACAAAACTAAAGGAGTTTTCCAATATGAAGTGCGATTCTTTCCCAACGTAGATTCTCTTCACTTAAGAATGAAATATTTGAACGAACATAAAGAAAAACTTGGAGGAAGCAAAACATTTGATGGCACGACGTTGTATTTGCCAATTTTGTTGGAAAATCAAATGACAGTTTATTTTTCAAAAGCCGAGTCTATGGATGTGGAGATAAGAATTTTATTTAAAAAAAAGGAAGATCTGAAGAATTGCGTACATTTATATAACATTTTATTTGATCGAGTTATGAAAACATTAAATTATGTAAAATTTAATCGTAAACAGTTTGACCCTTCACGCCCAAAAATTATTCCCTTAGCAAAACTGGAGGTTTGGCCAGGTTACGTAACAGCTGTTGATGAATATGAAGGCGGATTAATGCTCTGCTGTGACGTTTCTCATCGGATCCTTTGTCAGAAAACCGTATTGGATATGCTAGTAGATATATACCAGCAAAACGTTGACCACTTCCAAGAATGTGCCAGAAAAACCTTAATTGGGAATATAGTTTTGACAAGGTATAATAATCGCACTTATAAAATAAATGATATTTGTTTCGATCAAACTCCAAACTCAGTATTTCAAACCAAATCTGGTGCTACAAGTTATTTAGATTATTATAAAAAATATCATAATATTAACATTAAAGACATTAATCAACCATTGCTTCTTAGTATCAAAAAGTCAAGAGTAAATACTGACGAAAATGAAAATATACAATTCGGTTTAATTCCTGAACTTTGTTATCTTACTGGCCTTCGTGATGACATACGGTCAGATAATAAACTTATGCGTGAGATTGCTACTTTTACAAGAGTTTCGCCAAATCAACGTCAAATGGCCTTAGATAAGTTCTACGATAACGTTTCTAAGACCCCTGCGGCGCAAGAAATTCTCGACAGTTGGGGGCTTTCACTTACCAAAAATTACAACAGGCTGGAAGGACGACAAATGGACACGGAGCAAATTTATTTTGCCAAACAGACGGTGTCAGCCGGAAAAAACGCAGAGTTTTCAAAATATGTTGTAAATAACGAAATGTTCCATGTTGTTCACATACACAAATGGATATTAATACATTTAAAAAATGACTTAAGAGCAGCAAATAACTTACTTGATAATATAAAGCAATGCTGTAAGTCACTCGGTATGAATGTTTCTAAACCAACAATGATTTCATTAGATAATGATCGAATCGATGCGTATATCCAAGCTCTAAGGCGTAATATAGCTTTGGATTCACAAATTGTAGTCTGTATTTGTCATAATATTAGAGAAGATCGATACTCAGCAATAAAAAAAATTTGTTGCTCGGAATTACCCATACCGTCACAGGTAAGTTAATTTGTAATTTAACTTTAGCAATTTTTATATAAAGTATAGCGTATTTTTCTTTTAACTAACAGTTCTGCAGCGAACTTGCTTACTTATATTTTAAAGAAGTTTGGAAGAGGTAGGGGCAGACTTCGATATGCACACACAGGAATTAAATACAATGCACTATAGACGTTTTTGGAATACAAATTGAGTTATGACATAATGTCAATAAAAATTTGTCCACGCCCTCTTTTGGCACTTCTACGTAAATACATACAGTGGCTCACAGCTTATTTCAACCAGACCCAACCTAAAACTTTAAAAGCCTATAAAGGCCTAAAAGGATAATCCAAATATTTTAAACGCACAATGATTCTCTTATGTTAAACTAAATATTTAGTCATTTCACGTATTTTTAATTAATTTCTTAATATTAATTTTTAATTTTTAACGAAAAAACAAAGAAAAACAAGGTCACAGCTTATTTCAACCAAATAGTACGCAGCTGTCCAATGCACCGTTAGTTATTCAAGTGGCGGCTCGTTTTTTTTCTGTGAATTTGTCATTCTATTCGAAGTTGGTTCAAGCTTATTCTGGTAAAATTTTAAGAGAGTTTATTGCGTCAAAAATTCATTTACCGTGGTCCATGTACAACAATTGAGCAACGAGAACTCGTTATAAAATATTTTAAGGATGGAAATGAATGCTAATCTTATTACTAAATAGTCAAGTTTATGCAATCTTATCATCTTTAGGCTGTAAAAAATGTCAACGGAAGTGAAAAAAAGCAAAAACCCTATATAAATTGGTTACATTTTTGAGGTTACGTACCTATTTTTATGTTTAAAATATTAAAAAAAATTATTTGTTTAACTTTTAATGTTGTATTTTATTACCAATGAATTTTCCAACAAAATGAGGTATCAGTCACTTAAATTTGACAAAAACTAACTGAGCTACGCACGTGTTTGTTAGTAAAGATATTGCTGAGGGGCTAATAAACGATGGTTCTATGGAAATTTGTATGCACGCCATGGCTAGCACTGCAACAGAAGCCCACAGATTTAAAAACCAGTGCGTAGCTCAGTTAGCAAGTAGGCGTGGCCAAATTTTAAAACAAACTTGATCTGCGTGCAACAGATTCCAATGTTGTCACCAAATTTGGTAACTCTAGCTCTTGTAGTCTCTGAGATCTGTTGTTTCACACGGACGGACATGGCTAAATCGACTCGGCTGGTGATGATGATCAAGAATATATATACTTTATGGGGTCGGAGATGCCTCCTTCTGCCTGTTACATACATTCTCGGTTGGCACTAACCCATAATACCCTTGTACCCTATGGGTACCGGGTATAAAAACGAGCCGCCATTTGTATAACTAACGGTGCATTGGACAGCTGCAAACTATTTGGTTGAAATAAGCTGTGACCTTGTTTTCGTTGTTTTTTCGTTAAAAATTAAAAAATAAATATTTAGAAATTAATTAAAAAGACGAGAAATGAATAAATACTAAGTTTGAACATAAGAGAATCATTCTGCGTTTAAAATATTTGGATTATTTTGGATTTTGGTTCATCCTTTATAGTCTTTTAAAGTTTTAGGTTGGGTCTGGTTGAAATAAGCTGTGAGCCACTGTATGTACATAGAGATATATATATAATGTATGTTAATAACATACATTAGAGCGGTCGGATGGGCACATGAAATCCAAATGGTAGGAATAGTAAGGTTAGGTACAGAGAACGGCACAATTCAATAATTTTTGATTTAATCATACCCAAAAATTCTTACTCAATTCCACCGAACAAAAAGAATTTCTGAGTAAAAATCACCTCATGCACACGAACACATCATTCATTCATGTTCAGCTTAGTCTTCGGATCCCAACAGTTTTGTACATTCTAAATCATTCGCCGAAACACAGCGCTGAGTAAAATCAGCCCGTATTCACGAACGCATTATTCAGATTCACTTAGTCTTCGGATCCAAACTGTTTTGTTCATTTTCAATCATTCGCCGAAATTGTTGCAGACAGATCAAGTTCGTTTTAAAATTTGGCCACGCCCACTTCCTCCCCAGAAAATCATAAAAAACGTTATATAAGCTATAGTCGTAGTTTTCGGCTTAAAGTAAATAGATAAAATAATTAAGTAGGCATTCGCGGACGTGTTTTGAAAATATGAGTAAAATCGGATGATAAACATGGAAGTTATAAACAATAAAGTTACTGTGTATGTTTCTTCTTCTTCTGTGCCAATGGGTGTTGCTTAACGCGTTTTCTTTTCAGTTAAGCCACAGTATAGATTTATTTCCTGAAATAACTGTGAGTATCAACATGTTCAATCTTTTACTAACTGAAAATAGCTTTAAAAGTAACAAAGAACACCGCTGCCCGAACTGTCACTTTGATGGCCAATAACAACACAAAAACAAAATAAAATATTGACAAACACTTGAATAATTTTTTAAATTTGTATTTAAAATAAAAAATGTTTTTGTCAATGTTAAATTTTTGGTCCCGGTGGACCTTCCATGTGAAATGACCATATTTTGTTTTTGTCTCTGAAATGGAGTGGGCGGATTAGAAGCCGTTGTAAATAAGATCCCACGTAGAAAAATGAATAGTTGTTGGGGTTTCATTTTGAATTAAATATAAACTTTATTTGCCTTCATCGGCTGGGTCGAAAATTAGAACTCATTACATGTCATAAACTAGAAGTTGGGGAGAGCGGAATGGAAAGCTCTTGTGGACTGGAAGCCCGGAGGAAGAGAGAGGGAGAGAGAGTGTGGGAGAGCGCTGGGCTCCACAAAACGGGACACCTCGAAGCCGCTAGCGCTTCACACTGGCTCTCGAAAATAAGCGCCCTCTTGGCGCGAACAGTCTCTAAAAATTTGTTTCACTTTTTAGAATAGTTTAAGACCTTGGCCACATATCAACTCAAATTAGTTCAGAAGTTATATGGATTTGAAGTGAGCGCTCTTGCACTAGCATACACCTGTAATGTTTTATTCTTTTGCGTTTTGGCTCAAACTTCTACCACATAAATAGTCTTAAGGGAAAAATCACAAATATTTTTTTGCGTAAATAATGCTCTAGGGCCTTAAAAATATATTACATAAAGATGGAATCCAGTAAAGATGTCTAAATGTTAAAATTGTCCATTCTGCCGTGATGCATCCCATGTATGTATATCTAAAGCGCCTTAAAACTTTAAACGCGTTAATCTCGAAACACCAGTTGGCCGGACACATAACTCAAACAAATCAGTCAATCCGAAATACCTTAATACTTTCGATTCGCGTTTTTTTTTTCGAATTTTGCGCACTCATTTTTTGTATTTTTTTTTTTAAATCACTTATGTTTAATCACGCACCACTTCGCGAAAAATTAAAATATCGAAAAAATCTTCCGTGAACCTCCGATAACCATACGTATTTAGGATTAATTGACGAACTTTCAGATCGATCGGTTAACATTTCTTCGAGTTATGTGAACGGCCACGGAAAAATAGGGCGTACAAGAAATGCTATAAGTCCACAATTTTGTTTTTATACAAAAAAAAAAAGGCAATTTCTGGTAAATGTCTAAAAAATAATACTTACTTTACAAATTTTCGATTGGCTCTTCCATTTGGCCAAAAAGATTCTTATTTTTTTTAGCTACTAGATGTCCCTCCTTTAACATACTCGCTATGGTGCATCATAGTATTAAGAACTCCTTTCTTGGCGCCGAGTATTGAACTTAAAACGAAGGAGCGGGACGACAGTTGAAATCCAGTTGCCATGATAATGGCAAGGGAGACTAAACTTTCTACGCAGAATAAGATTTTGAATTTGCTATGAATGTTCAACATCCTAAGAATATAAAGTCTAAGTTTGACAATGATCGGATCAAAAATAACGAAGTAATGGGTATTGAACGGAGATCATGCTATGTTCGATGTATGAGCAGCCAAACTTTTAGCTTAAAGCTCATTGGCCTAGACTCGTCAGCCCTTATATATATAAACGAACAGCTGACATAACCGAAGTACGAAATTTTCCAGCGGGCAAGGCATCTGAAGAGGCAAAAACGCCTAACAGCTGTTTTTTTTCTTGATGTGGAGATGTTTACATCAAGCTGCTAGACGGACCGAACTAGCTCACATGTAGACTTGCACCGCTGAGGCATTGGCCCTGGAAGCTGCTAGTTCTGGAGCCCTATGTACTAATTCTTTTCCCGCCTAAAAGGCATATAATTTTATTGTATTTTGAAAAAATCCCCTTAGAGGTATTAGATTTAAGTAGATATAGAATTAGACGCTTTAGAAGATTGTTGATCATTGGGGTGTGCTTTTGTCTCATTAATATATGTATACTACGAGTGCAGCTTATCTATAAACTAAATTATATAAAATGGGTGACAATAGTAGCTTAAATTTTAATTTAAATTTATGTCGGACAATGCAATGCTTAATAATAATCAGTCAGGTTTTAGGAAAAACCGAAGCTTACCTCAGCTATTCTTAAAATTGCAGACGACCTAAGGGAACAAATAGACGATATCAATGTAACACTATTAGTTCTACTAGACTACAGTAAAGCGTTCGATACAGTGAATCATAATGTCCTTTGTGCAAAGTTACGTAACATGTTTATGTTTTCTAAAACATCTGTCAAGCTTGTGTCTTTGTATTTAAAAAATCGTCGTCAATCCGTTGTATTTTCTAACGTCTCGACCGCATTTGAAAATGTTAATCGTGGTGTTCTTCAAGGCTCTGTACTTGGTTCCTTATTGTTTACATTATATGTTAATGACCTTCCTAAAGTGTTGTCTGAGTGTAATGTTAACTTTTATGCTGATAACGTCCAAATGTATGTGAGTTGTCCTTTAAACAGTTTGTTACAGGGAACTTGCACATGTAAATGAGTGGGCCGACAACAATGGACTTGGGATCAACCCATTAAAATCAAAATGTCTTGCCATAAGCAAGAAAATAATATTTCTTGATAATTTGCAGCCACTTCATATTAATAACGCCCCTCTGGAATATGTCGATACAGCTGTAAATTTGGGTTTTACATTTAACAGAACATTTACATGGAGTGATCACATAACCAAAGCAGTGGGGAAAACATATGGCATACTAAGGACATTGTCAATAAGTAAAGACTGTATGCCTACTAGCATACGTTTGCTCATATCAAAAGCATGCATTGTTCCCTCGTTATTTTATGGAATCGAAGTGTTTTCGAATTGTGGCACGATAACAAAAATTGAAGTAGTGTTCAATAGTATAGCAAGGTACACATTTGACATACGAAGAACACTACATGTATCCGAAATGGCTCAAAAAATATTTCATATCCCACTGAGCGAGTGGATATAAATGCGTATCTTATTTTTTTTACAAAAAAAAAAAATTTTAAAAAAAGAGCCGTCGTACTTGTATGATAAACTTCAATTTACCGCTTCCATAAGAGCAAACAATCTAAAATCCATAAGACCCAGATCACTGACATCCGAGAGGCAATTCTCAATTAATGCTATTCGATCGTGGAATATACTCCCCAATAATTTAAAGAACATTAACAGTGGCACGCACTTCAAAACTGAACTACACACCTTTAAAATAATATTACATAAATTAAATTTGAAATAGACAGCGACTTAGGTTAGTTTTAATAATTAGTCTTAAGTTAAGATTGATTATTTGAAACCCTTTGTGACTAGCGCGTTAAATTATAAGTTGAATCTTGTAGCCTTAGATGACATTTATAATAAATACAAATACAAATACTAGCTAATAATATTCTTGTTCTGAGCCCTCGACTGAATTTTGGTATGCAGCGCTTTCTGCGGCTAGATATGAAACTGTCTCGACATCTTGCTAATATTTGGAACATTAGAAGAGCTGCATATACGTTTTTTGCTGGCTTGTTATGTAATTTGCTTAGCGCGAACGTAATGACTGGCCAACTTCCATAGGTACTGGTTTCGGTTGTGGTCGGCAGGACCGTTCTTGGTGCGCTATAAGGTGCTACTACACCAGCTTGGTTTGGTTTACATAAATTTGGTTGTAGGGCTTGCGTTTCGTTTGTTTGTAAAATAAGTATGGTTGAAAGTTTTGCCTGACTGCTATCATCCGATAGGGTTGCTAAGGTCTGGGTGGTAGCCTAGGTGCTTTTCCTAACTACAGAGCTTTTGGTTTCTGATTATTCCTTGTATTTTGGTTCTCAAGCAGGCAGCATAAGGTATTGTGGTTCTTTTATGGCCAGTAATTGCGCTAAGCATTTAAGTTGCCAATTTGGTTCAGAATAAGTAATAGTTGTTGGTAAACTGCTTGATAATAATCGATTATAGTGCTGCTGCCTTGATTGAGAGTATAGAGTTGATATTTTCGTCTTTAAGTCGCATTGGTCCACAAAATACGCTGTTAAGCATTTTAAGATAGCTGTCCAATCTAACGGGGAATTATATGATTCTGGTACTGAGTCTGCTTGACCAATAATTTTAGTTAGGATTCCAACATATTTTGATAAATCAATTCTATTTTCATAAACTCTACACCTAGAGGTGAGAAACATCGATGAAAACATCAATGCATAAGGGAAACAATTTTTAATTTATTTTAAAGGATTTTTTTTTCTGTTTTCTTGAAATCATGTTTTTATGAAAACATCGAATAACTTCGAAGTTTTTTTCCATCGATTTTTTTATTCAAGGATCGAAAAACATCGATGTCTACCAACATCGATGTTTCTCCACCTCTATTAACACCCCTCGACACTCTTCTTCAGCGTGGCCGCGCCGATAACGATAAAAAATACTTTTTGGCCCAACAATAAATACCAAAAACTACTATTTCAATTTAAAGAAATACCATAAAAAATTACATCACAAAAACAATTTTTAATTCTTATTTTTCATTAAAATAACAATTTTATTTATTGTTTCTCTTTAATGCCATCTAGAAAAGAATTAACACTTTGTTTTAGTTCCTAATAATATTTATTTTTCATATTTTAATAGTGTTTGTGTGAGAACAGTCTTCATTTGACTATTTTTGTTTCCGTAAAATTTCGGTAAAAAATAAAAAGTTAATGTTTTTACTAACTTTTATTTTTTTACCGAAATTTTACATCAAAAAAGTCAATAAATAAAAAACTAATAGAGTAATAGCAAAACCTGTACGCTACATTTGTAGTTTCGAGATAAAAGCAATTGGAAACAAGAAAGGAAGCTTCGGCAAGCCGAAGTTTGAAGTTTGTATACCCTTGCAGTCTGCAATTGGATCATTGAAAGGTGATCCATTTTGGTAAAATTGAAAAATATCGATTTTTGTACATTTTTATAACATTTACATATGTACACATTTTACATTTTACATTTTTATATAAATCAACCGATCGTTTCTATAGCAGCTATATGATATAGTTGTCCGATCTTAATGAAATTAAAGCCGTAATTCTAAAACCGTTAAAAACAGATATCTCGAAATTTATGAAAATACGTTGAAAAACAGGGAACTAATAATATTTTGTACATTAATTTCGCTATTATTCCTATGGCAGCTATATGATACAGTGGTCCGATTCCAGCTGTTCCGACATATATATAAATTATTAAGTTGTGTGGATCGGCTCCTGGTCCCCCGCTGCTGTCCCGTAGTAATTGCGAATTACGCACGTCGGCTGCTGGTCCCACGCTGCTGTCTTGTATTATAAGGGCGGTGGACAACTTCTGGTCCTCCGTGTGAATAGCCGGTTGGCCGGTGTGTAGCTCCTCGCTAACTGATGAGTTACGAAGATTATGTTGGGAAGATGACTGTCTTCCTTTCACTACTGGCCTAGAGGCTCAGTTAGTGTTCCAAGAGATAAGTAAGTTAACGACGGTGGCCGGAGTTATATTCAAGCATGTCTCTTTATTGAAATCAGAATGAAACTGAACTTAAAGCTAACAAAAATTGGAATCATAGCGGCCACGCAAATATGATGTGTTTGCCGGCTATGCATGGGCATCCGGCCAGACGCTGTGTCAGAAGTTTTGGCCGGAGCGAGCTGTCGAACGAACGGTCATTGCCGTCGCTCGGTTAACTTAGTTAACTACTCCCCCCTCAGGAATGAGGCCGCCCTCGGCCGACCCTAGTCTGGCAATCATCTCTTTTAGCTGGGCCGTAGTTCTTCTGGCCTGGGTGAATCGCCGATAGGTTAATTAGATCAACGCGCAGCATATTGCTCCTGCAATTAGTATTATCTGATATAAGCGATAGTCGTTGACCTCTTCTCCGAATCGTTTGATATGTTCCAAATTACGTTCACTTAATCGGTGAAGGTATGGAAGACTAAGGATGTT
This sequence comes from Drosophila rufa, assembly GCA_018153105.1. Lineage (NCBI taxonomy): Eukaryota > Metazoa > Arthropoda > Insecta > Diptera > Drosophilidae > Drosophila > Drosophila rufa. The sequence goes on along the minus strand of JAECXS010000173.1, from coordinate 3,582,910 downwards.
TCGTTCCATAGTGACGTTCAGAGAAGGCGAGCTGGCTACTCCCGGAGCCCTTTTCTGGGCTGTGTCATGGTTGACAAATCGGGTTTCGTTGACTGTGGTACTCTCAATGAAGGTGATGAGGTAGGTACGCTGTACGTGGACGTAAGTGCCATTGTCCACACTCACACGAGCCGGGCATTTACAATGACAATTCCATCGTCAACGTAAGTGATGGGATGCAAGTCACTTTGCTGAATTTCGCAGTGCTCAGTGCCTCCAGCGTGGAGCTCCTGGGCGCACGAACTTCTTAGCGCCAGTTGGCAAAATGTGGCCCCTGGTGTTACGGAGCAGTTTTTTACCGTGCGGATCTCCCCATTGCATTCCGCTATTATATTATCTTCCAGCCTGAGAATGGTGCCATGATGTGACACAGGAAAAACGGTAATTTTGTTGCAGGCTGACTTTATTTTAGGAAATTTAATAACAAAATGTAAGATGTTAATGGATTGTAAAACTTTCACGGACGCTACGGACAAAACATCTTTGATGGCGGTCTCCGTGGGCTCTTCCATCCACACACTTTCTAGGTCTGCATGATCTAGTATGCTAGGGCTAACGACATTAATCTTCGCAAGGGCGACTGCAAGCATCAAATTCTGCAGCTCCATTACCATCATCCTATTACGAGTTAGTAACATCTCGTATAGGTGTCCCGTATCAATTTGGGATTCCTTAGCCGACCTCAGAAGTTGATTGACAGTAGTGGATATTTTATTGATTTGGTCTTGGACTTTGGTATTAATATTTAATTGCCTATTGTTTGCATCAATGAGTAGAAATTCGTTGAATTTAATTTTTTCAAAATCCTCGGCGTCCGGCGTTCCCGCCACTACCTTTAAGGCTTTACCTAGGAAGTCTAAACTCCTGGCTACTCTATGGTGAATGCTTAATGACTCGAGCAGGTCACGAAAGTGAGCGGTATCAACGCTCAAAAGTTTTTGCATATGCGATTGTGGGAACCTGTTGGTCATTCCGTCTGTCTCTTCCACCACGCGCCTATACTCCGAGAGATTCGCTGAGTGTCTTACAAATGCGAACTCTTCCCATACCAAAATTCGACCATCAACGATGGGAATGTATTTGGCTTTTGAGTAGTCTGTTATGTGCGCCGAAGCTACGGTCAAGAAGAATAGCAGGTGTATGATTGTAAACCTGTAATTCGGATATACTGTATTGTTACAGACGGGTTAACCCACCAACAAAGCAAAGAAAAAGCAGTATGATTAAAAATAATAGTAATGAAAAAGCTTACGCCAAGTGGCTAGGGATAAAAGTAATGAAAAATGAAAAATTATCAGGCGAGCGATAACATGGTTATGCTTGGCCTACCTAAGGTCGTCTTTGTGGACCATCCTCCCCTTAATGAGGACTGTGGTCCCCATGTCCGCTTCCACCGTTTTTTCTTCGCATAACGGCGAAAGCTTGTTTCCTAGTCTCCTGTTGGATTTTACTAGGACTTTGTCGCCGACATTGAACACTCTGTTCTGCTGGGAGGCATTTTCCCTGCTTCTTAGCTTGTCCTGGGCATGCCTTATTCTATCCTCTATATCGCACTGTGGGTCATTCGATTGAGTGACTACCACGTCGGCGGGCCTCTTACCGATGACCGAATGGATAGATTTGTTGTATTTTGTCGTGGCCAGTAAAATCAACTCTACAGTGTCGCTGATGCCTTTGTCGATTTTGAGGCATCTGGCAAGTTCCACCAGAGTGCTGTGTAAGCGTTCCACTAGTTCGTTCGAGACGCTGTGGAGGGGCAGCGCATTCGAGACGCTAACGCCGAAGTGGTTTTCCAGCATGGTCAAAATAGTGTGCGAATTCAATGACGGTTCATTGTCGCAATAGATGACCTTAGCTTTGGGGAAAACGTTCAAGAGTTGTAATAGGGCCGGTTTGAGATCCTCTATTGTTCTAGAGGGAATCGGTTGGACCATTGCAAATTTTGAAAACTTGTCAATGCATGTGAGGAAGTATTTCCTGTCTGTAGAGAAAATGTCTATGTGCAGCATTTCCCCCACCTGCGATGGGACTGGCGTTTCGCCGAGTTCCTGTTTTTTTGGGTGCCTGTCGTATTTCGCTTTAGCGCAGGTCTTACAGTTAGTGACGATTTCGTTAGCTAACTTGGCCATTTTCGGGAAGTAGTACTCTGAGAGTACCTGCTTCACGTTTTCTTGGGCCGATCTGTGAGCTCTGTTGTGCTCAACAGTGAGGACTTCTCGTCTTTCGGCGACTGCTAAAATATCCGTTACTCGGTTTTTGCAATGCCAAAATTTGGTGGCTGGGAATTGCCGAACCAATGTGTCCTGTATCATTGCTAGCGTGTGCAAATCGCAATGAATGGCGTTGACGCCTTTAGGAACGATAGTGTCCGCGAACTCCTCCAGCAATGACTCCTTGCATGTGAAGTCAATGTTGTGCCGTCTCTTGTTTCCAAAGAGGACGAAGCTGCATTTAGATGGAAAGCGTGCTTCCTCCAGAGTTATCTGGTTTTGAAAGCAATTTAATGGCTTTTCCGTGGTTTCAATTGTATGGGTTAGCGACAGCTCACTGTGAATTGTGGCCGCGCTAGGAAAAGCTTCTTCCTCTTCCACAACGTTAAGTTGCTGTCTTGAGAGGGCATCCGCAACGAGATTATCTTTGCCGGGTTTGTAAAACATTTTAGCGCCGGACTTGTCGATGCGGGCTTTCCACCTTTTGATTTTCGCATTCGGATTGGATTCCGACACTGCGAAGGTCAACGGTTGGGGGTCAGTAAAGATATTTATATCTTTGACTGCATATAAATAGTGGCGCAATTAGGCCAGTGCCCAAACTATAGCTAACAGCTCCCTTTCATTGGTAGCGTAGTTAACTTCTCTGTCCTTTAAGGTTCTAGAGATCATTGTTATTGGTCTCCCTTCTTGGGATAGGACTGCGCCAATGCCGTACGCAGAGGCATCTGTCGTTAGATCAAATGCCTTTTGGTAGTCGGGGTATCTGAGGATGACATCCTCAGAAGCCAGAATGTTACGCAGTTTTTGGAAAGCCAGCCGTTGGGGCTCGCTGAACTGCACCTGGATGTTCCTGGATCTGTGCCTACTGACACTTCCAAGTTCCCCTTTCAGAATATCAGTGATGGGCCTAGCTATGGACGCAAAATCTTTTATGAAGCATCTATAATAGCTGGTCAAGCCAAGGAATGATCTGACCTCGAATATGTTTTTAGGTTCAGGGAATTCCTGAATGGCTTTTATTTTTTCTGGGTCTGCGGTATCCCCGTTATTGGTGACTATGAACCCTAAAAAGATAACGCTTTTTTTTTGAAAATCGTGATTTTTCTGTGGATTCTCTCATGTTTGAATCGTGTAGGCTCCCAATCCACGTGCCGGATGTGGGAGTTTTCGTCCTCCGAGAAGACGATAACATCATCCACATAGACATAGCAAAATTTGCCGATCTGCTCTCGCAGTATGTCATCAATGGTTCTGTGGAAAATGCTGGCCGCATTTTTTAATCCAAATGGCAATCTGCGAAACTCGTACTTCCCTCCGTTAACGGAAAAGGAAGTTTTTTCACGGTCGCATTCTGCCAGCGTGATTTGATGATAACCGGACTTCAAGTCCAGGGTCGTGAAATACTTGGCCTTTCCTAAGTTTCCTAATATCATCGAGATGTTCGGCATGGGGTATCGATCGGGTATTGTTTTCTCGTTTAGTTTGCGAAAGTCCAACACCAAACGCATTTTTCGCTTGCCAGTTTCGTCGGTGCCCTTTTTATCTACTACCCATATTGGGTTATTGTATGGGGATTTCGACGTTTGTATAATGCCATTTTTTAGCAGATCTTGGATTTCGCCATTGACAAAATCGGCTGCTCCCATTGGATATGGGTAAAGTTTGGCATAAATGGGCTCCTCATTAACAGTTCTGATGGTGGCTACCACCGACGTGTTATAAAGTAGGGCCTCATTGGGGTCAGCAAAGGCTTTTTTTCTGTCGCTGAGCATTTTCAAAAAAGTATTTCTGACTAAAGGTGGTGCGTCTGAGCAGTCCACTTCAGTAAAGTTGACATTGGGGAATGAGTGAAAATCAATTTTCTCTTCTTCGGTGCCCCATTTGAGGTGGCCGGAAGCTAGACAAAGTGATGCCCCCGTCTGTTTCAAAAGGTCAAGACCGATGATTACATCAAAGGAGGACAAGTCAGGTAGAATGAAGAACGTGGCCTTCAAGTTAAAAATAGACACGAAGCATTTCTTCGTGATAGTGGTGACGCCATGGATGGAATGAATCTTAAACGGAGATTCTAACGGGCGGACTCCATTCAATCCTTCGTATGGTCGGATGAAATTTTTTGCCGCGCCCGTATCGATGAGAAGTCTCATATCGATCCCCGCTACTCTTCGTCTGATGACGGGTAGCAGGGATTTTCCCCTAAAAAATTAATGGCATCCGAGTCATACTCGCAGATGACGTCGTCAGCAATTTCCTGTGCCCCGCTAGAAGCCGCGGTGGTGTATGCGTCACCAGTTGTATTAGCGCTTTGCTCAATGTGATGTACCCTCTGCTTTTTTGGTGGCCCCGAACGATCGGACGCGGCCGGCTTCCTTTTTTGGTACGCCGGTGCCTGAGATGGCTTAAGCACTTGACATGCCAAATCCCAGTGATCCGGGTACCCTCCTGGCAACGTATGCTGACGACACAGCCTTCATTGCTAACTCTTCGTGTCGGATTGAAGCTTCCAGAATGACGCAAAACTTCCTGGAGCTCTACAGCGAGTGGACGAATCGATGGAACATCTGCATTAACGGAAACAAATCTCAACACTGCAACTTCTCCCTAACGCATCAAATCCTTCCTAGGGTTAAGTTCCAGGACACGCTCATCCCTCAAGCTCCTCAGGCACAGTACCTGGGTCTCATCCTCGACAAGCGGCTCACATGGAGGCAGCACATCACCAAAATTGAAGCCACATGTCGGAATAAGCTTAGGAAGCTCAATTGGATGCTTAGAGGAGGGAGTCAACTAAGTCTAAGTAACAAAGTTCTTCTGTACAAGGCAATAGTGGTCCCTACAATGACCTATTGCATCCAGATATGGGGTACGGCGTCTGACTCGAACAAAGCCGAGCGCTGCGCTCAATCACTAATGCGCCGTGGTATATGAGGAACGAGGACATCACAAAGGATCTTCACATCCCCACCGTGAGGGAGCAAATTAATCGACACTCGAGTCGGTATAATGAACGACTTCGAGTCCATGCGAACCAACTAGCTGCTTCATTGGCAACACCGAGGACCAGAAGAAGGCTTCAAAGACGGCACCCAGGAGACTTGTGGATAGGAGGACGGCAGAGAACGAGAGTCCTTCCCCAATAAATACATTGTACTGATTGTCACTTTTCGTTCCCTATGTTAGGGAGTTTACCGTTTCCATGTTATGCTTCCATGTTATTATTGTTACTATTGCTAGTCCCTACATTTTATAACTATTAATTTGGTTGATTAATGTAAAAATAAAATATGTGTGTTATCCTAAAAAGTTTTCGAAAATCCAATACCAAACGCATTTTCCGCTTGCCAGTTTCGTCGGTGCCCTTTTTATCTACTACCCATATTGGGTTATTGTAGGGGGATTTCGACTTTTGGATGATGCCATTTTTTAGCAGACCTTGGATTTCGCCATTGACAAAATCAGCTGCCCCCATTGGATATGGGTAAAGTTTGGCATAAATGGGCGTCTCATCAATAGTTCTGATGGTGGCTACCACCGACGTATTGTAAGTCAGGGCCTCATTGGGGTCTGCGAAGGTTTTTTTCCTGTCGCTGAGCATTTTCAAAAATGCTTTTTTGACCAAAGTTGGTGCGTCTGAGCAGTCCACCTCAGTAAAATTTACATCGGGGCATGTATGAAAATCGAGTTTGTCTACTTCCGTGCCCCATTTGAGCTGGCCGGAGGCCAGACATAGTGACGCCCCTGCCTGTTTTAAAAAGTCAAGGCCGACGATTCCATCAAAGGAGGACAAATCTGGTAAAATGAAGAACGTGGCCTTCAAGTTGAAAATTGACACGAAGCATTTCTTCGTGATAGTGGTGACTCCATGGATCGAATGAACCTTGAATGGAGATTCAACCGGGCGGACGCCTTTCAATCCTTCGTATGGTCGGATGCAATTTTTGGCCGCGACCGTATCGACTAGAAGTCTCATGTCAACCCCCGCTACTCTTCGTCTGATGACGGGTAGCAGGGATTTTCCCCTAACAAATTGATGACATCCGAGTCGTATTCGTTGATGGCGTCGTCATCAATTTCTTGAGCCGCGCTAGAGGCCGCTGTGGTGTACGTATCACCAGTTTTGTCAGCGCTCTGGGCAATGTGATTTACCCTTTGCCTTTTTTGTGGGTGCGTTTTGTCAGACGCCGCCGGCTTCCTATTCTGGTATGCCGGGGCCTGTGATCCACTTCCATGGGTTCTGGAGTGCCTCCACGGTGCCCATCGCCGCGTGGAGCAGGGTGCACCTGTGCCTTATGCTGTTTAGTAAAGTGTGGATTTTTTCCAGCACTTACTTGCGTGTATGCCTGTTGGGATGTTTGCTGGCGTTCTTGCGCCTTTGGATTTGTTTTCCTGTCCCTATCCTCCTGGATCTTTGCAAACGACGATGCAAACGTGTACCTCTCGTGGTTTGATTCCACCTCTTGAGCTAGAGCCAGAGCCGTTGGCATGTCCTTCGGCTTTGCCGAGAAGAGGACATCTGTGAGGTTGCGCCTAAGTCCCGAAATAAACACACGGAGTGCATCATCCCGGAATTTGTCGCATAAAACTTTTGCCGCCGACAATTCGTACGACATTGTGACTTTGTTGGTGAGCAAGGTCAGTTTTTTCTCGACCTCGTCATAGTACTGCAAGAGTGTTAGGCTTCCCTGTCTGAGGGTGCCTATCTCCTGCTCGATTACATGGATCTGGCGTTTGTCACTGTATGTAAAATCGAGCCGATTTATGATCGCATCGAAATTCAACACAGTGCCGAACGAAGACAGCACTGCATCGGCAGGGCCTCTTATTTTACTCCTAATAATAATAACTGCCTGATAATGGCGGGAGCTATCCACATAATTTCTAAAAATATAATATGCGGCTACTGCCGCTTGCCGCCAAGAGACGTATGCATCTTGTGCTCCCGTAAATTCGGGCAGGCACTTAACGGCGTCCAGGGGCTCGTCACATTTAACATTATTTTTAATTTCTATGGGCTCGTAGGCCTTAATCTGAGGGGCTTCCGCTTGGGCGGGAGCGATTTGTACCGCATTAACCTGGGCGGTCAGCTGCTGTATGGCTTGGCGTAGTTCGTTTTCCCTACGCTGGCTCTCCAGGGTTGCCTCTTGAACGGCATGGGCAACTACCGCCTGTATGGTGGTTGTCATTTGTTCCATATTAAAAGCCATGTTTACAGCTGAGGGAATATTAGCGCGTACACGTTTCGGTGTAGAAGTTCTGGCAGGGCCTTCGGTCTCAGAATCAGAGCCGCTGGAGATTTGTTTAATATTCCTATACTGCTGAAACGGATTATTCATGAGGGTCTGCAATTACAAAATCGCCCTGAAGAGTTAAAGCATGGTCAAGCTGTATACTTGTGCAGGCAGCTGGCCTGTCGAGGGGGACGCGGGGGCTGAGTCGTCGCTTTGCCCACGATGGATGAGAAAAACAACAATTGCCATGCATGCGCGACCTTATCGGGTTCGCGGATGTGGATTGGGGAGACAATAAAACCAACAAGACTGCGAAGCTAACGCTGAGAATACGAGATATTCGGTCGGGATATTGAAAGTTTGTATTTTTTTCTTTATGACTGCACTAAAATATTGGTTTATCTATTTGCAAAAAAAAGAAAATTGTATGCAAACAATACGCAATAATATTTGGTAATATTTAAAAAAAAAAATTTTTCTTCTTTATTATAAAAGAATTGTAAATGTCAATCAATTAATGAGAGTAAATTTACGAATTTAATGTGAAATGTCATTAATGAACTGCAGAAATTTTTCTGGCAGTGTATTTACTTTTTTTTTTTACAAAATGAATGCAGATAGAGGGCATGTGTGAATGAAAATGCTGACTTACATGATTCCCTAAATGAATTGCAATCCGTATTTCACGTTGAGCGCCAATTATTAAGTTGTGTGGATCGGCTGCTGGTCCCCCGCTGCTGTCCCGTAGTAATTGCGAATTACGCACGTCGGCTGCTGGTCCCACGCTGCTGTCTTGTATTATAAGGGCGGTGGACAACTTCTGGTCCTCCGTGTGAATAGCCGGTTGGCCGGTGTTTAGCTCCTCGCTAACTGATGAGTTACGAAGATTATGTTGGGAAGATGACTGTCTTCCTTTCACTACTGGCCTAGAGGCTCAGTTAGTGTTCCAAGAGATAAGTAAGTTAACGACGGTGGCCGGAGTTATATTCAAGCATGTCTGCTCTTTATTGAAATCAGAATGAAACTGAACTTAAAGCTAACAAAAATTGGAATCATAGCGGCCACGCAAATATGATATGATTGCCGGCTATGCATGGGCATCCGGCCAGACGCTGTGTCAGCAGTTTTGGCCGGAGCGAGCTGTCGAACGAACGGTTATTGCCGTCGCTCGGTTAACTTAGTTAACTTGTATATTAACTGCAATAGAAAAAAGACTATCTGCTAAGTTTTATTCAAATAGCTCAAAAGACTAGTTTGCGTATCAACGGACAGACAGACGGACATGGCTAAATCGAATCGGCTAGTGATGCTGACCAAGAATATATATACTTTATGGTGTCGGAGATGCTTTCTTCACTGCGTTGCAAACTTCTGGCAAAAATTATAATACGCTGCAAGGGTATAAATACATTCCAGGAGTATGCTAGTGCAAAAGCGCTCACTTTAAATCGCAATAACTTTTGAACTAATTAGCGTTGAGGCCTTAAACTATTCTTAAACTTGTTACGTCGGTGTTGTCGTGGTGCCTCAGTCCTTGGGGGACATAGGGCTGAGGAAGTGGCCGCCCGGATAGCAGACACGATTTGTGCAGCTGAGCTCGCCGGATTTGGGGTGGGTTCTTTGGACGCCACTATCCTCTCCAAACGTAATCAGAACAATTATTTACGTGCCTGAAAAATAGAAAAAATCGTTTGTCCGTCTGTCTTTCTGTCCACATTGCCCCGCAAGCATATTTATGCTTGATCGTGAAAACGATCGGGCTATGTTTTGGCCGTTTTCCCTCCCCAATCGCAAACTTCGTGCGCCTTTGGATCGTCGCGGGCCGTGCAATACGATCCCCTTTTGTACTTGTCGTTCGTCAAAAGTTATGTCATTTTCTTGACCCAGTCTTCCAGTTGTACCAATGCCCCCCTTTTTAATGGGTTTCTACCAATGCATTTTTGTTGTTTAAGTTCACATTACAAATTTATTATAAAGGTAGTTCAAACATGTATTGGACATGAAGGTGTGTCAATAAGTATTGTTATAGCTATTCTGAATTGATTAATATTTTTGAGTGTACTTAGTTAGCACTTAGGTGTATTTAGAATATAGTGTTTCTTTGGGAAGCTAATATTTTTTGTCATATGATATGTAGTGTATATGGTGGGCACGAGTACATATATATATATAAATATGTCTGACAATATTGGGAAAAATGTCCCGTTGACTTACCCTCTGTTATTCCATCGCTGAGAGCTCTCGTTCCGGAGTTGAGGTTTTTATTTGTTGGAAGGTTGGCAGAATTAATAATATATATATATAGATCGTGCGGTGTTTTGGTGTTAGCAATTCACTAATTGTACAAAATTATTCGTATGGATTTAAAAACAGCACATTAAAAAAAAATGTAAGAAGTGTGTTGGTGTATAGGGGTTTTAAAATAAACACAAAAAAACTTAAAGAAAAATAAGATCAAAAGCTAAGCAGCTCAGTGAGCGGAGTGACCGCTGGTCATTGGACGATGGTGTCGTCTTCACTTTGTTTCACTTGCCGACGAGTAGCGAGACGGGGGTACACTTATATGCGCTTTTGTATACGTGTATATATATACTTGGAGAAATGGAGTCAGTATCTACACGTACTGTTCACATATGGATCGAAGCACAGGTAACATAAGGCAAGTTGACACATTTAGATTTTCATTAATAACTTTTATTGTTTGTTTTCAATGCTGATAGTTTATCATATTGTATTTGTTGAGTCGGGACATCCTTCGGGCGGTTACTTGTGGTCACAGGACCAGGTGTTGGCGAGGGACACTACTTTCTCCAGCTCGTGTCGTTGGTCGCGGCGTCCCTGGATCACCTTCTTGTAGGTGCTAAGTCCTTTGAATACCAGGAGGACGATCAGCAATCCCGCGATGAGTCGAAGGACTTGGTAGACCTGAGCGATTTCGTCCTTGTGGTCGACCACTTCGATCGTGTTTATTACGTTAGCGGTGCTGTCATCAACTTTGGACGTTTTGGAGCCCATTGTCCTTGTATGTGTCTTCCTTTCAGGACCTGGGTATTGTCGGCTACAGGATCGACACTTGAACTCCGAATCACCACTTGAACTCCGAACTTGGCTCTGAGACGCGACGCGGTTGCAATAATCTTCCCGAGGGCTTCTGGGTTTTTGACTCTCCCCGGTACTGACAAACCGGTGACTTTTATACCAAATACTGTGCCAAATTTCGCCTAGGAATCACCGGAATGGAACACAAAAGTGTTCTCACCTAGTGTCATCTATTCCCCTCTTTTCGCCTATTGGCTGGAGTTATATGTGGGTCGTCTTTGTTCTAATGTTGAATAGTTCAGCAGGTGATTGCATGGCCCAATTTGGTGAGTTTAGGCGGTGTCATCTGCCAGAGCCAAATTTTTGTGCAATCTTGCCCGTGTTGATTTTTCTGGACCATCAGTGCATTGGCTTTTCTTGATTTTCTTCCGCGTTAACCAAATGACTCACGTCGGCCCTAACCGGCGTACGTAACAGGCTCGGGGTCGTCGATGCTGATCAGCATGGAATGATCCCGTAAAAAAAATCGACGTGCGGACGGTTATGCTGTTTTACGCGCCCAACGTGGGCCTCGACCCATTCCCTGAGGCTGAGTCTCTTGCTCTACAGGCTTTGCCTGTTGTTTTGCAAATTTCTAGCCACGAGTGCAGTTTTCAATTTTTCTCCTTGGTTGAGATCTCCAAAAGTGACCAGATCAAAAAATACCACTAAATACCATGAGATTGATCGTAAATACCAGTATATACCATTAAACAAAAAAATACTTTTCACCCGATTTTGTCTTCAAAAAATACCATAAAGTAAATAAAAAAAACATAAACGGTCAAGCTGCTCTTCTTTCATGACGAAAATTCACTTTAGTTTCCGAAAAAATCTCTAAGTAATACTTAGTAAGTATTCGTGCGATGTCTAGTAATTTATCTAAATCGCTGAGATTTTGCGGCAGCTCTCTTTTTATTGAATTGATCTATATAAATACTTTGAGAAATCTTTATAAGGGTTAAGTTTTTCCCTTACTAGACTACCAGAATACCAACATTTTCCTCTAGGACATTTTTTTTTTTCCTCATTCTCTCTCGGTCATGATCCGCACGTTTACCAATAAGATTGAGCTTAACTTTGATTTTAAATGCACAGAAATTGGATGTTTGTTGTCTTAAGAATTTAATGTAATGTGTGTTTTTATTTATTAAAACGTGTCTGTGCTTTTGGTGTTCCTTAAAAATGTTTATACCCGGCACCCATACGCTACAAGGGTATTATAAGTTAGTGGGAATCGAGAATGTATGTACCAGGCAGAAGGAGGCATCTCCGACCCCATAAAGTACACTGCCGCTCACTTGAATAGCCCACCCTACTCTTTAATGCAAAAATGCATTTATCTTATAAACTACTGTACATAGGTTTATTTTTTTGGTCCTTTTGCTTTATTATACTTATTTTTCTTAATTCGGTGCAAAACGGGCCACTTTTCAAAAATTTGTTGTGGCGAAACAGCTTAAGCTAGTTTATTAGTTTAAATGGCATATAATAACGTAACATTTAGAGAATTTTTCTAAAAATGTTTTATTGAAAAATATGTATAGGTATATAAGTAATAGGGAATCTCCCGTGGCCCCTCCAAAAAAAGTTTATTTGCGGTGAACATCCTAACGGTTCACAGAATCGTCCGATATGAAAACCAGAATATGCATTAGTTAAAGGATAATTGTCCCGAGGTATCAGGTAGAGTTTTCCTTTTTTTCATTTTTTTTTCTTTCGATTTTTCATGAAAGTTTGAATTCAAAAATTAAATTCTCGACTAAAAAAAAAAGTTTCATTGTTAAATATAAAATATAATATAAAAATTAATTTAAAAAAAACACGACGGTGATACCTGGAGAATTCGTTGCAAAATTTCAAAACGATTGGTCAAGTAGATTTTTAGTAATCGTGTACACCGACTTTGGAAATTACACTTTTTAGGGGAGAGCTTTAAAGTTTTGACTGCCCATACATCGAACATAGAATGACCTCCGTTCAACTACCCATTACTTCGTTATTTTTGCTCCGATCGATGTCAAATTTGAACTGTATATTCTTAATATGTTGGGCATTCATAAAAAAAATATTAAAAAATTGACGACAAAAAATTAAATACCCTACCCCCCCCTTAAGAATACCAAAGACTTGTAAAGCCTAGTTCTAGTGTGACCGGTTCTATGGTGTTCACCGAAAATCTATACGAATCTATATGGCCAAACGGCCATACTGTCAGCTGTGTTCGTTTTCAATTCAAATTAAACGTGGCCAAACGAACAAATTACTAAAATTACTTAAATTATGATTTCGAAAGCCGCGGGGCCAGCTCCCGATGCCGCCGAAGAGGACGAGCTGCTCCTGGCCCTGCAGCTGCTGCTACTGCCACTGCAAGATTCAGCCGATTTAAAATATTTAGCGCGATGTTCATTCTAGTATATTCTAGTAATTCTCTTAGCTCATCTGCATACCGACCTAGCTAAGAGGGTCGAAAAAGTGTATTTGGCTTTCGCTCGCATTCATTTGGTTGCTAACTTTTAGCGCTGGTAGTAGCTTAAATATTAAAAAAATATTTAAAAAAAAAAAAAAAATTAATTACTCTGATATATTTTTAATTAGCTGGCACTGTTATTTTTTGAATTTTTCAATAAAATTATTTTTTTTACGGATTACGCAGGATATTGTTTAAATTATTATTATTTACTGACGATTAATGTTTCTAGAATATATTAGGCATAATACTAACTCTGATTTTTGTCTTCTTATGGATACAAAGACCACCACCATAGTCATCTTTCTAATTAGTTGGCAATAGATGTAATACTGTTGGCAAAAAGTAAGGTGAATTTGTTTGTAAAGTAAAAATTCTTTATTTATTCTCCTAAATCAATTTCATCCCCTTCAAAGTAATCCCCTCCCGATAAATTCACTTATGCCAACGTTTCTTCAAATCCTCGAAACAGGCCAAATAGTCCCTTTCCGGTATATCCATGAGCGCCCTCGTCGATTCCGCTTTTATCTCTTCAATCGACTCGAAACGCGTTCCCCGGAGTGGTCTCTTGAGTTTTGGGAATAGCCAGAAGTCACACGGAGCCAAATCTGGAGAATACGGTGGTTGCGGAACGATATGCGTCGAATTCTTGGCGAAATGGTCACGAAGAACGAGTGCAGTGTGCGACGGTGCATTATTGTTGGCCCATAATTCTGGTCTTTTTCGACGAATTGCTTCACGCAAACGACGCATAACGATCAAATAATATTCCTTATTAACAGTTTGGCCAGGTGGAAGGAATTCATAGTGCACCACACCACGAAAATCGAAAAAAAATGGTCATCATATCCTTGATTTTTCAACGACTTTAACGTGCACTCATCAGCACGTTCCCGACCCTCTTTGAAGTCTTTGTACCACTTATAAACATTTTTCTGGGACATGGTAGAACATGTTGCCTTCAGCAACATCCTCAACGTTTCCGCAGCCGAAATTTCATTTCGCAAATAAAATTTTATGGCACTTCTCTGCTCAATTAAATCAGACATTGTAAAAATCGACAAATGCAATCTTGATCGTTTGGTAAACACAAGCGTAAATATAGTACTGATACTGACATTGACATGAAATTACCGCCAGATGTCATCAACAGTCCTGCCAACTCAAAAAAAAAACTAGTCCCCCATCTTAAGCCCGCGAATTTTAAATTGAAAATTCAACTTACTTTTTGCCCACAGTAGTATATAATTAAATTGTATAATAAACGACTTGTTATGTCCTAAACTATATAAATAAAAAATATTCAAAAAGATTTTCATATATTTATGGTACTATTCGGACGAAAATGTAGCGTGTTTCTATTTTTATTTCCAAGTCAAACACCTGGTATCTGGACAAATCGGTTGTAGTGTCGTTATCTTACCAGATATTTTTATGAAATCAAAACTGAAATACAGTATTTTGAATAACAAATAATATGTGGTACCGTTCTTACGTATAAGTTCCACAAAAAAATTAATAATTAAGCTCCAAACGCCAATATGCTGGTTGTTTCAAATATTTTTTCCATATCGGTATATAATAGCGGACCCGACGAACTTTGCCTCGTCCTAATTCGACGCCTTTATATGACCCCAGGGTAATAGTCATACACTGATAATTAAAATTTTAAATTCATTTATTTTATTTAGTAGAGAGCGATATACTATGATTTTAGATTTATTTTTCGGCGCAAAAGCAATCAATGAAGACGGTTTACCAACAGGAGAACATGCAACGTACAGCTGGCCGTGTGAACAATAGGGAAATTCTAAATTAAATCCGCAGACTTCTAACGATTAGCCTTGCGATTTATTGATTGCCATCGCAAATGCCAATCGAAAGGGGAACTAAATCCTTTTGAATTGGAATGGAAGATCAGTTGCAATAATCGGAATTCGTGGTGGTACGTGGGCTGCTATATATATTTCTGGCCTAGGCAACACTAAGTGTTGTTAGGTGGAATCTGACATTTCCATTGAAAAGTTCGACATTTTTAAGCATAAACGTACTCAGAACGGTTTGACGTACGACTATCATTTGTGTTGTTTACAGTTACTTAAAAAAATCAATTTCGCAAAAAAATGGAATTAACTCGTGAACATTTTCGTGCGATCATTTTTCACAACTTTCGGCGTGGATTATCACGACAAGAGTGCAGCGATGAACTTAAATCTTTGTATGACTATGAAGCACCATCCTATAGCACTGTGAAAAACTGGTACAACGAATTCAATCGTGGCCGACGCTCCCTCAAAGACGAATTCCGCGAAGGTCGTCCAAAAACAGCCGTTGTGCCAGAAAACATCGATGGCGTACGTGAACTAATAATGCAAGACCGTCATGTGACATACCGTGAGATAGAGGCATCCCTAGGCATTTCTTCCACCAGCATACATTCGATATTGCATGAGCACCTGGCTGTAAAAAAGGTTTGTTCTCGTTGGATCCCGCACAATTTGACAATCGCTCAAAAGAAGGCTCGTGTGGATTGGTGTAAAGAAATGCTGAAAAAATACGATCGCGGTGCTTCAAAAGACGTTTATAAGATCGTCACAGGTGACGAATCATGGAGCCCGAAACAAAACAGCAATCGACCGTGTGGGTCTTCCAAGACGAGCCAAATCCAACGAAAGTTGTTCGTGGAAGAAGCACTTCGAAGCAAATGGTCGCCTGTTTCTTCGCAAAAACTGGTCATGTGGCTACTGTTCCTCTTGAGCAACGTAGGACGGTCAATTCTGATTGGTACACCACCATTTGTTTGCCTGAAGTCTTCGGTGAAATTCGAAAAACGAACAAGGGAAGACGAATCATTGTGCACCATGACAATGCGAGCTCTCACACATCGGCTCAAACCAGCGCCTTTTTGACTGGCCAAAACGTCGAATTGATGGGTCATCCGCCGTACAGTCCTGACTTGGCACCAAATGACTTCTTTTTATTCCCTCACATCAAGAAGAAAATGCGTGGTCAACGATTTTCGTCGCCAGAAGATGCTGTTGAAGCATTCAAAAACCATGTTTTTGAGGTGTGTCAATCAGAGTGGAAAAAGTGCTTCGAAAATTGGTTTGAGCGCATGCAAAAGTGTGTAAATCTTGATGGAGAATATTTTGAAAAACAATAAAACTATTTTCCTTAATAAATATTCGTATTTTCATTATTAGAAATATATGTAGCAGCCCACGTATAAGGACTAACTCTCCTTTAAATTTTCCTTTGATGATCGTCGTCTGAATCATGTTATTCATCAATTTCTTGACGGACAACCGCGTACCGTGGCACAATTTCGGATGATTTAGATTCCGCAGCATTATAATAATTGATCCCGCCTTCAGTTGCAAATTATGCGGTGGAGTTCCTGGCACATCAAGCGAGTTCAAAAATTCTGTCGGATAGTTCGTCGCTTCATCCTTGTCGGTCACGCTGTCAACGGATCTGTATGAATGCAGTTCTCCATCAATTTGATTTTGAATAATGTAATTCAAATCTACGTCCTTGTTATTCGCTGTAGTATTGCCCGTTCACTAATCCAGTCGATATTTTTATAATTTATATAATGAGTTCCTTCTTTGACGATGTGAACTCCCAAAAATTTGCGGAGAACGATATTAATCCAGTCGAAACATCAACAGGAATTTCGCCATTGCTAAGTGCCAGCAGTTATCTCGAGAAGTCTCTAATGTTCGTAGTTAATTTTAGCTTCTTGACATATTTCCACAATTAAGACGATTTTAGGCATGCATTAACTTCTTTGGAAGTGTTTGACGAAAATCTCCTGACAGCAATATCAAAGACCCACCAAATAGTTTCGAATCACCGCGTAAATCTTTCATCGTTCGGTCAACTGCCTCCAAAACTCGCTTATGCGCCATCGTGCATTCATCCCTAATTATGATTTTGAATTCTCGCATCAATTTCGCTGTCGCCGAATTCTTGCTTATCGTGCATGTTGACTTGTCAATTTGAGATCTTGATCGAATAGTTGTCAGAATCAAAGAAATGACAAATGTCTTGCTGTCCCACCAGGAGCATCGAGAAAGTATAAGCCTCCCGATCCATCTTCAACAACCTTCATTATCGAATCGAACACGTTCTTCTGCTCGGCATTCAAAAGCGGCAACAGTTCGGACTATTTCGACCAAGTTATTCCCAATGTCGACAGTAGACATATGAGAATACACATGTCTTCGATCCGTATTAACGCTTCGTTGTGCATTTCTTCGTTAATGGCAAGAGTAGTTGTCCTTCGTAGTTGTCCTGCGAACGTCTATTAAAATATAGTCAGCCATATCGTTGTAGTTTTCCACAGTGCGGTCGGGTTCGACGGATGACATGTGTCTATGATTATTGCAAATAATGCACGAATTTTATGTGTTCCAGAAAGAGATACAGTGGCATCAGCGAGCGTTGAGTCCCAATGTGTGTCGTTTTCAAGCAATTTTAAACGTTGGCAAGCCTCCCGAGAAGTGGCGCACAGCACACCATCCACAGTACGCAGGGCCTCGAAGAATGTAGGGCCTCTTATGTTCCAAAAGCAAGCGAATATAGAAGCATTCGTCTTGGCGTGGATGAACTGTGTACGAGGTGTGTTCAAAAAGTATCGCGAATTTTGAATTTTCGCGGGTTATGTATATTCGAATTTCGATTTTTTTTGTGGCGTTATGTTGGTACTCATGTCTCTCACTTATGCCGACAAGCTCGTCCATTTTGAATGTTCACTTAATTGTTGACAGCTGCTTTGCTTGCAAGTGTTTTGGATCGTCTTCGATTTTTAACTATTTAAAAAAATGGATCAAGGAACCTGTATCAAATTATGTGTGAAAAACGAAATTAAGTGCGCGAATGCATTCCGAATGTTGACTGTGGCATACGGATAAGTTACCTTGGACCGAAGCAACGTTTATCGGTGGTACAAAAGGCCGAGAAGATGTGAACGACGAAGAGCGTGCCGGACGCCTGAGCACTTCAACAACAGACGATAAAATTAATGAAGTGGAGAAAATGGTATTGGCCAATCGTCGAATCACCGTTAGAGAAGTTGCTGAGGTCCTAAACATATCGATTGGCTCGTGCCATTCGTTTTTAATCAATGATTTGGGCATGAGATGGGTTGCCGCGAAATTCGGGTTGCCCAAAATTGCTCAATTGCGAACAAAAACAGCATCGCATGAATCTTGGAGTGGCAGTAGCAGCAGCTGCAGGGCCAGGAGCAGCTCGTCCTCTTCGGCGGCATCGGGAGCTGGCCCCGCGGCTTTCGAAATCATTATTTAAGTAATTTTAGTAATTTGTTCGTTTGGCCACGTTTAATTTGAATTGAAAACGAACACAGCTGACAGTATGGCCGTTTGGCCATACAGATTCGTATAGATTTTCGGTGAACACCATAGAACCGGTCACACTAGAAATATGAAACCCTTTTAGCTAGCTAAGGGTTTAGCGCTGGTGAGTACTAGGCTTTACAAGTCTTTGGTATTCTTAAGGGGGGGGTAGGGTATTTAATTTTTTGTCGCCAATTTTTTAATATTTTATTTTATGAATGCCCAACATATTAAGAATATACAGTTCAAATTTGACATCGATCGGAGCAAAAATAACGAAGTAATGGGTAGTTGAACGGAGGTCATTCTATGTTCGATGTATGGGCAGTCAAAACTTTAAAGCTCTCCCCTAAAAAGTGTCATTTCCAAAGTCGGTGTACACGATTACTAAAAATCTACTTGACCAATCGTTTTGAAATTTTGCAACGAATTCTCCAGGTATCACCGTCGTGTTTTTTTTAAATTAATTTGTATATTATATTTTATATTTAACAATGAAACTTTTTTTTTTAGTCGAGAATTTAATTTTTGAATTCAAACTTTCATGAAAAATCGAAAGAAAAAAAAATGAAAAAAAGGAAAACTCTACCTGATACCTCGGGACAATTATCCTTTAACTAATGCATATTCTGGTTTTCATATCGGACGATTCTGTGAACCGTTAGGATGTTCACCGCAAATAAACTTTTTTTGGAGGGGCCACGGGAGATTCCCTATTACTTATATACCTATACATATTTTTTAATAAAACATTTTTAGAAAAATTCTCTAAATGTTACGTTATTATATGCCATTTAAACTAATAAACTAGCTTAAGCTGTTTCGCCACAACAAATTTTTGAAAAGTGGCCCGTTTTGCACCGAATTAAGAAAAATAAGTATAATAAAGCAAGAGGACCAAAAAAATAAACCTATGTACAGTAGTTTATAAGATAAATGCATTTTTGCATTAAAGAGTAGGGTGGGCTATTCAAGTGAGCGGCAGTGTACTTTATGGGGTCGGAGATGCCTCCTTCTGCCTGGTACATACATTCTCGATTCCCACTAACTTATAATACCCTTGTAGCGTATGGGTGCCGGGTATAAACATTTTTAAGGAACACCAAAAGCACAGACACGTTTTAATAAATAAAAACACATTACATTAAATTCTTAAGACAACAAACATCCAATTTCTGTGCATTTAAAATCAAAGTTAAGCTCAATCTTATTGGTAAACGTGCGGATCATGACCGAGAGAGAATGAGGAAAAAAAAAATGTCCTAGAGGAAAATGTTGGTATTCTGGTAGTCTAGTAAGGGAAAAACTTAACCCTTATAAAGATTTCTCAAAGTATTTATATAGATCAATTCAATAAAAAGAGAGCTGCCGCAAAATCTCAGCGATTTAGATAAATTACTAGACATCGCACGAATACTTACTAAGTATTACTTAGAGATTTTTTCGGAAACTAAAGTGAATTTTCGTCATGAAAGAAGAGCAGCTTGACCGTTTATGGTTTTTTTATTTACTTTATGGTATTTTTTGAAGACAAAATCGGGTGAAAAGTATTTTTTTGTTTAATGGTATATGCGATCAATCTCATGGTATTTAGTGGTATTTTTTGATCTGGTCACTTTTGGAGATTTCAACCAAGGAGAAAAACTGAAAACTGCACTCGTGGCTAGAAATTTGCAAAACAACAGGCAAAGCCTATTGCAAAGTGTGTCAATGCACGGTCCTGAGCAGGATTGCCTCGCTTAAGGGGTCTGGCCACGGCCACCGTGGACGTTTTTAAAAATCGAATTTTTGTTTTATCTCTTACAATTTGTTTTAAGTTTAAGAATAGTTTAAGGCCTCAACGCTAATTAGTTCAAAAGTTATTGCGATTTAAAGTGAGCGCTTTTGCACTAGCATACTCCTGGAATGTATTTATACCCTTGCAGCGTATTATAATTTTTGCCAGAAGTTTGCAACGCAGTGAAGAAAGCATCTCCGTCACCATAAAGTATATATATTCTTGGTCTGCATCACTAGCCGATTCGATTTAGCCATGTCCGTCTGTCCGTCTGTCTGTCTGTTGATACGCAAACTAGTCTTTTGAGCTATTTGAATAAAACTTAGCAGATAGTCTTCTTTCTATTTCAGTTAATATACATATATGTCGGAACGGCTGGAATCGGACCACTGTATCATATAGCTGCCATAGGAATAATAGCGAAATTAATGTACAAAGTATTATTAGTTCCCTGTTTTTAACGGATTTAGAATTACGGTTTTAATTTCATTAATATTGGACAACTATATCATATAGCTGCCATAGAAACGATCGGTTGTTTTATATAAAAATATAAAATTGTACATGTAAAATGTAAAATGTGTATGTAAATGTTAAAAAAATGTACAAAGTTCGATATATTTCAATATTACCGAAATGGATCACCTTTCAATGATCCAATTGCAGACTGCAAGGGTATACAAACTTCGGCTTGCCGAAGCTTCCTTTCTTGTTTTCAATTGCTTTTATCTCGAAACTACATTTTTAGAACTTGCGTCATCAAAATCTAGTAAACAATCAAGTCTATTTCTCTGAAATTTTAACTGAATAGATACATAAGACACATTATGCAAAATGTAGCGTACTGACTGACTCTTTTCTGACTCACTGTAAACCCTCAGAAAAGGAACATTCTATTAAGCAATATGAGCGTTTTCGGACACTTTTCGATTTACTTCAGACATAAGTTTGACGTCTATTCGGAAAACGAGGAAGGAAAAAATTGTGGAACCTGCAAAATACTTTAAAAATGTGGCAAAGTTATATTCTAGAAAGGAGCTCCAGGGGCTAAAAAGGAGCCCAACGCGGAAGGGAGTAATGACAGCGAGGCAAGAGAAAAAGCGGTGTCCACTCTAAGGGTTGAGGCACGACCAAAAGATGAGGCTGTGGAGAAGACTAACACGAGCGAGGATGAAGAAGCCATGACGGCGCATCCTGCATTGGTCAGCTTGAGTGCCGTGACCACCATGACTTGAACGGCAACATGAACGGGAAAACGAAGCCAAAACCTCAGGTCAAGCTTATTACCATTATTAAAAAACTAATTGATGGCGTGCCAGATCGAAAATATTCAAGACACCGGCAGGAGCACATGTCAATATAAACTTAAATAGAAAATCTCATTTTGATAATAAAAAATAAATAAACTATGAATTTAAACTTTAATAGGCGTCAGGAGGCGATTGAAGGACCATTTTAGAAGGCTATTCGAGTGCCAAAAAAGTGTCTATTTTGAGGTCTTGTTTTTTTTTTTGACACTTTTTTGGCCTCAAAATGACTGAAAATGCTCATAAAAGTCTCCGAATATTATCAGAAAACGCTCATTTTGTTTGCTGGGAATGTACTATACATATGTGCGTGTACTTTTCTCATTTTCTCTCTTTTATCAAATAAAAACACCTCTTAACGAGGTGAGATTAAAGTGACGATGGCACATTCAACTCAAAAAATTTCTGATACCAAATTTTGTGACGATTAATAGTTATTTAAACAAAAATATTTAAAAAGTTTTAAATTAGTTTCAAAATCGGCACTTGGCTGAAAAATTTAAAAAGGCAAAACAGGCAGCGAAAATCTTAATTCTAGAACCATAAACAACTGCTATATCTCAAAATTTATAGAAATACGTTGAAAAACAGAGAAGTTAAAATTTTTTTTACATTAATTTCGCCATCATTCCAATGGCAGCTATAGGATATAGTAGTCCGATTTCGGTCGTTCCGACATATATACTGCGTGCTAAAAAAATAAGACTATGCTAAAAATTTCAGCTCGATAGCTCAAAAACTGAGAGACTAGTTCGCGTAGAAACCGACAGACGGACAGACAGACAGACGGACAGCCAGACAGACGGACATGGCTAGATCGACTCGGCTGGTGATGCTGATCAAGAATATATATACTTTATGGGGTCGTAGATGCCTCCTTCACTACGTTGCAAATATCTGGTCAAAATTATCAAATAAAAACACCTCTTAACGAGGTTAGATTAAAGTGACGATGGCACACTCAACACAAAAAATTTCTGATATCAAATTTTGTGACGATTAATAGTTATTTAAACAAAAATATTTAAAAAGTTTTTAATTAGTTTCAAAATCGGCACGCTGCCTATTTTGCCTTCTTAAATTTTTCAGCTAAGTGCCGATTTTGAAACTAATTAAAAACTTTTTAAATATTTTTGTTTAAATAACTATTAATCGTCACAAAATTTGATATCAGAAATTTTTTGTGTTGAGTGTGCCATCGTCACTTTAATCTAACCTCGTTAAGAGGTGTTTTTATTTGATATCAGAAGTTTTTTAAATGACTTATGTATGTACATACATAGGTCTTCCATTGTTTTTATAAGTTTTTGTTTGAAACTCAAATGGGAAAAATTAACAAACAAAATTCATATAAGAAGTTAGCTATATGGGAGCATTGCTACTAATTTTGATGAGAAAGCAAATTTTCGGAGATATGTGTTGTACCCCGAAATATCTCAAGGGATATACGGCCGGGATATTTTTATTCTAAATTCTTAATTATAATATTTAGAAAATTTTTGTCAGGGCAAAGTAATTATCATATCAAAATACTTTTCCAACGACATATAGCACGTTTCTGTAACTTTAGTCGTTCAGAAGTTATGGGCGCGAGAAATTTCCTGTTTTCCCCCCAAAGTTGTGAAAAAAGCAAAAATTAGATTAAATTAAAAAAAAAAAAAATTCAAACGATTTCTTTTAAATTTAAATCATATTAAATTTTTTTTGATGGCTTTAAATTTTATTGCATTGTGCACGTCTCTAAATGACTCTACATGAGTTTTTACATAAATGTATGTATAGTGCATGTAAAAGGTTAGGTATATGGGATCTTTGCTACTAATTTTAATGAGTAATATCTCGAGAAAGCGAATTTTCCCAGATATGTGTTATATACCAAAAGTTGAGCCATCTCAAGGGCTATCTGGCCTTGAGTGAATATCAAAATCGTTAGAGCCATTTTTCATAAAAACATCAATGTTTTCAAGAAAACATAAAAAAAATGTACTTTAAAATAAATTAAAAATGTTTTCCCTTATGCATTGATGTTTCTCCACCTCTAGGTGTAAAGAGTTTATGAAAATAGAATTGATTTATCAAAATATGTTGGAATCCGAACTAAAATTATTGGTCAAGCATACTCAGTACCAGAATCATATAATACCCCGTTAGATTGGACAGAAGTTTCGAGATTAACGCTATTAAAGTTTAAAGGCGCTTGAGATATACATGGGATGCATCACGGCAGAATGGACAATTTTGACATTTAGACACCTTTACCGGATTCCATCTTTTGGTAAAATATTTTTAAGGCGAAAAAAAAATATTTGGGAATTCCCCCTTAAGACTAGTAGTTATGTGGTAGAAGTTTGAGCCAAAACGCAAAAGAATAAAACATTACAGGAGTATGCTAGTGCAAGAGCGCTCAGTTCAAATCCATATAACTTCTGAACTAATTTGAGTTGATATGAGGCCAAGGTCTTAAACTATTCTAAAAAGTGAAACAAATTTTTAGAGACCTCAACAAAATATGGTAATTTCCCTTGAAAGGTCCACCGGGGCCAAAAATTTAACATTGGCAAACAAATTTTTATATTTATTACAAAATAAAAAAATATTTAAATTTTTATTTTATTTTGTTGTTCTTTGTTACTTTAAATGCTATTTTTAGTTTCTCATTTCTCAGCAGAATAGTAAAAGATTGAAAATGTTGATATTTACAGTTATTTCAGGAAATAAATCTATAATGTGAAATCTGAAAAGAGAACGCTACCTTGGACTGAAGCAGCGTTTATCGGTGGTACAAAATGTTTTCAGAAGGCCGAGAAGATGTGAAAGACGAAGAGTGTGCCGGACGCCCGAGCACTTCAACAACAAACGAAAAAATTAATGAAGTGGAGAAAATGGAATTGGCCAATCGTCGAATCACCGTTAGAAAAGTTGCTGAGGACCTAAACATATCGATTGGCTCGTGCCATTCGATTTTGATCAATGATTTGGGCATGAGACGGGTCGCCGCGAAATTCGTACCAAAATTGCTCAAATTTTGTGACGATTAATAGTAACGTTGACAAAAATAAATTACAAATAATTCAAACAGTTTCTAATTCGACACGCTGCTCTTTTTTAGTTTCAAGGCTAGGTATTTTACGGCTTAGTGCCGAAAACGAAACTAGTTGAATTTTAATTCTAAATTTTTAATTATAATATTTAGATAAATTTTGTAAAGGCAAAGTAATTATCATATCAAAATACCTTTCCAACGGCACGCACGTTTCTGTAACTTTAGTCGTTCAGAAGTTATGGGCGCGGAGAATCAGGCTTTTTTAGCTGTTTTCCAGCCAAACTAGCGGGAAAACCAAAGAGTGGTAGAACAAAAGTGGTTTAGCTCGATCTGTTTAATAAAATAAAAGTGTTTCAGGACTCTAAGACAAAAAAATCGACAGACAGACAAACAACAGGACAAACGTTCTCATTTCGGAAAGGCCGCTAAAATCTTGTTTATTGAATATCTTTTGAACGGAGTATCGGATCGGGATGATTGAGGTGTCATTCGACGCGTATTTGAAGCTAGATGTTGAGTTTTGCTTCACCGGCCCCAACAGCTTCAATATTCAAAACTTTCAATTTCGCACTTTCACTTCCATTTCTCCTGAACTAATACGTTTTTAAAAAATCGTATTATGCAGTTTCAAAGATGTTAACAGTACCTTTCGATCAAGAAATAAATGGTTCCGATCGGACTATCGTAGCAGATTTTCAATTCTACGGCTGTAGACTGCCGTCCACAGTGATATAGTTGGCCGATTTCAATAAAATTAAAACCGTAATTCTAAAACTGTAAAAAAATGATATTACTCGAAATTTAAAGAAATACGTTTAAAAACAGAGAAGTTAAACCTTGTTGTACATTTATTTTGCCATCATTCCTATGGCAGCTATAGGATATAGTAGTTCGATTTCGGCCGTTCCGATACATACAGTATACTGCATGCTAAAGAAATAAGACTATGCTGAAAATTGCAGCTCGATAGCTCAAAAACTGAGAGACTAGTTCGCGTAGAACCCGACAGATGGACAGACAGACAGACGGACGGCTAGATCGACTCGGCTGGTGATGCTGATCAAGAATATATATACTTTATGGGGTCGGAAATGCCTCCTTCACGGCAAATATGATGGCAAAATTTTAATACCCTCTGCAAGGGTATAAAAAAAGAAGAAACCAAAAAAAAAACAGAAAAAAACAGAAAAAAAGTTTTGGTCGCGGTCAGGGCTCGAACCCACAACCCAGACGTCACAGGCTACGCAACTGGCCTTAGGGGGGGGGTCTGAAAATGCTAACCTTATGGCTTATATCTCCCATGTTTATCATCCGATTATACTTAGATTTTTAGAAAACGACCGTTGAAGCCTATCATTTACTTTATCTATTAACCCGAAAATAACGGGGCCGCAACATAATTCCGCCGCTATAATTTCGACGTTTTCAAATGACATATTTTCGCGCGATCTTATGACGCTTGAGGACGCCATAATAAAGGCAGAAATTGTTTATTTATCGGTCCAAGAGGGCTGCCACCCTTTGATGATATGACTTCTATACCATTTTTTATTGGTAAAAATACCATTTAAACATTAAATCAACTGGTGTATTTATTTAAAGCTTATTTGATCCATTTTGAACATTATTAATGCCCACCTTGTCATTTTACAAGCACTTCGACCAGATTGTTTTGATTTGGTAAATGGCCCGAAAAAAAAAAAACAAGTATTGGTTTTTAATGTTAATTTTATTTCGATAAATTCTTAGCGGTGGAGTGTTTTATTTTATCTTTGCGCGCTATTCACAACTGGTTTCAAACAGTTGTATTACTTATTTATCACAGTTTACTTCATTACTTAATATTAACATTAGGTCATTACTTAATTTTCTTGCCAATTTTACAAGTGGTGTCTAGAATACCTCCAATTACGATACTTTCGGGTGATAAATATCACAAAAATGTTATCTAAAAATGTTATATGTAAAATTAATGAATAAGAAACTTTATTATACAGCATACTTTCGGGTGATAATTATCAAAACAATGTTATCTATAAATGTTATATGTAAAATTAATGAATAAGAAACTTTATTATACAGATTTAGTTTTTATTTTTATATTTTAAATGTACTTTCTATTTTGTAGGTTATAAATGCAAAGACCTTATTGAATGAATCAAAAAATCGTTCAATTGTTCAAAAAATTGTTTTACAAATGAATTGTAAAATTGGAGGATCCTTATGGACTGTTAAAATTCCTTTTAAAAATGTAATGGTTTGCGGAATAGACTCTTATCACGACCCATCCAATAAAGGAAGTTCTGTTGCAGGTAAGATAATAATTAATTTGATGTACTACATTAACTTATCATCAAATTTCAAGGTGTTAAGTAAAGCCTGTAGGTATAAATAAAAAATGTTGCCTTGAGATCGATCTAGTCACGAAAATACATTTTAAACACCGGTTGAATATTTCAAATGCATCGATCTAGTTCATTTCCTTGTTTTAATTATTTATTGGTATTACATTAAAAAATCAAATAGTATTCCCACCCTTCCGCAACAAAATCTTAAACAGTGCAGGGGATTCAAGAGTTCAAGACGAACTTTAGGCCCAGCATGTTAGAAAAGCTGTGTCGAACATTAAACGCCAAAAAGGAATCACTGTAAACTAATCAAGATGTTATTGGACCAGTAAAAAAAACACCGTGAGAGAGCGGTACTAACGCGGTCTTTGGAGACGATCCACTATGGGGCGAAAATGCCAAAAAAGCGATTAAAATCTGCCGGGGCCCTCTAGCAAAAAACCTTTTCTCGACTTCTCAGTTTTGTTTTTTTTGCTTCCTTATGGACACAATTCACAAAAAACTATGCAACATATCGGAGAGAATAAAATTTCATTATCTTGTCCATTGCTAGTCTCTCAGTTTTTGAGCTATCTGAATGAAACTTTGCAGATAGTCTTCTATCTATTGCATTTAGCATATATGTTGGAACGGCCGGAATCAGACTACTAAATCTTATAGCTGCTATTGGAACGATAGGGCCAACATGTCATATAATTTAATATATGACCCTGATTATATTATAGCTATACATTTTAAATTTCATGCAAATCGGACCGCTATATCCTATAGCTGACTTAGGAATATTCGGAAAATTAATGGAAACAAATTATATCTGTCCTGTTTCTCAACGTACTTTTATAAATTTCTAAATATAGCTTTTTTTTACGGGTTTAGACTAACGATTTTAATTTGATTAAGATCGGACAATCGTTTTCTCTTTCAAAGTGAATGGTCGTGTTTTGTTAATTTCTTGCTATAAGCCACCGTGGTTTTATTTAAAACTTCTATCTTGTGTCAATACTAATTCACTGTTAGCTGTTTTTGTGTATTAATAACTGTTTGTGGGGAAGACAACTAAAATGCCACCCTTTAATTGCACATTGCATTAAACGCACGATTTATCCAATATTATGCCGTGTTTTATTAGCTAAGTTCGGAGCTGACTGACCGCCCGGCAAGCTAAGCTTCAATATATATATGTTTTCATGCACATGTGTTTACAAATGTAGTTTCGCTGAATAGATAACGCGACAGATGTAGCGAGATGAGGAAGGCAAAGAATAGCCGAAAAAGAGAGCGTGTAAGAGCACCGCAGGTACAATGGTACACCTATGCGCACTCCACTAGGCGCTGGCGGTATGCTCTAAACAATAACTATATTAATTGCAAATTAGTTTTGGTGCAGTGATTGCTTATCTTCATTTTTGCATTCCTCTGTGCTTTTTCCGTTACGCCGATATTAAAGCTTGACGCTCTCTTGCTCGCTCTCTCTCTCTCTTAACTACTCTTATTTTCTCTTAACTTCTGATTGGTACAGTGGTAAGTCACTAAAGTGTCTTACAATATTATCTGCTCAACTAAAACCTGTCAAAAGGTTATTTCTAATAATGACCCTATTATCGGATGCTGGCTTTGTGATAATGTTGTGCACGCCAAGTACAATGATTGCACAGGCCGGGCGGCCGAATTGATTAAAAGCACAAAAGGTTTGCGCTATTGCTGTGAAGCTTGTCGCGATGTTGAAAGGCAAATTATGGATTTTATGCGGCAAACCAAAAATGGTTTCAAAGAGCTACTTGTTATTTTCGTAAAACTAATGAGGTGCTCATGGCGTTAAACTCCCAGTTTAATGGCCTTAAGGTATTAAACGAGCGCCCAAAGCGCAAAAAAACCACGGAACACCGCTTTTGGCCGCTGCCCTGCAACTCGACGCAGGTTCTCAAGAGCTGACTCCTACGGCACAGTCCCCGTCCCCAATATATCTAACTCCAATGGTATTGAGGTCGGGTGCGAGAAAAGATTCGGCCTCCGAATGTGCCGCGTTAGGGACCGCAGCTCCAGTGATTTCCGTTGAGTCCGCTGGCGGTCAAAATCAAAATTAACGACCCCTCAGATCCGCGTCCCGAATGCTCCCCAGGGTGACAGGCCTGGATTAGCGGCCGAAATTGGTAATTGCCAAAAGCCCTTATTGCAGTACCTTCAACGAGACAGATATTTGTCTCTCGGATTCACCCGTCTCAAGCATCTGAAGATGTTACTGTCTATATTCAAGACAGAACCAAATCCGATAATATTAAGATGGAACAATTTAAATTTTCTTATGCTAGGGATTTTTCATCTTTTAAAATATATATCCCTGACGAGCTCTTTAACACAATATGCTTTGCAGATTTCTGGCCTCAGTATGTTGTCGTTAAGAATAAGTTTACCCAGACCGGACAAAACCACTGTGCTAGCTACGTCCGCTCCAAAAAACTCTCTCCTTCTTTCATATCAGAATGCAAGAGGCTTACGTAGTAATTGTAAATTGTATTCTGATAGTGTTTCCTTTGCATCCCAGGTGATTGTGTTCATAGAAACCTGATTAAAGCCGGAGATCCTAAGCTCTAAGCTCTCCAGGCGATGCAACGATGTTGAATTCCTTTGTGTGAAGCTGATAGCTTCAATATATATATGTTTTCATGTACATGTGTTTACAAATGTAGTTTCGCTGAATAGATTAAATGATTTTAAAGGTAGTTTTACTTATATTACATGTTCCTTTGTCGGAACTTTCTATTTATTGGAACCACCTTTCCGCTATCCAGTCGGAAGTCTCCAATAGACTTTCGGATAGGGACCATTTAGTTGTTTTAGGTGATTTTAACATTCCTGGGCATACCATCCTACTTCCGATGTGACTATCGATATTGAGACTGTTATGGAGAATAAGTCTGATCGGCCAGCTAAGAAAGTCTACTGCTTTCGCAAGGCGAATTTTCGGCGGCTTAATTAAATAAAGTAAAAGCTCGCGTTGTGGTCAAAACAATTACTCATTTTATTGAGGAAACTTAACGGTATTTATAGCTAAACAAAGTATAAAGAATATTCTTATGTCAACGAAATTGTGTCTAAAGAGAAATTTGGGTTACTGTGTATTATGATCTATGCAGAAATGGGAACGTTGCCCAGTTAGACTTTTTCATGTCAGCAGAATATGCATTCGCGCTTGACCTGACCGGTAAAGACTACTCAGCGTTTTCCTGATGTTTGGAGGTCCGTCGTCGTGGCTTCCATTTGCAGTATTGCCGTCGTAGAATATATGCAATAATCACTATAATTGTTATTGCTAAGGCCACATAAGCAGCTACTTGATGATGCTGGACAGTGCTGAATTGATTTTTCTTTGTTGTATTCTTCAATCTCATCCTTCAATCTCTCAATCTCAGTCTTGTTGTTAAATAATTGAAATTCACACTGAATTTCCGCGCTAAACATAGCTTGATTATTAAAGCATATGTGCTCGTCGTTTGGCACTTTTAGACATAACTCAAACTCGTCTTCAGCCAATCCCATGAATTGATCTCTATGGGCATTGACGGCTATGATATGTGTCTTGATGTTGAATCTATGCCAGCTTCCTCCCTTCCACGCCGGGATAGCGATGATGCTGAAGACTTCCTGCTGCGCAGTGGATACCAGAGGTAGTGTAATCTTGAAGATTACATGATCGGTGGTTTTTGTGCCTTCAGCGTGCATGATTCGGTAGAGCTGGATAGCATTTTCCGGTGATACCGGTAACATTTGATCTGGCAAAAGATGATCCCGAATTTGATCTAGTTGATCTCTTAGTTGCTGAGGAGATACCATCATGGGACTTATGGTTCGGTGGCGAACATCAGTAAGGACGCTAGCTCTCTCATTTTGCATCCGCTGCATTCCCGTCGCCAGCAGAGTTAGCTGGGCTGTTACGTAGGATCATGAATGCTTGCTGTAGATAGTCACCTTCGTATTTGCCTCTCTCTCTGTTGATCGTTGCTAGTTGTTCTAGCGTTCTGATTCGATTGTTGTTGGCTGAATTGCTTTTTCTCACTACATTTATAGTAGAATCAAGAACAGACGTTTGATTCTTGAGCAGCCTCATCAGAGCATCATCGTTGGATTTGACTTCGTTTATGACCTTGGTCATTCCTTCTGCATAGTTGGAATCAAGCACCCCAAATAATGAGTGCGCCACGTTTCCGACTATACCAAGTGGTGATCTGCGGTGTCGGGAATGGTTAATCAGATCATTTTCTGCTTGTAACTCGCCATATAAATGTCGAAAATGCTCAAATATAGAGTTACAAGCATTTGCGTTTCGTAGCTCTGAACACTTATGTTTGAGTTCAGCAATCCTGTCGGATAATATTCTCATATCGGTCCAATATGGTATCAAATCGTAGTACACAATAATGGTCCATTCTGAAACTGCCATTCTGGAAGTACCGATTCGTTCGTAGAATATTCCGGGTTGATTTGTAAACTGAGTCATAGTTTTTGGTTGTCCCATTTCTAGTGGGAGGATGAGTAGCACGGCCAGCAAAGTTGGAAGGATCGGAAGCTTCACCTTCTTCCTCTGTGTTGGGATTTCTTCTGACATCGTTGTTTCTTCGATGGAGCTGCGAGGACGTTTTGTGGCTTTTTCTTTCAGAAGCGGAGCAAGCCAGTTTTTTAACGTCTACTACTCGGACGTGGTTGTCCTTGCCAGGATAAGTCTTTACTATCCTTCCCATTGGCCAACTCATCACCGGCACGTTGTCTTCCTTTACGAGAACTAGTAGTCCTTCTTCAACATTCTGCGACATGGTTTTCCATTTGGTACGCATTTGAAGTTCTTGTAGGTACTCCATGGACCACTGATTCCAGAATGCTTGCTTTAATCTGGATACTAGTTCCCATCTCTTCACCAATGTTTTTCCGAGTGAGACTAGGTTCACATCGGGAGGAGCTGTCAATGGCTCACCAATCAGAAAGTGCCCTGAAGTAAGGGCTGATGTATCAGTCGGGTCTGATGACATTGGGGTAAGTGGCCGTGAATTGAGGATTGCTTCAACTTCAATGATCACAATGTTGACCTCCTCAAATTTTAACGACGATGTGGCTGTGACTGATACCAGAAGTCGTTTTGCTGATTTTACTGCAGCTTCCCACAAGCCGCCAAATTATGGCGCTCGGGGCGGTATGAACTTGAATTCCACCTGCGATTTGTTGCAATTGTGGATAATTTGAGCCCGGGCCTTATCAGAAAAGATCGTTTCTTCTAAGGTCTTCAATTGATTGTTGGCACCGATGAAATTTGTTTGTGAATGGTCTGGCATTTGCCGCGTCGACTCAAAAATCGTCGAAGAGCGGCTAAGAATGCATCCGTCGTCAAATCACTGACTAGTTCCGATGCACTGCCTTTGTGGCGAAACAGCAGTGT
Organism: Drosophila rufa; assembly: GCA_018153105.1. NCBI lineage: Eukaryota > Metazoa > Arthropoda > Insecta > Diptera > Drosophilidae > Drosophila > Drosophila rufa. The sequence goes on along the minus strand of JAECXS010000173.1, from coordinate 3,550,625 downwards.
ATAATGCTTCTTGCCATTGTTTTATCATTGACAATCCAGTATTACTGTCTGACAATGGCTCGTAGTGATTGCGCTCCACAATGCATGTTCTTTCTAAGGAAGCAGGATTTGGTGCTTCGAGTCATATGGAAGTTGAAATTGTTCTAATCTACCTCCGACTCTGATAAGTCCGTCCCTTCAAAGTATAGGAGATAGGGCGATGATTGAGCTCTTTTTGTCTACGGTCTTGTGGTTAAGAAGCTGTTTGTATTCAACAGCGAAATCAATCTGCTGAATGGTGCGAAAGATGAAATCTTTGCACGAGTCAACTCACCGACACACAGTGTGGTTGTAGTGGTTCTGTTCCTTTTGTTACAGAATCGCATCATATATGCAACAATACGTTGCAGCTTATGAAAGGAGTTGCCATGGTTGCAATTGTAGAGTTCTTCTCCAATCTGATCATGACATGTTGGCAGGCTCACTTGTTTTGACCGCCGTTCCAGATCGCTGAGAACGATGGTTGGTATCTTAGCCCACTTGTCACAGGAACCGTGTAGAAAGAGCGGTCCATATAGCCAAAAAGTTATGTTCCGCTAATTTGCTGGCGGCAATTCCTCTTGATAGTACGTCTGCCGGGTTATTTGCCGATGAGACATGACGCCATTGAGATTGGTCAGATACAGCTTGGATTTTAGCGATCCGATTTGCAACGAGTCAGTCCAGAAGTTGAGTCAGTCCAGAAGTACCCAGATGCCCTTTCACTAGACAGGCGTAAATCCTTCCTCACTCTGTGGGTCAGTTCAGCGCCCAAAACCGCAGCGCATAGTTCCAGCCAAGGTAACGTTTCTGTTGCTGCTGGTGCCACACTGGATTTGGAGCACAGGAGCCGGACAGGCACTTGATTATTTTTGTAAGTGGCTCGTATATAAACTGCAGCTCCGTACGCTCGCTCTGACGCATTGACGAACGTGTGCATTTCTTGAGTAATTGGCACTTTTCCATCAAAGATATGCCTCGGGATTTGCATAGTAGTCAATGATTGCAAATCAGAGCGATATTTCCTCCAATCATCCTGGAGGTGGTGTGGGAGTTCATCGTCCCAACCCAGGTTCAGTCCCCACAGAGTTTGCATAAATATTTTTGCCTTCACTACAACAGGGGCAAATAGTCCTAGTGGGTCGAATATCTGTGCAGATTCGGAACTTACAACTCGTTTGGTGATAGTTGAAGCTTCGCTCTTTTGGGATCGCCCACATAGTTGATCCTTTTGTGGTATCCATAGAAGACCCAAAGTCTTCACACTGTAGTGTTTCAGTGTTTCGTCTAGCTTTACATTGTTGACAATGTCTTCCTTAGGAATTTCTGTTAAAACTTGTTCGTTGTTTAAGCACCATTTTCGGAGCTTAAATCCGGATGGCAACAATATTTGGTTTAGTTCTCGTTGAATTTGAACTGCTTTCGGAATACTGTCTGCTCCAGTGAGGCAGTGGTCGACGTAGAAATCATGCGTACGGATGATCCAAGTGGTAGTTTTTTCTTGACCTTCTCGGCCAAATAATCCAAGTATTTTGTAGCTATGAATGGGGCTGACGTTGTACGGATTCTTTCTCCAAACGATTAATTGATGAAACTGATCATCAGGGTGTATCCACACTTGCAGATACATTTTCTCTATGTCTGCTGTGAACACGTATTTGTGAGTGTGGAAGCGTAGCAAGATTGCAAACAGCTCGCTCTGGACAGTAGGTCCCGCATGGAATATTTCATTCAAAGATTTAATGCTTGTGGTTTTACAGGAAGCATCCAATACTACCCGTAGTTTTGTTGTGCTGCTTTCAGGTTTAAGCACACAGTGATGGGGGATAAAATAGTGATCCTCGGGTATGTTTGAGGGATGCACTTGTTTCATATGTCCGAGTCTTTCATACTCCTCCATAAAGTCAACGTACCCTGAATCTGTTTGTTGCAGTTTTTTGTGATGCCCCCAGGGCTGAAGATTGTTCAGAAAATGGGAGTTTTACAATAAATTTTCCATCTGCTGCAACTTGGAGATTTCCTACGAAATGTTTTTCGCAGTGAGCCTCTATCGGTGATTGATGCTTTTCTTCAGTTTCTAAAGTTTGTAGAGTCCAGAAAAGTTCCAACAACGTAACAATTTCTTCATCTGTGGCTGCAGCCGCACAAATTGCAGCTTAGTTGTGCTCCGCAGAAACCTTTCCGGCGACAATCCATCCAAGTTTTGTATTTTGAAGAATTGGGCTTTAATAGAGTCTGGTTCGGTAGTAGCAACGAATAGTAGTGCTCGGCTCCGATAAGCATGTCAATCTTTCCTGGCTTATCGAAGTTTGGATCGGCTAAGGCAATGTTGCTTGGGACTTGCAGATTTGTAGAATTCAACTGGTGGGCCGGTTGTCCAGCTATGATGTGTGGTAACACAAAAGCTTCAACTTGTTGAGTAAAGTCATTATGCATTGATTTCATCAAAACATTTACTCTGGCTCTACTAGTTTTTGGATTGCCTCCAACTTCCTCGATACGTAGTGAAGTACCGTGGAGTTTTAGGGATAGCATTGAAGCCATTCCAAGCAGAGCTCTGAAGGTCGCAACCTGACCATTGCTTGCTTTTACTGCCACTTTGACGGTGGCGAGTAGGTTGTAACTTTTGTTGCTTGCTGCACCTACAGTAAGCGATTGTTGCTCGGTTGCTGCACCTGATGTGGTTTCAAGATGCAGCAATGTATTGTGTTTTTGTCACATTTAAAACACGTGCAACCTCGGCATTCCTTTGCCTTATGGTCACTGCTGAAGCAGTTGACACACAGCCGTTGTTTTTGAACCCAATTGAGTCGTTCGGATACTGTTTTGTTGCGGAAGTCATCGCATCTGTAAAGCATATGATTCCTTTTGCAAAACGGACAGTTTGATACCTTTCCAGCGCTGGCAGAGGTACATGTATGTCCTTTTTGCTCCCTTTTTGCCTGTTGGCTTCTTTTTCCTGTCTCCAGCACACGAATTCGTTGATCCAGGAAGCTGACCATTGTGTCCAGACTTTGTAGCTTTAGAGACCCATCTAACGACGGTTCGTATAGGGCTCTAGTTGCAAAATCTAATTTTTGCAATATTGTATCCCAGCTAGATACATTGATGCCAAGTCCCTTTATGGATGCCAGGGACTCGATTGTTGTAATGTATAGTTCTTTTAATGACTTCGGATCGTCACTACTTGTGCGTTGTTGCAGGAGACGATTGAGAATCGTGTCTGCAACATGTCGGGGATTGTTGTAAGCCCCATGCGTTCATGTAATTTTCTTTTTAAGATCGATATGCCTTATCAACCTTTCTGCCTCTCCGGTTGGTGGTTTTGAGATACCACATTTTCCGTACGGTGGGCATGTCAGTATCATGGACCATGCATTTGAATAAATTGAAAAATTTAGTCCATTTGAGCAGATCTCCATCGAATTTTGGGATGCTGACTCTGGGCAAGTGCACATCTTCGTTGTTTGATGTATTGGTTTTTGCCCCTAAGATCGCTTGAATTTCCTTTTCCAGTCTTAGGAAGGACTGCATATCATATCCTCCCTTAATTGGGTTATCGTATTCTTCGTGAACGGAAAAGTGGATTTCTTGCGTCTTAGACCATAGTGATTTTATCAAATCACTTGTGATGGTCTTTCCTGTCTCTGAAAACTCTTTCAGAGCGCGTTTGATAGACTCGGCTATCGCCCTTTGTCGGCGACAAAGGTCTGAGTTTGTCAGATGCTATCATGGGTTGATGTATAACTCCCGCTTCTGGATTTGCATCAGCGTGGCTTGTTGATTGTCCCATATTGTCGAGCATGTTCGCTCTGTATTTTTCGTATGTGTCACGACAGTCATCGTAGAACTTGGTATACTCAGCGGTTCTATAATTTTCTGGAATATTCAGATGGTTCGTCGCAAACCGATTCCACGCGTCATCGATAGCGGCCAATTTGGTTTGATAATACGTGGGTTTTTGTTTCCTCTCCGCAGAATCCTTTTTGTAGTTGCGGATATACTTTGAGATCTCGTGACTGATCTGCTCTTGCAAGTCTAATGCCTCTACGACTGCTTGCTCTTCCATTGTATTAACCATTATAGTGTTACTTCACTTCTGACCCGTTGGGAGTGTTTTATTCGCTACAAAGCTGGATACGCTCCTGTTCGCACCCGTCGATGGTCGAAGAAGTTGAACAATGACTTGGAAGATATTTTCAAAGTGTCGCCTAGTTGACAACTCTGAGAAGTGTGTCCAGGATTGTTTGTAGGGATCACTGAATGTGATCAACGGCTAGAAATCTGAGTTCTGAGCCAAAAGGATATTAAAATCCTTCAAAGTGTCGCCTGATTGACAACTTTGAGATTGTGACCAAAGGATGATTGAAATCCTTCAAAGGTCGGATGTTTCCTGTGAGTAGGAACGGCTAGAAATCTGAGTTCTGAGCCAAAGGATGATTAAAATCCTTCAAAGATCTAGGATGTTTCCTAGACCGTCGGGGTCACCAAATGTTAATGTGGGCTTAGGTGCCTGGCATACAGGACATAAACTGTCTGCCTTGTGTCGCCGCAATTAGAATATGAACCAGTTGGACTATAGATGGTGCACATGAGGGTCTGAAGACTCTGCGACAGCCTCTGTTGAATGCAGCCAAATGAGTAAAGCTCGCATTGTGGTCAAAACAATTACTGATTTTATTGAGGAAACTTAACGGTATTTATAGCTAAACAAAGTATAAAGAATATTCTTATGTCAACGAAATTGTGTCTAAAGAGAAATTTGGGTTACTGTGTATTATGATCTATGCAGAAATGGGAACGTTGCCCAGTTCGACTTTTTCATGTCAGCAGAATATGCATTCGCGCTTGACCTGATAATTGCTACCTTTTTGTTATCGCATATACATATTGCTGAGACTGAACAGTTCCGTTATACTATCCGTCAATCTCAAATAAGCCTCCCTGGCTTAGTAAAGAGTTGACTAGCCTCAAAAACATTAGTTCCAATCTAAATTTAAACGTAACGGTTCTCAAGCTGTCCATTCTCGCTATTTAGCGGCTCGGTCTAAGTTCTCGTTGTAGGGTTCAGTTCGCGCAGGACCCAAAATAGTCTTATAATTAGGGTTGTTGATAATATATAAAAATATCGATATATCGATATTTTTTCTAAAAATGATATATTTATATCGTATTTTTTTGTTTGCCCAAATATCGGAATATCGATATTTTTTTGTGATATTTTTGTCTTTGGTCACTTGTAGAACAAATCGGAAAACAAGGAGTTAGAACTATATTTTAGCTTGCCCAAAGCTGCATGGGAAAGCAATCCACTTGAAGTGTGGAAATCCCATAAAGCTACTATGCCGGGCTCTACAAGGTGGCCATGAAGTATCTTGTTACCCCAAGTAGTTCGGTGCCTTCAGAGCGGCTGGCGTCCGCCATAAAATGTGTTGTGTGCGACTCAAGGAGCAGGATGACTGACGCACACATTACGCAAAGAGTGTTTTTGAAATCCCTAAACACTGCATACTGGTCATAAAATATAAAAAAATTGATGAAAAAACTATTATTTTTAAAAATAAACTTATTGTCTTTTTATTGTGGACGGGCAATTTTTTCATTTAACACACAAAATATCAAATATATCGATATATCGATGTGTGATGTTTTAAATATTACCTTTTTGTTTTTTTTTGATAATACAAATATCATCGATACGATATTTTAAAAATTTTCGACAACCCTACTTATAATTTTGTCAACACTAAACGTAAGCCTATTACACAACCTTCCACGCTTTCATTTGGATTAATTAAACGGTGGTCGAAAGAATTCGATAACCCCTACGTCACGAAGAATTTATACATTTCGTTAGTTCGTCCTATTTTAGAAACTGGATCTTGCGTTTGCTGCGGATGTCCCACTGGGGGCTCGACGTCCACAGCAAACGCATTGAGTCAGTTCAAAATAACTTTCTACTTTTCGCTCTTCGTGGCTTAAACTGGAATGCAAACCTTAGGTTGCCCTCTTATTCTAATAGACTTCTCCTAATTAACCTACCCTCCTTAGCAAACCGTAAAACGATAATAGGCATTGTCTTTATGCATAACCTGATCCGTGGTGACGTGGAAAGCACAGATCTATTGGGCCAGTTGAATTTCCACGTACCATGTAGAACCACTAGATCCTACCTGCCTTTAGTTTTGCACCACTGCAGAACTGAAATGAAATAAAATGCATGCACCCTTTAGAGTATTCTGTGCAAATTATAATGATTTGTACAAAATTAACTCCTGTGTAGATAGTCTTCCTAAACTAAGAACATTAATATTAACCGACATGCAAGATAGCAATCGAGCTGCCTGATAGTAGTCTATCGGGCAGGCTCCGGTTTTCACTTTCACAAGATTCTCTCGTTTTCGTTTTCGAAAACGAAAAATCGGTGCTCCCGTTTTCACTTTCACAATATTTTTTTGTTTTCAAAAACGGGCAAAAGTAAATGCCTTTTTCTACATCAAATCGGTTCTTAATTGCAAAATGAAAAAAAATAGTTGACTCCTTGGTCTATTGATGTTCATTTCACATCACAAGTAGATCAATCTAATTCGTATTTACTTTTTTAATAATTATTTTCTGACCCCACCTCGAATTTGGGAACAAACCATTTGCCGTCGGCAACAACATCTTTCGTTTTGGTTGCCAGTGCTGCCGTACTGTTTATGGAACAAAAAAATCTGGTCGAAATGCTTCTAAATTTAAAAGGTGGTCATTAATAATGTTCAAGGAGGATGAAATAAGGTTTTAATACAAAAACCAGTTTATTTTAATGTTTAAATGGAATTTTTACCTATAAAAAAAGGTATAAATGACATATCATCAAAGGGTGGCAGCCCTCTTGGACCGATAAATAAACAATTTCTGCCTTTATTTGGCTTTAAAACAAACTATTAAAAAGAGTAAAGGCATTTAAGCATTCCGTTTACTTCTCAAAACATCCAAGTCATCTGTTTGAGCAATAAAAACGATTAAATATTTCGATAACAAAACGATGACAAAAAGTTTGTGAAAACCGGAGCACCTAAAAACGAAAACGTACGTTTTTGGTCTAAAGCGAAAACGAAAAATAAAAGTGAAAACCGGAGCACGCCTGTATATTCCTCGCATTCTTTTACCTATAATTTTTTTCGCGTTTATTAACACCTAACCCTAACAAGCACCTGCTTGGTTTCGAAGGGCCACTTGAGTGTACTGTTCATAGTGCATCAACGTTCAACAAAAAAAAAAGCTGCCATAGAAGCGATCGGTTGATTTATACGAAAATGTAAAATTTGCAGGTAAATGTTATAAAAATGTAAAAACCTCGATATTTTTAAAATTTTGCCAAAATGGATCAACTCCAATTGCAGACTGCAAGGGAATACAAACTTCGGCTTACCGAAGTTAGCTTTTTATACCCGGTCCAAGGGTATTATGAGTTAGTGCCAACCGAGAATGTATGTAACAGGCAGAAGGAGGCAACTCCGACCCCGTAAAGTATATATATTCTTGATCAACATCACCAGCCGAGTCGATTTAGCCATGTCCGTCTGTTCGTCTGTCATAAAAAACGTTAAATAAGCTATACTCGTTATTTTCGGGTTAAAGCTAATAGATACAATAAATGAATAAAATAGAGCGGACGTTTCCTGAAAATTTCAGTAAAATCGGATGATAAACATGGGAGATATTAGCAATAAGGTTAGAATTTTAACACACCGCCCTAAGGCACTGCTGTTGCAAGCTGTAGCCGACAGGTGGCGCATTCGAGCCTTGGCCGTGCGATATAATGGCGCCAACTGCAGAAGAAATGTCAAAAGAATATAGCAAGACATAACAAAAATTAGCATAATTCATTTTTTGACGCCGATCGAGCGGGTTTTTATGTTGATTTATAAAATGTATCATTAATATTTAAGTATGACATTAAATTGCTTAGGTCGGGAGCTAATTCGAGAGGCGATTTATTTTAAGAAGTATCGAAGTAGACTATTATAATGTATGTACAATTTTAAATTGCCTTTTAGTGTGAAGCTCAAACGTTTAGGTACCAGGTATCTCACAGTCGAGCACAGTCGACTGTACCTTTCTTGTTTGTTTTGATTTGATATCCAATGAAATTTCCAACAAAATGAGGTATTGACCATTAAAATTGGACAAAGGTAAGCAACGGGGCAGACTATTTATTGTACCGCTCCAGTGCTAGCGAAGGCGTCCATACAAATTTCCATAGAAACAGAAATTGTTAACCACTCTCTTTACTATTCAGTCTGCCCCGTTGCTTACCTTTGTTGGTCGATGCACCTCAATTACTTGTTCGATCACTTGGCGATTAGGGGCATCCTTCAGGCTTTTGTGATGTTGTAGATTGTGATTTTTGTTGAAGGATTTAGGCTACGCCTAGTGATACGGACCATGTCCTTTTTTTGTATGGGTAGTTGCACAGTTTATAGAAAAATGCAAAATTTCCTTTAAGATTTACTTTTGATACGGCAGATATCGTCAGGATTGTTTTATGCGTGGTATTATTAAAGTAGGTCCATAAAGATTCACATTGTACTCGGCACTGTTCGACGGGATGTTGTAAACCGGTCAACAGTCCTCAGGATATCTGCTTCCCTTAAAGGACTGTATCGGCACCGTACATATACCGCGGTCAAGAGCGCGGAAGCCCCTCCGACTTTTACACTTTTGCGGCTTGCAGGCATTCGATTCGGTCTGGGGGATTTCGAGTTTCTCTGAATAGACTTCCCGTTCTTAACAATGACCCTGACTCTTACTATGACTTAGCCCTGGTACTGGTAAACCGGGGTCTTCTATACCAACGACTTCGCCGTTTTGCCTAGGAATCACCGGAATGGAACACAAAAGTTTTCGGTTGATTTATACGAACATGTAAAATGTAAAATGTGTAGGTAAATGTCATACAAATATAAAAATGTGTTATTTTTTTAGTTTTACCAAAATTGATCGACTTCCAATAATCCAATTGCAGACTGTAAGGGTATACAAACTTCGGCTTACCGAAGTTAGCTTCCTTACTTGTTTTTTTTATTTTTATTATAATTTATCGTCCTAAAATGTGGTATTAGAAGTTTTTTGAGTTTAGTGTGCGATTGTCACTTTTATCTTAACTCGTTAAGAGGTGTGTTCTTGTCTAATTTCTATTTTGCAACATTTGGTTAAATTAAAATTCATCATTGGTATGAAATCCTTTAATTTTCTTGCATCCTCTTGAGGAAATAAGCTCTAAATTAGCTCTTAAAGCTTCCCATTGCTCAGAAATGTTTTTTATGAAGTTTTATTTTATTCAAAAATTTAGTTTTTATAGTAGCTAAGTTTATTTTACAAAACAAATTTTACAGAGTTTTTATGCAATGCTTTAACTTAATTTTTACAAAAATAAAAATATAAAAAAATATTATTTTTTAAAATATCCCCATCTTAGTTGGAGCCTCTCTCGCGAGTAGTGCCCCGCGGTGACCATCACAGGAGCCTTCTGGATCATCTAAGATCAAAAACCCAAAAGTAAACCTATAGTTTAATAATTAAATCGATAAATAAAAAAATCGATTTTTCAAAAATTCTAATTGCATCTACCCCTTTAAACATCGATGTCTGCGAACATCGATGTTTCTCCACCTCTAGTAAATTGGCTCTTCAATGATATACTTGACCCAATGTATATTGGTCATAGTAGAAAAAGCATCCCTAACACGTTAGGCTCATTTCACAGTTTTTTAACAATTTTAGTGCTTATTTTTGAATTAAATTCCGTCCCAGTTTCAACTCTATCGACAAGAACATTTTTCACATTAGAGAACACTTTTAAATTCATCCGACTACAGTATGTTGCATCCTTTCCTATAGGTCATCATCATAAATATATCAACATGGATCGTTTAAAATGCACGCGGCTTTGTGCTATAATTCATACAAACAGGGTATTTTCAGCTATTGTTGAATAGTGCAGTGTATTTTATAAAATTTTTTTCACATTCTTGCCTTCCCGTTCAACATAAATAAATAATAATTGCAGAGGATATTATAATTTTGCCATGATATTTGCAACGCGGTGAAAGAGGCATCTCCGACCCCATAAAGTATATATATTCTAAAAAAGAAATTGTAAACCACTTAATTTGCTAATCAGTCTGCCCCGTTGCTTACCTCTGCCCAATTTTAATTGTCAATACATCATTTTGTTGGAAATTTCAATGGTAATAAAATCAAAACTAAAAATTTAATCAACCTTTTTTTTTATACCCTTGCAGAGGGTATTATAATTTTGACCAGATGTTTGCAACGCAGTGAAGGAGGCATCTCCGACCCCATAAAGTATATATATTCTTGATCAGCATCACCAGCCGAGTCGATCTAGCCATGTCCGTCTGTCTGTCTGTCCGTCTGTCGGTTTATACGCGAACTAGTCTCTCAGTTTTTGAGCTATCGGGCTGAAATTTTCAGCATAGTCTTATTTCTTTAGCACGCAGTATATATGTCGGAACGACCGAAATCGTACTACTATATCCTATAGCTGCCATAGGAATGATGGCGAAATTAATGTAAAAAAATTTTAACTTCTCTGTTTTTAAACGTATTTCTTTAAATGTTGAGATATAGCAGTTTTTTATGCTTCTAGAATTACGTTTTAATTTCATTAAGATCGGACCACTATATCATATAGCTGTCATAGAAGCGATCGGTCGATTTATATGAAAATGTAAAATTTACAAAATTCGATGTTTTTTCAACATTACTAAAATGGTTCGATTTTCAATGATCCAATTGCAGACTGCAAGGGTATACCAACTTGGGTTTACCGAAGTTAGCTTTCTTTCTCGTTTTATTTTAAAGTTTAAAAATGTAACACAACCTCTAAATTTCATACAAATGGAAGAACTTTAAGTTTGTTTTTCTTTTACCTAAGCAATTATTACTGCCTAATTTAACCAAAACGATCACATCCAATAAAAACAAAACCTAATGGTTGAGTTTCGAATCTTAAATTCAAATTTACAAAAAAAAAAGTTTCGGGTGCAAAACTGTAACATTTGACCTTCTTAAAATTTTTTTTTTATATATATTTCTTTCGGCCAATCAAATTGTTTAAAATTTTCAGAAAACATAGTCAAATGAGTCACCAATAAAATAAGACTAAGATCTTGAGCATGCATTATGGTGTTACAGTTTGCCGTCTCAGTGTAGACCAATCTTCTGTTAATAAAACACAATAACCAAATTTTGAAAAAATTTAGAAATGTCGGAGGTTAGAGTCAATTGGTATGGCGCCTTTATCAAAATCCTTGCGCATGGTGTACACGATTCCGGAAAAGCGGTAAACCGGAAAAGTACAAGCAACATTTTTGATTTTTTAAAAATATATTTGCCTATGGTGCATCATATGTTTTTTATACCCTTGCAGACGGTATTATAGTTTTGCCATGATATTTGCAACGCAGTCAAGAGGGCATCTTCTGCGTCACCAGCCGATAGTCTATCTGTCCGTCTGTCGGCTTCTACGCGAACTAGACCCTCAGTTTTTGAACTATCGGGCTGAAAATAAGCATAGGTTATTTCTTTTGCAAGTAGTATATATGTATGTCGGAACGGCCGAAATCCCAGCGCACTCAAAAATGTATCCCATGTTAGGGTTAAACAAACCACTGCGTTGGTCTAGCTATAAGACTAGTTTTAAGAATCTAATGACCGCTACGTCAGCGCGGAATTTTAAATAAAGATTCAATGAAGACGTCTTATTATTTAGTCGTTCTTTTCATTTTGGTCCTTCGAGGCACTTTGTAACTTTCCCCCTTGTGGTAAGAAGTTCAGTGTTTTTTAAACCTTAAAAATCTGTATGTAGTGTAAAGGCACTCGCACTGCTAGAATCAAGATTTCCCGACTTCCAGGTAATACTGAAGATGTAATCAAAGAAGCTGTAGTTCAGGTTTTTAAGAATGGCAAGGCGACTGCTTTTGATGCCAACCGCCTGGGTGATGACGATACGGATATGGAACCGGACTGCTCCGTAAATGCTAACCCTGAGTGGAAAAGGCGAAATCTTGGAGAAATTGGGGACCATAAGTCTTCGCAGCTGAAAAGGAATCTTATATTGGCAAAATAATAGCTTCGCCATTCTGTCTGACGATGATGAGAATGACACAACCATCCTCGCTACTACTGGTGATTCAATCAACTCAGCTGAAGCTTCGCAACCCAGAACCAACAAACGGGATCCCCTTCCCCCACCCTTTCTTTTGAGGGGTGTTACGGATATCAAAGAACTGATTGCCCTACTTTATTTAATTTTATCAACTGAGACTAGTGGAAAAATGGCAAGACTCAAAGAACGCCCGATATGTTTACAACCCCCCTGGTGAAAATGGTAAGGCTAGGCGAGATATGTTCTTTGTAGAACTAGAACCTGCAAGGAACAACAAAGATATGTATCGACATTCGAGTCATTGACTACCAAGTGGTAAAAGTAGAACCTCAACAACCCAGAAAGGGCCCCTTAAGATGTTTCCAATCCCAATTATTTGGTCATTCGAAAAACTTTTGTTCATTTTCACCGAAGTGTGCCAGATGTGCTGGTGACCATAACACAAACGAGAAGGAAAAGTGCCCCGCTGTGAAAGAGGAACAGCTCAAATGTATAAACTGTGGCTCTAATCATAATGCGTCCTCCCGCAGTTGTCCCGCCTATCTGGAGCAATCCCAGAGGCGTGTAAGTCCATTTGCTTAACGAACCAACGATCTCAAAAGCGTGCAGATTTTCAACCTGCTCCGCCGCCTGCTCAGAATGCTTGGTTTACAACTAGTCTTTCTATTTCCTCAAACCAGCAGTCAATGGCATCTAACTCCCGCATAAATGTGCTGCATTCAATAAGCCAGCCTCATACTGGAACTGACAGGAACACTCCTTCAATTGAACAACCTGCTCAAGACAGACTACTGAAATTCATTAATGATTTACAGAAGCAGCAGGAAGCTGCTGCAATATCATAAGCGGCTGCGATCGATAAGCTTCTGCTGCGCTTCGATCAAATGATGTCGGTGATGACGACGACACTACAAATATTACAGAGCGTGATGTCTAAACAAGCCAGTCCCTTCGAGTCAACGCGTTGCGATGACTAATTACGGGATAAATATAGTTATGTGGAACGCCAACAACTTAGTTGGCAAATCCCTGGAGGTTGAGCTCCTCCTCCAGGAACGCATCATTGACATCCTGCTGATCTCAGAAACACATTTTACCTGCCGTTCTTTCTTCCATGTTCATGGATATGCAGTACACTGTGCTAACCACCACGATGATCGACATCGTAGAGGCGCTGCAATCATCATTAAATCCTCCTTGGACTATCACCTGAGTGCCTCAATATCGGAACCCCACCGGCAAGCAATTATCATAAATTTGGTCAATACACTTGGAAGAATTTTGTTTGGCGCTGTTTACTGTCCTCCTGGTCACCGTCACACTTGGTTATCTGAGCAATATCTTCGCCTGTTTGGCTCTATTGGAGGGGATTGGAATGCGCACCACAGCTTCTGGGGATGCAGACGCTCCTGCCCACGGGGAAACACTCTGATGTCCGTTGTCTCTAGCTCAACCATGCAGATTCTGGAAGACCTACGCACTTTCCTTGGAATAATGATAATCTACCGACAGCCATTGACTTTGCAGGGTATAGAGGCATTCCGTGCAGCCACCTTGCCATTTCGGAGTGCTCGGGCCTTTCCACATTGCGCTCCTGATATATTTCTGCATTGCAGCGTATAAGATAGCTAAAACCAAAATTTTGCCTCGGGAATCAGACATCAGAAGTTTTAGTGCCAACACTTTCTGCAATGACTGAAGATAAACCATCACTTGGCTCACAGCGATTCCGCTATTGCCGAAGTATTTGCAGGCGATCTGGAGACGCTTTACTCCGTTTGATTTTGCAACAAGCCATAAGACCCAGACAACCAATTCTAGGTTTGGGCTCTCCTTTGGTTCTACTGTTTTTGTGCGGCCTGTGGATCAAGATGAGGTACGTGATCATATTAAGTAGCTTAGGCACTTCCTAGCTCAGTTATTGCACAGCTCTGCCTTCTCTTTAATGCTTCCCTTAACCTTGGCCATTTTCCATCCCCAAGATATTCGAGCGGATCGTGCTTGATCGGTTGCTGAATATTGACGCCTTCATGGACGCTCTGCCGGGTCACCAATTTGACTTTCGAAGTCGCCATAGCGCTATTGAGCAAGTTCACAGAGTTGTTAACCACATTCTGAGTGCCTTAGAAGGTCGCAAATACTGTTCAGCTGTATTTCTATACGTTTTTTGACAGGGCTTGGCATGAAGGTCTCTGTTACAATTTAATGCCGCTTTTACCTAAGGGTCTCTGGAAGCTTATTGTGTTATTTCTCGATAACAGGAAGTTGGGAGAGATCCGTGGAAATCGTTCTAAACTACGCCTAATTCACGCTGGAGTACCTCAGGGCAGTGTCCTTGGCCCGGTACTGTACACACTACACATCGGATCTTCCAAACCCCATTGTTCGTGGTACTCTTCTGGCCACCTACGCAGATGACACTGTATAACCCCAGGTCATATATAATTATAATTAATTTAATTTAATTGGTTGTACGTTTCCTGAACACCTGAATGCATACTTTCTTTTACGTGGTAAAACGATATTTGTTTGACTGCTTCTGTTTCGGGTTCAATGTCCTGAGCTCTAAGTGTGAGTTTTATGAATTCTATTTGCTTGTTATTTGAAAACATTTCTATTAATTTTTCCTGTACTATATTGTATTCGTGGTACGGTAGACACGAGTAAATTCAAATTTTTCCTGTAATTATTATCTGCGTTTTGTATTTATTAACTATCAAATAAAAACACCTCTTAACGAGGTGAGATTAAAGTGACGATGGCACATTCAACTCAAAAAAATTCTGATACCAAATTTTGTGACGATTAATAGTTATTTAAACAAAAATATTTAAAAGTTTTTAGTTAGTTTAAAAATCGGCACGCTGTCAGTTTTGCCTGTTTACATTTTTCAGCTAAGTGTCGATTTAGAAACTAATTAAAAACTTTTTAAATATTTTTGTTTAAATAACTATTAATTGTCACAAAATTTGGTATCAGAAATTTTTGAGTTGAATGTGCCATAGTCACTTTAATCTCACCTCGTTAAGAGGTGTTTTTATTTGATAGATGTTTTTAAATGACATACAGTGGGGAGCAAAAGTGATTACACGTTCAACATTTTCGTGTTCGAGCCCTCATAAAACCTGACCGAATGAAGTTAATCAAACAAACTTTTTTCCTCGATTCCTTATTCAATTTGGAACAAAAAGACGTAAATAGAAAAATAATAAAAGAAGCAATGTAATAGTTATAAATAAAAAACCAAAACAAAATACATGTACTCAGTTTTGCACCTTATATGAAAAAATCAATGCAAATTCTATATTATTATTAGGTCCAAAGACAATTCTTGTCTTTACAATTTTCTATGTAGTTTGGCATATTTTCAACACATTTATCCATTTTTAAAAATTGCTTGGAAAATATTTAAAATAGTCTTCTTTACTCATAATTCCATCAATTTTGTGCAAAGGCTCAACTTGCCATGATGTAAAGCTATTATATTTCCTCCTCCATGCTATACGGCTTGCTCACATATTGTCTTTGAAGCTTGTTACTCGACCTACGCGAACAATACTACATCCTATTTGACTGGAAATGGTTAAACATGGATTCTTTTCACCAAATATCACATTTCCTATCATATACTGTCCAATTTTTGTGTGTCAATGCGAATTTCAATCGAACCTTAACACTTTCCTAGGAGAGACCTGGTTTATGTTTTTTCCCCAATTGCGGCATTTTAAGTTCTACCCAATGGTACCGCGTTCTCCCTTGAACTTTTTCACAGAATTGATTAAATTATAAAGAAAGAAGATTATTTTAAATATTTTCCAAGCCCATTTTCAATATTTTTTGGATCATTTTGGCTTTTATGAGGGAAAATTCACATTTCAACAAGATGGAGATCCTAAGTACACTTCAAAAATTCTTAAGAAACGGGTAGAAAATCAACATCTTATCTTGTTGGATTGGAAAGCTAAAAGTCCCGACCTCAATCCGATTGAAAATCTGTGGTCAATCATGACCATATATTTTGGGCCGTACCAATCAGTCCAATGCAACGTAGGTGGTCCTTGGAGGCGTGTAGAACTGAAGTGGAATCAACTTCTGAACGGAATTGTTGAGAAATGGGTTGAAAAGATTCCAAAATACATAAAAAATTATAAAGACACGAATTGTCTTTGGCCAAAATATTAATACGGAATTTCTTTAGATTTTTTCATATAAGGTGCAAAACTGAGTACATGGCATTTGTTTTGGTTTTTTATTTCTTACTATTACATTGCTTCTTATATTATTTTACTATTTACGTCTATTTGTTCCAAATTGAATAAGGAATCGAGGAAAAAAAAGTTTGTTTGATTAACTTCATTCGTTCAGGTATTATGAGGGCTCAAACACGAAAATGTTGAACGTGTAATCACTTTTGCTCTCCACTGTATGTATGTACATACATAGGTCTCCCATTGTTATTATAAGTTTTTCTTTGAAACTCAAATGGGAAAAATTAACAAAAAAAATGCATATAAGAAGTTAGCTATATGGGATCATTGCTACTAATTTTGATGAGAAAGCGAATTTTTGGAGATATGTGTTGTACCCCGAAATATCTCAAGGGCTATACGGCCTGAAGGGACTACAAAAAATCGCAAAAGCCATTTAAAAAAAAAAAAAATCTTAAAAAAAATGAATTTTAAAATATTTTGTCAGGGCAAAGTAATTATATAAAAATACTTTTTCAGCGACATATAGCACGTTTCTGTTACTTTAATCGTTCAGAAGTTATGGGCGCGAGAAATTTCCTGTTTTCCCGCCAAAGTTGTGGAAAACGCAACAATTAGATTAAATTTAAAAAAAAAATTAAAACGATTTCTTTTAAATTTAAATTATATTAAATTTCCTTTAATGGTTTTAAATTTTTTGCATTGTGCAGAGACGTGCATTACTACATGATTTTTTACATAAATGTATGTATAGTGCATGTAAAAGGTTAGGTATATGGGATCTTTGCTACTAATTTTAATGAGTAATATCTCGAGAAAGCGAATTTTCCCAGATATGTGTTATATACTAAAAGTTGAGCCATCTCAAGGGCTATATGGCCTTGAGTGACTATCAAAATCGTTAGAGCCATTTTTAATAAAAGTAGTTCCAGGACTCTAAAACAAAAAAATCGACAGACAAACAACAGGACAAACGTTTTCATTTCCGAAAGGCCGTTAAAATCTTGTTTATTGAATATCTTTTGAACGGAGTATCGGATCAGGATGATCGAGGTGTCATTCGACGCGTATTTAAAGCTAGATCACAACAACATTAAAATTTTTGGGATTTTTGCTCCACCGGCCCCAATAGCTCCAATTTTCAAACTTTTCAATTTCGCATTTTCACTCTTATTTCTCCTAAACTAATCCGTTTTTGAAAAATCTTGGTATGCAGTTTCAAAGAGGTTTACAATACCTTTCGATCAAGAAATAAATGGTTCTTATCGGACTATCGTAGCAGATTTTCAATTCTACGGCTGTATATAGTAGTCTCCTTGCGCACCACAGTCTCGGTGCTCATCGTCACTACGTGGACTGCCGCCCATGGTGATTTCCTCTTTTATGAAAAAACAAATAGGAAAGCTACAGTCGAGGGTGACAGACTGTGAGAAAGCAATCAGAAAGCACACGGACATGGAATAAGAAAACCTTGACAAATGAAGACAAATGTTGCTAAAAAATGTTGAGCAACATTCAAAAAAGTCAATGATGCTAGGAACATGTTGAGCAACACGCAAAAAAGAGAAACTCTTCAGCTGTACACAGCTGCATTACGAATTAAAACTGCGCCCGAAAGCACGTAACACGTTTTTTCGCTACTGCCTTTTTGGCCTCGACTGGTGACGCTGATCAAGAATATATGTACTTTATGGGGTCGGAGATTTCTCCTTGTGCCTGTTACATACCTTGTACCTTATGGGTACCGGGTATAATGATTGTGTAGGTTTTCTTCAGCTGATTGTATTGTTGCAGTTGACGAATTATTTTCTTTATCTTCTATGTTTGCTGTTATATTTATTTCTGACATGTTGTCGTTATTTTCGTTTAGTGTGTTATTTTAATTTTTATGGGCGTAGTCATTGTCATCGAGTCTGCTCAAAAAGTCGGCTACTCTATTTTCCTTTCCTTTTAGATGGTCAATCTCGAATTGGTATTCTCCTAGCTTTAATAACCATATAGCTTTCCCTTCATGTTTCGAATCCAAAAATTTTATGGGTTGAAGATCTGTCATACAAATAGGGTCTAGGTAATTTACGCTCCAATGGATTGCCAAAAATTCTTTATCGGTAGCTGAATAATTGCTTTCGTGATTATTAAGTGTTCTAGACGCAAAACAAATTGGGTGGCCCTCTTGGAATAATACCGCACCTATTGCATAATTCGACGCGTCAGTCGTAAGTGTAAATGCTTTATCAAAATTGGGAAATCTGAGTATGGGGTGTGAACTGATCATATGTTTAAATGTTTCAAATGCTTTTACATAAGTTGGATCTTTTGTGTTTATTTTCACATTTTTCTTTTAATATTTTGTTACGGGTTGCGCTACTTTAGCATAATTTTTAATACATTTTCTATAATAGCCTGTTATACCTAGGAAACTTTTTATCTTTTTTTCTGTCCGAGGCAGTACTTATTTTTCTATAATGGCCATTTTGTTGGGACTCGGCTTTATACCTTCCTTTGTCAAAATATGCCCAAGGAATTCCGTTTCTCTCTTCATAATATTGCATTTATCTATCTGAATCTTTAGATTTTTCTCTTCCAAGGTTTTGAAGATTTCGTTATTTGTCTGAATGTATTTTTGCAGCGATGTCCTGAAAATTAGTATGTCACCTATATAAACGACACATTTTTTATTTATGAGGTCTTTTAAAAATTTCGTTCCTAAGTCTTTGAATGTGGCTTGGTATCGGAAACTTGTCATCTATTGTGATTTCTATAGTCGATCACTATTCGATACTTCTTACCTGATTTGTCAATTGTTTTGGGTCTTACTATTAAAGGGCTTGAATATCTTAAATTACTTTTCCCTGTTCTGTACTTTCTTTTATTTGTCTCCTTACTTCTTCCTAATGTTGTGGTGGATACCTATAAAATTTTGAGTTTAGCAGATCGTCCATGGTTGTCCGTATCTCGTGTTCTATTTCTGTCGTACTTGTCAATATGTCTCCCTCTTTAAAAAATAATTTACTGAATCTTTGTATTATAATTTCAATTTCTTTTCGTTCTTCTTTGTTTAAATGAATGAAGGTTTCCTTCGTTACTTTCTAATGTACACCCAGAAAAATTTAATACTTCTTTGTATTGGTAAGTTATTTATGATTGAATTTTCCTTATGATTTGGCGTTAAAGTTCTTTCTTCAGGATTGATGAAAGCGTTTAAAAAATTCAATAGGTCTATGCCTATGATGAAACTATACTTTCTTCCTGTTAGTGGGGCTACTTTCCATCAAACCCTTGCATTACTTGGTAGATTAAATTCTTTTGGTGCTGTTGTATGAATTTCATTCTCTATAATGTCTTTGCTATTTATTGAACTGTATGGTATTGGTCTGCTTAGTTTCCTCTTTTGGTAACCGTTGAGTTGGTCAGTTACCAGAATTAAAGTGGCTCCTGTATCTATTAGTGAAAATCCATGAGGTTTTTCACGGAAAAACTATTATAAAAAATGCGACTACGTTAAGCAGCCTAGCTGGGGAATTTTCACTCGAACAAAAACAACGTAGCAGTCAAGATTCAATCAGTTTATTGCGCTGGCGCAGCCAGCGGTTTCAAGCGATAACGAATGACTGACCTGCTCACACGAGCAGTGCCAAAAATTACAAGAGTTCCGAAGTTGCAAAGCTTATCAGTAGAAGAGTAAGCGACTTAGCTCTGTGTTAGGCTTGAGTGCTTATCAGTAAAAGAATAAGCGACTCAGCTATGCAATAAGCTTGAGTGCAAACCCAATGGCGAATATGACCATTATGTTTTGTTTACATTTTATATAATTTTTTTCATATTTAAATTCATGTTTTTCTATTTTTAATAATTACAAAATAAGGCTACTGATCCAACATTCCGGCCCCGTTGAAGGGCTCCGGCGCTTTAACTTCCTCGTTTGTGCTGCTTATTGGCAGCAACGCCAGTTTGTGGATTGCGCGCTTGATGACGCCTCCAGACGTCCGAATTTCGGCAACACGCACTCTGCCGTCCTCGCCGAGTGTTGTTGCCACCACGCGCCCTGTAAGCCACCGTTGTGGCGGCAGATTGTCCTCGTGGACGAGAACAAGGCACCCAATCTTAAGATCGGGGCCCTCGATGCTCCATTTGTTGCGCTGCTGGAGGCTGGCAAGGTAATCCTTGGACCAGCTTTGCCAAAATTGCTGCTTGAGAGCAGACAGCATTCGCCACCGCTTCAAATATCCGAAGCTGGCCTTGCTGCAAATTCCGTTTGTTTCGGATTCTGGCGGCAGCGTAAGAAGAGGCTGACCGATCAGCAAATGTCCTGGTGTGAGAGCCTCTCCATCGTTGGGGTCGTTGCCAGGGGATGCAATCGGACGGGAATTGAGCAGCGCTTCTACCTCCACCAGGTGGGTGCTCAACTCGTCTGCTGTAAGCCTAGCGTTGCCGACCCCTTGCAGCAAGCGATGCTTGGCTGCCTTGACGGCTGCCTCCCATAGTCCGCCGAAGTGTGGTGACCTCGGTGGGATGAAGGACCACTCGACGCCCCTCTGAGCCGCGTACGTCGTCAGTTGATCCTGATTCCGGTGAAACGCTACGTGCAGCTCTTCGAGAACCTTGCTCGCTCCCACGAAATTGGTGGCGTTGTCGCTGTAAACCTTCTCCGGAAGACCTCTCCGTCCGACGAACCTTTTGAAAACAGATAAAAAACTGTCAGTAGATAGATCGACAACGAGCTCAAGATGAACAGCTTTTGACGAAAAACAAACGAAGACAGCCACATAAGTCTTAATGGGGGGTTTCCCACGGATCTTCAGCGAGACATAAAATGGGCCGCAGAAGTCCACCCCACAAATCAAAAAGGGTCGAGCTTTCCTAACCCGATCGGCGGGCAAATTGCCCATTATCTGACCAAGTAGCTTGGGCTTATAACGGAAACAGTGGACGCAGTCACGGACAATCCTGTCCAATCCAATCCAAATCTCCTGCCTCAAGAGTGATACCATTACTTTGGCGCCTGCATGATAATGAGTCCGATGCAAATTGCGAAGAAAGAGGGTAACAAATTGTGACTTTTGAGACAGCAATAATGGAAATTTGGCATCATAACGAATAGGCGCATTACCCAACCTCCCTCCAACACGAATTAATCGAAAGGTCATACCATCAAGCTCGCTTGTGTGTATGAAGGGATTTAGACGTTGAAGATGTGGGGCCAAACATTCCGATTTCTCTAACTTGACGTATTCTGAACCAAACTCAAGGTTTTGAAGTATTTGGACCAGCCTAACGAACGATATTTTTAGTTCTTGTGCCGAAATATTCACGTCTCGAAGCCGCTTTTTCCCTTGAATGAACCGATTTACGTATGCCATGATCCGAAGTAGTTTATTATATGACGAGCATCTTTTAATTAGATCAGTAAACACGTTCGGTTGGCTTTTTGTTACGGAACATACTGCCACACTTTTCTTGTTCTCGGACAGCTGTAAATCAGGGGAAACTTCAATCTGATGAAGACGAGGCCACTCGTCTTGACTTCTGAGCAAGAATTTTGGTCCATTCTCCCACAGAGTACACTTCAAACCATCTATGTCTGTTCCACGTGACACCAAATCAGCCGTATTCTCTTCAGTAGGCACATGACGCCAGACTACATTTTCTGAGAGCTCTTGGATCTCCGAAACTCTATTTGCAACAAACGTTGCCAATGTGGATGGATCCCTTTTTAACCAATATAATGTGACTTGATAGTCAGACCAGAAATTAATGCTTTCCAACTTAAAGTTGTTTAGCAAGGGAGCTACTTGAGCCCATAGCTTAGCAAGAAGATGCGCTGCACACAACTCGAGCCTTGGAATTGACTTTGTTTTAAGGGGGGACACTCGAGACTTGGCGGTTAGCAGTCTCGATAAACCAGTTGTCCCAAAAGTGGTACGGACGTATATGCAACAGCCATAGGCTTCACTCGATGCATCTGCGAAGCCGTGTATCTGGACAGTTTCATAAGCAGATAGACAGATATATCGAGGTATGGAGATCTTGTCTAACTCCAGTAAATTCAACTTGAACCTATTCCAGCTAGTATGCAAACTCATGGGAACTGACTCGTCCCAATCCAATTTTTGTCGCCACAGATCCTGAAGCAAGATTTTTGCTTTAGTTATCAACGGACACAATAAACCCAAGGGATCAAACAACCGAGCTGTGACGGACAAAATGTTGCGTTTTGTTGGTGGTAAAGAGTCAAACGAATCTTCCAAGCTATAATGAAAAACGTCATTTTGAGGATTCCATCTCATACCAAGTGTTTTTATGGAAGCGGAAGGGTCAACTATAAGAGCCTTATCTGGCCCTTTATTAGCCAGCAGACTAGGATGATTTGTGGCCCATTTGGCCAGATCAAATTCTAAACTGTTGGCTCCTGTGAGCATATCGTCAACATAGAAGTCGCTTGATATCACCTCTGTGGCGATAGGATATGATTCAGCATAAATCTTTGATATCTCAAAAAGACAACGGATGGCCAAAAACGGAGCTGAGGCTGTCCCATACGTAACAGTGTTGAGACGATAGGTTTGAAGAGCTTGTGTCGATTTCTCCCTCCACAAGATAAGTTGAAAGTCCCGATCTTCTGCTGCAACGTTAACTTGCCTATACATCTTTGAAATATCAGCCGTTAAGGCATACTTGTTCAATCGAAATCTTGCTAGAATAGAGTAAAGCTCCCGCTGAATAGTTGCCCCCACCATTAAAGTCTCATTCAGTGAGATCGAGGTTGACGTCTTACTCGATGCGTCAAATACAACTCGCAACTTTGTGGAGCTACTTTCAGGTCTCAGGACACATTGATGAGGAATATAGTAGTGGTGTCCTGGAGGAGGGGTTGGTAGCAATGACATATGACCAAGAGCAAGATACTCTTTCATGAAGTCTTGATACATGTCATGTAACTCGACATTATTTGCCAGTGTGCGCTCCAACGCAAGAAATCTGCGCTTTGCCGTTTCGAAGGATAAGCCAAGAACACTTGGATCTGTTTTAAATGGCAGCTTCACTTCAAAACGACCTGACGATAGCCTGCGTACGGTTTGATTGAAGTTTTGCTCGCACGCAAATTGTTCAGCTGTATATGCAGCCTTCGATCTCTCAGCGACTTGTTCTAAGTCCCAAAATCGCTCCACCAGAGAGTCGAGAGAACCAACATTTTCCTTGACCGTGACGCTACACACCTGAGCTCTATTCGATGTATGCTGATTATATTTACCCGATACAATCCATCCCAATAAAGTCTTTTGAATTGACGGATGTTGGGAACCTAGCTTTATTTGGCCTACGCTCAAAAGTTCAAAAAAAAGATTCTGCTCCAATAAGTAAGTCCACTTTTGCGGGCTTGTAGAAACGAGGGTCTGCCAGCTCAATGCTTGCTGGAATACTCCATTGCGCAAAATTGACTTCATGATCGGGTTGATATGTAGAAATTGATCGGTGGCAAAAATGTGAGAATTAACGCGAGAATGAATCGACGTGTGGACTTTGTGTCGTACCACCGAATCATTCTTCCCAACCGTAGTAATATTTAAGCACGACTCTTCTCTCTTTAACAGTAGACGCTGTGCTAAATCCTCGGCCATGAAATTTATTTGCGAGCCAGAATCTAACAGAGCTCGTGCTAATTGGAACTGTCCGAATCTATCCCGTACCTTTACTACAGCAGTAGCAAGAATAACTTGATCACTAGTAGCAACATGACTTGAATAGGCTTGATTAGGATGATCCGAAGCTGCAGACGTTGCCTGTGATGCCACTTGTGGCATTGAAGCTGAACTGGCTGGGTGGTATTCTACCCCGTATCTGTGAAGAAGCGTATTATGGGGTTTGGAGCAAACTCGACATTTTGCAGCCTTACACTTCTTTACTGAGTGTCCTTCATTTAGACAATTGATGCACAAACGATTGTGCTTGGCAAAATCGAAACGCTGAATCACTGGAAGGGCAATGAAAGCTTGGCACTTGCCTAAAGCATGATTAGCCGCTGAGCAGTATCGACATTTTGACTCAGTCCGGCGATCTGTTTTTGTGCATGAAAAGGATGATTTTGAATACCCTTTATAAGAACCTTGGGTAGGCTTTCCCTTACTTTTGGTTGATTCCTCAGCAGCTAGATGCTGATATCGCCGATTTAACTGAATTGCACAATCGGACCATGTCGGTAAATTATTATAATCGAGCTGTTCTTCAAAACGAGATTTTGTTGCATTATCTACCTTTGACATTGCTATATGAATAAAGATTGCATTGTTAATCTCCTTTTCACTCCCCAATGACTGCAATGATGCATAAAGAGCCGACATCTCATCGATAAGAGACCTCAAGCCCGAAGCAGAGGCTTTTTGTACATGGGGAATGTCAAACAGTTGCGAAATTGTATCAAAAAATATCAACATTTATTGTCATAAACATTTTTTAAACTGTCTAACGCTTTTTCGTAATTATTGTCCGAAATTTGAAACGCCTTCACAGTTCCCAACGCATCATCAGTGAGACACGAAAGCAAATGGTTGAATTTTTCAACGTTTGTTAGCGATGGATCATTATGGACCAAACTCTCAAAAAGACTTATAAAGTTTTTAAACTCAGCATGCTTTCCACTAAACTTGGGAAGGCTAATTTTGGGTAATTGAGACGAATGACGATGAACACTCCTATCCCCTTGACTGAGTTTCTGTGAATCGTTCTCTTTTAGTGCGGACCGATATAAAGCTTTTGTAATAATACACATATCCTCAACAGACGCTCTTAAATCATTACTTGGGTTTAGAACATCGATGTCTGCCTGGATATCCATCAATTTTTCACAATAAGTTTCGAGCAGCTGCATTCGGTATTCAATTTGAAATTTATCGAAAGAAATAGTTTTTTCCTCGAATGCCGTTTTCATACGCCTAATGTCACTCATAACCTTGTCGTGTTTTTGCATTGTCGACAGTATTTTTGTTGTTGATTTGGAATTGACTTCCTTTGCACCTAATTCTTTATCTTGGCTCATTTTGACAATTATTGGAATTTATTTCAAAAAGAAAACAAAATACAAATATGAATGTCTGGTGCAAGGGTTAAATTAATCTCGTTATGATTGTTGATGCCGATGTAATAAATTTTAGACGGTTACCCAAATATTAAACGAAGCAGAATAATATTTTATTTGGTTTATATAAGGGTTAATAATTTCAATTTTGTTATATGTCTGCAGGTATTATACCAACACGCAGCGCCAAAATGTAAAAATAATTGAATTTTATTTGACAATAAATGTGCCAATTATTTATGTGGATCCCATACGGGTTAAAGGTGCCCACGAAACACCACCAAAGCTCACAAAATATTTTATTATTTCGACATATAAACTGTCCAAAATGATTTTTGTGGTTCCCATACGGGTTAAAGGTGCCCACGAAACACCGCCAAAGTGCACAAAATATTTTATTAATTTTGACGAATGCACTGTCCAAATTATTTATGTGGTTCCCATACGGGTTAAAGGTGCCCACGAAACACCGCCAATGTGCACAAAATGTTTTAAGTTATTCGGCCAAAAGTCTGTATGTGGATCGTATATGGGTTAACGATGCCAACACACAGCTCCAAAGTCAATAATTTCCAAAAATTAGACCGAAAATTTCCAATGTAGACCAAGTTCTATGGCAATGCGCAATTACATACATATGTATGTATATGTATGTATAAAGCGCTTAAGTTCACTGCACCTTTTCCGCCGGTGCCTACAAAATGTCATGTATTGTTTGAGAGGCACTGCAACAGTATTTATTGCTGAAAAATAACTGCTCTGCAACTGGGTACTGTACTGCACAAAAGGGAATCGAAAAAATAGCCGCTCAGCGATAGCTGTACCTTTTACACTGCAAAAAATTTGCATACCCAATTTTTCAGAATTTCACAAACATTTTCACGCATAATATTTTTGTCAAAGGCCGTTCACATTTATTTATTTGGTTTAGATGAGGAATTTTTTAATTGGTTTTCCAATTTACAGAGTGCCGAAAATTTTAAACAGTTGCTGGAGTGGGCAACGTTTTTGCAAAATACTCACACAAAGGGTGGATTGCTCGATAATTTAATTTTTGGCACTTAATACCTTGTTGTTTGGCATGATTGCCAAAACTTTCCTTAATGAGTCGACTCCAACTGCTGCGGCGAATCCCGCCAGCTAGGTTATGTTCGCAACACGGAAAAATTGAACACGTGCCGAGACGACGAAAATGCACTATTTGTGATCAATTTTCCGACGCGAATTTCCACGAAAATGCTATAGCCATAGTCCCTGTTCGGGCGCCATGAAAATCCATGAGGTTTTTCACGGAAAAACTATTATAAAAAATGCGACTACGTTAAGCAGCCTAGCTGGGGAATTTTCACTCGAACAAAAACAACGCAGCAGTCAAGATTCAATGAGTTTATTGCGCTGGCGCAGCCATCGGTTTCAAGCGATAACGAACGACTGACCTGCTCACACGAGCAGTGCCAAAAATTACAAGAGTTCCGAAGTTGCAAAGCTTATCAGTAGAAGAGTAAGCGACTTAGCTCTGTGTTAGGCTTGAGTGCTTATCAGTAAAAGAGTAAGCGACTCAGCTATGCAATAAGCTTGAGTGCAAACCCAATGGCGAATATGACCATTATGTTTTGTTTACATTTTAGATAATTCTTTTCATATTTAAATTCATGTTTTTCTATTTTTAATAATTACAAAATAAGGCTACTGATCCAACAATTAGTGCTACATACTTTTCTCTATTTATGTTTTTTTCTATTAGTAGTAGGTATTCCGAGGGAGGTAGGTATTCCTGGTGGCAGAGTTCGGTTTTGGTCGGTTTCTATATTATCAATTTCCATTGGATCTGCATTTCCTGGTCTATACTGCCTGATTTGGTGTAATCCTGATTGCCGCTAGTTTTGATTTTGTCTACTTTGTCCTGAGTTTTTACTTCTTATATTTGGTTGTGAATTGTTCTGCCTAAATTGCCTATCGCCTATTCTGTTGTTGGTTCCTATTATTTTGGTTCCAATCTTGATTTCTAGAATTTTGCTGATTATTTAGTTGACCATTGTCTTGATTAAAATTCATATAGTTTTGTTGTTGACTAATTTTATTATTTTGTGGGGTATTGTTCTGATTAAAATTCCTAAAGTTTTGTTGTTGATTAGTGTTTCCTTGGTTTCTGTTGAAAGGCCCTTTTTCTATATTGGAATCTAGTACAACTGTTTTCATATCTGCGTAGCATCATTATTTTTAAGATTTCTCCTAATTCTCTTTATATATTTTATCTAGTAGTGTGTGTACCTTGTGTTATTTCTTTAGCCGCATTCACTACCAAGCTTTCTACATTACTTAAATCTATGAAGTTGACTTGTTTATTATAAACTATTAGTTCATCGGTTTTATATTTAATATTCTGCATCTCCCATGCTAGTTCTCTCACCATGTTCACTCTCAGGTCGCAGATTCTTCGGTAGATTTGATGTGGTTCGGTATCCGGTCTGTATCGTAGCTTCAGCGTCGCCTTGATCAGCTCCCAGTTGTCGGGTTCCGGTCCGTTGATCTCTACATCATTCGCTTGTCCTTCAATCGTCCTATAGAAGATAGTCCTGGTAGCCTCTCGTTTAAGTTGGGGATCTTGAATCGACTGGAGTAGATACTCGACGCTACTGATGAATGAGTTTATCGAGATGTCCCCTGTTTCTGTGAACGTCGCCAGATGGTTTATGGTCTTGAACAACTGCCTTTCCCTGATTGCCAATTGCTCCAGTAGGTCTGCTTGTGGCATATGGGGATTTTCGGTTGCCATTCTTGTCTCGTCGTATTTGTTTTCTCGATGCAGTTTTGGATTTTAAATCAATTTTAGTTTAATTTTGAAGTTTTTCTCCTAACTTATTTTTAGTTTAACTTCCTCGAATTCCTTGTCAACTTATTTCTAGTTGCACTTTATGAATTGTTGCTGCACTGTTTTTAGTCAAACTTATTTGTAGTTTTGTTTTTGTCGGCCGATAATTAATTATACATTTTATTTTCAGTCTGTTCAATTTAAATATATTTATTTGTGCGGTTCGATCCCTGAATCGTCTTTAATAAAAAACGATCCTACCGGCTGTGCCAATTTAGTATATTGAGGCGAGGTGACTTAAAAAAAATAATATTACAACGGACACAAACAGTGGCTGGCGTATATTAACTGATTTGTCTTTATAAAGGTTTTACATCGATAGCTTATTGTGTCTTACATTGTTTTGTGTAGGTGTGTTTAGACGGAATTCTGATTTGAACTTATTTTACCTGCTTATGTTCTGATTGCGAAATCTATGCTGACTTAGACTTATTCTACCTGCATGTGTTCCCGTTGCGAAGCCGGATGCATACTAGAGTTTATTAAGAGGCTATACCAGTGTAACACATGAATAAATAGTCAATTTTCGCGACCTTTTTTAAAATATAGTACTTGATAGAATGTTTTAAACTTTTTTGGGCCTAATAGGGTATATCTTCAGCTATATTTTAAGATTTTTTTTTTCACAAAAATATTGAAAATTAAGTGAGAAAGATTCAGTAGAGTGTTACCGACTGTGAGATACCCGGTACCCAAAGAATTGTGCGTGAAATTAAATAGCACACGGACATGGAAAAAAACAAAATATTGACAAATGAAGACAAATGTTGCTTAAAACATGTTGAGCATGTTGTATTTGGTTGAAAAGATGCCAAAATACATAAAAAATTATAAAGACACGAATTGTCTTTGGACAAAATATTAATACGGAATTTCTTTAGATTTTTTCATATAAGGTGCAAAACTGAGTACATGTCATTTGTTTTGGTTTTTTATTTCTTACTATTACATTGCTTCTTTTATTAATATTCTATTTACGTCTTTTTGTTCCAAATTGAATAAGGAATCGAGGAAAAAAAAGTTTGTTTGATTAACTTCATTCGTTCAGGTTTTATGAGGGCTCGAACACGAAAATGTTGAACGTGTAATCACTTTTGCTCTCCACTGTATGTATGTACATACATACATAGGTCTCCCATTGTTATTATAAGTTTTTGTTTGAAACTCAAATGGGAAAAATTAACAAAAAAAATGCATATAAGAAGTTAGCTATATGGGATCATTGCTACTAATTTTGATGAGAAAGCGAATTTTTGGAGATATGTGTTGTACCCCGAAATATCTCAAGGGCTATACGGCCTGAAGGGACTACAAAAAATCGCAAAAGCCATTAAAAAAAAAAAAAATCTTAAAAAAAAAATGAATTCTAAAATATTTTGTCAGTGCAAAGTAATTATATAAAAATACTTTTTCAACGACATATAGCACGTTTCTGTAACTTTAATCGTTCAGAAGTTATGGGCGCGAGAAATTTCCTGTTTTCCCGCCAAAGTTGTGGAAAACGCAACAATTAGATTAAATTAAAAAAAAAAATTAAAACGATTTCTTTTAAATTTAAATTATATTAAATTTCCTTTAATGGTTTTAAATTTTTTGCATTGTGCAGAGACGTGCATTACTACATGATTTTTTACATAAATGTATGTATAGTGCATGTAAAAGGTTAGGTATATGGGATCTTTGCTACTAATTTTAATGAGTAATATCTCGAGAAAGCGAATTTTCCCAGATATGTGTTATATACTAAAAGTTGAGCCATCTCAAGGGCTATATGGCCTTGAGTGACTATCAAAATCGTTAGAGCCATTTTTAATAAAAGTAGTTCCAGGACTCTAAAACAAAAAAATCGACAGACAGACACACAGACAAACAACAGGACAAACGTTTTCATTTCCGAAAGGCCGTTAAAATCTTGTTTATTGAATATCTTTTGAACGGAGTATCGGATCAGGATGATCGAGGTGTCATTCGACGCGTATTTAAAGCTAGATCACAACAACATTAAAATTTTTGGGATTTTTGCTCCACCGGCCCCAATAGCTCCAATTTTCAAACTTTTCAATTTCGCATTTTCACTCTTATTTCTCCTAAACTAATCCGTTTTTGAAAAATCTTGGTATGCAGTTTCAAAGAGGTTTACAATACCTTTCGATCAAGAAATAAATGGTTCTTATCGGACTATCGTAGCAGATTTTCAATTCTACGGCTGTATATAGTAGTCTCCTTGCGCACCACAGTCTCGGTGCTCATCGTCACTACGTGGACTGCCGCCCATGGTGATTTCCTCTTTTATGAAAAAACAAATAGGAAAGCTACAGTCGAGGGTGACAGACTGTGAGAAAGCAATCAGAAAGCACACGGACATGGAATAAGAAAACCTTGACAAATGAAGACAAATGTTGCTAAAAAAATGTTGAGCAACATTCAAAAAAGTCAATGATGCTAGGAACATGTTGAGCAACACGCAAAAAAGAGAAACTCTTCAGCTGTACACAGCTGCATTACGAATTAAAACTGCGCCCGAAAGCACGTAACACGTTTTTTCGCTACTGCCTTTTTGGCCTCGACTGGTGACGCTGATCAAGAATATATGTACTTTATGGGGTCGGAGATTTCTCCTTGTGCCTGTTACATACCTTGTACCTTATGGGTACCGGGTATAATGATTGTGTAGGTTTTCTTCAGCTGATTGTATTGTTGAAGTTGACGAATTATTTTCTTTATCTTCTATGTTTGCTGTTATTTTTATTTCTGACATGTTGTCGTTATTTTCGTTTAGTGTGTTATTTTAATTTTTATGGGCGTAGTCATTGTCATCGAGTCTGCTCAAAAAGTCGGCTACTCTATTTTCCTTTCCTTTTAGATGGTCAATCTCGAATTGGTATTCTCCTAGCTTTAATAACCATATAGCTTTCCCTTCATGTTTCGAATTCAAAAATTTTATGGGTTGAAGATCTGTCATACAAATAGGGTCTAGGTAATTTACGCTCCAATGGATTGCCAAAAATTCTTTATCGGTAGCTGAATAATTGCTTTCGTGATTATTAAGTGTTCTAGACGCAAAACAAATTGGGTGGCCCTCTTGGAATAATACCGCACCTATTGCATAATTCGACGCGTCAGTCGTAAGTGTAAATGCTTTATCAAAATTGGGAAATCTGAGTATGGGGTGTGAACTGATCATATGTTTAAATGTTTCAAATGCTTTTACATAAGTTGGATCTTTTGTGTTTATTTTCACATTTTTCTTTTAATATTTTGTTACGGGTTGCGCTACTTTAGCATAATTTTTAATACATTTTCTATAATAGCCTGTTATACCTAGGAAACTTTTTATCTTTTTTTCTGTCCGAGGCAGTACTTATTTTTCTATAATGGCCATTTTGTTGGGACTCGGCTTTATACCTTCCTTTGTCAAAATATGCCCAAGGAATTCCGTTTCTCTCTTCATAATATTGCATTTATCTATCTGAATCTTTAGATTTTTCTCTTCCAAGGTTTTGAAGATTTCGTTATTTGTCTGAATGTATTTTTGCAGCGATGTCCTGAAAATTAGTATGTCACCTATATAAACGACACATTTTTTATTTATGAGGTCTTTTAAAAATTTCGTTCCTAAGTCTTTGAATGTGGCTTGGTATCGGAAACTTGTCATCTATTGTGATTTCTATAGTCGATCACTATTCGATACTTCTTACCTGATTTGTCAATTGTTTTGGGTCTTACTATTAAAGGGCTTGAATATCTTAAATTACTTTTCCCTGTTCTGTACTTTCTTTTATTTGTCTCCTTACTTCTTCCTAATGTTGTGGTGGATACCTATAAAATTTTGAGTTTAGCAGATCGTCCATGGTTGTCCGTAACTCGTGTTCTATTTCTGTCGTACTTGTCAATATGTCTCCCTCTTTAAAAAATAATTTACTGAATCTTTGTATTATAATTTCAATTTCTTTTCGTTCTTCTTTGTTTAAATGAATGAAGGTTTCCTTCGTTACTTTCTAATGTACACCCAGAAAAATTTAATACTTCTTTGTATTCGTAAGTTATTTATGATTGAATTTTCCTTATGATTTGGCGTTAAAGTTCTTTCTTCAGGATTGATGAAAGCGTTTAAAAAATTCAATAGGTCTATGCCTATGATGAAACTATACTTTCTTCCTGTTAGTGGGGCTACTTTCCATCGAACCCTTGCATTACTTGGTAGATTAAATTCTTTTGGTGCTGTTGTATGAATTTCATTCTCTATAATGTCTTTGCTATTTATTGAACTGTATGGTATTGGTCTGCTTAGTTTCCTCTTTTGGTAACCGTTGAGTTGGTCAATTACCAGAATTAAAGTGGCTCCTGTATCTATTAGTGCTACATTCTTTTCTCTATTTATGTTTTTTTCTATTAGTAGTAGGTATTCCGAGGCAGGTAGGTATTCCTGGTGGCAGAGTT
Source organism: Drosophila rufa (assembly GCA_018153105.1). Lineage (NCBI taxonomy): Eukaryota > Metazoa > Arthropoda > Insecta > Diptera > Drosophilidae > Drosophila > Drosophila rufa. The sequence goes on along the minus strand of JAECXS010000173.1, from coordinate 3,517,833 downwards.
CGGTTTTGGTCGGTTTCTATATTATCAATTTCCATTGGATCTGCATTTCCTGGTCTATACTGCCTGATTTGGTGTAAACCTGATTGCTGCTAGTTTTGATTTTGTCTACTTTGTCCTGAGTTTTTACTTCTTATATTTGGTTGTGAATTGTTCTGCCTAAATTGCCTATCGCCTATTCTGTTGTTGGTTCCTATTATTTTGGTTCCAATCTTGATTTCTAGAATTTTGCTGATTATTTAGTTGACCATTGTCTTGATTAAAATTCATATAGTCTTGTTGTTGACTAATTTTATTATTTTGTGGGGTATTGTTCTGATTAAAATTCCTAAAGTTTTGTTGTTGATTAGTGTTTCCTTGGTTTCTGTTGAAAGGCCCTTTTTCTATATTGGAATCTAGTACAACTGTTTTCATATCTGCGTAGCATCATTATTTTTAAGATTTCTCCTAATTCTCTTTATATATTTTATCTAGTAGTGTGTACTTAAATCTATGAAGTTGACTTGTTTATTATAAACTATTAGTTCATCGGTTTTATATTTAATATTCTGCATCTCCCATGCTAGTTCTCTCACCATGTTCACTCTCAGGTCGCAGATTCTTCGGTAGATTTGATGTGGTTCGGTATCCGGTCTGTATCGTAGCTTCAGCGTCGCCTTGATCAGCTCCCAGTTGTCGGGTTCCGGTCCGTTGATCTCTACATCATTCGCTTGTCCTTCAATCGTCCTATAGAAGATAGTCCTGGTAGCCTCTCGTTTAAGTTGGGGATCTTGAATCGACTGGAGTAGGTACTCGACGCTACTGATGAATGAGTTTATCGAGATGTCCCCTGTTTCTGTGAACGTCGCCAGATGGTTTATGGTCTTGAACAACTGCCTTTCCCTGATTGCCAATTGCTCCAGTAGGTCTGCTTGTGGCATATGGGGATTTTCGGTTGCCATTCTTGTCTCGTCGTATTTGTTTTCTCGATGCAGTTTTGGATTTTAAATCAATTTTAGTTTAATTTTGAAGTTTTTCTCCTAACTTATTTTTAGTTTAACTTCCTCGAATTCCTTGTCAACTTATTTCTAGTTGCACTTTATGAATTGTTGCTGCACTGTTTTTAGTCAAACTTATTTGTAGTTTTGTTTTTGTCGGCCGATAATTAATTATACATTTTATTTTCAGTCTGTTCAATTTAAATATATTTATTTGTGCGGTTCGATCCCTGAATCCTCTTTAATAAAAAAAGGCGAGGTGACTTAAAAAAAATAATATTACAACGGACACAAACAGTGGCTGGCGTATATTAACTGATTTGTCTTTATAAAGGTTTTACATCGATAGCTTATTGTGTCTTACATTGGTTTGTGTAGGTGTGTTTAGACGGAATTCTGATTTGAACTTATTTTACCTGCTTATGTTCTGATTGCGAAATCTATGCTGACTTAGACTTATTCTACCTGCATGTGTTCCCGTTGCGATGCATACTAGAGTTTATTAAGAGGCTATACCAGTGTAACACATGAATAAATAGTCAATTTTCGCGACCTTTTTTAAAATATAGTACTTGATAGAATGTTTTAAACTTTTTTGGGCCTAATAGGGTATATCTTCAGCTATATTTTAAGATTTTTTTTTTCACAAAAATATTGAAAATTAAGTGAGAAAGATTCAGTAGAGTGTTACCGACTGTGAGATACCCGGTACCCAAAGAATTGTGCGTGAAATTAAATAGGACACGGACATGGAAAAAAACAAAATATTGACAAATGAAGACAAATGTTGCTTAAAACATGTTGAGCAACATTCAAAAAAGTAAAATGATGCTAGGAACATGTTAAGCTACGTTTCGTAGCTGCATTACGAATTAATACTGCGCCCGAAAGCACGCAACATTTTTTTTCGCTACAGACTTGGTGGCCGCTCAGAAGAAGCATACACAGAATCTTTATTGCCTAATAACTTCCATGTTTATCATCCGATTTTACTCAAATCTTCAGAAAACGTCCGCAAATGCCTACATATTTATTATATCTATTTACTTTAAGCCAAACATTACGACTATAGCTTATATCAAGTTTTTTACGATTTTCGGGGGCGGAAGTGGATGTGGTTAAATTTTAAATGCAACAGATTTCAATGTTATCACCAAATTTGGTAACTAGCTCTTATAGACGGACATGGCTTAATCGACTCGGCTGGTGACGCTGATCAAGAATATACTACTGTGGGCAAAAAATAAGGTGAATTTGTTTGTAAAGTGAAAATTCTTTATTTATTCTCCTGAATCAATTCATCAATCATCAATTCATCATCAATCAATTCAAATCCTCGAAACAGGCCAAATAGTCTCTTTCCGGTATAGCCAGTCAGTGCATACTACTGTGGGCAAAAAGTAAGGTGAATTTGTTTGTAGAGTGAAATTCTTTATTTATTCTCCTGAATTAATTTCATCCCCTTCAAAGTAATCCCCTCCCGATAAAATACACTTACGTCAACGTTTCCGGTATGTCCCTTTCCGGTATAGCCATGAGCGCCCTCGTCGATTCCGCTTTTATCTCTTCAATCGACTCGAAACGCGTTCCCCGGAGTGGTCTCTTGAGTTTTGGGAATAGCCAGAAGTCACACGGAGGCAAATCAGGAGAATATGGTGGTTGCGGAACGATATGCGTCGAATTCTTGGCGAAATGGTCACGAAGAACGAGTGCAGTGTGCGACGGTGCATTATTGTGAAGCAAAAACCAAGAGTTGTTGGCCCATAATTCTGGTCTTTTTCGACGAATTGCTCCACGCAAACGACGCATAACGCATAATATTCCTTATTAACAGTTTGGCCAGGTGGAAGGAATTCATAGTGCACCACACCATGAAAATCGAAAAAACTGTTATCATAACCTTGATTTTTGAACGACTTTAACGTGCTCTCATCAAGACGTTCCCGACCCTCTTTGAAGTCTTTGTACCACTTATAAACATTTTTCTGGGACATGGTAGAATCACCAAAGGCCTTCCGCAACATCCTCAACGTTTCCGCAGCCGAAATTTCATTCCGCAAACAAAATTTGATGGCACTTCTCTGCTCAATTAAATCAGACATTGTAAAAATCGACAAATGCACTTTTGATCGGTTAGTAAGCACAAGCGTAAATATAGTACTGATACTGACATTGACATGAAATTACCGCCAGATGTCATCAACAGTCCTGCCAACTGAAAAAAAAAAAACTAGTCGGCCATCTTAAGCCCGCGAATTTTAAATTGAAAATTCACCTTACATTTTGCCCACAGTAGTACATACCCCATTTATGGGGTCTGAGATGCCTCCTTCTGCCTGTTACATACATTCTCGATTGGCACTAACTTATAATACCCTTGTACCCTATGGGTACCGGGTATAATAATGGTATTATACTCAGTTTACGGAGGTGCCAAAAAAAAGTACCCCAACTGCTGACACGATTCCGGACGAACCAATAGCTGAATCGAAGAATTTCAAAAAGGTTATTAAAGTAGATTATATTTCCTATACAATGACTTACAATACTTGCAAAATATCAAAAATTGACAAAATTAAAGAATTTTGAAAAAAATTTACTTTAAATGCCAAATTGACAATTTTCATCTAATCAAAAAGATAGTAGGTCATTCTACTCTATACAATATATTCAAGAGTAAAAATTTGAAAGTGATCGGTCAATCTGTCCTTGAGTTATGATGCCAGCAATTTTGAAAAACGTCATTTCGAGAAACACACGTTTAAAGTTTCCTCATGCCGTATCCCCCATGCGAGCGGTCGCTCTTTAGAACGCTGCCCCAGATATGATATTGCTGGATATTGTTGAAAGTATAAACTATCAAATTATAAACAAAAAAACAATAATTTTTTTGAAAATGTTACGCTGGTAGAGCCCCTTAACTCTTGTCGCGAATTTGTTTACTACAGAGTTCAATTTAGGTTTCGGTTGCGAAACCGAATGCTCACAAGAGTTTATTAACTCTTGTTGCGACATCGTTTCATTGATGTTGGTGTTATGTTCTGGGAATGGAGTGGATCTGTACATAACTCATGCGACTCTTCAGCTCCTTGTAGACCACGCAACCTCTGTAGTTTGCCGTATGGTTTCCTATGCAGTTTCCACATTTCTTCTTGTGGGGCTCTTCCTTGTTAACAGGGCAGTTTGCGGAATTGTGAAAGTCTCCGCAAACTACACATGCTGATCGAAGTGTGCAGTATGTCCTGGTGTGTCCATACTCCTGGCAGTTTGTGCACTGCACTGGGCCGTTTCTTTTATGTGGCTCTTCCACCGTGATTCTTCGGTGCAATAGGAATTGCAGGTTATAAATGGGGTGTACATAATTTTTCTTCAAGGCTTTGCTGTTTGGCTCCAGCTCGACCTTAAAAAGTGGTTGCTGTTTTTTGTTTTGATGTTGCTAACGTTCTTTGCCGAAAAAACTCTTTTCTTTAAGGGCCTCTAGGATTTCGTGAGGGGATACGTCGATTAGTACTACTTGCAGGCCCTTGCTGCTTTTTAGTTGGTACCTGTAACAATTTTGTTTAGATTCGTCCAGGTATTTGGACACAGCTCGGAAATTTTCTTCAAATTTCGTTTGAAGTTTGGTTTTCGTGTATATTCCCTTTGGTAAGCGGAACAACATGAAAATTTCCATCCCTGACCAGCGCTATAATTTTGATGCCCTGGTCAACTGGTTCGAGCTGTTCTCCCTAATGTAGATTGGTGGGGGCTTTGATTTGTTTTGGGTTTCTAGTCCCAGTTCCGGTTGGTCATCCGCTAATAGGGCAAAGCTGTTGTTGTTAAATCTCCCGGGTTGATCGTTGTCTTTTTGGACACGGTTTATCTTTGGCTTGTTCCCGACCGCGTTGTTCTACGGGCTAAGATTACGCTTAATTTGGATGTAGCGATACATGCCGGTCTCTATGGCCGGAGCCGCTTGTTGAATATTGCCGATATTGGCTTTGGAGCTTGCACTTTTTGTTGTTATTATATTTGGCGCTGCAGTCGATGACATCGTTGCTGTAGTTGTTGCTTTTTTTGTCATTACTGTAGTTGTTGCTATTGTTTTTGCTGCAGTTGCAGAAATTTTGTCACTGCTTGTTGGGGTTTTACACTGAGAAGTCCATGATGTAGGTGTAGGAGTGAGTAGAGCGGGTAAGCAAGACCGTACTCTTTGGCTATCGATCGCCAGACGGTTGCTCTTTGTCGCCGTTTCGTTGCTGTCGCGCGTTGAGAAATTCGAGAAATAACCGTTACTTAGGCTCACGGAGCTAACAGGCTCCTTTTTTTGTTCGTCGCTCATTGAGCTATTTCGCGTGGCACTTATTTTTATGAAATAATTATGGGCTTGTTTTAATCATATCACTAATTTTGTGAATCGAAAACTATTTATTTTTTCTGTTTTAGTGTATTTTTGCTTATCTCCAGTATTTTATACTTTATTTTTGTCTTAAAATCATCCACTTTCTAAAATTTTTCCAGAGCTCGCGCAAAACACGCCCGCTCTCTACGGAAGTTTATAACTTATTGCAGAGTCTTAAGTGGATTTTAGGGTATTCGTGATAAAGGGGGAAGCTTTCCCGTAGATGGGTGGACAGTAATCTATTTTTGATATGAGGATGGAGTTTACAATACGTATGAGGGAATTTCCCAGTCGGACTTTGATTCATGCGAATTCAGGATAGAATTCGTTGTGTTAAGGGGAGGATATTAGCGATGCTCCACAGTTCAGAAAGCGGTAATCGGGAGATTCAGGTACCTGAATCATACGCTGCTCTGCTCCATATAGAATTCTTTGCTCTTTGCTCAGGAGGGTATTTTCTTTCGGGGATTTTTTTGTGGTTGTTTAATGCGTGCGCTGATAAAACAGCATTAAGTTCTATGCATTTAACTTATGATTTGTTTTTTATTTAATTATTTATTTTTTATTTTTATTTTTTTTTATTTATGAATGCCCAACATCTTAAGAATATTAAGTTTAAATTTGACATCGATCGGAGCAAAAATAACGAAGTAATGGGTAGTTGAACGTAGGTCATTCTATGTTCGATGTATGGGGAGCCAAAACTTTAAAGTGCTCTCCTGCAAAGTGCCATCTTCAAAGTCGGTGTACACGAGTACTAGAAATCTACTTGACTAATCGTTTTGAAATTTTGCACACAGCTTCTGCAACTTATTTTCCAGGTATCACCGTCGGGGTTTTTAAAATTGTATTTTTTCTTATATTTTTTATTTAACAATTACCCTTTTTTCTTAGTCAAAAATTCAATTTTTGACTTCAAACTTTCAGGAAAAATCGAAAAAAAAAAAAAAAAAAAAAAAACTCCACGATGATACCTCCGGACAATTATCCCTTAAGTACGTGGGCTGCTATATATATTTCTGGCCTAGGCAACACTAAGTGTTGTTAGGTGGAATCTGACATTTCCATTGAAAAGTTCGACATTTTTAAGCATAAACGTACTCAGAACGGTTTGACGTACGACTATCATTTGTGTTGTTTACAGTTACTTAAAAAAATCAATTTCGCAAAAAAATGGAATTAACTCGTGAACATTTTCGTGCGATCATTTTTCACAACTTTCGGCGTGGATTATCACGACAAGAGTGCAGCGATGAACTTAAATCTTTGTATGACTATGAAGCACCATCCTATAGCACTGTGAAAAACTGGTACAACGAATTCAATCGTGGCCGACGCTCCCTCAAAGACGAATTCCGCGAAGGTCGTCCAAAAACAGCCGTTGTGCCAGAAAACATCGATGGCGTACGTGAACTAATAATGCAAGACCGTCATGTGACATACCGTGAGATAGAGGCATCCCTAGGCATTTCTTCCACCAGCATACATTCGATATTGCATGAGCACCTGGCTGTAAAAAAGGTTTGTTCTCGTTGGATCCCGCACAATTTGACAATCGCTCAAAAGAAGGCTCGTGGATTGGTGTAAATAAATGCTGAAAAAATACGATCGCGGTGCTTCAAAAGACGTTTATAAGATCGTCACAGGTGACGAATCATGGATCTATGCGTATGAGCCCGAAACAAAACAGCAATCGACCGTGTGGGTCTTCCAAGACGAGCCAAATCCAACGAAAGTTGTTCGTGGAAGAAGCACTTCGAAGCAAATGGTCGCCTGTTTCTTCGCAAAAACTGGTCATGTGGCTACTGTTCCTCTTGAGCAACGTAGGACGGTCAATTCTGATTGGTACACCACCATTTGTTTGCCTGAAGTCTTCGGTGAAATTCGAAAAACGAACAAGGGAAGACGAATCATTGTGCACCATGACAATGCGAGCTCTCACACATCGGCTCAAACCAGCGCCTTTTTGACTGGCCAAAACGTCGAATTGATGGGTCATCCGCCGTACAGTCCTGACTTGGCACCAAATGACTTCTTTTTATTCCCTCACATCAAGAAGAAAATGCGTGGTCAACGATTTTCGTCGCCAGAAGATGCTGTTGAAGCATTCAAAAACCATGTTTTTGAGGTGTGTCAATCAGAGTGGAAAAAGTGCTTCGAAAATTGGTTTGAGCGCATGCAAAAGTGTGTAAATCTTGATGGAGAATATTTTGAAAAACAATAAAACTATTTTCCTTAATAAATATTCGTATTTTCATTATTAGGCCAGAAATATATGTAGCAGCCTACGTAATGTATATTCCAGTTTTCATATCGGACGATTCTGTGGACCGTTAGGATGTACACCGCAAATTAACTTTTTTGGAGGGGCCACGGGAGATTCCGTATAACTCCTATACCTGCACATATTTTTCAATAAAACATTTTTAGAAAAATTGTCTAAATATTACGTTATTATATGTCATTTAAATTAATAAACTAGCTTGAGCCGCTTCGTCACAACAAATTTTTGAAAAGTAGCCGGATTTGCACCGAATTAACCATAAATTAAATTAATTAACCTTTTATTTACTTTTATATTTAACTTATATGTATTCGAAAATTTGATTTCCAGGATAATTACATAAATTCCTATAGTTTAAAATATAATTATCATCTCTGCTCTTTCTAAGGCTCCTTGAAACTATTACCTAACTACATTTACACATAAATAAATAAAACACTATAAAATAAAAACATAAATCGTATTTATGTTTTCGAAACGATCAATTTGTGTTGTTTCTTTAAATAGTTTATATTGAAATAGTAAAAAATGCGAGTTAAGTTTGGTCACTCGTATATTGCAGTAGCGATTATGCAAATTTACGAAAACAAAAGAAGGTGACACCAAATTGCAACGAAGGTCTGCATTCAATCGCGATTCAGCCCTAGTTCTGCCTACTTTCTTCTTCCTCGTTTGAAAACTTATTGTGAAAAAGTGCATTCAATCAAAAAAGGTATGTATTTAGATTTAGATTTAGATTTATTTTATTTAGTATCCTGACGCTATAAGTATTTAGTATCCTGACTCTACTTTTAAATTATTGCGTCAGTTATTATTATTATTACATAGGCCTTGTTGCACCACGACCAGATGTTAGGTCTTTTGTGCCGGCCTGTAGGATTAGGGTAGAGCCTCTACACCTAGGCTTTTGATAAAGGAGAGCACTTTGGCGGGGTCTATCTGTTCCCAAATCCTGTAGGGGGGGGATAAGTTCACCTCCTAGTTGTTGAAGTCGACGTCTGATTAGCGAGGGCCATTCACATAGAACATGTTCTGATGTTTCTGGCTCCATCTCACAGAATCTGCATGGTCGATTTCTGAAAGTTTTAATTGCTTAAGGTGATACCTTAGGTTGCAGTGACCCGTTGGGTAGCCTGTTAGAGTGCGAATTTCACTCTTTTTTAAGTTGATGATGCGCTTAGATCGCGAAATCTGGGGGACGAGGAATTGTTGGCTTGTCTCAGCCCTGCACTGTCGGTCCAGTGGCGATTTATCTCCTTTTCCTCCCATTTCCTGAGCAGTTCTCTTTTGTGTCCTTTCGAAAGTCCACAGAACGGTTCAGGGCCGATTAGTGGTGTCATCGCCCTGCGTTTAGCCAGGGAGTCTGCCACCTCGTTTCCTATATGGCCTTCATGCCCTGGCACCCAGCCCACCGTTACGATGTTCTTGGAAGCGAGGGCGTTCAGCTGCTGGAAACAGTTCTCTACAAGTCTGGAGGAGATCGTGAAGGACCTCAGCGCTATGAGCGCCGCCTGACTGTCAGAGATGTAAATCCGTGCGCCTTGCATTTTCCTGCGAAGGCACTCACGAGCACAGATTTCTATGGCGTGTATCTCTGCTTGGAAAATGGTCGGAGACTTTCCCATGGCTATGGATTTGTTGAACCTTGGTTCAAAAATACCAGCCCCGGTGACTCCGTTTTCCAATTTATACCCATCAGTGTACCACGTTTGTGATCCTCTGGGTAGATTTATTGATTTTGTGTTCCAGTCGTGTCTGGTGTACAAGACTACAGAGAAGTTTCTGTGGAAGACAAGTTTGGGTTTCTGTTCGTCAGTTACGCGCAGAATGGGATCGTTTATTAAGGTTTCGAGAACCCGTAAATGCCCCGTAAGATCACCACTTTTTATGTCGGTGATATTTTGAAGGCGAGGTGCCCCCAGACAGGCCAGTTATGACTCCAAGTGCTGCAGTGGGGCATGTTCGGATGGCTCCAGTAATGCCTATGCAGACCAGTCTTTGTATTTTGGTAAGTGCTGCTGCAGCTGTCTTCTGGGTAGCTTTCGTCCACCAAGCAAGAGATGCATAGGTTAGAATCGGTTTTACCACAGTGTTAAAAGACAAGTAGATCATTTTGGGACTTAGGCTCCATGTTCTACCGAAAAGCCTATTGCAAGCGAAATATGCTCGAGTGGCCTTATTTATTGTCTTTACGAGGTGTGAATTCCAGTTGAGCTTGGAGTCAAGTATGACTCCTAGCTAGTTGGCTTCAACCGAAAAATCAATGGTGGATCCATTTAGGGATGGTCTAGTTAAAGAAAGAGACCTTTTCCTGGTAAATGGAACTAGAACAGTTTTAGATGGGTTTATGGACAATCCTTTGTCCTGACACCATCTGCTGGCTATATTTAGGGCTTGCTGCATGCTTGCTATATTTAGGGCTGGCTCATGCCAGCCCACTATACAGATGACTAGGTCATCAGCTTAGCCTTGAGTGGGGAATCCTAAGTTGTTGAGCTCATACAGTAGCTCGTCAATGACCAGAGTCCACAGGAGAGGAGAGAGTACTCCCCCTTGGGGGCATCCCCTTGTGGCTGTGATTGAGGTCATGGTTCCTCCTCGGTCTACAGTTATGATTCTGGATTTGAGCATTTCCAGAATCCACCTAATGATGGGTGTGGAGACATTTTTACGTACGAGAGAGGCACGGATAGCCTCATATGACGTGTTGTCGAAAGCTCCTGAGATGTCTAGAAAGGCACCTAGTGCTATTTGTTGAGCGCTAATGGCCTTTTCAATGGTCGTTGTAAGGCAGTGAATGGCAGTCTCAGTTGACTTACCAGCTGGTACGCATATTGGTACTTATGTAGGGGAAGGTGCTTGAGATTCACTTCCCTGATGTGCTGGTCAATTATCTTCTCCATAGTTTTAAGTAAGAAGGAGCTAAGGCTAATAGGTCTATAGGACTCAGGCAGTTGGGAATCTTTCTTCCCTACTTTGGAATAAACACAACTTTTACTTTAGCCCATTTGCCTAGTATGTATCCAAGCACGAGACTAGCTCGGAATAGACGGACCAGGGAGAGTGCAAGTTGGTGCAGTCCCCGCTGCAACAGGCATGGAAAAATTCCATCCGGTCCTGGAGATTTGTATGGACTAAAACTTTGTATAGCCCATTGTACACTATTTTGATGAAACAAACTATAGGGCATGCTTTCAACACGGTCTGATTGATAGGGGGGTTCCCTTCCCTCAGTCCTGTTGGAGTATGCCACCATAGCCACGCGCAGGTGTGGGCACTCTCCAATCCCAGAGAGGTAGGTTGGTGCCTCACTTTCTGATTTGGGTTGCTACACAGCCACGCACCCCGGAAAATGACTAGTCAGGAGTAGACTACTCATTTCCGTTGGGTTGTTTGTGTGTGTTCCATCTGGCTTTTTCAATGTACAGATGCCGTTTGAGTGGACTTTTGAGAGGGCTTTTTGTAGCCTGACAGCTTCCGGGAGAGTTGAAATCTGCCCGTAGTGTTGGCGCCACGTAGCCCGTTTTGACCTTCTCAGCTTTTTGTTGTAGAGCGTTAAAGCACATTTATAGGAATCCCATGTGGCCTTCCCATTCTTCGCTTTATTGAAGAGCCTTCGCGCAGCCTTTTTAAGATCGTCAAGGCTCTTGTTCCACCAGGGAACAGCCCTTCTGATCTTACGAACTTTTTGTTCGCAGCTAGCGTGATATGCCGATTCAATGCTTGTGTGAAGCACAGTAGCTTCACGCTCTAGCTCGCATATTGATAATATCGGACGGGTGGAGCAGTCTCTGGATTGCTCAAGTTCAAAACAGAAAAGATCCCAGTTTGTGTTTTTGGGATTTCTACTAGGGTTGTCGAAAATTTTTAAAATATCGTATCGATGATATTTTTTTATCAAAAAAAAAAGATAATATTTAAAATATCACATAAAAATATCGATATATCGATATATTTGATATTTTTTGTGTTAAATGAAAAAATTGCCCGCCCACAATAAAAAGACAATAAGTTTATTTTAAAAAATAATGGTTTTTTGCAGTGTTTAGGGATTTCAAAAACACCCTTTGCGTAATGTGTGCGTCAGTCATCCTGCTCCTTGAGTCGCACACAACACATTTTATGGCGGACGCCAGCCGCTCTGAAGGCACCGAACTACTTGGGGTAACAAGATACTTCATGGCCACCTTGTAGAGGCCCGGCATAGTAGCTTTATGGGATTTCCACACTTCAAGTGGATTGCTTTCCCATGCAGCTTTGGGCAAGCTAAAATATAGTTCTAACTCCCTGTTTTCCGATTTGTTATACAAGTGACCAAAGACAAAAATATCAAAAAATATCACAAAAAAATATCGATATTCCGATATTTGGGCAAACAAAAAATACGATATAAATATATCATTTTTAGAAAAATATCGATATATCGATATTTTTATATATTATCAACAACCCAAATTTCTAGTAACAAGGCTACATTGCACGGCACATCCTATATCAAATCGGATGTGCTGGTGATCAGACATGGTGATCTCACTCGCAACGTGCCAGTTTGAGACAACGGACAACATATTTAGACTACAGAGAGTCAGGTCAAGGACTTCCTCTCTGATCGCGTTAATAAATGTAGGCTCGCTGCCCTGATTTAGTAAACCTACGTTATTACTAATAATGTACTCAAGAAGGTACTCACCTCTTTTGTTTATGTCACTGCTCCCCCAGACCGTGTGATGCGCATTGGCATCGCAGGCGATAATCCACCGGAGCCGGTTTCGCTGGCAGTGCTCAACCAGGGCACAGGTAGCCGCCGGAGACACCTCATCAGTGTCACCGGGTAGGTAGGCGGAGGCCAGGAGTGCCTCCTGTTCGCCGTGGGTATTTTGACCCAAACTGCCACCAGGTCCTCAGTGATGAACTGTGATAGGGGAACAAATGTTAGATTTTTGTTAATTAACAACGCCGCTCTAGGGCGAGGTTGGTCATTTGCATATAGCAGCTTACCGGATGGGGTGTTTAGCCCCAGGACACGTCCGGCATTTACCCATGGTTCCTGGATAAATGCTATGTCCATTGTAGCAAACCTCTCACAAAGGACGTCTGATGCGGCCTTTGCATGGTGGAGGTTTGCTTGGAGACATCTTAGGTGTCTCCGGGTGTTGGGGAGAGTGGGGGGAGGGGGACAGGACATTAGTCCGCTCTCTTGCGGCCTCTGGCCGCCATCTTCCGGCCTCGGTTGGTGCGCAGAAGGGCCTCCTCCTCAGGTGTGCGCCTCACACCCTTGTTGACACGCCCTGTTCCACGCGTAACACGCCCATATAGGGGAGGGCGCAGGAATTTCCGCGTCGATGCGGGCTCTTGGGCAGCTGTGATGCCAAAAGCCTCGTTGCCGCTGGATTCCTTGGGTTTGCCATCAGTGGCATTCTGTGGCGCAGGTTCAGCCTTGTCCGACAAGATGGCCTTGGAGCAGGTGGGCTTCTCCGCTGCGAGAGCAGGAGCCACCGCCTGTGCCTTCGGCTGCGCGCTGGCCTTTGGTTTAAGAGTAGCCATGCCCCACGCAAAGTGGAGCTGGTACGCCAGCGACTTCATCTTGTCGGCCGATACTGGGTCCAGCGCAATTGTGATGACGGCCATGTTCTGCCTCATCTCTCGGTGGAAGACGCGCCAGTCTCCCACGCGCAGGCCGCTGTTTTGCCCCTCGACGAGCTTCAGGATCTCGTCCGTCTTCATGTCCGCATTTGGAAGCGGAAAGTATCCGATGAAGACAGCGGCACGTGGAGCCTCTGCTTCAGGGACCTTGATGTGGACGTCCTTCCACAGCCGGAGCTTTGGTACCTCTGTACCTAGCCACGCAGCTTTCTCCGCATTTCCACAAGTTACCGCCATCCATCCAGGGCGGAAGGTGCAGCCAGAGAACAGCGGCTTCACAGATCGCGGACTGAATGCGGTGGAGCTGTTCCGTAGTAAGGAGGCATTCAGGGTAGTTGGCCGGGAGTATTGCCATCTTCATGGAGCTGGCAACATCTCTAAGAGGCCATGACACCGACTTTGGATGACTGCTCCTGTGTTGCCTGACCAGCCGCTTCTGCGGTTGTGGAGGCTGCTGGAGCCTCCGTGGCCGGCAATACAATTGCAGGATCACCCTTCGTCAGGGCACTAGGTGCCGCGGTTTTAAACATGGCCCTCTTAGTCGACGCCTCTTCTGGGGTCGTGTTGGCCGATCTACCTCGTTTGCTGGCTGTAGCGCCACTCCTGCTGGGCATAGCCCTTGGAGGGTCCATAGGCTTCTGTGCGAGCCTTTTGGCCTCCTCCATGGGTATGCCATTCGCAAGGTGTCTGCGCAGCCTCTTCCTTGCGGCGCCCGATAACGCGATCCGCTTAGGTTTTTCATCCTTTGGGGAGGCGAGAAGGGTTTCTTCCTCTTCCTTGGTGATGCTGTCGGTGCCAGAGCTTTGTGAACAAACGTCCATAGCATCTTCAGGCTCCCGGATGGGTTCGATTTGAATCGATTTGGGGCTGCTAGAGCACCCTGTTTTTGTTAGGGTATTTACAGTAGTGACCATAAGTTTGGTCCCACGAGTAGTGAGGAAGGAAGTATCCCCCGGGGTAGAGCCTCATACCCCGGATCGGGCACTTATACGACCGGAGGTGCCAGGTATCCGGAAGCCACCGTTAAAAGAGACTAACGTAGTGCCATTTGTCACAGGGGCACGGTACGGTAACACCGGTGATTACGGGTTTTTTCGAGTTGTCCTCTCTACAAGGTGAGTTTCAAAGTAAACAGGACTTTTTTAATCTAGCGCCCTCTAGTGGCGCCATCTATATGTCAACTGGTGCGTTAGAATCTGCTATCGTTTATCGACTTCCAGTAAAAATTGCATGACATTTCATCTATTGGAAGTGAGGTTATTGCGTTTTAAGTGTCAGTATGTTTTTGTCATCGGTGCGAAAATGAGCTTCGAACAAAGAGCCAACATTAAATTTTGTTTTAAAATTGGTAAAACTTTTACCGAAACGTTTCAATTGATGAAACAAGTTTATGGCGATGATTGCCTATCCCGTAGCAGAGTGCACGAGTGGTTTCAAAGTTTTTAAAGTGGTCGTGAGGACATAAATGACGATGAACATGTGGGCCAACCAAAATCCGTGATCACCGAAAATTCCATCGAAACTGTGCGTAAATTCATAAAAAATCAGCCGAAATCATTATTGAAATTCGTGGAAATGGAATTGAACATCTCCAAAACATCGATTTATCGCATTTTGACCGAACATTTGGGCTTACAAAAGGTGTGTGCACGGTTTGTTCCTCACAAATTGACAGACGTCCAAAAATTGCTCAGAATTCAACATTCGAAGGACATCATTAAAGAGGCAAAAAAGACCCGAACTTCCTTTACAAGATTGTGACCAAAAAATCACGCCTGGAGAAGTCAAGAGTGAAGACAATGCTGATTTGTTTTTATGATTCCAAGGGTATTGTACACAAAGAATTTGTTCCACCCGGCCAAAACGTTAATGCGGTATTCTACCTTGGAGTTTTGAAGCGTTTGGTGCGCCGTATTCGACGTGTTCGGCCCGAATATCGCGAAGATGGCGTTTGTTGCACGATAATGCGCCGTCTCATCGATCGACGCTTGTGTCCGACTATTTGACCAAAAATCACATTTTAACCATCAACCACTCCCCGTATTCACCTGAAATGGCACCGTGCGACTTCTACCTTTTCGGAAAAATGCATTTTCCGATGAAAGGAAAGCGTTATGCAGACGTAGAGGCCATTCAAAAGGCTTTCACCGGCATACTGGCGGCCATACCGGGCAAAGAGCTAAAACACTCGTTCGACATGCTTTTGGACCGTGCAAAACGCTGTATTAAAGCAGAAGGAGACTATTTTGAATAAAATAAATTGATTTTGCCGAAAAACTATTTGTTCTGTCTTTTTTTTTAAAGTCCTGTTTACTTTGGAACTCACCTTGTAAAGAGCGACCGCTTGAATGGGGTTATACGGTATGAGGAAACTTTAAAAATGGAAATGGTAAATTTGGCATTTAAACGAAAAAACAAATTTTACCCCAAGAACCTCACCGTTTTTTTTTTAAACCGAGCGTTGCGCACGATCACAAATGCGCCCTGGTATGCGAGGAATGTCGCCATCACAAACGACCTTTGCATTACCACAGTGAGGGAGCAGATAAATAGCCATTTAAGTCGTTATAACGAACGGCTTCAGGCCCACACCAACCTATCGAACCTAGCAAATCCGATGACCAGACAAAGGCTGAAGAGGCTGAGGAAGGCAAAGAAACGCGAGCCCTTCGCCAATAATATAAAAAATCGACATATATTTGCAAAAAATGTTTAAAAAGTTTTTTTGTATTTCTAACCAATCATCTTCACTATACAGTGCCGCTGAACTGAATAGGTTTGAAAATTGTTTCTTTTTTTTTTCTTCTCTCTTTGTTCCTATGGCATTTGTGCCTTCTTTCTTTTTTGTTTTGAACATTCATTTGTTTTCTCATAATATGACAACAAAAATTTAACGGGTTGTATGCAACGGTAAATTAGAATTTTGCTTTCATCGTGAAATTCGTGTGGTCTATTTTTGGCTCATCTGATTAGGTTGGACAACTTTGACTTCACTTTGTGATTGACTGCGTGATTGAAAACATATAATTTCCTTGGTCTACTTAAATTTAAAGTAATTGCTACCATTTTTTTTTTAAATGGGTCGGGGAAAATCTTTAACCGATTTTGAAAAAGGTCAAATTAAAGGCTATACACGTATTGAATCTGGCCTAAAACATAATGAAATAGCAAAGAAGTTTGGTCGAAGCCAAAACGTGGTAAGCAATTTTCTTCGTAATGAAGCCGATTACGGGAAAAAAATGGAAGGAGGAATAAAATATGCTACAACGGCATCAGAGAGCCGACTAATCCTTCGAACTGCTTCGAATTCCCACCTCTCTGCCACTAAAATCAGGGATGAATGCGGTGTAAATGCTAGTTTGGCAACGGTAAAACGAGTTATTCGGAGTGCTAAACACTTAAAGAGATTAAAAATAAAAAAAAACCTCTCAATGATGCACGGAAGGAAGCGCGACTTCGATTTGCGCGGGATCACATGTCATGGAACAAGGAGTGGAAGACTGTGGTCTTCTCCGACGAAAAAAAGTTCAATCTTGACGGACCGGATGGCTACAACTATTATTTTCACGATATACGAAAAGAGGAATGCTTTTTGAGTTGTCATCACTCCTGTACAGGAGGCGTAATGGTTTGGGGAGCCATATCGTTTTATGGAACTTGCGAGCTGCAGTTCGTTTCATCAAAGATGAATGCAAATGTCTACAAGACTGTGCTCCAAAAGGCTTTTCCCCAGTTTTCCGAAATTTTTGAACCTATTCAATGGACGTACCAACAAGACAACGTCCCCATCCATACGGCCCGGGTTAAAAAACAGTGGATTAAGGACCAGAATGTCAACTTGCTCGAGTGGCCGCCATACTCCCCAGACATAAATATTATCGAGAACATTTGGGGACTTTTATCCAGGAGAGTGTATGAAGGGGGAAGACAATTTCAAGACTGGTTGAAGCGATTAAAAAAGCCTGGTCAACTATTTCACTGAGTGAAATTGAAAAATATTACCATTCCTTATCCACTCGAATGTTTGAAATAATTAGAAATAAGGGTGGTCATACCAAATATTAAATAATTCAGAAATAGTGTATTTTATTATTTAAGTTACCAAGAACCATGAAATATTGCTGTGAATAATTTTTTTTTATAGTTTTGTTGGTCAAACCTATTCAGTTGAGCCAAAAATAATGTAGATTTTAAGCTATGTTTTTGAAAATAAATTAAAAAAATATATAAAAACCAAACCAAAAAAAAAAAAAATGTTGTATTTTATAAATAATTGATCTTTTTACTTAAAAAAAATTATTTGGTTTAAATCCGAGTGCTCGTTATGAAGATATTATGTTCTAAGTCTAAAAAAGAAGTCAAACCTATTCAGTTGAGCGGCACTGTAAAACCTTATTTTTAGTTGTTCAGCTTTAACTTCAAAGTTACAGCTAAAAGCATGAGCATTAAAAAAACGTAGTGAACCCCTCTAATTTTTTATTTAAATGATTATCAATACTGTAACTTTTCAATATATAAAGAATTGGTAGGCATACAATGTATGTATATAATCAAAAACTTAAAAAAAAAAATGTCAAAAAGTAAAATTGTTTTGTTTATTTTGACAAAAATTATATTTAAAACACAAAAATAGTAAAGTTAAGAGCATTTTGTTTAATATTTTCCTTAAGGTATGAATGTATAAAAAACACTTTTCATATTTTTACGCCCTCTAAAGTGCTGCGCACATATTTTTATGTCCAACATAATCTCTGGGCTTACTAATACATTCCCTCCAAATTTCAAGCCGAATTTCTGGAGACTGCATTTTACAATAACGTTGAATGTTTCTGCGATTCATCGTTGACCAAGTTAAAAATAGTAAACAAATTTTCGCGGTAGTGCATTGGCGTATGCCATTGCACAAGGAACAAGGTGAAATTGCAAAAAATTAAGGTTACGTGCAACAGCCAGCCTGCCAAATTCGAAGGCAATGCCGACAAAACGTCACGAACTCTAGTCCAAATAACCCGAAAAAGTCAAATTTTATTACAATACTAGCGGACCCGGAGAACTTTGCCTCGCCCAAATTCAACACCTTTATACATGTAGATATTTTTTTTAGTTCAATAAAGATAACTATTTACTATATGTGTGCGGGGATGTACTTATAATCGAAGGCTTTGCAAATAATAAAAGTATACTTAATTTAGGTTAATACATTAATCTTTATTAAATTAAGGTATATCTTTTAAATTACAACCATTCTTTATTAATTAAGACAGATGGAAAAAAATGAAAGAAAACTTCCCATTTAAAATGATGGCTTCAATGATATTTCTTAGTAATTTCTTAATTACTAATCGTGTACCATTACATAGCCGTGTTGGTTTCAAGTTGCGAAGTAGAATTATCGGAGTTCCAACCTTCAATTGTAACGTAAATGGTGTGGTGGCATGCCTGGCAAATCCAATGAATTTAAAAACTTAATTGGATAATGTACAGTTTCGTTGGTATTACAAACTGCATCGATAGATTTGTATGATACCAATGCACATGGCAACAACTTTTGTATTTTTTAATTTAATTCATTGACCTCCAAATTTTTTGCTGACAAAATCGATCTTTCTGCCAACCACTTATGATTTTGATATTGTGTGTGTACATCTGGAAATATGCGATCGATGAGAGTATTTTGCGAGTCGATGATTGTGAAGAAGTCCGTTTGTAATTTTATACATCTAGTATTTTCATGTACAGAAACTTTTACATCGCCAATATCTAACAGTTGTTTAGAGAAAGTTTCGGCGGATGGATTTTGAACGTGGAATTAAATTGTTGACTGTTTGCAGCAATATTGTTAATTATTCTGTTGCTTCAAACGATGTCATTTGTAAGCATGAATTGAATGTTCGAATTGACTTCAGGAACAGGCTAGAATCAGGATCTGTACCGAGAAGTAAACCGCGTAATGGTGCAGGTGGTGTTTCAATTTCGGGTAGTTGTACTTTTCCTGATGAGAAACACATCCCAACTGGCTCAGTTTTATACCCGGTACCCATAGGGTACAAGGGTATTATAAGTTAGTGCCAACCGAGAATGTATGTAACAGGCAGAAGGAGAAATCTCCGACCTTATAAAGTATGTATATTCTTGATCAGCGTCACCAGCCGAGTCGATTTAGCCATGTCCGTCTGTCCGTCTGCCCGTCTGTCCGTCTGTCCGTCTGTCTGTCCGTGTGAAACAACAGATCTCAGAGACTAAGAGCTAGAGTTACCAAATTTGGTGACAACATTGGAATTTGTTGCACGCAGATCAAGTTTGTTTTAAATTTTGGCCACGCCCACTTCCGCCCCTGAAAATCGTAAAAACGTTATATTAGCTATATGCGTGATTTTCTGCTTAAAGTTAATGGATACAATAAATTAATAAAATAGAGACGGACGTTTCCTGAAAACTTCAATAAAATCGGATGATAAACATGGGAGATATTAGCAATAAGGTTTGAATTTTAACACACCGCCCTAAGGCACTGCTGTTGCAAGCTGTAGCCGACAGGTGGCGCACTCGAGCCTTGGCCGTGCGATATAATGGCGCCAATGTATGTATGTACAATGTATGTATGTACAATTTTAATTTACCTTTTAGTGTGAAGCGCAAACGTTTAGGTACCGGGTATCTCAAAGTCGAGCACAGTCGACTGTAGCTTTCTTACTTGTTAAATTTAAATGCATGGCAATAAAGAGCGTAATATTTAACATCAGGCTCTTACTGGAATGCTAGTCGAAGAAATTACCCTAATGTAAATTCTCGATGAACTTGTTGTCGAATTGACCAACAATTCTTTTAAGTCGATTAAATATGAATCTACGCGCTTCTCTTCGTTGTAGTTGTCTTCGTTGATTACTTTCAACTCGTGCCTCTTGCGATTGTGATTGACTTAACTGCGCCATGCTCACACGCACATTTTCATGATCTTCTTTCATTTGATCGCCTGATCTTCGTGCTCTTCTATCTTGCGTGGCTGTAGAATTGACCGTTCGAAGACTCAAATTGGCCTCTTTGCGTTTTTCTGGCATTGCAATGAAGTTAAAATATTGAAAGTAATAAAGGAACGTTGTAGATAGAACATATAAATGAATGAATTTAAAATTTTAAAAGTGAATTTGAAAGATAAATAAATGAGTAACAACTATAGACATCTGGCGGGGATAACTGATCGATTAAAACTCGAAGTTGATAAGTAATCGACCGGCGCACACTGGGGTAACAGAGACCAAAACGGCGATCAAATCAACCAAGCGTGATAGAGGAGCCATTGTAATTTTTTCTTATCGAGTTTAATTTACTTATAAAAAAAAAACATGACCACCAAAAAATTTTTGTTTTTATATATTTAAAATAATTTTTTTTTTAATGTTTTTTTTTTAATTTTGTGAAAATTAGATTACTTGTACTATTTTACGACATATTCGCTAAAAATTAGTTAGCCTTTAGTAGTTTAAACCCATTTTTAATATAAAAAATATAAATTTAAAAAAAATTAAGAATAAAAACATTTTGTAATTTCATAATACATTCTTAAAGAAGATTTTAATCAAAACAAATTTACACGGAGCTTAAAATATTGTAAATTAATATAATATGATATGTTTACACAAAACGCAAGAGGACCTCGTTCATTCATCTTCTTTTCAAGCTACTCAATTTCGATAGTTTAATATCGAAACAAGGCAGTGCGATTACTATTTGCTATTAAAATTATATTTTAAACTTTGAAGTAAGTATTTACCAGTTTTTGCCCGACTGTTAACGATTTTAGTGCATTTATAACTTAACCTATTAAGAAAACAACATTTTAAGCTCCAATTGATTGAAATTAATTCAGTTTTTTACTCACAGGAGCTACTTTGGTAACGGGCTCTTAGTTTCTCATACATATGCGAATAACTCATAAACTATAAAACTAAAGCAAACAAAATTTACAGATTCGAATTCTGCGACCAAAAATTAACTAGAAAACGATTTCAGTTTGCTAGATTATCTTTGTAAATGGTAAATATCAGATTAAAAATGTTTCGGAAAAATTCGTCTTTTTTGAGGTTAGGAAACTGTTAATCGATTTTCTCAAAAAAGGCACAAAAGGGCACCTCTATTTTTACATATATGAAAGTTTATATCAAATAGTATTTTTCAATAAAATATGAAGACGGGAAAACCCGGCACTTTCGAGAATTCTCTATAGTTCTGTAGAAATAAAGCCTAATTTAAGGTTTATCAAAAATATTTTTTTAAAATATAAAATATTTATAATTAAACATTATATGAAAATGCAAAATTAGTTTATACGTCAAATATTTCGATGGCATACCAACATTTTTATTTATATAAAGAGGTTTCTTAAAACACATATTTAAAATTGAAAAAAATGTGTAGTTTTTATTTTCAACTGAAATTTTGAAAAAAGGTGTATCTTTGTGAAAGGATTGTGGTGCTCATGTAAAATATAAATCAAAATGCTTTGCAGAAATTAAAAGAGCATTTGATGTACTTTAATTTGGCATCAAAAATTTTGGCGAAATCCAAAATTTTTTTTTTACATAAGGCGCCGAAATTGACTCTGTTACCACAGTGTACGGCGAGGGCGGGATAACAAATTTCAAATTAAAACAAATCGTCATTAAAGGAAATTGAAATTATTAGTTCTGAATAAGAATTTATAGTACTAAAATTATTTTATTCGATTGCCACCTAGAAACGCAATTGCGGATTTGTAGATAGAATACAAAATGTGTATGTATTTCTATATGCTGTACCATAAAAAAATAAAAACAAAAAATGTTGTCGAAAAAATAAAATAAATAATTATTGGTGAACCACCCTTAAGATTTAGGAGGATGAAAAATATATGTCCGATTCTCAGGCCTAACGGATATGTACACGAAATTTTACTAAAATCGGTCGAGCCATTTCGGAGGAGTATACTGATTAACAGCGTGACATGAGAATTTTATATATACGATTTTATGAAATACGGGAGCTTTGAAATTAACACAACCGGTTAGCTTAGGACTCGCATATTTATTTTCGGCTAGCTATGAGAAAAAAAAATTTCAACTTTATTAAATGCTACATTTATCTACAAAATTACAAAAATGCGTGTGCCCGTAGAAGGCCGACAAAGGAATTTGTCGATCTTTGGGATAGGGCATTGCTGACCACTGTTTTAAACGCAGTTTCACGCTCTAAAACCAACACTTGGTTTACTTTAAATTTTCTTGTAAATTGTCCAATTATTTAAAAAAAAAAAAAAACTAAATTATATATTTTAATATTTCAGCATTCGTGGCGTCAATGAATTCATCATACACACAATGGTATAGCAAGGCCATTATACAAACAAGAAGCGAAGAAATTGTTAATGGGTTAACTGCATCTTTTGAAGCTGCTCTTAAATTATACGAAAAACGAAATGGCTATTTACCTGAGAGTGTTGTTATATACAGGTAATTAATATTAAATATATTATAAGTTAGTGAGAATATATGTAATATATGTCCCGAATACTCCCCAGGGTGACAGGCCTGGATTACCGGCCGAAATTGGTAATACAGCCAACCAGTCTGTGTTGCCAAAAGCCCCAAAAGCCTGAAGGGAGGAGGCAATATGTGGGAGGAGTGCAGATATACTCTACGAACTGGAGAACGAGAGTGAGGGAGACCTCACTTTAGAAGCAGATGGATCTGGAACCTTTAAAAATAGTTCGTTTTGAGCTTAAAATGTATCCACTATATGTTAATTTATTTACTTCCCAGAATCCTATATATTATTTATTGTTTAGTTTTACGGCCCGTTGCATATATTTATACCCGGTACCCATAGGGTACAAGGGTATTATGAGTTAGTGCCAATCGAAAATGTATGTAACAGGCAGAAGGAGGCATCTCCGACCCCATAAAGCATATATATTCTTGATCAGCATCACCAGCCGAGTCGATTTAGCCATTTCTCTCTGTCCGTCTGTCCGTCCGTGTGAAACAACAGATCTCAGAGACTATAAGAGCTAAAGTTACCAAATTTGGTGACAACATTGGACTCTGTTGCACGCAGATCAAGTTTGTTTTAAAATTTGGCCACGCCCAATTGCGCCCTCCAAAATCATAAAAAACGTAAAAAGGGCTATATAAGTTATTTTCGGGTTAAAGTTAATAGATACAATAAATGAATAAAATAGAGCGGACGTTTCCTGAAAATTTCAGTAAAATCGGATGATAAACATGGGAGATATTAGCAATAAGGTTTGAATTTTAACACACCGCCCTAAGGCACTGCTGTTCCAAGCTGTAGCCGACAGGTGGCGCATTCAAGCCTTGGCCGTGCGATATAATGGCGCCAACTGCAGAAGAAATGACAAAAGAATATAGCAAGAAATGACAAAAAATAACATAATTAATTTTTTGGCGTCGTTATAAAATGTATCATTCATATTTAAGTATGACATTAAATTTTTTAGGTCGGGAATTAATTCGAGAGGCGGTTTATATTAAGAAGTATCGACGTAGACTATTATAATGTACAATTTTAAATTGCTTTTTAGTGTGAAGCGCAAACGTTTAGGTACCGGGTATCTCACAGTCGAGCACAGTCGACTGTAGCTTTCTTACTTGTTTTAAAATATTCGTGTGTGTGTTCAATATTAATTTTTATTAGATCCCATTTGTAAAGTGATCTTACTGCTAATAGGTACATTATTAAATATTTGACATGCCTCACTAATCAAATAAAAACACCTCTTAACGAGGTTAGATTAAAGTGACGATGGCACACTCAACACAAAAAATTTCTGATATCAAATTTTGTGACGATTAATAGTTATTTAAACAAAAATATTTAAAAAGTTTTTAATTAGTTTCAAAATCGGCACGCTGCTTATTTTGCCTTTTTAAATTTTTCAGCTAAGTGCCGATTTTGAAACTAATTAAAAACTTTTTAAATATTTTTGTTTAAATAACTATTAATCGTCACAAAATTTGATATCAGAAATTTTTTGTGTTGAGTGTGCCATCGTCACTTTAATCTAACCTCGTTAAGAGGTGTTTTTATTTGATATCAGAAGTTTTTTAAATGACTTATGTATGTACATACATAGGTCTTCCATTGTTTTTATAAGTTTTTGTTTGAAACTCAAATGGGAAAAATTAACAAACAAAATTCATATAAGAAGTTAGCTATATGGGAGCATTGCTACTAATTTTGATGAGAAAGCAAATTTTCGGAGATATGTGTTGTACCCCGAAATATCTCAAGGGATATACGGGCGGAAGTTACTATAAAAATCGTGAAAGCTATTTAAAAGAAAATTTTAATCTAAAAAAAAATAATTTTTATTCTAAATTCTTAATTATAATATTTAGAAAATTTTTGTTAGGGCAAAGTAATTATCATATAAAAATACTTTTCCAACGACATATAGCTAGTTTCTGTAACTTTAGTCGTTCAGAAGTTATGGGCGCGAGAAATTTCCTGTTTTCCCGCCAAAGTAGTGGAAAAAGCAAAAATTAGATTAAATTAAAAAAAAAAATTCAAACGATTTCTTTTAAATTTAAATGATATTAAATTTTTTTTGATGGCTTTAAATTTTATTGCATTGTGCACGTCTCTAAATGACTCTACATGAGTTTTTACATAAATGTATGTATAGTGCATGTAAAAGGTTAGGTATATGGGATCTTTGCTACTAATTTTAATGAGTAATATCTCGAGAAAGCGAATTTTCCCAGATATGTGTTATATACCAAAAGTTGAGCCATCTCAAGGGCTATCTGGCCTTGAGTGAATATCAAAATCGTTAGAGCCATTTTTAAGAAAACTTCAAAAACTTAAAAAATAAATTACTTTTAATTATAAATTCTTTAATATTATATTTAGATAAATAATGTCAAGGCAAAGCTATTATCATTTCAAAATACCTTTCAAACGACATATAGCACGTTTCTGTAGATTTAGTCGTTTAGAAGTTATGGGCGCGGAAAATCTAGCTTTTTTAGCGGTTTTCCCGCCAAACTAGCGGGAAATCGAAAAAGTTGTAGAACAAAAAATGTTCAGCTCGAGCTGTTTAACAAAATAAAAGTAGTTCCAGGACTTTAAAACAAAAAAATCGACACACAGACAGACAGACAAACAAACAAACAGACAAACAACAGGACAAACGTTTTCATTTCGGAAAGGCCGTTGAAATCTTGTTTATTGAATATCTTTTGAACGGAGTATCGGATCAGGATGATCGAGGTGTCATTCGACGCGTATTTAAAGCTAGATCACAACAACATTAAAAATTTTGGGATTTTTGCTCCACCGGCCCCAATGGCTCAAATTTTCAAAATTTTCAATTTCGCACTTTCACTTTAATTTCTCCCAAACTAATCCGTTTTTGAAAAATCTTAGTATGCAGTTTCAAAGAGGTTTACAATACCTTTCGATTAAGATATAAATGGTTCTGATCGGACTATCGGAGCAGATTTTCAATTCTACGGCTGTATATAGTAGTCTCCTTGCGCACCACAGTCTTGGTGCTCATCGTCACTACGTGGACTGCCGTCCACAGTGATATCGCGACAAAATTTTTTTTTTTTAAGGTTATTCAAGATTTTATTAGATCCCATTTGTAAAGTGATCTTACTGCTAATATGTACATTATTAAATATTTGACATGCCTCACTAATATCGCGACAAAATAAAATTTTCTTTTTAAGTTATTCAAGATTATGTAATTGCTATTTTGAAGATTATTAAATTCTGCATATTAATCTGAATGAAAACTAGTCTGCGTTGATTGGTTCTCCCACAACATGCTTTTAGAATAGGAGCTTTGGAATGCATTTTGCAAAACTATAGAAAATATAAATTTGTATGCCTTTTTAAAATTAGTTTTCTAAAAAATTCACTGTTTAATTAAAAGTAAAGTGAATCAAGGTATAAGACTGGACCTTTCTAAAAATTTTAAATAAAATTAAAATCTATATTGCAATAAATTTTACATTTGTTATTTTTTTTTTTAAATGTTGGACATAAAGTAGTGAACGCCGTCGATTTCCGTTGTTAAACTACTTTCAAAAATAACTATAAATTTTAAAGTATTACAAACATTTGCCTGCCCTTTTGTACCTTTTCTGAGAAAATCCTCTTTTAGTTAGCGAATATACTTTGCACAATTCAGATCTCGTCAGCCCTGGTTTCGTAGCGCGCACTTACATTATGAATCCCTAGTATAGAATTATAAGATATACATTCTGTCAAATAAGTACCCGGAAATTCTCATTTTAAATTTTCCCTCGGAGAATATTTCAAAAAAATTGTTTCCCCATGTTGGCACAACTATCAGCCACTATTCTATGAATATTTATTGCTGTGTCATTTAGTTTGGTTACGGCGTCATTAGAAATAAGGCAACCTTTTGTGTGTGTTGCGATTTTTACTATGGATAAAAATATTGAACAAAGAGTTTTTGGGTGAAATTTTGTGTTTCAAACGAAATTTCTTGTGCCAAAACTTCTAACTTCTATTTGGCGATTCAACCATGTCGAAAACTCAAGTTTATGATTGGTATGAATCGTTCAAAGAGGGGCGAAAACAAGTGAACGAGTTGCCACGTTCAGGACGGCCTTCGACCTCTTTAACTGAAGAAAACGTCGACAAAAGAAAGGAAACGGTGCTCGAAAAATCGTCATAATAGTTTGTGAGAGATAGCCCAAGAAATGAACATGTCTCATGAGACCGCTCGTCATATTTTGGTTAATGTTTTTGGCATGTGGAAAGTCGCCGCGCGATTGCACAGTGGTTGCGCCCATAGGACAAAATTAAAAAAATCATAACAACAAAAATGTTCGAAAAGTAACCAAATCGCCTCTAAAATGACCAAACTTCTTCATAGCAAACCGGTTTTTTCTAGATTTCTAACGGGACTTTCTAAAAATAGAATTGAAGCTGTGAACACGTGTTCATTTGCAAAGCGCAGCTGCAAGCATTGCGAATATTTCACAACAAAAGCGAACTTCAAAGTGTTCAAAGTGAAGTTAAAGGTATTATTTTTAAGTTTCATTATTAATAAAAGCTAACTTGTGTTGTCGTTATTTTGAAATTAATTCTTTACTTTGTTGTATTTTTAGTATCTTTTGTATTCGTCTTTTTTACGTTTACTAAAAGTTTTAACTGTGATCCCCCAAGATGCCCCGATTAATTTTTTATTCAGTGTATTTGTTAATATCTTAAGGTATAAAAAAAGTTAAAGCTAGCTGCAGATATTTGCAAATGTGTGCATAATCAACCATATACTAACATCGTCTCTTTTTTTTCTTCAAGGTCAAATGAGCTGTTTTGCATTGTAGTTGTACTGTGTCTTTGTGTTCGTCTTTAGTGTTTTATGTTTTTTTAGGTTCAAATTTTAATTTTTGTAGCGTTATTTCTTTATTAATTTAATTTTGGTAGGTGACTCTTCTCATTGTGTGTTCACTCGCTTGTACATATTCAATTATTGGTGTACAGCAATTGGCACCAATGCAGAAAAATTACGGAAGCCCATCGAACATGTGAACTGCAATATTGAAAACATTGGCTACGTGTCCGAGATGAGAGTGTTAACGAAAATGATTGGATTCTTTATTAATTTAATTTTGGTAGGTGACTCTTCTCATTGTGTGTTCACTCGCTTGTACATATTCAATTATTGGTGTACAGCAATTGGCACCAATGCAGAAAAATTACGGAAGCCCATCGAACATGTGAACTGCAATATTGAAAACATTAGCTACGTGTCCGAGATGAGAGTGTTAACGAAAATTATTGGATACATTTGCAAAAAAATTGCTTCGTTTTGGACACAATATAAACGCAAAAAGGCATCAGTTCATGAATTCCAATCTAATTGGCTTAACGAAAAGGAAACAATTTTAATGAAACGCACTCCAAGTAAGCCTCAAGAAATGATCAAAACTGCTAAGCGTGGACGTCCGAAAGTAGACTTTAGTGATACATCAAAAAGAACTAAGAGACGAAGAATTGCAGAGCTTTCAATAACTAATAAATCTGCAGCTTGTGACTTACGATCGTGCAACTTTCAATCAAATGCAATGTGTAGCAAAGCTAACATCGATGAAGTCCTATCGCTTCTCATGGAGGCAAACTTGAGCTGTTAAAGGCTAAGAAATTAACCTATCCAGACAAAATAACTGTAAGTGAATCAAAAGCTGAAGTCGAGTTACAGAGCTTGGTTGACCACACTGCGAGGAGGATTGTAAAACTTCAGCATGATGTTCTTGAAAGCGTTGGAAGTGATTGCTCTGATAACCTTATTTTAATTGGAAAATGGGGATTTGACGGCAGCACTGGGCATAATACAAACAGAAAGTCTGTAATAAGAATTTGAGCGATTCCAGTCTTTTTGTGACATCATATGTGCCATTACAACTTAAAACCATGGTAGATGATCCAAAAGATGAAAAAATAATTTGGAAGAATCCGCGACCTTCGTCTACACGATACTGCAGACCAAGATTGCAATTTGCAAAAGAAACGGCTCATTTAGCTGAAGATGAAGAAAAGTATTTCAAAGATAAGATTAAAGTGTTGAATGCCACGCCATGTAGTGTGTCTGGTAAAGAAATTAAAATTAAACACGGCTTGCAGTTGACCATGGTTGATGGGAAAATTTGTAGTGCCCTAGTGTGAGGCGAAGCCGACAGAAATGAACGATTTAGAAAATTGTTTGAAAAATAAGGTTCATGAATCACGCTTTGAGTTTGGATTGTCTCCATTACACTCCTATATTCGTTTTTATACCCTTGCAGAGGGTAGTATAATTTTGACCAGATGTTTGCAACGCAGTGAAGGAGGCATCTCCGACCCCATAAAGTATATATATTCTTGATCAGCATCACCAGCCGAGTCGATCTAGCCATGTCTGTCTGTCTGTCCTAGTCTCTCAGTTTTTGAGCTATCGAGCTGAAATTTTCAGCATAGTCTTATTTCTTTAGCACGCAGTATACGCAGTATGTCGGAACGACCGAAATCGGACTACAATATCCTATAGCTGCCAAAGCGAAATTAATGTAAAAAAAATTTTAACTTCTCTGTTTTTAAACGTATTTCTATAAATTTTGAGATATATCAGTTTTTTATGGTTCTAGAATTACGGTTTTAATTTCATTAGGATCGGACCACTATATCATATAGCTGCCATAGAAGCGATCGGTCGATTTATATGAAAATGTAAAATTCTACATGTAAAATGTAAAATTTACAAAATTCGATGTTTTTTCAACATTACTAAAATGGTTCGATTTTCAATGATCCAATTGCAGACTGCAAGGGTATACCAACTTCGGTTTATCTAAGTTAGCTTTCTTTCTCGTTTTTAATGATATGCATAAATTTGTGTTGAATGGTCGTTTTTGGCTTGGTCAAAATAATAAGTACTCCAATTCTACAAAGCCTAAAAAATCGGAAAGTATTAAAACGATCCCCCTTTTTTTTATTAGTAGTAATCTTATGATGGTATTGAGTATATTAACACCAATTTTGAAATACTTTTTCGATTCTTTTTTGAATACTAAGAATATGCTGGTACCAGTCACCTCTGAAATCTCATACCTGGTTTGTTGAAAGAATTCCTAAATTTCTCCGCCCTCATAAACCATACAAAAATGTTAAATAATATATAGTTAATATATAAAAGAAAAACATAGGCTTGAGCGGAGGTTTTCTGAAAATGTGAGTATAATCAGATGAGAATCATGGGAGATATTAGCTTTAAGTTAAACATTTTTAGGAAGCATTTTAAATTTTACATTTTCGTATAATTCAACCGATCGCTTGTATGGCAGCTAAAGGATATAGTTGTTCGATCTTAATTAAATAAAAACTGTACAAAACAGCTATATTTCGAACTTTATAAAAATACGTTGAAACACAAAAAAGTAATAATTTTTTTCCATTAATTTTCCGATCATACCTATTGCAGCTATAAGATATAGCGGTCGGATTTGGATGAAATTTAAAAAGTTATAGCTATAATATAATATAATTATAGCTATAATATAATTATATTTAATTTGAGCCCAATATCTTTAAAAACAGCGAGAATATGACATGTTGGCCCTATCGATGCAATGGCAGATATAAGATATAGTGGTCCGATTCCGGCAGTTCAGACATACAAGTATATACTAAATGTATATATAAATAGTACTAAATGCAATGGATAGAAGACTATCTGCAAAGTTTCATTTAAATAGCTCAAAAACTGACAGGCTAGATGGGTAGCAACGAACAGAAGGACAGACAGACAGACGGACAGACGTACATGGCTAGATTATAAAAATTATAATACCCTCTGCAAGGGTATAGTTAACTAACTAGTTAAATGGAAAACAAAAATTTGGTTTTTGTGTCGGGGTTGAACACGGGTCGATCCTGCAAAATTTAAATGCATCGACCTCTTGGACAACTGGGCAATTACCAACATTACATATGAAGCGGACAAGTGTTGACAAAAAAATGGCGCAAGAACTGCAGAACAGAAAGAGCGCCTAGCTCAAAGCTCGTCTTGGCAAAAAAATGCAAAATTCACTACAAAATACACTACTTCGGTAGAATTGAAATGAAATTTATTAATTGAATAAAAAGGAGAAAAGCAAAATATGGAACTAAAATAAAAAATAAAATAAAAGTTCTTGGGAATGAATAGGATTTTAACTGTTTTTGCCAAAAACAACACTAACCCGGCACTCAGACCTCTAGGCTACACCTCACATCTTTAACACTTTTACTCTAAAAAACGACATTATTTTTAGAATAGAAAAGAAGTGCGTGATAAGGAGAGCCAATCGTTTTACATTTGGCACGCGTCTAAAAATATCATTTGTTGGCTGCGACCGTGCTAGTGTTAGTGCGGCGTCGAGTCTTCGAATATGTATTAAGTTTATAAATAGTTTAAAGAGCGTAATTTGACAATTTTTTGTTGACAAAGTGAAAGTTTGGGTACCGTGTTTAAAAAAGGAAACAAAAAAAAAAAGCACAAGGAGAGTACCTCGGGACAATCAATCATCAAAATTTTATGAATGTGTTATTTTTAGTCTTGTTTTAAGAAACATTTCCTTGTCTTCTTCTTTTAAGAAAAATGTCCTTGTTTTTAGAAAAAAATTGATTTTCTTGAAGATATGGCGAAAATTATTGAGTGCAGTAATGTAAAAAAACGGCTAAAGTGCCTTGATTTCAAGGAAAATGTTCATGATTTTAGAAAAAAAAATCTTGTAATAAGAAAATATCAATTTTTATGTCGATTTTCTTGAAGATGGGACAAAAATTAATATGAGTGTATAATGCTTCTGACAATTTAGCGTTTCTATCTCTTAGTGAAACCATCGATGTTGAAAAAAAACCATCGATGTATCGCCGTTTTTAAAAACATCGATACTATCGATAGTGACATCGATGTTTTTGCATCCCTAATATTACTTCAAAGGGTCCATGCTTTTCATACGAGGTTCTAAAGTGGTGCAAATTAAAGGCAAATAGGATCTAGTAGCTCTTCTCATGGTACGTGGATATTCAACTGACTCAATAGATCGGTGCTTTTCAAGTCACCACGGCTCACGTAATACATAAAAACAATGCCTAGCATAGTTTAACGGTTTGTTAAGTGGGGACATATGTATAAGTAAACATTTTTGAAAATCAATTTTTTTTATTTTTTTAAATAATGCGTTAAGACTTTACAAATATTATACCAAAATATGGAGTCCGGCAAAGGTTTGTAAATGTCAAAATTTTCGATTCTGTCGTAATGCATCCCATGTACTATATATCTCAAGCGAATTAAAACTTTAAACGCGTGCATCTCGAAATCACTTTTTCCAGCTGGCCGGATCCGAAATACCTATGGCTTTCGATTCACGTAGGATTTTTTCATAACTTGTCTGCTTTTTTTAAAACAATCTTTTTTTAATTTTTTTTTTCGATAAAATAATTCGGATTTATTTACAAAATTTCAGGTCGAATTTTTTTGGCTAAAATATAGCAAAAATTTGTAAAATTCAGTCAAATACTCAAAGAAAAGGATTTCTTTAAAAATTCTTATCTAGTTTCCTAGCCCCGACTGAGATTTTATCCCGGCTGAGAAAATACGTTACATAGTTAATTGATCATATTTCGAGCATTGTGAATAAAACTCACTTTTATTAAATGATGACCCCTACGTCATGAAGAATTTATACATTTCGTTACGTCGTCTTATTTTGGAATATGGAACTTGCGTTTGGAGTCCCCAGTGGGACGTCCACAGCAATCGCATTGAGTTAGTTCAAAATAACTTTTTACTTTTCGCTCTTCATGGCTTAAACTGGGATGCAAACCTTGGGTGGTTCTTTTTTTCTGGAAGACTTCTCCTAATAAACCTACCTTCCTTAGCAAACCGTAGAACGATGATAGGCATTGTCTTTATGTATAACCTGATCCGTGGTGACGTGGAAAGCAACGATCTTTTCGGGTAGTTGAATTTCCACGTACTATGTAGAACCACCAGATCCTACTTGCCTTTAGTTTTGCACCACTGCAGAACCTCGTATGAAATGCATGAACCCTTTAGAGTATTCTGTGCAAATTATAATGATTTGTACAAAATAACCTCATCTGTAGATAACCTTTATAAACTAAAAAACATTAATCTTAACCCACTTAGTACACATGCAAGAATAGCAATCGAACTGCCTGATAGTAGTCTATATTCGACGGGTAGAAAAAAGTTAGATTTTTGTCGGCCTGTGTTATTCCTATTCCTATTAATTTTTATTCTATATATATATTTGAGCGCGCGTCACAAGACCTTTAGCGTCCTGCAATTCAGATAACTTGAGATTCTTATAATTAAAAATCGATTTTAGAAGGGACCTCGGCATTTTGAGGATCCAAGTTTAAGGTAGGATTGAAAATTAGGTTTGATTTGGGCATGTTATACGAATTGGTGTAGTTCGAATCGGATGACGAAGAATAAGTAGTTTGGAAAAACTGAACATTGTTTGCTGTCGTATTTTTTAATGAAAGCGATAAGGATATGTAATCAGTTTACGTTTAGTGTTGACCAAGTTATAAAACTGTTTTGGGTCTTCCGAGAACTGAACCCCACAAGGAGTCAATTAGTTTTTATAACACTGCGCGTTAAGCACGGTGAAATTAGGCCGAGCAGCTAAATAGCGCGAATGGAACTTGAGAACCGTTACGTTTAAATTTCTAATAGAGATTGGACTTACAGTTTTGAGGCGAGTCAACTCTTTTTACTGAACCAGGGAAGCTTATTGATATTGAGGGATAGTATAATGGAACATATTTGGTAAAAGGGAATTCATGCCATTGCTAAAAATATCCACGGCACTAAGCAAGTAAGTGCATACTACTGTGGGCAAAAAGTAAGGTGAATTTGTTTGTAGAGTGAAAATTCTTTATTTATTCTCCTGAATAAATTTCATCCCCTTCAAAGTAATCCCCTCCCGATAAAATACACTTACGTCAACGTTTCCGGTATGTCCCTTTCCGGTATAGCCATGAGCGCCCTCGTCGATTCCGCTTTTATCTCTTCAATCGACTCGAAACGCATTCCCCGGAGTGTTCTCTTGAGTTTTGGGAATAGCCAGAAGTCACACGGAGCCAAATCAGGAGAATACGGAGGTTGCGGAACGATATGCGTCGAATTCTTGTCGAAATGGTCACAAAGAACGAGTGCAGTGTGCGACGGTGCATTATTGTGGTGCAGTTGTTGGCCCATAATTCTGGTCTTTTTCGACGAATTGCTTCGCGCAAACGACGCATAACGCATAATATTCCTTATTAACAGTTTGGCCAGGTGGAAGGAATTCAAAGTGCACCACACCATGAAAATCGAAAAAAACTGTCATCATAACCTTGATTTTTGAACGACTTTGACATGCTCTTTTCGGTCTGGCCTCGCCTTTAGCACGATATTCGCTTAATTGGTCTGTTGTTTCAGGGTCGTAAGCATAAGTCCAAGTCTCATCGCCCGAGATTATGCATTTGATCTTGTCCTGATAGTCAGTAAGCATTGTTTCACACACATCAACGCGATGACTTTTTTGCATGAAATTGAGCGTTTTCGGTACCAAACGAGATTTGACTTTTCGTAGGCCCAAATGGTCTTTCAAAATGGTTTTCACAGATCCTTCTGATATTCCGATCATATTAGTAAGGTCTCTAACAGTCAACCGCCGATTTTTGAACACTAATTCCTTCACTCCATTGACGTGTTGGTCATCTGTTGACGTCGATGGTCGTCCGGAGCGCTCCAAGTCATCAACACGTTCCCGACCCTCTTTGAAGTCTTGGTACCACTTATAAACATTTTTCTGGGACATGGTAGAATCACCAAAGGCCTTCCGCAACATCCTCAAAGTTTCCGCAGCTGAAATTTCATTCCGCAAACCAAAATCGATGTCACTTCTCTGCTCAATTAAATCAGACCTTGTAAAAATCGACAAATGCACTCTTGATCGTTTGGTAAACACAAGCGTAAATATAGTACTGATACTGACATTGACATGAAAAAAAAAAAAAAAAAAAGTCCGCCATCTTAAGCCCGCGAATTTTAAATTGAAAATTCACTTTACTTTTTTCCCCATCTTAAGCCCGCGAATTTTAAATTGAAAATTCACCTTACATTTTTGCCCACAGTAGTATGTAGCGATCCAATTAAAGTCAAAAATGAAATTGGTCTCCCATCAAAGATCTACACGGCAAAAACAGTAAACTTTTCTAAACTATTTAAACTATTATATGGTTCCAATAAATAGGAAGTTCCAACAAGGCGAATTGCATTCGTTGCATTCCTTGAAAGTTGATAATTCAGACGTGAGTTGGAGCCAACCGCTATGAGGACACCGCCACCTCGCCTGGAAAGCCTATCAAGTTTGTACGTTGCATACATATATGGAAACCCTTCGAAGCTAAGGAATTCCGGCTTTAACTAGGATTCTGTGAACACAAATGAAATGAAATAAAAAGACACAAATGGTTACCGACCATGAGCATACTTGTATGTTCGTTTACTTTTCAGGAATTGTAACATATAACGGTCACCATCAAGCCTTTCTATAATCACAAATGGTCCTTTGAACTTCGGGTCCAGCTTTGTTTGGTGCCGTTCTTCAGTCTTGAGCAAGACATGGTCGCCTACAGTGTGTCTTATTATCTTAGCTTTATTTTTGTCAAATCATTGTTTCTCATATTCGGCAGCTTTTTCTATATTTGGTTCAGTCTTAAGCAAGACATGGTCGCCTACATTGTGTCTTATTATCTTAACTTTATTTTTGTCAAATCGTTGTTTCTCAAATTCGGCAGCTTGTTCTATATTTTCTAGTGCATTCGATCTAACACGTTCAATATATATTTCTACTTCTTCTACAATTGGTCTAGCCTCCTTACCAATTAACAGTTCGAGTTATTCTCGTAACTCTATTGTCATACAATTCATGGCCAACTGAATCTTCTTTAAAGCTTTTTGCCAGGATCGCTCACTTGTCTCCACAGCTGTCAACATTGCTTTTATCGTTCTCATATTGAAATAAATGATCAACTGCTTCACTCCAATGTTCTGCGCAATGATACACGACAAGTTTTATAGTTATATTGAATGATTTCTTTTATATTGTTTGATTTATCTTTTGTTATTTTTACTGCACACAACCAGACACTTACACGTTGAGATCGAAAGAGGAAGATGTTAAAACAGTGTGACCAACATTCACTTATTAGGGATCTCCATAATGTTAATTTATGCTGCGTACATAACATTATAGTGATGAGGGATTAGCTATGTTATGTTCAACAATACACCTATCCCTCGCTTTGCGTCGTTTCGTTTTGCGGTATTTCGAAGTTGCGTTGCTTCTTAATTATTACTAATTTTCATTGTGCGTCGTTAGATTTTCGATGTTGCGTTGTTTTGGGATGAAGACGTTAACCAATTTTTTTTTTAAGAAAGCTGGCCTACGACAACAGACATTAAAGACTCGTCAGAAAGTGATTAATTATAATTTTATTTTTCATAATTGAGTATGTAATTGAAGAATTTATTTTGTTTTAAATGGATTAGTTTCTTTTTGTTTTTATATATATAATATGTAATAAAATGAAATGTTATTTTGGTTTTATTTTAATGATCACTTTGCTCAATTTTCTTTTTAAAAAGTAGTATTTTTGTAACCCTGGAACCAATCTTCGAACTTTACATGGTTTGCTATAGAAAATCCTAATTCACTTTGCGTCGTTTCACTTTGCGTCGTTTTTTTTTGGAACGTATCCCCGACGCAAAGCAAGGGATAGGTGTACATTACACGCTCTACCTGACCATTGGCAAGGCTGGCGCCTGTTGCAATTAGGTGTAAGTCTATTTTTAGTGTAGCACAGAACTGCCTAAAATCGTTACTGACGAAACTACGCCCTTGGGCAGCAATAACGCGACTTAGTACCCCAAATATACAGATGGTAGATTTTAACGCCTCAATGCAGCTATTTGTGTCAAGCCTAAGGGAGTGATGCAAATGGACATATTTAGTTAAGGCATCTATTTACACTATCACATATTCTTTGACGTCCTTTTTACCACTCAGCTTGCGGATTAGTGTATACCTAATCTAAAGTTTTCCCCCAGTCCATGTGCATTAGTGCCTCACGGACGTGATTAATCATGGACCATCTCAAAGGTATTACCGGCAGACATCGATTTCGTCCATTTCTTTGTATTTTTCGGTATAACATACCAGGTCGCAACTCATACGTTTTTTCGTCTTTATGATTTAGTTCATTGTTTTGCAGCTTTGATATTATACTAGCTTTAAGCGACTAGCTTTAAGTGAGTTGCAATCCATGTATACCACAAATAGGCGGTCATGTAGATAATGGCGGAAATGTTTAACTGCATTGTAGACAGCCAACGTCTCTAGCTCGTACGAGTGGTATCTTGTTTCTGCTCCCGTGGTGCACTTGCTATAATACTCAATCACTCTCGGTTTACTGTTTACCTTGTGCATCAATATTGCACCGTACCCATCTGCACTAGTGTCTGTGTGGAGTTCAACCGGAAACTATGGATCAAAAATGATAATAACCGAGTCACTAACTAATGCAGATATAATCTCTTGGCGCACCTGCTCATTTTTGTCACGCCATTCAAACTTGCTGTTTTTCAAAGTCATTAAATATAGAGGTTTCATTAATTTGGAAAATCGTGGGACAAATTGTCGAAATTAAGATGACAAACCAATAAATTGTTTGAGCTGTAATTCTACGCTTGACTGTAAAATATTCGGAAAATCGTGGGACAAATTGTCGAAATTAAGATGACAAACCAATAAATTGTCTGAGCTGAAATTCTACGCTTGACTGTAAAAAGGAACACTTGTTTATATTGTATGAAAACCCAGCACTA
Organism: Drosophila rufa; assembly: GCA_018153105.1. Taxonomy (NCBI): domain Eukaryota; kingdom Metazoa; phylum Arthropoda; class Insecta; order Diptera; family Drosophilidae; genus Drosophila; species Drosophila rufa. The sequence continues at coordinate 3,480,085 of JAECXS010000173.1, read as the reverse complement.
GAAAGCCTTTGTAGCACATTTCTAAGCCTAGTGAAAGCTTCTTCTTTTGTGTTAGCCACAATTAAAACATCGTCGATGTAAACAATCGCATACGAATAAGCCACTTCATCCAGGGCTCGCATTATGGCTCGATGAAACACTGATGAGGCGTTCTTTAGACCAAATGGCATGGCTATGAACTCGTATTGCCCATCTGTCGTGACGAATGCGTGCGTTCAATCGAGTCTGGATGTATTGGAATCTGATAAAACCCACTCACCATATCAAGACTCGTAAAATACTTTTTGCCACAGCAGTCTATCAATTTGGTCTGCAATTAGGGGCAATGGGTATTTATCAGAGACCGTATTTGCATTTAACTCCCTATAATCGATGCACAAACGATCACTTCTATCCTTCTTCTTTCCCAACAGCATTCCTTGAATATTTCTGCCAGTTCGGCTTTATCGGACTGACTACAATTGACATCCCCATTTATGGAATCTATTGACTGTGTTTATTTTGTACAAAACGAACTTTTTGGCATCTATATTTACACCGAGACCCTGACCTAGAATATCACGCCTAATCAGCATGTCATATTTTAAATATTAATATATATTACATGAAACAGAATTTCTTTGGAGAACTCACATATTTTTACGGTGGCTAGAATTTCCGATGTGCATGATACAGAGCCTTCGCCTATGCTACTTATAAGTACTGTGTTGTTGATTCTCTTACCCACTAACTTATTTGATATTTTCCCTTTTATTAGAGAGCACCTGCCCTGGAATCAACGAAGTATGGAACGAGCTCACCCTGTTGATACAAGATTCCCTTTGGGTCGACTACGGTACACACATCCACTCGCTTCTCATACGGGTTGCCCTTGGTTGACGATGATGGGGCCATGGTACAGGTGGTTGCGATATGGCCCAGCTGGCCACACTTTTAACAGGTCACGGATGACATGTCCCTCCTCAGCACGGTATTTCTGCGAATCGGATAGCTTTTTACGTCACTTCCTCCTCCAGATGTCCTGCTTCGACATTCTGGCATTTTATGTCCAGGTTTGCCACAAAAGTGTCACTTCATTTGCCACTGCGATCTCTGCTTCTTCCGTTCTGGACCGCTGGTATGGTCAGATGTTTGACAATCACCGCGCTTGCCAAGAGCATAGGCACACAGTTGCTGCTCCAGTTCACCTCGTGTTGTTATGTTTGTTGTAAATAGCAGACGTTGAAGCCGTTCGTCCAGTTGCGCAGCGTGAGCCAGCACGACCGATACTGCAATCTCTTCATTTCTCATACTCTTCCACTTAGCTAGCAGTGCTGTTACTTGTGTACTCGCATATACAGACAAAGACTCGGTTGGCCGTGGGTCTTCGCTGAACATGTTCAAGAAAATGGCGGCCGGCGCACTGTGGCTCGTTTTCTCAAAACACGTTGCAAAATTAATATCTTTTGATCTATTGAAGGTATCTACTTAATTTTTTTTGTATAATAATTTACAGATCTCCAAAAATTTTTAAGCAGTACTTTTTTTAGGTTACGCCCACCGAAAGAGGCGGAATTTATTCGGCAAACTAAAACTTTTGATTTTTTACTATAAAAATACATTTTTCATAGGAATCAATGAACTTAAAAATTCAAAATGATTAAACATATTTTTTTTAAACTAATTCTATAAATAAAAAAAAATTTGCAAATTTTTTTTTATTATTATTTTCCACTAAAAATTGAAAATATGAAAAAAAAAAAAAAAAAGGCTTATTTTTAAATCTAAAAAAAAAAGTGCAAAAAATAATTCCATTTTTTTTTTAATTCAGGTTTAAAATTGGTTCCTTAAAGCAGAAAAATATTTTTTTTTCTTCGAGCTTAACTACTTTTTTAGAAAAATTATTTTAAATCTGTCGATTTAGCGAGTTTTTCTACCTTTTTGCATATAAATACTTAAAAAATTTTGTAAATTGTAAAATTTTGGTTTTGAATTGCTTGATCAATTCCTAATTGAATGGTATCAAAAGATTTGCTAAATTCAACAACGCGAAATCCGACTTTTGCAACGAGTTTTCGGAAAACGAGCCACCGTGCGGCGTCTCAACACCGTCATATCGTTGAATGAAGAGTTCCCGAAATTCTTGTCACTTTATTCCACTGTAGCAGATTTTGGACAGCCACTGTGTTGCTCCTCCATCCAGAGGGTTACTTAGCGCCATGACGAGTGCGCCACCTTCCAAAGTGTTCTCACCTTCAGGGTCGCCATTTTTTCAGTTTGCATCGATTTAATCACTTAGATCCAGAAAATTTTTGCTCTGTTCTTTCGATAGGGCACTCAATTAGTTAGAGTAGGGATGGATTCCACACACTCCAAACTCCTGCGAAGGACAGACTTGGAGACAACGGGCTGGAGCTTTGGGCGAGGCCGCAGCCAGATATCCTCGAGACTGGGTTAGAAGGCGATTATATGAGAGGACAATACACTTCCCAGGATAATGGTGGGAGGGCTCTCCCGCTTCCCTACGGTCGGAGGGGGTCTTAGGGTAGTATGGGTCGGGGAGGATCGTTCCCTTCATCCGATACGATACTGGGCAATTTCGAGGGCTCTACCGCTCGAATTTGACAGACGGAACGACGGGGAAGGATATTACCATTCCCCACACAGGATATACACCGCGATAGAGGTTTCTACCACTCGACTACGGGAACTAACACGGTCAGGAAGGATATAACCATTCCTCTACAGGGAAGACAAGTAAACTCCGAGGGCTTTATCGCTCGACTACAAGGATAATAATACTCGGGAAGGATAAAACCGTTCCCCTACGACGGAGTGTTCTACCACTCCACTACGAGGGTCAAAAGGACACAAATACCTACACTTCGATACGACTGCTAGGCACCAGTCGGGTCGAGCCACACAGACACGATCGGGTTATTCAAAGGAGAAAGAGACTTGTATTTCCTGTTTTTATTCTGTTTTATTTGTGTAATTCGTTTATTTTTTATTCACTTCGTATTTCAGGCTAGAGTGCCATTAACTTCATTTTGTATTATTATTTATCATGTCCAATGCACCGTTTACCCATTGCTCCACACTGACCTTAATATTTCCTTGATTTCTCCTTCTCCGATTCACTATCTATTTTTCCGCTCCCGTGAGTCGACCGTCGCGTTCGAAACCCTCGAAAGAACAGTCCGCTGCCGATCTCGTATGGTTGTCTTCTCGTTTCCGCTTCCTCCCGGTCCTTTTTAAGTACCTCCAGGTTTCTGGGATTTTGTTTCCTATATTCCAGTAGTTTCCTATCCCTCTTACGTAGTTTAGAACTTGATTTACGCGTGTCTGGTCGCCCTCCGACTCACTTCGTAGCGTTCCAGCGGAAATTAGTTTGAGACTCTGCTTACGTAGATCTCGTCATAAGCCAAGCCACACTGGTTTCTGGTATTTCATCGGAATGGGTTCGGAACTTGGATCCAGAAGATCTGGTCGCACCACGGCCTATCGGGAAATCTGGTATTTTCCCCAAGGTGGATTTGGAATTTAAATATCGACGATATGGCCTCTCGCCGAATTTCTAGTATTTCCTAGACCGTTGGTTTGGAACTCGGTTACTTTGAGTGTGGTTTCCTACCGGCTTAAGCTATTTTTCTATCGGAGGTGGGTCTCTGGCGATCTTTTGAAGGTTCGGGACTCAGAAATACTTCGAATATTGATCATATATTGAACTAAAAAAACCCATTTTAATATGTGTGTCCTATACTTAAAATCTATTAACACTTCATTATATTGAATTTGTATTGTATTTGTATTATACCCAGTTCCGAATGACCATCATTTTTTTAGACCCGAATGACTCTCACTAGTCTTTTCCTGCTGGTCACTTTATTTTCTAGAACAATCACAGGCGCCATGCACATTTGAGAGTTCAAATGATGTTGTTTAATTCAAATTTACATCATATTCAACGTATATGGTTTCGGTAAAATCCAAAATGAATATATTGATCCACGACATATACATAATGCAGCCACTCCTCTGCCGGCACTTCGGCAGCGCAGCTACGCTGCTTAGCTTTACTTTAGAGCTAAGAATATATTGAAAAATCAGAAATAGTTTAAGAATACCAACATAACATTTAACATGGCGACCGTGAAAAAGAGACCAAAATCGAAAAATCAATTTGGCAATATTCACATAAGCCAGCCAACAGCAACAAAGCTTGAAACATTTTTCAAAGTTTTGATAAAATTTTTTGATCTTATCCACCTCAATATCGATCCATGCACCTGTACAATTTTAAAGAGAAAGGCGAACCGTGCGAGTGGCAATCCGCCCCTTACATAGCCGATGGAAATTGGTTTAAATCCTGGTAAAACAATTTAAAAGAAGAAGACGATTTGTGTGAGTGGCAATCCGCCCTTTACACCGTCGTGGGAAATCGAATATTGCCTGTGCAAAGCCAGCACCGGCCCCGCTATCGAAACAAGACAACAAGTATGGATAGCAGAATCAGTAACTTGACAAATCGCTATTAAGACAAGCTGAACTGCAATTATAATGTGTTTTCCCAGTGAGAATCGTCTTCCAAAAGACCTAAGCTGTAATAAGCATAGTTCTTGGGTGTGGAAAGGCTTTCGGGCCTTTTACAACATACAGTAATACTCTCGCATAAAAGTATTTGCCTTTGTTGGGATAAATAACGTAGACTCTGCCAAGAGCATATGTTTTTCTTACTCCAGGGAAACTATCGACTCTTTTGCTTTTGAAAGGCTTTAGAACTCTGTTTCCATGTATAGTAAGCTGGAACTCTTTCACTCTGACCGGCTGTCGACTTCGAATTATAAAATCATCCATACTCTTCAGAGCTGCATATATAACGTCCAGACTGGTATTTTTCACTTTTCACTAAATGGCTAGATCGCTAAAGCTATTAATGTGGGAATCAAACATTTCCAAGAGGGGCGGATTATAGCGAACGACACTTTGCTTATCAATACAATTGTTTCGAAGACTTGCAGTTTGCCAACCCTATACTGGCAATCGTCGACAATATTTGGGAAGAAATACGATGCTCGCCGGCGATTCTTCCTTGAAACTGCAAAAAAAGAATATATAAATAATAATATATAAATAATAATATATAAATAATAATATATAAATAATAATACGACCTATAAAAAGCTGCCTTCTTTCCCAATGTTCAACTGAACATTATTAGACGATCGGCCCTGAATAGAACGTATACGATCTACTTTTAACAAAATATTTATTTTAAGAGATGAATTTTATGTATTTGTTTGACAGTCGTAGAAATGCCCACTTCAAACATAAAGTTATTAGTAGTATTATTGAATTTAAGCCTTCCTGCAATTCACATGAACCCACACAAAAAAATGTATTCAAATCGGTTCAGCCGTTTAGGAGGAGTACACTAACAAAACCCACACACGAAGAATTATTATATATACACTACTGGCCAAAATAATAAGTACATAGCAATCGTGCCACTTTGTTTAGTTATTGCTCGATTTTGTCTTTAAATAAAAAATTAGAGGGGCTTACTGCGTTTTTTAATGCTATGCTTAAATTAGTGTTAAATGGAGATTTTTGGCCTGGCCAAAATAATAAGTACACAGGTGTTATTTATCAATTTTTAAGTATTTAATCTACAATTAGGCTTAAAATGTATTGTTATAACTTCTTACATATTTAACAATATACAAGTGAACAAACTCTTTAGATGAACCAAATCAAAATTGAACTGTTGAAGATTACCAATATGCATTATATAGTATCTTAAAGAAATGGAAAAAGTCTTCGGGAAATGGTGAAAACCCTCAAACACTTGATATATTTGTATTCAGAATACCTTACAATAAAATGTGCTTACTGAAAAAACGAGAACCAAAGAAGATATTTTCAGAAACATCGAACAACTGCATCGTCAGGACTGATCAATGCCTGACTTCCAGAAACAAGGTAAACGTTATAAGTTTTCGGAGTCGGTTTACGGACTTAAGTCTACTTGTAAATTTATAGGGAGACTAGAAACTTTGTATTTGTGCCAAAATACGGTTCAAAATGCCCAAGTATTGTAGGAATTCTTGCAAAAAGCCGGGTATGAGATTCCAGAGGTGACTCGTCACAAACTTATTTTTAGTATGCCAAAAAGAATTAACAAATTATTTCAAAATAAGTGTTAATATACTAAATACTATCATAAGATTACTACTATTAAGAAAACGGTAGGAAAATTGTAATACGTTACGAGTTTTAGGCTTTTGGTGTACTTCTTATTTTGGCCAGGCCAAAAACGACTATTCAACACATATTTAAGTATAGCATTGAAAAAACGTTGTAACCCCCTCAAATTTTTTATTTAAATGATTCGCCATACTGTAACTTTTCGAAATATATAAACAATTGGCAGGCATATAGTCAAAAAGAATCTAGGTATAACTAAACACAGTTTCACGATGCCTATGTACTTATTATTTTGGCCAATAGTGTATAAAGATATGAAAAAGTAACTTTGTTGAAGAGGAATATATAAATGCCTAAAACAGGAGAGAATAAAAAGAAAAAAAGGAGAGAGGAGGACAAAGAAACTTTTTAAATAGAAAGATAAAATAAATAAATTGGCAGTTGTAATCTGCACCCTGGTGTGACGCCATGTTCCGAGCGCACAATACATGTTTCCAAATTATATATATTATATTTTTAGCTTAAGTTTCTCTCAGTGTAGCCAGGGCAGTGCAGCGACAGAGCGGAGCGAAGAACAGCGAGAAGAGAGGAGGATAGGGATAAGCCGAGCACACGACCAACGGAGATAGCTTCGGAGGCTGCGCAGCGAGAGCAAGCTTTCGCACCGCTAGACAAGAAAAGGGCGATCGGCTGCATCGCTGCATTTGCGAGCACAAGAGGCCACGAGGGAAAGCCGAGCGGCGTGCACACGGACTCCCACACTCGGACGTTGGTACATGCAGGGCGACCCGAACGAGCGGGAGAGCCGTAAAACCCTTCGGCGATCGGGATTGGCCAACTGCACCGAGCCGGAGAGCGGGTGTGCAGACGAAGCGAAGTTCAAGGGGAGCTTTGCAATCTGAGCCGGCTTAGCGGAGGCTGGGCGCCGGAGTCGGAGTTAGTCAAGTTTGGGACCGGAAAAGAGGAGTTACGCGTGCGTCCCGCTGGAGTCCGCAAGTTCAACACGTGTCGCCGCCATCGCTCGCAAGTGCTCTTACAAGTGAAGCTTACAACTGCGATTGAACCCTTCTTTGCGTTTGCTCTGGGCTCTCTCTCGTTTTTCACCCGCGCGTAGCGCGTAGATCCGGCCCCGTAGTGCATGCGACTCACGGGCCCATTGAAGAGCATCCATCACAACAATGGGAGTGCAGTGGATTTATTACCTCCGCAAAGCCGAACTAGACGACATCCTGACCGAGTTTGGACTGGACACCGAAGGCACCGCGGACGAAATGCGGAAACGATTGGGCCAGTATGCCAGCCCTGACCCCGCGTCACTTCGCCTTCGAGTTCCCACGACCACTCCGGACTCTTCCTCGAGTAGACATCAGAACACTTCGCAGCCCTCCGGCCTCCTGCAAGCCGAAGGTGACAGAGCACTCCAGTTTGGGCTAGCATACAAGCTTCGGAAATGGGGCATATTTTTTTTTGACGGAGAGAACTCCGATTTACTGTATTTCCTGGAACAACTGGAGGTAAGGGCCGATGCCTACCAGATCGACCTCCAACAGCTTCGCAAGGTTTTGTCCAGCGTTTTGCTCGGTCGCGCTGGGGACTGGTTCCGGGTCAGCCGTCTTCAAGGGGCGACTTGAGAAGAATTTAGGCGGCTTGGAGGATGAAATCCGAACCAGGCAACAGCGACCAGGAGAAAACTTTAAGGACTTCGTCCTCAGCCTGCGGTTGATGATGCGCCGCGCCCATTACGATGCCGCCCAAGAACTGAATCGTATTTATGAAAATCTCCTACCCGATTATCAACTTTTCACTCGTCGACACGAGTTTACTACCTTGGCGCAATTACCCGTGATCGTGACCAAACCCGATACTCCCAGGCCCGACCACGCTGAGACCACATACTACTGTGGGCAAAAAGTAAGGTGAATTTTCAATTTAAAATTCGCGGGCTTTTTTTTTTTTTGAGTTGGCAGGACTGTTGATTACATCTGGCGGTAATTTCATGTCAATGTCAGTATCAGTACTATATTTACGCTTGTGTTTACCAAACGAGCAAGAGTGCATTTGCCGATTTTCACAATGTCTGATTTAATTGAGCAGAGAAGTGCCATAAAATTACCACCACGTCAATGGAGTGAAGGAATCAGTGCTCAAAAATCGGCGGTTGACTGTTAGAGACCCTACTAATATGATCGGAATATCAAAAGGATAATACCGAGAAGAAGTTTGGTACCGAAAACGCTCAATTTCATGCAAAAAAGTCATCGCGTTGATGTGTGTGAAACAATGCTTTCTGACTATCAGGACAAGATCAAATGCATAATCTCGGGCGATGAGACTTGGATTTATGCTTACGACCCTGAAACAACAGACCAATTAAGCGAATATCGTGCTAAAGGCGAGGCCAGACCGAAAAGAGCACGTCAAAGTCGTTCAAAAATCAAGGTTATGATGACAGTTTTTTTCGATTTTCACTTTGAATTCCTTCCACCTGGCCAAACTGTTAATAAGGAATATTATGCGTAATGCGTCGTTTGCGTGAAGCAATTCGTCGAAAAAGACCAGAATTATGGGCCAACAACTGCATCACAATAATGCACCGTCGCACACTGCACTCGTTCTTCGTGATCATTTCGCCAAGAATTCGACGCATATCGTTCCGCAACCACCGTATTCTCCTGATTTGGCTCCGTGTGACTTCTGGCTATTCCCAAAACTCAAGAGACCACTCCGGGGAACGCGTTTCGAGTCGATTGAAGAGATAAAAGCGGAATCGACGAGGGCGCTCATGGCTATACCGGAAAGGGACTATTTGGCCTGTATCGAGGATTTGAAGAAACGTTGGCATAAGTGTATTTTATCGGGAGGGGATTACTTTGAAGGGGATGAAATTGATTCAGGAGAATAAATAAAGAATTTTCACTCTACAAACAAATTCACCTTACTTTTTCGCCCACAGTAGTATAACCACCACCATGCCGGCATCAACCCGCAACAATCCTCGCCCGGAGAGATCAAGAGACTCCACTGCACTGGTGCCCATATCAACGGAAATCGCCAGCCGCCAAGTTGCAGATGAGTCGCGGATCGACGATCGGGGTGCCTGCCGCAACTGCGGCCAGTCCGGTCATTTTAGTCGGGAACGCCGCAACGAACGCGTCCTGTTCTGCTGGGACTGCGGATTACGCGGAGTCCGGACTATCGACTGCTGTCGAGCAGCCGTGCCGGGAAACGGGGAGCGCTTCCGCCCATCCCACCCAACAGTAGAGCCCGCTCTGCGGTGTGAGAGGGGCAGAGTAGTCGCGTCTGTGACCATCGAGGGTTGACTCTTTGCGACCACCGTCGATACTGGAGCGACTCGGACGTTCATCAGAGAGAAGACCGCTGCGTTGGTTAAAACACAGCAAAATCAACGAGCGGTGAGGACTCGTCTCAGCCTGGCCGACGGGAGCTGTAGGGAGATCACCGAGGCACTCAACGTCACCCTCAGTCTGGGGTCTTAGCAGGTGACCGTGCCGGACTTAGTCCTGCCCTCCACGATTGACGACGTGTTACTAGGGATTGATTTTCTTGCCGGAATTTGCGCTGTCTTAGAAATCGGCCCAGAAAGGCTCGAACTGCAACCCGCTTCTACTCTACAAGTTCCCCTGGCTCCGACAGTCATTGCCTTGCTACCTACGGCTCCTGCACCTGCTATGTCGCCGCATTCGGCCCCTTTCGCCCCGGCGTCTCCGTTGGCTCTGCCGCCAAGTACATCCTCTGCCACGTCTGTCCCATCGACCCACTCTTCATTCACCACGGGCCCCGCTCCCTCGGAGCCACCGTCGTCCGTAGTGCGGAAAACCTGAATCGCACCCACAACCACTAGTCCCACAGTCCAGGCTCCAACGCGATCGCCCACAAGCACCCCAGAGTACCGGGAACGGCATATCGCCTGCCTACCTAGGGATTACCTCCCACCGCCGTGCGCACAAGCGGTCGAATGAAACCTCTTCCGACGACCACAAGAGACACTTAGCCTGGCCGATGTCACAACCCCGTCGGTCGACGAGCATCCCGTCGACGCCAGTCGAGGTGCCGATAGCCAGCCACCAACAGACGACCCAGACCCTGAGATGAAGCGCGCCTTGGCCATCCTGGCCGAGGAACTAGACAAATTCAACGGCCTCTCTGGGGTATCCAGTATTACTGAGCATGCGATCGTAATAAGAGATGAGCGTTTGATCAAACAACGTTATTTCACCAGGAACCCTGCGGTGCAGAAGATCATCGACGATCAAGTGGACGAGTTGCTGCGCGATGGGCGTATCGAGCCGTCCAAAAGCCCCCACAGCGCCCCGATCGTTTTGGTTGGCAAGAAAACCGGTGACGTTTGCATGTGCGTGGACTACCGCCAGTTGAACGCCCGTTCTGTCCCGGACGCATACCCCCTACCTCGAATCAACCATATCCTCGAGAAGTTGCGGAGCGCCAGGTATATTTCCACGTTAGATCTGAAGAGTGGCTACTGGCAGATCCCCATGGCGACCACCAGTCGAGAGTATATCGCTTTTACGGTGCCAGGATGAGGGTTAATCCATTGGAAGGTCATGCCTTCGGCCTCCACTCGGCTCCAGCCACGTTCCAGCGCGCTCTAGATGGAGTCATCGGGCCGGAGATTGACCCTCCCGCGTTCGCGTATCTTGACGATATTATCGTCGTCAGCAAGACCCTCGACGAGCACGTTCAACACTTGCGAGAGGTACTCAGTCGGCTACGTAACGCGAACCTGAAGCTCAACCGAGACAAGTGCAAGTTCTTACAGAGGAGTCTCGTGTATCTGAGACACCACATCAGCGAAGAGGGCATCCACACCGACCCCGAGAAAATAGCTGCGATCAAGGAGCTACATCCACCCTCGTCGGTCAAAGAACTCCGAAGGTGCCTCGGGATCGCGTTGTGGTACCGAAAGTTTGTTCCAAACTTCACTAGCTTCGTCCAACCCATCACGAAGTTGCTCAAAAAGGGTCAAAAATGGATTTGGACCACCGACCAGCAAGAAGCCTTCGAAGAACTAAAGTGCAGACTTTCGGAAGCACCCGTCTTGGCCTGCCCGAACTTCATGGAGAAATTCACGGTTCAGGCAGACGCTAGTGACTTTGTCCTCGGGGCAGTCCTCATTCAACGGATTGACGACAAGGAACGGGTCATCGCGTACGCTAGTCGGCGGCTAGCAGCAGCCGAGGGAAATTATTCTACCACTGAGAAAGAGTGCCTACCTTGCTACCTTGAAGGCTATCAATTCAACGTAGTCACAGATCATTTGGCACCACCGGTCGTATTGCTAGATGGGCCCTCGAGCTACACCAGTTCAGGTTCGATGTCCACTATCGTCGGGGAAACCAGAACGTCGTCTCCGATGCACTCTCCCGCCAGCCCCTGGAACGACTGTAACAAGCCACAGAAGACCAATCGCAATGCCCTTGGATCAGCAAGATGCTTTCTCGGATCGCCAAGGAGCCGGCGAACTATCCCAAATATGTCTAGGAGAACGGCCAGCTCTACCGCCGTTGTGGGAACCGGCCGGAGGAGGAAGACTACATTCCCTGGAAGCTATGTGTGCCAAGGACTCTTCGACCCCGCGCCTTGCAGGAGTGTCACGACCAACCCTAGGCCGGACACATGGGCATCCAAAAGACTGCCAAACTGGTCATACAGCGGTACTACTGGCCAGGTCTATTCCGAGACGTCGTCAAGTACGTCCGCAGGTGCGAACCGTGCCAAAAGTTTAAGGTGAGCCAACTTAAACCCCCTGGCAGATGCACACGCGGAGCGTCACGGAACCATTCGATGTGTTAAGTGCCGATTTCATGGGGCCGTTACCTCGTTCCACTCACGGGAACTCCATGCTCTTAGTCTTCTTCGACGCCTTCAGCAAGTGGGTCGAGTTAGTGCCGTTGCGCAAGGCTACCACCGCTCACCTGGTCAGATCATTTCGGGAAAGGATACTGGCTCGATTCGGCGTGCTAGCTACCTTTGTCTGCGACAATGGGACGCAGTTCACCAGTTGGGGGTTCAAGGAATTCGGGAGCCGGCTCGGAATGACGATCCGGTGTGTCATTCACCACAGCAGAACCCTACGGAACGAGCCAACTGCACTGTAAAAACCATGATTGCGCAATACGTTGAGGAAAGCCAGAAGATGTGGGATGAAGCTCTGCCGAAAATAAGTCTTGCCATAAATTTCAGCGCATCAGACACAACGGGATTTAGCCCAGCGTACCTGCTCAAAGGACGGGAACCCCGACTGCCCGGGGCGCTCTACAACGAGGTCACGCCGCAAACGGGCCGAGAGCCGGCCAAGCCAACAGACAAGGCCGCCCACTTGCGGGCGGCCTTTAAGGTCACTCGGGAGAATATGCAGCAGGCGAGTGTGAAAAACACTATAAAACACTATAATCTCCGCCGGCGTGACTGGAGGCCCGCACTGTGAGATCTCGTCCTTCTGAAGCAGCATTACCTCTCTGCAGAAGGCTTTGCCGCCAAGTTGGCGCCACGCTCAAGGTCGTGAAGTTCTTGGCGCAGAATATCATCCGGCTACAGGACCCGAAGACCAAATGCCGACGAAAAGCCGGCCTAACGGACCTCAATGTTTTCCACGACGATGACGCCGATAGCTACCCCGAAGACGCCGAGGAGGACACTGAAATCGAGGTTTTGGGTGGGGTATCTAAGCAACTTTAAGTTTAATCCAAACGCCAGTATTTTATTGTAACACCGCACTCCAGGGAACAGCAGCACAGTACGGTCAGCCCGTACTCCGTCGCGGACCTGGGAGCTATCGCCGGAAGTCGTCGCCACCTTCGAGGAAGCACTCGACGTGGTGCCTCTCGGACCAGGGGGATGGACCGTAGACAAACTCTCCGATCCAACTACGAGCCCCGGCCAGGTCTCACCTACTCAGCGGAGAACTCCATTGGTATAGATGTTTAGTTAGTTTTATCTATTAGTTTAATTTATTAAGTTGGGCAGCAGTGATGCCGCTCCAACTGTCAATTCAATTCTGTCTTTGACAAATATATTTTATATCTAGAGCCGCGCAACTGCGCTGCCGAGAACGCCGGCAGCGGAGCGGCTGCCTTATGTATCTTATATATATACGTGGGCTGCTACATATATTTCTGGCCTAATAATGAAAATACGAATATTTATTAAGGAAAATAGTTTTATTGTTTTTCAAAATATTCTCCATCAAGATTTACACACTTTTGCATGCGCTCAAACCAATTTTCGAACCACTTTTTCCACTCTGATTGACACACCTCAAAAACATGGTTTTTGAATGCTTCAACAGCATCTTCTGGCGACGAAAATCGTTGACCACGCATTTTCTTCTTGATGTGAGGGAATAAAAAGAAGTCATTTGGTGCCAAGTCAGGACTGTACGGCGGATGACCCATCAATTCGACGTTTTGGCCAGTCAAAAAGGCGCTGGTTTGAGCCGATGTGTGAGAGCTCGCATTGTCATGGTGCACAATGATTCGTCTTCCCTTGTTCGTTTTTCGAATTTCACCGAAGACTTCAGGCAAACAAATGGTGGTGTACCAATCAGAATTGACCGTCCTACGTTGCTCAAGAGGAACAGTAGCCACATGACCAGTTTTTGCGAAGAAACAGGCGACCATTTGCTTCGAAGTGCTTCTTCCACGAACAACTTTCGTTGGATTTGGCTCGTCTTGGAAGACCCACACGGTCGATTGCTGTTTTGTTTCGGGCTCCATGATTCGTCACCTGTGACGATCTTATAAACGTCTTTTGAAGCACCGCGATCGTATTTTTTCAGCATTTCTTTACACCAATCCACACGAGCCTTCTTTTGAGCGATTGTCAAATTGTGCGGGATCCAACGAGAACAAACCTTTTTTACAGCCAGGTGCTCATGCAATATCGAATGTATGCTGGTGGAAGAAATGCCTAGGGATGCCTCTATCTCACGGTATGTCACATGACGGTCTTGCATTATTAGTTCACGTACGCCATCGATGTTTTCTGGCACAACGGCTGTTTTTGGACGACCTTCGCAGAATTCGTCTTTGAGGGAGCGTCGGCCACGATTGAATTCGTTGTACCAGTTTTTCACAGTGCTATAGGATGGTGCTTCATAGTCATACAAAGATTTAAGTTCATCGCTGCACTCTTGTCGTGATAATCCACGCCGAAAGTTGTGAAAAATGATCGCACGAAAATGTTCACGAGTTAATTCCATTTTTTTGCGAAATTGATTTTTTTAAGTAACTGTAAACAACACAAATGATAGTCGTACGTCAAACCGTTCTGAGTACGTTTATGCTTAAAAATGTCGAACTTTTCAATGGAAATGTCAGATTCCACCTAACAACACTTAGTGTTGCCTAGGCCAGAAATATATATAGCAGCCCACGTATATGTTCCTCGCTGCTGACAGCGGGTAGCTCAAGAGAGTTGGATGTACATGCAAGTGTATGCATAAGTCCAGTCATAAGAATGTCATTTACCGCAATCGTTTACATCGCGTTGTTGTTGTTGCACTTGTTCTCTTTTTGTGTCGCGAACATTCATACGCACCAAAAGAAGAAAAAGCTCTAACTAAGCAGAGCTTTTTTGGTCTCCGCTTATTATTGTTTTCCGATCTGTTCCCGTAGAATGTCGTCGATGGTCCTCTGAAAAATGCTGCCTGCATTTTTGAGGTCAAACGGTAGTCTGCGGAATTCGTATTTCCCCCCATTTACTGAGAAAGAAGTTTTTTCTCTGTCGCGTTCTGCGAGTATGATTTGGTGATAGCCAGACTTGAGGCCCAGCGTTGAGAAATATTTAGCATTACCTAGGTTGCCTAATATCATGTTTATATTTGGCATGGGATATTTGTCGGACACGGTTCTTTAGTTTAATTTGCCGAAGTCAATAACTAGTCGCATTTTTAGGTTTCCAAGCTCATGGGTCCCTTTTTTATCTACAACCCATATCGGATTGTTGTAAGGGGATACCGATTTCTGAATTATCTCATTGTTGACGAAATCCACTGCTCACTAACCATTCTGATGGTAGCTACCACCGATGTCTTGTACGGTAAAGCCTCAATATGGTCTGCAAAAGCCTTTTTCCTGGTTTTAAGCATTTCTAAGAACTCGTTTTTTGCCAATGGCGGTGCATCTGAGCAATTCACGTTGGGGAAGTTTACATCAGCGCACGTATGGAAATCAATCTGCTCTACTTCGGTGCCCCATTTTAGATGGCCGGAAGCTAGGCAGAGTGACGGCACTGCCTGTTTTAATAGGTCAAGGCCGATTATTCCATCAAAGGTAGTCAAGTCCGGTACTATGAAGAAGGTAGCCTTAAAATTGAATAATGAGACGAACCATTTATTCGTGATAGTTGTAACCCCATGAATGGAGTGAATGGTGAATGGGGAATCTACTGGGCGAACGCCTTTCAATCTTTTGTGAGGTCGGATAAAATTTTTTGACGCGCCCGTGTCGATAAGGAATCTCATGTCAGTCCCTGCTACTCTTCGTCTGATGACGGGCAGCAGGGATCTTCCCCTAAAAAATTTATTACATCTGAGTCATACTCTGAGATGGCGTCATCATCGATTTTGGCCGCTGCACTGGAAGCTGCGGCGGTGTATTTTTCTTCAGTTTCGCCCGCGCTCTGCGCGACGTGGTTAACCCTCTGCCTTTTGTGCGGTCCCGATCGATCGGACACGGCCGGCTTTCTGTTTTGGTAAGCCGGTGCCTGAGAAGGCTTGAGCATTTTGGACAGCGAGGGGTCAATATCCATTGGCTCGGAAGTATTTTCATGAAGCCTGTCACTGCGTGGAGCAGAGTGAACTTGAGCTTTGTGCTGCTTTGTGAAATAGGGATTTTTTGCAGCACCTGTTTGGAAACTATTTTGAGAAGGGGTCTTTTCGCGCTTTGCGCCTTTGGATATTGTCCTCCTGGCTTTTTGCAAATGAGGCCGCGAAGGAATACCTCTCGTGATTTGCCTCCACCTCCTGAGCCAAAGCAAGTGCTGTTGGCATGTCCTTCGGCTTCGCCGAGAAGAGGACATCTGTGAGGCTGCGTTTTAATCCCGAGATGAATACTCGGAGGGCATCATCCCGGAATTTTTCGCACAGGACTTCGGCCGCCGAAGCGTCGTGCGACATGGTGGCCTTGTTTATGAGGAGGGTCAGTTTTTTCTCCACCTCGTCATAATACTGCAGCAGTGAGAGATTTCCCTGCCTGAGGGTGCCCATCTCCTGCTCTATGACATGCATTGGACGTTTATCGCTATATGTAAAATCCAGGCGACTTATGATCGCATCGAAGTTGAGTACTGTTCCGAATGACGACAGTACCGCGTCGGCGGGTCCCCTAACCTTGCTTCTGATGATTATTACTGCTTTGGTAGTGGCGAGAGCTGTCATCGTATCGTCTAAAAATGTGATAGGCAGCTACGGCCGCCTGCCGCCAGGAGACGTATGTCTCCTGTGCTCCCGCGAATTCGGGCAAGCACTTTACGGCGTCCAGAGGTTCGTTACATTGAACGGTGTCTTCTATCTCTATGGCTTTATATGTTTTTATTTGAGGGGTCTGGGCTGGAGCTGACGTGGTGCTGACTGCCGCTACTCGCCCGGCCAATTCCTCAATTTGCTGCCTAAGCGCTTGCTCCCTCAGCTGGCTTTGGGCGGTCTGTTCTGCAAGGGCATTACCAACGATCCGGGATCGGGATCCATTTCTGTAGGGGGGGGGCTGGGGGCCTGAGTATTGGGGTTGAGGTGCGGAGCTGTCCCTCACTCTCTGACTCTGAGTTGCTCGAGTATTGCTTATTGTTCCTATATTCGAGAAACGGAGTACTCATGGGCAGCTGGATTTAACCGCACAGAAATTCGTGTGCATAAGCAAAAGCTCTACACAAACAAAGACGAAGACGGAAAGCTTTGGGGGTCGTATTTCCTTGCGATAAGCGGAGCAACAAAAACAGCGACGGTGTCTGCAGGGTGACAATGTATGCACCGCTGCATAAAATGTATGTTGAGTACACAGTGAGAAAAAACTTTAAACTGCTCGGCGAAATAACGATGCGCCGTTACACAGAGAGAAAATTATGAGCGATAAAAAATTGTTAATGCGCCCTATAAGTGATAGATTTATTATATTTTGCTAATTAAATTTTTCCGCAGGGAAAATAATGTGCGATAATACTATAATATTTATTTATTAAATAATGGGGGTTTTGGGTAAATCTCCTCCACCGGATACAATAAAAAAAAGGAATAAACTCTTAGTGGTCGTCACATTAAATACTGAGATTCTTTGAAAAACTCACTTCAGACTCGTTAATTTGTACCTTTAATATTTTTCATTTATTGTAACAGAATTTAATGCTTGTTTATTTTTATTTTTATATTTTTTTTACACTGGTCCGAATTATAGAATTTTTATAGAAGAATTCTGTAAATTGTGTGTTATTATATTTTACAGCTGCGTTTTGTCCCGCGCCGCTGTCACTTTTCAACTTTCAAGTTGATATTGATCTGTCCGGTAGGGTAGTTAGATACCACTAGTTGAGCGCCAATTAATAAAAAATGTTTAATCCGGTTAAGGGTGAATCGCCGTCGGTACTCGGCGACTTCTCTTCTCTTCTCGGGCGGTCCCTCGTAGTTGTAGATAACTAGATGGTGGTGGAAGGGTGACTGCCCTTCTTTAACTGCTGGCCTAGGGACTCAGACAGTTTATCAGTAATAAGGTATTAACGACAGATTGCCGGAGTTAAGTTTATACGAGCAGTTGCTCTTTATTCTTTGAATGTCAAATCAGAACTGAAGTTAAGGAATAAACTTATAGCTAACAAAGCTCACAGCGGCCACGCATATATGCAGTGTCTGCCGTCTGTGCATGAGCATCCGGCCCATTGCTAGGTCAGCAATTTGGCCGGAGCGTTGTTGTCAACGCGACTATGGTCAACGACTCTGGTCTGGCTGACCACAGTTAACTTACATAAAAATAAATAATATTGTTAGGGTTTTTGATCATGTTTATTTTATTATAATCGTCAACAGAAACAAAATTTGTTGAAAATTAAGATTCCTTGGTTAAATTAACATAAACATAACATTATAATATAAAAATAATATTATTGCATATATTCCAACTAAAATTTTTGTAGATAAATATGTAAAACGGTCTCCTTAAAAAAAAAACGGCTTTAGATAATTATTAAATTAGTTATACCCGGTACCCATAGGGTACAAGGGTATTATAAGTTAGTGCCAACCGAGAATGTATGTAACAGGCAGAAGGACAAATCTCCGACCCTATAAAGTATATATATTCTTGATCAGCGTCACCAGCCGAGTCGATTTAGCCATGTCCGTCTGTCCGTCTGTCCGTCTGTCTGTCCGTGTGAAACAACAGATCTCAGAGACTATAAGAGCTAGAGTTACCAAATTTGGGGACAACATTGGAATCTGTTGCACGCAGATCAAGTTTGTTTTAAAATTTGGCCACGCCCACTTCCGCCCTCATAAATCATAAAAAACGTTATTACTCGTTATTTTCGGGTTAAAGTTAATAGATCAAATAAATAAATAAAATGGACATTTCCTGAAAATTTCAATAAAAACGGATGATAAACATGGGAGATATTAGCAATAAGGTTAGAATTTAAACACACCACCCTAAAGCACTGCTGTTGCAATCTGTAGCCGACAGGTGGCGCATTCGAGCCTTGGCCGCGCGATATAATGGCGCCACTGCAGAAGAATATAGCAAGAAATGACATAATTCATTTTTTGACGCCGATCGAGCGGATTTTTATGTGTTCCTATAAAATGTATCATTGATATTTAAGTATGACATTATATTGTTTAGGTCGGGAGCTAATTCGAGAGGCGATTTATTTTAAGAAGTATCGAAGTAGACTATTATAATGTATGTACAATTTTAAATTGCCTTTTAGTGTGAAGTGCAAACGTTTAGGTACCGGGTATCTCACAGTCGAGCACAGTCGACTGTAGCTTTCTTGCTTGTTTTTATTTGACAAAGAAATAAAAAGAAATCTAATTTCCGACAATTTAATTAGAGTAATCTGAAAATGCAAATCTAACAAAACTCATTTTTCAATTCCCCGTGGTTATACCTGCAAATTTATTGGGTCCATTGACTTGAAAATTAAAGGACAATATTTTAAAATGTTGTTAAATTAAAAGATTATTAAAAAAAAACAAAATATTAAATTCAAAAATTTCCGCGAGCGGGATCCTTCCGTGTTGTAAGCAGATGCTATAAGCTCTGAGCTTTGCACGATCGAGAAGGCCGCGCGGCTAAGCCTAAAAAAGGCAGTACAACCGGGATTAAACATTTTTAATTGGTTGCACGCTTGCACGTCGTGAGCTTTTGTCTGAGTTTTAGACATTCTAACACGACTTGCTGACATTGCGTAGTGGTTAGAGCGCCTGCCTATTAAATTTGAGACGCGGGCTCGTATCCCAGCTGCGGCAATAAATTTCTTAAATAATGTGAGTTATGGTGGTTTCATATGATTTATAAACAAATATAATAACATTAAAAAAATTTTTTTTTTCTGGAAGCGAAATTTTTTCCTGAATTGGAAAAAGCCACTGAGGCAACTGTAGTGGAAACGGGGCCTAAAAAAAAGGGTTACACATTTATATACATATCTAGATATTAGGTGTTATGAATGTATTAACGAAAAGTACTTAATTTGTATAAACTTTCTAATTTATTTTAGAGATGGAATTGGAGATGGTCAGATGAATATATGTTCAAAATACGAAATCCCTCAATTCGAAAGTGTTTGTGAAGGTCGAATACAAATTTCATTTATTGTAGTACAAAAGCGGATCAATACAAGAATTTTTTCGGTAAGTTTTGATTTATGTGTTTAAAACTTTATTCATGCTAAATAGGAGGAGCAATTTTAAATCACTTTTTTCTAAATTATATATAACAAATTTGTTGCATATTGCCGAGACCCGTTCTTTAAAACTTAGACTGCGATGAAATCAAACAAAAACATCTCCAAAAGAGGATTTGTGACGATTAATAAAATTGTTACTAAAAATAAATTGCAAACAGCCTGCTACCAAAGATCCTTCCACATACTCGTACCGCACAAACACAACCCCCCAATAATGCCGACCGTCGTACATATAAGTCTGAAGCGCAGCTGGCACGCTTCAGTTAGTCTTGCATTCCTTCTCATGGAGATGAGCACATCTCTGGCATGACATTGACAGGATACACAACATTATAGACAAACTCGACAGGTAGGGCGGGTATAATCATTAAAAAAACCTTAAGGTTTTTTTTACTTCTCAACCTTAGCAACTCTGATCTTGCTGTGGCGAGATTTGTAGCAGCGATTTGGCCCACCTCCTGAGCAGTGGGCAGAGGCAACTAAGACGACGCTTCTTTTCGGGTGTGACGCCAATGCAAGCCACACGCTGTGGGGAAGTAAGGAAACAAACGAGAGGGGTGAGACTCTATTCAAAATACTATATGTTGTGACGTCACTATCTGCAACAAAGGGAACACGCCCACCTTCATCTTTCCAAGCACGGAAGGCTGGGAAGAAGTCCTATACAACTCTCCAGATGGAAAATAGCAATTATAAGACAGAAAAATGGGAAGTTTTTCTTCCTGTCTGTTTTTCAGACCATAGATACATATTTTTCGAAATTTCAATGCCGTTACGCGAATTCGCACCGAAACGCAACCTTCGCAACACTGACTGCAACAAATATGGTAAGATTGTTCAGGCAAAGACAAAGAATAAAAGGATCAAAGTTCAATCCACCCTGGAAGGAATCGACAAGGAAGTCGAAGACCTTTCGAACATCCTAACCAACGCGTACACGGAGTCATGCAGACTTACATACTCTAAGAAGACGTACCCATCATGGTGGAGCAAAGAGCTAAGCGAGCTCAGGAAAAGGGTGAGGAAAACCTTTAACACAAGATACGGTACTAGGAAGAAACCATTCGCAAGCGTACAGGAAAGGGAAATGTACAGATACAGCACTTCATGAAGTGGGGCGAAACATAGAAAAGGCCCTGCTTATCAAAGTTAAACATGTCTTGCGTTTTCTCTTTCAAAGTGAACGGTTGTGTTTTTGTTTTGCGCCTCGTATTTGTATTAATTCATTGCTATAGTCCACTGAGGTTTTATTTAAAACTTCTATCTTGGATCAATAATAATTTACTGTTTTACTTCGCGCGTGCATCCAGCTGTTTTTGTGTATTAATAACTATATTAATTGCAAATTAGTTTTGGTGCAGCGATTGCTTATCTTCATTTTTGCATTCCTCTTTGTGTTTTATCCGTTACGCCGATATTACAGCTTGACGGCTTAAGCTCGCTCTCTTGCTCGCTCTCTCTCTCTCTTAGTGCACGTAACTACTCTTATTTTCTCTTAACTTCTGATTGGTACAGTGGTAAGTAAATATAATGACCGATAATATTGTCTGCGCTAGAAAAACCTGTAAGAAGGTAATTTCAAATGATGACCCTAATATCGGTTGCTGGCTTTGTGATAATGTGCACGCCAAGTGCCTTGATCGCACAAGCCGGGCGGCTGAAATTATTAAAAACAGTGGAATGCGCTACTGCGGTTAAATAGGAAATGAGGTCTTTTATGCGGCAATCCAAAAATGGGTTTAGGGAGCTACTTATTAGTTTTCGTAAAACTTATGAGGTGCTATTAAATGAGTCCCCTAAGCGCTAAAAAACCACGGTTGGCACACCGCATTTCGGCGGAGCCCAACAACTCGCGGCGTGTTCTCAACAGCTCACTCCCTCGGCACAGGCCAATGATACTAAGATCGGGGGCGAGAAAAGATTTGGCATCCGAATGTGCCACGGGAGTGGCAGCGCCTCCAGTTATATCGTTTGAGTCCGCTGAGGGGTCTCAATTAATGACCCCACAGAACCCCATCCAGAAAACTCCCCAGGGTAACAGGCCTGGAATACCGGCCGAAATTGGCACTGCAAATGTATTGCCAAAAGCCCTTATTGCTATTCCACCAACAAAACAGATACTTGTTTCGCGGCTTTCCCCTGATCAAACATCTGATCATGTAAGTACATATATATTCTAGGTCGTATTAAAGCCGAAAAATCTAAGATTAAGGTGGAAAAATTCAATTTTTCTTATGCTAGGGATATTTCATCTTTCAACTAACAAATTCCCTTCTTCTTTCCTTGCTTCTTTATCGTTTGCATCACAGGTGATTGTGTTCACAGAAACGTGGTTAAAGCCGGAGATTCTAAGCTCCGAAGTTTTTCCATCTGGCTACACAACGTACAGGCTTGATCGGCCTTCCTGGCGAGGGGGCGGTGTCCTTATTGCGGTGGACTCCAACCTCACGTCTGAATTATTAACTTTCGGGGAATGCAACGATGTTGAATTCCTTTGTTTTAAGCTATTCTTTAATGGTAGTTTTACTTATACATATTACATGTTCCTACATTCCCCCTTGTCGGAACTTCCTATTTATTGGAACCACCTTTCTGCTATCCAGTCGGTCTCCAATAGACTTTCGGATAGGGACCATTTTGTAGTTCTAGATGATTTGAACATTCCTGGGGCTATTTGGTCTACAAATAAGAAAGTCCACTGCTTTCGCAAGGCGGATTTTCGACGGCTGAAGAATTTCATATCTGACTTTGATTGGTCCGATCTCTACATGTGCACTGACATGATATTTTTTACAATGCTATGAATCCCTTTATTACTGAATGTGTTCCGCTATATAATCCGTCAATCTCAAATTATAAAAACTATCTGACTCGTTGTAGGGTTCAGTTCGCGGAGGACCCAAAACAGTTTTATAATTTTGTCAACACAAAACGTAAGCCTATTACAAATCCTGTCAAGCCGGTTTATTCGCCAGGCTGTGTGCTTAGGTATTGTGCCGAGGCCCTGTGCAGTCCCCTTCTAAAATTGTTTACCTTATCCTTAGAAACATCGCAATTTCCCCTTATTTGGGAGGAATCATTCGTCATTCCTCTCCACAAAAAAGGTAGTAAAGTGGATGCTAACAACTATAGAGGAATCTCTAAGTTGTCAGCTGTCCCAAAACTTTTCGAAAACGTAATTACTCCCCATTTGCAGCACCTGTGTAGATCAGTAATTTCTCCATGCCAACATGGATTTGTTAAGCGAAGATCAACGACAACTAACCTTCTGTAGCTCACATCTTTCATTATAAGGGGCTTAAAATAAGGGGCACAACATTTGCAGACAGATGTGATCTATACGTGGGCTGCTATATATATTTCTGGCCTAGGCAACACTAAGTGTTGTTAGGTGGAATCTGACATTTCCATTGAAAAGTTCGACATTTTTAAGCATAAACGTACTCAGAACGGTTTGACGTACGACTATCATTTGTGTTGTTTACAGTTACTTAAAAAAATCAATTTCGCAAAAAAATTGAATTAACTCGTGAACATTTTCGTGCGATCATTTTTCACAACTTTCGGCGTGGATTATCACGACAAGAGTGCAGCGATGAACTTAAATCTTTGTATGACTATGAAGCACCATCCTATAGCACTGTGAAAAACTGGTACAACGAATTCAATCGTGGCCGACGCTCCCTCAAAGACGAATTCCGCGAAGGTCGTCCAAAAACAGCCGTTGTGCCAGAAAACATCGATGGCGTACGTGAACTAATAATGCAAGACCGTCATGTGACATACCGTGAGATAGAGGCATCCCTAGGCATTTCTTCCACCAGCATACATTCGATATTGCATGAGCACCTGGCTGTAAAAAGGTTTGTTCTCGTTGGATCCCGCACAATTTGACAATCGCTCAAAAGAAGGCTCGTGTGGATTGGTGTAAAGAAATGCTGAAAAAATACGATCGCGGTGCTTCAAAAGACGTTTATAAGATCGTCACAGGTGACGAATCATGGATCTATGCGTATGAGCCCGAAACAAAACAGCAATCGACCGTGTGGGTCTTCCAAGACGAGCCAAATCCAACGAAAGTTGTTCGTGGAAGAAGCACTTCGAAGCAAATGGTCGCCTGTTTCTTCGCAAAAACTGGTCATGTGGCTACTGTTCCTCTTGAGCAACGTAGGACGGTCAATTCTGATTGGTACACCACCATTTGTTTGCCTGAAGTCTTCGGTGAAATTCGAAAAACGAACAAGGGAAGACGAATCATTGTGCACCATGACAATGCGAGGTCTCACACATCGGCTCAAACCAGCGCCTTTTTGACTGGCCAAAACGTCGAATTGATGGGTCATCCGCCGTACAGTCCTGACTTGGCACCAAATGACTTCTTTTTATTCCCTCACATCAAGAAGAAAATGCGTGGTCAACGATTTTCGTCGCCAGAAGATGCTGTTGAAGCATTCAAAAACCATGTTTTTGAGGTGTGTCAATCAGAGTGGAAAAAGTGCTTCGAAAATTGGTTTGAGCGCATGCAAAAGTGTGTAAATCTTGATGGAGAATATTTTGAAAAACAATAAAACTATTTTCCTTAATAAATATTCGTATTTTCATTATTAGGCCAGAAATATATGTAGCAGCCTACGTATTGATTTCAGTAAAGCACTTGACTCTGTAAATCATTCCTTTCTTGTTAGGAAGCTCGATTTAATGGGTTTTAATTTCGATCTTCTCAGGTTGCTCTCAAGTTATCTGAATGGCAGGGCGCAAAAGTCCTCTTTAAAAACAACTTGTCGAATGTTCTCCGGGTGACCTCTGGTGTCCCGCAAGGGAGCCACCGGGTCCCTTACTTTTTACATTATTTATCAAAGACTTGCCCAAAGTTTTGACTAACTCAAGAGTACTCATGTACGCTGACGACGTTAAACTTTGCGTGCAATACAAGGACGGCGCTAGTCAGTCGGATTTACAAACAGATCTTAATAACTTTCAAAAATGGTGCATTGCAAACTTATTAAACCTAAATGGCTCCAAATGCAAGCTCATGTCATTCTCAAGTGTCTCTCCCAAGATTGCGACTTATACGCTGAACTGCTGCTCTCTGGAAAGGATTACTCTAGTTGACGATTTGGGTATCCGCCTAGATTCTAAACTGAAGTTTATTGATCATATTTCGTCCATTGTAAATAAAGCCTGGGATGTCCTTGGATTTATTAAACGGTGGTCGAAAGTATTCGATGACCCCTACGTCTCGAAAAATTTATACATTTCGTTAGTTCGTCCTATTTTAGAATATGGATCTTGCGTTTGGAGTCCCCAGTGGGACGTCCACAGCAAACGCCTTGAGTCAGTTCAAAAGAATTTTTTACTTTTTACTCTTCGTGGCTTAAACTGGGAGGCAACCCTTAGGTTGCCATCTTATTATAGTAGACTTCTCCTAATTAACCTACCTTCCTTAGCAAACCGTAAAACGATTCTTGGCATTGTCTTTATGTATAACCTGATCCGTGGTGACGTGGAAAGCACCGATCTTTTCCGGTAGTTGAATTTCCACGTACCATGTAGAACCACCAGATCCTACTTGCCTTTAGTTTTGCACCACTGCAGAACCTCGTATGAAATGCATGAACCCTTTAGAGTACTATGTGTAGATTATAATGATTTGTACAAAATAATCTCATCTGTAAATAGCCTTCCTTAACTAAAAGCATTAATCTTAACCCACTTAGTACACATGCAAGATAGCAATCGAGCTGCGAGCTATTAGTCCATATGTTGGAGGGTAGCGAGGAAACGCTTTCTTTTACCTATACTTTTCTATCGCGCCTATTAACACCTAACCCTAACAAGCACGTGCTTGGTTTCGAAGGGCCACTTGAGTGTACTGACCGTAGTGCATCAACGTCCATATAAAAAAAAAAATCCCATACCGGACCATGTCGGATTTTTCCAGCTGTTCAAGGCATCGCTGGTTTATGAGGAACAAGACCGGCTGACTTGTCTTGTCCAGTCCTCCATGTAGACACCTGGGTTTTGCGCTCTTGCTTTCT
This sequence comes from Drosophila rufa, assembly GCA_018153105.1. Lineage (NCBI taxonomy): Eukaryota > Metazoa > Arthropoda > Insecta > Diptera > Drosophilidae > Drosophila > Drosophila rufa. The sequence continues at coordinate 3,453,929 of JAECXS010000173.1, read as the reverse complement.
ATCCCCTTCCGCCTTCAGACCAGTTGGCTCTGATAGCAATCTGTCTACCACCATCTTCTCCAACTTAGTCTTGATTTCCTCCCATTTCTCCATCAGAAGGCGCCCATCGTTGTTGAGCTCATCCACCAGTGCCATGGCAAGGCTGTCTCCAGCCACCTCACTGAACGTCTTAGCTGGCCTAACACTCACCTCTTGTGAGCGGTTGCGCTCGCATGAGGAAGCTGGAACGCTTCCGGGTGCTCCTTCTCGTATCGCTCGTACTTCTCGACAACTGCTTGGAAACGGGCCTTGTCAGCTTGGTCACGCGATCAGTCTTGCCTTCCTTTTCATTATTGGCAATCTTTGCCAGAATAAATCGGGCCTTACTGGCCTGCGCTTTCCTTTGATGGTGGGTCATCGGCATTGCTTTGCCGTCTTTCCCGCTCACTTTGGCGCCGCTCGCCTTGATGGAGATGGAAGGTGGTTGTGAATATTTTATTCATCTAGCATAACAAATATCTGTTAGCATAGTACTTAAATTTTAAACAATATGGTTTTAAACAGTTAACATAGCAATACTACAATTCAGACGATTCAAGAAACGAGTAAATATTATTTGAAATAACCTCGAGGGATGGATCAGACAAGATATGGTTCACAGCATTGTAAATATTACATAAAACTCTAAATGGGTCGTGCATAATTTGATCTACATATAGGCAAACGTAAAGGACGAAAAAAAAGAGTAAATCTTGAAGGGACAGCTACATATATCAACATTACCTAATACAATTTGAGAGTCAATAAGACCAAGAAGGAGCTTGTGGACGAAGATCACCCCACTACGATGATGTAGGGACGGAAGGTCCCTAGAATCAAGAATCTATCGGAATCCCAGTTTAAATTCCGAAGGGCAGAGATAAAAAATTACTTCTGAACAGATTAAATTAGATCTTGCTGTTCCTTGTACGGCGGGCTCCACAGACATGAACAATACTCTAAGATTGGTCGAACTAAGGATACATAGAGAGTCTTTGTAGTAGAAGGGTCATTAAATTCTTTGGACCATCGCCTTATAAATGCTAAGACACTTTTAGCTTTATTTATCATGGCAGTAATGTGGCTCTTAAAACTTTGTTTGTGATCAAAAAGAACTCCTAGGTCATTAGATGTTTCTATCCGATCAAGTGTAGACTAGATAAGGAGGATAGTTGAGAAATAGAAGATTTATCGAATACCAACTGAAAAGAGAATTTAAGTCACGTTGAAGGTCATTAGAGTCGATTTGAGTATGGTGGGCAGAACAGATGAGTAAGATATCACTTTTGGAAGGTCGTTAATAAACAAGATACAGAGTAGTGGCCCAAGGTGACTGCCTTGTGGGACACCGGAAGTGACATTGATAACATTAGACAGTACATTATTGAACAAAACACGTTGAGTACGGCTTGACAAATAAAAAGCGATAAAAAAAATAAAATTGAAGAAGAAGTGAGTGGTTTACAGAATCAAATGCTTTACTGAAGTCTGTGAAGATTACATAAACTACTTTGAAAACTTCGGTTGATCAGATTAGTGAATTCCAGAAGATTGGTAATTGTGGATCGCTGTTTAAAAAAGCCATGTTGATATGGTGACGCTAGGCTTTTACATAGGTGCTGCAATTGCTGGGTTATCAAATGCTACAGAAGGTTAGGGATAGCCGAGAGCTTGGCCATTGCACGATAATGTGCGGTATTTGATCTAGAGCCTTTTTTATGGAGGGGAATAATAAAAAAATCATTCCAAATACTTGGGAGAGAACAATGTTTTAGCGATATATTAAAAAGATAGGTCAAAGGGAGACATAGAACTTGGGCACACTGCTTAAGGACACAGCTCGGAATATTGTCAGGACCAGCAGAGTAGGGTATGTCAATGGTTTTTAAACCATGCAGAACATCACTCTCTGCAAAGAAAGGTACATTCATATCGTTAGCATGAGGTAAATAATAAGGATAAGAAATAGCAGGATCGTAGGTGAGAGAAGTATATAGTACGTAGATCGGAAAAATGTTGCAAATAGGTTGGATATGCCCAGCGCGGAAGATACAGATTGGTCGAGGAAACTAAGCGATGGAGGGTGGGCATTAGACTTGCGTTAGGAATTAACGAAATTGTAGAACTGTTTTGAATCAGATCGGAAATCGCATTTAAATTGGGTAATATATTGTGAATAAAGTTGAGAATTCAGCGCAAGAAATTGAGATCTGACTGATAAATATTGAACATAGACATGCGGGAAACCAACTTTCTTGTATTTTTTAGGTAAGACAACTTTTTATTGAACCAAGGACCATGGGAAGCGGAAACAGTCAATTCAGGAACAAAAGTGTCAATTACGGAGCCAATAGCTGAGTTAAATGCATTTACAGCAGTGTCAATTTCATTAAAATTCATTAAGAACGACCAATCTAGTTGTGATAAGGATAGGTATAGACCATCAAAGTTTGCTTTACGGAAACATTTGTAACGAATTGGAAGGGACGAAGTGACAATATTATCAGAAACACACACACAATTTTACATCTTGAAGATTCGTTGAGAAGTTTAAGGCCAAGAAACAGGGACTCCAGATTAAGAAATTGGTCGTTGAGGGAGCTAAATTGCTTTCAAACCTCCAGGAAACAATTTGCGTTTGCTTTATAAACGTGCGCATTTCAACGTCTATTTCGCGGCAGGCAAGACAAGACCAGGTCAATCCAATATTTTTTCCAAGAATATCACTGATTCGGCCATATTGACCAATGCCAGCACATTTTAGGTGGGAACGGTTATCGCACAGCCAGCAAGTGACATACGATTCACCAGTAATAACTCCGCTAAATTCATAATTCTTTGCGTTGCAGATCATACTCATTTTGTCCAGTGTTTAGATGTAAACTTCCAAATTAAGAGATCGCACAAAAGAGAGAGGCGAATAGCTTTATGTAGGAATAGCTAAGCTGTCCAGGAGAGCAGTCCAAGCCCGTGCATAGGCAGCGTCAGTGAGACGATCCAGTGAGAGTAGGTTCTGAGCAGAAAAATTTGAGAGAGCTGTCAAATTGAGAGAGCTTTCAAATCTCGCGCAGATGAAAAACCGTGAGCGCAAGTACGCAAGTACAGCAATGTGCAACAGGCATCGTCGGTACGGCGATCCAAAAAGAGATGTAACAGGAGAAAAAGCAGCAAGCGCGGTATAACGGGGTCGAAGTGTAAACAACAGATTGAGAGAGCAATCAAATCCCGCGCAGTTGAAGAATGGTAAGCGCAAGTACAGCAATCCAGAGAGAGCTTTACAGCAACAGCTGAATATTCGTGAGAGACGTGTAACGGGGTCGAAGTGTAAACAACAACACGGTGGATGTCCAAAAACAAAAAACTAGGCAGTCGTTTGTATGAGAACAGTATATGAAAATTTATAAATTTTTATTGGCTGGTAAGGTAGAAACTTTTTGCGGACCGATGGTAACGTAATTAAAAGAAACGTTCCCGGCTGATTTCAATAAAAACAAAAGAAAACAATTTGAAATGATTGAACAGGCAAATCAAAATAATCTTAGGAGCGAGCAAACACACGACCGGCACCTTTGAAACCTTTAATCTTACTTCTGTCTTCAGTCATCAGTCATCTAAATTAATTATCTCCCCTTCAAAATAGGCCCCTTCTCAGGCAATACACCTCTTCCAACGAACAATCCAATCATCGAAACACATTTTAAGGCTATATTCCGGGATGGCCTTCAGTTCTCGTTGCGTCCACGAGGTGATAACTTGAGTTTTGGAAACAGGAAAAAGTCACACGAGGCCATATCTGGAGAGTACGGTGGTTGTTCGATGATATTTGTTGAATCTGCGATTAACTTTCTGAAGAAAATGTAGATCTTTTGGCACCAATCCACAGTGGTTGGGCCTGTATGGGAGCCGCGGCCAAAAATACTTCTAGTTGTAATATTGTTACGAAATTTTCCCCAAAATTCTATAAAAATATTTTAAATAGAGTAAAAAAAATTGGGCATATCACCCGACTATATCCTATAGCTACCATACAAAATATCGGACCAAATTTCAAACGCGTTGCTATTTTCAGTTTCAAACTTTTTTATATAAGTGTTATTACATTTAAATAATATTTTAAGAGGAAGAGGCGTGGTTTATTATTCGCCCACCAATATTAATCTGTTAGTTTGGATTATTATGTGTAATTACAAAAACGAAAACATAACAATAATAATAAACGAAAATACAAATTATAGCAAAAGAAAACAACATTTTAAAAATTAAATGATAACGAGATATATTTAATTTAGGTCATCGATTAGTTCAAATGCTGATGCTGATAAAACTGACTTTTTTGAATGTGGGAGCTTTCCTTGGGCCAGTAACATAAGGATCTGAGCTCAGAAGTAATCTGTGCATCAAATCTGTGTTTGTGTCAATCCGAGAAGTCTTCCTAGTGTGCTGTCTTCTAAACATTTTGATGCACAGATTACAGCTTCTTCTGATAATTCTCCAATCGGCAGAAGTGCATAATTTATGACATATGGAGCATGAACTAAAATTTTGTGTACAGATGGTAGAAGATAGTACCATGGATACAAGCTAATCTGCTTTCTGGCAGTATCAAGTGCATATTCTCCAAATTTTGGCGCATTGATTTTGTAGCCTGTATTGAACACCGGATTATAATGTCTTCATCAATACCCGTATTTCTGCTGCTAATTTCGGATTTATAAAAAACGCTCTGGCCGTATTGCCATCATTTGACGTGCCACTTCCTCCACTCCTAGGTTTATCCACAATAATTCCCATTCGTATGCAAACATCTTTCTGCATTTGGGATTTCCTTGTCGAAAGTACTTGCTTTCCTTCTTCAGTTCGAGTCTGTACGATACATGCATAAAGTATTCAAAACGAGAAAGAAAGCTAACTTCGGTAAACCGAAGTTGGTATACCCTTGCAGTCTGCAATTGGATCATTGAAAATCGAACCATTTTAGTAATGTTGAAAAAATATAGAATTTTGTAAATTTTACATTTTACATGTAGAATTTTACATTTTCATATAAATCAACCGATCGCTTCTATGGCAGCTATATGATATAGTGGTCCGAATGAAATTAAAACCGTAATTCTAGAACCATAAAAAACTGCTATATCTCAAAATTTATAGAAATACTTTGGAAAACAGAGAAGTTAAAATTTGTTTACATTAATTTCGCCATAATTCCTATGGCAGCTATAGGATATAGTAATCCGATTTCGGTCGTTCCGACATATATACTTGCGTGCTAAGGAAATAAGACTATGCTGAAAATTTCAGCCCGATAGCTCAAAAACTGAGAGACTAGTTCGCGTAGAAACCGACAGACGGACAGACAGACGGACAGACAGACAGACGGACATGGCTAAATCGACTCGACTGGTGATGCTGATCAAGAATATATATACTTTATGGGGTCGGAGATGCCTCCTTCACTGCGTTGCAAACATCTGGTCAAAATTATAATACCCTCTGCAAGGGTATAAAAACGAATATAGGAGTGTAATGGAGACAATCCAAACTCACAGCGTGATTCATGAACCTTATTTTTCAAACAATTTTCTAAATCGTTCATTTCTGTCGGCTTCGCCTCACACTAGGGCACTACAAATTTTCCCATCAACCATGGTCAACTGCAAGCCGTGTTTAATTTTAATTTCTTTACCAGACACACTACATGACGTGGCATTCAACACTTTAATCTTATCTTTGAAATACTTTTCTTCATCTTCAGCTAAATGAGCCGTTTCTTTTGCAAATTGCAATCTTGGTCTGCAGTATCGTGTAGACGAAGGTCGCGGATTCTTCCAAATTATTTTTTCATCTTTTGGATCATCTACCATGGTTTTAAGTTGTAATGGCACATATGATGTCACAAAAAGACTGGAATCGCTCAAATCCTTATTACAGACTTTCTGTTTGTATTATGCCCAGTGCTGCCGTAAAATCCCCATTTTCCAATTAAAATAAGGTTATCAGAGCAATCACTTCCAACGCTTTCAAGAACATCATGCTGAAGTTTTACAATCCTCCTCGCAGTGTGGTCAACCAAGCTCTGTAACTCGACTTCAGCTTTTGATTCACTTACAGTTATTTTGTCTGGATAGGTTAATTTCTTAGCCTTTAACAGCTCAAGTTTGCCTCCATGAGAAGCGATAGGACTTCATCGATGTTAGCTTTGCTACACATTGCATTTGATTGAAAGTTGCACGATCGTAAGTCACAAGCTGCAGATTTATTAGTTATTGAAAGCTCAGCAGTTCTTCGTTTCTTAGTTCTTTTTGATGACTAACTAAAGTCTACTTTCGGACGTCCACGCTTAGTAGTTTTGATCATTTCTTGAGGCTTACTTGGAGTGCGTTTCATTAAAATTGTTTCTATTCGTTAAGTCAATTGGATTGGAATTCAAGAACTGATGCCTTTTTGCGTTTATATTGTGTCCAAAACGAAGCAATTTTTTTGCAAATGTATCCAATAATTTTCGTTAACACTCTCATCTCGGACACGTAGCTAATGTTTTCAATATTGCAGTTCACATGTTCGATGGGCTTCCATAATTTTTCTGCATTGGTGCCAATTGCTGTACACCAATAATTGAATATGTACAAGCGAGTGAACACACAATGAGAAGAGTCACCTACCAAAATTAAATTAATAAAGAATCCAATCATTTTCGTTAACACTCTCATCTCGGACACGTAGCCAATGTTTTCAATATTGCAGTTCACATGTTCGATGGGCTTCCGTAATTTTTCTGCATTGGTGCCAATTGCTGTACACCAATAATTGAATATGTACAAGCGAGTGAACACACAATGAGAAGAGTCACCTACCAAAATTAAATTAATAAAGAAATAACGCTACAAAAATTAAAATTTGAACCTAAAAAAACATAAAACACTAAAGACGAACACAAAGACACAGTACAACTACAATGCAAAACAGCTCATTTGACCTTGAAGAAAAAAAAGAGACGATGTTAGTATATGGTTGATTATGCACACATTTGCAAATATCTGCAGCTAGCTTTAACTTTTTTTATACCTTAAGATATTAACAAATACACTGAATAAAAAATTAATCGGGGCATCTTGGGGGATCACAGTTAAAACTTTTAGTAAACATAAAAAAGACGAATACAAAAGATACTAAAAATACAAAAAAGTAAAGAATTAATTTCAAAATAACGACAACACAAGTTAGCTTTTATTAATAATGAAAAATAAAAATAACCTTTAACTTCACTTTGAACACTTTGAAGTTCGCTTTTGTTGTGAAATATTCGCAATGCTTGCAGCTGCGCTTTGCAAATGAACACGTGTTCACAGCTTCAATTCTATTTTTAGAAAGTCCCGTTAGAAATCTAGAAAAAACCGGTTTGCTATGAAGAAGTTTGGTCATTTTAGAGGCGATTTTGTTACTTTTCGAAAATTTTTGTTGTTATGATTTTTTTAATTTTGTCCTATGGGCGCAACCACTGTGCAATCGCGCGGCGACTTTCCACATGCCAAAAACATTAACCAAAATATGACGAGCGGTCTCATGAGACATGTTCATTTCTTGGGCTATCTCTTACAAACTATTATGACGATTTTCGAGCACCGTTTCCTTTCTTTTGTCGACGTTTTCTTCAGTTAAAGAGGTCGAAGGCCGTCCTGAACGTGGCAACTCGTTCACTTGTTTTCGCCCCTCTTTGAACGATTCATACCAATCATAAACTTGAGTTTTCGACATGGTTGAATCACCAAATATTTGATTTCTAACGTTTTGGCACAAGAAATTACGTTTGAAACACAAAATTTCACCCAAAAACTCTTTGTTCAATATTTTTATCCATAGTAAAAATCGCAACACACACAAAAGGTTGCCTTATTTATAATGACGCCGTAACCAAACTAAATGACACAGCAATAAATATTCATAGAATAGTGGCTGATAGTTGTGCCAACATGGGGAAACAATTTTTTTGAAATATTCTCCGAGGGAAAATTTAAAATGAGAATTTCCGGGTACTTATTTGACAGAATGTATATCTTATAATTCTATACTAGGGATTCATAATGTAAGTGCGCGCTACGAAACCAGGGCTGACGAGATCTGAATTGTGCAAAGTATATTCGCTAACTAAAAGAGGATTTTCTCAGAAAAGGTACAAAAGGGCAGGCAAATGTTTGTAATACTTTAAAATGTATAGTTATTTTTGAAAGTAGTTTAACGGCGTTCACTACTTTATGTCCAACATTTAAAAAAAAAAATAACAAATGTAAAATTTATTGCAATATAGATTTTAATTTTATTTAAAATTTTTAGAAAGGTCCAGTCTTATAGCTTGATTCACTTTACTTTTAATTAAACAGTGAATTTTTTAGAAAACTAATTTTAAAAAGGCATACAAATTTATATTTTCTATAGTTTTGCAAAATGCATTCCAAAGCTCCTATTCTAAAAGCATGTTGTGGGAGAACCAATCAACGCAGACTAGTTTTCATTCAGATTTATATGCAGAATTTAATAATCTTCAAAATAGCAATTACATAATCTTGAATAACTTAAAAAGAAAATTTTATTTTGTCGCGATATTAGTGAGGCATGTCAAATATTTAATAATGTACATATTAGCAGTAAGATCACTTTACAAATGGGATCTAATAAAATCTTGAATAACTTAAAAAAAAAAATTTTTTTTGTCGCGATATTAGTGAGGCATGTCAAATATTTAATAATGTACCTATTAGCAGTAAGATCACTTTACAAATGGGATCTAATAAAAATTAATATTGAACACACACACGAATAATTTAAAACAAGTAAGAAAGCTACAGTCGACTGTGCTCGACTGTGAGATACCCGGTACCTAAACGTTTGCGCTTCACACTAAAAAGCAATTTAAAATTGTACATTATAATAGTCTACGTCGATACTTCTTAATATAAACCGCCTCTCGAATTAACTCCTGACCTAAAAAATTTAATGTCATACTTAAATATGAATGATACATTTTATAACGACGCCAAAAAATGAATTATGTTATTTTTTGTCATTTCTTGCTATATTCTTTTGTCATTTCTTCTGCAGTTGGCGCCATTATATCGCACGGCCAAGGCTTGAATGCGCCACCTGTCGGCTACAGCTTGCAACAGCAGTGCCTTAGGGCGGTGTGTTAAAATTCAAACCTTATTGCTAATATCTCCCATGTTTATCATCCGATTTTACTGAAATTTTCAGGAAACGTCCGCTCTATTTTATTCATTTATTGTATCTATTAACTTTAACCCGAAAATAACTTATATAGCCCTTTTTACGTTTTTTATGATTTTGGAGGGCGCAATTGGGCGTGGCCAAATTTTAAAACAAACTTGATCTGCGTGCAACAGAGTCCAATGTTGTCACCAAATTTGGTAACTTTAGCTCTTATAGTCTCTGAGATCTGTTGTTTCACACGGACGGACAGACGGACAGAGAGACATGGCTAAATCGACTCGGCTGGTGATGCTGATCAAGAATATATATGCTTTATGGGGTCGGAGATGCCTCCTTCTGCCTGTTACATACATTTTCGATTGGCACTAACTCATAATACCCTTGTACCCTATGGGTACCGGGTATAAATATATGCGACGGGCCGTAAAACTAAACAATAAATAATATATAGGATTCTGGGAAGAAAATAAATTAACATATAGTGGATACATTTTAAGCTCAAAACGAACTATTTTTAAAGGTTCCAGATCCATCTGCTTCTAAAGTGAGGTCTCCCTCACTCTCGTTCTCCAGTTCGTAGAGTATATCTGCACTCCTCCCACATATTGCCTCCTCCCTTCAGGCTTTTGGGGCTTTTGGCAACACAGACTGGTTGGCTGTATTACAAATTTCGGCCGGTAATCCAGGCCTGTCACCCTGGGGAGTATTCGGGACGGGGATCTGAGTGGTCGTTAATTTTGATTTTGACCCCCTAGCGAACTCAACGGAAATCACTGGAGCTGCGGTCCCTGTCACGGCACATTCACAGGCCGAATAAGAACTCAATATCATTGGATTAGATATATTGGGGTCGGGCTGTGCCGAGGAAGTCAGCTGATGAGAACCCGCGTCGAGTTGCAGGGCAGTGGCCAAATGCGGTGTGCAAATCGTGGTTTTCTTGGGTTTTGGGGACTCGCTTAATAGCTTTAGGCCATTAAACTGGTAGTCCAGCGCCATTAGCATCTCATTAGTTTTTATTTAAAACTACAAGCTTCACAGCAATAACGCAGTCCAGTTTATTTGGGTTTGAGCATTTTGAACATTTTGACCTGGGAAAGCCTGTAGTATACATTCTACATCTACCTTTTGAGTCCCACTGAACCCAGTGACCAATTTAGTCGTATCTTATTGGCTTTGCTGGAGTCATAATATAATACCTCTTTGGAAATGAAGATTTTGGTGAATCAATCCCTTTGGAAGAAGCTGGAGAACTTTGCTCTGCAATACCGATTGATGAGCTTGGAGAGTCAAAATGTAATAAAGCAAATGCAGGCCGACCTCTTTTTCGGGATTGAACCTCATTAGCATTAAGTAGCTCTTTAGCAATATCTAGTTGAAAAGTTATAAGTGGTGTGGCAGCCTGTCACTGCGAGCGTTGCTGAGAGCGGAGAGCATTCTGGCTCTCATTAAGTCAGTCGTTTATATACACTTGTAAAGTGCGGATCGCACCGAAGAAATAATAAATATTGTTTGTATATCTGAGTAATTGCGTGCAGTTGGTTTGTAATTATTGGGCAATTTTTAGGTCATTACATTGGCGACGAGAGAAAAACCGGAAAAAAAAAAATAGAAAAAGACCGATAAAAAATAAAATTCGTTTCGGCTGTATGTGTGTTATTTTGGTACATACATACATAAAAAAAAAAAAAAAAAAGAAAAAGGTGTGGCCACTTAAATGTAGCCTAAGAAATGCTAAAAAAAAAAAGTCTGGCTACTTAAATGTAGCCTAATTGTGGCAGTTTTAATACGGCCTAAAATACTAAAAAAAAAAGAAGGCACGTTATTACAGCCTTTGTGATAGTTGGTCACTCTAAGCTTGTTTTTCAAAGTAGCGTGGTCGCAAAGTTACATTGAGAATCGAATAAGAAAAAAAAAACAAGTAATGGCCGAACTTAAGCCATTCCTATGCAGTAGCATAGACAAATCACTCTGGCGCTCCGAATGGGAGGTCTGGTTGCGCGCATTCAACATATATGCGGACAGCGAAGAAATCAGCTCAACTCTTAAAAAGCGCAACAAACTTCTGCATTTGGGAGGCTCACAACTGCAGTCTATTGTTTATAACTTGCCAGGAGCGATGGTCCCTTATATTCCGGAGGAGCAGAACGATGTCTTCACACCTTCGGTGGAAAAATTAAATGAATATTTTTCGCCGATACGCAATTCGGTATTTGAGTGACATTTGTACCGTGGCATGACACCGCGGGATGGAGAATGTTTCACCGAGTTTCTTATGCGATTGCGTCAGCAGGTGAGGAAGTGTAATTTTGGCACTTCCAAAACAGAAATAGAAGAGATCTGTCTCAAGGATAAACTAATTTATTCTTGGGCACCGGCTGAGCTGAAGAAAAAGTTGCTGTCAACTGAACAGTCCTTGGAGGGAGTCATATCTGCTTGTCTAATTGAGGAACAGGTGAGCAGGCAGACGCAATCTATGTCATCAATGTCATCAAATGGATCCTCAGGCTCTATGTCAATAAGATTGCATCGCGCACGGCTAAATGGAACAACACCAAAGTAGAGTGCGGCAGATGTGGCCGAAATGATCATGATTCAAATAGTTTGCTTTGTCCAGCGAAAAATGCGGAATGTAACAGATGTTCCAAAGTCGGGCACTTTGCTAAGAGATGTCGGACTACTGTGAAGAGATCCGGCGGAAATCATCGAGGAGGTACAAAGCGGCGCTATGTAGATGAAGCACCGGTCCGAGCAGTGAGTGGTGGTGAACAATTTCACAATCCCTGTTTCCGAGTTGCGAATGATTGTGACATGGGCGAAGTCATTTCTTGCCGAGTTGGTGGCTTACCAATTAGCATGGTCATCGATTCCGGATCCAAGTATAACTTATTAAGTCAAGATGATTCGAATTATCTACAAGAAAAAGGCGAAATCTGCGAACTGAGTCGACAAATCAATTTCGGGCATATGCTGCGGATCAGTTGTTACAGATTTCATGTGTGTTTGAAGCACCGATTGCAGTTGGAGGGAATGCTGAGTCTATTGCAACCTTTTATGTCATAAAAAAGGGTAGGCAATCGTTGCTTGGTCGCGAAACAGCCATAAAACTCAACGTGTTGAGACTGGGCATAGCTATAAATAGAGTCGAAAAGTTGGAACCTTTTCCAAAGTGGAATAATGTATCTATTCGTCTGTCAATTGATCCACATGTGAGGCCCGTCAAGCAACCAATGCGACGCATCCCAGCCGCCGGCTTTACCGTCGGCTTTATCTCAAGATATAATAGAGCCAGTACACGGACCAAGTGAATAGATTTCTCCAATAGTTATAGCATTCAAAGGTGATGGGAATATAATGCAATTCAACGGGAAAATTACCCATTACCAACATTCGAGTCGTTTTTAACGAAGCTTAAGGACGCTAAGTATTTTTCTCGACTGGATTTGAAGAGTGCGTATCAACAATTGGAATTGGAGGAACGATTAGCGAAATGCCCGAATGCATTTAATTATATAGATGATGTAATTGTCTTCGGAAGTTCATTGAAGGAACATGACAAAATGCTGGAGATGGTAAAAGTTATTTTCAAGTTTCTCAACAAAGATAAATGCGTGTGGAAAACACAGCGACTTAAGTTCCTTGGGCATATATTATCTGACACAGGCATTTCTGCTGATCCAGAGAAAGTAGAAGTAATTACGGCATTCAGGCCACCAAAGAACAAAGAGGAACTTCGTAGTTTCTTAGGCCTGGTCACGTACGTGGGAAGGTTCTTGCCAGATTTGGCAGATACAACAGAACCGTTGAGAAAGTTACTCAAAGCGGATGAGAAGTTTCTGTGGAACCAACAAGAACAGCAAGCATTCGACAAATTGAAAATTGGAGTTTTACGAGTTTCGGAGTTGGCATATTTTAACGTGAAATTAAAAACTCGTGTAATAGCTGATGCCAGTCCTGGGAGCGGTCTTAATACAGTTTGATGTCGAAAATAATCCATTTATCATATCGTTTGCAAGTAAGAGCCTTTCTGATGTTGAGAAACGATATTCGCAAACGGAAAAAGAAAGTTTGGCATTGGTATGGAGCGTCGAAAAATTTCATTACTATGTTGCTGGTCTGGAATTCGAGTTGGTAACTGACCATAAGCCATTGGAAGCGATTTTTAAACCAACTTCTAAGCCTCCAGCTAGAATTGAGAGGTGGTTATTACGTCTACAGGCATACCGTTTCCAGGTGATATATAAGTCTGGGAAGGAAAATATTGCCGACTCGATCTCACGCTTATGTGACATTTCAAGGACTAAATCATATGATTTGGGTGGAGAGGAAAACATATTCCATATGATTTCAATTTCTACTCCCACATCTTTAAATATATCCGAGATTTCGGAAATGAGTACAAGAGAAGAGGAAGTACTAGATGCTATAACATGCCTGGACAATGACTTCTGGAATTCTGCAGCAACTAGCCCATATTATCCGTTTCGCCTGGAGCTGTCGAGTATTGACAGTATTCTATTAAGAGGAAGCCGTCTGATCATTCCCCAACAACAACGACAGAGAGTTTTAACACTAGCTCATGAGGGACACCCTGAAGAAGCAGCAATGAAAAGGCGACTGAGATCAAAAGTATGGTGGCTAAAAATTGACAGGGATGCAGAAAAATTTGTCAAGGATTGTCGTGACTGTATATTGGTATCTTTACCAGATAATCCAGTCCCAATGAGACGTCATGCATTTCCGAGTAGCCCATGGGTATGGGTAGCCACTGATTTGTTAGGACCATTGCCAAATAATGAGCACTTGCTAGTTCTTATCGATTACTATTCTAGATACATAAAAGTAAAATTTGTACAATCAATAGGATCAAAGGTGCTTATTGAAGAGATGTCCGAAATTTTTAGTAGATTGGGGTATCCAAAAAAGTTAAGAACAGATAATGGCAGACAATATGTGAGTGTAGAGTTTAAAAAATATTGTGAGACGAATGGAATTGACCTCATTACAACCCCTCCATATTGGCCTCAAGCTAATGACGAGGTAGAAAATATGAATAGGTCATTAGTAAAGCGGTTGAAAATAGCACATGTGAATGATAAAAATTATAGACATGAGATTCAAAAATTCATATTAATGTACAATGTTACTCCCCATGGTACTACGGGCTCGCCACCATCCGAGCTTATATTCAATCGCAAAATTAGAGACAAGATTCCGGGAGTTCAGGATATAGTAGGGGAAGTGGGAGAATCTGAAGAGAGAGACAGGGATTTCATTAATAAGGAAAAAGGAAAAGAGGTAGCAGACAAAACTAGAAGAGCCACGGAATTTAAAATACAACTGGGAGATAAAGTAGTGCTAAAGAACGTGATTTTTCCTAACATGTTAACTCCTAATTTTGATACAACAGTCTATGAGGTAATTCAGATAGATGGAAGCGTAGTAAAGATATCGGGAGGAGGTAAAACGTATTTGAGAAATATAAGTCATGTTAAAAAGATCTCAGGGGGTTCTAGTTTGGGCATCGAATCTTCTCAACAGTTGGATGGCAGCGAGCAAGAAAATGGTGCCTCACTTGGAATACAGCCACCACCGCTACCGCAAGCCGAATCAATTCCCGATATCTCCGTGGAGCAGCCTTCAGATGCGCAGCAGAACTTGAAGCTGAAGCTGAAAAATATTGGAGGGATGTGGCAGCCTGTCACTGCGAGCGTTGCTGAGAGCGGAGAGCATTCTGGCTTTCATTGAGTCAGTCGTTTATATACACTTGTAAAGTGCGGATCGCACCGAAGAAATAATAAATATTGTTTGTATATCTGAGTAATTGCGTGCAGTTGGTTTGTAATTATTGGGCAATTTGCAGGTCATTACAAGTGGCATATGTTTTGTTCTTTCAAATGATTGCTTATGATCTCGGCGGTATAGTAGCCAGCTATTTACCACTGTCACATGTATACACCTATAAACGATCCGCATCTACCATTTTTTTGAGCGATGATTTGTATAATTCTAATAGCATATCTGATAGATCAACACTAAAATATAAATTAAGTTAAAAACTCATATATTGCAAAATAAATTAAACTACTTTTACCTTTCAGGGAAATCATCTGTTCATCACAGCTTTGAAATTCCTCTTGTGATATTTGATTAAATTTCACTTTTGATTTATTTAATAAGGGACGGATCTTATAAAGTTTGTCATAGTTATCTTCACCTTTTCCGGGTTACTTCAAATTATCATTTATGTGAAAATATTATTTTATTTTTTCAAATATATTTCGTGGCAATGCGTCTGATATTGCGGATAATTTAAAATTATTTGATCATGCCATACGCATTGTTGGAATTTTGACTACGCCTAGGTAAAGCAGTATGCCCATATATCTTCGCAACTCCCATACCTCACACTTCAGCTCCACTCCTTTATCTTGAAAGGCGTACTTATTAGTTTCCTTGCATATCTTTTCAAAAATGTCATAATCAAAAAATGAATTGAAATATTCAACGGGACTTTTTATGATGCCAGCAGTCACATGGCTTTTCCATTCTGTGTCTATCTCATTTCCTTATGAGGCATGTCTCCATCTCAAACTATTCAAATCGATTTTTTCATAAATTTGTTGGACTGTTTCATCAAAGTCGCTTTGCATCGAATTCAGCACGGTGCTTTTCATAAGCTCATTTTCAATATTTCCACCTTGCTGCATTATGTCTTGCAGACTTTCTTCTATGAATGCCTCCAAAACATCCATTTTATCCTCCGGCTCTTCATTTTCATCTTTGTCGTTTGAATCTTCCCAATCAAATCCGCAAATTTTTTGAATTTCCAATTCGTATAATCCCTTCGGACGCATGCCTAAATGAGCAAAAATAAATTATTACAAGCGAACCTCTTATGACCAATGTTGCCTGTAGGCAACATCAACTTTTGAAAAAATCCACACTCTTTATAAAACAATTTTCAAGCCCAACTTTATACTTTTATCATAGTCTTACCTATTTTAAAGAATTGTTCGTTCTTATTTGTCTAATCTTTGTCACTAATTTTAGTTAATCGCATTATTTTCACGGACACTTGTTGGTAAAATTTTTTGGCGACCACAGGCTTCGAAGAATTATTATTAATAATAAAAATGTTATGGCCGAATTCCAAGATCGTCTTTTTTCGATGGTGACTTGCGGTGGACATCATATCCCGAGAACGGTTCATCTGAATTCAAAACTTCAAAAAAATTTCGTTAGTATATTGTATTGCCTAGTCCCTGGACGATGGATTTGTAAAAATTTTGATTTAAAAAAAATGGCGGCGGTTTTAACAAAAAATGTACTTTTTCAAGGTATAAGATTTTCGATTTGTATGCTCTAAAAAAGGAAGTTTTCAAAAAAATTGAAAATCCTTTGTACAAGGACTAGCTATTATTATAATAAATAAGTGGTCAAAATTTGGTGTTGATCGGATTAATAGTTTTTTAGTAATCGTGTCCACCGCAAAGGTAATTTCGAAAAAACAAGATTCTGAGATAATCGCGTTTAAAGTTTCAAGTTTGTTTCTTTCATATTTCTAATAAATATATTTCAACTTACATCGAGTCGTCAATTCCGGGGCCATATAGTAACCCTTCTGCATCATTTGCAGCTTCCAAAATATCGATTTGTTGTTGTTCCGAAATTTCAAGGTTTCGAACAATACAATAGAGCGGCGAAAGTCGATGAACCGCTTCTCCCGAGCCGACAGCTGCACGGCTTAACGGCCGATGTGCAGGTAGTGCGCTATAAATAGCTACAACTTCGGTTCTGAATTTTTGTGATCGTTATGAATTTTTGTGAGAGTATTTTCAACAGTATATACTTAAAGAATATGCAATAAAAAAAATCGATTTTTTCATCTATCACAACTGTATATAACCCCTTAAAAGAAAATAAGAATAGTACGTGTACTAAGAGAGAGGGAGAGAGCGAGCAAGAGAGCAAGCTTAAGCCTTTAAGCTGTAACATCGGCGTAACGGATAAAGCACAGAGGAATGAAAAAATGAAGATAAGCAATCACTGCACCAAAACTAATTTGCAATTAATATCACTGTGGGCGGTAGCCCACGTAGTGACGATGAGCACCGAGAATGTGGTGCGCAAGGAGACTACTATATAGAATTGAAAATCAGCTAGACCGATCAGAACCACTTATATCTTTATCGAACGGTATTGTAAGCCTCTCCAAAACTGCATACTAAGATAAGAACGGATTAGTTTAGAAGAAATGGGAGTGAAAGTGCGAATTTAAAAATTCTGAAAATTGGAGCTGTTCGAGCCGGTGGAGCAAAAATCACATAATTTTTAATATTGTTGTAATTTAGCTTCAAATACGCGTCGAATCACACCTCAATTAACCCGATCCGATACTCCGTTCATAAGATATTCAATAAACAAGATTTTAACGGCCTTTCCGAAATGACATCGTTTGTCCTGTTGTTTGCCTGTGTCTGTTTGTGGGTCTGTCGATTTTTATACCCGGTATCCATAGGGTACAAGGGTATTATAAGTTAGTGCCAACCGAGAATGTATATAACAGGCAGAAGGAGGCATCTTTGACCCCATAAAGTATATATATTCTTGATCAGCATCACCAGCCGAGTCGATTTAGCCATGTCCGTCTGTCCGTCCGTGTGAAACAACAGATCTCAGAGACTATAAGAGCTAGAGTTACCAAATTTGGTGACAACATTGGAATCTGTTGCACGCAGATCAAGTTTGTTTTAAAATTTGGCCACGCCCAATTCCGCCCTCAAAAATCATAAAAAACGTTAAATAAGCTATACTCGCGGACGTTTCCTGAAAATTTCAGTAAAATCGGATGATAAACATGGGAGATATTAGCAATAAGGTTAGAATTTTAACACACCGCCCTAAGGCACTGCTGTTGCAAGCTGTAGCCGACAGGTGGCGGCGCGCCTTGGCCGCGCGATATAATGGCGCCAACTGCAGAAGAAATGACAAAAGAATATAGCAAGAAATGACAAAAAATATCAATTCATTTTTTGACGCCGATCGAGTGGGTTTTTATGTGTTCCTATAAAATGTATCATTCATATTTAAGTATGACATTAAATAGCAAAGATCCCATATACCTAACATTTTACATGCACTATACATACATTTATGTAAAAATACATGTAGATACCATCAAAGGAAACTTAAAATATGTTTAATTTGAAAAAACGTTATACAATTTTTGTTTTCAAGTTGATCTTATTGTTGAGTTTTCCGCTACTTTGGCGGAAAAACCGGAAAAGAATCGATTTCTCGCGCCCATAACTTCTGAACAACTAAAGTTACAGAAACGTGTTATATGTCTTTGGAAAGGTATTTTAATATGATAATTACTTTGCCTTGACAAAATGTATCTAAATATTAATTTTTTTTTAATATTTTAACTTTTACGATGTTGATAGTCAGTTTAGGCTGTATAGCCCTTGAGATTGCTGTTCACCTTTGGGGGTACAACACATATCTCCGAAAATTCTCATCAAAATTTGTAGAAATGATCCCATATAGCTAACTTCTAACATGGATTTTTTGTTGTTAATTTTTCCCATTTGAGTTTTAAACAAAACTTCTGATTTCACTCAAAAACACCTCTTAACGAGGTACGAAATTTTGTGACGATATCCGACGTTCAGCTAATATCAGGGGTCATAACTATGTGGTATTATTTTTTAATAATAGCTAAGTTATTTAGAAACGACCTCTGGACATGGTATTAAACTATTTAACACTAGCAATGGGAGACCTACATACATATGGGCATTTCCCACGGAAGGTCCACCGGGTCCGAAAACTAAAATGCTCATTATCATCGTATGTGTATATATACCAGGTGTGTTCAAAAAGTATCGCGATTTTTGTGTTTTTTCAAAAATTATTTATTTATTCATGAATATCTATTTTGTCCCCTTCAAAGTAATCCTCATGAGATATTATACACTTGTGCCGACGAACAGTAGCGCCTCTCGAACAAAAGCCGTTGCTAAAATCAAAAAAGTCGTAGTCGCAAAAACGATTTAAACCATACTTATTCGACAGGAAATTTCCCATCGATTCAGAATTTCCAATAAAATCAATTTTAAGATTTTTTTTTAGAAGATATGAGCCTTCAAAGTCGAACTTTGTTTCCATTTTTGCATCATACAAAAAAAAAAAGGGAAATTGGTTGACTTTCAGGTAATATTACACAAAAAATAGATTACCTAACCTCATGATTTTTACTTTAAATAACAGATACATTCATAAACTGTAAACTGACCCAAAAAAAAAAAACAGAATTGGGTTTGGACTTGTACAGGTAAATCGCTACCTGCCAGGGGTCCTTTTTTTCACTTTTTTCTCGCTAAAGTAGTCTATATCTTTTTTGGCCGGGCTCATACACACTACATACAAAACCTTCGTTGATCTTTTCTGGACCAGAATCAACTTACATCTGCTGCAGCACGCTGCAGCTGCGGAAATGCAATGCAATAAACTAAAACAACTCAGGGTAAAATATATCAAAATACCGATTCAACTTAATACATACCAAAAAATATACTAGCTGTAGCGCAAGCGGGTTAACCGCTTCAAACCCGCTCGCGCTATACTTTGAAATTGTTTGTTTCGTTTGTTTTGTATAACAAAACGTACCTATAAAATAGGTGTTTATGAAATTTGGTGTTTTTTATATTTATACCTGATAGTAGCTAAATTATACTTCCAAAGGAAACAATTAATTACTTTTTAAAGAAAACAGGTAGACGCTGAAATCACTTTTGTAGCTGACAAAATAGTTGTGGGTTATCCCAGGTAGGCAATACCTTACCTAAAAACTGCATAACATGAATTTAGGGCATATTTACAAAAAATCATAGGTATAACAGGTGTCTGGTTTAACTCTTTAATTGACCCAAAACCCAAAGGGTACCTAACAGGTAATAAATCGGACTATATATTGCGCAATTTTAATATGCCCAGCATTAGTCTATCAGTGAAAGTTGACAAGACAGAATGGCAAAGATCAATCGCGGAAAACTGTTCGAAATCTTTCGGAACGCCCCAACCTATGGTGATTTCGAAGAAGACTGTTTTAGAGAGCTTGAACTTTGGTTTGGAGATTTAAGAAACAACTATGGAGTGGAAAACAACATTCGCTTACTGTACAAGAACTTCAGGAAAAAGTGGGGAGAAGTGTATCGAAGCCATTCACGTTTTTAGCCAAATATGAGGACTGGCTTCTGGGGGATCTCAACTTGCAAGCCACGGAAGAAGATCATGATGATGAACCCAGCACATCTACCTGTAAAGGAAGACCATCGAAAGCAATACAGGATTGCTCGGATTTCACAAGAAGAAAGAATCTTTCTGAGGTGACCAACATCTTGACCACTGGAAATTTGTCGGAAGCATTGGCTACTAAATATATAAAGGATCATCATCTGACTAAATCATCCATAACCAAATCGGTTGCTATAGCAAGCCCTTGTCGGCTCAAAAGGATTCGGAAAAGCATTCCCACTCCATTAAACGCTAGCATAATGGAACTAACGGGTGGAGGCAAGGATAAATGGGTAATAATATTATTTACATTAAACTCAAGGGAAAGTTCAACATATAACAAAAAGTACAGATCATTATACGACGAACATAAAACGCGAAAAGGGTCATGAATCTCAAAGTTCGATTTACAAAATTTCAAGGCAATAGGCCGAAAATTACGAGACGGCCTTATAGGTATAGCGAATCGAATTTGGCCAAGAAGGTGAGACGAGTTGATGTGTCCAGTTATCAACTTGTGCAGGAACATCACTCCATGGCAGGTCCGGCGATCCTTAAGCGAGGGCAGGTTCAGTAGGCGCAGTCTGTCAGCGTAGGATGGCAGGTGACGATGAGGTTCCCAGTTTAATCCCCGTAAAGCAAACAAAAGGAACTGTTTCTGTACCGATTCGATAAGGTCCTGATATTTTGCATATTGAGGCGACCATACGCAAGAGCAATATTCCAGAATCGGGCGAACCCACGAAATATAAAGAAGTTTAGTCGTGTAGGGATCCTCAAACTCCTTCGACCATCGCTTGACAAAAGCAAAAACTCCTTTTGCTTTCCCGACAATGATGCCAATGTGATCGGTGAAGTTTAGATTATGGTTAAATAAGACTCCAAGATCTGTCACCGTATAAATGCGCTCAAGCTCGCACGACCCTATAGAGTAATTAGTCAGGAAAAGATTTCTCCTATAAAAGGACATGAAGCTACACTTAGAGTTGTTTAGGAACAGCAAATTTTGGACGCACCAAGACTGAAGGTTGTCCAAGTCAGACTGTAAAAGTGTATGGGAGTCAGACTGCGTGAGTGGCAAACAAAGTTTAACGTCATCCGCATACATCATTACGTGTGAATGCTGAACTACCTAAGGTAAATCATTTATGAAGAGGCCGAACAGCAGAGGTCCAAGATGGCTCCCTTGAGGAACACCAGAAGTCACAAGGACAAGGTTTGAGAAAGAACCCTTGAAGGCTACCCTCTGCGTTCGGTTCGATAAATAATTCGAAATCCAATTGATCAGCGTTATTGGGAATCCTAAAAGAATAAGTTTTTTTAACAGTAAATGGTGGTTCACGGAGTCGAAAGCCTTACTGAAGTCTGTAAAAATAACGTCAGTTTGGGCATTCGTTTTAAACGCGTTCCTTATAACAGAAACAAACTCAAGAAGATTTGTAGACGTTGATCTACGTTTCATAAAGCCGTGCTGCGAGGAGGACATTATCGAGCTGCATTGGTGCTGTAACTGAGCAGTAATTAATAACTCAAATAACTTGGAAATCGCACTGAGTTTTGCTATCCCTCGGTAGTTTTCGATGTTAGCTTTACTTCCCTTTTTATGAAGCGGAATGATAAAAGATTCCTTCCAAACGTCAGGAAAAAAAGAGTTCTGAAGGGATAATTGAAAAAGTTTTGCCAGAGGTTTACTCAGAGCTTTAGCGCAATTTTTTAACACGCAGCTTGGTACCAGATCTGGACCAGAGGAGAAGGAGGACTTAATAGTTTGAAGATTTTGAAGAACACCATCTTCACTAATCAATGGCATAAAAATACAATTAGAGTGTGGTAGTGAATAAGGATAGCATGAGGTATTGTCAAAACTAACAGACGAATATGTAGATTGGAAGAAATTTGCAAATAAATTTGCAATATCGGACTCATTAGAGGCGGAAATAGTATTGAAATGAAGACAAGATGGAAATTGTTGTGACTTACGTTTTGAATTAACGAACGCATAAAACTGTTTAGGGTTATCCTGAAACTCATTCTTACAGCGAATCAGGTAATTTTTGTAGCATTCGGAATTGTGGGTTAAGAAATTTGAACGAGCAGTTAAATAATTTGAAAGGTCAACTTGCAGCCCTGTTCTCTTATATTTCTTAAAAAGTCTAGACTTATAGTTTTTTAGATAAGAGAGTCTGCGAGAGAACCAGGGAGGCTTATGGAATACGTTGGATGAGGAAAATTAAGGCACATACATCTCAAAAACCGATTCCAGTATCCGGTAAAACCGTTCTACAATGTTAGATGGGCTTTCAGGTGAATCCATAAAGGACCAGTCCACAGAGGATAAGTAAGCATTCATTTCAATGAAATTGGCTTTGCGAAAGCAACGAAACGTTGCTGGCTCGACTTCAGGGCATGGCAATAATGGAGCTGAAGCTTCTAAAATGATTTCAAGTGTGGGATGATAAGCGTCTTCGGGGCTGGAGAGAGGGTCGATTCTAGAGACATGGGCATTAGCAAACTCTGAAGCAAAAATGAGATCTAAAATTTTACTAGAGCAGTTCCTCACAGCGTTTAATTGTCCCAATGAAAGGTCAATAAGACCATGTACCAGATCGTGGGGTACAGTGGGAATAAGAATATTCGATTCAGATGATGGCCGCCAAGAAATGGCAGGCAAATTGAAATCTCCCATAACAATAAGATGGTCATTGTTGCCAAGGGTTGATTGAATACACTGAATTAAAGCTAAATGCTGTTGGTATATGTTGATATCCGACCTAGGTGGAATATATGAACATGAGACGTACACAAAATAATCGTGAACTCTAATTCGGACAGCCACAAACTCTAACATGCACTCCATGCTCATTATGGGAATAGGTTCGGAGACTAAATCGGACTTAACGGCAATAAGGACACCGCCGCCAATACGCGTTGCACGATCACATCTATAGATAACATAGTTTCCAGCAAATAATTCGCAGTCAGAGACAGAGGAGTTGAGCCACGTTTCCGTAAAGGCAATCACATTGGCATCAAAGGAGACACTATTGACGTGCAGCTTACTCAGTTTGCCGAGTAAACTACGAACATTCTGGTAGTGAATGGAAAATGAGTCGCTTAGTTTTTTGGAGCACTAAGTGAAGGAGTCTGCGGCCCGCGAACCTGAGGATTCATCTTGTTTACATATTCGTGAACAATAGCATGCTCTGGCCATACAGAAATATCAAGAACCTTATCAAGGAGAACATCAGAAAGTCCAATCTTAAACGAAGATATATCACGTCTTTGCTTAAAACTGAACTTGGAGACAGAAAATTCGGTGCCAGAAACATTCAGTTTGCTACTCAAATGGGTCTTAACATCAGATTCTGAAGCGTCTGGGTTGAGTCTGGAGACAAACACGAACTTTTTCCGGGCAACGCCAGCTAAAGGTGCAGGCTTCCTTGGTGCCACTCCAGATATTGCTGCATTTGAATTCAGAGGTCCAGACGATGGTGCTGAAATAATGACTGTCGGAGGTAATACGGGGTTGGCATAAATAGAGTTTGGAACGTCAGTAAGATCCGAAGTTGAAGCCGATCGGGCGGGTGCAAGCGAAGCGTTTTTAGATGCTGCGGCTTGCGACGTTGATGGTTGGGCATCGTTTACTGGTTCCAAACTAGGAGACATGCTGGACTCAGTTTGTCTCGAGCTTGGGCCAGCGCTTTGTACGATTCCAGATACATATGCAACATCGTCTTCGTCATCGGAGCCGTCAGCTACGGTCAAAACGTTGTTGGTGGTTCCAATTCCCGGGCTGAACAGCAAAAGGGGGGTTGCAGGGTCTGTAACTTGTAAATCATTGTTAATACTTATACACCTCTTTATGTTTGATGAGTCACTTAGCAGCTTCAATGTTTTAAAATGAGATTCCGTCGTCTGGAAACGGCTTAATAAATCCTTGAAACCGGCCGCAAGAGACTGAAACTCTAGGTGAGTCTGCCTCATAAAAGCCCTCATTTCCTTTTTTATATGCATGCAGCTCGGGCACGTCCAATCCAAACCGAACGTGTTTAATGCAACATGGGGCGGATGTATTACCTGGATATAAACGGATTACGGAGGCAAAAAAAATGTCAAGACCAATTAATACAGAGATTACTGAAGTCTCTGTGAAAGCTACTGTGCAGGATCTGATGAATCACACGGCTCAACGTTTATTGAAGAGTCTTCCGGATAATGTGTTGGACAATTTCCCAGAGAAGGTGGAATTGGTCAGTAAATGGGGCTGCGATGGATCATCTGGACAAAGCATTTATAAACAAACAATAAGGACAGATGATGAATCAATATCAGACGGGAATTTGTTCATGGCATCAGTGGTTCCTTTGCGGCTTCAATCAGAGGAATCTTTACATTGGAGAAACAATAGGCCTTCATCAGTTCATTATTGCCGTCCAATAATGTTTCAATTCGCAAGAGAATCACCGGAACTCATCAATACAACAGTGCAAAATATTCAAAGAGAAATAGATGCTATTAGACCCATCATTCTGGAGATCAGGGAAGGAAAACATGTTGAATGCAGCTTCGAGTTTCACTTGACCATGGTCGATGGAAAAATAGTGAATGAATTAACCAATACCAAATCGACTTTTACATGTCCAATTTGCAAAACAACTCAAAAGAATTTCGGAAGTTTGGATGATTCTACAACCAAGGAGGCAAACTACAACTACGGAATCTCACCTTTACACGCTCGGATAAGGTGTATGGAATTTTTGTTGAAATTGGCGTATACCCTTCCACAAGACAACGAAGACTGGGATAATAACAATTCGACAAAGAAGGAAAAGGAACAATTTAGGAAATATCGAATACAGGAAGCGTTTTCAAAGCAACATGGACTCAAAGTGGACTGCCCGAAACCCGGATATGGAAACTCAAACGATGGAAATACTTCTCGGAGATTTTTCGAAAATTGCATTGTTGCGGCAGAAATCACTGGAATTGACGAGGAAATCATTCAAAGATTGGGTGCGATCTTGAATGTACTCAATTGCAAGGAGAAAATTGATTCGGTGAAATATGGGGAATATGCTTCCATCACAGCTTCGCTTTTGGCCGAGAAGTATCCTCATAAGAAATTGACTCCAACAGTCCACAAAATTCTAGAACATGGTAAAGATATAATTGAATATCAGTCTTTGCCAATTGGAGAACTTTCAGAAGAAGCTCAAGAATCGCAAAATAAATTCTATAAGAAGTATAGATACTGCAACACTTACAAGTCATCCAGACTTAGGCAAAATGAGGACCTCTTCAATATGTTAGCTGCATCATCTGACCCGTTTATTGCATCTCTGCGGCATGTAAAGTCGCGAAAAGATATAGAATCAAGTAATTATAGTCCAGAAATGCTTAAACTATTAGAAATTCCCCTAATATAGGCCCGTTTGTTAGTAAAAAATAGCCAAAATTATAGGGAAAAAAAAAAAAAAAAAAAAAGTTAAACATTTTTTTTAAGTTTTCAAATTATTTTTATTTAAGCAAATACATAAAAATAAAGATAAAAAATTAAATAAAAAATGTTTTTAAAAAATTGTTTTTATTGAATAAAATAGATTTTTTCACTTTGAAAAGGCGAATGGGTGGGCGTGGCATATTGTCCAATACATATACAAATTTTACAACATTTACCTGTAAAATGCCGTTTAAATTATTTGATTATCTTATTTGGTTCAAAAGTTACGATTTTAGCAACGCAAAATGAGAAAAGGCGCTACTGTGCGACGGTTTTTCCAATCTTCGAAGCACTTCAAAAAAGAATTTTTTTTTATCTTGTTCAGCTCCTTATTCGATGTCGTCTTTATCTCGTCAAGCGTAGCGTAACGTCGTCCTTTCATGGGCCTCTTCAGTTTAGGGAACTATAAAAAGTCACAGGGGGCCAGATCTGGGGAATACGGTGGCTGCGGCATCATTAGTGTGTTGTTTTTGGCCAAAAAGTCGCGCACAAGCAACGATTTGTGAGCAGGGGCGTTATCGTGGTGCAAAAGCCCATTTTTGCTCTTTTCGGCCTTTCTTCTCGGCCTTCTGAGAACATTTTGTACCACCGATAAACGTTGCTTCGGTCAAAGGTAGCTTCTCCGTATGCCACAGTCAACATTCGGAATGCACTTCATTTCGTTTTTCACAAAAAATTTGATACAAGTTCGTCGATCCATTTTTTTAAAATAAAAATCGAAGACGATCCAAAACACGTGCAAGCAAAGCAGCTGTCAACAATTAAGTGAACACTCAAAATGGCCGAGCTTGTCGGCATAAGTGAGAGACATGAGTACCAACATAACGCCACAAAAAATTCAAAATTCAAAAATTCAGCAAGCATTCATGATCCTAACAGCCCAGCTAACTCTGCTGGCGACGGGGATGCAGCGGATGCAAAATGAGATAGCTAGCGCCCTTACTGATGTTCGCCACCGAACCATAAGTCCCATGCTAGTATCTCCTCAGCAACTAAGAGATCAACTAGATCAAATTCGGGATCATCTTTTGCCAGATCAAATGTTACCGGTATCACCGGAAAATGCTATCCAGCTCTACCGAATCATGCACGCTGAAGGCACAACAACCACCGATCATGTAATCTTCAAGATTACACTACCTCTGGTATCCATTGCGCAGCAGGAAGTCTTCAGCATCATCGATATCCCGGCGTGGAAGGGAAGAAGCTGGCATAGATTCAACATCAAGACACATATCATAGCCGTCAATGCCCATAGAGATCAATTCATGGGATTGGCTGAAGACGAGTTTGAGTTATGTCTAAAAGTGCCAAACGACGAGCACATATGCTTCAATAATCAAGCTATGTTTAGCGCGGAAATTCAGTGTGAATTTCAATTATTTAACAACAAGACCTGAAACACTATGTGAGATTGTTCAGTCAAAATCCGATCTGATTTCGACAAAAACGCATTAGCAGAACAGATGGATGTTTGCGACATACAGTCCCAGTCCCTCAAGCTGTACAGCGCGCAACTCAAAAATTCGTTTTAGCGCATTCAGCACTACGATCAGCGAAACGAAATGTGCTTTTTCTGGACTTGTTCCGGTTTCTACCCCTCCTGTAAAGATTTCAGTATTATTTAACATTTCTGTTGTTTAGCATTTGAGTTTCGTATTTTGCGAAAAAGAGATTATTTGATTAAGGTCACACAGTTTGAAAAAATAAGTTGGATGTGAAAGAACACAAAATTTAAACGCGCTTAAATTTTGAATTAAATAAAAGCGAAGATCCATTTGTATCAAACTTATTACATTATCTAAATTAAATATCGTTTAAGCAAATTTAATTTGTGTCTTTTTTGTTGTTCAAAATTTTGACACCAGATAAAGTTGCGGCTAAGAAAATTTTGTTCTCTGTCGTGTAAATGTGAGAGCTAACTTTAGCCGGGACCTCGACTCGCTGTAAAATCTTTTCCGGCCCGAAAACAAATATTTCTGATAACCGATAACCAAACTCTTCGTACTTGTTCCTTAACTTCTTCCACGGCAAAACTTTGTTGGGTTCGGCTTTTAAATTTGTTTCGAGAAGTTTTATTCCCCGACCCATTTTTAATTTGAAATTTTGTTTCACCCGAGTGACAGTTTAGTGCTTTACCGCAATAATCGATAACACTGCTATGTTATTCTTTCACGTTCAGATACGGTTAAGGAGGGCAGAAAATCGAATTGCTTTTAACTGGTGATTATCTACATATTCCAGACAGATAGCTCTCAGGCAGTTTTACACTGAGGATTAATGTATTAAGTTTAGGAAGGTTTTAATTTGCACATAGTACTCAAATGGTTGTTGCATTCGAAAAGAATCGATAGGCGCTGGCTGAGGAAGTATCGCCTGGAATGCGCACCCAAAGCGAGTTGGCAGAGTCGAAGGGGAAGGTGGAAGATATGTGCGGCGCCACCTGCCGGCCTAATACGAGGAGGTGAAGTGTGGATGGTATCCCAGTCGGACCTGGTTGCTTCCAACAAGCACAGTTCTATGTGTTCTCTGCGAGTAAAGAATGCATTCTCTATACCCGCGGTCTTCCTTTCAGATTTGTATGGGGTGAAACAAGGAAACCACTGTTCTTTTTTTTGTATGCTGCAACAGTTATTTTGCAACATATAAATAACGAAAATTACACTTCGTCAATCTTCGGGTTTCGCTTCCAACTTTAGTTTCTAAAAGAAGCGTTATATAACCCATCTGCAGCATACATCAATAACGGTTCTGTAGCAATGTATCTTTCATGCAAAATACCGCTTCAAAATAACCCATTGATAACAGTTATCGAACTGTTATGAAGAAAGGATTAAAGAACACATCCGTAGCATACATAAAGAACCGTTCGGTGAGAATGCATTAATAACTATTAAAACAGCAATAAAAATATATTTAAAAACATGTATTTTATTCAATTTGAAATGTACACATCTATCTATCTTCTTCTATCTATCTATCTATATATATAAAAATGGAGCCCAAAAAATGTGTCGTAAAAAACTGCTGGAGAACGGCTGGGCCGATTTGGTTCAAATTTTGTTTCAGTTGTAGGTAACTAACAGGAGAAGGTCAGAACGTAATAAAATTTTTTGAAAATCCTCCAGGGTAATGGTGAAAAACAAATAATTAAAATATAAAATTATATAAAAGAGTAGTGTATCGAAATATATGTCAAAGTAAAAACAAATCGTTTCAATATTATTCGATTTCTTATTCGTTTTTATCAGACGTCCGGATTTGTTTAATTTCTTCCTGTGATTTGTAGGAATAATGCCTGCTATAAGACGGCCAAACATTGGACGATGTACACGTCGAGCAACATATAGTCGGAATGTCCATGAAAGTCAAACGCAAGACGAACGTGCAGAAAGAAATGAATCGAGACGAACCCGTTTAGCACAGATTCGCTCTACACAAAGAGTACCAAGAACAGACTTAAATCGCGCTGCATTTGCATACAATTTCTCAACGTCCTACAAAGACCATAGCTGCGTTGTTATCGGTTCATTGTCTGTGGTATGTCAGCACTGCAATGCACATGGAGAACTGCATTCATACAGATCCGTTGACAGCGTGACCGACGAGGATGGAGCGACGAACTATCAGACAGAATTTTTGAACTCGCTAGATGTGCCAGGAACTCCACCGCATAATTTGCAACTGAAGGTGGGATCAATTATTATAATGCTGCGGAATCTAAATCATCCGAAATTGTGCAACGGTACGCGGTTGTCCGTCAAGAAACTGATGAATAACGTGATTCAGGCGACGATCATCAAGGGAACATTTAAAGGAGAGGTAGTCCTTATACCACGAATTCCGATTATTCCAACTGATCTACCATTCCAATTCAAGAGGATTCAGTTCCCCGTCCGATTGGCATTTGCGATGACAATCAACAAATCGCAAGGCCAATCGTTAGAAGTCTGCGGGATAAATCTAGAATTTCCCTGTTTTTCGCACGGCCAGCTGTACGTTGCATGTTCGCGTGTTGGTAAGCCGTCTTCATTGTTTGTTTTTGCGCCGGAAAATAAAACAAAAAACATAGTATACGTGTATCATATCGCTCTATACTAAATAAAGAAATGCAGTGTTTGACTATTACCCTGGGGTTATATCAAATAAAAACACCTCTTAACGAGGTTAGATTAAAGTGACGATGGCACACTCAACACAAAAAATTTCTGATATCAAATTTTGTGACGGTTAATAGTTATTTAAACAAAAATATTTAAAAAGTTTTTAATTAGTTTCAAAATCGGCACGCTGCCTATTTTGCCTTTTTAAATTTTTCAGCTAAGTGCCGATTTTGAAACTAATTAAAAACTTTTTAAATATTTTTGTTTAAATAACTATTAATCGTCACAAAATTTGATATCAGAAATTTTTTGTGTTGAGTGTGCCATCGTCACTTTAATCTAACCTCGTTAAGAGGTGTTTTTATTTGATATCAGAAGTTTTTTAAATGACTTATGTATGTACATACATAGGTCTTCCATTGTTTTTATAAGTTTTTGTTTGAAACTCAAATGGGAAAAATTAACAAACAAAATTCATATAAGAAGTTAGCTATATGGGAGCATTGCTACTAATTTTGAAGAGAAAGCAAATTTTCGGAGATTTGTGTTGTACCCCGAAATATCTCAAGGGATATACGGCCGGAAGTTCCTATAAAAATCGTGAAAGCTATTTAAAAAAAATTGTTAATCTAAAAAAAAATAATTTTTATTCTAAATTCTTAATTTTAATATTTAGAAAATTTTTGTCAGGGCAAAGTAATTATCATATCAAAATACTTTTCCAACGACATATAGCACGTTTCTGTAACTTTAGTCGTTCAGAAGTTATGGGCGCGAGAAATTTCCTGTTTTCCCGCCAAAGTAGTGGAAAAAGCAAAAATTAGATTAAATTAAAAAAAAAAAAATTCAAACGATTTCTTTTAAATTTAAATGATATTAAATTTTTTTGTTGGCTTTAAATTTTATTGCATTGTGCACGTCTCTAAATGACTCTACATGAGTTTTTACATAAATGTATGTATAGTGCATGTAAAAGGTTAGGTATATGGGATCTTTGCTACTAAGTTTAATGAGTAATATCTCGAGAAAGCGAATTTTCCCAGATATGTGTTATATACCAAAAGTTGAGCCATCTCAAGGGCTATCTGGCCTTGAGTGAATATCAAAATCGTTAGAGCCATTTTTAAGAAAACTTCAAAAACTTAAAAAAAAAATTACTTTTAATTATAAATTCTTTAATATTATATTTAGATAAATAATGTCAAGGCAAAGCTATTATTATTTCAAAATACCTTTCAAACGACATATAGCACGTTTCTGTAGCTTTAGTCGTTTAGAAGTTATGGGCGCGGAAAATCTAGCTTTTTTAGCGGTTTTCCCGCCAAACTAGCGGGAAATCGAAAAAGTTGTAGAACAAAAAATGTTCAGCTCGAGCTGTTTAACAAAATAAAAGTAGTTTCAGGACTTTAAAACAAAAAAATCTACACACACACAGACAGACAAACAACATGACAAACGTTTTCATTTCGGAAAGGCCGTTGAAATCTTGTATATTGAATATCTTTTGAACGGAGTATCGGATCAGGATGATCAAGGTGTCATTCGACGCGTATTTAAAGCTAGATCACAACAACATTAAAAATTTTGGGATTTTTGCTCCACCGGCCCCAATGGCTCCAATTTTCAAAATTTTCAATTTCGCACTTTCACTCTAATTTCTCCCAAACTAATCCGTTTTTGAAAAATCTTAGTATGCAGTTTCAAAGAGGTTTACAATACCTTTCGATTAAGATATAAATGGTTCTGATCGGACTATCGTAGCAGATTTTCAATTCTACGGCTGTATATAGTAGTCTCCTTGCGCACCACAGTCTCGGTGCTCATCGTCACTACGTGGACTGCCGTCCACAGTGATAATGGCGTCGAATTAGGGCGAGACAAAGTTCGCCGGGTCCGCTAGTATAAATATAAATATAAATATATAAATATAAATATAAATATAAATATAAATATAAATATAAATATAAATATAAATATAAATATAAATATAAATATAAATATAAATATAAATATATAAATATAAATATAAATATAAATATAAATATAAATATAAATATAAATATAAATATAAATATAAATATAAATATAAATATAAATATAAATATAAATATAAATATAAATATAAATATAAATATAAATATAAATATAAATATAAATATAAATATAAATATAAATATAAATATAAATATAAATATAAATATAAATATAAATATAAATATAAATATAAATATAAATATAAATATAAATATAAATATAAATATAAATATAAATATAAATATAAATATAAATATAAATATAAATATAAATATAAATATAAATATAAATATAAATATAAATATAAATATAAATATAAATATAAATATAAATATAAATATAAATATAAATATAAATATAAATATAAATATAAATATAAATATAAATATAAATATAAATATAAATATAAATATAAATATAAATATAAATATAAATATAAATATAAATATAAATATAAATATAAATATAAATATAAATATAAATATAAATATAAATATAAATATAAATATAAATATAAATATAAATATAAATATAAATATAAATAATATAAATATAAATATAAATATAAATATAAATATAAATATAAATATAAATAATATAAATATAAATATAAATATAAATAATATAAATATAAATATAAATATAAATCACTGTCGACGGCTGTCCACGTAGTGACGATGAGCACCGAGACTGTGGTGCGCAAGGAGACTACTATATACAGCCGTAGAATTGAAAATCTGCTACGATAGTCCGATCAGAACCATTTATATCTTGATCGAAAGGTATTCTAAACCTCTTTGAAACTGCATACTATTATTTTTCAAAAACGGATTAGTTTAGTAGAAATGGGAGTGAAAGTGCGAAATTGAAAATTTTGAAAATTGGAGCTATTGGGGCCGGTGGAGCAAAAATCCCAAAATTTTTACTGTTGTGATCTAGCTTTAAATACGCGTCGAATGACACCTCGATCATCCTGATCCGATACTCCGTTCAAAAGATATTCAATAAACAAGATTTTAACGGCCTTTCCGAAATGAAAACGTTTGTCCTGTCTGTGTGTCGAATTTTTTGTTTAAGAACCCTGAAACTACTTTTATTTTATTAAACAGCTCGAGCTGAACATTTTTTGTTCTACGACTTTTTGGGTTTCCCGCTAGTTCGACGGGAAAACAGCTAAAAAAGCCGGATTTTCCGCGCCCATAACTTCTAAACGACTAAAGCTACAGTAACGTGCTATATGTCGTTTGAAAGGTATTTTGAAATGATAATAGCTTTGCCATGACATAATTTATCTAAATATAATATTTAAGAATTTATAATTCAAATTAATTTTTTTTTTAAGTTTTCTTAAAAATGGCTCTAACGATTTTGATAGTCAGTCAAGGCCATATAGCCCTTGAGATTGCTCAACTTTTGGTATATAACACTGTAAAGGTGTTTTCCCAGCCGGGGTGAGTTCAGCGGTTGGCCAGTACCACCACAAAAAATTTATAATATTTCAGTGGACCGTGTGTGCGAGTAATGCGTGAAGGAGTGCCTATTCGTTAGGAAACGAGGGATTTAGCGATTTAGCGAAACAATATGGGTCCACCCTAGAAATTCACATCTAAGTTACCGGTGGTGCAGACTCAGTCACACCCCAGACCTCTAAGCTGTCGACCGTTAACTTTAGGTTAACTTGAACACGGGTAGACCCAGAAACTCTTATCAACCTATGTTTAGTGTCAGTTCAGGTGCCTTTAGAGGTTCTGAGCGAACTGTATTTGGCCTGAGATCAGATGAAACACAAAACTCGGAAGACTACGCCCAACTACAGTCAGCGCGGGTTCAGATACGTTTTGACCGACCCTCGGACCAAGATTAACACTCAAGTGCCGATACTCGTGAATAGACTCCGAAATGTATACCAAAACTGCAACTAGTATAGACTCGGGCAGACACTGCGTCTCTACTCTACTTATGACTAATCTCGTAGTGGAGGCCACTATGGCTAAGTCCTGAAATTTACGCTAGACCAAGGTTAGGGGCGGTTCGGATAACCCTGGGCCTCGACTCTGATTACGATTATTGTCTAAACTAAAGCAAACACGGGCGACCCCAGAAATCTGCGTTAGACTACGATTAATATTCAACCAGGACAAAAACGGGTGGACCCAGAAATTTGACCTTAAACTACAGTTAGTATTTAAGTATGGCAAAAACGGGTAGACCCAGAAATTTGCATCTCAGCTACGGTTAATACTTAACTATTGCAAAGACGGGAGAACCCAGAAATTTGCGCTTTAAACTACGGTTAATATTAAGCTATTGCAAAGACGGGAGGACCCAGAAATTTTCGTCAAGCTATGGTCGACTACTACTCGACTACTGCAAAATTAATCTACGGCTTGTGTTTAGGCTAGTCGGCAGCCGCCGACTCTTGGATTATTGCTCCGTTAAATTACACCAGTTTACAAAATGAAAAAAAAAAAATGCTCCAAGCCTGTTGATGTGAAATTCTGGTAGAGTTGAACCCCCAGATCACGAAAATGGCTTTAATTTTTTTTCTATGGACACGTTTTTTTTTAAAAGATTTTTTAAAGTTTTACCCAAAAAAATTTGCTCAGTTTACGTTTATTATTTCATAGCTCGAGTTGTAGCCAACCAATTTACCTGTCGAATGTTTTATTTTACAGGTAATGAACTAACCTTTCGATTTTAAAACACTTTATGTATATTGGATAAGTACTTTGTGTGCTACAGCTCGATAAACTTGAAAAAAGTGGAAATTTCAATCCGTTAACTCAAATGTTAACGTGCTGCTAGCATCATAAAAACTCGGAAAAATCCGTTGGAAAATCAAAACGTGTTTTTTTACAAAGATGATCGCCCAAAGTATCAAACAGGCCTACAACTCCAGAAATCCGTTGAAGAATAGATTTATCGTGGATTTTCAAAGTTAAGAAAATTGAGAATTTTTTTCAAATTTTTGGGCGGATGCCTACTAGATTAAATGTACAGTGTTGGACAACGCCTTTAGATGGCCTGTTAACTTTGCTAGATGTGATGAACTGTCGGATTTAGCTATAAAAAATAGCTAAGTTTTGTTAAATAATCAAAAATTTACAAAATTATGTTGAAGTAAGATAAAAATTAAATTATCGCCTTTATATACATACAGCTATTGTGAACTAATTAGAAAGATGACTATGGTGGTGGTTGAAGTAAGATAAAAATTAAATAATCGTCTTTATGATTGATTTGGTTCATTGGTACCATTAAGGGGTTATGCGGCCTCGCGGCTATAAAACGTGGTATAAAAACAAACTTTTTTCTGAAGAAAAAATATAGCAGGAGTATTCTGTACAAGAGCGCCCCCTTCAAATCAATATTACTCCCGATTTTTAGTTGAAATGTGGTCAGGATTTTAACCTATTCATTCAATTAGGAAATCGGTTTTTTTTCATTTCAAGGGCGGCGGGAATCCTTAAGTCTTATGTTCTGTCAAATTTGCTATTTTTTTTATTCGAATTTGAATATTTGCAATGGATACATCGAAAAAATTGACCTGTGTAAATGATCCAAACATATTTTGTTATATGTGCGGTAAATTCTTACAGAAAGGTACTTTTCGACCCCTTGATAGTAAATCAAAAAAACGGTATATGCTTTATTTTCGTGTCTCGCCGAGCTTTGACGAACCATGGACACCGAATAGCATTTGTGAGTCTTGCCGTTTAATCCTAAGCAAACGGAGTGTAGGCCAAAGGTATGTTTTTATATTTGATAATATAAATATGTACATATTTGCTTCGGTCTTAGGCGTCCCATGAAATTCGACAAACCGATGCTTTGGAGGAAGCCGTCTTGTCACTTAACAGATTGTTATTTTTGCTTAAGCAAGATTTCTGGCTTCGGAAAACACGTAAAATGTCATTACGCTAGAGTGCGATCGGTTACATTTCCCAAATTACATTCCACTGATGCGCCCTATCCAGCTTATGACGCAGATGATTCGTCAGATACCTATTCCGAGTCAACAAGCTCCTTCAATGGGGAAGCTGAAGTAATCAAGCTATCGCAAGAGACCCTGAACGATTGGGTGCGAGACCTTGAACTTACTAAGGAAAAGTCGGAAATGCTCGCTTCTCGCATGAAGAAGCATGGATTTTTAAAGGTGGGAGTTACTTCCACATGCTACAGAAGCCGACATGAATCATACGCAAAGTATTTCAGCAAAAAAGATCAAATTTGCTATTGCAGTGATATTGATGGATTGTTTGCTGAGCTTGGGCAAGAGCACAATCAAAAGGATTGGAGGCTGTTTATAGATGGCAGTAAAGACAGTTTAAAAGCTGCTCTTTTACACAATGGAAATTCCAAACCATCTGTTCCAATCGCACACGCTGTAAATACCAAAGAGACGTATAATACGATGGAGGCACTTCTTGAACTTATTCAGTACAGTCATTTTCAATGGAAAGTTTGCGCAGACCTTAAAGTTGTTGGGATGATATCTGGTTTGCAAGGAGGTTATACCAAGTATTGTTGACGAAGGCTGAAGAGAAGGCATCCAGGAGACCTATGGACAAGAGGGAGGCAAAGAACGCGAGTCCTTCACCAATAATTTAAGAGAAGCGAAATATATTTGCAAAATTAATCAAAAATTATTATGTACTAAATGAGTTCGACCCTTCGGTCGAGCTCAAACCAGAATTGAGTTTTATAAATACATTTGAATATTTCAAAGCCGAATTATAATAAATTTAAATTTTAACAGAAAATTTTTTAGAATTAATTTTCAACGTAGTACGTTTTCTTGCAGGAACGGGGTGGGAACAGTTTTGCAAGTGAACTTTTTATGAACGAGTTTCAATGGTTAGGTCTAAGGCATAAAAATATGTAATTTGAGCATTTTATACCTTCTAATAGAATTCATATGTAGCAAACATTTTTGACTTACTCCTATCAATTTTTGGTAATTATTATGCAACAAAAATTGAATAATACCAATCATAAATGGTAAATTAAATAAAAGTATCCCAACTTTGTTGCTAAATAATTAAGAAAACAACAAATTTTGAAATAACTCTGATATCTTTCTATTACAATAATTTTTTTTTACGGAGCACAGCAGGATATTGATTAGATCCTTATTATTTACTGAAGATTAATATTTCTAGAATATAATAGGCATAATACTGGCCTACTAACTCTATTTTTTGGCTTCTTATCGATACAAAGACCACCACAATGGTCATCTTTCTAATTAGTTCACAATAGCTGTATGTATATAAAGGCGATAATTTAATTTTTATCTTACTTCAACATAATTTTGTAAATTTTTGATTATTTAACAAAACGTAGCTATTTTTTTATAGCTAAATCCGACAGTTCATCACATCTAGCAAAGTTAACAGGCCATCTAAAGGCGTTGTCCAACACTGTACATTTAATCTAGTAGGCATCCGCCCAAAAATTTGAAAAAATTTCTCAATTTTCTTAACTTTGAAAATCCACGATAAATCTATTCTTCAACGGATTTCTGGAGTTGTAGGCCTGTTTGATACTTTGGGCGATCATCTTTGTAAAAAAACACGTTTTGATTTTCCAACGGATTTTTTCCGAGTTTTTATGATGCTAGCAGCACGTTAACATTTGAGTTAACGGATTGAAATTTCCACTTTTTTCAAGTTTATCGAGCTGTAGCACACAAAGTACTTATCCAATATACATAAAGTGTTTTAAAATCGAAAGGTTAGTTCATTACCTGTAAAATAAAACATTCGACAGGTAAATTGGTTGGCTACAACTCGAGCTATGAAATAATAAACGTAAACTGAGCAAATTTTTTTTGGGTAAAACTTTAAAAAATCTTTTAAAAAAACGTGTCCATAGAAAAAAAATTAAAGCCATTTTCGTGATCTGGGGGTTCAACTCTACCAGAATTTCACATCAACAGGCTTGGAGCATTTTGAGTGTAAACTAGTGTTATTCACACGTGGTTTCGATTTCATTTCAATGTTCATTTCCAATTTTTATTCACTTTACTTCTTTTCTTCATACGATCTCGTTTTGTTTTAATTTTTATTTGTACACTTTTCCATTTTTTGTATCCTTCTGCGCCAGTTCTTTCTATCTTGTGTAGAAATAGGAATGCGTATATATGTGTGTATGTCTTTTATTTTAAACAGGTCTTGCTCGTGTGGTCGCTCAATTCAGACTGCCTCTATTCTCTCTCTTATGTTATGTTATGTTAAGTTTACAGAGCTCTTATGTTAAGTTACAGAGTTCTTATAGCTAATGTATGTGTAAAGTGTATGTTTATGTATGTGTGTGCAACTGACATTGTGTAGTACTGCCGTCATGGTCAGTCCTACTACAACTCGGCCATCCTGCGAATTGGATCCCCCGATCCTAGTTAGATACAAGTTGTTTTTATATAAACTGTTTGCTTAATATTAAAACTTGTGTGTACTACTCTATACATCAATGATTTTAAAAATGTTGTTGTTTATATATATATAATTTTATACATTTTAATATTCTATACATACTTTTTTTTTTCTTTTTAATTTGTTATTTGTTTTACATACCCAGTGTCTAATGTTCTGAGCACTCCAAACACCCCTGTACGGATTTCGCGAAACTTGAAATCCTTCAACATCTTGCAATAAGAATCTGTCATTTCGTAATACCTTAGCTATCAGCTGGAGACTCCCGCCGTGCAATCAAAGTTTTTGACCATCACATAATCCCCTTGCGCGTAATCCTTTGGCTTAATTTTTGATTTGTCATACTGTTTTTCGTTGTATTTCTGATCTTTTAATTGATTTGCTTTTGCTTCCATCCTAACTGTTTCTAAACTTTTCTCTATAACTGTTTCATCCTCTTCCAATTTTTCTCTAAGCTCATCTATAACTATTCCTCTTTGTTCTATGCCATATAATAATTTGCTGGGAGTTTGTTTGACGCTGCGATGTAAAGTATTGTTAAGTGAAAACTCTACCTTTTCGATTACCGAATCCCAATGAATTCCCATTTCTGGATCTGACAACTTTGAAAGCATTGGTCCTAAATTCCTGTTTATCCGCTCTACCTGCCCGTTTGCTTGTGGAGAGCCAGTAGCGATTTTAATGTGGTTAATA
Organism: Drosophila rufa; assembly: GCA_018153105.1. Taxonomy (NCBI): domain Eukaryota; kingdom Metazoa; phylum Arthropoda; class Insecta; order Diptera; family Drosophilidae; genus Drosophila; species Drosophila rufa. The sequence continues at coordinate 3,414,627 of JAECXS010000173.1, read as the reverse complement.
TTTGACTCCTTCATATAATTTTCAAATTCGTTGGATGTGAAACTACTTCCTCTGTCAGAAACGATGCTTTTTGGTCTGCTATATGCTCTGAAATAATCACTGAGTGCCTTTATGACTTCTTTAGTGCTGGTAGTTTTTGTTGGGTAAAGTCTTACGAATTTCGTGAATCCGTCGACAACCAAAAATATGTGCTTATTTGCTCTCCCTGCAGAAACCGGACCATAGTGATCAATGTGTAGCATTTCAAATGGCTTGTCCCCTTTTGGTATGCTATGTAAAAACCCTTCTATTTTTCCAACCTTTGGGGAAAACGCTACACATTTTAAACAATTACAATATGTGTGCTAGACTTATCTTTAACATTGGGAAACCAATAACTTTTTGAAATAGCGTCTACCATTTTGTCTCTGCCTATGTGTCCTAAATCATTGTGATATTTTTGCAACACATGGCTTTCCATGTCCTCTGGGACGTAAAACAACAGTCTGTCATCCTTTGTTTTTCTGTAGACAATACCGTTTCTCATCTCGAATAGTTTGTGTTCACTTTTTTCTAACAGTTCTTTTATTTTTCTTATTCTTAAATCCTTTGACTGACAAATAATTAGATTGTCTTCAAAACTGTTTGTGTTTACTATGAGGACATTGGTACATCTACTTAAAGCGTCTACATGTTGCATTTTGTTACCGGCCCTGTGAACGAGATCATAGTCGTAGTTTTGTAACTCAAGTGCCCAACGAGCATTTCTTGGATTGAGCTCCAATCTGTTCAATGTCAGGGTTAGTGAGTTGCAATCAGTCAAAATCTTCAACCGTTTGCCTTGTAATTAGATGCGAAATCTACGCAGTGCGTATACAATTGCCAGTGTTTCTAGTTCAAAGCTATGATATCGAGATTCTGTTTCAGTTGTACGTTTATAAAAATAAAAAATTGGATGCAATTGGCCATCATTTTTCTTTTGCAGCAAAACTGCTCCAAAACCTAATGAGCTTGCATCGCAATGAAGTTCTATCTCGTCTTTATAATTATATATAGCAAGTACAGGTGAATCTATTAATTTCTGTTTAAGGGTAAGAAAACATTTTAATTCGTTTTCACCGAATGTAAAACTCTTATCTTTTTTTAATAGATCGTATAGAGGCTTAGCCAAAACGGAAAAGTCTTTAATGAAACGCCTAAAATAAGAACATAACCCTAAAAAACTTTGAGCTGTGTGAACTGTATTGGGGGTGGGAAAATTCTTGATTGCCTCGATGCCTTTTTCATCTGCTCTAATTCCCTCCTTTGATATACAAAATCCTAAATATTTAACTCTCGATTGCAGGAATTCGCATTTGTCCATTCGTAATTCGAGTTTGTTTTTTACCAACCTATTAAATACTTTCTTTAAAGTATATAAATGTTCTTCCGGATTTGAACTTGAAACCATTATGTCGTCCATATAAACTATAACTTTGTTTCGGCAAATATTTTATTCACAAAACGTTGAAATACAGCTGAGGCATTCCTAATGCCCATTGGCATTCGCAGGAATTCGAATTGTCCTAGAGGGGTGACGAATGAGGTGTATTTCACTGAATCCTTATCCATGAAAACATGAAAATAGCCATTTTTAAGATCGAGCTTGGTAAACACAGTTTTGTTGACCAGTTTGTCTAATAAATCGTCTATTAATGGCAGGGGATAGTTGTCTTTTATTAAAACTTTATTCAGTTTTCGGTAGTCGATGCACAGTCGCAAGTCTCCTGTCTTCTTCTTGACTAAAACAATGGGAGAGGCATATTCCGAATCACTAGGTTGTATTATCCCATTCTTTAGGTATTCATCTAACATATTCTGTAGTTGATCTTTTTCTGCATAAGACAGTCGTCTGGGTGAACAACTAAAGGGCTTCGACTTTTCCAGACATATCTTCATCTCGCATCTTACTAACAGAACATCGGGTCGAACTGCTTGAATATATGCAGTTTCTATCATTCTGTTAAATCTACCTTTGATTTCATAGCTTACATCTTCCCCACAGTTGTACTCTATTTGGTGACTATTTACAATGTTTATGTTAAACATGTCTTTGTCAAAGCTCTCCTTAAGAATCTCAACTGTTCCGCATCCTGTATCTTGGTCGACATCTATAGTTTCATTTCCTAATAGTCTTTTCCTAGTTGCTTTGTTGCATAATAGTTGATCCATTAGGCCAAGCGCACACTAGCAGCTGAAAGCGGAACTTATTGCTGAGATTATAAGCGAGCTGATAACTTCAAAGCTCCTCAGCTAGCTGAGATTTTTTGGCTACGCACACCGACAGCTTAAACTGAAGCTGATGCTGACTACAAATAAAATTAAATTAACATCGAAAATCTACTAATTTGGCTGATCGTTCCTATGGTAGCTATAAGATATAAGAGTCCGAGTTGAATAAAATTTGAAATGTATGGCTATATTTTAATTAAAAGACAATTTACTAAGAGTTAAACCGATATCTTACAAAACAAATGAATATCGGCCCATTTAGCCCGATATTTCTTATGGCAGCTATATGATATAGTGGACAGATCTGGCCCGTTCCGACTTATATACTTTCTGCAACATTAATAAGACTATATGCCAAGTTTCATTCAGTTAGCTTTAATACTGAGAGATTTCACCGTTTAAGGTTTGGCTCCCACTTCGCAACACAATAAAATCAGCTTGTCAGCTTGCTGATAAATCAAACTGGTTTGATCGATCAAGCAGAGCTGAACTGAACTTGCAGCAGATCAGCTCAGCTGAGCTTTCAGTGTGCGCACTTTCAAGCAAACAGAGCGTTTGTTTTTTCGAGCTGAATAATCTCAGCAATAAGTTCCGCTTTCAGCCGCTAGTGTGCGCTTGGCCTTACAGTTTCTTTACTCAACAGTTTGTTCATAAATAACTCGCTCCCTAACAGTTGATTCATAACAGTTTCATTCCCTAACAGTTGATTCATAACATTTTGCTTGCTTAACAGCTCGTTTGTAAATACCTCACTACCTAACAGTTGTTCTATAACAGTTTTATTTCCTAACAGTTGATTCGTAACAGTTTCTCTACTTAACAGTTTGTTCATAAATAACTCATTACCTAACAGCTCCACAACAGTTTCATATTCTGACTTAATTGTTTCTAAATCTTTTGCCATTGTTTTAGTTATTGTATCTAGTGATGCTTCAGTATTCGAAATATCCCTACGTGCAGACCCAAGGGTGTTTAGAATTAAGCTCAGGCCGTAAGCCGCCATAAAATCCCTTCCCAAAACTACTTCATGACTCATGGACTCTTCTGATACGACAATAAACTCAAAATTAATTTTATTTGTTTCTTTGAAAGTATAACATAGTGTTTTTCCGTAAGTTATGAGTGGGCTTTTATTTAAACCATAATACTGGGACTCCAAAATGTCCAACGAAATGCTGATCGGAACTAACGATCGTTTAATGAACGAAACTGCGCTTCCAGAGTCTATGAGGCATTCTGCGGAAATGGGAAATTCTATATTGTGTACGAAAAAAAATTGGATATATCTTACATAATTGTTGTTAGTGTTCGCGCTCTTTCTTTGTTGGCACTGGCCCACGAAATGGCCCATCTCACCGCAAGCAAAACAGGACCCTGGTTCCCGTTTCGGCTTGCGACAGTCCTTTGCGAAGTGCCCTTTCGAGTTGCAATTCCGACAGCGAAGATCACCTGTTCCTGTCAGAACAGTGCGTTTCTTGCCTTCTCCGTCCACTCCTGCTTTGGGGAGGCAAATGTTGGCGAAAGCCTGCCGCATCTCCTCTGGACCTCTGAAGCGTTGAATTCGAGCCTGGTCTCGCAAGTTTGCTGTTGGTATTCCCTCGATGATTTGCTCCATAAGCTCTTCGTTGTCCAAGTTGATGCTATGAGCAAGCATTACATTCTCCTCTAAGTACATGGCGAATCTCTCTCCATGCTGCCAAGTTCGTTGCCCAAACTGTCGTCTCATCTCCGACTTGGAAGCGAGCTCGCCAAAAGCCATGACTAGCTGGTCACATAGCTTGTCGAAAGGTTCCAACATGCGAGTAGGACTAGCATGCAACCAGCGTTGAGCGTTGCCTTTCATCTTGTTGACGAAGATCATGCGCAAGCATTCAGCGTCGAGCTCGTATATGCGTCCAATGTTTTTAAGCTGGTTGACCCAACTGCGTGCGCAAATCTGACCGTTGAAGTCCATTGCAGCTTCCTTTGCGAATGAAAGAGACGCTGCTGATCCGCTTCTGGCCGTAAAACGCCTGTCCTCGCTTACAGCGTTTGTTGTTGTTTGTGTTGGTGTGCGTAAGTTGTCGCCAGCTAAGTCCCCGACGTTGCCATCACGCTCCAATGCATCTCCAACGTTGCCACCTCGTTCAAGTGCATCTCCAGCGTTGCTACCTCGCTCCACTGTTTCCCTGACGTTGCCACCTTGTTCTGCGACATGTTTGGTTGTGTCGTTTCGTGAATTCCAATTTCGCTGCGCAACTAACTCGGCTTGCAACTGCGCAATAGTCTCGAGAAGCTCACGGTTGCTTGGAAAATTACCGGCTTCTGATGGCTGTATCTGGTCAATCTCGATCAAGTCGGCATGACCTCCTTCTCCGATTCCAGGTGCTGGAACCGCGTGGTCGTCTTCCAGATTGCCGCTTTCTGGGGCGTTGCGTCGTTGTTCGGCCGGGACGTGCTCCAAGCGTGCCATTAATTCGATTTTGGTGCCCACGGGAGACAATCCCAGTGAGGATAACCATCGTTTTAGTTGGACGACGGACAAACTGTTTAAATCAGTGATGTCCACGGCGTTAAATTCTACCACTTCTGATTTGTAGAAATAGGAATGCGTATATATGTGTGTATGTCTTTTATTTTAAACAGGTCTTGCTCGTGTGGTCGCTCAATTCAGACTGCCTCTATTCTCTCTCTTATGTTATGTTATGTTAAGTTTACAGAGTTCTTATGTTAAGTTACAGAGTTCTTATAGCTAATGTATGTGTAAAGTGTATGTTTATGTATGTGTGTGCAGCTGACATTGTGTAGTACTGCCGTCATGGTCAGTCCTACTAGACTTGCTTACCCGCTATTCCCGCCTCTTATTCCTACTCTTTCTTGCGGGTTCCGCACTTTGCTCCAAGGTTTTCTCACTCTTAGTTATTTTAGTTGTCCTTTAGTAATATTGATTGTCTTTTCACCACGTTTTCTCGTACACGTGGTTTTTACTTTCCTCGCTCGGCGTCACTTGTAAAATTTTGCTTCTGTCCGTCTTCGCTGCTTCTCGATAAGTCCCCAGCTTCTATTTCTCACCCTCTTCATTTGCCCTCCTCTGCCGCCTTTCCGAACTTCCAATAGCTTTCGGCCGGCAGCGAGAGAGCGCCGCGCTTGGTTTCTTTGAGGTGCGACTGCAGCCGCACGATCGCGTCCCCTCTCTCCCTTCTCGTTTCCAGCCTCTCGTCTTCTGTATACGGCGTCGCTGGCAGAGCGCGGTCCCTTTTGGACCTATTCTCCTCTCGTTCCCTCTCAGCCGGCCTTCGTATGCAGAACGTCGTTTGCATGTTTCGTTTGCCACGTCGTTCGGCTCGCGGCAGCGCTGTCGAGAACACGATCGGCAGTGGCCTCTTCGGCTTATCGTGTGTATGCGGGAATTTCCGGCCGTGGCCGTGGCCGCGAAATGTTCTCTCTCTCACGTCCCTTTCGGGCGACTCGCGGCAGCGCGGTCCGCAGTGGGCTCTCTGGCTTGTCTTGTATATGCGGGAGTTTTTTCTGCCGTGGCCGTGGCCGTGCCAATATTCTCTCTCTCTCATCCCCCTTCGGGCGGCTCGCGACAGCACTACCAGCAGCGCGGTCGGCAGCGGGCTCTCTGGCTTATCGTGTGTATGTGTGGGAGTTTTCGGTCGTGGCCGTGACCGTGAAACTTGGGCATGTTCTCTCTCCCTCTCTCGTGTATGGTCCGGCCGGTGTTGAGATCGGCGCATATGCGTGGTCTGGCGGGCCCTGATTCTTTCTCTTTTCCCCCTTCTATGTCCCCTTCTCTCAATACGTTACAACTATCTGTTTCCTTAGCTCTGACTTATATTTACTCCAGCTTCTTAAGACTATATAACAACTTAAGTTTAATAACAAAAACATAATATCAAGGTTTTCCCCTCCGTAGCGCAGATCCTTATTGTGACGACTCTTTAGGGTCGTCACACCCCCCCCCTTACTTCGGGGGGCGGAGCGTTATACTGACGTCCGCCTGCCCTCTGTCGTCGACGATGTGGTAGGAGGTACCTCCTGCCGGGTGAAACGGTCCCGCTTTGGTCGATTGTGGTCGAACGCCGCGACTTCCTCTAGGATACCCCTCGGGATCCGGCGGCCTGGGGTGAAGACCCTCCAGCCGATTGGGGCCTCCACTAACTATTCGCCAGCGTTGGCACAACTCGGGTGTTCAGAGTTCGCGACCCCCTGGGGGTTGGCCTGTCCTTGACGTTCGAGCGCCTCGATGTCCTGGAGCAGCTTCTCGATGCCGTATGCCTCCTCGAGGGGCTGAGCGTTCTCGGCGAGGATACTGGAGACCTCTTCGTCCGTATCCGGACCCACCAACGGGGGCACTCCCTCGTCCGGTTCTTCCGTCGTTGCTCTTGAGGCCCGCCGGCGGAGGCAGAGCGTGGGGAACTGTGCCTCCTGGCTCACCTCCCACTCTTCGCCAGAGGACGGGGAGTACCGACGCCTCAAGAGGGGTCGGTCGACGACTCCGGGTCCCCGGTCCTCTTCGTCGGAAGAAGAAACCGGCTCCCATGTGCAGTACTTGGCGCGTCTGCCGCCGGTTCCGGGAGACTTCTCTGCTACTTCGACGTCGTCGCCCGCCGTCGCCTGCTCGTCGACCCGGCCGGGTTCCGGGGGTTCCAGTTGTCCCGGCGAGTTCCGTCCTAGTTCCCTCGGTGGGGCACCCCCTATCGCTTCGATCCGCCTCAGCCAGCCCGGGGACGTATCATCGTTAAGGCTCCTTGAGCCCGCGTTTGGCCTCGCCGAGTCCCCCTTTGTCGAGTGGGATTCTCGCTCTTGGCATCGTGCTCTGAACCAAGCGGGTGGTTCCCCTCCGGGTGGGGGGACGATTTCGCACACCCGCTGGCATACCAGGGTAACGCGATACCCGCCGGGGATTGCGACGCACCGGTACTCCTCCGTCTCTGCCGTGAAGTGGGCCGTCCAACACCGATCCTCCTCTTCCTCTTCCTCATCCTCATCCGACGGGTCCCTCTCTCGTCTCTGCACGCCGGTCTCCTGCTCTTGGTACACCGCCCTCCCGCGCCGCGGGTCTCGGGGTCTTCCTGGCCCCGGAGCGGATGGATGCGCCGACGTCGCTGAGTGGGGCGATCCGAATTCACGCCCACTGTAGTACGATCGTACGTACTCAGGGGAGTCAGCGTAGTGAGGGGACGGTGGCCTCCGAGTGCCGCCGGCGTAGTGGGGAGATTGTGGTCCCTCCGTGCTTCCGCGGTAGTTGACGTATGCTGGTCCCGTGCTGTGGTCGGTGTAGCGGGGAGACGGTGGCTCCTCGCCACGGCCAGTGTAGCGGGAGTAGAATGTCTCCTCGCTACGGCCAGTGTGGCGGGAGAACGACGTTTCTCCGCTGCGGCCGGTGTAGTGGGGAGACGGTGGCCCCCCAGTACCGCTGTGGTAGCTGGCGAACGCTGGTCCCCCGCTGCGGTCGGCGTAGCGGGAGGAAGCTGGCTCCTCGCCACGGCCAGTGTAGCGGGAGTGGAATGTCTCCTCGCTACGGCCAGTGTGACGGGAGGACGACGGTTCCTCGTTGCGGCCGGTGTAGTGGGGGGGACGGTGGCCCCCTGGCGTCGCCGTGGTAGTTGGCGAACGATCGTCCCTCGTTGCGGCCAGTAGCGGGAGTACGATGGCTCCTCGCTACGGCCAGTGTGGCGGGAGTATGGTGTGGCGGTGGTTGCGGACGTAGACGGGGCTCCTGAAGGGTGAGGACGCCCCGTCCGAAGTGCGTGTCGGAGAATACCTCATGGGCGTCCCGTCGTTCGGCGAGATATACCCGGGTACCCCTCCCCAGTTGAGCGACCCTAGGGGGGATGGTGTCCGGTAGGACGACGTCTCGTAGTCGTCCTCGGCCGTTCCTCTAGAGAGGTCCATTGGACTGGTCGGGTCTCGGGGTTCCGAGTCCGACTCTGAATAGGTGGGCCGTGCCCCTTCTAGCCGAGTCGCCGTCCGGCTTATTGACCCCCTGACGCGGGCCGCTCCTGGGTCCCCTCTGCTCTGGCCGCGTTCCATTGTGTCTGAGGAAGAGAAGATCGCTTATCTTAACTGTTACCCTATACTCTGACTACCCTACCTACTGGTGCAGCTTACAATCTATGACTTAGGTCTATTTACAATAGTTCTTATAGTTTAATTTATTCGGTCATACTTTACTCTTCTATTTCTGCTTCGCTGCTCGGGTCTTCTTCTCGGAACTCTTTTAGTTCGGCGATGTTGGCGATCCTCCGCTTACGCTCACCTGTCTTCTGGACCCGGACGATGTTAGGCGAGACGAACTTCAACACCTTGTACGGTCCGTCGTACTTTGGGGCTAGTTTTGCCGCGAAGCCCTCGACGCCTTTCGATAGCTGATGTTGTCTGACCAGCACCATCGTTCCTATGGTCGGCCGCCATTCCCGTCGCCTCAGGTTGTAATGCCGCCTTTGGTCGGCACTGGCGCGTTCCGCGTTGACTTTGACGACCTTGAAGACCTCCTTCATCTTGTCCGCTTTCTCCTGAGCCCCTTCAGTGTGGTTACCGTTCCCGGTCGTTGCTTCTTCCGTGGCTCTCTTCCCTGCATCAGGAATGTCGGGCTGAAGTTCGTAGTGTCGGAGATGCTCGAGTTGATTGCCAGGTTTAACTCTGGCAAGAGACTGTCCCAACCTGATTGTTCCCCTTCGATGAATTGGGCTATCATCGTTTTCACGGTGCGGTTTGCCCTCTCGGTAAGGTTTTCGTGCGGGGAATACGGGGCCGTGTACTGTAACTCACACCCGAGTCCCTGGATGTACTCTTTGAACGTGCGACTCGTGAACTGGGCGCCGTTATCGCACACGAACACTCTGGGTACCCCGAAGTGTCCCAAGATCCGCTCACGGAAGGCCTTGATGAGAGCTGCTGCCGTGGCTTTCCTGAGTGGGACGCGCTCGACCCATTTCGTAAAAGCGTCGAAAAACACGAGCAGAATCGTATTCCCCGCTTTGGATTTAGGCAAAGGACCTACGAAATCAGCGTACCAAGTCGAACAAGGCTCGTCCACTCGTCGGGTCAGCATGTGCCCTGCCGGTTTCTGTTGGCTGACCTTAAATTTTTGGCAGCTGACACAGTTCTGTACGTACCGCTTCACATCTCTGTACATCCCGGGCCAGTGATACTTAGCCGAGACGCGGAGGATAGTCTTCCTTATCCCTAGGTGTCCGGCGGTAGGGGCGTCGTGACACTCTCCCAACACTTGTCGTCGTTGTGGGAGTGGTACACACAACTTCCACGGTACGAAATCTACGTCGTCTGGTCGAAATCCTAGACGACGATAGATTTGTCCGTTTTCCAGTGCATAGTATGGTGTCTTCTCCGGGTGCTCCTTTATCTCGTCCCGCTTTCTCGTCCACCACTCGCACCCTCCTTCGGTTTCGACCCGCTGGAGCGTCCCCATGGGTTGACGAGAGAGTGCGTCTGCTATCACGTTTTGAACCCCTCGTCGATACACTATCTGGTACCGGAATTGTTGTAGCTCGAGGGCCCATCGCGCGATACGGCCAGAAGGGCTCTCAATTGAGTTCAGCCACTTTAAGGCGAGGTGGTCCGTGATGATGATGAACTCGTACCCTTCAAGATAACAACGCCACTTCCGTATGGCCCATACCACTGCCAGGCACTCTTTCTCGGTCGTCGTGTAGTTCTCCTCCGCCTTGTCGAGTCGCCGGCTAATGTACGCGATCACCTTTTCCGTGCCGTTGGTTTCCTGGGTTAATACGGCTCCTAATCCGATGTCACTGGCATCGGCTTGGACGGAGAACTTGCAGTCGAAATCCGGGCATGCGAGGGTTGGGGCGCTAGTGAGACACTCTTTGACCATCGCGAAGTTCGGTACAAACCTCCGATACCATGACGCCATCCCCAGACATCACCTCAACTCCTTCAGTGAAGTGGGGGCCTGCAATTCCCTCACTGCTGCCACTTTCTCGGGGTCTGTATGGATACCCTCTCCACTCACCATATGTCCGAGGTACTTGATCTTCTTCTTGAAGAATGAACACTTGTCCTTGTTGATCCTGAGGTTCGCTGCTCTGAGCCTCCTGAATACTTCTCGTAAGTTCCGCGCATGCTCTTCGAGATCCTTGCCAACCACGACTATGTCGTCCAGATAGGAGAAGGCGAACGGCTCTAGTTCAGGACCGATAACACTATCTAGGGCGCGTTGGAACGTAGCCGCTGCAGAATGTAGCCCAAATGGCATGACTCGCCATTGGTACAGGCCTCGACCTGGTACCGTGAACGCCGTGAACTGTTTACTATCCGGGGCCATTGGTATCTGCCAATATCCACTCTTCAAGTCGAGCGTTGACAGAACCTTGGCCTGACTGAGGCGCTCTAAGATGTAGTTTATCCTCGGCGTCGGGTAGGCGTCCGGTATAGACCTCGCGTTCAATTGCCTAAAGTCGACGAACATCCGCCACTCGTCGTTCTTCTTACGCACGAGGACAATGGGCGCGCTATAGGGACTCTTCGACGGTTCTATTTGTCCCATGGCTAATAGTTCGTCCACCTGGGTGTCGATTACCCGCTGCATATCCGGGTTCTTCGGATAGTAGCGCTGCTTTACTGGCCTATCATCCCTCATCGTGATTGTGTGCTGCGCGATGTGGGAGATGTCAGCCAGTCCTTCGAATCCGGCCAACTCCCGTTCCAGGAATTTTGTGATGCGTTCCTTCTCTGACGTCATCCAGTCCTCGTCATACTGCTTCCCTTCTTGGAGTTCCTCACCGCCAGTGTGCTCGGACACGTCTCTTCCTGATGCTGCTCGTCCCGACGTTGACTCCTGGAGCATTTCCATCTCGGCCGATCGTTCCCCTGGTCTTCCCGTTTTGGGAGTGACGTCCTTCTGCTCTTCGTCTTCTCCGTTGGATACGATGGGGTCCTGTTCCCCTCGGCTCGTATGTCCGTCCTTACTCCTTGCCTCTCGGTCTGACGATTCATATATGGGTTGTAGATTCCCGGGTTGTGTCCGGGCTTCTTGCTCGTCTTTTATCTCTGCCTGGCCCGTTCTGCCCGCCTTGTCTCTTCCAGGCACCCCGTCGACTGTACTCTCTCGACTCGGCTTGCCCGGAGGTGAAGACGTGCCCGTCCACATCGTATGGTAGTTCCGATGGCACACAAGAAATCGAGTCCTAATATGACCTTGTCTAGCATGGAATCCATCACCAAGAGGGATACTTCCACGGCCTGTCCTAACGTCAGGTTGGTGACCACCATCTTCGTTATGTCGACACCTGTGCCATCAGCAAGTCTTATGCTGGTGCGTACGTCCCTTATAATCGTTGAGGCATCTAGCCGCCGAAGGAGATTTTCGTTGATAAAACTCCTCGTAGCCCCGCTATCAACTGTAGCTAAGACTGGGAAACCGGCGAGGCGTATCTCCGCCACGATCTTCCCGTCTTCCACGCGTAAGGGTGCGTTGCCTTCCGGATATCTGTTACGTTCGTCCCCAACAAACTAGACGTCGAGGGCCTGGACAATCTCTAGCGAAATGGCCGTCTGTTCCACAGTTATAACACGCTCGCTGGACTGGTGGTGCCTGCGGTGCCTCCTGACTCATCATTCTATTTGAAATCTCTCCTACACCCGGGTTAGAGGGTCGCGGTTGAGGGGCACGAGGGGATTTCCCCGGAATGGATTCCTTTCCTGTGTTGGGGTCAGCTGGCCTCGCGCCGTCATTCGATCTTGGAAATTTCCTTGGGGACGACTCGCGTTTCTGAACGGAGAGTCTCGGGCCTGAAGGCAAGCGCGATCGCGATACTGTATGCTCTCGAACTCTACCGCGAATTGTAAGAGTTGCCCCAGTGTCGAGAAGTCGCTGCGCTTCACATACATCTGGTATGCGGGCAGGGAGTTCTCGTAGATCCTGTCTAATTCTGCTGCCCGGCTATACGCCGCGTGCCGCATGAGGGTACGTATGTCGATAACGTAGTCCTTGAAATTCTCCCCTTCACGCTGATAACGTGATCTTATGTCATCTTCTAGGCGTCTAAAATAATGAGGGGGCAAGAAAAAGTCGAAGAATTCTCGTCGGAATTCGGGCCAGGTGGCACTCTGGAGACGGCTCGTCCGGAACCATCTCGATGCCCGATCCGTGAACGTTTCGGTCATGACTCTTGGCAGGTGAGACAGTGGGAGGGCATAGGACGTAGCCCTTTCTTCTAACTCTTCTAGGAAGCTTAACGGGTCGGTATGACCGTTGCATTTCAGCCCCCATTTCCGTACGTGCTCGGCTACGGCGACAAGGGCGGGCGGGCGACTATAATTGATCCCGTACGGTACATATTCCGCGTGATGCGAGTCCGTGTCCTTATTACGACCGACATCAGCTCGTGCCTCGTCAACTGGGCTTCCTGACCTGGGCGTATAGTATCCTGGTACCTGGAGATGAGTGTTCCCCGTGCCTATCTCTCTCTGACGCGAAAGATTAGAACCTCCGGCTGTGAATGTGGCCTCTAACTCGACCAGTCGGATCTTCTGTGTCTGTGTTAGTTCCTCTGCCTTGACTACTTCTGCGAAGCGTTTCCTCATCTCATCCACCTTCCCGGAGTTATCAAACCCGAACTCCGAGGCCAAGGCTAAAAGTTCGTCTTTCCTGAGCGCGTAAATCCAGCGCACGCCGATCCTACCGTCGGTCGGCTCCATAGCGGATTTATTTTCCTGTCCGTTGTCTGTCATCCTGGGCTTTTACTGGGGGTTTTCTCTGTCTCCTTCCCTAACCCGCTTTTCCTGTTGAAATTTGGCTTGATTACGCTCTGCGGGGCTTTAATCCGCCTGGTGTTATCGACTCTGATCCTCCAGGATCAAGCACACACGTGTCTCTGCTCGGGCGCCATCTGTAAAGGTGTCTTCCCAGCCGGGGTGAGTTCAGCGGTTGGCCAGTACCTCCACAAAAAAATGTATAATATTTCAGTGGACCGTGTGTGCGAGTAATGCGTGTAGGAGTGCCTATTCGTTAGGAAACGAGGGATTTAGCGATTAGGAGAGGCCTAGGCGGCTGGACAAAACAATATGGGTCCACCCTAACCGAACTTATAATCTTGGGTCGACGCTAGCCAGATACCTGTTAACGATAATCCTCCGAAGACCTCACGAACAGAATCGCCCCTACGAAATGGTATATCCTGCCATCGACGAACTAGATATGATGAACTATCAACAAGATATGGTCCACCCTAGAAATTCGCACCTAAGTTACCGGTGGTGCAGGCTCAGTCACACCCAAGACCACTAAGCTGTCGACCGTTAACTTTTGGTTAACTTGAGCACGGGTAGACCCAGAAACTCGTATCAACCTAAGTTTAGTGTCAGTTCAGGTGCCTTTAGAGGTTCTGAGCGAGCTGTATTTGGCCTGAGATTAGATGAAACACAAAACTCGGAAGACTACGCCCAACTACAGTCAGCGCGGGTTCAGATACGTTTTGACCGACCCTCGGACCAAGATTAACACTCAAGTGCCGATACTCGCGAATAGACTTTGAAATGTATACCAAAACTACAACTAGTATAGACTCGGGCAGACCCTGCGTCTCTACTCTACTTATGACTAATCTCGTAGTGGAGGTCACTATGGCTAAGTCCTGAAATTTACGCTAGACCAAGGTTAGGGACGACTCGGATAAACCCTGGGCCTCGACTCTAATTAAGATTATTGTCTAAACTAAAGCAAACACGGGCGACCCCAGAAATTTGCGCTAGACTACGATTAATGTTCAACCAGGACAAAAACTGGTGGACCCAGAAATTTGACCTTAAACTACAGTTAATATTTAAGTATGGCAAAAACGGGTAGACCCAGAAATTTGCATCTCAGCTACGGTTAATACTTAACTATTGCAAAGACGGGAGGACCCAGAAATTTGCGTTTTAAACTACGGTTAATATTTAACTATTGCAAAGACGGTAGGACCCAGAAATTTGCGTTTTAAACTACGGTTAATATTTAGCTATTGCAAAGACGGGAGAACCCAGAAAGTTGCGTTTAAACTACGGTTAGTACTTGACTATGGCAAAGACGGGAGAACCCAGAAATTTGCGTCAAGCTATGGTCGACTACTACTCGACTACTGCAAAATTAATCTACGGCTTGTGTTTAGGCTAGTCGGCAGCCGCCGACTCTTGGATTATTGCTCCGTTAAATTATTCACACGTGGTTTCGATTTCATTTCAATGTTCATTTCCAATTTTTATTCACTTTACTTCTTTTCTTCATACGATCTCGTTTTGTTTTAATTTTTATTTGTACACTTTTCCATTTTTTGTATCCTTCTGCACCAGTTCTTTCTATCTTGCTTACCCGCTATTCCCGCCTCTTATTCCTACTCTTTCTTGCGGCTTCCACACTTTGCTCCCAGGTTTTCTCACTCTTAGTTATTTTAGTTGTCCTTTAGTAGTATTGATTGTCTTTGATTCTGTAGTTTTTCCTTTTCACCACGTTTTCTCGTACACGTGGCTTTTACTTTCCTCGCTCGGCGTCACTTGTAAAATTTTGCTTCTGTCCGTCTTCGCTGCTTCTCGACAAGTCCCCGCTGTCGAGAACACGATCGGCAGTAGCCTCTTCGGCTTATCGTGTGTATGCGGGAATTTTCGGCCGTGGCCGTGGCCGTGAAATGTTCTCTCTCTCACGTCCCTTTCGGGCGACTCGCGGCAGCGCGGTCCGCAGTGGGCTCTCTGGCTTGTCTTGTATATGCGGGAGTTTTTTCTGCCGTGGCCGTGGCCGTCCCAATATTCTCTCTCTCTCATCCCCCTTCGGGCGGCTCGCGACAGCACTACCAGCAGCGCGGTCGGCAGCGGGCTCTCTGGCTTATCGTGTGTATGTGTGGGAGTGACCGTGACCGTGAAACTCGGGCATGTTCTCTCTCCCTCTCTCGTGTATGGTACGGCCGGTGTTGAGATCGGCGCATATGCGTGGTCTGGCGGGCCCTGATTCTTTCTCTTTTCCCCCTTCTATGTCCCCTTCTCTCAATACGTTACAACTATCTGTTTCCTTTACTCCGGCTTCTTAAGACTATATAACAACTTAAATTTAATAACAAAAACATAATATCAAGGTTTTCCCCTCCGTAGCGCAGATCCTTATTGTGACGACTCTTTAGGGTCGTCACAACACATATCTGGGAAAATTCGCTTTCTCGATATATTACTCATTAAAATTAGTAGCAAAAATCCCATATACCTAACCTTTTACATGCACTATACATACATTTATGTAAAAAATATTGTAGAGTCATATAGAGACGTGCACAATGCAGTAAAATTTAAAACCATCGAAGGAAATCTAATATAAGTTAAATTCAAAATAAATCGTTTTTAAATTTTTTTTTTTTTTTACTTTGCCCTGACAAAATTGTTCTAAATATTATAATTAAGAATTTAGAATTAAAATTAATTTTTTTTTTTAAGATTACAATTTTTTTTATTTAATGGCTTTTACGATTTTTATGGTCACTTCAGGCCGTATAGCCCTTGGGATATTTCGGGGTACAAACCATATCTCCGAAAATTCGCTTTCTCATCAAAATTAGTAGCCATTATCCCATATATGCATTTTTTATGAATTTTTCCCATTTGATTTTCAAACATAAACTTATAACAACAATGGGAGACCTATGTATGTACATACATCTGTCATTTAAAAAACTTCTGATATCAAATAAAAACACCTCTTAACGAGGTGAAATTAAAGTGACGATGGCACATTCAACCCAAAAAATTTCTTATACCAAATTCTGTGACGATTAATAGTTATTTAAACAAAAATATTTAAAAAGTTTTTAATTAGTTTCAAAATCGGCACGCTGCCTGTTTTGCCTTTTTAAATTTTTCAGCTAAGTGCCGATTTTGAAACTAATTAAAAACTTTTTAAATATTTTTGTTTAAATAACTATTAATCGTCACAAAATTTGGTATCAGAAATTTGTTGGGTTGAATGTGCCATCGTCACTTTAATTTCACCTCGTTAAGAGGTGTTTTTATTTGATATAAAGATCAGGTTGACTAGACCTCGAGTTGGCGAAAATTTACTAATAATGAAAATACAGTTCACGAAAAAATCAGAATATGGAATACAATTACACTTCATATTTAAATAAAAATGTTCATAGTACAATGGTTACATAGCATATCTTAGTGTTTTCAAGTAAAAATCGGACAGAAAACTGAAAAAAGTTCAATTTTGCTTTTTTTTTTTTTTTTTGTATTTTTAAAGGAATTTTTATATTTAATTTTTCGCATGCAAAACATTCGAACTGTTGGCACTTTTTCTACCAAATCCTCTCTTCAATATCTATTAATTACAACAAAAGTTATTGTTTTTCAAGAACATATGAAGTTATTCATACGAAAACGTGAGGTAAAAACATGACGGAAAAAGTTTGTGTTCGTGATGTGTGTTCTTTACATGCAGCCGAGAAGCTCTTCCGTTTTTTGTGTGTTCGCGTGGTCATTTTTTTTGGCAATTAAAAAAAATCCTAAAATCCACCGAGGATTCTGTACCCTTTCTGTAAGGGTAGTTTTATAGCTAGAAAGCATACGACCGCGTGTTCGCGATGATGGGATGATGATTTAAAAACTTCTAATATCAAACAAAAACACCTCTTAACGAGGTGAGATAAAAGTGACGATGACACCTTCAACTTCAAAAGTTTCTGATATCTAATTAAGTGGCGATTAATAGTAACGTTAACAAAAATATTTGAAGGTGAAGCTAACTTGAGGTCTAACCGGCTTAATTTCTCATACGTAAATCAAGACTCGATTATATGGCAAAATCACACACAAATCTTATTGTACAGCGGGGTTGTCCAGTCATATTTCGGTTGGTACCAACTTCGACCATCATCAGTGAACTTTAGCTGTTCGAACAACTCCCAAAATTAGCGCTAATTCAAACAAGCGCGTCGCTGAATCCAGTCTTGAGAATCGCAGCGGCCACTCTTGCGTTATCAACTTTCGGCTTGACTTGTTATATGTAATTTTTTTTTTTTGGTAACGTTACTATCAATTGTCACAAAATTTGATATCAGAAACTTTTGAAATTGAAGGTGCCATCGTCACTTTTATCTTACCTCGTCAAAAGGTGTTTTTGTTTCAGAGTTATTAATACACAAAGACAGCTGCATGCGCACGCGAAGTGAAACAGTGAATTATTATTGACACAAGATAGAAGTTTTAAATAAAACCCCGGTGGTTTATAGCAAGAAATTAACACAAATACGAGGGGCAAAACAAAACCACGACCGTTCACTTTGAAAGAGGATTCGTAACCCAATTGCCACCTTTAGAAGCGTAATCCAAATATACCTACTACCTTTCATTTTCTCCATATCTTCATATTTTCCCAGATTTTTTTTTTTTGTAAAACCTAATTTTTATGTTTGTTTTAATAATTTCTGGGAACTTGTAAATGTGCGTGTCTCATCTGTGCTAAATTATTTTTTTGCTCTCTTTTATACATTTTTTAGGGAATCGACAATCATCTTGATAATCCGTTGCCAGGAACCATAGTTGATAAACACATAACCAGAGCCAAAATGTATGATTTTTTTTTGGTTTCTCAATTGGTTCGACAGGGTACTGTCAGCCCTACTCATTTCGTTGTTTTACGAGATGATGCGAAATATGGCCCCGATATCATTCAAAAACTAAGCTATAAACTGTGTTTTCTGTATTACAATTGGGCCGGCACAGTACGAATTCCTGCTTGTTGTATGGTAAGTAATGAAATGATATATTTTACTTATATGTCCTAACGCTACTAGTAAAAACTTATATTTGTTCAATAAATTTTATTGCGTTAGTCACATCGTTTAAAAGCAATAATTTTATAATTTAACTAACTTAACATTTAATTCTTTTAATTTAACATTTAGTTCTTATTAAGATTACTATTACATACGATTAAGAGGCTATACCAGTGTATAGAATAATATAATGTTTTGAACTTTTTTAAAGATAATTGGGTATATCTTCAGCTATATTTAAAGATTTTTTTTCAAAAAATATTGAAAAATAATGGTAATATACACAGTTTCCGGAGGTGCCAAAAAAAAGTAGCCCAACTGCTGCCACGATTTCGGCCGAATAAGTAGCTGAAACGAAGAAATTCAAAAAGGTTATTAAAGTAGATAATATTTCCTATATAATGACCTACAATATTTGAAAAATATCGAAAATTATTAAAATGGCAGAGTTTTGAAAAAACAGTTCGTTTTTTGGGGTAAAATTTGGGTTTTTGCTTTTTTTTGCCAAATTGTCAATTTTCATCCAATCAAAAAGATCGTAGGTCAGCATGGAGATATATTCAAAAATACCCTGTTCAAATTTGAAAGCGATCGGTCAATTCGTCATTGGATTAAGATGTCAGCAATTTTAAAAAATGTCGTTGCAAGAAAACAACTTTTAAAGTTTCCTTTAAATTTATTTTTTGAAAATGTTACACTGGTTTAGGCCCTGAAGAAGCAGAACATCTTATTACTTATTTCTAGAGAAGATTTTGAATAAGTTTGAACTACTTTTAAGATAGAAGGAAATTGTTTAATATAGATTTAAACTGAGGCGAGCTTCTATTAATTTTAAGAATACCTCAGTAAATTGTTCCATAGGCTGATTGCGGTTATAAAGAATTGCCTCTTTGGGCACAATGTTCTGGTCCTAATAAAATTACGAGCTCTGTGTGATTTCGCAGGCCTGTGATATAAATACAAAGGTTCACGGGTTCACAAATTTTTTAAAAAATGTATTAGTGTTTTAAGCCTAGTACTAATATCATCAATAAAGATCTGTGAGTGAAAAACTTCATATAAAAAACGAGAAAGAAAGCTAACTTCGGTAAAGCGAAGTTGGTATACCCTTGCAGTCTGCAATTGGATCATTGAGAATCGAACCATTTTATTAATGTTGAAAAAAAATTAGAATTTTGTCAATTTTACATTTTACATGTAGAATTTTACATTTTCATATAAATCGACCGATCGCTTCTATGGCAGCTATATGATATAGTTGTCCGATCTTAAAAAAATAAAAACCGTAATTCTAAAACTGTAAAAAAAATGCTTTTACTCGAAATTTAAAGAAATACGTAAAAAAACAGAGAATTTTACATTTTTTTACATTAATTTCGCCATCATTCCTATGGCAGCTATAGAATATAGTAGTCCGATTTTGTCCGTTCCGACATATATACTGCGTGCTAAAGAAATAAGACTATGCTGAAAATTTCAGCCCGATAGCTCAAAAACTGAGAGACTAGTTCGCGTAGAAACCGACAGACGGACAGACAGACAGACAGATAGACAGACGGACATGACTAGATCGACTCGGCTGGTGATGCTGATCAATAATATACAGTTATGAACTTAATTATTGGCACAGTTGGCATGTCTGACTTTCACACAGATTTTCTCCACTAAAAATTGTGATTTTTACATCAAACAAATTTTAGTCATATACATTGTTTAATTTACATCCAAACTAACTTTATTTCACTTCCGTATCTCTTTTCATTAATTTAAAAAAATTAAAAATGTAAAAAACAGCAGATTTTTCCTGAACAAAATTATTGGCACACTTGGGTTATACTAAACTATTTTGGTAAAATTTAATCGATTTTGCTATTTTTTTCTTTAAAATCCCCGTTATCTCTTTTTTTGGAATGGCATGGCGATAAATTTTCAAAGAAAAAACAACCTAGTACCCTTTTTCTTAGCGCGGTAAACAGAAGGAAACCACCGATCTCAGTGGAAAATTGATTTGTATCCGCAATTTCAGAGCAAATCATATGCTGAGATTGAAGAAATGATAGATAGAAGCCCCTTTACCATTTGGAGCATTGTACATCATTTTAAAGGAGCCTTATTCTAGGAGAGTGCTTATTGTTCCAGGTTGATCCAATGCTTTGACCCACATGGAATACACCAAGATCATCAGAAAGGTGAAAGTGAACCCGAATATCTCCTCAACATAGATCGTAGTTAAGGTTAAAAACAAATTTTGCCTGGATATTCATCCCATAACGGCTCGGAGGGCACTGTATTAAGCTAACTACAAATACTGCATTTCTAGAGAAAAACACCTATTTCAAAAGTCAACCAGTAACCAAGCAAAACAATATTTAGGTAAGCCAAAGGATTTGGAGAAGCTGACATTGTCCCAAAATTCCTTTGGCTTACCTAAATATTGTTTTGCTTAGACTAAACCCGTCTTTTGGTTTGAAATAGGTGTTTTTTTCTAGAAATTCAGTATTTGTAGTTAGCTTAATACAGTGCCCTCCGAGCCGTTATGGGATGAATATCCTGGCAAAATTTGTTTTTAACCTCAACTACGATCTATGTTGAGGAGATATTCGGGTTCACTTTTACCTTTCTGATGATCTTGGTGTATTCCAGGTGGGTCAAAGCATTGGATCAACCTGGAACCATAAGCACTCTCCTAGAATAAGGCTCCTTTAAAACGCTGTACAATGCTCCAAATGGTAAAGGGGCTTCTATCTATCATTTCTTCAATCTCAGCATATGATTTGCTCTGAAATTGCGGATACAAATCAATTTTCCACTGAGATCGGTGGTTTCCTTCTGTTTACCGCGCATTTTCGCGAAATATAGCTATTTTTGCAAAGAAAAAGGGTACTAGGATGTTTTTTCTTTGAAAATTTATCGCCATGCCATTCCAAAAATAGAGATAACGGGGATTTTAAAGAAAAAAAAAGCAAAATCGATTAAATTTTACCAAAATAGTTTAGTATAACCCAAGTGTGCCAATAATTTTGTTCAGGAAAAATCTGCTGTTTTTTACATTTTTATTTTTTTAAATTAATGAAAAGAGATACGGAAGTGAAATAAAGTTAGTTTGGATGTAAATTAAACAATGTATATGACTAAAATTTGTTTGATGTAAAAATCACAATTTTTAGTGGAGAAAATCTGTGTGAAAGTCAGACATGCCAACTGTGCCAATAATTAAGTTCATGACTGTATATACTTTATGGGGTCGGAGATGCCTTCTTCACTGCAGTGCAAATATCATGGCAAAACTATAATACCCTCTGCAAGGGTATACAAAATCGGATGATAAACATGAAAGTTTAAAGCGTTAATGCGTGTTGCTCCATTTTTGAATGTCGCTCAACATGTTTTTCATTTCATTTGTGAACATTTTCTTTTTTCCTTGTTCATGTGCTATTTAAATTCACCCACAATGCTTTGAGTACCGGGTATCTCACAGTCGGTCACTGTCGGTCCACTGTAGCTTTCCCACTTGTTTAAAAACGGATTGGTTCAGGAAAAATGGGAGTGATAGTGCGAAAATTAACATTTTGAAAATTGGAGCTGTTGGGACCGATGAAGGAAAAATACCCAAATTTTAAATGCTGCTGTGTTTAAGCTTTGAATACGCGTCGATCATCCCAATCCGATACTCTGTTCAAAAGATATTTAATAAACTAGATTTTACCGGCCCTTTTGAAATGAAAACTTGTCTGTCTGTTTGTCGTTCTGCATGAAATCTTCCTTTTAGTGTCCTTAAACCACTTTTATTTTATTAAATAGCTCGAGCTGAACAACTTTTTTTCTATTAATTTTTGGGTTTCCCGCTTATTTCGCGGGAAAACAGCTTGAAAAGATTGGTTTCCCAAGTCCATAACTTGGGAACATTTCTAGCTATACGTCCTGGTAGGTTAGCATCTTCCAGTCTACGACGAACCGATCGGGATGATATTTCATTGTCAATTTCGACGCTGATCGCCTTTGAAGACATGAACGGATCCTTTTTTGCGAGACTGACGATGCGGGTATCCGTTGTGTGTGACGTTTTCCTCTTCCGGCCTCGTTTTTCAGCAAGCACTTTTGACTTTAAGGCATTCTGAACAAAACAGACTGAACGTCCCAGTCTTTTTGCTATTTCTCGAAGAGATTTCCCTTCTTGTTGAAGAACCAGAGCAATCTTTCTTTCTTCAACTGTACAATGCTTTCTGCGGCCCATCTAGATAAATTTTTTGGCTTGGATGTACTTAAATATTTAAGGTATCAATAAAAATCAACATACCTTAACCCAATTCTTTTTTTGATCCTTTAAAATTGATAAATAACTTAAGTGTACTTATTATTTTGACCACACCAAAAACGCTCATCCAGCACAAATTTAGGCCTAGCACTTAATAAATGGGGTTCCCCGCTTTCATTTTTGATATAAATGTTTTGCAACACTGTGACCTTTCAAAATATTATCAGTTGGCAAGGCTGCATTCGAAAATAATCGAGAAATATCCAAAATAAGTAGGACGATACCTATGTACTTATTATTTTGTCCAGTAGTGTACATTCTCGTTTGGCACTAACTTATAATTCCCTTGTACCTTATGGGTACCGGATATAAAAAGACTTTTTTAACAAAGACAATTTCAACTATAAGAGCATTTAATTCTAAAGAGAATAACATTTGATCACTCCGATATGTTCCACAGTTTCTTGTGAACTGTGTCCATAAGAAAGTAATTTCGGTCTACATGTATTAACTAAACGACTTAACTAAAGGACTAAAGATTCAGAAATGTGCTATATGTCGTTGGAAAGGTATTTTGAAATTATATTCGCTTTGCCTTGAAATAATTTATCTAAATATTAAAAAAAAAAAAATCCTTTTCTTTCTAAAACGGCTCTAACGATTTTGATAGTGGCTCAAGACGTTATAGCCCTTGAGATTGCTCAACTTTGGTATAAACACATATCTATGAACATTCGCTTTCTTGAGTATTACCCATCCAAATTAGTAGCAATGTTCCATATAGTTAACTTTCGACGTGCTTTTAGATACATGTATCAAGAAAGGAAGCTAATTTCGGTAAGCCGAAGTTTGTTTACCCCTGCAGTCTCGAATTGGATCATTGAAAATATATTTTGGTAAAATTTAAAAGTTTTTAAATTTGTAATTATTATTATTATTATTATTTCTAATTATTTAATATATAAGCTCCTTATTTTTTTTGTTAATTTCATATTAAATCTATTTATGTTTTTTATCAGAGGCTATTATTTGGACTCAATACATATTTGATTTCTGTTGTTGCTGCTTTGCTTGTATATTCCAGCAGGGACCGTAAACAAGAGTTCTGATTTAATAAAAATCAAATGTCGAAAAATCGTCTGGAAAATGCGGAAATACACATATGGTATTCTTTTACGGGGAAATTAAAAATAGAATAACTTTTTCCCGATTTTTATACCCTTGCAGAGGGTATTATAATTTTGACCAGATGTTTGCAACGCAGTGAAGGAGGCAACTCCGACCCCATAAAGTATATATAATCTTGATCAGCATCACCAGCCGAGTCGATCTAGCCATGTCCGTCTGTCTGTCGGTTTCTACGCGAACTAGTCTCTCAGTTTTTGAGCTATCGGGCTGAAATTTTCAGCATAGTCTTATTTCTTTAGCACGCAGTATATATATCGGAACGGCCAAAATCGGACTACTATATTCTATCAAATAAAAACACCTCTTAACGAGGTGAGATTAAAGTGACGATGGCACATTCAACTCAAAAAATGTATGATACCAAATTTTGTGACGATTAATAGTTATTTAACAAAAATATTTAAAACGTTTTTAATTAGTTTAAAAATCGGCACGCTGCCTGTTTTGCCTGTTTAAATTTTTCAGCTAAGTGCCGATTTTGAAACTAATTAAAAACTTTTAAAATATTTTTGTTTAAATAACTATTAATCGTCACAAAATGCATGTAAAAGGTTAGGTATATGGGATCTTTGCTACTAATTTTAATGAGTAATATCTCGAGAAAACGAATTTTCCCAGAAATGTGTTATATACCAAAAGTTGAGCCATCTCAAGGGCTATATGGCCTTGAGTGACTATCAAAATCGTTAGAGCCATTTTTAAGAAAACTTAAAAAACTTAAAAAAAAAACTTTTAAATATTATATTTAGATAAATTATGTCAAGGCAAAGCTATTATCATTTAAAAATACCTTTCAAACGACATATAGCACGTTTCTGTAGCTTTAGTCGTTTAGAAGTTATGGGCGCGGGAAATCTGTCTTTTTTAGCTGTTTTCCCGCCAAACTAGCGGGAAACCCAAGAAGTCGTAGAACAAAAAATGTTCAGCTCGAGCAGTTAATTAAAATAAAAGTGGTTCCAGGATTCTAAAACAAAAAAATCGACAGACAGACAGACACACAGACAAACAACAGGACAAACGCTTTCATTTCGGAAAGGCCGTTAAAATCTTGTTTATTGAATATCTTTTGAACGGAGTATCGGATCAGGATGATCGAGGTGTCATTCGACGCGTATTTAAAGCTAGATCACAACAACATACAAAATGTTGGGATTTTTGCTCCACCGGCCCCAATTTTCAATTCGCACTTTCACTCCCATTTCTCCTAAACTAATCCGTTTTTGAAAAATCATAGTATGCAGTTTCAAAGAGGATTACAATACATTTCGATCAAGATATAAATGGTTCTGATCGGACTATCGTAGGAGATTTTCAATTCTACGGCTGTATATAGTAGTCTCCTTGCGCACCACAGTCTCGGTGCTCATCGTCACTACGTGGACTGCCGTCCACAGTGATAGCTGCCATAGGAATGATGGCGAAATTAATGTAAAAAAAAATTTAACTTCTCTGTTTTTTAACGTATTTCTTTAAATTTCGAGTAAAATCAATTTTTTACAGTTTTAGAATTACGGTTTTTATTTTTTTAAGATCGGACAACTATATCATATAGCTGCCATAGAAGCGATCGGTTGATTTATATGAAAATGGAAAATTCTACATGTAAAATGTACAAAATTCTATATTTTTTCAACATTACTAAAATGGTTCGATTTTCAATGATCCAATTGCAGACTGCAAGGGTATACCAACTTCGGTTTACCGAAGTTAGCTTTCTTTCTCGTTTTAAAATATTTATCAACTTTTAACTTTTAAAAATGATTTAAAAAATAAAAATCAAAAATAATATTTATATAAAATTTTTAAAATAAAAATCAAACATAAAAATAATTTTTTTATTTGTATTATTAAAATCAAACAACAAGAGTTATTTTTGATTATTATTATAATAAACAAAAATAAAAATCAAATTGGAATACCTCTTGAACGGAAGTTCATACAGAATATATCGACCTGTATGTATCGAAATAAAAAGCTACTTTATATCTAAACAAAAAAGCTAACTTTTTTTATACCCTTGCAGTCTGCAATTGAGTCATTGAAAATCGATACATTTTGGTAAACTTAAGGGGCTATATCAGTGTAACACATGAATAAATAGGCCATTTTGGAACCGATATTTATTGAATCTTTTCCTTTTCGAAACTTACAATAAGTGTATCAAATCTTATATTAATAACGTAACTAACAAAACATATGACTGGCACAAAGTTATATGGCCCTGAATATTATTGCTGGGTTGGAAGGTCGTTTTGTTGTAGGCTGGTTCTGCTGGAAACCCGAGTCAAGTCTTCCAGATGATTTGGGTGCGCAGTACGTTTTTTATTGTAGGTGGCTTTTAATTTGTGTATTTAATCTTTTACTGCAAGAATGCCGAGATCCCTATTAATGTTTTGGTTGCGAATATACCATGGTGCCCCAGTGATAGTTCTCAGGATTTTTGATTATGCGCGATGTATGATGTGTATGTTGCTGCTGCTTACATTCCCCCACAATTCCATATGTCCAGATAACCAGCAAACAATATGAGCGATTTCTGATCATTTTCGGAGGCTTTTTTGGGCTCATAATGACTGAAAATGCTCATAAAATTTTCAGTCATTATGGGCCCAAAAAAGTTGCAGAAAAGAGCGTTTTTTTCTTTGACAACGGTCACACTTTATGTGGGTTATTTCTGAGTCCAATCTGACTATTTTCTGATACTGATACTATAATACTGAAAACCCTCAGAAAAGGTACATTCCAGCAACCAATATGAGCGCAATCGGACACTTTACGGAGACTTTTTTTTATAAAAATTCACAGTCATTATGAGAACAAAAAAAGAGTCTGAAAAGAGCGTTTTTTCTATGAAAACGATAGTACTTTATGTGGACTATTTCGGAGTCCAATCGGACTCTTTTCTGCCACATGTATATTACTGAAACACCTCCGAAAAGCCACTTTTTTGGCACTCGAATAGCCTCCTAAAAGGGTCCTTCAATCGCCTCCTAAGAGGTTCTTTTCAGACGCCTATTAAAGTTTAAATTCATAGTTTATCTATTTTTTATTATCAAAAAGAAATTTTTATTTAAGTTTATATTGACATATGGTCCTGCTGGTGTCTTGAACATTTTCGTTCTGGCACGCCATCAATTAGTTTTTTAATAATATTAATGAGCTTCGCCGAGGGTTTGGCTTCGTTTTCCCGTTCACGTTGCCGTTCAAGTCATGGTGGTCACGGCACTCAAGCTGATCAATGCCGGATGCGCTGTCATGGCTTCCTCATCCTCGCTTGTGTTAGTCTTCTTCACAGCCACATATTTTGGTTGTGCCTTAACATTTAGAGTGGACACCGCTTCTTCTCTTGCCTCGCTGTCATTACTCCCCTCCGCGTTGGGCTCCTTTTTAGGCCCTGGAGCACCTTTCTAGAATATACCTTTGCCACATTTTTAAAGTATTTTGCAGGTTCCACAATTTTTTCCTTCCTCGTTTTCCGAATAGACGTCAAACTTGTGTCTGAAGTAAATCGAAAAGTGTCCGAA
The DNA here is from genome assembly GCA_018153105.1 of Drosophila rufa. NCBI lineage: Eukaryota > Metazoa > Arthropoda > Insecta > Diptera > Drosophilidae > Drosophila > Drosophila rufa. The sequence continues at coordinate 3,387,649 of JAECXS010000173.1, read as the reverse complement.
AACGCTCATATTACTAAATAGAATGTTCCTTTTCTGAGGGTTTACAGTGAGTCAGCAAAGTGAGTCAGATTGGACTCCGAAATAGTCCAGATAAAGTGGGACCGTTTTCATAAAAAAAAAAAACGCTCTTTTTTTACTCTTTTTTTGGGCTCATAATGACTGTAAATTCCCATAAAAAAAAGCCTAAGAAACTGTCAAAAAACGCTCATATTGCTTTCTGACTACTTTGTTTAATTCTGACAAAAGAGCCTTCTATGAGCCCTGGTTGAAAAAAGCACAAAATATGCTCAGAAAACGCTCTTAAACTCGACACTTTTCAGATACATATTTATGAGCACTCCTAAAATTGTTTGTTGGGTAGGCTTGAGTTGTTGTCCAGGCACAGTGGCGATCGGAAGTGGAGGCTGTTCGCTTTTAGTTTTAGATGGAGTTTCTTGCATTCGATGTGTCTTCGCCAGGTTCGTCGTCTGTCGGCTTGATAGCGCTTATAGGTCCTATCTTTGCTTACGTTTTCGAGGGTCTTATCTTGGGCTTGTTGAATCTTATTACTAATTCCTCTTTCGAATTCCGCGGACTTTGTATGTACTATTTCTTTGGGGTTTTCGTTCGTAACTAAGTGAGTTGATGTGTTATAGGGTTAATTCAGTGCAAAAATGGCCACTTTTTAAATATTTGTTGTGGCGAAACGGCTTAAGCTAGTTTATTAATTTAAATAGCAAATAATAAAATAAAAAAAAGATAATTTTTCTAAAAATGTTTTACTGAAAGATATGTTCAGGTATAGGAGTTATAGGGAATCTCCCGTGGCCCCTCAAAAAAATTTTGATTTGCGGTGTACATCCTAAATGTCCACAAAATTGTCCGATATGAAAAATACATTAGTTAAAAGATAATTGTCCCAAGGTGATACCTACCGTAAAGTTTTTTCTTTTTTCATATTTTTCGATTTTTTTGAAAGTTTGAAGTCAAAAATACAAATTTTGACTAAAATAAAAAGTTTGATTGTTAAATAAAAAATATAATTAAAAATAAAAACATAAAATTTATGGCTTAGACCTTTTCAGGTGAAGTTCGTAGTCCCCATTGTGACACTATGAACCCCAAGTACTTAACGCTCTTTTTGACTTTTCTTGGGATACACTCATTCCCGCCTCCAAGAGTTTTGTTAAAACACAATCCACGTCCTTAACATGGTCTTCTTTTGTTTTGGAGAGTTTTTTAACATCTTACATACGCGTAGCATATCACTGAAATTCCTTCTCGTAGGACAGTTATCGAAATTGAAGAATAACTAATCGCTTTTTTTCAGCCCCGTTTTCATTTATTTATTCATTTTGAAATGGAGTGGGCGGAATTCCTTATAAGTTGCCGACTTCCTTCGAGGGGGCGTCGTCGCGATCGGTGGCTGCGGAAAAATTTCAGTTGAACCGATGAAGAAGAAGAGTGGTGGTGGCGGCGTTGGCTTCACAGTCGGTTTTATTCACTTCAGTGCTTGCTTAAGACTAACTTAGCCTAATAGAAAAAAATGCATCGCTGCCGCCGGTGGAGAGGCTCCCTTTCCCGGTTGGAACGGAGGGAGCGGGAAAACGGCCGATGAGAGGGAGAGCGCTAGAGCGCGGGTGCTCGCGCTCACACTGCCGCTGAAACTAAGCGCCCTGTGGCGCGAACATTCGTGGAGGAGCAGCTGGACGTGGATGTGCGCTCGCTCGAAATCTGTCCCTACAGTGCGGCCACCTTTGTGGAGATCCTGTCCAAGATCCAGCACGCCGTGGACGACCTCTCGCTGCGTCAGTACTCCAATCTGAGTGTGTGGGTCACCCGGCTGGACGAGGAGGTGGAGAAGAAGCTGGCCTGCAGGCGGGCATCCAGGCCTGGACGGAGGCTCTGTCCGGGAACAAGAAGGAGGTGGACACCTCCATGGACACCGACGCCCCGGCCCAGCCCACGCACAAGCTGGGCGGCGAGCCGCAAATCCAGAACGCCGTGCACGAGATCCGCATCACCAACCAGCAGATGTACCTGTACCCCTCCATCGAGGAGGCCCGCTTCCAGATCATGCAGCAGTTCTTCGCCTGGCAGGCCATCGTCACCTCGCAGGTGCGCCTGCAGAGCACGCTCTACCAGGTGGGCCTGGAGAAGCCCGTCTCGCAGACCTACCGCAACCTGCTGACCAAGCTGCCCGAGGGCAGGGTCCTGGAGAACGCCTACGGCGCCATTGAGCACAAGGTGGGCGAGGTGCGCAACTACGTGGACGAGTGGCTGCGCTACCAGAGCCTGTGGGACCTGCAGGCGGACACCCTGTACGGCCGCCTAGGCGAGGACGTGAACCTGTGGATCAAGTGCCTCAACGACATCAAGCAGTCCCGCACCACCTTCGACACGTCGGACACGCGGCGCGCCTACGGGCCCATCATCATCGACTACGACAAGGTGCAGGCCAAGGTGACGTTCAAGTACGACTCGTGGCACAAGGAGGCGCTGGGCAAGTTCGGCACCCTGCTGGGCACCGAGATGAGCAGCTTCCACGGCAAGGTGTCCAAGTCGCGGACGGACCTGGAGATGCAGAGCATCGAGGCGGCCAGCACCTCGGACGCCGTGAGCTTCATCACCTACGTGCAGTCGCTGAAGAAGAACATGATCGCCTGGGACAAGCAGGTGGAGGTGTTCCGCGAGGCGCAGCGCATCCTGGAGCGGCAGCGCTTCCAGTTCCCCAGCAACTGGCTGCACGTGGACAACATCGAGGGCGAGTGGTCGGCCTTCAACGAGATCATCAAGCGCAAGGACACGGCCATCCAGACGCAGGTGGCCAGCCTCCAGGCCAAGATCGTGGCCGAGGACAAGGCCGTGGAGACGCGCACCGTGGACTTCCTCAACGACTGGGAGAAGACCACTGGCGGCAAGATCCGGCCGGACGACGCCCTGCAGCAGCTGCAGATCTTCGAAAGCAAGTACTCGCGCCTCAAGGAGGAGCGCGACAACGTGGCCAAGGCCAAGGAGGCCCTCGAGCTGCAGGAGTCGGCGGTGCCCAACAACAGCGCCGAGCGCATGAACGTCGCGCTCGAGGAGCTGCAGGATCTGCGCGGCGTCTGGGGCGAGCTGTCCAAGGTGTGGACCCAGATCGACGAGACGCGCGAGAAGCCCTGGCTGTCCGTGCAGCCCCGCAAGCTGCGCCAGCAGCTGGAGGCCATGATGGCGCAGTTTAAGGAGCTGCCCGCCCGCCTGCGCATGTACGAGTCGTACGAGTACGTGAAGAAGCTCATCCAGAGCTACATCAAGGTCAACATGCTGATCGTGGAGCTCAAGTCGGACGCGCTCAAGGAGCGCCACTGGAAGCAGCTGACCAGGCAGCTGCGCGTCAACTGGGTCATCTCGGACCTCACCCTGGGCCAGGTGTGGGACGTGAACCTGCAGAAAAACGAGAGCGTGGTCAAGGACATCATCCTGGTGGCGAGATGGCGCTCGAGGAGTTCCTCAAGCAGGTGCGCGAGTCCTGGCAGAACTACGAGCTGGACCTGATCAACTACCAGAACAAGTGCCGCATCATCCGCGGCTGGGACGACCTCTTTAACAAGGTCAAGGAGCACATCAACTCGGTGGCCGCCATGAAGCTCTCGCCCTACTACAAGGTCTTCGAGGAGGAGGCCCTCACCTGGGAGGAGAAGCTAAACAGGATCAACGCCCTCTTCGACGTCTGGATCGACGTGCAGCGCCGCTGGGTCTACCTCGAGGGCATATTCTCGGGCAGCGCCGACATCAAGACCCTGCTCCCCGTGGAGACCTCGCGCTTCCAGAGCATCAGCTCCGAGTTCTTGGGGCTCATGAAGAAGGTGACCAAGTCGCCCAAGGTGATGGACGTCCTCAACATTCCCGCCCTCCAGCGGTCCCTGGAGCGCCTGGCCGATCTCCTCGGCAAGATCCAGAAGGCCCTGGGCGAGTACCTGGAGCGCGAGCGCACCTCCTTCCCGCGCTTCTACTTCGTGGGCGAGGAGGACCTGCTGGAGATCATCGGCAACAGCAAGAACATCGCCCGCCTGCAGAAGCACTTCAAGAAGATGTTCGCCGGCGTGGCGGCAATCCTGCTCAACGAGGAGAACAACGTCATCCTGGGCATCTCGTCGCGCGAGGGCGAGGAGGTGCACTTCATCAACCCGGTGTCCACCGTGGAGCACCCCAAGATCAACGAGTGGCTGTCGCTGGTGGACAAGCAGATGCGCTTCACCCTGGCCTCGCTGCTGGCCCAGGCCGTGCAGGACATCAAGCAGTTCCGGGACGGCAAGATCGACCCGCAGGCCTACATGGAGTGGTGCGACAAGTACCAAGCCCAGATCGTGGTCCTCGCCGCCCAAATCCTCTGGTCCGAGGACGTGGAGGCTTCCCTGCAGCCACGCCAAGCCCATGCAGCGCGTCCTGGGCAACGTGGAGAGCACCCTGAACGTGCTGGCCGACTCGGTGCTGCAGGAGCAGCCACGGGCAAGACGGAGTCGGTGAAGGCGCTGGGCAACCAGCTCGGGCGCTTCGTCCTGGTCTTCAACTGCGACGAGACCTTCGACTTCCAGGCCATGGGCCGCATCTTCGTCGGCCTCTGCCAGGTGGGCGCCTGGGGCTGCTTCGACGAGTTCAATCGCCTGGAGGAGCGCATGCTCTCTGCCTGCTCGCAGCAGATCCAGACCATCCAGGAGTACGAGATGGACAGTAACAAGGAGAGCATCACCGTGGAGCTAGTGGGCAAGCAGGTGCAGATGCTCTTCTCGCAGGGATTCCGCTCCGCTGAGAAGCTGGCCTGCAAGATCGTGCCCTTCTTCAAGCTCTGCGACGAGCAGCTCTCCAACCAGAGCCACTACGACTTCGGTCTACGTGCGTTGAAATCCGTCCTGATCTCGGCCGGCAACGTGAAGCGCGACCGCATCATGAAGATCAAGGAGCAGATGCGCCAGCGCAGCGACGAGGACATCGACGAGGCCTCCATTGCTGAGGACCTGCCCGAGCAGGAGATCCTCATCCAGTCCGTATGCGAGACCATGGTGCCCAATCTGGTGGCCGAGGACATTCCGCTGCTCTTCTCGCTCCTGAGCGACGTCTTTCCCAACGTGGGCTACACACGCGCCAAGATGAAGGGCCTGAAGGAGGAGATCCGCAAGGTGTGCCAGGAGGACTACCTGGTCTGCGGCGAGGGCGACGAGCAGGGCGCTGCCTGGATGGAGAAGGTGAGTCGATGGGGCTTGGGTTTGGGTCGGAGTGAATCGATTTATGGGATAAGAACTAAGAAAAGGGTGGAAAGTTGTCCTTTGCCACAGTCTAAACTTTCAAGAGAAACCTTTATTTTGGTGGCCCTTATGCTCTCCTATAAAACATCGTATCCAGAGGGATAATAGAGGGATTGAGAGTCAGACGTAGATTTTGTTATTTTGCTTGTTGACAAATTAGACTGTTTGAAAAGTCCCGGGCCTGACTAGGAAGTAGAGTGATTTATACCAAACCCTTATTGTTTTTTAAATGTACACACCTTCAAAACAACATATCGAAAGTGAGATAGGGATAAGTGAATTAGTTATTTAAAGAGAGTAAATGAAGAATCATCAAGTGAGTGACTTTGTTTAACATGGAACAAAATGAGTTTCGGGTTTTGATAAAACATTATTATTTGAGAGGCAAAACGGCTAAAGAAACAAAGGAGAAGCTTGATAAGTATTATGGCACATCTGCACCATCAAATACAACTGTTAAGAGATGGATACAAGAGTTTAAACTTGGTCTTACAAGCACAAGTGATGAACCCCGTTCAGGAAGGCCTTCAGATGCAACAAAACCAGAACTGATTAAAAAAGTATTGCAATTAGTGACTGACGACGACAAACTCAATGTGCGTGAACTTTCGGAGATGCTAAAGATCTCAACTGGAAGTGTACATAACATTTTGCATACCTATTTAAATATGAAAAAGCTATGTGGGCGCTGCGCGTGCTCACAGAACCTCAAAAGTTGAAAAGGGTTGATGTTTCTCAACACAATTTGGATATGTTAAAGAGCAATAGGCAGGAGTTTATGCGCCGTTTTGTGACCGTTGATGAAGCCTGGATCCACCATTATACACCAGAGACCAGTCAACAACTGCTCCAAAGCGTCAGAAAACGCAATATTCTGCTGGCAAGGTTATGGCGACAGTTGTTTGGAATGTTCGCGGTCTTATCCATATTGACTACTTGGAAAAGGAAAAGCAATCAATGCTCAGTACTATAGTAACTTATTGGATCGGTTTGATTCAGATCTCAAAGCTAAACGAAAACATTTGGCTAAAAAGAAAATTATTTTTCACCAAGACAATGAAGCAGCTCACAAAGCTATTAAAACCATGAGCCAAATAACTGAATTGCGGTCTGAATTGGTTCCCCACCCACCCTATTCTCCAGATATGGCTCCCTATGATTACTACTTGTTTCCAGACCTCAAGAGATGGCTCGCTGGCAAGCGTTCTACTCAAATGAAGAAGTTATTGCTGAAACAAACACTTATTTTGAGGAGTTTTCTGCCGGCTACAATAGGAAAGGCATTGAGCTTTTAGAAACGCGCTGGAACAAGTGTATTGAGCTGGAAGGAAACTATGTTGAAGAATAAATGTTTATCCTCGCATAAATATATTGTCTTATTGCCTAGGCCCGGGACGTTTCAAACAACCTAGTAAATCCTCATTTCAATAATAGCTTTGCAATCTGGAAGTCTAAAATTTAATTAATTTAGTTAAAGTCATTCCAAATTCCTTTCCGCTCTTTATGGTTTCTTATTGAATCCCAATAAATCGAGAAAACCAATTGGGCATGGTGTGAAATGCACTTGTAATCCACTTCATATAACCATTCGCCTCACACATGCTTGCTAACCGTCAGGGACTCGGCTCCACTTGGGTGGGCAAAGTAACTAAAACTGATCCTCCAGGAGTGATCTATGTTAGTGCTAACAATCCGCTTGCTATCCTAGGTGCTGCAACTGTACCAGATCTCCAACCTGAACCACGGACTCATGATGGTGGGGCCCTCGGGCTCTGGCAAGTCCACCGCCTGGCGGACCCTGCTGAAGGCGCTGGAGCGCTTCGAGGGCGTTGAGGGGGTGGCCCATGTCATCGATCCCAAGGCCATTTCCAAGGAGGCCCTGTACGGTGTCCTGGATCCCAACACGCGCGAGTGGACCCGCGTAGGAGTTCGGATCCGTAGGCTTGGGTCGATCTTTAGGACGACCCCGAGCTGAAAGTCGCCTGTTCGGAACCGGATCGTCGTCGAGCAAACCTCTTCGTCGCCCACTTTGGAAATCGGCAGCCGGAAAGCGGATGCCAATGACCGATCGATGCTGCTCACCGTCATGTACGGGTCGATCATCGCCCCGGTCTCGAAGGTCGCGGACCCTCCGTCAAGCACGACGACCGCTGTCGGGAGGATGCGGATCACCTTTCGCGTGAACCAAGTGGCCACCGATGGAGTCTGAGCGGAGACCTCCGGACGTGGGCGCTCGATGGGGCTCCGAGATGGCGACGGAGACCGGGAGGCGGACATGGCAGATGGGGGCGGAGGCGGTCTCGACGCTTGACGACGCGTGAGTGAGGGGTGAGGCGGAGATGACGCTGGCTGGCCTGTGCGCCGTGGCGGTTGCTCCTCGTGCATGTGGAGCAGGGTGTGGTGGCTTCCTCCGCACTTCTTGCAGCCGTCCTCGCTGCGGCAGTTTCCTCCTGAGTGCTGATGTGCGAGGCAGTTCGAGCAGTACTTATTAATAAGCACTGCTCGAAGTCGCTTTTCAGCGCTCAGCTTTTGGAACCTCTTGCACTTCCGAAAAGGATGGATTCCCCGGCAGACTCGGCAGCGGTAGGATTGAATACCTCGAGTACGTCTGCTCTCCAAGGATTGGGCGGAACGAGGACGAGGAGCCATGTCGGGAAACTTGGTCTGCGATAAAGCAAAAAAAATAAAAACTTATTTTAGTATGGGTGGACTGCACTTTGGACATTGAAACGCGAGGGACACTAATCCCTAGGAACGGAGGATTCCTGGTTCTCCGCAGGGAGGAGGATAACCTTATGGACTGGGCGCTTTATTGTCCCACGAGCTGTGCGGATCTCAACGGGCTCAGCCTCTGGTGGGATAAACCGCCATAAAAGTCCCTGATGGCTGTATGCATCATTCACGGACTACTTGATGGCTTGTATGAAGTCCGGGGAAAGCCGCGTTGCTGCCCCCACAAAGGTCTTGCCATTATCTGAATGGACCCGCTGAGGACAACCGCGCCTCGCTACGAAGCGAGCAAAAGCCGCTAGAAATTTTTCGGTTGTCAGGTCGGAGGTAGGTTCCAAATGGATGGCCTTTGTGGAAAAACATACAAACTCACAAACATATCCCTTCGTTATGAGACACGCTCTCCCAGTATAATTTTTTATCTCGAAAGGGCCGGCATAATCTATGCCAGTGTACGTGAAGGCCCTCGAGAAAGATACTCTGTCAGTTGGAAGATCGCCCATCAGCTGTGTTTGCAGTCGCTTTTTGTAAATTGTGCAAACCTTACACGGATTCACCACAGCCTTCACAGATTCTTGATTTTAGGAATCCAATACTTCGATCGGATCAGGCGTACCATTAATTGGCTGCCGCCGTGAAGAGTAATCTGCTGAGCAAATTGGATGAGAAGGCGAGACAGTCTACAATTATAGGGGAGTATTATTGGATGGCGTTCATCATATTGCAAACCTCTGGAGGCGTTGAGGCGACCACATGCTCTTAAAAGGCAGTGTTGGTCGATAAAAGGAAACAAATTCGCGATCGGACTCGACACTGGAAGGGGCTTTTTCTCTTCTAGATGCTTCTGCTCCTGGCCGTATGCTCTGCGCTGCGCAATGGAAATCAGAGCTCTCTCAGCCTCTCGAATTTCATCCCTCGTGGGTCTTGAACTGGGCGAGATCGAGCTCTTGTGGCAGCGGTTCAGGAATCGGAGAACATACGCCAGGACCCGGAGTGCTTTGTCTAGCTTGGAAAAACGCTCGAGAAGTTCTTCCGGAGGGACCTTACTGAAATGCACCTTGACTGCTCGCTGTTCGAGTTCGGTCATTGGATTGAAGTCGCTTTGTGTTGGCCAAGCTCGCGTGGTCCTTGCAGCCACTGTGGTCCATGCCACCAGAGTTGGTTATCCGCTAGCTCATGTAGGGATACGCCTCGACTGGCTAAATCGGCGGAGTTTTGTTCGGATCGAACGTGGGCCCAACAGTCGACTGGTGTTGCCTGAGTAATCTTGGCAACTCTATTGGCCACAAACGTGGTCGAGGCTTTCTTAACCAGGCTAGAACAATAGTGGAATCTGTCCAGCAGCGGAGATCGGAACTGGCTGTCGTCAAATGCGAAAGGATTTCTGTCACCATTTCGGTTAAGAGCATAGCATCACAGAGCTCTAACCGGGGGAGGGACACAGTTTTCACCGGAGAAACTCGCATCTTAGCTGTCAGCAGACGGGTCACGATCCTGTGGCCCATCTCGACGCGGACGTAGACAGCAGCTCCATCAGCCTTCTGAGACGCGTCACAGAAACCGTGATGCTCTATGGTTACCCCCGGTTGATACCCGACCCATCTTGGAACGCAGATCTGGCTGAGGTCGGAAGATTCCTGCAGGAAAGATTGCCACCTCCGACTCATTTCAGTGGGAAGCTTTTCATCCCAACTCAAATCCTGCAACCAGATCTCCTCAAAGTCTCGGATATCTCCTTCCTTATTTCGGAACAAAATTCTTTAAAAGGGAGTATGCTTAGAATCGACCCAAGTCTGACGGTACATTTTAGTGATGTCCGCACTGAAAACGTATTGAAAATATCGCCACTTCAGGATCTGAATGGTCAGATCGGATTGGAGGACTGGACCAGCATGAAGAATATCATTTAAGCTGGTTCCATTTGCCGAAGGACTTGAAGCGTTAAATACAACGCGGAGCTTGGTAGTGGTGCTTTCGGGTTTAATTACCGCATGATGTGGAAGATAATAGGTAGGAGAACTGTGAGTCGGCGGAACTTCTTTCATATGACCCAAATCCAGATACTCTTTAATCACGCTGTCATATTGCTCTTTTAGGGGAAAGTCTCTTTTTAAACGATTCTCGTTTCTAAGAAACTGAGCTAACGCAATGGACCTCGAATATCCTAGATCGGATCCGGAATTTTCGGGTCGCAGAAAGGAAGCGTCACCACGTACTTCCCGTTGCGTCTTTCTTCGTAGTTTGAAGGAAGTTCCTTTCGCAATATGAATCCGACTCTTTTACCATCTGTACTGGTAGATCCTCCACCTCCCAGAACTTGCTGAGAAGCGTGTCCAGCGAATCGTCCCCTATTTGGTGTACCTGAGTCGTAAAGGATGCGACTTTATTGGCTTTAACATGGGAAATTGGTCCCGTCAGCGCCCACCCAAAAATGGTCTCTTGGCCTAGGAGTGATCCGCAAATACTCCTTCGAGTGCCACTCAACATAACCGACGGTAAAATGTCGGCACCGATCAGGATGTCGATTTGCGAGCTCTCAAAGAAGGTGGGGTCTGCCCATTGGAGAGCGGACAGATCTTTCAAAGAATTCCGGGAAATTGGATGTGATGGCAATTTGCCGGCCAATTCCGAAAGGACGTAGGCTGCGGTGTCTAGCTGTAGACCCGGCTTGTTGGGGGAACGAATCGTGGCATAGCCTGGTAGACTTTGCCGAAACCGATTGGTTCAGCCCGGAGACTTCAGTCTGGATGTTGCGGAATGGCAGCTTGATTAAATTGAAAAGGCGTTCGAAAATGAATATCGCCTCAGATCCTGAATCGATTAAAGCTCGTGCACGATAATTCGTGCCCAAATGACACACATCAATAATTGCCGTGCTCAGCAGCACGGCCGTAGTGCCCGATGCGAAGTAGCTTTGCACCGTTGAAGAGCTCGCGGTTGCATTATGGCTGGAGGGTCTCGAGGGTTGTTGTGTGGAGGGCGAGGTGGCTAAGACTCTCGCATTTTCGGAACTCGCGCTGCCGCGATGCAGCAGCGTATGATGTCTCCCCTTACAAGTGAAGCAGCTGTGTGTGCTGGTGCAGTCACGTAGCTGATGGCTTCTCGCAAAGCAGTTTAGACATAGCTGCTTCTTCTTTATGTAGCCGGAACGCGCGTCAATTGACATTTGGAGAAAGCGCGGGCACAATCTGACCGGATGGTTCTCCTTGGAGCATAAGTCACACCCTCTTTGTTTTGTTTCGAAGGATTGAAGCTTCTTCGGGACAGCTTGAGTCTGCTTCATATCCTCGATCGCCTCCAATGTTCGATATCTTTCGCTTAGGAAGGCGTTCATCTCTTCCCAAGCCGGAATGTCTGATTTCGAGGTCAGGGACTGTTCCCATAAGGAAAGGGCAGTTTGGCAGTTTGCTTGCGCACAGGAAGACCAACAGACAATCCCAGTTTTCAATGGATATCTGGGAATGTGCTAGCGCTGTCAAACACCCCTGAATCGTGGACTGCAAATCTTGTAGCGCATGAGCAGATTCTTGGGATATTGAACTCAAGTTGAACAAGAGCTTGAGTTGGCTGTTGACTAAAAGTCATTTATTTTGGAAACGGTCTTGAAGCGCTTCCCACGCCGAGGCGAACCCGTCATTTGTCAGAGGGGATTTCGATACAATGGCTTTCGCCTCACCGTTCGTCTTCGTGAGAAGATGAAACAGCTTCTCGACCGGTGTCAGCCTGGGGTTGTTGACATATACTGCCGTGAACAGGTCCCGGAAAGTGGGCCATCGGGGGTAGTCCCCGTCGAAAACTTCCGTATCGCAAGGAGGTAACCGGCAACCGGACGAAATTAGGAGCTGAGATGGAGCTTGCACGGCTTGAGGCGTCGCTCTGTCGATATTTTCCCCAATAAGTGCTGCACATGACTCGTATACGGAGTAGCAGTAGTCATATTTTGCTTGCAGCACCGACAATATGCTGAGGGATCCTTCTTAGGCAATTAGATCAGAGCACGTTTGATACTCCTTTTCTACTTTGTCCCATAAGGCTCGCACTTGTTGAAGACGGACTTGCAACGTATGTAGAGACGGAGGAGCTTGATCAGGAGTATTGATCTTGGCTTCAAAGACGCTAACGCGATCGCTGACTGCAATAAATTTGTGCAACGCCGCGTTTGCGGCGGTTGGCAAATGCAATTTTTTTTCTGACAGCGCGGGTTACCCTTAGGAATTCGGTTCCGGAAGCAGAGAGATTATCTGGCTTGACCGCAAGTGAAGACTCGCTAGAAGATTTCGCCAACGGTTTGGAAATAACAATTTTAGGAGTTGTCTTCGAACTTGTCGCTGGAAGATTCTTTCCTTTTGGTGTGGATACCGCTCTGAGTGTTAAACTTGCGGACTTAGGAACTGGCTTAGCGCGACCGGGAAGCGGAGAGGACGGGTTGGTTTTTTGTTCTTTTCCTGGGGTAGCTGTCGGTTTCTTGTCACCCTCACTGGGCATACTCAGCTATCCCCTACAAATAGGAAGGCCTGCACGCCGTAAAAGGTGGAAAAATGTCGCTGGTCGATGGGAGAAAACACCCCCAGTCCGAATTTAAATCGACGAATCAATGGAAATCGAACAGCAGACACGACCAAACTACAACCCGTGTGAAAAAATTACAAAAATAGCTGAATTTGCACAATATAGCTAAAAAAAAGCTAAAACTAGCCAAAAAAAATGGCTAAGAACTAGCCACGGAAATTGGCGGAAATTATGAGCCACTTATTCGAAACTGATTTCGAGAGTTTGGCGAAATTAGCGGACTCTTCAAAAAAATTCTTTGGCTTAATTTATTTGAATTTAGGAACACCACGAAAATAGAAAACTTACTTGAAACAGAGAAACAAAAAACACGCCAAAGAAGCTGAAAAAAAAAACACTAGAAAATAGCTAAGGCGTATGGCGATAATTAGTTGCCAATAATCTAAATTTATTCGGCCAATTAAAAAAAACAATTTTTTTTTTTTTCTCTGATTTAATTTTTCTAAAATCGTTAGTGGAGGATTTTTTTTGTCGGCACTGTGTCGCCGTTCTTTGCCTGTTAGGGATGTATAAGTGCAGGTGTTTGTGCACGCTCCTAGAGCAAAGAGGAGTCGACGAACAATTGCAATGTACGTAAGTAGGTATGTGGTATGAGGCCCTTAGGCAGTCGGATGAATACGTGGGCTGCTACATATATTTCTGGCCTAATAATGAAAATACGAATATTTATTAAGGAAAATAGTTTTATTGTTTTTCAAAATATTCTCCATTAAGATTTACACACTTTTGCATGCGCTCAAACCAATTTTCGAAGCACTTTTTCCACTATGATTGACACACCTCAAAAACATGGTTTTTGAATGCTTCAACAGCATCTTCTGGCGACGAAAATCGTTGACCACGCATTTTCTTCTTGATGTGAGGGAATAAAAAGAAGTCATTTGGTGCCAAGTCAGGACTGTACGGCGGATGACCCATCAATTCGACGTTTTGGCCAGTCAAAAAGGCGCTGGTTTGAGCCGATGTGTGAGAGCTCGCATTGTCATGGTGCACAATGATTCGTCTTCCCTTGTTCGTTTTTCGAATTTCACCGAAGACTTCAGGCAAACAAATGGTGGTGTACCAATCAGAATTGACCGTCCTACGTTGCTCAAGAGGAACAGTAGCCACATGACCAGTTTTTGCGAAGAAACAGGCGACCATTTGCTTCGAAGTGCTTCTTCCACGAACAACTTTCGTTGGATTTGGCTCGTCTTGGAAGACCCACACGGTCGATTGCTGTTTTGTTTCGGGCTCATACGCATAGATCCATGATTCGTCACCTGTGACGATCTTATAAACGTCTTTTGAAGCACCGCGATCGTATTTTTTCAGCATTTCTTTACACCAATCCACACGAGCCTTCTTTTGAGCGATTGTCAAATTGTGCGGGATCCAACGAGAACAAACCTTTTTTACAGCCAGGTGCTCATGCAATATCGAATGTATGCTGGTGGAAGAAATGCCTAGGGATGCCTCTATCTCACGGTATGTCACATGACGGTCTTGCATTATTAGTTCACGTACGCCATCGATGTTTTCTGGCACAACGGCTGTTTTTGGACGACCTTCGCGGAATTCGTCTTTGAGGGAGCGTCGGCCACGATTGAATTCGTTGTACCAGTTTTTCACAGTGCTATAGGATGGTGCTTCATAGTCATACAAAGATTTAAGTTCATCGCTGCACTCTTGTCGTGATAATCCACGCCGAAAGTTGTGAAAAATGATCGCACGAAAATGTTCACGAGTTAATTCCATTTTTTTGCGAAATTGATTTTTTTTAGTAACTGTAAACAACACAAATGATAGTCGTACGTCAAACCGTTCTGAGTACGTTTATGCTTAAAAATGTCGAACTTTTCAATGGAAATGTCAGATTCCACGTAACAACACTTAGTGTTGCCTAGGCCAGAAATATATATAGCAGCCCACGTATGTATGTATGTTTGTGAAGCTGTGGAGTTTGCCGGTCAGCGCAGAATAGCGCGAGGCCAGCCAATATATATAAATTAATCCGATTTAATCCGGGTGAATCGCCGTCGGTACTCGGCGACTTCTCTCCTCTTCTCGGGTGGACGACAAGTTGACGACTGTTGAATGTTGGCCGGCTGGCCGAAGGGGTCCCAATGAAGAATTAGGATGATTACGTTGGAGGGGTGACTGCCCCTCCTGACTGAAACAACTGAACTGAAAATGTTTCAGCTTGGCACAGAATAGCGCGAAGCTGCCCAAATTTATGTATATATGTATGTGCGGAAGAGTACAAAAGAACCAAATGTGTATTTAATTTGCGGATTTATTTATATTTGATTATTTATTTTGCTCTGGATGTTTAGCTTTTTGTCAACCTTTGTTTAAATATAATATTTGTGATGGTTGAGTGTATGGGTATAGTTTTATTTGAAATAGGTTTCAATGTGGTTGGATGAATTTTTTTTATTTTGTATTTGGATATATATATGGATATTTGTAAAGATTTTGTTTTATATATACACACCTGATCATATTAATAGGTACACACATCAACTTAGATTTTGAGGTAACAGAAAAAGTTTTCTTCATTATTTTAAACTTTTAATTTTGTCTCTTTAACTATTTGTTTTTAATAAAATAAACTTAATTGTATCATAGGATAATAATATAACAGAAAGGAGATAATTTTTTGTCTTAGATACGTTTTCGGTCTGATCATAATAATAGGTACATTTCATGTGTTGGTGAGAAAAAAAGTTTAATTTCCATTTTGGATTCTTTTTTTAGCTAAATTCGTATTGCCCAACTTAGTATCCAGTGTATCCACCTCAATTTTTGGTCACTACTACTATTCTTTTGGGCATACTATTAAAAAAAGCCTGGCAGGTTTCTACTGATGTCTCATACCACTATTTAGGGACACCATCCCATATTTTTACGATATTTGAAAAAAAAATCCTTGCCAATTTCTTTTTTAAGTCTCCGCACAAGTTTTCTATAGGGTTTAGGTCGGGGGATTGGCTTGGCCACTTCAGAACTTCAACTTTTTGGTCCTCGAAAAATTAAGATAAAAGCCTTGATGTGTGCTTAGGATCATTGTCTTTTTAAAATACCCAACGGAGTGACATATTTTCCACAGCATATGGTACTATAACTGTTTCGAATATGGATTTGTATACTTCAGCCGTCATTTTGTTCGTAAGTCTGAAGCAACCTCATACCATTATATTACTACCTCCATGTTTGACTGTTTATTTTGTAAACTGTGAATGAAATTCCTTTTCATTAGAGCGTCGAACATTCCTTTTCCAATTTCCAATTAAATTGATCTTGTTTTCATCGCTCCATAAAAGCAACCCCATACCATTATATTACTACCTCCATGTTTGACTGTTTATTTTGTAAACTGTGAATGAAATTCCTTTTCTTTAGAGCGTCGAACATTCCTTTTCCAATAATTTCCAATTAAATTGATCTTGTTTTCATTGCTCCATAAAATGTTTCTCGACTTTTTCTCCCCGATGCATCCTTACCAGCTTTTTGCCTCATGTTGATTTTTTTTTTTGCGCATAAGTGGAACCTTTCTGACAATTCTTCCTAGTAGGTTAGCATCTTGTAGTTGTCTTCGGATAGTTGGAGCACTAACTGAATACCTTATTTCTGCTGCAATAGCCTTTGATGACTTAAATGGGTCCTTTTTGCTCAAAGATACTATGAAGTGGTCAAGGGTTTCCGTTATTTATTGTGGCATTCCACCTGGCTTGGTTTCCTTTCTTATGGATTTTTAACACAATTATGAGAGCTGTTCATTTATTTGGCAATGGCTCGCAAAGATTTGCCTTCATTTTTCAGACTAAGAACCAATCGAGCTTATTCTTTAGTACAATGACAATTTCGAACCATTTTTTCTAAAAAAAATATTTATTGAACTCTTTATTGACAGTAGCTGCACGAAATTGACCTTTAGTTACCAAAAATCACTAATTACAAAATTATTCACCCTTTATTTATGAGAAACGGAGACTGTACCTATTATTATGATCAGGCGAAATGTGTGGTTGACTCACAATTTATACAAAAGCTCCAATATATGGGGCATCGCCTCTTTCAACTCTTTGTCACAGTGTAGCCAGACATTGACAAAAACAAAAAATCAAAAATTAAAAAGCTGTCAACACTTTAAGTATGAAAAAATCGTCTTTAATTAAATAATTTCTATGTGTACCTATTCATATGATCAGGTGTGTATATGTAATTAATATAATTTGTGTGTGTGTGTGTATGTTTAATATTTTTTCTTGTTGGAAGGCAAAGAGCAGTTTAGTGACGGACGTGATGTGCGTATGTGAATGTGAACTTGGATGTATGGATGTAATAATATATATATGTATATGTACGTATATATATGGACACCAGCGAATCACAGTGAGACGAAGTAGGTGGCCGAAATTGGCAAAGAACTTTTGCCCTTTAAAAAGAAGAAAAGGAAGTTCACTGCGTCTGAAAGTATGTAATATGTATATTATAATATAATTCACTTTTCACTTTTGGAATCGGAGGGAAAGAAAAACGCCGTCGGAAACGGAATATGGCGACCACGGACGAATGGATTTTGGAATTAGTCGTACTTATCTTTGAAACTCCGCAAGGGGCGCTGGTGGATCAGGATAGATCCGGCTCGAAGGACCATGAAATGGAGTGGGCGGAATTCCTTATAAGTTGCCGACTTCCTTCGAGGGGGCGTCGTCGCGATCGGTGGCTGCGGAAAAATCCCAGTGGAACCGAAGAAGAAGAAGAGTGGTGGTGGCGGCGTTGGCTTCACAGTCTGTTTTATTCACTTCATTGCTTGCTTAAGACTAACTTAGCCTAATAGAAAAAAAGGCATCGCTGCCCCCGGTGGAGAGGCGCCCTTTCCCGGTTGGAACGGAGGGAGCGGGAAAACGGCCGATGAGAGGGAGAGCGGGCGAGCGCTAGAGCGCGGGTGCTGGCTTCCATACTGCCGCTGAAACTAAGCGCCCTGTGGCGCGAACACATTTATTTTTTCATATCCTAACGCTACAAGCAAAGACTTATATTTATTGCGTTAGTCACAACGATTTTGGAAAATTTTTAAGATAAAATAAATAAATAATTTAAATATTACTTAAATAATAACAAAATCAAGTTTAGGTTGAGAAAAAATCAAAAATACATAAAATAATTTGCATTAATATAAGATAAAAATAAGTTAAAATAAGTTTCAACTATCTTTAAGCTTGCAAAAATTCTTTGATTTTAGAAATAAACTGAGACTTCTGATGGTTTTAAGAGCATGGGGTACATTGTTCCATAGGCGAATATCGTTAATAAAAAATTGCATTCTTCAGCATAAGGTTTTATATCTGGGTATAATAAATTTTTGTGTTCTTTGCGATTGAGCAGGAAGAAGTTTTTGAAACAAGTAAGATGGTTCACGGGTGCCCACAATTTTTTAAAAATAAATTAAGGTTTTAAAGTCGATCCACTGACTAAGGCTAAGGTCAAGAAAAAAAAGGTTAAAAACAGTGGGAATCAGAATTGTTCTGGCGACTAGCCTTCGTAGCTGAGTTGGCAAGTACGACTGAGAAGTTGAAAGCTGTCTCAGAAGCCCATTCGTTCGCCCGACTGCTCCCTGTTAACGTGTTACTAAAGGTGATACCCAGGTTTTGGTCGGCTCCTTTTTCATCCACAACTCAGGTAGGGTTGTTATATGGAGACTTGACGTCCGCAATAAGTTGTTTAACCTCTGCATTGAAGTATTCGGTTACACCCATGGGGTGCGGGTACGACTTAGAGTATACCGGCTCTTCATCTGTTTTTATCGTGGCGATAGTGTTTATGTTAAAGGGTAGCACCTTGCCTGGGTCAGTGTTCTTCATACGTTGAACTAGATATTTTTTATTTATTTTTTAATTTTATTTTTTAGTAAAGCCATGGATCGACTTTACTGTGAAGGGCTTATTCGCTGCCACGATGCAAGCTTGCTATCTCGCTCGATCTTGCCGATTTCTGTGACGATCCTAAATCGATTTTAGTCCCCGAAAATCCTTGTCGTGGTTAAAGAAGTTTTACTTCAATATCAAAAATTAACAAAATGGCGGAGTATTAAAAAATCAGTTCGTGTTTGGGGTAACATTTTTATTTGATTTTTTTTTTTTTTTTTGTCAAATTATAAAGGTTCATCCAATCAAAAAGTTTGTAGGTCATTATCCAGTTAAAGTTTGAAATTTGTCGTTGAGTTATGATGGCAGCAGTTTTGAAAAATGTCGCTTCGAGAAAAACACGTTTAAAGTTTCCTCCTGCGAGCGGTCGCTCTTTAAAACGCTGTCATTCAAAAACTATTCAAGATATGACATTGCCGCGTTCACAGGATATTGTTGAAAGTATCGAATATCTATCGAATAAGCAAAAAAAAAAAAACTATTTCTTGAAAATATTACACTGGTAAAGACCCTTAAAAAATATCGAAGTTTGTAAATTTGTATAACATTTACATACACATTTTACCTACATATTAAATGTAGAATTTTACATTTTCATATAAGTCAACCAATTGCTTCTATGGCAGCTATATGATATAATTATCCGACCTGAATGAAATTAAAACGGTAAAAAACAGCTCAATTTTGAAATTTATTGAAGTACGTTGAAAAACAGAGAATTCTTAATTTGGTTACATTAATTTCGGCATTATTCCTATGGCATGTATAGGATATATTGGTCCAATTTCGGCCGTTCCGACGGCAAAGGTAAGTGGCTGGTGGTCGGTAAAGATCTGCAAGCCTTTTACTCCGTACAAGAAATTCCGGAGGTTTTTCAGTGGCGAAACTACGGCGAGGAGCTTTCGCTCGTTGCGTGCATAATTTCTTTCATTGTCTCTTAAAGCACGTGATATCATTGTAATCGGGCGGTCATCTTGAGATAGTACCGCTCCTAGACCAAAAAGCCTGATGCATCCGTTGTCAAATCGAATGGTCTCTTAATATCTGGATACGAAAGCAAAACGTCTTCTGATGCCAAGATTTCTCTCAGCCTGTCAAACGGTTTTCTCTGTTCCTTGGTCATATCGATGTCAATTTTCCTTGACTGATATTTGCTATTTTTCCCATTTTCTCCCTTTAGGATACTCGTTCAAGGCCTTGCGATTGTCGCAAAGTTTTTTATAAAGCGCCTATACAAGCTTGCTAACCCCAGAAAGGATCTGAGTCTGAAAAGCGTTTTTGTTGCGGGGAATTGTTTTATGGCTTAGACCTTTTCAGGTGAAGTTCGTAGTCCCCATTGTGACACTATATGATATAATTATCCGACCTTAATGAAATTAAAACCGTAAAAAACAGCTTAATTTTGAAATTTATTGAAGTACGTTGAATAACAGAGAATTCTTAATTTGGTTACATTAATTTCGTCATTATTCCTATGGCATGTATAGGATATAGTGGTCCGATTTCGGCCGTTCCGATATATACACAGCTTGCAAAAGAAATAAGACAATGCTGAAAATTTCCTGATAGCTCAAAAACTGAGAGACTACTTCGCTTAGAAACCGACAGACGAACAGACAGATAGAGGGACATGGCTAGATCGACTCGGCTGGTAATGCTGATAAAGAATTTATAAACTTTATGGGGACATCATTCTCATCCGTTGCACGCAGATCAAGTTTGTTTTTAAAATTTGACCGCGCCCACATACGACGAAAGTCATAAAAAATGTTTTATAAGCTATAGTCGTATTTCGGATTAAGCTAAATAAATAAAATATATAAATAGGGTTTTGCAGACGTTTTCTAAAATTTTGTGTAAAACAAATAAGTTTCAGTTTATGATCCTTCTTCTGTGTTGACAGCACAAATTCGTGCTGTTCAACATGTTTTTAGCAACATTTGTCGTTTTTGGGTGTTGCTCAACATTTTCCTAGCAACATTTGTCTTTTTTGGAGGTTGCCCAAAATGTTTCTAGGAACTTTTGTCTTAATTTGTCAATTGGGCTGTTCCCTATACGTCTAACTGACTGAATTTATCGAATGAAAAAATCGAATCGGAGACAGCTGTCCCATTTTACATTTTTACATTTATTTTATTTTGGTACGTGATTTTTGCTGCTTAAATCTAATCTAAATCTACTGTTTATATACAATTTGTATTTAGAGGTGAATGTGTGTTATGTACAGATGTGTTAGTTTGTGTGTTTAGGGGCAGCAGCCCTAAGATAGTTTAGTTAGGGGAGGGTTATGTTGACTGGTTATTGGAGGGTGCGGGACGGCAGTTGCCCGAATGTTGTTCGTTTTAATCTTCTTCTTGTTGTTGATTTGGTAGCTCTCCTTGCAAGGCGGTTGGGGTGAGCTTTAAGGCGGGTTTTGTGGGCCCTTGCCAGCCGATTTATTGTGTCACCGACCATTTCAATTTCAAGATCCTTGTGTATATCTGTGTTTCTGATGTACCATTCAGCTTGAGAGATGTGTCTCAGGAACTTAGCCTGGAAAGCTCTGACCTTGTTGAGATGTGTTTTGGCCGCCACTCCATAAATGGCCAGCCCATAGTGCCAAATTGGCGCCAGTATAGCAGTGTAGATCTTTTTCTTATTTACCAGGCTGAGCTTCGATTTCGCTTTGGTTAGCCAGTGGAGTCTGCGAGCAGCTGCCTCTAGTTTTGAGCGCGTTTTCTTCAAGTGAAATTTTCGATAAATTCAGTCAGTTAGCAACCCGGAGGTGGCTGAAAATATCGTCTAACTGATTGAAAAGCTAGTGTGCCTTTATTTTTTAATAATTTTACCACAGCATTTTAATGCAATATCTTTGTTTCCTGGACTAGAACGCTTCAGGGTCTTCCGTTGGCTTCCCCGGAAGCCAATTTTAAAATGGCCTTGAATACTCTATAGGTACGCTTCATTATAGTGCCTCCATCTCCGAGCCCATTTTTTTTTTGCTGTTATTTATTGAATCTTCTCCATTTAGAGACTAACAATAAGTGTGTCAAATCTTATATTAATAACCTAACTAACAGTCATATGACTGGCATAGAGTTGTATAGCCCTGACAATTATTGCTGGGTTGGAAGGTCGTTTCGTTGCTGGCGGGTTCTGCTGGAAGCCCGAGTCAAGCCTCTTGCCAGATGATTAGGGTGCACAGTAAGTTTTTTATTATAGGTCGCCTTTTGCTTGTCTATTTCATCTTTTACTGCAAGAATGCCGAGATCCCTATGGATGTTTTGGTTGCGAATATACCATGGTGCCCCAGTGATATGTATGATTTGTATGATGTCTATATTGCTGCTGCTCGCGTTTCCCCACAGCTGGGAGCCATATGTCCAGATAGGCTTTAGCGTGGAGTTGTAGAGCAGGACCTTGTAGTCCAGACGCAGTGGCGATCGGGCGTTTAAAATCCAGTGAAGGCTGCTAGCTTTTAGTTTTAGATGTAGTTTCTTACATTCGATGTGTCTTCGCCAGGTTAGTCGTCTGTCGAGGTGGACGCCGAGATACGTTACTTCGTTGAATTGGGGAATCTGCGTACTATTCAAGGATACTGGGGAGCATGTTTGCCTGTTAAGAGTAAAAGTTATGTGTTTACATTTTTGTTCGTTTATCTTAATACGCCAGTCAGATAGCCACTTCTCAACTACCATAAGGTGACTTGCTAGTTGGGTTGTTGTTCGGTTTGGGCACTTCGAGCGACTTAGGATCGCATTGTCGTCAGCGAACGTGGATGTTGTTAGCCGCTCGTTCGTAGGTATATCCGCTGTATAAAGGACGAACAGGGTGGGCCCCAGTGCACTGCCTTGTGGAACTCCGGCTTCGATAGTGTACTCTTCAGATGTTGTTGCGTTGCACCTTACTGCAAAGACTGTTGTAAAGATACGATTCAAGTAGCTTATGAGTGTATGTAGGCAAGTGTGTTTTGATTTTATGCATGAGGCCATTTAACCAGACTCTATCGAAAGCTTGAGATACATCGAGAAATACTGCTCGAAGGCTGTGCGTATCTCTGATGTTATTCTGTTGACTTGTTCGATTGTGCCATGGTTTCGACGGAAGCCAAATTGATGAGCCGGGATAACATTGTGTGCTTCCAGGTATGGTATTATGTGTGTTAGAAGGCATTTCTCAAACAGTTTGGACAGACACGATAATAAGCTTATTGGTCTGTAGGATGACGGGATTGTGTGGTCTTTTCCGGGTTTCGGTATCATTATGATGATAGATTTTTTCCATTTCCTTGGGTAGTAGCCAAGGCATATAATCCCATTGAAGATTTTACAAATGACCTCAATAGCTGAGTTTGGAAGTTCAATTATCATTTTTGGAGTTATTAAGTCACCGCCCGGAGCCTTTTTTGGTTTCAGTTCCCCAATGACTTTTGCGATCTCATTCGGCTGAAACAATGTTGGTAAAGACATAGTATTAGTTTCGATTTGTGGTAGGACAAATGGACTAGTGCCCTGGTTGGGTTGGAATACGCTTTGGAGATGTGAAGCAAATGTTTCGGCTCTATCTTCGTCGCTGCGGGCCCAGCAACCTGAAGAGTTTCTAATCGGGGTAATGGTTTCGATTGGTGAGCTTAGGTTTGGATGGGCCCTCCACAAAGGATGCTCTGTACTGGTTGGCGTAGGTTTTTCGATGTACCGTAGTTGTGCCTTTTCAGCGTCTTGTTTCGGAGCTCGGTTTAGTAAGCGAGTGACTTGCTTAAGACGTTGTTTTGAAGATGGCGATCTGTTGGTTTGCCAAGCACGTCGCAGACGCCTCTTTTCCAGGACAAGCTGTTCAATTTGTTGATTAGTTTTGAATTTGTTGGGTTGTACGTCCTTCCCTTGTGGTGTTGAAATAGTGGCTGCTGTAGTGAGTACGTCTTCAAGAGCATCAGTAGAGCAGTCGATATCCGCTTCGATGTTGAGCTGCGGGGTTAGTTCAATGTGGGAACTTACATATTTCTTATATTTAAGCCAGTTAGTTCTGTGCGACGTCAGCCTTTGGGGTTGATCTGTAGTTTCTGGGCTTTGAAGAACAGTTATTAGTACTGGCGAATGGTCTGATGAAAGATCCGAAAGCGCTTTGGCACATATAATGTTGCGTGAGATATTTTTTGTCACCGCCCAAAAAATGCCGCAGTTTTTACAATCGAACTGCCTTTGCGGTAGGATCCAAGTCGTTAAAGGACAATCATAATTTAGCTGTTACCAGCTCAAATAACTCTGCTTTCTTGCTTTGTTTACAAAAACAGAGAGCCTGGAAGTGGAACTGGAACTTTTCCACTTGATAAAATAAGCATTGCTGGTGCTATTTTAAGTATACAATATTATTATCCTCGCACTTTATAAGTAATCAGTATACTTTTAATTAAATAATAATTTTTTTATGTTCAGTACGCTCACAAAATGGCCTATTTGGTTGGACAACGTATTCAACGTGATATAGCAGATACTCTTTTGGATAAACTGTTCTACCTATAACCATGCTCATGATTTCTGTTATTTAAATAAAAAATCAATACTTGTTTATAAAAATATAAAGGAAAATGATTAATTTATTGTGGCCTTTGCAAACTGCATTTCTATTACACTATTCCCTACAAACTTTTCCCCAACATTATTTTGAAATTATATACAAATTTAATTGATTTTGTATTCTTTGCTAATTTTTTATCGAATCTTCTACTTTTCGAGACTAACAAGAAGAGTATCAAATCTTATAGTAATAACCTAACAAACAGTCAGATGACTTGCACAGAGTTAAATGGCCCTTAAAATTATTGCTTGGTTGGAAGGTCGTTGCGCTGTATGCGGGTTTTGCTGGAAACGCAAGTCATCGTTTTCCATTGTAGGTCGTTTTTTGTTTGTCTATTTCATCTTTTACTGCAAGAATGGCGAGATCCCTGTGGATGTGTTGGTTGCAAATATATCATGGTTTCCCCAATGATAGTTCTCAGGATTTTCGATTGTGCGTGCTGTATTTTGTCTTTGTTGCCGTTGCTCGCGTTCCCCCACAGCTGGCAGCCGTATGTTCAGATAAGCTTGAGAGTGGACTTGTAGAGCAGGACTTCGTAATCCAGTAGAGGCTGATGGCTTTTTGTTTTAGGTATAGTTTCTACTAGAAACTTTCTAACATTTGATGTGTCTTCACCAGGCAAGTCGTCTTTCGAGGTGGGCGCCGAGATACGGTACTTCGTTGACTTGGGGAATCTGCGTACTGTTCAAGGATAGTGGAGGCCATGTTTACCTGTTGAGAGTAAGCGTTATGTTTTTACCTTTTTGTTTGATTATTTTAATACGCCAGTCAGATAGCTACTTCTCATCTACCGAGAGGATCTCAGTGTCGTCAGCGAACGTGGAAGTTGTTAGCCGCTAGTTCGTAGGAATACCCGCTGTATATTGTCTTGCTTATTCGTTTGCTCGTTTGCGTTTACCGCAATGACTTACATCGCGTTGTTGATGTTGCACTTGTTCTCTTTTTGTGTCGCGAACATTCATACGCACCAAAAGAAGAAAAAACTCGAACTAATCAGAGCTTTTTTGGTCTCCGCTTATTATTGTTTTTCAATCGCGCATTAAAACATAAAAACACTTAAACGCATAATCATAAACAATGACCGACTGCTGCATCGCTCCATGCCAACTTAATGGCAAAATAACACCTAAGCAGCCGGGAGTTGGTTGCTGGCTGTGCGACAACATCGCGCACTCGAAGTGCGCAGGCTTTGGGCATAATGCTGCCCTAGTTTCTGATGGTATAAGAAACAATAAAAGCCTGGATTGGACTTGCCCTAGCTGCCTAGACATCAAAGTCGACATAATGGGTTTCATAAGACAGACTGATCTTGAGTATCAGTCCTTACGCGCTGGATTTAACGACCTTTTAAGTCGCTTTCGAAAGTCGGAATTGATTTTCAAGGATCCAAAATTGGTAAGAGACTCAATAAAAATATCACCTAAGCCCACATCGTCTAATGCGTTCTTACAAGTTCAAGGCCTTTCTACTCCTATCTTGCTGCTCAGCCCTGCCGTTGATTATACCTCTTGTGATAAAGACTATATCTAAGCTGCTGATGCTACCTCTGGATCTACTGTATCCAGGTCACCACTGTTCTCAGAATCCATATTGCAGGCGGCTACTACAAATAGTATGTATAGTAGCAGTATCTGCTACTTCTGGTCGTCAACCAAGCACAACCCCTGTGGCTACCTCTACTGATTCCAGGTCACCACTGATCCATGAATAATTAATCATGAATTTGTTAGTAAACCTAGAAATGACAACAGAATTACCGATAACTTCGCCGCCACACGTTCAGAAAACTAACTTCGGCCTTTAACATACACTATCAAAATATTCGCAGCTTATTGGGGAAACTCAATAAGTTGTATACAAATAGTGTTTCTTTTGATGCAAACGTACTGGTTTTTACGGGAACCTGGTTGAATTCATCAGTGTCTGATTACGAAATTGTCTCATCCAATTATAATATTTATCGTTGTGATCGCTCTAACCGGACAGGAGGCGGTGTCCTAATTGCTGTTAAATCTACCCTTCCGTCTGATCTTATTACACTTAATGCGGATGATAATATCGAATTTGTTTCCGTTCGTATTTCTCCAGCTGATAACGGACCTAGATCCACTCGCTTATTCAGGAAAACCAACTTCGCTGAAATAAATCACTACCTCCAAGAATCTGATTGGTCCTTTCTCGATTCCGCTTCTGAACCCTCAATTTTGATAACTAGTTTCTACAGTCTGCTTTATTCAGCTCTAGACTTGTTTGTTCCGTCTTCGAATTCTGTGGTGACTTCATGCAAGCCCCATTGGTTTACTCGTCAACTCTTATTGTCTAGTTTGTAAATCTTCATCCCAACCCATCCGATATGAGACGGAGAATATCGTTAAAAAGTTCTCCTACCTGGTTGGGGGTGGGATTATTATTGTTATTATATTTTTAGTGTTAGCAGTGAATTTTTGTTAACTTTTGAATAAAGAATAAAGAATAAATAACGGATGAACAAAGTCCAAAACCTCTCTCATACAGGTAAACTTTCGAAGACTCTGAAACCATTCGCATCTGATGAGCTTCAGAGCCTCCACTTCCTTTCCATAGGCTACTTTCGGGCACCTACCGAATCCCATAGCATACTTTTAGGAGACTAATTAAGTGGTAGACTTGCGAGCCCCAAACCGTTCCTATTCTCATCCACAGGAGTCGTCCCAAGGTCCCAACCCCGTCGTGCCCGGCGGCGTGCGAGAGCGGTGATGACGAAACCACCCGAGGGGCCACGAAGCACTCCGACCGATTCTCCGTCTTTATTTTCCGTACCCTGTAACCTTTACGTCAATAAACCTTAAGAATCCTTAAGATCTGGGACCGGGACGGAATCCCTTTCAGCAACCACGCCTGACTTAAATAAATGCATGGGATGGGTTCTGGCCCACCCTGAGCTATCTCAGCCCCGTCAGACCGTCACAGACTCAATCGTAAGCCTGAGATTCGTCGACGAATGTTATTCTGTTAGCTTGTTCGATTGTTCCAAATTGGTGGGCCAGGATAACATAGTGTGCTCCCAGATATGGTATTATTTATTATGCGTGCTAGAAGGCATTTTTCAAACAGTTTCGAGAGACAGGATGACGGATGATTGTAATCTTTTCCAGGCTTCTTTATCATTTTGATAACAGATTTTTTCCATTTCCTTGGGTAGTAGCCAAGATATATAATCCCACTGAAGATTTTACAAATAACGTCAATTGCAGAATTTGGAAGTTCAATGATAATTTTTTGAGTTATTCGGTTATTTCGGTTTCAGTTCCCTTATGACTTTTGTGATTTCATTAAGCTGAAAGTTTGGGTTTGTGGTAGGACAAATGGATTAGAGGTCGGGTTTGGCTAGAAGTACCGTAGATGTACCGTAGTAGTTAATTTTTAGCGTCTTGCTTCAAAGCTTGGTTTAGTGTGCGAGTGGCTTTTTTAAGACTGTGTTTTGAAGATGGCATTCTGTTGGTTTGCCAAGCACATAGTAGACGACACGGCCCTGCTTGCATCCCACTCGTCCCAGCTGACAGCTTCGGCTGGTGTGCAGAACTGGCTGCGTGCGATGGAGCGCTGGACCAAGCAATGGAATATAGCCATAAATTGTAGCAAGTCGGCATGCGTCACCTTTACTCTAAGGCTTGTCATCAACATCGTTCATACTTTTAATGGTGACAATATCAAAAACGCTGCCTCTCACTGCTACTTGGGTGTTCACTTGGATCAACGTCTCATTTGGAACACCCACATCACGGCAATCCGAGCCAAGTGCTTACGCAAACTCCAGAAGCTCGATTGGCTCCTGAGTTCCAAAAGCCTCCAGCTCTCTACGAAGGTCCTGCTGATCAAAGCAATCCTTACGCCAACCTGGACATATGCGATCCAAATATGGGGCACCGCATCCAAACACCAGCTAAATAAGCTACGGATAGTTCAGGCACGCGCTGCTCGACGGGCATCTGGGCTTCCCTGGTATGTTACAAACCAGGCCATCCTAAACGACCTGCGACTTACTCCTGTGGGCGACCTCCTCAACCAACACAGCCAACGGTACTCGGACAGGCTAAGAATTCATCCTAACCCTCTGGCTAGCAGGCTGACCGACCCGCAATCTTTAAGAAGGTTAAAGAGATTCCACCCCAGCGATCTGTCTTCCCGCGTTATACATTAATATTGTAATCTTAACATTTTGTAAATATGCCTAAATAATTGTAAATAATTGTATATATACCCCTTCCTATAAACGCCCGGTTAAGTTCAGATGGCCCTGAACGCTTCCGGCGAAAATAAACAAATGAAATGGAAAAAAAAAAAAAAAAAAAAAAAAATAAGCTGAAAGTTTGGGTTTGTGGTAGGACAAATGGATTAGAGGTCGGGTTTGGCTGGAAGACGCTTCGGTGATGTGAAGCAAATGCTTCGGCTCTATTCCTTATCGGCTTAGAATTGGGTGAGCCCTCCAAAAAAGATGCCTTGTACTGGTTGGCGGAAGTTTTCGATGTACCGTAGTAGTTAATTTTGGCTTTCTTAAGACTGTATTTTGAAGATGGAATTCTATTGGTTTGCCAAGCACATAGTATACGCATCTTTTCCAGGACAAGCTGTTCAATTTGTCTGCTGCATCGTGTACAGTGGTGTTCATAGACTTAAGCCACTGCCACTATCATAAACTGTTTTTTTAATAATTTACATATTTATTTCGGCCTGAAATTTTTAACATTTTGCAACACTGCTATTTAAGCAGCTGATCACAGTAAAAAATGACAAGTAGGTTTTCGGGGGTTCCCAAAAAATTGACAAAATGTCAAAAAGGAGTATTGCGCTCTGCTCATATACTTAAGCCACCTTGAGCTAAAATCGTCAAACTTGTGTTTTTTTTCGGGAAAGTTGTGCTAGTTATTTCCTAAACTAAAATATTGAATACTAAATACTAAATACATCTTCGAGAGCATCAGAAGAGCAGTCGATGTCCTCTTTGATGTTGAGCTGCGGAATTATTTCTCTGTGGGACCTCACATATTTCTTGGGTAGGGTATTTAATTTTTGTTCGTCATTTTTTTTTTTTTTTTATATGAATGCCCAACATCTGAAGAACATAAAGTCTAAATTTGACATCGATCGGAGCAAAAATAACGAAGTAATGGTTAGTTGAACGGAGGTCATTCTATATTCGATGTATGGGCAGTCAAAACTTTAAAGCGCTCCCCTGAAAAGCGCCATTTTCAAAGTCGGTGTACACGATTACTAAAAATCTACTTGACCAATCGTTTTAAAATTTTGCACACAGCTTCTGCAACTAATTATCCAGGTATCACCGTCAGCGTTTCTTAAATTTTATTTTTAATTATATTTTTTATTTAACAATCAAACTTTTTATTTTAGTCAAAATTTGATTTTTGACTTCAAACTTTCATAAAAAATCGAAAAATATGAAAAAAGAAAAAACTTTACGGTGATACCTTGGGACAATTAACTTTTAACTAATGCATTTTTCATATCGTACAATTTTGTGGACATTTAGGATGTACACCGCAAATCAACATTTTTTTGAGGGGCCACGGGAGATTCCCTATAACTCCTATACCTGAACATATCTTTCAGTAAAACATTTTTAGAAAAATTATCTTTTTTTTATTTTATTATATGCTATTTAAATTAATAAACTAGCTTAAGCCGTTTCGCCACAACAAATATTTAAAAAGTGGCCATTTTTGCACTGAATTAACCCTATAACACATCAACTCACTTAGTTACGAACGAAAAACCCAAAGAAATAGTACATACAAAGTCCGCGGAATTCGAAAGAGGAATTAGTAATAAGATTCAACAAGCCCAAGATAAGACCCTCGAACACGTAAACAAAGATAGGACCTATAAGCGCTATCAAGCCGACAGACGACGAACCTGACGACGACACATCGAATGCAAGAAACTCCATCTAAAACTAAAAGCGAACAGCCTCCACTGCCGATCACCACTGTGCCTGGACAACAAGGTCCTGCTCTATAACTCAAGCCTACCCAACAAACAATTTTAGGAGTGCTCATAAAAATGTGTCTGAAAAGTGTCGAGTTTAAGAGCGTTTTCGGAGCATATTTTGTGCTTTTTTCAACCAGGGCTCATAGAAGGCTCTTTTGTCAGAATTAAACAAAGTAGTCAGAAAGCAATATGAGCGTTTTTTGACAGTTTCTTAGGCTTTTTTTATGGGAATTTACAGTCATTATGAGCCCAAAAAAAGAGTAAAAAAAGAGCGTTTTTTTTTTTTATGAAAACGGTCCCACTTTATCTGGACTATTTCGGAGTCCAATCTGACTCACTTTGCTGACTCACTGTAAACCCTCAGAAAAGGAACATTCTATTTAGTAATATGAGCGTTTTCGGACACTTTTCGATTTACTTCAGACACAAGTTTGACGTCTATTCGGAAAACGAGGAAGGAAAAAATTGTGGAACCTGCAAAATACTTTAAAAATGTGGCAAAGGTATATTCTAGAAAGGTGCTCCAGGGCCTAAAAAGGAGCCCAACGCGGAGGGGAGTAATGACAGCGAGGCAAGAGAAGAAGCGGTGTCCACTCTAAATGTTAAGGCACAACCAAAATATGTGGCTGTGAAGAAGACTAACACAAGCGAGGATGAGGAAGCCATGACAGCGCATCCGGCATTGATCAGCTTGAGTGCCGTGACCACCATGACTTGAACGGCAACGTGAACGGGAAAACGAAGCCAAACCCTCGGCGAAGCTCATTAATATTATTAAAAAACTAATTGATGGCGTGCCAGAACGAAAATGTTCAAGACACCAGCAGGAGCATATGTCAATATAAACTTAAATAAAAATCTCATTTTGATAATAAAAAATAAATAAACTATGAATTTAAACTTTAATAGGCGTCTGAAAAGAACCTTTTAGGAGGCGATTGAAGGACCCTTTTAGGAGGCTATTCGAGTGCCAAAAAAGTGCCTTTTCTGAGGGGTTTCAGTAATATACATGTGGCAGAAAAGAGTCAGATTGGACTCCGAAATAGTCCACATAAAGTGCTATCGTTTTCATAGAAAAAACGCTCTTTTCTGACTCTTTTTTGTTCTCATAATGACTGTGAATTTTTATAAAAAAAAGTCTCCGTAAAGTGTCCGATTGCGCTCATATTGGTTGCTGGAATGTACCTTTTCTGAGGGTTTTCAGTATTATAGTATCAGTATCAGAAAATAGTCAGATTGGACTCAGAAATAACCCACATAAAGTGTGACCGTTGTCAAAGAAAAAAACGCTCTTTTCTGCAACTTTTTTGGGCCCATAATGACTGAAAATTTTATGAGCATTTTCAGTCATTATGAGCCCAAAAAAGCCTCCGAAAATGATCAGAAATCGCTCATATTGTTTGCTGGTTATCTGGACATATGGAATTGTGGGGGAATGTAAGCAGCAGCAACATACACATCATACATCGCGCATAATCAAAAATCCTGAGAACTATCACTGGGGCACCATGGTATATTCGCAACCAAAACATTAATAGGGATCTCGGCATTCTTGCAGTAAAAGATTAAATACACAAATTAAAAGCCACCTACAATAAAAAACGTACTGCGCACCCAAATCATCTGGAAGACTTGACTCGGGTTTCCAGCAGAACCAGCCTACAACAAAACGACCTTCCAACCCAGCAATAATATTCAGGGCCATATAACTTTGTGCCAGTCATATGTTTTGTTAGTTACGTTATTAATATAAGATTTGATACACTTATTGTAAGTTTCGAAAAGGAAAAGATTCAATAAATATCGGTTCCAAAATGGCCTATTTATTCATGTGTTACACTGATATAGCCCCTTAAGTTTACCAAAATGTATCGATTTTCAATGACTCAATTGCAGACTGCAAGGGTATAAAAAAAGTTAGCTTTTTTGTTTAGATATAAAGTAGCTTTTTATTTCGATACATACAGGTCGATATATTCTGTATGAACTTCCGTTCAAGAGGTATTCCAATTTGATTTTTATTTTTGTTTATTATAATAATAATCAAAAATAACTCTTGTTGTTTGATTTTAATAATACAAATAAAAAATTATATTTATTTTTGATTTTTATTTTAAAAATTTTATATAAATATTATTTTTGATTTTTATTTTTTAAATCATTTTTAAAAGTTAAAAGTTGATAAATATTTTAAAACGAGAAAGAAAGCTAACTTCGGTAAACCGAAGTTGGTATACCCTTGCAGTCTGCAATTGGAATTAAACAAAGTAGTCAGAAAGCAATATGAGCGTTTTTTGACAGTTTCTTAGGCTTTTTTATGGGAATTTACAGTCATTATGAGCCCAAAAAAGAGTAAAAAAAGAGCGTTCTTTTTTTATGAAAACGGTCCCACTTTATGTGGACTCACTGTAAACCCTCAGAAAAGGAACATTCCGTTTTCGGACACTTTTCGATTTACTTCGGAAAACGAGGAAGGAAAAAATTGTGGAACCTGCAAAATACTTTAAAAATGTGGCAAAGGTATATTCTAGAAAGGTGCTCCAGGGCCTAAAAAGGAGCCCAACGCGGAGGGGAGTAATGACAGCGAGGCAAGAGAAGAAGCGGTGTCCACTCTAAATGTTAAGGCACAACCAAAATATGTGGCTGTGAAGAAGACTAACACAAGCGAGGATGAGGAAGCCATGACAGCGCATCCGGCATTGATCAGCTTGAGTGCCGTGACCACCATGACTTGAACGGCAACGTGAACGGGAAAACGAAGCCAAACCCTCGGCGAAGCTCATTAATATTATTAAAAAACTAATTGATGGCGTGCCAGAACGAAAATGTTCAAGACACCAGCAGGACCATATGTCAATATAAACTTAAATAAAAATTTCTTTTTGATAATAAAAAATAGATAAACTATGAATTTAAACTTTAATAGGCGTCTGAAAAGAACCTCTTAGGAGGCGATTGAAGGACCCTTTTAGGAGGCTATTCGAGTGCCAAAAAAGTGGCTTTTCGGAGGTGTTTCAGTAATATACATGTGGCAGAAAAGAGTCCGATTGGACTCCGAAATAGTCCACATAAAGTAGAAAAAACGCTCTTTTCAGACTCTTTTTTGTTCTCATAATGACTGTGAATTTTTATAAAAAAAAGTTTCCGTAAAGTGTCCGATTGCGCTCATATTGGTTGCTGGAATGTACCTTTTCTGAGGGTTTTCAGTATTATAGTATCAGTATCAGAAAATAGTCAGATTGGACTCAGAAATAACCCACATAAAGTGTGACCGTTGTCAAAGAAAAAAACGCTCTTTTCTGCAACTTTTTGGGCCCATAATGACTGAAAATTTTATGAGCATTTTCAGTCATTATGAGCCCAAAAAAGCCTCCGAAAATGATCAGAAATCGCTCATATTGTTTGCTGGTTATCTGGACATATGGAATTGTGGGGGAATGTAAGCAGCAGCAACATACACATCATACATCGCGCATAATCAAAAATCCTGAGAACTATCACTGGGGCACCATGGTATATTCGCAACCAAAACATTAATAGGGATCTCGGCATTCTTGCAGTAAAAGATTAAATACACAAATTAAAAGCCACCTACAATAAAAAACGTACTGCGCACCCAAATCATCTGGAAGACTTGACTCGGGTTTCCAGCAGAACCAGCCTACAACAAAACGACCTTCCAACCCAGCAATAATATTCAGGGCCATATAACTTTGTGCCAGTCATATGTTTTGTTAGTTACGTTATTAATATAAGATTTGATACACTTATTGTAAGTTTCGAAAAGGAAAAGATTCAATAAATATCGGTTCCAAAATGGCCTATTTATTCATGTGTTACACTGATATAGCCCCTTAAGTTTACCAAAATGTATCGATTTTCAATGACTCAATTGCAGACTGCAAGGGTATAAAAAAAGTTAGCTTTTTTGTTTAGATATAAAGTAGCTTTTTATTTCGATACATACAGGTCGATATATTCTGTATGAACTTCCCTTCAAGAGGTATTCCAATTTGATTTTTATTTTTGTTTATTATAATAATAATCAAAAATAACTCTTGTTGTTTGATTTTAATAATACAAATAAAAAATTATATTTATTTTTGATTTTTATTTTAAAAATTTTATATAAATATTATTTTTGATTTTTATTTTTTAAATCATTTTTAAGAGTTAAAAGTTGATAAATATTTTAAAACGAGAAAGAAAGCTAACTTCGGTAAACCGAAGTTGGTATACCCTTGCAGTCTGCAATTGGATCATTGAAAATCGAACCATTTTAGTAATGTTGAAAAAATATAGAATTTTGTACATTTTACATGTAGAATTTTCCATTTTCATATAAATCAACCGATCGCTTCTATGGCAGCTATATGATATAGTTGTCCGATCTTAAAAAAATAAAAACCGTAATTCTAAAACTGTAAAAAATTGATTTTACTCGAAATTTAAAGAAATACGTTAAAAAACAGAGAAGTTAAATTTTTTTTTACATTAATTTCGCCATCATTCCTATGGCAGCTATCACTGTGGACGGCAGTCCACGTAGTGACGATGAGCACCGAGACTGTGGTGATGAGCACCGAGACTACTATATACAGCCGTAGAGGTGAAAATCTGCTACGATAGTCCGATTAGAACCATTTATATCTTGATCGAAATGTATTGTAATCCTCTTTGAAACAGCATACTAAGATTTTTCAAAAACGGATTAGTTTAGGAGAAATTGGAGTGAAAGTGCGAAATTGAAAATTTTGAAAATTGGAGCTATTGGGGCCGGTGAAGCAAAAATCCCAAAAATTTTAATGTTGTTGTGATCTAGCTTTAAATGCGCGTCGAATGACACCTCGATCATCCTGATCCGATACTCCGTTCAAAAAATATTCAATAAACAAGATTTTAACGGCCTTTCCGAAATGAAAACGTTTCTCCTGTTGTTTGTCTGTGTGTCTGTCTGTCTGTCGATTTTTTTGTTTTAGAGTCCTGGAACCACTTTTATTTTAATTAACTGCTCGAGCTGAACATTTTTTGTTCTACGACTTTTTGGGTTTCCCGCTAGTTTGGCGGGAAAACAGCTAAAAAAGCCTGATTTCCCGCGCCCATAACTTCTAAACGACTAAAGCTACAGAAACGTGCTATATGTCGTTTGAATGGTATTTTTAAATGATAGTAGCTTTGCCTTGACATAACTTATCTAAATATAATATTTAAAAATTTATTTATAATTAAAATTAATTTTTTTTTTTACGTTTTTAAGTTTTCTTAAAAATGGCTCTAACGGTTTTGATAGTCACTCAAGGCCATATAGCCCTTGAGATGGCTCAACTTTTGGTATATAACACATATCTGGGAAAATTGGCTTTTTCGAGATATTACTCATTAAAATTAGTAGCAAAGATCCCATATACCTAACCTTTTACATGCACTATACATACATTTATGTAAAAAATCATCTATATGACGTGCACAATGCAATAAAATTAAAAAGCATCAAAGGAAATTTAATATAATTTATATTCAAAAGAAATCGTTTAAAATTGTTATTTTTTTAATTTAATCTAATTTTAATTTTTCAAATCTAATTTAATTTAATCTAACTTCTGAACGACTAAAGTTACAGAAACGTGCTATATGTTGTTGGAAAAGTATTTTGATATGATAATTACTTTGCCCTGACAAAATTGTTCTAAATATTAACTTAAGCCTGAGATTCGTCGACGAATGTTATTCTGTTAGCTTGTTCGATTGTTCCAAATTGATGGGCCAGGATAACATAGTGTGCTCCCAGATATGGTATTATGTATTATGCGTGCTAGAAGGCATTTTTCGAACAGTTTCGAGAGACAGGATGACGGATGATTGTACTCTTTTCCAGGCTTCTTTATCATTTTGATAACAGATTTTTTCCATTTCCTTGGGTAGTAGCCGAGATATATAATCCCACTGAAGAGTTTACAAATAACGTCAATTGCAGAGTTTGGAAGTTCAATGATAATTTTTTTAGTTATTCGGTTATTTCGGTTTCAGTTTCCTGATGACTTTTGTGATTTCATTCGGCTGAAAGTTTGGGTTTGTGGTAGGACAAATGGATTAGAGGTCGGGTTTGGCTAGAAGTACCGTAGATGTACCGTAGTAGTTAATTTTTAGCGTCTTGCTTCAAAGCTTGGTTTAGTGTGCGAGTGGCTTTTTTAAGACTGTGTTTTGACGATGGCATTCTGTTGGTTTGCCAAGCACATAGTAGACGCCTCTTTTCCAGGACAAGCTGTTAAATTTGTCTGCTGCAACGTCTACAGTGGTGCTCATAGACTTAAGCCACTGCCACTACCATAAACTGTTTTCTTAATAATTTACATATTTATTTCGGCCTGAAATTTTTAACATTTTGCAACACTGCTATTTAAGCAGCTAATCACAGTAAAAAATGACAAGTAGGAATTCCGGGGTTCCCAAAAAATTGACAAAATGTCAAAAAGGAGTATTGCGCTTTGCAATACTTGAGCTAAAATCGTCAAACTTGTGTTTTTTTTCGGGAAAGTTGTGCTAGTTATTTTCTAAACTAAAATATTGAATACTAAATACTAAATACATCTTCGAGAGCATCAGAAGAGCAGTCGATGGTCATATTATATATTTGATGTATGGGCAGTCAAAACTTTAAAGCGCTCCCCTGAAAAGTGCCATTTTCAAAGTGGGTGTACACGATTACTAAAAATCTACTTGACCAATCGTTTTGAAATTTTGCACACAGCTTCTGCAACTAATTTTCCAGGTATCACCGTGTGTTTTTTTTAAATTTATTTTTTATTATATTTTTTATTTAACAATTAAACTTTTTTTTTAGTCAACAAATTGAATTTTTGAATTCAAACTTTCATGAAAAATCGAAAAAAAAAATGAAAAAAAGAAAAACTCCACGGTGATACTTCCAGCCAATTATTCTTTAACTAATGCATATTTTGGTTTTAATATCGGACGATTCTGTGGACAGTAAGGATGTACACCGCAAATCAACTTTATGTGGAGGGGCCTCAGGAGATTCCCTATAACTCCTATACATGTGCATATTTTTTCATAAAACATTTTTAGAAAAATTGTCTAAATGTTACCTTATTATATGTCATTTAAATAAATAAACTAACTCCAGCCACAACAAATTTTTGAAAAGTGGCCCTTTTTGCACCGAATTAACCCTACCCCCCCCTTAAAGGGCGATAGTTAGTCAGTTAGACGTATAGGGAACACCCAGAATATTTTCTTTTTTCCATGTGCATGTTTAATTTCACCCACATCGCTTCGGGTACCGGTTATCTCACAGTCGGTCGCACTCGACTGGAACTTTCCTACTTGATAAAATAAGCATTTATGGTGCTATTTTAAGTATACAATATTATTATCCTCGCACTTTATAAGTAATCAGTATACTTTTAATTAAATAATACTTTTTTTATTTTCAGTACGCTCACAAAATGGCCTATTTGGTTGGACAAAGTATTCAACGTGATATAGCAGATACTCTTTTGGATAAACTGTTCTACCTATAACCATGCTCATGATTTCTGTTATTTAAATAAAAAATCAATACTTGTTTAATTTAATTGTGGCCTTTGCAAACTGCATTTCTATTACACTATTCCCTACAAACTTTTCCCCAACATTATTTTGAAATTATATACAAATTTAATTGATTTTGTATTCTTTGCTAATTTTTTATCGAATCTTCTACTTTTCGAGACTAACAAGAAGAGTATCAAATCTTATAGTAATAACCTAACAAACAGTCAGATGACTTGCACAGAGTTAAATGGCCCTTAAAATTATTGCTTGGTTGGAAGGTCGTTGCGCTGTATGCGGGTTTTGCTGGAAACGCAAGTCATCGTTTTCCATTGTAGGTCGTTTTTTGTTTGTCTATTTCATCTTTTACTGCAAGAATGGCGAGATCCCTGTGGATGTGTTGGTTGCAAATATATCATGGTTTCCCCAATGATAGTTCTCAGGATTTTCGATTGTGCGTGCTGTATTTTGTCTTTGTTGCCGTTGCTCGCGTTCCCCCACAGCTGGCAGCCGTATGTCCAGATAAGCTTGAGAGTGGACTTGTAGAGCAGGACTTCGTAATCCAGTAGAGGCTGATGGCTTTTTGTTTTAGGTATAGTTTCTACTAGAAACTTTCTAACATTTGATGTGTCTTCACCAGGCAAGTCGTCTTTCGAGGTGGGCGCCGAGATACGGTACTTCGTTGACTTGGGGAATCTGCGTACTGTTCAAGGATAGTGGAGGCCATGTTTACCTGTTGAGAGTAAGCGTTATGTTTTTACCTTTTTGTTTGATTATTTTAATACGCCAGTCAGATAGCTACTTCTCAACTACCGAGAGGATCTCAGTGTCGTCAGCGAACGTGGAAGTTGTTAGCCGCTAGTTCGTAGGAA
Source organism: Drosophila rufa (assembly GCA_018153105.1). Taxonomy (NCBI): domain Eukaryota; kingdom Metazoa; phylum Arthropoda; class Insecta; order Diptera; family Drosophilidae; genus Drosophila; species Drosophila rufa. The sequence continues at coordinate 3,349,213 of JAECXS010000173.1, read as the reverse complement.
TACGCGCTGTATATTGTCTTGCTTATTCGTTTGCTCGTTTGCGTTTACCGCAATGACTTACATCGCGTTGTTGATGTTGCACTTGTTCTCTTTTTGTGTCGCGAACATTCATACGCACCAAAAGAAGAAAAAACTCGAACTAATCAGAGCTTTTTTGGTCTCCGCTTATTATTGTTTTTCAATCGCGCATTAAAACATAAAAACACTTAAACGCATAATCATAAACAATGACCGACTGCTGCATCGCTCCATGCCAACTTAATGGCAAAATAACACCTAAGCAGCCGGGAGTTGGTTGCTGGCTGTGCGACAACATCGCGCACTCGAAGTGCGCAGGCTTTGGGCATAATGCTGCCCTAGTTTCTGATGGTATAAGAAACAATAAAAGCCTGGATTGGACTTGCCCTAGCTGCCTAGACATCAAAGTCGACATAATGGGTTTCATAAGACAGACTGATCTTGAGTATCAGTCCTTACGCGCTGGATTTAACGACCTTTTAAGTCGCTTTCGAAAGTCGGAATTGATTTTCAAGGACCCAAAATTGGTAAGAGACTCAATAAAAATATCACCTAAGCCCACATCGTCTAATGCGTTCTTACAAGTTCAAGGCCTTTCTACTCCTATCTTGCTGCTCAGCCCTGCCGTTGATTATACCTCTTGTGATAAAGACTATATCTAAGCTGCTGATGCTACCTCTGGATCTACTGTATCCAGGTCACCACTGTTCTCAGAATCCATATTGCAGGCGGCTACTACAAATAGTATGTATAGTAGCAGTATCTGCTACTTCTGGTCGTCAACCAAGCACAACCCCTGTGGCTACCTCTACTGATTCCAGGTCACCACTGATCCATGAATAATTAATCATGAATTTGTTAGTAAACCTAGAAATGACAACAGAATTACCGATAACTTCGCCGCCACACGTTCAGAAAACTAACTTCGGCCTTTAACATACACTATCAAAATATTCGCAGCTTATTGGGGAAACTCAATAAGTTGTATACAAATAGTGTTTCTTTTGATGCAAACGTACTGGTTTTTACGGGAACCTGGTTGAATTCATCAGTGTCTGATTACGAAATTGTCTCATCCAATTATAATATTTATCGTTGTGATCGCTCTAACCGGACAGGAGGCAGTGTCCTAATTGCTGTTAAATCTACCCTTCCGTCTGATCTTATTACACTTAATGCGGATGATAATATCGAATTTGTTTCCGTTCGTATTTCTCCAGCTGATAACGGACCTAGATCCACTCGCTTATTCAGGAAAACCAACTTCGCTGAAATAAATCACTACCTCCAAGAATCTGATTGGTCCTTTCTCGATTCCGCTTCTGAACCCTCAATTTTGATAACTAGTTTCTACAGTCTGCTTTATTCAGCTCTAGACTTGTTTGTTTCGTCTTCGAATTCTGTGGTGACTTCATGCAAGCCCCATTGGTTTACTCGTCAACTCTTATTGTCTAGTTTGTAAATCTTCATGCAATACTTGAGCTAAAATCGTCAAACTTGTGTTTTTTTTTCGGGAAATTTGTGCTAGTTATTTTCTAAAATATTGAATACTAAATACTAAATACATCTTCGAGAGCATCAGAAGAGCAGTCGATGTCCGCTTTGATGTTGAGCTGCGGAATTATTTCTCTATGGGACCTCACATATTATATATTTCTTATATTTAAGCCAGTTAGTTTTGTGAGACGTCAGCCTGTGGGGATGATCGGTAATTTCTGGGCTTTGAAAAAGAGTTATTAGCATTGGCGAATGGTCTGATGAAAGGTCCGAAAGCTCTTTGACACTTATTATGATATGTGGTATGTTTTCTGTCACCGCCAAATTAAGTCTGGGATCTTTCTAGGGATTTGGCCTCTATAAAACGATCTCCAGTTGTAAAAATCCATGAACTGTTCTTCAGAGATTGTAAAACAACCGGGAGGGAGACAGGGACTATGGAAAGGTTACCCTTACCTGACTGCACTTAAATAGACGTTGCCTGCAAGTAATTTGTTGCAAGCCTTTGGTGAAAGTGATGTTTGATGCGTTCGCATATTAGGATGCCGGTTCCGCAGAGGGCCTTACCATCTGGATGATCTGTGCGGTAGAAAATGTAACCTCTTATTTGGAAGATTTATTTGCTTGTGAGGTGCGTCTCCACCTAGCTACAAGCAACTGTATCACCATGTTATAGTTTTGAACAAATGTTGACATGGTCGCTTTCATGAAAGACATTAACTTCGTCATAAGCATCGTAGTTTCCATTTCGCTTTGTGGCTGTCCTGGGGCCTGCTGAACGCGTCCTAGATTAGACTGGAGAGGGTTTTCCATACCTGTTTGGAGGGCATCGTCATAGGAGAAGCCCTTCTGGATATTAAGCGGACCAAATGAGGATCTTGCGGCCTTGGCAAAAAATACTTCCGTCACGTTTCGTGTATTCTGATGGCGCGTTGCTGTCACTCGTCGCATGCGACTCTTCAGCTCCTTGTAGACCACACAGCCAGTTTCCACATTTCTTATTGTGAGGGTCTTCCTTGTTAGCAGGGCAGTTTGCGGAATTGTGGAAGTCTCCGCAAACTACACATACTGATCGAAGTGTGCAGTATGTCCTGTTGTGCCCATACTCCAGGCAGTTTGTGCACTGCACTGGGCCGTTTCTTTTATGTGGCTCTTCCACCGTAATTCTTCGGTGCAATAGAAATTGCAGGTTATAAGTTGGGTGTACATCATTTTTCTTCAAGGTTTTGCTGTCTGGCTCCAGCTCGACCTTAAAAAGTGGTTGCGGTTTTTTGATGTTTATGTTTATGATGATGATGGCTCGATTAGTACTACTTGCAGGCCCTTGCTGCTTGTTAGTTGGTACCTGTAACAATTTTGTTTAGATTCGTCCAGGTATTTGGACACAGCTCGGAAATGTTCTTCAGATTTCGTTTGAAGTTTGGTTTTTGTTTACATTCCCTTTGGTAAGCGGAACAACATGAAAATTTCCATCCCTGACCAGCGCAACAATTTTGGTGCCCTGGTCAACTGGTTCGAGCTTTTCTCCCTAATGTAGATTGGTGGAGGCTTTGATTTCTTTTGGGTTTCTTGTCCCAGTTCCGGTTGGTCATCCGCTAATAGGGCAAATCTGTTGTTGTTAAATCTCACGGGTTGATCGTTGTCTCTTTGGACACGGTTTATCTTGTTGTTGCTTGTTCCCGACCACGTTGTTCTACGGGCTAAGCTTACGTTTAATTTGGATGTAGCGATACATGCTGGTCTCTATGGCCGGGGCCGCTTGTTGAATATTGCCGATATTGGCTTTGGAGCTTGCACTTTTTGTTGTTATTATATTTTGCGCTGCAGTCGATGACATCGCAGTCGTTTCCGCGATATTGGTCGTTGCTGTAGTTGTTGCTGTTGCTTTTTTCGTCATTACTGTAGTTGTTGCTATTGCTTTTGCTGCAGTTGCAGAAATTTGTTCACTGCTTGTTGAGCTTTACACTGAGAAGTCCATGATGTAGGAGTAGGAGTGACTAAAGCGGGTGAGCAAGACCGTACTCTTTGGCTATCGATCGCCAGACGGTTGCTCTTTGTCGCCGTTTCGTTGCTGTCGCGCGTTGAGAAATACGAGAAATAACCGTTACTTGGGCTCACGGACCTACTACGCTCTTTCTTTTGTTCGTCGCTCATTAAACTATTTTGCGTGGCACTTATTTTTATAAAATAAATATGCACTTGTTTTAATAGTATCCCTAATTTTGTGAGTCGAAAACTCTTTATTTTTTCAGTTTTATACTTTATTATACCCGGTACCCATAGGGCACAAGGGTATTATAAGTTAGTTCCAACCGAGAATGTATGTAACAGGCAGAAGGAGGCATCTCCGACCCCATAAAGTATATATATTCTTGATCAGCACCACCAGCCGAGTCGATTTAGCCATGTCCGTCTGTCCGTCCGTGTGAAACAAAAGATCTCAGAGACTATAAGAGCTAGAGTTACCAAATTTGGTGACAACATTGGAATCTGTTGCACGCAGATGAAGTTTGTTTTAAAATTTGGCCACGCCCACTTCCGCTCTCAAAAATCACCACCAGCCGAGTCGATTTAGCCATGTCCGTCTGTCCGTCCGTGTGAAACAACAGATCTCAGAGACTATAAGAGCTAGAGTTACCAAATTTGGTGACAACATTGGAATCTGTTGCACGCAGATGAAGTTTGTTTTAAAATTTGGCCACGCCCACTTTCGCTCTCAAAAATCATAAAAAAACGTAAAATAAGCTATACTCGTTATTTTCTGGTTAAAGTTAATTGATAAAATAAATTCACGTTAAGTAACGGACGTTTTCTGAAAATTTCAGTAAAATCGGAGATAAACATGGGAGATATTAGCAATAAGGTTAGAATTTTAACACACCGCCCTAAGGCACTACTGTTGCAAGCTGTAGCCGACAGGTGGCGCATTCGAGCCTTGGTCGTGCGATATAATGGCGTCAACTGCAGAAGAAATGACAAAAGAATATAGCAAGAAATGACAAAAAATAACATAATTCATTTTTTGACGCTGATCGAGCGGCTTTTATGTGTTCCTATAAAATGTATCATTCATATTTAAGTATGACATTAAATTGTTTAGGTCGGGAGCTCATTCGAGAGGCGATTTATTTTTTTAGGTACCGGGTATCTCACAGTCGAGCACAGTCGACTGTAGCTTTCTTACTTGTTTTTGTGTTAAAATCACTTTCCACTTTCTATAATTTTTCCAGAGCTCGCGCAAAACACGTCCGCTCTCTACAGAAGTTTATAACTTATTGCAGAGTCTTAAGTGTATTTTAGGGGGTTCGTGATAGAGGGGCAAGCTTTCCCGTAGATGGGAGGTCAGTAATTTATTTTTGATATAAGGATGGAATTTACGATACGTATGAGGGAATTTCCCAGTCGGACTTTGCTTCATGCGGTAACCGAATTCAGGATAGAATTCGTTGTGTTAAGGGGAGGATATTAGGATTGCTCCCCAGTTCAGAAAGCGGTAAGCGGGAGATTCAGCTACCTGCATCGTACGCTGCTCTGCTCCATATAGAATTCTTTGCTCTTTTCTCAAGAGGTTATCAGCCTTTATCAGCGCACGCACTGTTTTTTTAATGCGTGCGCTGATAAAACATCATTAAGTTCTATGCACTTAACTTATGATTTGTATTTAAAAGTAAATAGAATTCCTGGATACCCGATCTAGGTACTGTAACCATCGGGGCGGGATAGCTCAGTCTCGTCCAGGATTCGCTGCACGCCCGAATAGCTCAGTCTCGTCCAGGATTCGCTGCACGCCCGACTCGCCGGACAACGCCGTCTGGGTGATCACGCCGCGCTTACGCTCCGCTTGATACTCCGGTGCTACCCGCACTCGGATACTCTCGCTAAGCTTCGCTCCGCTAGATACTCTGGTGCTGCACGCTCCAGATGCTCCCGCTAAGCTGACGCGCTGGCAACCTCACCGTCCGCCTGGGCACTTACAAAGTACCAGGTGGAATGAAGTGGTAAAGACTGGACTCGCTTGGTCAAAGGAGATCCCTCCCAAAGGCTTACTGCGTGATTGCTGCTGATGACTGTCCTGTTTTGCGGTCCCCTGAACTGCTCCTTGGCTCGTTTCCCAAGAAGTCACTGTCACTAGCACTAGTACTGGTCACTGGTCACTCGCAAATCCACTGCGATATAAACTCCACAACTAACTGCCCGCCTCAAGTCCTGCCTCGCGCTTTTATACCCCCGTGCGCTGCTGCTGCCGATTCAGCAGCCCGCTCTCCCGCCAGAACTCCTCGCTCAGCAGATCCTCGGCAGCGCTGCTGCCGACAATTCAGCGGCCCGCTCTCCCGCCAAAACTCCTTGCTCAGCGCATCCGTGTCCCGCTATGCGCTGACTACCCGCTCTGCCGCAAGCTTTCTCTCCCTTTCTACACTCCCACTCAATCTCTTCTACTACTTTCTCTTCTACCGATCCTGCGTTCTCTTGCGCTTTTTTGTAAGGGATCGCAGATTCCTTACACTCCCCCCCTTCTTCGGCAAAAAAAACAAAAAAAACCCCAAAACCCTCTTCTTCTTCTGCTGTCCCCCATTCAAATTTCCGTCCGTTCCCGCCCTGAAGTGAACCGGTCAAGTGCACTGGTTCGTTCGTGAACCGGGTGATCTTCAGCTGTTCCCTTCGGAACCAGTTCGACGCTCGGTTCACCACCAGCTGATTTACCTAACCAACATTGTTTACATTTTTTTCCAACAAAGTATTTGTTTTTAAAAAAAGTGCAAAAACGCGGTAAGTTCCCCCTTCACCCCTCTCTCCACTCTCCTTAACCCCCATTCAAAGCCCTTCCCTGACCAAACGCCCATCCAGTCCTTTTCCTTCATTTATTTTCATTCATTATGTTGTTTATGCTACTTAACCTAAATTACATTAACTTATTTCTACTCGACTCTCCTCACGGCTCCACCTGCCGGAATACCCGGACGTCGCCGCCTCTGCCCAGCCGGATGCGGAACCTCCCCTCGGGCAGGTTCAGCACAATTGCTGCCCGTTTTCCGACGCCGTACGTCTCCTGCCGCCTCCTCACCGATCGCCGCACCTCGGGCAGCCAACTTCGCTGCTCAACCCGCCGCCACTCCGGCTGCCAGCCCGCTCGCTGCGTCCCGCCTGGCCGCTCTTCTCTCTCCGCCTCCTCGACTTGCTGGGCCCATGACCCCATGACCGGGTGGCGGCCATAGGTCCATGGGGCACCCGGGCACTGCTGCTCGTTCGGGGGGTGCGGCTCCGCCTGCTGCCGATACCCCCTGGGGTCCCGAGGATGTTGTTCCGGCCCCCGCCGAGGCGCGCACTGCTGGTCCGTCGGCCAATGAGGACGTTGCTGCGGATGCTGCAGATACTGCTGTTGGTGTTGCTGCTGCTGGTGAGGTGGATGCTGCTGTCTCGGGAGCTGTGGCTGACCTAGCTGCGGCTGTGGGGTCTGCTGTTGCTGCGGCTGTGGGGTCTGTTGTTGCTGCGGCTGCTCCACATCCCAGTCCAGCTCTAGCTGCGACACCCACGCCTCCAGCTCCTCCTCCACCAGCATCCGCAGCTCCTCCCTCGACCTGGTCCTGCCGCTCATCCGGAGCCTCTTCCGCCGCCTTCGCTGCCGCCTCTGCTGCTGCCGCCACTGCTGCTGCCGCCTCTGCTGCTGCCGCCTCTGCTGCTGCCGCCTCTGCTGCTGCCGCCTCTGCTGCTGCCGCCTCTGCTGCTGCCGCCTCTGCTGCTGCCGCCTCTGCTGCTGCCGCCTCTGCTGCTGCCGCCTCTGCTGCTGCCGCCTCTGCTGCTGCCGCCTCTGCTGCTGCCGCCTCTGCTGCTGCCGCCTCTGCTGCTTCTCGCCCTCACGCTCACTGGGCTTCTCGACCTCGCGCTTGGGCTTTTCGCCTCGCCGCGACCTATTGGGCTTCTCGCCCCCTGCTGGGCCTCTCGCCCCTCCTACTGGGCTTCTCGCCCCTTCTACCGCCGGGCTCTCCGCCCCTGGCAGGCTTCCCGCCTGTGCACTTGGGCTTCTCGCCCCTCCTACCGCCGGGCTCTCCGCCCCTGGCAGGCTTCCCGCCTGCGGACTTGGGCTCCTCGCCCCTTACCGGCTCCTCGCCGCATCTGACCTTACCATGTCCGTCGCTGCTGCTCATATTCCTGCGTTTCCTACGTTATCCCACAAAAGAAGAGAAAACGAAAATAAAATAAGTAAAATAACCTAACCCTTACAATTTTGTCTGTTTTTCTTTTCCCCTCTGCCCCAATCCCTACTTACTGCGGTCTGCACTGCTAGATTCTTAGTGAGCTTGACTGCGCACACTCGGCGGCCCTGAGCCGCTGTTTTGCCGTGCCTCAAACTAACGGATCCTCGCCGAAGCTTTTCAAATTTATCCGGTTTCTCATTCCCTCCTGCCTCAGTGTTGCGCATTTTCTCTTGTATCCGCTATTGCCGGATATGCGTTTTCAGCTACCTATTTAAATTCTAACTTATTATTTTAGTTTTAATTGTAGTCATTTTTATTTTATTTCCCTTTAAATTATTATTATTTTTTTTTTTTTATAGTTCTTCATATTAACTATTATCTATATATCTATATATATATATATTTATACTTTGCTGTTATTTATTAAATCTTCTCCATTTAGAGACTAACAATAAGTGTGTCAAATCTTATATTAATAACCTAACTAACAGTCATATGACTGGCACAGAGTTGTATGGCCCTGACAATTATTGCTGGGTTGTAGGCGGGTTCTGCTGGAAGCCCGAGTCAAGCCTCTTGCCAGATGATTAGGGTGCACAGTAAGTTTTTTATTATAGGTCACCTTTTGCTTGTCTATTTAATCTTTTACTGCAAGAATGCCGAGATCCCTATGGATGTTTTGGTTGCGGATATACCATGGTGCCCCAGTGATAGTTCTCAGGATTTTTGATTGCGCGCGCTGTATGATGTCTATATTGCTGCTGCTCGCGTTTCCCCACAGCTGGGAGCCATATGTCCAGATAGGCTTTAGCGTGGAGTTGTAGAGCAGGACCTTGTAGTCCAGACGCAGTGGCGATCGGGCGTTTAAAATCCAGTGGAGGCTGCTGGCTTTTAGTTTTAGATGTAGTTTCTTGCATTCGATGTGTCTTCGCCAGGTTAGTCGTCTGTCGAGGTGGACGCCGAGATACGTTACTTCGTTGAATTGGGGAATCTGCGTACTATTCAAGGATACTGGGAAGCATGTTTGCCTGTTAAGAGTAAAAGTTATGTGTTTACATTTTTGTTCGTTTATTTTAATACGCCAGTCAGATAGCCACTTCTCAACTACCATGAGGTGACTTGCTAGTTGGGTTGTTGCTCGGTTTGGGCACTTCGAGCGACTTAGGATCGCAGTGTCGTCAGCGAACGTGGATGTTGTTAGCCGCTCGTTCGTAGGTATATCCGCTGTATAAAGGACGAACAGGGTGGGCCCCAGTGCGCTGCCTTGTGGAACTCCGGCTTCGATAGTGTACTCGTCAGATGTTGTTGCGTTGCACCTTACTGCAAAGACTCTGTTGTAAAGATACGATTCAAGTAGCTTATGAGTGTATGTAGGCAAGTGTGTTTTGATTTTATGCATGAGGCCATTTAACCAGACTCTATCGAAAGCTTGAGATACATCGAGAAATACTGCGCTGCAGTATTCCCGATGCTCGAAGGCTGTGCGTATCTCTGATGTTATTCTGTTGACTTGTTCGATTGTGCCATGGTTTCGACGGAAGCCAAATTGATGAGCCGGGATAACATTATGTGCTTCCAGGTATGGTATTATGTGTTTTAGAAGGCATTTCTCGAACAGTTCGGACAGACACGATAATAAACTTATTGGTCTGTAGGATGACGGGATTGTGTGGTCTTTTCCGGGTTTCGGTATCATTATGATGATAGATTTTTTCCATTTCCTTGGGTAGTAGCCAAGGCATATAATCCCATTGAAGATTTAGCAAATGACCTCAATAGCTGAGTTTGGAAGTTCAATTATCATTTTTGGAGTTATTAAGTCACCGCCCGGAGCCTTTTTTGGTTTCAGTTCCCCAATGACTTTTGCGATCTCATTCGGCTGAAACAATGTTGGTAAAGACATAGTATTAGTTTCGGTTTGTGGTAGGACAAATGGACTAGTGGCCTGGTTGGGCTGGAAGACGCTTCGGAGATGTGAAGCAAATGTTTCGGCTCTATCTTCGTCGCTGCGGGCCCAGCAACCTGAAGAGTTTCTTATCGGGGTGACGGTTTCAATTGGAGAGCTTAGATTTGGGTGAGCCCTCCACAAAGGATGCTTTGTACTGGTTGGCGTAAGTTTTTCGATGTACCGTAGTTGTGCCTTTTCAGCGTCTTGTTTCAGAGCTCGGTTTAGTAAGCGAGTGACTTGCTTAAGACGTTGTTTTGAAGATGGCGATCTGTTGCTTTGCCAAGCACGTCGCAGACTCCTTTTTTCCAGGACAAGCTGTTCAATTTGTTGATTAGTTTTGAATTTGTTGGGTTGTACGTCCTTCCCTTGTGGTGTTGAGATAGTGGCTGCTGCAGTGAGTACGTCCTCAAGAGCATCAGTAGAGCAGTCGATATCCGCTTCGATGTTGAGCTGCGGGGTTAGTTCAATGTGGGAACTTACATATTTCTTATATTTAAGCCAGTTAGTTCTGTGCGACGTCAGCCTTTGGGGTTGATCTGTAGTTTCTGGGCTTTGAAGAAGAGTTATTAGTACTGGCGAATGGTCTGATGAAAGATCCGAAAGCGCTTTGGCACATATAATGTTTCGTGAGATATTTTTTGTCACCGCAAAGTCTATTAAGTCTGGTATCTTTCTGGGGTCTGCTGGCCAATATGTGGGGCTACCAGGGGAAACATAGTCCAATTTGTTGCTCAAGTTTATGATTGCATTATATAATTGCCTTCCTTTGGGAGTCACGAGACGCGATCCCCAGTGCGTATGCTTGGCATTATAGTCTCCTGCAGCTATGAAGCGATCTCCAAGTGAGTTGTAAAAATCCATGAATTGTCCTTCCGAGATTGTAAAGCGAGGCGGGCAGTAGACAGCGGCTATGGAAAGGTTGCCGTTACCTGACTGCAGTTTAATAGACGTAGCCTGCAAGTAATTAGTTGAATACCTTTGGTGAAAGTGGTGCTTTATGCGTTCTCTGACTAGGACGCCGGTTCCGCCGTGGGCTTTACCATCTGGATGATCTGTGCGGTAGAAGGCGTAACCCCTTATTTGGAAGTTGTATTTGCTTGTGAGGTGCGTCTCTCCAAGCAGCATAACGTCGATATGATTTTCATTCAGGAACTGTGTTATTTCAAGTTTATGCCGTGAAACGCCATTGGCGTTCCACATAATTATTCTTAGACTAGACATCAGTTATTTGGACTGCTGAGCTACAAACAACTGTATCACCATGTTCTGGTTTTGAACAAGTGTTTGCATGGTGGTTTTCATGAAGGACATTAATTCTGTTAGACTTTGTTGCATGGTAAGCATCATAGCTTCCATTGTGCTTTGTGGCTGTCCTGGGGCTTTCTGAGCATTTTCTAGATTAGACTGGACGGGGTTCTCCATACCTGTTCGGAGGGCATCAGCGTAGGAGAAGCCCTTCTGGGTATTTAGCGGACCAAATGAGGATCTTGCGGCCTTGGCAAAGAATACTTCCGGCGTCGTTTGTGATCTAGTGTACACGTTTCGTGTATTCTGATTGCGCGTTGCCGTCACTCTTCTCATGCGACTCTTCAACTCCTTGTAGACCACACAGCCCCTGTAGTTTGCGGTATGGTTTCCTCCGCAGTTCCCACATTTCTTCTTGTGGGGGTCTTCCTTGTTAGCAGGGCAGTTAGCGGAATTGTGAAAGTCTCCGCAAACTACACAGACTGATCGAAGTGTGCAGTATGTCCTGGTGTGTCCATACTCCTGGCAGTTTGTGCATTGCACTGGGCCGTTTCTTTTTATGTGGCTCTTCCACCGTAATTCTTCGGTGCAAGAGGAATTGCAAGTTGTAAATGGGGTGGACTTCGTTTTTCTTCAAGGCTCTGCTGTCTGGCTCCAGCTCGACCTTGAAGAGTGGTTGCGGTTGTCTGTTTTTATTTATGATGTTGCTGACGTTCTTAGCATAAAAACCCTTTTCTTTAAGGGCATCTATAATTTCGTTTTGGGTTACATCGGGCTCGATTCCCTTTTAGTACCACTTGCAGGCCCTTGCTGCTTTTTAATTGGTACGTATAATAATTTTTTTTTGATTCGTCCAGGTATTTTGACACAGCTCGGAAGTGTTCTTCCGATTTCGTTTGCACTTTGGTTTCGTGAATATTCCCTTTAATAAGAGGAACTACATGAAATTTTCCGTCCCCGACCAGCGCAACAATTTTGTTGACCAGGGCGTTCGAGCTTTTCTCCCTGGTGGGGGCTTTGATTTCTTTTGGGTCTCTTGACCCATTTCCGGTAAATCATCCGCTAAAAGGGCAAATCTGTTGCTGTTAGATCTCCTGGGTTGATCATTTTCTCCTTGGACACGGTTTATCTTTGGCTTGTTACCGACCGCGCTGTTCTGCGGGCTAAGCTTACGCTTGATTTGGATGTAGCGATCCATGCCGGTCTGTATGGCCGGGGCCGCCTGTTGAATATTGCCGATTTTGGCTTTGGAGCTTGCAGTTCTTGTTGTTATTGTATTTGGCGCTGCAGTTGATGACATCGCAGTCGTTTCCGCGATATTGGTCGTTGCTGTAGTTGTGGCTGTTGCTTTTCCCGCCGTTACTGTAGTTGTTGCTATTGCTTTTGCTGCAGTTGCAGAAATTTTGTCACAGCTTGTTGTTGGGGTCTTACACTGAGAACTCCATGATGTAGGTGTAGGAGTGGGTAGAGCGGGTGAGCAAGAACGTGCTCTTTGGCTATCGACCGCCAGACGGTTGTATTATTGTTTACTTTGTAGTTTTTCCTATTGTCTTTTCATTTTCTCACGGTTTGATGTTCCCGTGTCGTCGTTTACCCTCCTCTGTCCCGGCTGTTGATCCCTATCACTTGGATCCTCCACATTTGGTTGTTCTTTCGCGTCCCCTTCCGGCTTCAGGGTACTAATGTGGGCTCGCCGCTCCTGTCCAGTCTTAATGTCCTTCAATTTGACAATTACTGGCGATACGAAATCCATGATTCGGAATGGTCCTCCGAACCTTGGCGCTAGCTTCGCAGCAAATCTTTCCACTGCGTTTGACAAGTGGTGTTCCTTGGCCCACACCACTTGTCCAACTACTGGTGTCCAGTGTCTTCTCCGCAAATTGTAGTATCTGGCTTAATCCTGAGTCGCCATTTCCAGATTTCTTCGCACGATCTCGAAGACTTCTCTCAAGTCCTTCGCGAGCTCCGTTGGGTCCTGCTGCGGCCTTCCGGTTCCCATTGTAGCCTCATCATACACGGCCTTCGGGAGTCTGGGTTCTCTTCCCTGGGTAAGGAATGCTGGGGAATATCCGGTGGATTCCTGCGTACTTAAATTTACTGCCAGTGTTATCTCTGGCAGCAAGTCATCCCATTTCCTCTGATTTTCTTCTGCATACTGGGCAATCATCGTCTTCACTGTTCTATTGGCTCTCTCCGTTGGATTTTCCTGGGGCGTATACGGGGCCGTGAACTGATGACGTACTCCCATGTCCTCCAGGAAATTTTTAAACGCTCTGCTTGTGAATTGTGTCCCATTGTCTGTAATGAGGACTTTAGGTACCCCGAATCGCGCTAGGATTCTCTCCCTGAACGCTTTCTTTAGGGTATCCGTCGTGGCCTTCCGCAATGGCACCATCTCAGTCCACTTTGAAAACCTATCAATGAACACAAGCAGCATCGTGGGATGGTCTGGGAAGTGGTCCCACAAAGTCCGCACAGACTGTGGACCATGGCTCCTCCGGGATTTGTGTTAGCATCTTTCCTGCTGCTTGTAGTTGGCTGGCCTTGAAACGCTGACACGTCTCGCACTTACGCACGTATAATCGTACGTCTCGCTGCATCCCTGGCCAGAAGTAACTTGACGCAATCTTCGCGATGGTTTTCCGGCTTCCTGTGTGTCCTGCTGTTGGTGCATCATGATTCTCCTTCAAAATCCTTTCCTTGAGCCCGGACGGCACGCATAGTTTCTATGCGGCCACGTCTTCATGTCCAGCTCTGTGAGGAATGTTTCGGTACAGACATCCCGCTTCCCATATATAATCCGGGAACTTTTGTGGATGAGCCTTCATTTCCTTCAGCTTTTCCTGGGTCCATGCACAGGTTTTATACTCCTCCAAGCTGAAGTGCTCGCCGCTGCCAATCATGAAGCAGGCTTCCGGTTCCAATGGTTGCCGTGAAAGGGCGTCCGCCACCGTATTTAGTTTCCCACGCCGATATATGATGTCGAACTCATATTGCTGCAACTCCAATGCCCATCTCGCAATCCGTCCAGTCGGGCTCTTGATGGAGTTGAGCCATTTCAACGCCATATGGTCCGTAACTACTTGGAAATGATATCCTTCCAAGTATGGTCTAAACTGCTGAATTGCCCACACGATGGCCAGGCACTCCTTTTCTGTCGCCGAATAATTTTGTTCTGCCCCGTTTAATGTTCGACTAGCGTATGATATAACCTTCTCCTGGTTATCCTGGTGTTGGGTTAGGACCGCTCCTATCCCCACATTACTGGCATCCGTTTGCAGCACAAATTTCTTGTCAAAATCCGGACATGTCAATACCGGTGCTGCGATCAGGCTCTCCTTTATGTCCTCGAATGCCTTTTGCTGTTCTTCCTCCCAATGCCATTTGACGCCCTTCTTTAGCAATCCTGTCAGCGGGTTGATTTTTGTTGCAAAGTCCGGAACGAAACGCCGGTACCACGATGCTCCGTCACGAGATGCCCGAGGTATTTCAGCTCCTTTTTGAAGAACTCGCACTTTTCGACGTTGATCTTTAAATTTGCTTTTCTCAGCCGTCGGAACACCTCTTGAAGGTTTCTCTTGTGTTCTTCCAGCGTACGTCCGATGATGATGATGTCGTCCAAATATGCAAAGGCATGTGGCTCCATATCCGGCCCGATAACGCTGTCCAGTGCTCGCTGAAACGTTGCCGGTGCTGAATGCAAACCGAAAGGCATAACTTTCCACTGATACAGACCCCGTCCCGGGACTGTAAACGCCGTTAATGGGTTGCTTGTTTCCTCCATAGGTATCTGCCAGTATCCATTTTTTAAGTCCAAACTACTAATGTATTTGGCCTGTTTTAACTGATCCAGAATGTGGTGAATCCTCGGCAAGGGGTATGCGTCTGGGATAGATTTGGCATTCAACTGCCTGAAATCCACGCATAACCTCCATTTGCCCGTCTTCTTCTGCACCATGACAATTGGGGCGCTATGAGGGCTACTCGAAGGCTCTATACAGCCTTGTTTGAGTAGGTCATCAATCTCCTTGTCAATGGTGGCTCTCATGGCTGGATTTCTAGGGAAATATCTTTGTTTCAGGGGTCGCGAATCCTTCATCACTATCTTGTGCTCAGCAATGTTGGATACCCCTTTGATTTCCTCGAACATTTCTAATTCTCTTCTTAGAAATGTGTTCATGCACTGGTCAGTTATTGGCGTTTCCGCTGCCATTTTTAACCGTTCCTCTGGGGCTTTGTTAATGTCCTGTTTCTTGTTCCTGCTCTGCGATTCCTGATAACTTCTCTTGTTTTGCGTGGGCCTATTCGCCCTAAACTAAATCGTTTGTCCTGCGCAACTTAATTCTGCCTCTAGATCCTTCAATATGTTGTAACCCAGGACTAGGTCATCGATGATCCCTGGCATTACGAACAGTACTGTTGCGATCTGCCGACTCCCAAACTCGAGTGTCACCTTGAGCTGCTGGTTTATTTCGCCCGCTCGCCCATCCGCGAATCTCACGGGTCTCCATGTAGGTGTCAGTTTTCCCCCAGCACCCAAGCTCGCTGCTAACGTTTCACTGACAAAACTGCTGGTGGCTCCTGTGTCGATCACTGCTTTATAGGATTTACCTCCTATTATAACAGTGGCCGACAAATATGAGCCCTCATCCCGAAATCCCTTTTGATTTATTGGGGAGCCGAGTTTGACGACTCCTGCCGTGCTCCGGGTGGCGAGAGTCGGGGTCCGTTTCCCATAGCCCCGCAACAGTTCATTGTTTTGCGTCCGACCATCCCACACCTCCAGCAGAAAATAACGGTGCGTTGACGACAATCTCGTCTCCAGTGTCCCGCTTGTCCGCAATTTCCACCTGCATTGGAGGGGTCCGGTATCCTTTGTGGGGGCCCATTGTTTGCCTGTCTCCACTGTTGTGTCTCCTGCGGCCGGGTGAATGGATTTGTGTGCCGAAGCTGTATCATCAGACACTGCATCTCCACCATGAATTCCTTAAAGGGTTCTCCCAGTCGCTGCTTGCGCTGTATCACCTCCTCCCGAAGGTGATTGAAGTAGCCCCTTGGTAGAAAATAGGCCTGGAAACTGGTCGTGAACGCTGCCCATGTCGTCCAGTGTTGGTTGTTTGCCACGTACCATTTCAAGGCTATTCCCTGAAGCAATTCGGGCATCGCCCTAGGAAGCAGGTCTAGCTCGAGACCGTACGTCTCCGCTGACCACTCCACCTGCTCTAAAAACTCTAGCGGTTTCGCTGCCCCATCGATCCGAAAGCTCCATTCCCTTACCCTAGCCGCTATTCTAGAATAGTCAGGTGCTTGTGGCCTGGCTATCATATCCTGCTGTATCCTGGTCTCGGTTGGAATTGGGGTGGATTCCCGGAATTGTTTTGGGTTTACGCTGGGATATCTATCTGTACCTGTTCCTTGAAACTGGCATTTAGAATGTGTCCCTGCGGAATCATCACCTGAGGCTTAGAAGCAGCGGGTCTTTCCTGTTGCCCACTGCTCGTAGACGCCTTAACTGGTGACGCTCCAGCGTGACGCTCCGCTAATTCTGTAAATCTGATTATGTGCGTTGGGTCCACGAGCTGTTCTCGTGCCCACATAACGAACCCTCTGCGTAACTCGTCTACGTTCCCTGCCAATTCCAGGCCGAACTCCTGGCTATACGCCAGTAATTCTTCCCTATTTAATTTGTATATCCAGCTGGTACTCACCATCGTGGATATTACAGTGTACAAGGAGAAAAAAAAAAATCCCTTATTCTTAAATATATCTATAACTCAGATAATTCTTATAGGCACAGCTCGGGCGCCAGTTGTAACGATCGGGGCGGGATAGCTCAGTCTCGTCCAGGATTCGCTGCAACAAATTTATATTTGTTGGGCGCGGTGCCAAAATAAGAACTCCGGGGTTTAGATTTAAGTAATATAATATATATTTTAACTGGGACTTTCACCTCTTTTCCACCACACCTGTCTTAAGCGGGGCACAAGACGCCCTATCTCTAACAATTAGTGCACGCCTGTTACGTCGGTGTTGTCGTGGTGCCTCAGTCCTTGGAGGACATAGGGCTGAGGAAGTGGCCGCCCGGATAGCAGACACGATTTGTGCAGCTGAGCTCGCCGGATTTGGGGTGGGTCCTTTGGACGCCACTATCCTCTCCAAACGTAATCAGAACAATTATTTACGTGCCTGAAAAATAGAAGAAATCGTTTGTCAGTCTGTCTTTCTGTCCACATTGCCCCGCAAGCATATTTATGCTTGATCGTGAGAACGATCGGGCTATGTTTTGGCTGTTTTCCCTCCCCAATCGCAAACTTCGTGCGCCTTTGGATCGTCGCGGGCCGTGCAATACGATCCCCTTTTGTACATGTCGTTCGTCAAAAGTTATGTCATTTTCTTGACCCAGTCTTCCAGTTGTACCAATGCCCCCCTTTTTAATGGGTTTCTACCAATGCATTTTGTTGTTTTAAGTTCACATTACAAGTTTATTAAAAAGGTTGTGCAAGCGTGTATTGGACATTAAAGTGTGTTATAGCTATTCTGAATGTGTTTAAATTGTGTAACTAATATTTAGTTACATTTAGAATCTAGTGTATTTTGGGAAGGTAATATTTTGTCATATGGTATCTAGTGTATATGGGGCACGAATATATATATATAATTATGTCTGACAATATGGGGAGCAAAAAAAAATGTCCCCTTTAACTCACCCTCGGTTATTCCATCGTTGAGAGCTCTCGTTCCGGAGTTGAGGTTTTTATTTGTTCGAAAAAGGTTAAAAATTAGGCATATATATATATATATCGTGCGGTGTTTTAGGGGTTGGATTTCACTAAATGTACAAAATCATTACTTAATGATTTAAAAGATAACACATTAAAAAAAAATATATAAAAAAAAGTGTATTGGTGTGGGTGGTTTTTTAACACAAACTTAAAAGAAAAATAGGTTCAAAAGATAAGCAGCTCGGGGGGCGGAGTGACCGCTGATCATTGGACGAGGGTGTCGTCTTCACTTTGTTTCACTTTCTGGCGGGTAGAGAGACACAGGTATGTGCATGTGCATATATATATATATACTTGGCGAAATGGAGTCAGTATCTGCTGCTCAAATATGGATCAAAGCACATAAGGCAAGTTGCCACACTCATCAAGGAAACTATTGTTAGTGGTTTATTTATTGGTATTTATTTGCCGGTTTAGGTTGGTTGACTTCCATAATAATAATTTTCTCTGTCCGATTTTCATTGGTAATTTCTTATTGTTTGTTTCTTTCTTTAACATTGGTAGTTTAGTTTATTGTATTTGTTGAGTCGGAACATCCTTCGGGCGGTTACTTGTGGTCACAGGACCGGGTGTTGGCGAGGGACATCACTTTCTCCAGCTCGTGTTGTTGGTCGCGGCGTCCTTGTATCATCCTCTTGTAGGTGTTGAGTCCTTTTAGTACTAGGAGGACGATCAACAATCCCGCGATGAATCGAAGGACTTGGTGGACCTGATCGATCTCGTCCTTGTGGTCGACCACCTCGATCGTGTTAATAACGTTAGCGGTGCTGTCATCCACTTTGGACGTCTTTGAGCCCATTATCCTTGTATGTGTCTTTCTTACAGGACCTGGGTATTTTCAGCTACCGGATCAACACTTGAACTCCGAATCACCACTTGAACTCCGAATTTGGCTCCGAGACGCGACGCGGTTGCAATAATCTTCCCGAGGGCTTCTGGGTTTTTTGAGTCTCTCGATACTGACAAACCGGTGACTTTTATACCAAAGACTGTGCCAAATATCGCCTAGGAATCACCGGAATGGAACACAAAAGTGTTCTCACCTAGTGTCATCTATTCCCCTCTTTTCGCCTATTGGCTGGAGTTATATGTGGGTCGTCTTTGTTCTAAAGTTGAATAGTTCAGCAAAATCGGCTGTGCTGGGTTGCAGCTGATTGCATGGCTCACTTTTGTGAGTTTAGGCGGTGTCATCTGCCAGAACCGAATTTTTGTGCAATCGTGCCCGTGTTGATTTTCTAGAGCATTAGTGCATTCACTTTCTTGATTTTCTTCCGCGTTACCCAAATGACTCACATCGCCCTAACCGGCGTACGTAACAGGCTCGGGGTCGTCGATGCTGATCAGCATGGAATGGTCCCGTAAAAAAAATGAACGTGCGGACGGTTATGCTGTTTTCACGCGCCCAACGTGGGCCTCGACCCATTCCCTGAGGTTAAGAGTCTCCTGCTCTATCGACTGAGCTAGCCGGGCTGGAAAAAGAAAGGCCTTCTTCGGCAGCACGACGCACGGTCGAGCCACCGTGCGACGTTTAACCCTCCACAAGGGTAGATTAGGGAAACAAAAAAAATTTTTCTGAAAAGTAAAAAGCGAGCCACCGTGCGATGTCTTGGAGAAACGAAAGTTTTCCTGAAAAGTAAGAAGCAACCCCATTCCCTCCCACAAATACAAAAGAATTGTTTTTTTTTTTTTTTTTTTTTTTTTATTGTTTTTATTTATTATTTTGCTGTGGTCGTCACTTATAGACGAACAGGGTGAGGAACAAGTCTCTCAAAAGGACTTGCTCCTCTCCCGCGGCTCCTGTTCATCTTCGTCCTCGGGAGCCTCGTGCTCCAGATAGGAGCGGCCTCTCCAGACGAACCTCCAGCCCGGAACACGGTTATTCGGTGACAGGCTTCGCCTTCTCACCGGTCTCTCGTTTGTGAAACTGTTGGCCATTGCCACCTGGCCGATCAGTTGGTCGATGGCGACCAGGCTCCGCTGAAGGAGGGTGGGTGTGGGAAGCGGGAGCCCTTCCCAGAGTAGTTGATCATAGTTGGCGGTCCGCCGATTATTCTCTTCTACTACCATATTGTAGAGTCGAACTAGGGCAGCGTCGCCGAACGCAGCTTCAAGGGTGGCTTTAGAGAACATGTTGCTTGGTTGGTGGTTGCTGATATTATGACGGCCCGAGATATGGCTTGGTTCGTCGAGACCTGGGGTGTTGAGTTTTTCAAGCAGCGAACAAGTCTTTAGCATGGTGAATTCCAATACTCTTTCCGACCCCATTTCCCAACTCATATAACGAATTTCCCTTTCGTTGGAGTACAACACAGCGAATCCTGTTAGGTCCTAATTTTGCGTTGTATCCTTCGGCCCGGTTACTTTGCTTATAGTTTTTCCGGTATACAACCTGACCTACAGCAAATTCGACCGGTCGGCAGCGGGTGTTGTATGTCCTTTCCGCCTTTTCGTGTGCTCGGGTTAGTCCTTGTTTCACTTTCTCTCGAATTAGCTCCATTTTATCGTGTAGATCTATTTGTTTTTCCTCCGTTTCTAAACCCCCGAGCCGCCGTCGCACTGGATACATGCTAGCATGCGTAATCATGCGTGCCCCAAACATGGCATAATATGGCTCTAACCCCAAGGCTTCATGGTGCCCGCTCCTTAGAGCACACGCTATTCGGCTTAGCTGCGAATCCCAGTTTCGCTGGCTTTGGTCAGTTGCTGCCCGAAGCATTTGCAAAACGGATCGGTTTACCCTTTCGGCGGAATTTGCCTGAGGTGAGTAAAACGCCGTGCGCACGGGTTGAATGCCATACCGGGTGAGTAATTCGGCGAAAATATGTGGCACGAACTGTTTTTCATTGTCAGAGTGAATGTACTCCGGTACTCGGAACTGATAAGAAATATTCTTTTCAAGGTTACCGCCCCGCGGCGGTAGCCTTTCGCAGGGGTTGCAACCAAACGAATTTGGTGAAATGATCTATGCACACAAATATTACTGTGTTACCGGACTTTGACCTGGGGTACGGCCCCATAAAATCGATAAATATTCTTTGCAGTGGTTGTTCAGTAATACGTTGTTGGCCCATTGGAGGTCTGGTGGTCTTGTTGGAGGTTTTGCTGACTTTGCAAATTTCACAGTCCCTCACTACTTGTTGTACCTCGGTCGTCATGGATGGCCAATAATAACATTGGCGCAGCCTTGCGAGTGTCTTGTGAAATCCTCCGTGTCCAGCGGTGATGGCATGATGTGATCTCCACACTAGGTCTGCGCGAAGTTCCGCCGGAACCCAAAGTTTCCAAGCCCGGTCATTGTTTATCACATCATGAGTACTGAACCCCAAGCGTTTGTATACCACGCCCTCCGATATCTGAGTGTCTGGTATTTTCCCCGCATTCTCCTCGATCCGTTCTATCAATCTTTTGTACTCCGGAGATTGAAACGCGGGCGCCTTGAGGTCTAGCTGTAATTCCATGGCCTCAGCTGCCGGTGTCTGAACTTCGTCCATGTGCACCCGTGAGAGTGCGTCGGGTACTACATTTAAAGCTCCCTTACGATGCTCTATGGTAAAAATCAAATGCCTGTAATTTTAGACTCCATCGCGCTAGTCTCCCGGATAAATCCTTTTGGCCCATTAGCCATTTTAGGCTAGCGTGATCGGTAACTACTTTAAACGGCATCCCTTCTACGTACGCCTGGAATTTGCTGATACTTATTATCGCTGCATAACATTCCAATTCGGTGATACTATAATTTCGCTGCGCTTTATTTAGCTTAGCCGACACATACGCAATTGGATGCTCGCCTCCGTCATCGTCAGTTTGAAATAAGACTCCCCCCACACCCGTTGTAGAGGCGTCGCATTGTATAGTGAACGGTTTCTTGAAATCTGGTGTGAGGAGCACGGGCGCTGACACCATGTTCACTTTCAATGCCTCGAACGCTTGTATCCCCTCTTCACTCAACTCAAACTTCTTGAGTCGGTCTTTTGTTAAACACTCGTGTAAAGGCGCTGCAATTTGTGCATAATTTTGAATAAAGCGCCGGTACCACCCAGTCATTCCCAAAAATCTTCGTAGTTGTTTGGCGGAGATAGGTAGTGGAAAATCTTGGATAGCCTTGATCTTTGACTGGTCTGTTTTTATGCATCCCCCGCCTACGACATATCCCAAATATTTAGCCTGTTTGTAGCAGAATTTACTTTTCTCGACGTTGATGGTCAGTTTTGCCCGCTTTAGACAATCACTGACCTGTCGCAACATTTCCAAATGCTCTTCAAAAGACGGCGAGCATACCAACAGATCATCCAAATATACAAATACATTGTCACGCAGTGCGGCTGGAATTACTTTCTCCATCAGTCGGCACATTCTTTGCGCGGCGTTGCATAAGCCGAATGGCATGACTGTAAATTGATATAAGGGTCTGCCAGGCACAGTAAATGCGGTTTTTTCTCTACTTTTGGCTTCCAGCGGGATCTGCCAAAAAGCGTCTTTTAAATCAATTGCTGAAATATAATATGTTTCTTGCAGTCGACTTAATAGTCCCTCAATATGTGGCAAAGGAAATGCGTCTTTAATCGTCCGTGAGTTTACCTTGCGCGCATCCAAACAAAGGCGGTTCTTTGTGCCCTTCTGCACCAAGGTCACTGGAGAACTCCAGCTACTGTTACTTTCTTCAATCACCCCCAATCCAATCATTCTGTCTAGTTCTGCAAACACCAGTTGCTGCTTGGCTGGTGAGATCGGATAGTGACGCTTTTTAATGGGTAGATTTTCTTGTGTTACTTCGATGACATGTTCTTCTAAATCGGTTTTCCCCAAGCCCATGTCTACACAAGATGGAAAGGTACTGACTAGATTCTGTAATATGGCCTTTTGCTCCGCTGTCAGTTCATGCGGAGTATACGCGGTCTCCGTGCGTGTCGACGCTTCCTCGTCTACCGTTGCCTCTAGCTCTGCAACTTTCGCTAAGCGTTGCCCAGGCAACGGCAACTGAAATTCATTCCAGAATTCAATTCCAAAATAAAACTGCTGCTGCAAGGCTGGCACTATTAGAAACTCTAGCTCTTTTGTTTCCCCTTCCCATTCTACAGGCAAGTGAATCATGCCGGTAACTTGAGTCTTTCCCCCGTTAGCTGTTTGTACGTCTTGTCTCTTCAATCTGCGCACCTTATGTTGTCGCCCTTGTAAAAATCTTTCCGCCCCTCTTCCAATACAATTGGCACTAGCGCCAGTGTCAAGTAGTGCTACTATTTCTTCCCCGTCTACTTTAGTCTTGGCGAACAGGCGGTTATCATCCTTTAGGCTGATCACTGAAGCTATAATCCTTTTCTTGGTTTTCCGCTCAGCTTCCTGATATTGGTGTAAATATTGAAGTTTTTTGTCTTTCCTGGTTTCGGTTGGCTCTATGTCATTGAATATTCGTTCACGCGCCGCCTCGTATTCTTGTTTTCGCTGATGATACGATTTGTATGGCGAAATTTGTGTCGGGCGCGCGTCTCTATGACTTATTGTGTTGGGGTAGGTCTGGTCTGAGCAGGCTTCCCCGACCCTCCTGTCAGACTTTGCTGTAAAAACGCTGATTCGGTGGAATGGTATGAGTCGTTTTTGCCGCAATAGTTGCAGGTGGTGTCATGGAATCGCGCCTGGCACCTGTCTCCTTCTGATCCTCCGCGTTTTCGATAGAAATCCGGTGGTTTGTTACAAGTGTAACACAGGTAGGTAAGGAAAGGCGATGTACATTCTTTCCCGGAATCTTGTTCCTTCCTATTTGAAGATGCGTTCCCCCCTGGCTTCCTGTCAAATGTGTTTCTTCGTCCCAACGATGCTCCTACGTTGTTCTCAGGTGGACGGCTCCTTTGGAATGCCTCTACTGGATATTCTGCAGCTTCTGTGTCGTCTATTTGCTCTTCGGTGATCTCATTTATATGTCTAGGTCGAGCTCGTTTCTCCCGTATCCATTTCTCGACGCGGATTCCCTCTTTCTTAAATGCCGCCAATGTATTTATTGGTGAGGCCAGTAGGAATGCTCCCATTTGCGTGTTAAGATTTTCCTTCAATATTCCGACGAAGTTGTCTTCCGGAATTTTGTTCTTCAATTTGAATTGCAGGCTATGCATGGCTGCAATAAAATCATCAAAACTCTCATTGTACCCTTGACGCCTTTCCATAAGTTCTTTAATGGTCACGTAGTCGTTTTCGGACGTTGAGAACGCCTTGGTCATTTCGCTAGTCAAGTCATAATATCCGAACTCAAAATCATCAGCTCGGTCCTCCATCAATTGCCAGTACCATTTGGCTGCGGTGCCACTCAATAAACAGTGGAATTCCTTAAAGATCTGATCAACAGTGTACCCGTTCATTTCCTTTAGGCGACTCACTCGAAACAGAAAACTCTCCACCGACATTCCCCTACTGGACCCATCAAACTTAAGGTTCCATTTGTCCAGGCGTGTTGGTCGGGTTCCTGTATAGCTGCTAACCAGTGTTTCGCTGCCTCCAGTGCTGGGATCGTGTTGGTTTTCAGCGGCTGCCTCTCTTGGACTCGGTATTGGTCGGCTTGCTGCTGCTGATGGCTGTCTTGGTTGGCCTTGCCGCGCGGCTCCGGGTCTCTGAGGCGTCGAACTAACCTCGGGGTGTTCCCTGGGTATTGGGCTCTCCCTTGGCTGTACTGCGGACAGTTCGGTTACTTGGCGCCGCAGGCTGATGACTTCCTCCTGCATTTCGGCCATTCTCGTTGTCATGGTTGCCTTCATCTCATTATTTGACACAATTAATGCGGAAAGCATTCGCTCTAGTCGGTTGTTATCCTCGCTATGTCTGGGCCTAGCTCCCTGACTATTTGGAAGGATACTGGACCGCCCTTGCGGTAGTCCTAAATCGAGGTGTTCCCCTCCTACAGCTCCTTCGGAATCGTCCATGATGACGCTGCTGCAATCTGCTAAACTCCCCAAGTTGTTTAGTTTGCTGTTAAAACTTATCGACTGGTTGGGTTCGTCAACTGGCGATACGCTAGCTCCTGCTGGTGTTTCGGTTCTGGTTTGTCTGGCTTCTCTCGCTGCCAGTGTTGATGCTCGGAATGTTCTCACCGGAGGTAGATTAAGTGTAACCCTCTTCTTCTTCTTATCTCCTGCCATATGTTAAAAATATTGTATCTATACCCAATCGAACACCCTGCCGTGTAATCGCGGTACTTCTTTATTTGTGTTTGTTATTTAATTTTTATTTGTAATTAGATATATATTTATACGTGTTTGAGCGTTGTTGGCTTTGCTTAAGTTATTTTCTTTTGTTTTTGTGTGCTTCAATATTTTTGCTTAGCAGCAAAAAGTGTTATGACGAATAAAAATTTTGTAATTCAAAACGGGGTGCGCTGGTACTCCTGGGTATTGGTATAGGTCAAGAATCGTCCGAAATTAAGCCCCAAATAACATTTCAAATAAGCCCTATTCAAGTGAATTCGCTGAATGGATTCAACTGCCCTCCACCGGAGTGATCAGTTCCTTCTGCGCCCACTTGACCTCTTCCTAGGAAAACACAGTACATTGGACTGCTGCTCACCCACAGGAAGGCTCTGTCCGAACCCCCTCTCCCCTGTCGTCGGAAACAGGTAGACTCACTCACATGCAGACGGATGGAGCTTTATTCCAGACAGGCGAAAGGAATTGCCTCCCTGCTCCTCTCTCTCTGGACTCGAACCTCGTGAGAGACTTGGTTCTGTGCCTAGTACAATGGATAGCGTCGGCCAGAGAGATAAATACTGTCGTCCCGCCCGTTAGTCGTGGTAAACGTACAGACTCGAACCTCGCAAGAGACCTGGCATAGCCTAGTACAATGAATAGCGTCGGCTGTACGGATAGGGTCATTCCCCCACTCCCTTCAGTACTGGATCGACAAACGATGACGAACCGCTACCCCAACCGATGATGGCGGCTATATTATGGCGATGACTGGATACTATTAAGACCGGTTGGTGGTGCGCCGTTATTCGCTTGCGACCCTGCTCTTCCTGGACTCGAACCTCGCGAGAGACCTGGCTTAGCCTAGTACAATGGATAGCGTCGGCCAGGAAGCGCAGCTAAGTTTGGTTACGTTAAATATTTTTAAAAATGGTCTGCACTTTTATAAAGAAGTTATTATGGTATTATTTCTTTCAACGAGTAACTATGATTCAAGTATTGAATTTAATATTTAAAATTTAAAAGGGTCTTCAAAGTCAAATGCCAATTCAAAAACTACAAGTGTCAGATCGGAAGGCCTTCATCTTCTGATACTAGTCTGTGAAGTTGGTGACTTTAAAAGCACATACAGAAAATGTATATTTGATGTATAAACTAAATTCCCAGAAAATGGTTTGAAGATTGTTAGCTACTTTTGACACCAAGGTGATCAGCTCTGATGCCTCTAAATTCTTCAAACAGCATTAAAAAAAGAATGTTTATATGAATACTAAAGCTTTTCTCGTCAATGAAAATAAGTTTTTGGCAATAAGGATAAAAGGATATAGCCCCACGTTGGGCGCCATTTCTGTTACGTCGGTGTTGTCGTGGTGCCTCAGTCCTTGGAGGACATAGGGCTGAGGAAGTGGCCGCCCGGATAGCAGACACGATTTGTGCAGCTGAGCTCGCCGGATTTGGGGTGGGTCCTTTGGACGCCACTATCCTCTCCAAACGTAATCAGAACAATTATTTACGTGCCTGAAAAATAGAAGAAATCGTTTGTCAGTCTGTCTTTCTGTCCACATTGCCCCGCAAGCATATTTATGCTTGATCGTGAGAACGATCGCGCTATGTTTTGGCCGTTTTCCCTCCCCAATCGCAAACTTCGTGCGCCTTTGGATCGTCGCGGGCCGTGCAATACGATCCCCTTTTGTACATGTCGTTCGTCAAAAGTTATGTCATTTTCTTGACCCAGTCTTCCAGTTGTACCAATGCCCCCCTTTTTAATGGGTTTCTACCAATGCATTTTGTTGTTTTAAGTTCACATTACAAGTTTATTAAAAAGGTTGTGCAAGCGTGTATTGGACATTAAAGTGTGTTATAGCTATTCTGAATGTGTTTAAATTGTGTAACTAATATTTAGTTACATTTAGAATCTAGTGTATTTTGGGAAGGTAATATTTTGTCATATGGTATCTAGTGTATATGGGGCACGAATATATATATATAATTATGTCTGACAATATGGGGAGCAAAAAAAATGTCCCCTTTAACTCACCCTCGGTTATTCCATCGTTGAGAGCTCTCGTTCCGGAGTTGAGGTTTTTATTTGTTCGAAAAAGGTTAAAAATTAGGCATATATATATATATATCGTGCGGTGTTTTAGGGGTTGGATTTCACTAAATGTACAAAATCATTACTTAATGATTTAAAAGATAACACATTAAAAAAAAATATATAAAAAAAAGTGTATTGGTGTGGGTGGTTTTTTAACACAAAACTTAAAAGAAAAATAGGTTCAAAAGATAAGCAGCTCGGGGGGCGGAGTGACCGCTGGTCATTGGACGAGGGTGTCGTCTTCACTTTGTTTCACTTTCTGGCGGGTAGAGAGACACAGGTATGTGCATGTGCATATATATATATATACTTGGCGAAATGGAGTCAGTATCTGCTGCTCAAATATGGATCAAAGCACATAAGGCAAGTTGCCACACTCATCAAGGAAACTATTGTTAGTGGTTTATTTATTGGTATTTATTTGCCGGTTTAGGTTGGTTGACTTCCATAATAATAATTTTCTCTGTCCGATTTTCATTGGTAATTTCTTATTGTTTGTTTCTTTCTTTAACATTGGTAGTTTAGTTTATTGTATTTGTTGAGTCGGAACATCCTTCGGGCGGTTACTTGTGGTCACAGGACCGGGTGTTGGCGAGGGACATCACTTTCTCCAGCTCGTGTTGTTGGTCGCGGCGTCCTTGTATCATCCTCTTGTAGGTGTTGAGTCCTTTTAGTACTAGGAGGACGATCAACAATCCCGCGATGAATCGAAGGACTTGGTGGACCTGATCGATCTCGTCCTTGTGGTCGACCACCTCGATCGTGTTAATAACGTTAGCGGTGCTGTCATCCACTTTGGACGTCTTTGAGCCCATTATCCTTGTAGTGTCTTTCTTACAGGACCTGGCTATTTTCAGCTACCGGATCAACACTTGAACTCCGAATCACCACTTGAACTCCGAATTTGGCTCCGAGACGCGACGCGGTTGCAATAATCTTCCCGAGGGCTTCTGGGTTTTTTGAGTCTTCTCGATACTGACAAACCGGTGACTTTTATACCAAAGACTGTGCCAAATATCGCCTAGGAATCACCGGAATGGAACACAAAAGTGTTCTCACCTAGTGTCATCTATTCCCCTCTTTTCGCCTATTGGCTGGAGTTATATGTGGGTCGTCTTTGTTCTAAAGTTGAATAGTTCAGCAAAATCGGCTGTGCTGGGTTGCAGCTGATTGCATGGCTCACTTTTGTGAGTTTAGGCGGTGTCATCTGCCAGAACCGAATTTTTGTGCAATCGTGCCCGTGTTGATTTTCTAGAGCATTAGTGCATTCACTTTCTTGATTTTCTTCCGCGTTACCCAAATGACTCACATCGCCCTAACCGGCGTACGTAACACGCCCGACTCGCCGGACAACGCCGTCTGGGTGATCACGCCGCGCTTACGCTCCGCTTGATACTCCGGTGCTACCCGCACTCGGATACTCTCGCTAAGCTTCGCTCCGCTAGATACTCTGGTGCTGCACGCTCCAGATGCTCCCGCTAAGCTGACGCGCTGACAACCTCACCGTCCGCCTGGGCACTTACAAAGTACGAGGTGGAATGAAGTGGTAAAGACTGGACTCGCTTGGTCAAAGGAGATCCCTCCCAAAGGCTTACTGCGTGATTGCTGCTGATGACTGTCCTGTTCTGCGGTCCCCTGAACTGCTCCTTGGCTCGTTTCCCAAGAAGTCACTGTCACTAGCACTAGTACTGGTCACTGGTCACTCGCGAATCCACTGCGATATAAACTCCACAACTAACTGCCCGCCTCAAGTCCTGCCTCGCGCTTTTATACCCCCCTGCGCTGCTGCTGCCGATTCAGCAGCCCGCTCTCCCGCCAGAACTCCTCGCTCAGCAGATCCTCGGCAGCGCTGCTGCCCACAATTCAGCGGCCCGCTCTCCCGCCTAAACTGCTTGCTCAGCGCATCCGTGTCCCGCTATGCGCTGACTACCCGCTCTGCCGCAAGCTTTCTCTCCCTTTCTACACTCCCACTCAATCTCTTCTACTACTTTCTCTTCTACCGATCCTGCGTTCTCTTGCGCTTTTTTGTAAGGGATCGCAGATTCCTTACACTCCCCCCCTTCTTCGGCAAAAGACCAAACAAAAAAACCCCAAAACCCTCTTCTTCTTCTTCTGCTGTCCCCCATTCAAATTTCCGTCCGTTCCCGCCCTGAAGTGAACCGGTCAAGTGCACTGGTTCGTTCGTGAACCGGGCGATCTTCAGCTGTTCCCTTCGGAACCAGTTCGACGCTCGGTTCACCACAATCTGATTTACCTAACCAACATTGTTTACATTTTTTTCCAACAAAGTATTTGTTTTAAAAAAAAAGTGCAAAAACGCGGTAAGTTCCCCCTTCACCCCTCTCTCCACTCTCCTTAACCCCCCTTCAAAGCCCTTCCCTGACCAAACGCCCATCCAGTCCTTTTCCTTCATTTATTTTCATTCATTATGTTGTTTATGCTACTTAACCTAAATTACATTAACTTATTTCTACTCGACTCTCCTCACGGCTCCCCTCGGGCAGGTTCAGCACAATTGCTGCCCGTTTTCCGACGCCGTACGTCTCCTGCCGCCTCCTCACCGATCGCAGCACCTCGGGCGGCCAACTTCGCTGCTCAACCCGCCGCCACTCCGGCTGCCAGCTCGCTCGCTGCGTCCCGCCTGGCCGCTCTTCTCTCTCCGCCTCCTCGACTTGCTGGGCCCATGACCCCATGACCGGGTGACGGCCATAGGTCCATGGGTCACCCGGGCACTGCTGCTCGTTCGGGGGGTGCGGCTCCGCCTGCTGCCGATACCCCCTGGGGTCCCGAGGATGTTTTCCGGCCCCCGCCGAGGCGCGCACTGCTGGTCCGTCGGCCAATGAGGACGTTGCTGCGGATGCTGCAGATACTGCTGTTGGTGTTGCTGCTGCTGGTGAGGTGGATGCTGCTGTCTCGGGAGCTGTGGCTGACCTAGCTGCGGCTGTGGGGTCTGCTGTTGCTGCGGCTGTGGGGTCTGTTGTTGCTGCGGCTGCTCCACATCCCAGTCCAGCTCTAGCTGCGACACCCACGCCTCCAGCTCCTCCTCCACCAGCATCCGCAGCTCCTCCTCGACCTGGTCCTGCCGCTCATCCGGAGCCTCTTCCGCCGCCTTCGCTGCCGCCTCTGCTGCTGCCGCCACTGCTGCTGCCGCCTCTGCTGCTGCCGCCTCTGCTGCTGCCGCCTCTGCTGCTGCCGCCTCTGCTGCTGCCGCCTCTGCTGCTGCCGCCTCTGCTGCTGCCGCCTCTGCTGCTTCTCGCCCTCACGCTCACTGGGCTTCTCGACCTCGCGCTTGGGCTTTTTGCCTCGCCGCGACCTATTGGGCTTCTCGCCCCCCTGCTGGGCCTCTCGCCCCTCCTACTGGGCTTCTCGCCCCTTCAACCGCCGGGCTCTCCGCCCCTGGCAGGCTTCCCGCCTGTGCACTTGGGCTTCTCGCCCCTCCTACCGCCGGGCTCTCCGCCCCTGGCAGGCTTCCCGCCTGCGGACTTGGGCTCCTCGCCCCTTACCGGCTGACCTTACCATGTCCGTCGCTGCTGCTCATATTCCTGCGTTTCCTACGTTATCCCACAAAAGAAGAGAAAACGAAAATAAAATAAGTAAAATAACCTAACCTTTACAATTTTGTCTTTTTTTCTTTTCCCCTCTGCCCCAATCCCTACTTACTGCGGTCTGCACTGCTAGATTCTTACTGAGCTTGACTGCGCACACTCGGCGGCCCTGAGCCGCTGTTTTGCCGTGCCTCAAACTAACGGATCCTCGCCGAAGCTTTTCAAATTTATCCGGTTTCTCATTCCCTACTGCCTCAGTGTTGCGCATTTTCTCTTGTATCCGCTATTGCCGGATATGCGTTTTCAGCTACCTATTTAAATTCAAACTTATTATTTTAGTTTTAATTGTAGTCCTTTTTATTTTATTTCCCTTTAAATTATTATTATTCTTTTTTTTTTATAGTTCTTTATATTAACTATTATCTATATATCTATATATATATATGTATTATTGTTTACTTTGTAGTTTTTCCTATTGCCTTTTCATTTTCTCACGGTTTGATGTTCCCGTGTCGTCGTTTACCCTCCTCTGTCCCGGCTGTTGATCCCTATCACTTGGATCCTCCACATTTGGTTGTTCTTTCGCGTCCCCTTCCGGCTTCAGGGTACTAATGTGGGCTCGCCGCTCCTGTCCAGTCTTAATGTCCTTCAATTTGACAATTACTGCCGATACGAAATCCATGATTCGGAATGGTCCTCCGAACCTTGGCGCTAGCTTCGCAGCAAATCCTTCCACTGCGTTTGACA
The DNA here is from genome assembly GCA_018153105.1 of Drosophila rufa. Classification (NCBI taxonomy): domain Eukaryota; kingdom Metazoa; phylum Arthropoda; class Insecta; order Diptera; family Drosophilidae; genus Drosophila; species Drosophila rufa. The sequence goes on along the minus strand of JAECXS010000173.1, from coordinate 3,317,976 downwards.
AGTGGTGTTCCTTGGCCCACACCACTTGTCCAACTACTGGTGTCCAGTGTCTTCTCCGCAAATTGTAGTATCTGGCTTGATCCTGAGTCGCCATTTCCAGATTTCTTCGCACGATCTCGAAGACTTCTCTCAAGTCCTTCGCGAGCTCCGTTGGGTCCTGCTGCGGTCTTCCGGTTCCCATTGTAGCCTCATCATACACGGCCTTCGGGAGTCTGGGTTCTCTTCCCTGGGTAAGGAATGCTGGGGAATATCCGGTGGATTCCTGCGTACTTGAATTTACTGCCAGTGTTATCTCTGGCAGCAAGTCATCCCATTTCCTCTGATTTCCTTCTGCATACTGGGCAATCATCGTCTTCACTGTTCTATTGGCTCTCTCCGTTGGATTTTCCTGGGGCGTATACGGGGCCGTGAACTGATGACGTACTCCCATGTCCTCCAGGAAATTTTTAAACGCTCTGCTTGTGAATTGTGTCCCATTGTCTGTAATGAGGACTTTAGGTACCCCGAATCGCGCTAGGATTCTCTCCATGAACGCTTTTCTTAGGGTATCCGTCGTGGCCTTCCGCAATGGCACCATCTCAGTCCACTTTGAAAACCTATCAATGAACACAAGCAGCATCGTGTTTCCGTGTATCGATCTGGGAAGTGGTCCCACAAAGTCCGCACAGACTGTGGACCATGGCTCCTCCGGGATTTGTGTTAGCATCTTTCCCGCTGCTTGTAGTTGGCTGGCCTGGCCTTGGCCTTCCCATATATAATCCGGGAACTTTTGTGGATGAGCCTTCATTTCCTTCAGCTTTTCCTGGGTCCATGCACAGGTTTTATACTCCTCCAAGCTGAAGTGCTCGCCGCTGCCAATCATGAGGCAGGCTTCCGGTTCCAACGGTTGCCGTGAAAGGGCGTCCGCCACCGTATTTAGTTTCCCACGCCGATATATGATGTCGAACTCATATTGCTGCAACTCCAATGCCCATCTCGCAATCCGTCCAGTCGGGCTCTTGATGGAGTTGAGCCATTTCAACGCCATATGGTCCGTAACTACTTGGAAATGATATCCTTCCAAGTATGGTCTAAACTGCTGAATTGCCCACACGATGGCCAGGCACTCCTTTTCTGTCGCCGAATAATTTTGTTCTGCCCCGTTTAATGTTCGACTAGCGTATGATATAACCTTCTCCTGGTTATCCTGGTGTTGGGTGAGGACCGCTCCTATCCCCACATTACTGGCATCCGTTTGCAGCACAAATTTCTTGTCAAAATCCGGACATGTCAATACCGGTGCTGCGATCAGGCTCTCCTTTATGTCCTCGAATGCCTTTTGCTGTTCTTCCTCCCAATGCCATTTGACGCCCTTCTTTAGCAATCCTGTCAGCGGGTTGATTTTTGTTGCAAAGTCCGGAACGAAACGCCGGTACCACGATGCAACTCCTATAAACCTGCGCAAACCTTTGGCATCCGCTGGCGGTGCTAGTTCTCCGATGGCTGCCACCTTATCAGGATCCGTACGGATCCCTTGATCCGTCACGAGATGCCCGAGGTATTTCAGCTCCTTTTTGAAGAACTCGCACTTTTCGACGTTGATCTTTAAATTTGCTTTTCTCAGCCGTCGGAACACCTCTTGAAGGTTTCTCTTGTGTTCTTCCAGCGTACGTCCGATGATGATGATGTCGTCCAAATATGCAAAGGCATGTGGCTCCACATCCGGCCCGATAACGCTGTCCAGTGCTCGCTGAAACGTTGCCGGTGCTGAATGCAAACCGAAAGGCATAACTTTCCACTGATACAGACCCCGTCCCGGGACTATAAACGCCATTAATGGTTTACTTGACTCCTCCATAGGTATCTGCCAGTATACATTTTTCCAAACTAATGATGTATTCTGTCTGTTTAAACTGATCCAGGCTGTGGTGAATTCTCGACAAGGGGTATGCGTCTGGGATAAATTTGACATTTAACTGCCTGAAATCCACGCATACCATGACAATTGGGGCGCTATGAGGGCTACTCGAAGGCCCTATACAGCCTTGTTTAAGTAGGTCATCAATCTCATTGTCAATGGTGGCTCTCATCGCTGGATTTCTAGGGAAATATCTTTGTTTCAGGGGTCGCGAATCCTTCATCACTATCGTGTGCTCAGCAATGTTGGATACCCCTTTGATTTCCTCGAACATTTCTAATTCTCTTCTTAGAAATGTGTCCATGCACTGGTCAGTTATTGGCGTTTCCGCTGCCATTTTTAACCGTTCCTCTGGGGCTTTGTTAATGTCCTGTTTCTTGTTCCTGCTCTGCGATTCCTGATAACTTCTCTTGTTTTGCGTGGGCCTATTCGCCCTAAACTAAATCGTTTGTCCTGCGCAACTTAATTCTGCCTCTAGATCCTTCAATATGTTGTAACCCAGGACTAGGTCATCGATGATCCCTGGCATTACGAACAGTACTGTTGCGATCTGCCGACTCCCAAACTCGAGTGTCACCTTGAGCTGCTGGTTTATTTCGCCCGCTCGCCCATCCGCGAATCTCACGGGTCTCCATGTAGGTGTCAGTTTTCCCCCAGCACCCAAGCTCGCTGCTAACGTTTCACTGACAAAACTGCTGGTGGCTCCTGTGTCGATCACTGCTTTATAGGATTTACCTCCTATTATAACAGTGGCCGACAAATATGAGCCCTCATCCCGAAATCCCTTTTGATTTATTGGGGAGCCGAGTTTGACGACTCCTGCCGTGCTCCGGGTGGCGAGAGTCGGGGTCCGTTTCCCATAGCCCCGCAACAGTTCATTGTTTTGCGTCCGACCATCCCACACCTCCAGCAGAAAATAACGGTGCGTTGACGACAATCTCGTCTCCAGTGTCCCGCTTGTCCGCAATTTCCACCTGCATTGGAGGGGTCCGGTATCCTTTGTGGGGGCCCATTGTTTGCCTGTCTCCACTGTTGTGTCTCCTGCGGCCGGGTGAATGGATTTGTGTGCCGAGGCTGTAGCCTTGTAGTCCTCGGAGGGTTGTTGCGATAGAGGTACAATGGGGACTGAAGTCGGGCGTGGACCGAACTGGCCCGTAATCGCTCCCTATCGCGGTCTAACTCCTCTAGCTCATCCGCTAGACCCATTAATCCCTGCAAAGTGGAGAATTGGGATGGCCTGGCGAACGCTCGAAGATCTGGAACGCTGTTATCGTATATCCTCTCCAGTTGCGCCTCTGTTGACATTTTCAACGGTCTCATCAGACACTGCATCTCCACCATGAATTCCTTAAAGGGTTCTCCCAGTCGCTGCTTGCGCGGTATCACCTCCTCCCGAAGGTGATTGAAGTAGCCCCTTGGTAGAAAATAGGCCTGGAAACTGGTCGTGAACGCTGCCCATGTCGTCCAGTGTTGGTTGTTTGACACGTACCATTTCAAGGCTATTCCCTGAAGCAATTCGGGCACCGCCCTAGGAAGCAGGTCTAGCTCGAGACCGTACGTCTCCGCTGACCACTCCACCTGCTCTAAAAACTCTAGCGGTTTCGCTGCCCCATCGAACCGAAAGCTCCATTCCCTTACCCTAGCCGCTATTCTAGAATAGTCAGGTGCTTGTGGCCTGGCTATCATATCCTGCTGTATCCTGGTCTCGGTTGGAATTGGGGTGTACGCTGGGATATCTATCTGTACCTGTTCCTTGAAACTGGCATTTAGAATGTCTCCCTGCGGAATCATCACCTGAGGCTTAGAAGCAGCGGGTCTTTCCTGTTGCCCACTGCTCGTAGACGCCTTAACTGATACTCTGGTGCTGCACGCTCCAGATGCTCCCGCTAAGCTGACGCGCTGACAACCTCACCGTCCGCCTGGGCACTTACAAAGTACGAGGTGGAATGAAGTGGTAAAGACTGGACTCGCTTGGTCAAAGGAGATCCCTCCCAAAGGCTTACTGCGTGATTGCTGCTGATGACTGTCCTGTTCTGCGGTCCCCTGAACTGCTCCTTGGCTCGTTTCCCAAGAAGTCACTGTCACTAGCACTAGTACTGGTCACTGGTCACTCGCGAATCCACTGCGATATAAACTCCACAACTAACTGCCCGCCTCAAGTCCTGCCTCGCGCTTTTATACCCCCCTGCGCTGCTGCTGCCGATTCAGCAGCCCGCTCTCCCGCCAGAACTCCTCGCTCAGCAGATCCTCGGCAGCGCTGCTGCCCACAATTCAGCGGCCCGCTCTCCCGCCTAAACTGCTTGCTCAGCGCATCCGTGTCCCGCTATGCGCTGACTACCCGCTCTGCCGCAAGCTTTCTCTCCCTTTCTACACTCCCACTCAATCTCTTCTACTACTTTCTCTTCTACCGATCCTGCGTTCTCTTGCGCTTTTTTGTAAGGGATCGCAGATTCCTTACAGTACTATGTAGAGAATATTTTCTTTTAAAAAATATGATAATTTTCAATTAAATAGGTTTAATATCTAAAAAAATGGAAACACAATTCGAAAGATTTTGTTGAAAATTTGATTAAAGAAGGTTTTTTGTTTTAATACTTTGCAGTACATTTCACGACAAATTTTCTAATTAAAATTAAATGTTGTTTTTATCTAAAGAGTAAAGTATTTGAAAAAACTTGATTTTCAGGATAATTACAAAAATTTATATAGTTTAAAACATAATTACCACCTCTGCTCTTTCTAAGGCTCCTTGAAACTATTACCTTACTACATTTACACATAAAACAATAAAACAATATAATAAAAACAGTTACAAATGTTGTAGAAATTAAGAAAAATTGTGTTTAGGGTGGAACCGGTTGAAAAAATCGGTTGTGTTCGAAACGATCAATTTGTGTTGTTTCTATAAATAGTTAATGTTTATGTAGTAAAAAACGCGGGATACGTTTGGTCACTCGTATATTGCAGTCGCGATTATTCAAAGTTAAGAAAACAAAAGAAGGTCACACCAAATTGCAGCGAGAGCTGCATTCAATCGCGATGTAGCCCTAGTTCTGCCTACTTTCTTCTTCGTTCTTATTGTGAAAAAGTTCATTCAATCCAAAGAGGTACGTATTTAACTTAAATTATTATATTATTTTAAGTTGTATATGGGCAAATCCCAGAAAAGGTCCTCCAGGCTAAAACACTAAAATGTTCAATATCATCTTAGTTTTGTTGGTATATATAAAAAAAACAACTTCAAATCCAAATTAAAATTTTATTAATACAATGGTTACATAGCCAATCTTGGTATTTTCATATAAAAATCAAAAAAAAAAATTTTTTTTTAACTTAAATTTTTGTCTTTTTTTGGTATTTTTAAGAGCATTTTTATACCCTTGCAGAGGGTATTATAATTTTGCCATGATATTTACAACGGAGTGAAGGAGGCAACTCCGACCACATAAAATATATATATTCTTGATCAGCATCACCAGCCGAGTCGATCTAGCCATGTCCGTCTGTCTGTCTGTCCGTCTGTCCGTCTGTCTGTCTGTCCGTCTGTCGGTTTCTACGCGAACTAGTCTCTCAGTTTTTGAGCTATCGAGCTGAAATTTTCAGCATAGTCTTATTTTTTTAGCACGCAGTATATATGTCGGAACGACCGAAATCGGACTACTATATCCTATAGCTGCCATAGGAATGATGGCGAAATTAATGTAAAAAAAATTTTAGCTTCTCTGTTTTTTATTTTATGGTTCTAGAATTACGGTTTTAATTTCATTAAGATCGGACAACTATATCATATAGCTGCCATGGAAACGATTGGTCGATTTATATGAAAATGTAAAATCATGTAAAATGTAAAATTTTATAGCTATGTATAAATGTTATAAATTTATATGATTGCGTATGATTATAACAGCAGATTTTAAATTTCATGCGAAATCTGACTTCTATATAATATACGCACTATCGGATTAAATTGGCATATACTCGCTATTTTTCAAGATATTCGATTAAAACTTCATAAATGCTGTTTTTATATAAAAACAATATATTTAATGTAAGTTATTCTTTTAGTTTAAAAGTTATGGAAATACAATTTGTATACCCTTGCAGAGGGTATTATTATTATTTTGACCAGATCTTTGCAACGCAGTGAAGGAGGCATCTCCGAACGCCCACTTCGCGACCTCACTGCAAAGCTAGCAGAGTGTATCGCCCAGCCGAAGCCTAGCCACTCCGAGCGCCCGCTTTGCAGCTTCCAGCACTGAGCTAGCAGGATGTATCGCCCGGCAAAGCCTAGCCACCCTTATCGCCCACTCTGCGCCTCAGGCACCGAGCTAGCAGGATGTATCGCCCGGCAAAGCCTAGCCACCCTTATCGCCCGCTCTGCGCTTTGGTCCGGGATCTCGTCGACACGGTGTATTGACTCTACTCGACCGTTGATTCCTCCGATTGGTCCTTGCCACTGGACCTCGCTGTTCCTTGGGTTGTTGTCGTCCTTCCACGCGTTGGATCTCAGCGTTGAAGTCTCTGTTCGGAAGGCTTGCCACTCCAAGCTCCGAACTTCTTGACTTTGCTTCTCGATCTTTCGCGGCCTCTGGTTTAACTTTGACTGGCTCGGATTCTCGCACTCGTACTAGTTGACGTGCGCCTGCGTCCTCGGCCTTTTATAGGCTCTGCCAGTCCCGGTACTCCTGCCGGCATCGGTCACGCGACCCGGTCCAAAGTCCGGCGCATATCGCGTGACCGGGTCCAAAGTCCGGCCCATGTCCCGTTACTTATCGGCGTCTCCTCCTTGGCGGCCAAAGTCCACGGCCGCCGATCACGCCACCGGGTCCAATGTCCACCAGAGTCCCGCTATATTAGCGGCGTCTCCTTTGTGGCGGACACCTGCATCGGCACTGCCTCATCCTCCCCCCGTCCCCCTTGCCCCGCTTGGTTGCCAAGCGGCTGCTACCCTCGGCAGTGTGCATCCACTGCACCCTGCTTTGTGGGGAGTTTAAATACAACTCCTCACAGTATATATATTCTTGATCAGCATCACCAGTCGAGTCGATCTTGCCATGTCCGTCTGTCTGTCCGTCTGTCCGTCTGTCCGTCTGTCCGTCTGTCCGTCTGTCCGTCTGTCCGTCTGTCTGTCTGTCCGTCTGTCGGTTTCTACGCTGTAACGATCGGGGCGGGATAGCTCAGTCTCGTCCAGGATTCGCTGCAACAAATTTATATTTGTTGGGCACTGTGCCAAAATAAGAACTTCGGGGTTTAGAATTAAGTAATATAATATATATTTGAACTGGGAGTTGCACCTCTTTTCTACCACACCTGTCTTAAGCGGGGCACAAAACGCCCTACCTCTAACAATTAGTTCACGCCCGACTCGCCGGCCAACGCCGTCTGGGTGATCACGCCGCGCTTACGCTCCGCTTGATACTCCGGTGCTACCCGCACTCGGATACTCTCGCTAAGCTTCGCTCCGCTAGATACTCTGGTGCTGCACGCTCCAGATGCTCCCGCTAAGCTGACGCGCTGGCAAACTCACCGTCCGCCTGGGCACTTACAAAGTACGAGATGGAAGAAAGTTGTGAACTGGACTCGTTTGGTCAAAGGGAATCCTCCCAAAGACTTACTGCGTTATTGCTGCTGGTAAAACTGCTCTGCTCTGCTGTCCCCTGAACTGATCCTTGGCTCGTTTCCCAAGGAGTCGCTTTCACTAGCACTAGCACTGGTCACTGTTCACCGACGACTTAACTCGACACTTAACTGTCCGACTGACTCTCCAACTGATTCCCCAACTGACTCCTGCCTCGCTCTTTTATACCCCCCTGCAGCGCTGCTATTCAGCAGCCCGCTCTCCCGCCAAAACTCCTTGCTCACCCGATCCTCTGCAGCGCTGCTGCTGCCAATTCAGCGGCCCGCTCTCCCGCCAAAACTCCTTGCTCAGCGCATCCGTGTCCCGCTATGCGCTGACTATCCGCTCTGCTGAAAGCTTTCTCTCCCTTTCTCCGCTCTCACTCCATCTCTTCTACTGCTTTCTTTTATACTGTTCTCTCTTCTGTCTATCCTGCGTTCCCTTTGGCTTATTGTAAGGGATCCTAACGATTCCTTACACTCCCCCCCTTCTTCGGCAAAAACAAAAAAAAAAATCCCCAAACCCTCTTCTTCTTCTTCTGCTGTCCCCCATTCAAATTTCCGTCCGTTCCCGCCCTGAAGTGAACCGATCAAGTGTACTGGTTCGTTCGTGAACCGGGCGATCTTCAGCTGTTCCCTTCGGAACCAGTTCGACGCTCGGTTAACCACCAGCTGATTTACCTAACCAACATTGTTTACCTTTTTTTTTCCCAAAAAAAAAAAGTATTTGTTTTTTCCCTTCCTTTTTTTTTTTTTAAATGCAAAACGCGGTAAGTTCCCCCTTCACCTCTCTCTCCACTCTCCTTAACCCCCTTCAACGCCCTTCCCTGACCAAACGCCCATCCAGTCCTTTTCCTTCATTTATTTCCCTTCATTATGTTACTTATTATGCTACTTAACCTAAATTACATCAACTTATTTCTACTTCATTCTCCTCACGGCTCCACCTGCTGGAATACCCGCACGTCGCCTCCTCTGCCCAGCCGGATGCGGAACCTCCCCTCGGGCAGGTTCAGCACGATAGCTGCCCGTCTTCCGACTCCGTACGTCTCCTGCCGCCTCCTCACCGATCGCCGCACCTCGGGCGGCCAATTTCGCTGCTCGACCCGCCGCCACTCCAGCTGCCAGCCCGCTCGCTGCGTCCCGCCTGGCCGCTCTTCTCTCTCCGCCTCCTCGACTTGTTGGGCCCATGACCCCATGACCGGGTGACGGCCATAGGTCCATGGGTCACCCGGGGACTGCTGCTCGTTCGGGGGTGCGGCTCCGCCTGCTGCCGATACCCCCTGGGGTCCCGAGGATGCCTTCGGAGCCTTCGCTGCCGCCTCTGCTACTGCCGCCTCTGCTGCTGCCGCCTCTGCTGCCCGCCTCTGCTGCTGCCGCCTCTGCTGCTGCCGCCTCTGCTGCTACCGCCTCGGCTGCTGCCGCCTCTGCTGCCGCCTCTGCTGCTGCAGCTCTTCGGCTCGCCGCCCTCGCAGCTTTGGCCACCGCTGCCGCCTCTGCTGCTGCAGCTCTCTGGCTGCCCTCTTGGCGGCCCTCTCGACGGCGTCGGGGTCCGGGATCTCATCCAGTCGCCACCCTGACGCATCGCCCGGTACTATTACCTTCTCCTTCCAGGAGATCTTATACACGATGGAGTGCACCCAGAAGCCATTCTTGTACTTCCGATCCTGGGTTGCCTCCACCGTGTATCCCTCGTCCTCCTCCTCTTCGGCCTGGTCCTCGTCATCGCTTATCACCACCACTTCCTCCTCCCTCGGCTTCTGCGTAGCCGAAGGCCGTGGTGGCGTCGGCGGCCTGGCCTGCCGCCTATATTGCGGCACCTCCGGCGTGTCGCCTGTCGCCTCCATGGGCTCCTCGCCCGCGTGCCCCCTGGGCTTCTCGCCCTCACACTCACTGGGCTTCTCGCCCTCGCGCGTGGGCTTTCCGCCTCGCCGCGACCTATTGGGCTTCTCGCCCCCCCTGCTGGGCCTCTCGCCCCTCCTTCTGGGCTTCTCGCCCCTTCTACCGCCGGGCTCTCCGCCCCTGGCAGGCCTCCCGCTTGGGGACATGGGATTCTCGCCCCTCCTACCGCCGGGCTCTCCGCCCCTGGCAGGCTTCCCGCCTGCGGACTTGGGCTCCACGCCCTTTTCCCCTCTGCCCCAATCCCTACTTACTGCGTTACTGCTCTGCTAGATTCTTACTGATCTTGACTGCGCACACTCGGAGGCCCTGAGCCGCTGTTTTGCCGTGCCTCAAACTAACGGATCCTCGCCGAAGCTTTTCAAATTTATCCGTTTTCTCACTCTCTCCTGCATCAGTGTTGCGCATTTTCTCTTGTATCCGCTATTGCCGGATATGCGTTTTCAGCTACCTATTTAAATTCTTACTTATTATTATTATTATTATTATTTTTTTTTTTTTTTTTTTAAAGTTCCTCATATTAACTATTATCTATATATATATATCTATATATGTATTATTTTTGTTTACTTTGTTGTACTAATGTGGGCTCGCCGCTCCTGTCCAGTCTTAATGTCCTTTAATTTGACAATTACTGGCGATACGAAATCCATGATTCGGAATGGTCCTCCGAATCTTGGCGCTAGCTTCGCAGCAAATCCTTCCACTGCGTTTGACAAGTGGTGTTCCTTGGCCCACACCACTTGTCCAACTACTGGTGTCCAGTGTCTTCTACGCAAATTGTAGTATCTGGCTTGGTCCTGAGCCGCCATTTCTAAGTTTCTTCGCACGATCTCGAAGACTTCTTTCAGGTCCTTCGCGAGCTCCGTTGGATCCTGCTGCGGTCTTCCAGTTCCCATTGTAGCCTCGTCATACACGGCTTTCGGGAGTCTTGGTTCTCTTCCCTGGGTAAGGAATGCTGGGGAATATCCGGTGGATTCCTGCGTGCTTGAATTTACTGCCAGTGTAATCTCTGGCAGCAAGTCATCCCATTTCCTTTGATTTCCTTCCGGATACTGGGCAATCATCGTCTTCACCGTTCTATTGGCTCTCTCAGTTGGATTTTCCTGGGGCGTATACGGGGCCGTGAACTGGTGACGTACTCCCATGTCCTCCAGGAAATTTTTAAACGCTCTGCTTGTAAATTGTGTCCCATTGTCTGTAATGAGGACTTTAGGTACCCCGAATCGCGCTAGGATTCTCTCCCTGAACGCTTTCTTTAGGGTATCCGTCGTGGCCTTCCTTAATGGCACCATCTCAGTCCACTTTGAAAACCTGTCAATGAACATCAGCAGCATCGTATTCCCGTGTATGGATCTTGGAAGTGGTCCCACAAAATCCGCACAAACTGTGGACCATGGCTCCTCCGGGATTTGTGTTAGCATCTTTCCCGCTGCCTGTAGCTGGCTGGCCTTGAAACGTTGACACGTCTCACACTTACGCACGTATGATCGTACGTCTCGCTGCATCCCTGGCCAGAAATATCTTGACGCAATCTTGGCGATGGATTTCCGGCTTCCTGTGTGTCCTGCTGTCGGTGCATCATGATTCTCCCTCAAGATCCTTTCCTTGAGCCCGGACGGCACGCATAATTTCCATGCGGCCACGTCTTCATGTCCAGCTCTGTGCGGGATGTTTCGGTACAGACCTCCCGCTTCCCATATATAATCCGGGAACTTTTGTGGATGAGCCTTCATTTCCTTCAGCTTTTCCTGGGTCCATGCACAGGTTTTATACTCCTCCAAGCTGAAGTGCTCTCCGCTGCCAATCATGAGGCAGGCTTCCGGTTCCAACGGTTGCCGTGAAAGGGCGTCCGCCACCGTATTTACCTTTCCACGCCGATATATAATGTCAAACTCATATTGTTGCAACTCCAATGCCCATCTCGCAATCCGTCCAGTCGGGCTCTTGATGGAGTTGAGCCATTTCAACGCCATATGGTCTGTAACTACTTGGAAATGATATCCCTCCAAGTATGGTCTAAATTGTTGAATTGCCCACACAATGGCCAGGCACTCCTTTTCTGTCGCCGAATAGTTCTGTTCTGCCCCGTTTAATGTCCGACTAGCGTACGATATAACCTTCTCCTGGTTATCCTGGTGTTGGGTTAGGACCGCTCCTATCCCCACATTACTGGCATCCGTTTGAAGCACAAATTTCTTGTCAAAATCCGGACAAGTCAATACCGGTGCTGCGATCAGGCTCTCCTTTATGACCTCAAATGCCTGTTGCTGTTCTTTCTCCCAATGCCATTTAACGCCCTTCTTTAACAATCCTGTCAGCGGGTTGATTTTAGTTGCAAATTCCGGAACGAAACGCCGGTACCACGATGCAACTCCTATAAACCTGCGCAAACCTTTGGCATCCGCTGGCGGTGCTAGTTCTCCGATGGCTGCCACCTTATCAGGATCCGTACGGATCCCTTGATCCGTCACGAGATGCCCGAGGTATTTCAGCTCCTTTTTGAAGAACTCGCACTTATCTACGTTGATTTTCAAATTTGCTTTTCTTAGCCGTCGGAACACCTCTTGGAGGTTTCTCTTGTGCTCTTCCAGCGTGCGGCCGATGACGATGATGTCATCCAAATATGCGAAGGCATGTGGTTCCATATCTGGCCCGATAACGCTGTCCAGTGCTCGCTGAAACGTTGCCGGTGCTGAATGCAACCCGAAAGGCATGACTTTCCACTGATACAGACCCCGTCCCGGGACTGTAAACGCCGTTAATGGTTTACTTGACTCCTCCATGGGTATCTGCCAGTATCCATTTATTAAGTCCAAACTACTGATGTATTTGGCCTGTTTTAACTGATCCAGGATGTGGTGAATCCTCGGCAAGGGGTATGCGTCTGGGATAGATTTGGCATTCAACTGCCTGAAATCCACGCATAACCTCCATTTGCCTGTCTTCTTCTGCACCATGACGATTGGTGCACTATGAGGGCTACTCGAAGGCTCTATACAGCCTTGTTTTAGTAGCTCATCAATCTCATTGTCAATGGTGGCTCTCATCGCTGGATTCCTTGGGAAATATCTTTGTTTCAAGGGTCGTGCATCCTTCATCACTATCTTGTGCTCAGCAATGTTCGATACCCCTTTGATTTCCTCGAACATTTCTAATTCTCTTCTTAGAAACGTGTCCATGCATTGGTCAGTTAATGGCGTTTCCGCTGCCATTTTTAACCGTTCCTCTGGGGCTTTGTTACTGTCCTGTTCCTTGTTCCTGCTTGGTTCTTCGCTTTGCGATTCCTGACTACTTCTCTTGCTTTTCGTGGGCCTATTCGCCCTAAACTGAATTCTTTGTCCTGCGCAACTTAATTCTGCCTCCAGATCCTTCAATATGTTGTAGCCCAGGACTAGATCATCGATGATCCCTGGCATTACGAACAGTACTGTTGTGATCTGTCGGCTCCCAAACTCGAGTGTCACCTTGAGCTGGTGGTTTATTTCGCCCGCTCGCCCATCCGCGAATCTCACGGGTCTCCATGTAGGTGTCAGTTTTCCCCCAGCACCCAAGCTCGCTGCTAACGTTTCACTGACAAAACTGCTGGTGGCTCCTGTGTCGATCACTGCCTTATAGGATTTACCTCCTATTATAACAGTGGCCGACAAATATGAGCCCTCATCCCGAAAACCCTTTTGATTTATTGGGGAGCCGAGTTTGACGACTCCTGCCGTGCTCCGGGTGGCGAGAGTCGGGGTCCGTTTCCCATAGCCCCGCAACAGTTCATTGTTTTGCGTCCGACCATCCCACACCTCCAGCAGAAAATAACGGTGCGCTGACGACACTCTCGTCTCCAGTGTCCCGCTTGTCCGCAATTTCCACATGCATTGGAGGGGTCCGGTATCCTTTGTGGGGCCCCATTGTTTGCTTGTCTCCACTGTTGTGTCTCCTGCGGCCGGGTGAATGGATTTGTGTGCCGAGGCTGTGGCCTTGTAGTCCTCGGAGGGTCATTGCGATGGGGGTTCACTGGGGACTGAAGTCGGGCGTGGACCGAACTGGCCCGTAATCGCTCCCTATCGCGGTCTAACTCCTCTAGCTCATCCGCTAGACCCATTAATCCCTGCAAAGTGGAGAATTGGGATGGCCTGGCGAACGCTCGGAGATCTGGAACGCTGTTATCGTATATCCTCTCCAGTTGCGCCTCTGTTGACATTTTCAACGGTCTCATCAGGCACTGCATCTCCACCATGAATTCCTTAAAGGGTTCTCCCAGTCGCTGCTTGCGCTGTATCACCTCCTCCCGAAGGTGATTGAAGTAGCCCCTTGGTAGAAAATAGGCCTGAAAACTGGTCGTGAACGCTGCCCATGTCGTCCAATGTTGGTTGTTTGCCACGTACCATTTCAAGGCTATTCCCTGAAGCAGTTCGGGCATCGCCCTAGGAAGCAGGTCTAGCTCGAGACCGTACGTCTCCGCTGACCACTCCACCTGCTCTAAAAACTCTAGCGGTTTCGCTGCCCCATCGAACCGAAAACTCCATTCCCTTACCCTAGCCGCTATTCTAGAATAGTCAGGTGCTTGTGGCCTGGCTATAATATCCTGTTTTTGGCTGTACGCTGGGATATCTATCTGTACCTGTTCCTTGAAACTGGCATTTAGAATGTCTCCCTGTGAAATCATCACCTGAGGCTTAGAAGCAGCGGGTCTTTCCTGTTGCCCACTGCTCGTAGACGCCTTAACTGGTGACGCTCCCGCGTGACGCTCCGCTAATTCTGTAAATCTGATTATGTGCGCTGGGTCCACGAGCTGTTCTCGTGCCCACGTAACGAACCCTCTGCGTAACTCGTCTACGTTCCCTGCCAATTCAAGGCCGAACTCCTGGCTATACGCCAGTAATTCTTCCCTGTTTAATTTGTATATCCAGCTGGTACTCACCATCGTGGATAAAAAAAATTCCTTTATTCTTAAATATATCTATAACTCAGGTAATTCTTATAGGCACAGCGACCCTAGTTGCGCCTTGTAACGATCGGGGCGGGATAGCTCGTCTCGTCCAGGATTCGCTGCAACAAATTTATATTTGTTGGGCACTGTGCCAAAATAAGAACTTCGGGGTTTAGAATTAAGTAATATAATATATATTTGAACTGGGAGTTGCACCTCTTTTCTACCACACCTGTCTTAAGCGGGGCACAAGACGCCCTACCTCTAACAATTAGTTCACGCCCGACTCGCCGGCCAACGCCGTCTGGGTGATCACGCCGCGCTTACGCTCCGCTTGATACTCCGGTGCTACCCGCACTCGGATACTCTCGCTAAGCTTCGCTCCGCTAGATACTCTGGTGCTGCACGCTCCAGATGCTCCCGCTAAGCTGACGCGCTGGCAAACTCACCGTCCGCCTGGGCACTTACAAAGTACGAGATGGAAGAAAGTTGTGAACTGGACTCGTTTGGTCAAAGGGAATCCTCCCAAAGACTTACTGCGTTACTGCTGCTGGTAAAACTGCTCTGCTCTGCTGTCCCCTGAACTGATCCTTGGCTCGTTTCCCAAGGAGTCGCTTTCACTAGCACTAGCACTGGTCACTGTTCACCGACGACTTAACTCCACACTTAACTGTCCGACTGACTCTCCAACTGATTCCCCAACTGACTCCTGCCTCGCTCTTTTATACCCCCCTGCAGCGCTGCTATTCAGCAGCCCGCTCT
Source organism: Drosophila rufa (assembly GCA_018153105.1). Taxonomy (NCBI): domain Eukaryota; kingdom Metazoa; phylum Arthropoda; class Insecta; order Diptera; family Drosophilidae; genus Drosophila; species Drosophila rufa. The sequence goes on along the minus strand of JAECXS010000173.1, from coordinate 3,302,878 downwards.
CCCGCCAAAACTCCTTGCTCAGCCGATCCTCTGCAGCGCTGCTGCTGCCAATTCAGCGGCCCGCTCTCCCGCCAAAACTCCTTGCTCAGCGCATCCGTGTCCCGCTATGCGCTGACTATCCGCTCTGCTGAAAGCTTTCTCTCCCTTTCTCCGCTCTCACTCCATCTCTTCTACTGCTTTCTCTTATACTGTTCTCTCTTCTGTCTATCCTGCGTTCCCTTTGGCTTATTGTAAGGGATCCTAACGATTCCTTACAACGCGAACTAGTAAAAGGCAGAAGGAGGCATCTCCGACCCCATAAAGTATATATATTCTTGATCAGCATCACCAGCCGAGTCGATCTAGCCATGTCCGTCCGTCTGCCCGTCTGTCTCGCGGTTTCTACGCGAACTAGTCTCTCAGTTTTTGAGCTATCGGGCTAAAATTTTAGCACAGTCTTATTTCTTTAGCACGCTGTATATATGTCGGAACGGCCGAAATCGGACTACTATATCCTATAGCTGCCATAGGAATGACGGCGAAATTAATGTAAACAAAATGTTAACTTCTCTGTTTTTAAACGTATTCCTATAAAGTTTTTCTTTTTCTTTTTTAAATTTTGTTTCCGCCATTTTTCTTTTTATTTCTGGTTCGATTTTCAATGATCCAATTGCAGACTGGAAGGGTATACCACTTCGGTTTACCGAAGTTAGCTTTCTTTCTCGTTTTAATTTATTTTGTATTATATTTTGAACTGAATTTTTGACTTCAAACTTTCCTAAAAAATAGAGAAAAAAAAATAAAAAAAAGAAAAGCTCCACGGTGATACTTCCGGACAATTATCTTTTAACTAAGGCATATTTTGGTTTTCATATCACACGATTCTGTGGACCGTTAGGATGTGCACCGCAATCAACTTTTTCTGGAGGGGCCACGCGAGATTCCCTATAACTCCTATACCTGCGCATATTTTTCAATGAACATTTTTAGAAAAATTGTCTAAATGTTACGTTATTATATGTCATTTAAATGAATAAACTAGCTTTATCCGTTTCGCCACAACAAATTTTGAAAAGTGGCCCGGTTTGCACCGAATTAACCGAATTTGTCGATTTTTACAATGACTGATTTAATTCAGCAGAGAAGTGCCATCAAATTTTGTTTGCGGAATGAAATTTCGGCTGCGGCTTGCGGAAGGCCTTTGGTGATTCTACCATGGCCCAGAAAAATGATTATAAGTGGTACAATGACTTCTAAGAGGGTCGGGAACGTGTTGATGACTTGTAGCGCTCCGGACGACCAAATCAAGGTTATGATGACAGTTTTTTTCGATTTTCGTGGTGGTGTGCACTATGAATTCCTTCCACCTGGCCAAACTGTTAATAAGGAATATTATTTGAGCGTTATGCGTCGTTTGCGTGAAGCAATTCGTCGAAAAAGACCAGAATTTGGGCCAACAACACTTGGTTATTGCTTCACGAAAATGCACCGTCGCGCACTGCACTCGTTCTTCGTGACTATTTCGCCAAGAATTCGAGGCATATCGTTCCGCAACCACCGTATTCTCCTGATTTGGCTCCGTGTGACTTCTGGCTATTCTCAAAGCTCAAGAGACCACTCCGGGGAACGCGTTTCGAGTCGATTGAAGAGATAACAGCGGAATCGCCGAGGGCGCCCATGGCTATACCCGAAAGGGACTATTTGGCCTGTTTCGAGGATTTGAAGAAACGTTGGCATAAGTGTATTTTATTGGGAGGGGATTACTTTGAAGGGGATGAAATTAATTCAGGAGAATAAATAAAGAATTTTCACTTTACAAACAAATTTACCTTACTTTTTGCCGACAGTAGTATGTCGCTTCTTTTAGATTATTGGTGAAGGACTCGCGTTCTTTGCCTCCCCTTCGATTTGAAGGGTGCGCTCTTGTACAGAAACTCCTGCATATCTTTTCTGCAGAAAAAAAGGTTTGCTTTTATACCACGTTTTATGGCCGCGAGGCCGCATAACCCCTTCATGGTACCAATGACCCAAATCAATGTATGTAAAAGTTATGTATGTAAAAGTTAACACAAAACGAATTCGCAACCGAAGTTGGCCACGCGCATCCGGTATTGCACCAGCAAGTAAAAGTGCAACTTCCCGGCTTCGGTCAATAGCTCCCAAAAAGTGCTGACTGCAGCGTCTGATCCAATTCCCGCTGCAGCGACGACAACGGCAAAGCTCCGACGTTGGCAGAGGCAGCGATAAAGTTATTGGGTATAAATATGGCAATTTCAGTAAACATAATTTAGTTCCAATTTTTGTGTAAATAAATACGGACCAAGTGTCCTAAATAATATTATTTTTTTAAATAATAAAAATAAAATAATAATAAAAAATAGGCGTCCTGTCCGCGGAAATATCCTTGGTATCGAACCAAAGTAACACTCGTAAGAGCACCCCATAGGCTGCCCGGGTTCCACCGATCCGAAAAATAATTCGCGAATCCAAAAATCACCTGCAAGTGCACCCCATAGGCTGCCCTGGTAACACCGGAAAAAAGGCGCACCAAAGGAAAGACAACACTTCTGGACGACCCGCCAAGAAAAGGACTCACTTACATCAGACTGCAGGCGATAGCCGCACAGTAGCGCCTTTTCTCATTTTGCGTTGCTAAAATCGTAACTTTTGAACCAAATAAGATAATCAAATAATTTAAACGGCATTTTACAGGTAAATGTTGTAAAATTTGTATATGTATTGGGCAATATGCCACGCCCACCCATTCGCCTTTTTATAGGGTATCAAAGTGAAAAAATCTATTTTATTCAATGAAAACAATTTTTTAAAAACATTTTTTATTTAATTTTTTATCTTTATTTTTATGTATTTGCTTAAATAAAAATGATTTGAAAACTTAAAAAAAATATTTAACATTAAAAAAAAAATATTTTTTTTTCTATAATTTTGGCTATTTTTACTAGCAAACGGGCCTATATTAGGGAATTTCTAATAGTTTAAGCATTTCTGGACTATAATTACTTGATTCTATATCTTTTCGCGACTTTACATGCCGCAGAGATGCAATAAACGGGTCAGATGATGCAGCTAACATATTGAAGAGGTCCTCATTTTGCCTAAGTCTGGATGACTTGTAAGTGTTGCAGTATCTATACTTCTTATAGAATTTATTTAGCGATTCTTGAGCTTCTTCTGAAAGTTCTCCAATTGGCAAAGACTGATATTCAATTATATCTTTACCATGTTCTAGAATTTTGTGGACTGTTGGAGTCAATTTCTTATGAGGATACTTCTCAGCCAAAAGCGAAGCTTTGATGGAAGCATATTCCCCATATTTCACCGAATCAATTTTCTCCTTGCAATTGAGTACATTCAAGATCGCACCCAATCTTTGAATGATTTCCTCGTCAATTCCAGTGGTTTCTGCCGCAACAATGCAATTTTCGAAAAATCTCCGAGAAGTATTTCCATCGTTTGAGTTTCCATATCCGGGTTTCGGGCAGTCCACTTTGAGTCCAAGTTGCTTTGAAAAAGCTTCCTGTATTCGATATTTCCTAAATTGTTCCTTTTCCTTCTTTGTCGAATTGTTATTATCCCAGTCTTCGTTGTCTTGTGTAAGGGTATACGCCAATTTCAACAAAAATTCCATACACCTTATCCGAGCGTGTAAAGGTGAGATTCCGTAGTTGTAGTTTGCCTCCTTGGTTGTAGAATCATCCAAACTTCCGAAATTCTTTTGAGTTGTTTTGCAAATTGGACATGTTAAAGTCGATTTGGTATTGGTTAATTCATTCACTATTTTTCCATCGACCATGGTCAAGTGAAACTCGAAGCTGCATTCAACATGTTTTCCTTCCCTGATCTCCAGAATGATGGGTCTAATAGCATCTATTTATCTTTGAATATTTTGCACTGTTGTATTGATGAGTTCCGGTGATTCTCTTGCGAATTGAAACATTATTGGACGGCAATAATGAACTGATGAAGGCCTATTGTTTCTCCAATGTAAAGATTCCTCTGATTGAAGCCGCAAAGGAACCACTGATGCCATGAACAAATTCCCGTCTGATATTGATTCATCATCTGTCCTTATTGTTTGTTTATAAATGCTTTGTCCAGATGATCCATCGCAGCCCCATTTACTGACCAATTCCACCTTCTCTGGTAAATTGTCCAACACATTATCCGGAAGACTCTTCAATAAACGTTGAGCCGTGTGATTCATCAGATCCTGCACAGTAGCTTTCACAGAGACTTCAGTAATCTCTGTATTAATTGGTCTTGACATTTTTTTTGCCTCCGTAATCCGTTTATATCCAGGTAATATATCCGCTCCATGTTCATATTTCTCCTTGGATAATTGTAAGTCAATAAATAAGGCCAGGGCTTCTTCGTCAGTTAGTTCCATTATGCTAGCGTTTAATGGAGTGGGAATGCTTTTCCGAATCCTTTTGAGCCGACAAGGGCTTGCTATAGCAACCGATTTGGTTATGGATGATTTAGTCAGTTGATGATCCTTTATATATTTAGTAGCCAATGCTTCCGACAAATTTCCAGTGGTCAAGATGTTGGTCACCTCAGAAAGCTTCTTTCTTCTTGTGAAATCCGAGCAATCCTGTATTGCTTTCGATGGTCTTCCTTTACCGGTAGATGTGCTGGGTTCATCATCATGATCTTCTTCCGTGGCTTGCAAGTTGAGATCCCCCAGAAGCCAGTCCTCATATTTGGCTAAAAAACGTGAATGGCTTCGATACACTTCTCCCCACTTTTTCCTGAAGTTCTTGTACAGTAAGCGAATGTTGTTTTCCACTCCATAGTTGTTTCTTAAATCTCCAAACCAAAGTTCAAGCTCTCTAAAACAGTCTTCTTCGAAATCACCATAGGTTGGGGCGTTCCGAAAGATTTCGAACAGTTTTCCGCGATTGATCTTTGCCATTCTGTCTTGTCAATTTTCACTGATAGACTAATGCTGGGCATATTAAAATTGCGCAATATATAGTCCGATTTATTACCTGTTAGGTACCCTTTGGGTTTTGGGTCAATTAAAGAGTTAAACCAGACACCTGTTATACCTATGATTTTTTGTAAATATGCCCTAAATTCATGTTATGCAGTTTTTAGGTAAGGTATTGCCTACCTGGGATAACCCACAACTATTTTGTCAGCTACAAAAGTGATTTCAGCGTCTACTTGTTTTCTTTAAAAAGTAATTAATTGTTTCCTTTGGAAGTATAATTTAACTACTATCAGGTATAAATATAAAAAACACCAAATTTCATAAACACATATTTTATAGGTACGTTTTGTTATACAAAACAAACGAAACAAACAATTTCAAAGTATAGCGCGAGCGGGTTTGAAGCGGTTAACCCGCTTGCGCTACAGCTAGTATATTTTTTGGTATGTATTAAGTTGAATCGGTATTTTGGTATATTTTACCCTGAGTTGTTTTAGTTTATTGCATTGGATTTCCGCAGCTGCAGCGTGCTGCAGCAGATGTAAGTTGATTCTGGTCCAGAAAAGATCAACGAAGGTTTTGTATGTAGTGTGTACGTGTATGAGGGCCGAGCCCGGCCAAAAAAGATATAGACTACTTTAACCAGAAAAAAGTGAAAAAAATGGACCCCTGGCAGGTAGCGATTTACCTGTACAAGCCCAAACCCAATTCTGTTTTTTTTTGCGTCAGTTTACAGTTTATGAATGTATCTGTTATTTAAAGTAAAAATCATGAGGTTAGGTAATCTATTTTTTGTGTAATATTACCTGAAAGTCAACCAATTTCCCCTTTTTTTTTGTATGATGCAAAAATGGAAATGGAAATTTCCTGTCGAATAAGTATGGTTTAAATCGTTTTTGCGACTACGACTTTTTTGATTTTAGCAACGGCTTTTGTTCGAGAGGCGCTACTGTGCGCCGTAGACAACTGGACGGGAGTGTCAGGAAAAAGTACCCCAATATCAAGGAGCAAAAAGTACTATTACCAACTGACCGGTTCAGGATGTATTTTATTTTACTGGAAGCTAACTTTTAAGAAACAAAATAGGAAATCACAAAAGACCAACATACCTAAAACAAAAGCTAAAAAGCCAAAACAAAGGCAAAAAAGCTACAACAAAAGCAATAAAAGCAAAAACAAAGCAAACAAACACCCAAAACAAATCAAATATAAAATTAAAAAAATTATTAATTTAAGAATTCATATTTTACACACAACCCTACACATCTCTACACTTACAAAAACTGTTTTGTTTTTTTCACAAAAACACATACAATGGCTAATCCAAATAATCTGATCAGGCCCACGATGCTAAACAATAGTGGAGTAGCCCCTGAAGTAAACCAAGTCCCAGCAAACTTAGTTAAAATGCAAGCCAAAATACAAGAAATAATAGAGAGAATTTTAAATCAAAAATTAAACTCAGATTCAGTGCCGCTACTCGATCAAACCTATACTGCTAATGGAAATAATATGAATGAATTTGACAGAGTCCCAGACATAGTACAAAGCCTCAGGGAATTTTCTGACCTAGCAGGAGAATTCAGCTCTTGGAGGAAGAGCGTAGAGAGAATAATTAAAATATATTCATTAACAGAAGGATCCCCCAGGTACCATTCAATAAACGAGACGTTACGATATTAGAATATCAGATAACTTCGTTAGTACAGGGTACAGGGTCTGTAGAAATCAACAGGTCTATACTCACTTATCACTCATCTTGAACCAAATTTCATGCATGGACATGAGAAGAGAATCAATCGATCTTTTTGCCAAGTCTTACAGAGACATGGCGCTTTATACATTTATTAGAGGTCTTAACGGCGACTTGCCTAGACTGCTAGGTACCAAAGAGCCGGCAGATCTTCCATCTGCACTCCAACTATGCGAAAGACTAGAAAATCAAAATTTCAGACCCAATCACGCCAATAATAATCAAAACAATTCAAGAAAATTTTAAGGACCTACTAGAGGACCTGCCTTACCAAAAAAATTCGCACAGCAACCATTCAACGCAGCTAGACAACCATTTATCCCACATTTAGCACACGTTCCACAGACCCCGAAAACGACAGCCTATGCAATTCAGTGGACATCAACAACAATATTCTGCTTACCCAGCAATACAACCACCACGTACATTGGCTCCAAAGCCACAGCCTAAGCCAGAACCTATAGATATAGATGAAAGTTTACAGACAAGACAAATAAAGTATATGAACAGACCAAATATGGACTGCAGGGAAAACGACTACCACCTCAAATGACAAGTGGACTGGTAGATAAAACACTGAGAAATTTTCACATAAACACTGAACAAGAACACCCATTAGAAAATACCGACCAATTAACGGAAACTGACGAGACAGCAGCCGAATACTACGCGGAAATTCCAGATTTCGAACAAGAAACGGAGGAAACCGAATATACTGGCCTTTATTTTTTAGAATAGAATCCTCTTCATTACCTTACTTTCAATGTAAAACCGGTGATGGAGAGATGATAAAAATTTGAATAGACACCGGCTCTAAAAAAAAAACCAGTGAAAATAATAAATCTTTTTATGTAAGCTCCGTAGCCGGAGATGTCCATATCACACACCACACAATTGCCAACCCATTTGACTTAAAATATACATTTATTAAATTCTTTTTACTACCCTCATTAAAATCTTTCGATGCTATTAAACAAACGTAGAATTAAAATAAAACAGAAAGCTTCTCCCGAAGTCAACAAGGTAGATATTCGAATAGAGCATATAACAAAAACGCAAAAGAAAAATCTAAAAATTAATTGCTTAAAATTTCCAAACTTATTTGGTGACCCGGACGAAAAACTGACATACACTACCAAAGTAGAAGCCACTATAAGAAGTACAAAGGAGAGTCCAATATACTCGAGGCACTACCCATACCCAGAAGCTCTTAGGCCAGAAGCTGAAAAGCAAATACAAGAGCTACTCGAAAACGGCGTAATTAGACCTTCAAGGTCCCCGTATAATTCTCCAATATGGATTGTACCTAAAAAAATGTATGCCTCTGGACAGAAAAAACATAGAATGGTGATTGACTATAGGAAGCCTAACTTGGTCACTATTCCATACAGATACCCTATACCAGACATAAACAATGTACTGGCACAACTAGGACAAACAAATTTTTTTTCTGTTTTAGACCTTAAAAGTGGATTTCACCAAATCCCACTCAGACAATCAGACATAGAAAAAATAACATTTTCAGTAAATCAAGGCAAATATGAGTTTACCAGACTCCCGTTTGAACTTAAAAATGTCCCTTCCATTTTTCAAAGAGGAATTAGGTGTTTCGTCTACATTGACGACATTATTATCTTCAGTTAAAATGAAGAAAATCATATAAATAACATAGAAATTGTATTGAATTTTTTAAGAAAGAAGTTGAATTTGTAGGATTTTTAGTAGCAGATACCGGAATTAAGAAAAATCCGGAAAAGGTGAGACAATCGTCGAATACCCCGAATCAAAGACACTTAAAGATCTTCGCTCCTCTTTAGAATTGTCAGGGTTCTACCGTCGCTTCATTAAAGATTATGCAAAGCTTGCAAAGCCCCTAACAGCCCTTTTAAGAGGGGAAGAGGGCCGAGGCCGTATCTCAAAAAATGCCTCAAGCAAAACTCTGATCGATCTTGACAAAGAGGCAAGGGTAGCATTTGGAAAATTAAAACAAACTCTCGACTCCGAGTAGGTAATGTTATTATATCCAGACTACAATAAAGAATTTCAATTAACTACCGATGCTTCAGATTAATCTATTGGTGCCGGATTGGCCCAAGAAGACAAACCTATAATGTTTATTTCTAGGACTCTAAGTAAGGCAGAAGAAAGTTATGCCCCTAACAAAAAGGAAATGCTAGCTATAATTTGGTCTATACAGACTCTTAGAAATTTTCTGTACGGTCCGACCAAATTGAATATATTTACAGACCACGAATCTCTCACACACCAGGGTTTTTGTTTGAACCGTAGCCCTCTATGAATTTTCTTAAGCTGCAACCCATTATGTAAGCATTGCTGTTAGACACTATGATGAATTATGTAATTTCTTTTATCCCCGATGTCGGCAATCAATTTTTTTACTTTCTCATTATCACCCAAATTATTTGAGGGGCAAAACGGTTAGTCAATATGTTGGTCACGAATGCTATAGGGATAGTCAAAGTCAACTTTTAAAATATATCCATATGGTCCATCTCTTGGTATATTTTTAATTCTAAAATTTTCTATGTCTGTGGGATCCATTCAAAGCCCTCTTAAGGTAGAAATTCTGACATCCCATAACCATAGAGATTGTTCGAGTCCAGGTAGATCAGGAAAGACGGCTCTTTACTATCATCATAATCTGACAAATATATATTATTTGCCTTTGCGTATCTGTGAGAGCATTGTACTAAATCACCTCGTATACCACTTTGAATAAATTTGAACATGTTAATGTTTGTAAGCAATTGTAATTATATTTTTATAGTTTTTAACATAGCCTGATACTATAACCCTGGCGTTGTATCAAAATGAGCTGGGTCTAGAGAATAAATTTGCATACAATTTGAGCGGAAATTTTCGAAAACTAACACGAAAAGCCGTAACGATCAGATGAAGAGATGGAAAGCAATTCTAGATGAGTACAACCATGAACTGCTTCACAAACCTGGCAAAGCAAACGTTGTTGCTGATGCTCTGAGTAGACCTCCCATTCAAACGCGAGGGGAAGTTGTAACGATCTGCCCCGAAGGTCAAATCGTCACAATAGGATTGGTAAATTTATTAGGAAATGGTATATATATAAGTTAAGGGCAATATAATGAAGTATCAATAGATTTTTTAAGTATAGAACACGAAGGCCACACATATTAAAATGGGTTTTTTTTAGTTCAATATATGATTCAATATTCGATGTATTTCTGAGTCCCGAACCGTCAAAAGATCGCCAGAGACCCACCTCCGATAGGAAAATAACTTAAGCCGGTAGGAAACCACACTCAAGGTAACCGAGTTCCAAACCAACGGCCAAGGAAATACTAGAAATTCGGCGAGAGGCCATATCGTCGATATTTAAATTCCAAATCCACCTTGGGGAAAATACCAGATTTCCCGATAGGCCGTGGTGGGACCAGATCTTCGGGATCCAAGTTCCGAACCCATCCCGATGAAATACCAGAAACCTTGGCTTGGCTTATGACGATATCTACGTAAGCAGAGTCTCAAACCAATTTCCGCTGGAACGCTACGAAGTGAGTCCGAGGGAGACCAGACACGCGAAAATCAAGTTCTAAACTACGTAAGAGGGATAGGAAAATACTGGAATATAGGAAACAAAATCCCAGAAACCTGGATGTACTAAAAAAACGACCATACCAGATCGGCAGCGGCCTGTTCTCTCGAGCTTTTCGAACGCGACGGTCGAGTCACGGGAGCGGAAAAATAGGAGGAGGAGGAGAAATCAAGGAAATATTAGGGTGGAGCAATGGGTAAACGGTGCAGTGAACATGATAAATAATAATACAAAATGAATTTAATGGCACTCTAGCCTGAAATACGAAGTGAATAAAAAATTAAAAGAGTTACGCAAATAAAAATAGAATAAAAACCTGAAATAAAAGTGTTTTCCTCCTTCGAATAACCCGATCGTGTCCGTGTGACTCGACCCGACTGATGCCTGGTAGTCGTGTCAAGTTATAGGTATTTGTGTCCTTCTGTTCCTCGTAGTGGAGTGGTAGAACCCTCCGTAGTTCTCCCAAATCCTCGTAGGGGAACGGTTTTATCCTTCCCGAGTAGCATTATCCCTGTAGCCGAGCGGTAAAGCCCTCGGAATTTCTCCAAGTCTGTCCTTCGCAGGATTTTTGAGTGTACGGAACCCATCCATACTCTAACTCCTCCCCCCGCCCCCTTCCCCTTTTCTTCATTCTCGCGGCAAAATCAAAACGAATTTCGAGGTAATTTCCGTAAACAATTTTCGTCATTGGACGAATTAGACTCTTTAGCGCAAAGTCTCGATGATTTACAAATTTCTTGTAAAGGACTCTGAGATATCGACTGAGAATTATATCCTGCCCAGAGAGCATCCTTACAAAGTAAACACACTAACAGGCACTATTCACAGCAGTTTTAGTTCTCCTGAGAGACTAATACCAATGGCAGAAGAACCAGTAAATGTTCTTAAAAATCAAATACTATTATATTTAGGAAAGACACCCTCCTATAAATTCGAACTTGTTTTTCCACGTACCATAGACACATTATTACAGAACCAATTTTTAATACCGAAATCTTATTAAAAAATTTAAGAGATAGACTCAACCCGTCTGTCATTAACGGAATTCATACAGACGAAAAATCTTTAGGTCAACTTCAGGAAATCTATCGACTTTTCAATAAATATAAAACCAGATTCTCAAGCAAGGTTAGGTTAGGTTAGGGCGGCGGCTGACACAAGGTCAGCCAACTTAGGCCATCACTGGCCCATTGTGATACCGCAATGGATCTTTGATACCCTCTTACCACAAAGCTAGAAAGACTCCCAGCCCGTTACTCTTATGAAACCTGATATTTTCTTCGGGGGGATAGCTGCTAATTCAGCTAGGTTGTGGAGAAAGTATTCTCCTATATACTTTTTCCTGCGCCTGATTAGGGCCACACAGGAGCAGAAGAAGTGCTCTACTGATGCTACTCCCTCCTCGTTTTGGCAACTTCTACAGAAGTCGTTGTTGGGGACGTTTAGTCGGGATGCGTGGGCTCCTACGAGCCAGTGGCCTGTGATTGCTCTAATCACAGCTGAGCACTGTGTGCGGTGAAGACTAAAAAGCATTTTTGTGCGTTTGGCGTCAACGTTAGGCCATGTTTGGCGACTGATGTTGCAGTGTGTGGTATTGTTCCACATTTCTTGTTCAAGGGATCTAAAAACTTCCCTTGTCCTGAGCTTAAAAGTGGCTAGGGGCATACGGAAGTCCTCCTTGTCTGGAAGGAGAACTGTGGTGGTGCCGCGTCTGGCCAGTTCATCGGCTATTTCGTTTCCCTCAATATTTTGGTGCCCTGGCACCCAGACTAGGGAGATAACGAACTGCTGTGCCATCTCTTGAAGAGATTTGCGGCAGTTGTTCACTATCGTCGAGTTTGAAGATAGCGCGCGAAGTGATTTTATTGCTGCCTGACTGTCTGAGTAAATGTTTATTACTCCGTTTATAAGGCTAGAGTGGCGTAGGCAACTAAGAGCCTCGCTTATGGCGAGAATCTCTGCCTGGAAAATGCTGCAGTGGTCCGGAAGACGGAAATGTATTCTAATACTGAGCTGCTCACAGAAGACTCCTCCTCCAACTCGATTATCGAGTTTTGAGCCGTCTGTGAAGAAATTTATGCAGTCATTTTGTCCAAAGGGACTTGCCGCCAAGGCCTCCCTGGAGGGAAAGACTGTGTTAAACGTTGTAGAAGTGTGTTCTACGGGTATGCAATAATCTGTTAATTGCTTGTTTGCGCCCATTGATAGGATGGATTGATAGGATGGACGAGTGCCCATATTGATGGCCTGTCCAGCCGTTTGCGTCTCTCAGACGTCGTGCTGTGATGGTGGCGGTTTCTTTTGCCACTAGTAGAATTGGGGATATGCTAGTAATAGCGTTGAGCGCTTCACTAGAGGTTGTTCTAAGAGCTCCTGTCATGCATAGTTGAGCTACTCTCTGCACCTTGTTGAGCGCCTTGAGTTTAGAAATACACAGCAGCGCTGGCCACCAAATGGATACCCCATACAGGATAATGGGTCTAACAATGGCGCTGTATAGCCAGCTAACTACAGACGGGGACATCCCCCATTTGAGGCCTACTGCCTTTTTACAAGTGAAGAGTGCAATGTTGGCTTTTCGCACTCTATCCGCTATAGTGAGATTCCAGTTCAGTTTCTTGTCTAGTACAAGCCCCAAGTATTTTGCACTGTCGCTAAACTCTAGAACGGAACCATTTAATTTTGGGGCAGATAACTTTGGAATCTTAGTCCTCCTGGAGAAGAGAATAAGGTCGGTTTTGCTTGGGTTTACGTTTAACCCACTTTCAGATGCCCATCTTGACAGTTTTCTTAACTTAACTTTCATAATGTCACATAGGCTTTGCGGAAATTTTCCCCGCAGCATAACAACAACATCATCCGCATAAGCAACAATCTTGCACCCTCCATCTTCTACGTCACGTAGCAGCGTGTAAGCAGCGTGTAAGTAGCAGTAAGCTAGGTTCCATAGAAGCGGAGAGAGTACCCCCCCTTGAGGAGTACCTCTGCTGACGTGCCTGCACAGAGTAGATGCTCCAAGTGAAGAGGTCACTTTTCTGCTCAGGAGCAGCTGCGTGACTAATCTCACCAACTGAGCATCTACTCCAAGGCTTAGCATAGCATTGGTTATTGCCTTTGAGTCGATGTTATTGAAAGCTCCTTCTATGTCCAAGAAGGCGGCAAGGGTATACTCCTTGTTTTGCAGGGATTTTTCTATACTGACAGAGTGAAGTGTTGTTTCTGTCGATTTGCCTTTACGGTATGCGTGCTGAGATTCAGATAGCAGAGAGGGATTGATTGATGTTCTCAGGTGTAGCCCTATCAATCTTTCCAAGGTTTTTAGAAGGAAGGAGGATAGGCTTATTGGCCTGAGATCCTTCGGTGTTGTGTGTGAGGCTTTGCCGGCCTTGGGTATGAAAACTACTTTGGACGTTAGCCAGGAATCGGGGATTCGGCCTAGCGCCATAATGTTCGTGAAAATGGCTTTTAGCGAGATCTTCCCCTTGCTGCAACTGTGCCGGGAATATCCCATCAGGTCCTGAAGATTTATAGGGAGCGAAGCTATTTATAGCCCATTTGATGTTGGATTCAGTCATAATGCTATCCAATGATCTGACCGGGTGGTATGGTTTTCGGTCGCTTGTCTGGGGACCTAGGGTGTTTCCTGGAAAATGCGTGTCTAGTAATAGCGTCAGTGTTTCTTCGCTAGAAGAGGTCCATGAGTCGTCCTGTTTCTTGAGATAGCCCAGATTCAAGGACGACTTAGAGAGTACTTTTCGTAATCTTGCAGCTTCCGAAGAGGATTCAATTCCCGAACAGAATTTTCTCCAATCCTCTCTTTTTGCCTGCCTAATGAGCTTTTTTAAAAGAGCTAGACTGTGTTTATTCAGACCAATGCTGTTCACAGTCTTTTTGCTCTGTTGAAGAATTTCCTGCATTCCCCCCTCAGCTTGTCTATTTCTTGATTCCACCATTGTGGTCTCCATTTGCCTCTCGGCTTGCTGATTGGACAGGATGCTTTATATGCACTGTTACAGGCTTCAGTGAAGACTGTCGTGAGAATAGTGAGATGTTCCTCCGATGGAGGAATCTGCTCTGGTGGAGCTGGAAGGGCTTTAGCTAATCTATTTTTGAAAGCTGTCCAGTTGGTTCTACGGGGGTTTGAGAACGTTACTGGGTCAGGGTTGGGGGCACACAATCTTGTGTCAATATATTTATGATCCGAGAAGGAGTGTTCTTTCGGAACGCTCCACCCTATAAGCTGGTCATGCATACAGTTAGAAATAAGGGTTAGGTCTATGACCTCCTCCCTGTCCCTTATAACAAAAGTGGGGTCGTTTCCCCTGTTACAGATAAGTAGGTTAGTGGAGAGAAGGTATTCAAAAAGTAACTCACCCCTCTCATTTGTGTTGGTGCTGCCCCACATCTCGTGATGGGCATTTGCGTCGCATCCGATCAACAGGCCAGTGCCACGATCTTCGCAATCCTTGACGAGTTCCCTCAGTTTGCGACCCGGTATTGGGTCCATTTTTTCGTACGCTAAGTATGCTGACACTACACGTAGCGACCTGTCTTGGAGCTCCAGACTTATCGATGTAGTGTCCGCATCGCTTTAATTATAGAGCATAAATGCACTGAGGTGCCTTTTAGCTAAAATGCAAGTACGGGTTTTACCTTCTCCTTGAGCTGCGAGCAGATTATATTTTGGGGTGCTGAGTCCACAAATCCTGTTGGATACAACCCAGGGTTCCTGGATCAGCACCAGGTCGGCTTCGTCTCTCGCTAGACGAAGCATTAGAGCAGCGGAAGCTGCTTTACTGTGGTGAAGGTTTATCTGCACGACCGTTAGAGACATCGAGCAGATTTGCCTCCACCACCGTCACGTCAGCATCCAGGTCGTCCTCGGGGTCCTCACTCATGGAGTCGGTTCCACCGTAACCCAGCTTGCTGAAGCCCCGCAGGAAGGATGCGTCGGATATCACCGACTCGCAGTCCTCCTCCTCCTCTTTGCTTGGCTCCTCCACCTCGGTTGCCAGCACCTCTTCGACACCAGGCTCGCTCCTTTGCTTGGTGTCCGACTTGTACACCCGGATACGCACCGAGCTAAAACCGAAGTTTAGCTCTCCGTGCATAGCCTCAATGGGTGCGGTTGAGTCCTTGTTAAGGATGAGTAGCACCTGACGCAATGGGCCCTGCTTCTCTTCCACCTTTGCCACCTTCCAGTCGGAGGATGGCAGGCTGGGGTTGCACCTCTGCAACATCAAGAGGATCTTCTCCGGCTCCTTAAAGGAGGACGGGACCCATATGACGGCGCTTGGCCTGCTCGGGAAGTCCTTCCAGTCAACAGCGACCAGCTTGGCACCCGGGTAGACCTCACCCAGTCTAGATACGGCTGCTTTCAGTAGCTCTGCCGACCTAGACCCTTCACACGCCATCACCTTGACGTTGCCCTGATACCACCCTGCATCTTTGCAGATTGGTGGTGGTCCAGGGTCCGCTTCCAGCACCTCGAAGCAGTGTGCAGCCAGTGCTGCCTCAACCCACTTCCACTGGTTCCTCGGAATTCTTCCCTCCGTGTCGCCTTGGTCCAGGACTCCTAGGAGGATCTTATCCTTGGCCATTTCCGCGAAACTTTTGTTCGCCGCTACTGGCATGTGCGTGCGAACCTTCTTCGGGGCACTCTGAGCCGCGCTTTCCTGGGATCGTTGCCGTTTAGGATTCTTATGGTACTCCTTCGGTCTCTCCAGTATAAAGTTGGGCAACACAGACTTGGCCCAATCCAACTTCTTGAGCCACTCCGCTGAGGGGGTGGCAATGTTGCTCTTTGCCTGTCTTTTCAGGATGGCCGCGGCGGATTTCCTCTCCTCGTACCTATCCATCTTGGCCTTGCTTGCGCCAGACCTTCCCTTCACCCCTGCAGCTGACTGAGCTGCAGCTGCGCTTGTAGTAGCACCTTGCTGGTCGCTCGAGGTGACAGGGGTGTTGGTCTCGGTCACCACCTTGCCTCTGACAAATGGACGATTTAGCCCAGTTGGCTGCTGTTTCGCCGGGGTGGAATTGACCTTAGCTCCAGTGAGCTCTGTCTGGGGTAGGACCCTCGGTCCTCGCCGGATTTCTGAGAGTTCCGGTCTCCTTTTTGTCTTTGTTTTTTGTCTGGTCCATAATAGTTCCCACGAGTGGCGGAGAAAGGGTGGTCCACCTCCCGCAGAGATCTGCAATGCGGGAGGTAAGGCTGGCTAATCCGGATTCTCAAGCAAACTAGCTAGAGATTTAAAAGACGAAACTGATCAAGAGAATGCATAGAAGAGCACATAGAAATAGCAATGAAAACAAACAACAATTGTTAAACAAAGTTTACTTTCCACACATGAGGGCCAAAATAATAAAACTTGTAAAAGAATGCCAAATTTAGAGGAACAGAAATACGAAAAAACACTTGAAAAAATTAATTACACTGCTAACTATAAACTAAAAACATACGACCCAATATTGCCATTTATAACCGAAGAAATTAGAATTTCATAAAATTTAATTATTAACCTTAAGATTTAGAGTAAGAGGAAAACACATATAGATTTATTATGCAGCGCCTGGAAACGGTTAGCTTGATCTCCCGACGGTGGAGATTTCGAAATAGTTCAAGAAAAAATAAATTCAGCATTAACTAACAACAACAATCAAGTTATTCATAAACAGACTTATCGTAGAAAAAATAAATAATATCACCCAGGCCAATGCAAATCTTATAAACAGCTTAAAATACGGAGGAGACCTGTTACGTACGCCGGTTAGGGCCGACGTGAGTCATTTGCTTAACACGAAAGAAAATCAAGAATAGCCAATGCGCTAGTGCTCTAGAAAATCAACGCGGGCAAGATTGCACAAAAATATGGCTCTGGCAGATGACACCGCCTAAACTCGCCAAATTGGGTCAATCACCTGCAACCCAGCACAGCCGATTTTGGTGAACTAGCAAACATTAGAATAAGGACGACCCAAATATAACTCCAGCCAATAGGTGAAAAGAGGGGAATGGATGACACTAGGTAAGAATACTTTTGTGTTCCATTCCGGAGATTCCTAGGCAATACTTGGCACAGTCTTTGGATATAAAAGACCCCAATATAGCCGTACTGGAGATAGTCAAAGTCAGAGCTAAGGACGGGAAGTCTGTTCGGAAAGACTCGAAATCCCCCCAAGACCAAAGTAAATGCATACAAGGCGCATAAGTTTAAAAGGTGGAGCTTTTCGCGACCTCGGATAATGTGCGATGCAGTCCGTTACAACATCCCGTCGAACAGTGCCGCGTACCATGTGAATCCTAATGGCCCTATTTATTAGCAATACTACGAGTAAAACAATCTGCCGCATCCAAAAGTGAATCCTGAAGGAGAATCAACATTTTGCAATAAACTGTGCAACTACCCGTATCACTAGGCATAGCCTAAAATCCTTCAACAACAACCCCAATCTTCAACGTCATAAAAACATAAAGGATGTCTCTGATAGCCAAGAGATCGAACAAGTAATTGAGGAGCATCGACCAACATGAAGGAGCAACCAATTCACCAACAAAAGATGATCCTGGTTCAATAACGACATAACAAAAACAATCTGACAAGAAACATATAAAAACAAAAAAACCGCCACAACAATTTACTGAACATATAAACTCCTTTCTCAACATCAATACACTTCTTTTTGTTTTAAATCATTATGTAAAAAGTGTGTGCATTTAGTGAATTTATTACCCCAAAAACAAAGCATTCGATATGTATATATATATATAAGGCTAAAGCTAATTTACTCCATATACACTACATACCATATGAACAAAATATTAGCTTCCAAAATATACCTAAATATTAATTACACAATTTAAATCAATTCAGAATAGCTATAACAAAACCTATTGACACACTTTAATGTCCAATACACGTTTGAACAAATTTTATAATAAACTTGTAATGTGAACTTAAACCAACAAAATGCATTGGTAGAAACCCATTAAAAAGGTTGTAAAACTGGAAGACTGGGTCAAGAAAATTACATAACTTTTGACGAGCGACATGAACAAAAGGGGATCGTTCCATTGCACCCGCATCGATCCAATAGTAAATTTTTTGAAACTAAGTCTAATCATGGGAGGGAAAAGCATAAGATCATTTTCACGATCCTTTTTGGAACGATCAAGCATAAATCTGCAAGCGGGGCAATGTGGACAGAAAAACAGACTAACGAACGATTTCTTTATTAATTTTTAAGGCACGTAAATAATTGTTCTGATTACGTAAATTATGGAAAAGTTAGTGCAAATTATAAACAACATCAGATACCGACAGCTGCACAAATCGTGTCTACTACCGGGGCGGCGACTACCTCAGTACTATGCCCTCCAAGGACTGAGGCACAACGACACCACCGACGTAACAGACCCTCAAAGAGTCACTAGCACAATATTCATGTTTCAAATTAAAATGCTTAAAGAAGAAATTGTTAACTTAAACCACGCAATACAATGGGCAAAAACAGATATTAGTAACACCCAGATATTAGGAGATGAAAAGATAAATGAAGTTATAAAAACACTGGATCAAGACCAATTGCCATATCACTGACTTTTTGAAGAAGCCATGATAAATAGCAAAAGTAAGCGTAGCAGGCAAACATGGGCCAACACTTATTTAATATCATTCAACATATCCTATATTTTTACAAACACCAATTTTGTGTGAAGAACTTTTAATCAAGCCAATAATAAATTGGTCAATATGTTAATAAAATTCAAAGCGAAAATGTAATCAAATGTAAAGAAAAACTTTTGCACAAATTTCAAAATGTAATAATTATAATGAGATAACCATTTGTAAACATAGAACTATGATAGACATAAGTAATTCCTCTTGCCTACCAAATTTATTAAAAAGTCGCCCTGCCACTTGCACTCAGAACAATCAACAACCAACACATCCAGTTATTGACGATATCGCATCTGGAGTCATTCTACTCAACAAATTCTCCGGCAACGTACAAATAAATGGGACATCCACAAGTCTCAACGCAACCTTTGTTATTAACTGCAGCAATTCTAGCAATTTAATATTGCATGGACAGACCTTAAAAACAAAAAAGACTTATTACATTTTTTGCCAGCAATTCTCTAAACTGAGATGACCATTAAAAAGATTGAAGAAAAGCTATCATTAGAATTTGTAAAAGAAGTGAATATCAACAATACCAGGACCTTGGAACTTTTAAAAAACAACATCGTATACAGCCGATTTTTATGATAAGTTCCATAATAATAACATATACAATACTACACTATGCTCTTCTTGATTAAAAAGGGTCAAAAAACTGCACATAAACAAAATAGCTTCTGATAACGAGATCGATGACCGCACCGAGCGTGGGCACTCGATTTTAAAGGAGTTAACACAAAACTAACGCATCCGATTTTGATAAAATCGTATGGCACCACCAAGTAATATCGAAGTTTAACATTCCTATAACAATTACCTCAAAAGTGCTTTCTGCAGCGTCTGATCCACCGACAGCGACGACAAAGTTATAGGGTATAAATATGGCAATTTCTGTAAACATAATTTAGTTCCAATTTTTGTGCAAATAAATACCGGAATATCAAAGCTCCTAAATAATATCACAAATCCTGTTGTGATACAACCCAGGGTTCCTGGATCAACACCAGGTCGGCTTCGTCTCTCGCGAGACATGCAACGTACAGCTGGCCGTGCTTTAAACTGGTGAAAGGTTTATCTGCACGACCGTTAGATTGACATCGAGCAGATTTTGCCTCCACCACCGTCACGTCAGCATCCAGGTCGTCCTCGGGGTCCTCACTCATGGAGTCGGTTCCACCGTAACCCAGCTTGCTGAAGCCGCGCAGGAAGGATGCGTCGGATATCACCGACACGCAGTCCTCCTCCTCCTCTTTGCTTGGCTCCTCCACCTCGGTTGCCACCTCTTCGACACCAGGCTCGCTCCTTTGCTTGGTGTCCGACTTGTACACCCGGATACGCACCGAGCTAAAACCGAAGTTTAGCTCTCCGTGCATAGCCTCAATGGGTGCGGTTGAGTCCTTGTTAAGGATGAGTAGCACCTGACGCAATGGGCCCTGCTTCTCTTCCACCTTTGCCACCTTCCAGTCGGAGGATGGCAGGCTGGGGTTACACCTCTGCAACATCAAGAGGATCTTCTCCGGCTCCTTAAAGGAGGACGGGACCCATATGACGGCGCTTGGCCTGCTCGGGAAGTCCTTCCAGTCAACAGCGACCAGCTTGGCACCCGGGTAGACCTCACCCAGTCTAGATACGGCTGCTTTCAGTAGCTCTGCCGACCTAGACCCTTCACACGCCATCACCTTGACGTTGCCCTGATACCACCCTGCATCTTTGCAGATTGGTGGTGGTCCAGGGTCCGCTTCCAGCACCTCGAAGCAGTGTGCAGCCAGTGCTGCCTCAACCCACTTCCACTGGTTCCTCGGAATTCTTCCCTCCGTGTCGCCTTGGTCCAGGACTCCTAGGAGGATCTTATCCTTGGCCATTTCCGCGAAACTTTTGTTCGCCGCTACTGGCATGTGCGTGCGAACCTTCTTCGGGGCACTCTGAGCCGCGCTTTCCTGGGATCGTTGCCGTTTAGGATTCTTATGGTACTCCTTCGGTCTCTCCAGTATAAAGTTGGGCAACACAGACTTGGCCCAATCCAACTTCTTGAGCCACTCCGCTGAGGGGGTGGCAATGTTGCTCTTTGCCTGTCTTTTCAGGATGGCCGCGGCGGATTTCCTCTCCTCGTACCTATCCATCTTGGCCTTGCTTGCGCCAGACCTTCCCTTCACCCCTGCAGCTGACTGAGCTGCAGCTGCGCTTGTAGTAGCACCTTGCTGGTCGCTCGAGGTGACAGGGGTGTTGGTCTCGGTCACCACCTTGCCTCTGACAAATGGACGATTTAGCCCAGTTGGCTGCTGTTTCGCCGGGGTGGAATTGACCTTAGCTCCAGTGAGCTCTGTCTGGGGTAGGACCCTCGGTCCTCGCCGGATTTCTGAGAGTTCCGGTCTCCTTTTTGTCTTTGTTTTTTGTCTGGTCCATAATAGTTCCCACGAGTGGCGGAGAAAGGGTGGTCCACCTCCCGCAGAGATCTGCAATGCGGGAGGTAAGGCTGGCTAATCCGGATTCTCAAGCAAACTAGCTTGAGATTTAAAAGACGAAACTGATCAAGAGAATGCATAGAAGAGCACATAGAAATAGCAATGAAAACAAACAACAATTGTTAAACAAAGTTTACTTTCCACACATGAGGGCCAAAATAATAAAACTTGTAAAAGAATGCCAAATTTGTAAGGAACAGAAATACGAAAAAACACTTGAAAAAATTAATTACACTGCTAACTATAAACTAAAAACATACGACCCAATATTGCCATTTATAACCGAAGAAATTAGAATTTCATAAAATTTAATTATTAACCTTAAGATTTAGAGTAAGAGGAAAACACATATAGATTTATTATGCAGCGCCTGGAAACGGTTAGCTTGATCTCCCGACGGTGGAGATTTCGAAATAGTTCAAGAAAAAATAAATTCAGCATTAACTAACAACAACAATCAAGTTATTCTAAACAGACTTATCGTAGAAAAAATAAATAATATCACCCAGGCCAATGCAAATCTTATAAACAGCTTAAAATACGGAGGAGACCTGTTACGTACGCCGGTTAGGGCCGACGTGAGTCATTTGCTTAACACGAAAGAAAATCAAGAATAGCCAATGCGCTAGTGCTCTAGAAAATCAACGCGGGCAAGATTGCACAAAAATATGGCTCTGGCAGATGACACCGCCTAAACTCGCCAAATTGGGCCATGCAATCACCTGCAACCCAGCACAGTCGATTTTGGTGAACTAGCAAACATTAGAATAAGGACGACCCAAATATAACTCCAGCCAATAGGTGAAAAGAGGGGAATGGATGACACTAGGTAAGAATACTTTTGTGTTCCATTCCGGAGATTCCTAGGCAATACTTGGCACAGTCTTTGGATATAAAAGACCCCAATATAGCCGTACTGGAGATAGTCAAAGTCAGAGCTAAGGACGGGAAGTCTGTTCGGAAAGACTCGAAATCCCCCAAGACCAAAGTAAATGCATACAAGGCGCATAAGTTTAAAAGGTGGAGCTTTTCGCGACCGCGGATAATGTGCGATGCAGTCCGTTACAACATCCCGTCGAACAGTGCCGCGTACCATGTGAATCCTAATGGCCCTATTTTAGCAATACTACGAGTAAAACAATCTGCCGCATCCAAAAGTGAATCCTGAAGGAGATTCAACATTTTGCAATAAACTGTGCAACTACCCGTATCACTAGGCATAGCCTAAATCCTTCAACAACAACCCCAATCTTCAACGTCATAAAAACATAAAGGATGTCTCTGATAGCCAAGAGATCGAACAAGTAATTGAGGAGCATCGACCAACATGAAGGAGCAACCAATTCACCAACAAAGATGATCCTGGTTCAATAACGACATAACAAAAACAATCTGACAAGAAACATATAAAAGCAAAACCGCCACAACAATTTACTGAACATATAAACTCCTTTCTCAACATCAATACACTTCTTTTTGTTTTAAATCATTATGTAAAAAGTGTGTGCATTTAGTGAATTTATTACCCCAAAAACAAAGCACGATATTATATATATATATATACAGGCTTAATTCAGGCCTCCATATACACTACATACCATATGAACAAAATATTAGCTTCCAAAATATAGCTAAATATTAATTACACAGTTTAAATCAAATCAGAATAGTTTTAACAACACCTATTAACACACTTTAATGTCCAATACACGTTTGAACATCCTTTATAATAAACTTGTAATGTGAACTTAAACCAACAAAATGCATTGGTAGAAACCCATAAAAAGGGAGGGAGGGTACAACTGGAAGACTGGGTCAAGAAAATTACATAACTTTTGACGAGCGACATGAACAAAAGGGGATCGTATTGCACGGCCCGCGACGATCCAAAGTCGCACGAAGTTTGGGAATGAGGAGGGAAAACGGCCAAAACATCGTTTTCACGATCCTTTTCACGATCAAGCATAAATCTGCATGCGGGGCAATGTGGACAGAAAGACAGACTGACGAACGATTTCTTTTATTTTTCAGGCACGTAAATAATTGTTCTGATTACGTTTGGAGAGGATAGTGGCGTCCAAAGTACCCACCGCAAATCCGACGAGCTCAGCTGCACAAATCGTGTCTGCTATCCGGGCGGCCACTTCCTCAGCCCTATGCCCTCCAAGGACTGAGGCACAACGACACCACCGACGTAACAGACCCTCAAAGAGTCACTAGCACAATATTAATGTTTCAAATTAAAATGCTTAAAGAAGAAATTGTTAACTTAAACCACGCAATACAATGGGCAAAAACAGATATTAGTAACACCCAGATATTAGGAGATGAAAAGATAAATGAAGTTATAAAAACACTGGATCAAGACCAGTTGCCATACACTAATTTTGAAGAAGCCATGAAAATAGCAAAAGTAAGCGTAGCAAGCAATGGGCCAACACTTATTTATATCATTAAAATTCCTATAACCAACACCAACTTTTGTGAAGAACTTTTAATCAAGCCAATAAAAATTGGTCAATATGTTAATAAAATTCAAAGCGAAAATGTAATCAAATGTAAAGAAAAACTTTTTGCACAAATTTCAAAATGTAATAATTATAATGAGATAACCATTTGTAAACATAGAACTATGATAGACATAAGTAATTCCTCTTGCCTACCAAATTTATTAAAAAGTCGCCCTGCCACTTGCACTCGAATCAACAACCAACACATCCAGTTATTGACGATATCGCATCTGGAGTCATTCTACTCAACAAATTCTCCGGCAACGTACAAATAAATGGGACATCCACAAGTCTCAACGCAACCTTTGTTATTAACTGCAGCAATTCTACAATTAATATTGATGGACAGACCTTACCCAAAAAAAGACACGGTCACCCGATGCCAGCAATTCTCTAAACTGAGATGACCATTAAAAAGATAGAAGAAAAGCTATCATTAGAATTTGTAAAAGAAGTGAATATCAACAATACCAAGACCTTGGAACTTTTAAAAACAACATCGCATACAGCCGATTTTTTAATAAGTTCCATAATAATCATCGGACTAACAGCACTAGCTAGCCGCTTCTTGATTAAAAGGGTCAAAATACTGCACATAAACAAAATAGCTTCTGATAACGAGATCAATGACCGCACCGAGCGTGGACACTCGATTTTAAAGGAGTTAACACAAAACTAATTCGCAACCGAAGTTGGCCACGCGCATCCGGTATGGCACCACCAAGTAAAAGTGCAAGGGCAACTTCCTAACAATAGCTCCCAAAAAGTGCTGTCTGCAGCGTCTGATCCACTGCAGCGACGACAAAGTTATTGGGTATAAATATGGCAATTTCTGTAAACATAATTTAGTTCCAATTTTTGTGCAAATAAATACGGACCAAGTGTCCTAAATAATATTATTTTTTTAAATAATAAAAACCATCGTGTCTTACTTCAACTTAATTTTGTAAATTTTTGTATATTTAAGAAAACTTAGCTTTTTTTCATAGCTAAATCCGACTGTTCATCACATCTAGCAAAGTTAACCAAGTTACCTTTAATCAAGTAGACATCCGGCCAAAAATGTATCTTTGAAAATCCACGATAAATCTATTTTTCAACGGTATTCTGGAGTTGTAGGCCTATTTGATAATTTGGGCGATCAACTTTATAAAAAAAACGTTTTGATTTTCCAACCAATTTTTTCGAGTTTTTAGGATGCTAGCAGCCTATTAACATTTGAGTTAACGGATTGAAATTTCCACTTTTTTCAAGTTTATCGAGCTAAAGCACACAAAATACTTATCCAATATACATAAAGTGTTTTTAAATCGAAAGGTTAGTTAATTACCTGTAAAATAAAACATTCGATGGCTAAATTGGTTGGCTACAACTCGAGCCATGGAAAGAACAACAGTTAACACAAAGAAATCATAACAGAATCGGTAATGACATATAGCACACAAAGTACTTACCCAATATACATAAAGTGTTTTAAAAAGAGAAAGGTTAGTTCATTACCTGGCTAAATTGGTTGGCAACAACTCGAGCTATGAAATGATAAACGTAAAATGAGCAGATTTTTTTTGTCTAAAACTTTAAAAAATCTTTTAAAAAAACGAATCCATAGAAAAAAAATTTAAAGCATCATTTCGCATCAACAAGCTTGGAACATTTTGAGTGTAAGCTACTGTTATTATCAAAACTTCGTTGTACATTTCCAAGGTACTCAACAAATCAGGATATCTTTCATAATTACGCATACGAGTTAAAATATCTTCTGCCATATAATCTTTATATTTGTTCCATAATTCAAGTGGATTTGATGGCATACATGTTGATATTATAATGGCAAATAGCCTTCGTATTTGTTGTGGATGAGCTGAAGTATATGCATCATAAAGTTTTAAATTCCAATGAATATCATCCTCCAATAAATGCAAGAGTTGGCATGCTTCAAGATATGTTTGACACAAATAACCGTTGACTGTTCTTAATTATTGAAATGATTTTGGGCCAGTGACGTTAACTGATAACAATCGGAAATAAAAACACTCAGCATTGTTAGGATGTTCAGTATATATTTTTCCAATTGCATCTGTTTGAAAAATGCCTGGATGCCCATCGACTGGTGTTCCTTGTTTACGTCTTTGAAATTTTTTCGAAGACACATTCCATGTATAATAAGAAGGCACTTCAGAATAAAACAAATTTGTCGCAAATATATCAGTTTCGCATAACTTGAAAAAAGCGCTCAATGTAGTTGCTAGTGGTTGTGCTGCTCTTTCCAATACATTTGCTTTTTTAAAATAAACACGTTGGCCATTCTCAAGCTGCACAGCTGAACAACCACAGGATGCCTTTTGTGTATTGAAAACTAGTATAGTATAATTTTATCATGTCTATTATCACCAGCAACACCAAAAACAGCCACATCGCTTCCTTTATTTACATACTTGCAAATATAATAAAAGGGTTTTTTTCTGTATTACAGTACTCCACATTTATATGAGCATTGAGCATTTTCGAAAATAATGGACAATACGGAACCACCCAACGATTATCAACTTCAACGTCCTGGCTACGAATTCTAATGTTGCCGTTTTGCCATTATTATTAGGTGATATACGTCGATACAACGGATATCCGTCATTGCCCGTTATGGTTTCTGAAGTCAGTTGTCTTGGGTATCTTTTCGAACACTTTTCATCACTTTTCATCATCATCGAACACATTCAATCATACATGGTGAATTCATATTTAGTTCACCGCACGGACCATGTATCATGTTTTAAAGACAACGTGATATAACTCAGGATCAACAGTTTGATCAAGAATTTCAGCCGAGATAACGTTATCGATTTAATCCAAATTTATTTTATGTCAATATATATGTCAATTAATATATGTGCGTGCGGCAATCCCCTTTTTTGCCATTCGATGGAGTACATATGGCAATGTACCTCTCCAAATAAACATAATATTACAATTAAATCCAATAGTGCTTCCAATTTTTTTCGAAAAACACGTGCTGTAATGTCATGACGATCCGTTGTCGACTCTCCTTCAAATAAATTGATTTTGATGTTAGCCCACTGCGTATTACATGTAAATGTAATAAACAGATCCGGTCGACCATATTTTCGTACATAAGACATTGCGTCTTGTGCATATTCGTTCATATGCAGTGGGTTACCAATATACGATGAAGGCAATATAGTTAAAGGTCCGAAGTCATTAACATTAGCATCATTCGCTATCGCATTTTGCAAATGAATATATTCTCCAGATCTTAATTTTGCTTCGTTAAAACAAATAAAATTAAGACGTTCAGTTTCTATTTTGCCATACATATCAACGATGTACTGGTAAAACAGTTTATCACATCTTAAGTAAATTTTTTGTTTAGTACAGGTACAGAGTCAACAGATCTATTTCGTGCATTCCCTTCATCTGCAGTCCGTGATCGTCTTTGTAATACCGCTTTTGTAGTACACGTTCGCCTACCTACTAGTACTAGTATATTTGCTCGTCTAGGTCGTGGCATTTTTTCTTCATATAAAAAAGACAAAATGAGAAAAGTACACGCATATATGTAAGACTGTGTAGGAGAAGTAGAGAATATTAACAGCAGTAACAGCAGAAGAAAAGAAGAGTAACAGCAGAAAAGCAGAACAGCAGAACAACAGCAGAAACACCAGCAGAACAACATCAGAAACACCAGCAGAACAACAGCAGAAACACAGCAGAAAAACAGCAGAGAAATCAGAAG
Organism: Drosophila rufa; assembly: GCA_018153105.1. Classification (NCBI taxonomy): domain Eukaryota; kingdom Metazoa; phylum Arthropoda; class Insecta; order Diptera; family Drosophilidae; genus Drosophila; species Drosophila rufa. The sequence goes on along the minus strand of JAECXS010000173.1, from coordinate 3,275,193 downwards.
CAACAGCAGAGAGACAGGAGAGCAACAGAGAAGTAGACAGAAGCAACAGCAGAGAGAGAGGAGAGCAACAGAGAAGGAGAGAGACGACAGCAACATCACCAGCAGAAAAACGACGCGGAAAAAGCCTAAAACTAAATATCTTGTAATCTTTTCAATATCTTAACCATTACTACTTAATCTAAAACTTATATAATAATAAAATCGAGCTGAGTTAAAAACTCCGCTTACATTTGGGGGCTCGTCCTAGCCTGAAAATTACTAGTGAAAGTGACGCCGTCCCGAAAAGTCTAAAAAAAAAAAAAAAAGAAGCAGAGAGTGGATCACGAAAGGGAAACAGCAGATGTGTGAGAAGGCAATAAAGCAGGAACCCTCTAGAATACCGATTACGAAAGGGAAACAGCAGTACTACACTAGATCAGTCGCCGCAGCAGAGAAAAATCGCAATATGAGTGAGACGGAAAGAAGCGTGCAGAATCTTGCCGAAGCACGAGGTGAAGAAAATGTGACTGAAACGAAACGAAACGTGCAGAATCGTGTCGAATCAAGTGGAGGACAGCATGCCGCACCTGGGGCAATTGAAAGCTCTGCGATCGACGAGAATACAAAAACGCTGAAGGATCTTGTCCAGCTCTTAGCGAGGAAGATGGGAGCAGATGAGCAAAATAGTGGTTGCTCAATTACGGCGGAAAGCTTCGCGAAAATCATTCCGGAGTTTGACGGTGAATCTATGCCGGTCAAGAATTGGCTTGACAATTTCGAGCTGAATGCTGCGGCTTACGGCCTAAACATAAAGCAGATGTATGTACAGGCTCGTGCCAAAATGACGAACACAGCGAAGTTGTTTTTGGATTCTACATTCGTACACCAATACACAGAGATGCGCATGTTGATGCAGACAGAATTCTGTCGTCAATTTGTGTGCAGCGCCGATGTTCATGAGCAGCTCCGTGATCGCAAGAAACGTAAACAGGAATCGTTTCACGAGTACCTTGTGCAGATGAGGAAAATTGCTGCACTTGGCAGCATATATGCACGTTCTGTAATCCGCTACATCGTCGACGGCCTTAACCTGAGAAGTGACTTCAAATACACTCTCTACAGCTGCAAGTCGTTCAAAGAGCTACAGGAGCAGTATGAGGTTTTTGAACGCGTCGGTGAGAAGGGAACTAAGCCGTTCCAGCTGAACGATGGAAAATGGACGCCGAATCCGAAGAAGCAGCACGAGTTCAACGACAGGAAGAGTCATTGCTTTAATTGTGGATCCGCTGATCATCTTCGCAAGGATTGCAGAGCGGCCATGAAATGCTTCAGTTGCAACAAGGAGGGACACATGTCTATGGACTGTCCTGGGTCTGCTGCTGGCGTTCAAGTTGTGCGCAGTGCAAGCCGCATGAAGAAGGTCTCCATCAACGACGTCGAAGTGGAGTGCCTAGTGGATACAGGAGCCGATGTATCCATATTGAGAAAGTTTGTCTTCAACAAAATTCCCAATGTCACCCTGGAGAGATGTGCTTCAAAGCTTCGTGGACTGGGAAAGAAGATCACGTGCCCAGCTGGTTCCTTTGTGGCAGAGGTTGCAGTAGATGGGGAGATGACCCCACACAAGTTCGTTGTGGTAGAGGATGAAGACATCGAGTATGACGCGCTGCTTGGATTCGATTTCGTTTCGAAGTTCAACTTTTCGTTGTCGGCAGAGGGATACAAGTTTTCTTCCCCGCTGGGGCAGAAAACTTGTGAGGAACCAAATCAGATGAGTATTTATAATATTATTAATACAAATGACGAAATCGATGTGCCTTCCCAGGAAGTATCAATGCTGATCAAGAACTACAAGGCGGTGGATTCTGTAGCAGAGGTTCCTGTCAAGCTGCGAATTGTTCCGGACGGCGAGATCATCCCTTTTCGTCAGTCGCCGAGTCGATTCGCAATTGCCGAAGAGAAGGATGTTGAACAGCAGATCGACGAATGGTTAGCTGCTGGAATTATACGCCCATCAACATCAAACTTTGCTAGCCGTCTGGTGCTGGTAAACAAAAAGGATGGCACACGCCGTATTTGTGTTGATTTTCGAAAGCTGAACTCGATGGTGTTGAGAGACTGCTTTCCCGTCCCTGTAATTGACGACGTGCTCGAAAAGCTGCAAAAAGCGAAGTATTTTAGCGTGATGGACTTGGAGAATGGTTTCTTCCACGTTGCAATTGAGGAAGACAGCAAGAAATTTACAGCATTCATCACCAAATCCGGATTGTACGAATTCAATAGAACCCCATTTGGATTTCGCAACTCGCCAGCTGTTTTTATTCGCTACGTAAACCACGTATTTCAGGAGCTGATGAACAAGGATATGCTCGATTTATACATGGATGATATAATAATTCACGCCGAAACTGCAGAGCAATGTTTACAAAAAATGACACTTGTTTTCGAAAGAGCAGGGGCGTTTGGCCTGAAGATCAAGTGGCGAAAATGTCACTTCCTGCAGAAGAAAATTTACTTCTTGGGTCACAACATTGAAGACGGAAACATGTGGCCTGGACAAGAAAAGACTGCAGCGGTCAGCAAGTTTTCGGTTCCGAAGAACGTCAGAGCAGTTCAAGCTTTTTTGGGGCTGACTGGATTTTTAGAAAATTCGTGCTAAATTACTCGCAGATTGCACGCCCGTTGACTGACCTGCTGCGAAAAGATGTTCGGTTTGAAATGGCTGAGCCTCAGCTGAATGCATTTCAGAGTTTGAAGGATGCGTTAACGATGGAACCCGTTTTAAAACTGTATATCAGAGGGGCCAAAACTGAGTTGCACACGGATGCATCTAAAGACGGATTTGCAGCTGTATTAATGCAGTGGTTCGAGGGCAGACTCCACCCGATCCAGTACTGGAGCAAGAAGACGACAGAAGCTGAGTCTCGCCAGCACAGTTACATTCTGGAAGCAAAAGCCGTGTACCTAGCGGTAAAGAAGTTTAGGCACTATCTGCTGGGATCGCCGTTTAAGTTGATCACAGACTGCGCGGCGTTTAAGCAAACTCTACAGAAGGCGGATGTGCCAAGAGCAGTCACGCAGTGGATTATTTATCTGCAGGACTTCGAATTTGCGGTAGAGCATCGTCCAGGAGAACGATTAAAGCATGTTGACTGCCTTAGTCGCTATCCCAATCGTGTTATGCTCGTGTCCTTAGAGATCACAGCTCGAATCAAAAACGCTCAAGGAAAAGACGAGATGCTTAGGGCAATTATGGAAATTCTCGCCAGCCGTCCATATGAGGGGTACAAAATGAAAGCTGGACTTGTCTATAAGGAGATGAATGGCAATGACCTCCTCGTAATCCCGAAAGCCATGGAAAAATAAGTTATTGTTGACGCCCACAGTGCAGGTCATTTTGCGCTACAAAAAACTATTCATGCGGTTCAACAATACTATTGGATTCCTCACTTAGAGCAAAAAGTGCAGCAGGTGGTGAACAACTGTATAAGATGCATAATTTCTAATAAGAAGCTTGCAAGAAAGAGGGATTTTTAAGCTGCATCGATAAAGGTGATCAGCCTCTTCATACGCTGCACGTTGATCATGGATGCTACTGGGAAACAATACAAGTACATATTTGCGGTGGTAGATTCATTCGCAAAGTTTATATGGCTTTTCCCTACAAAGACTACAAGCTGCGAGGAAACGCTGTAGAAGATCGAGATTTGGTCAGAAAGTTTCGGCAACCCTGTGCGGATGGTTTCAGACAGAGGCTCCGCATTCACAGCCAACTTGTTTGCAGAGCACATGAAGGAAAATGGTATCGAGCACGTGTGGAGCACAACTGGAGTTCCTCGTGGAAATGGTCAGATCGAGAGAGTGAATCGGACGATCTTATCGATCATTTCAAAGATTTCGGCAGATGATCCAGCCAAGTGGTTCAAGGCAGTACCGGAGGTGCAGAGGGCTGTTAATTCCCACGTACATGCTTCAACTAAAAAGTCACCCTTTGAGCTAATGTTTGGCGTGAAGATGAACAATAGACTAACCGATCGTATTATACAGCTACTAGAAGAGGAGATGTATTCAAACTTTGACGAGCAACGGCAGCAACTGAGAGCAGATGCAAAGATCGAAATTCAACGTGCCCAGGAGTCATACAAGAAGCATTTTGACCTAAAGCGGAAGCCAGAAGTAAATTATCAAGTTGGAGACTTGGTCGCGATACGCCGGACCCAGTTTGTTGCAGGGAAAAAGCTGGCTGGAGAATATTTGGGACCGTATGAGATTTCAAGAGTAAAGAGAAATGGCAGATACGATGTTCGTAAGGCAGCGGATGTGGAAGGTCCATCAAACACCTCCACCAGCTGTGATCATATGAAGTTGTGGCGTTACGTAAAGGACAATGAGAACGCTTGGTCATCTGGGACAGATGATTAGTCAGGAATGGCCGAATGTAAGACTGTGTAGGAGAAGTAGAGAATATTAACAGCAGTAACAGCAGAAGAAAAGAAGAGTAACAGCAGAAAAGCAGAACAGCAGCACAACAGCAGAAACACCAGCAGAACAACAGCAGAAACACCAGCAGAACAACAGCAGAAACACAGCAGAAAAACAGCAGAGAAATCGGCAGAAGTAGACAGAAGCAACAGCAGAGAGACAGGAGAGCAACAGAGAAGTAGATAGAAGCAACAGCAGAGAGAGAGGAGAGCAACAGAGAAGGAACAGCAGAGCGGCATTCGGGAGAGAGACGACAGCAGCATCACCAGCAGAAAAACGACGCGGAAAAAGCCTAAAACTAAATATCTTGTAATCTTTTCAATATCTTAACCATTACTACTTAATCTAAAACTTATATAATAATAAAATCGTGCTGAGTTAAAAACTCCGCTTACATATATATAAAGTACATTTTAACAATTCTAGACTCACCATTTATACGAACGACAGGAAATGTTTGACGAAAATCACCTAACAATAATATCAAAGCCCGTAAACATTGCAAAAAATTTAATAACTGAAGAACCAATTGTATGCAAACTTCACAAAACCCATCTAATTAGTAGTCCGATCAAAGTCTAAACATTTGATTTAGCTAGATTAGCCCGTTCTTGAGGTAAAACACAACAAAGAATTGACGCTTTATTTTATATAAGAAAAATATATAACAAAATATATTCTGTGAGACCGTTTTGTCTAATGAGACATTAATATACTTTTTAGATACAATTTTATGAATTACAGACGGTATTTTCTATCGAACTCATTTTTTGTCTGGTATTTTTTTCGGTAAACCTATCGGAGCAATTAATGTATTAATCTCGCATTGAAAGTGCCGTATAGTCGTGTTGTTCGCACTTAGGTAAAACCCTTTTTTTCTTATCAAGCCTCTAATGAAAACTCCAATAAATGAAGTTTTTAATATAGTGTCATAAGGCTATCAGCGAGGAAACATCAAGGAAACAAGATAGCTGTAATCTTCAGTTTTCCTACATCTTTCAACGATTCCCGCTGGTTGGCACCTATTTTTTGGTGGACACTTGCAGAGCGGGTCTCTGGTGTCTCTTATTCCGTTTCGTCTTTGCAGCTTGTGTTGTAGGGCAGTCCCACCTTCATTGCATGCGTTCCGATCGCCCAATGGCCGGTAGAGACTGTTGTGGTCCCACTGATATCCCTTTTACTGTTTGATATCAGTTCCTTCGCCCGACTACTGTCAAAGATCGGCCAACATAGCTTTGAGTTTGATTTGTCGTCGTGTGCTCGGTAAAGGTATTACGGGCTTCCTTGCATTGTGCCACTAATGCACTCACGGCTGTGAGTGATTTAAATGCTGCCTGGCTATCCAAGTAGGTCCGAACCTTGGTATACCTGAGGTCCCGCTGTATAGAGAGACTGGTGTATAGAGAGCGAGCACCTCCGCCTGAAAAACCGTTGTTGAATCTGTGAGTGAAGGCCGCTTCAATCTCCCAGCTCTCAGCAAAGACTCCAGCCCCTACCCCTCAGCTCATCTTTAAGCCGTCGGTGAAGAGCGATATCGCAGCCTGTTCGGTATCCCTGTCACTGATCCAATCTTCCCTTGTTGGGTATAAGGTCGCGAATCCATCACCGAACCTGAGTTCCGTGGTCATGTAGTCCGTGCGTTTTTCTGCTCGCGGCTCTATTCCTTTAATAATCCTGCCATGCCCTATGCGGTGTTCTTTCCAGCAGTTGTTTGCTTTCAGTCTCATCGCACTCTGCGCCACAGAGTACAGTATTACTCTTAGATACTTCGACTGCTCTGATAGTTGTAGCTCAATGCCGTCAATTTTGGGCATGCTTTATTGTGGTATCTTTGTTCTTCTTGTGAAGAGCATTAGTTCTGTTTTGCTGCGGTTGATGCTTAATCCACAGGACTTCGCCCACTTGTTTAGACGGTCTTGGGCATCCGTCATTATTTTGCTGATAACGTCGAGGTATGGTCCTGATATGGTCTAGTCCTGGTCTGCGTATGCTACTGCTTTGACTCTTCCCATATTGAGTTCTTTCAATATGTTGTTAATATTTATCAGCCAGAGCAGGGGCGATAAAACCCCGCCCTAAGGTGTGCCTCTCCTCACTACCAGCGTGAGGTGAGTGCCAATTAGTTCAGCTATTATCGTCCTGCTCTTCAACATAGCACCAATCCATTCTCTGATGCCTATCTCAATGCCGATCGAGTTGAGGGAGCCTAGTCGGCGTTCACGTTGTTAAACGCACCTTCTATTTCGGCACAAAAGACCTAACATCTGGTCGTGGTGCAACAAGGCCTATGTAATATCCAGGAAGGTGGCCATCGTGTACTGCTTGTATTCTAGGGATCTATCTACATAACTCACAACTTCATGTAGTCTGTCTGTCTCGGTAGATCTTCCTTTCCGGTATGCGTGCGCATTTCAAAAGTGATTTCTCTCAGACTTTTCCCGGAGGTAGTCCCAGTAGTCTTTCCATTGTCTTCAGGAGGAAGGAGGTTAGGCTTATCGGCCATTATTCCATTGCTAGGATATGCCACCTCCTTCCTGGTTTGGATATGAATATAACTTTAGCTTCCCTCCATAGGAGCGGTATGTAAGTCAGCTTGATGCGAGGCTTGGCCTTGAGCCACCCACTAATTCTTGTCTTAGCTGATTGTAGCATTGCCGGTATTATGCCATTCGGGCTCGGGCTTTTATATCTCTCTAACGAGTCAATCGCCCATTGAATCATTTCGATGGTAACGAAGTCTCACGTTGTTGTTTGCGCGAGTTTTGACCTAAAGTTCCTCGGGTTCCGAGTACTCTCGTAGGTTACCCGGAAAGTGTTGGGCTTGCGTGCCCTTTTGCAAGGATCTTGCTCAATCTTGCAGTATCCTTTATACCCTCTATTTTCCCGCAGTAGCACTTCCAAGACTCCTTCTTGGCTTCGTATACTGCGCTCTTGTATGCTTTTTGTGCTTCCTTATATGGTGTCCATTCCTTGTGTTAAAGGACTTACGCGTTCTTTTCCTGAGTTAGCTAAGGTCCTTAGTCCACCATGGTGGGTATTTCTTCTTCGAGAATGTCTCGTTAAAGGCGTTATTAAGGATGTTGGTTAGGTACTCAACTTCCTTGTCGAGTGCCCTCGGGGCTGACTGTACCTTGATCCTCTTGGTCCTGACTTTAGAATGGACAATTTCGATGAATTTGACCCAGTTTGTATTGCGGGGATTACGCCTCGGTACCGGATTACTTATAGGTAGCGAGAGCTCGAAAAATATATACCCATGGTCTGAAAAGGAATTTTTTAGCGACACCATCCACTTTTCGACCCTATACTGACTATTTTCAATTATTAAAATAAGGTCTAAAACCTCCTCCCAGCCCTGAAAATAATCCGAGCTAGGAAAAATAAAGGTTGGTATGTATATATGTATGTATATAGTAGCGTTGCGACAAATAATTTGATCAAAGAGAGACTCACCTCTATCATTCGTGCCTGTACTTCCCCAGAGTGTGTGTCTCGCGTTCGCGTCGCACCCGAGCACCAGAGTCGTCGTAGTGTCTTCAGGCAATAACGATCCCAGTCCCATCTGCTGTCACAAATCCAGCGACTGACAGATCCGATGTACTGAGATTGGAACAGAGAAAAGCATTAAAATGATTCTTGATTCTGATCTCGTCTCATCCGTCGAGTTCGTGTACAGTAGTGTATATCCGGGGAGCTTCAGGCCAGAGACCTGCTTGTCTGTCGTCCACGGCTCTTGTATGAGGGCGATGTCGGTATCCTTTTCCCTGAGAAGGATCGTTAGATTGGCTGAAGCGTGTGAGCTACGCTTCAGGTTAATCTGCACGATTCTCGACATCGATGTTAACTGGGGTTGCGTCGGGGGACCCTGATCTTGACTTTCCTTATCCCGTACCAGACTTTGCGGTCCTTTGCTTCCAGTTGCGGCAGGCAGCGCTGATTTATGAGAAGAAAGAACGGCTGGCTCGTCCCAGTCCTCCGTATGGACATCCGGGATCTGTGCTCGCAGACACTGGATCAAATAAAAACACCTCTTAACGAGGTGAGATTAAAGTGACGATGGCACATTCAACTTCAAAAATTTCTGATACCAAATTTTGTGACGATTAATAGTTATTTAAACAAAAATATTTAAAAAGTTTTTAATTAGTTTCAAAATCGGCACTTAGCTGAAAAATGTAAACAAGCAAAACTGGCAGCGTGCCGATTTTGAAACTAATAAAAAACTTTTTAAATATTTTTGTTTAAATAACTATTAATCGTAACAAAATTTGGTATCAGAAATTTTTGAAGTTGAATGTGCCATCGTCACTTTAATCTCACCTCGTTAAGAGGTGTTTTTATTTGATATCAGAAGTTTTTTAAATGACATATGTATGTATATACATAGGTCTCCCATTGTTGTTATAAGTTTTTGTTTGAAACTCAAATGGGAAAAATTAACAAAACAAATGCATATAAGAAGTTAGCTATATGGGATCATTGCTACTAATTTTGTGATATGTGATATGTAGATATGTGTTGTACCCCGAATTATCTCAAGGCCTAAAGTTACTATAAAAATAAAAAAAACCATTTAAAAAAATTTTTAATCTTAAAAAAAATTCATTTTAATTCTAAATTCTTAAATTTAATATTTAGAAAAATTTGGTCAGTGCAAAGTAATTATCATATAAAAAAAATTTTCCAACGACATATAGCACGTTTCTGTAATTTTAGTCGTTCAGAAGTTATGGGCGCGAGAAATTTCCTTTTTTCCCGGCAAAGTAGTGGATAACGCAACAATTAGATTAAATTAAAAAAAAAAAAAAATTTAAAACGATCAGGATTATCGGGGTGTCATTCGACGCGTATTTAAAGCTAGATCACAACAACATTAACAATTTTGGGATTTCTGCTCCACCGGCCCCAATAGCTCAAATTTTCAAAGTTTTCAATTTCGCACTTTCACTCTAATTTCTCCTAAACTAATCCGTTTTTGAAAAATCTTAGTATGCAGTTTCAAAGAGGTTTATAATACCTTTCGATTAAGATATAAATGGTTCTGATCGGACTATCGTAGCAGATTTTCAATTCAACGGCTGTACATAGTAGTCTCCTTGCGCACCACAGTCTCGGTGCTCATCGTCACTACGTGAACTGCCGTCCACAGTGATTAGCCTTGCGTGATCAGTTTGCCCCTTTGGCAACCAGATGCGGGCTCTGGGTCTCCTCGGAATCTCCCTGGCGTGGACTAGCCTTACCTTATGGCCATCCCAGCGTCGGTTAGCTTCGCAACGCATTCCGCCAGGAAGCTCCTCGAATAGCCTTCGTCACACCTAATTACGCGGTGACCCCTGACCATGTCTGAAGAGTCGAAGAAGGGTATAGGGCCGCCCGGCATTGCAACCAACCTGTCGGCTACCATGTCGGCTATCTTGGCCTCTATCTCCTCCCACTTCTCTGCAAGCAGCCGTCCATCGTCATGGTGTTCATCCACCAGAGCCATAGCCAGACTGTCTCTGGCCACCCAGCAGACTTGGCCTTCTTCACGAAGGAGGTTGCCCTGGCCTTCCCCTGAGCGTCCCTCGCCCTTTTAGGCGCACTCTCGCTCACATCGTTTGAACAATCGCGCTTCGTCTGCAAGGTCAGCCTCATTCTAAGCGATATTGCTAAGAATGAAACGGGCTCTGTTTGCCCTCCCGCGTCTACTCTTGTGCTTTAGTCGCTCGTCCTTTCTACCGGTCAATTTCTCTTCAGTGGGGCCCAACGGGGCCGCACCTATGTTAGGTCGTGTTTGTGGAGTGCTACTTGCACTCCCTTCGGGTCTCAACGGAGCTGGGACAACCGGACTTGGCGTCAGCAGCTCATCGATCTCCGAAGTAGCTTGAGATGCTGAGTACGGACTCGGTCTCAGCAGCTCCTCCTCGTCCACATCCGGCAGTTTTTTGGGTTTTATCTCTCCCAAGAGGTCCGAAGCACGGCGATGAACCCCCATCTTTTCATTATCAACGCTGACGTTGCTCGACCAGGAAAGCGCGGTGAGCCAGAGGGAGGTCTGGGGCTTGGGGAGGTCATAAGTGGCCTTGCCGTGGCTTTGCCCCAAAGCTTTGCCCCAAAGCCACGGCAAGGCCACGGAAGGCTCCGTTTGAACACGCCTGACTTGAAGGGCGGTATTTTTAAGATTTGCCCAGGTCTCCCCCGACTGCCATTCATCTCGATCCACGGTCGACTGACCAAGGACCTGCTTCCAGCCGCCCTTGCTAGGAGGGTATAGTCGCACTACAAATGGTGCACACAGTTACGGCAGGTGACTCGGTCGCCTGTTGATCCCCCTGTGTACCCGATTGGCTGACGGCCACAAACCAGAATATACAAAATAAACCAAGACGAACCAATACCCTGTGACGAGGTCAGAAAGTCGTCGACGCCAGGAAAGAGGGAGACCGAGAGGCAGAGGGAGGCCCATGAAGGGCAGTATTAAGGCCTTCGAAGGGCGCCGGCTAAATCTCACGAAGGTACGCAGCGCGGCAATAGTTAACCTCGTTAGTCGTAATAGTTAATTAATTAAAAGTCGTGTTTATTAGTTTTATAAGTCGCAGCAGCCGTATTTAATTATTATTATTATTAATTATTAGCGGCCCAGGGTTTTGCCAGTGTAGGCGGAGCAGAGGCGAGAGAGACAGAGTGCAGTGACCGTGACCGCCGCACAATGGGGCGAAAATGCCAAAACAGCGACTACAAAATCAGCAGAGTAGCAAAAAAACATGTATTAGGTATTTTTAAAAGTAATAAAATTAGTATAAAGAAACATCTTAAAATTACAATATATAGTGAAATTTTATTTGTTTAGATTAAAAAATATTTTTTTTTCCATTAATTAATTTAGTTATTCAAATATCAAGTACCAACTTTGACATAATTTTTTGTTACTTAATTAAATTTTTTTTTAATAAAAATCGTAAAAATCGATAAAAAATGTCAACCTTGTTGTTTTTCAACATATTACCATCCACTCCAAAATATAGCCACTTTTTGCTATTTTAGAATTACGGTTTTAATTTTATTAAGATCGAACAACTATATCATATAGCTGTTCTAGGAGCAATCTGGCCAAACTGCCATTATTTTTAACTTTTTTTAATAAAGTTGTCTACTATAGAATCTCGAAAAGTTTTCAATATTAGGAGAATGCTTTAAGTTTTATTACAATTCTAAGACTATATCTTATATCTAACCAAATATATAACAATATCACACACCCAACATTTTTATATAATATCACTCTCAGAACAATTCTAAGACTACATCTTATATCTAACCAAATATATAACAATATTACACACCGAACATTTTTATATAATATCACTCTCAGAACAATGCTTGATTGTTGATGAAAACGAAGAAAGATCTCGCTGCGCAATTTATTATATGCTCTGACTAAAATGTTTTTGGAAGAGTGGGAATATGCATTTTTCTTTATTGAAAATATTTATGGGGATGCGGAATGTTTAATTTGTTCCTTTATTATTTCTATTTGTAAGCCCTTATACTTATTTATTTACTTATTTCTTCCCTTAGGTTGATATACGTAAAAGCCTACTTACACATACATGAAATTAACGGAACACAACAATAGCAACCATTTATCTAGGAGTAGTCTTCATCGATCATAACGGCAAATCAAACACTCACATCAGGAAATGGCCGCCCGGTTAGCAGACACGATTTGTGCAGCTGAGCTCGCCGGATTTGGGGTGTGTTCTTTGGACGCCACTATCCTCTCCAAACGTAAGCCTAACATTATTTATGTGCCTGAAAAATAAAAGAAATCGTTCGTCAGTCCGTCTTCCTGCCCACATTGCCCCACAAGCGGATTTACGCTTGATCGTGAAAACAGTCGGGCTATGTGTTGGCCGTTTTCCCTCCCCATTCGCAAACTTCGTGCGCCTTTGGATCGTCGCGGGCCGTGCAATACGATCCCCTGTTGTTCATGTCGTTCGTCAAATATGTAATTTTCTTGACCCAGTCTTCCATTCGTACCAATGCCCCCATTTAAATGGGTTTCTTCCAATGCATTTTTGTTGGTCCAAGTTCACAGTACCAGTTTATTAGAAAGGTTGGTCAATTGTGTATTGGACATTAAAGTGTGTCAAAAGGTGTTGTTGTTATAGCAAGGGCTATTCTGAATTGATCTTTGGAAGCTAATATTTTTGTCATATGGTATGTAGTGTATATGAGGGCACGATTATATATATATAAATATTTCTGATAATATTGGGAAAAATTTCCCGTTGTCTCACCCTCTGCTATTCCATCGTTGAGAGCTCTCGTTCCGGAGTTGAGGTATTTATTTGTTTGAAAAGTTAAGTAGAATTAAGCATATATATATATATAATATCGTGCGTGTTTTGGTGTTATAGATTCACAGGAAATTGTTGTTTCAGCTTTACTGTTATATGTTTCTTGTCGGATTGTTTATGTTATGTCGTTATTGAACCAGGGTCATATTTGTTGGTGAATTGGTTGCTACTTCAGGCTGGTCGATGCTCCTCAATTGCTTGTTCGATCACTTGACTATCAGAGACATCATTCAAGTTTTTATGATTTTGTAGATTAGGGTTCTTATTAAAAGTTTTAGGCTACGCCTAGGGGTACGGGTACATGTCTTTTTAGTATCGGTAATTGCACAGTTTATTGCAAAAATGCAAAATGTCCTTCAGTATCCACTTCTGGACACGGCAGATTGTTTTACTAGTAGTATTGTTAAGGGGGTAGATGAATTCAGAAGCGTAAAAAAAGGTATATTTTCAAAAATTTGTTTTGTACAGTAATTAAGTTTATTTTACAAAATAAATTATACACAGTTTTCATGAAATACAATGACTTAATTAAAAAAAAAAAAAAAAAAAAAAAAAAAAAAACATTATTATTTGTTTAAATATTCTCATCTTAGATTGACCCTTTCTCTCGAGTAGTGCCCCACGGTGACCATCACAGCAGCCTTCTGGATCAACTAAGATTAAAAAACCCAAAGAATTACTTATTTTTTAATAATTAATCCTGTCTTTAATCGAAGCCTTTTTTTTTTTTTTTTTTAATGCACATAATGGTGGCTTTTGAAACTTTAGACTCTGATTTTCAATAAAAAATCAAAAGTTAATTATTTAAAAAATTAGTAATTTTTAGCAAAAACCAATATTCTTCGATTAAAGACTTGTTTTTAATGCAAACAAGAAAATATTCAAATGTCATCAATATCCACCGAGTTTTCAGAAAAACGCGTTTAAAGTTTCACAAAACAGTTTTACACCCCACAGTGCGACTTTCTAATTTTGTCTGTAACTTCAAAAATATTTTTACTATACAAAACAATTTAAACATAGAAGCCAAAAATCCAAATAATCTAAATCATGAGATCATGCTTTGATCGATTCTCAAATATAACAGAACACATAAATAAAGAATAACAAAGTATAAAACAGGTGTTCAACAATATAGAAAATTCCATATACAAAGAAATAGATATAGAAAATAATAACTTACACACACTTCAATACTTAAATAGAATAGCTTTAAACAATTATATTATAAGTAACTTAATTGAATACATCGCAAAAAGTATGGTTTTCGCAAGAGCCAATATCATGTTCGATAAAAACGAAATGAACAAAATCAGAAATCTTCTAATAAATCTAAACTTCAATTTAACCTAGATGAGGATATACTCTCTATCATTCAGATACACACCATTATAAAAACCACATCATATTTAATATTATTATAATATTTTCATTTTCGAGAAAACCGTATAAAAATTTTATACAACAGTTTTCTTACCATTAAGTACGCACAATTCATTAACACACCGAGTTTCGTGGCACACCACGATGGAGAAACAAAGAATTCTAGACCAAATGTCCTATGATAAACAAAACAATGTTTTGTAAGAAGCCAATAAATGCCTCAATAGCTTTTTGAATTAGAAGAGCCCCAAATCTTGTTATTATTATTATTATTATTTATTTCGATAAATTCCTAACGCTACAGTATTTCTACTATTATCTCAGCGCGCTAGTCACAACTGATTTCAAACAATTTTTATTACTTATTTACTAAAATTTATGTCATTACTTAATATTAACATTATTTAATTGTAATTAATATTACTATTTTATTATTATTCTTACTGTGTGTTTGCAAAGTGTGCCCTAATTTTTATGGTAAATCTATGTGCATTGTTTATTGATTTGGTTTCATGCGGAAGTTAATTCCAAAGCTGAATAGTGTTAGTGTAGAAGTGCTTGTCAGAGCTAGCCAGAGTAGTTTTAATAGGAATCATTTTTTTTGTGCGTTGGGAAGTAGATAGATTTATCATGTCATATAGATAGTCAGGTTGTTTCGTATAAACTATTTTATGGAGGAGTGTCAATGCTTTAAGTTTCATCCAATTCGTCATACTTCTATAAAAAATCCTATTTGAGTAACACGTAACATGGTCATATCTCTTAACATTGAATATATAACGGGCAATACTATTGAACGCTACATTTAATTTGTGTTGGCTGGCTGCATCACATCTTCCGAAAATCTCAACCCCATAAAATAGTACGGATGTTAAGCACGCCTTGGCGACCATAAGCCGTATATTCAATTGGAGGAAGTGCTGCGATAAGGATAGGTTCCTAAGAACACCATATGTTTTACCTACTGCTTTATTAACCTGGTCAGTCCATGATATGGTATTATTTAATGTGATACCCAGGTTCTCTGCCTTAGCAACATACTCAATATTTTTGCTCCCTATGATAAGATTATTTAAATTGTCAGTATTAAGGTTTTTTTATATATAACAAGACATCTACATTTAGACGGATTTAAACTGAGACCATTTTTACTCACTAACATGTAATAACTCATCATTACAGACATTAACACAATCACTAATTTGACACAAGGGACGACTAACATACATTTGAACATCGTCTGCATACATATGGACTTCACAGTTAGACAGTATATTCGGCAGATCATTTTTGTAGATTGTGAACAACAGGGGCCCTAGGACAAAGCCCTGAAGGACACCACGTTTCACGTACCAATTTCGTATAGTTCGACCTAGTCTCGTTTGTAACGACTGCTTGCTTACGGCTACTTAAATAAGAGTACATAAGACTTAGAGCAGTGTCAGAAAAATTGTAGAGAACTTTCAACTTCGTCAGAAGAATTTTGTGATTCAGGGTGTCAAATGCTTTGCTAAAGTCAAGAAGTGTCAGGAATGTTACGTCGTTATTATCTAATATTCGTCTGATGTCTTCTACAACTTTAATTAAAGTAGTTGTGCAGTTTCTATTTTGTCGAAACCCAGATTGCTTGCTATTTAGTAGATTATTAGTGGTAAAAAAATTATTCATTTGTATTGTAATAAGTTGCTCAATCGTCTTTGACAAAAATGGAAGAATAGATATCGGCCTAAAATCACGGTTCGATTTGGGTATTGGAATAATCTTTCCTATTTTCCACTGCTCACGGTACATACACGTACAAGTAGTAAATGCAAAATTTATTATATGTGTAATATGCCCCAATATGTGGGACAGCAATATTTTAATAAACTTGGGGCTCATATCGTCTAAGCCAACAGCATTTGATTTTAATTTTTTTTATTTTTAGAATAGCCTCTAGGACATCACACTGACTAACAGATGGAAAATCAAACATATTAATACAATTATTAGTCAAAACTGGACAGACAAAAGCATTAGAGCCAGCTTCAGGTACATTAAGGTCAGTAAATTTTTGAATTAGGTCAGTTACGTCAATATCGTCATTTTTTTCAGGTACTGCTTTGCCTATTGCGAGACTTTTGATGACTCTCCATGTTTGTTGAGAGGATGTTGCATTTTCAAATTTTGAGGAATAGAATGCTCGTTTAGCAATCTTAATTAAAATATTTACTTCTTTTCTGCTTTTCTTGTACTGTCTGAAAAAATGTTCTATTCTATATCGTTTCCACTTGTCATAATTATAGTCCCGCTTTTTTTTTTTGAACTTTTTATACCCAGCCGAGTCGATATAGCCATGTCCGTCTGTCTGTCTGTCCGTCTGTCCGTCTGTCCGTCTGTCCGTCTGTCTGTCTGTCCGTCTGTCGGTTTCTACGCGAACTAGTCTCTCAGTTTTTGAGCTATCGAGCTAAAATTTTCAGCATAGTCTTATTTTTTTAGCACGCAGTATATATGTCGGAACGACCGAAATCGGACTACTATATCCTATAGCTGCCATAGGAATGATGGCGAAATTAATGTAAAAAAAATTTTAGCTTCTCTGTTTTTTATTTTATGGTTCTAGAATTACGGTTTTAATTTCATTAAGATCGGACAACTATATCATATAGCTGCCATAGAAACGATCGGTCGATTTATATGAAAATGTAAAATCATGCAAAATGTAAAATTTTATAGCTATGTATAAATGTTATAAATTTATATTACATTGTTATTTTTATACCTTTGCGTATGATTATAACAGCAGATTTTAAATTTCATGCTAAATCTGACTTCTATATAATATAGGCACTATCGGATTAAATTGGCATATACTCGCTATTTTTCAAGATATTCGATTAAAACTTCATAAATGCTGTTTTTATATAAAAACAATATATTTAATGTAAGTTATTCTTTTAGTTTAAAAGTTATGGAAATACAATTTGTATACCCTTGCAGAGGGTATTATAATTTTGACCAGATGTTTGCAACGCAGTGAAGGAGGCATCTCCGACCCCATAAAGTATATATATTCTTGATCAGCATCACCAGTCGAGTCGATCTAGCCATGTCCGTATGTCTGTCTGTCCGTCTGTCGGTTTCTACGCGAACTAGTCTCTCAGTTTTTGAGCTATCGGGCTGAAATTTTCAGCATAGTCTTATTTCCTTAGCACGCAGTATATATGTCGGAACGACCGAAATTAACGTATTTCTATAAATTTTGAGATATAGCAGTTTTTTATGCTTCTAGAATTACGGTTTTAATTTCATTAAGATCGGACCACTATATCATATAGCTGCCATAGAAGCGATCGGTGGATTTATATGAAAATGTAAAATTCTACATGTAAAATGTAAAATTTACAAAATTCTATATTTTTTCAACATTACTAAAATGGTCCTATTTTCAATGATCCAATTGCAGACTGCAAGGGTATACCAACTTCGGTTTACCGAAGTTAGCTTTCTTTCTCGTTATGTATTAAACCATGAACTGGCAGCCGGCTTTATAATTTTAGTCTTAATCGGAACGAACTTGTCATATAAATATTTAACATTTTCTTGGACTATATTAACCTTTTCATCAACCGAAGTCAACGTATAGATCACATTCCAATTGCACAGACAACATTCATTCGATAGTAAGTCATAATTAATGTCCCTAAAATTTCTATATTGAATTACATGGTTTTTATAGTCAAGTTTTAATTTGTACGTCAAAAAAATAGTGTCATGTCTTGAGAAAGCAGGTACCGATAGCTGATCATATAACAATATGTTATTTTTATTATTAACTAAGAAGATGTCCAGAAGAGTATTGCTGGTTGTTGTAAAGTGTGTGGGTCCGCCTGAGTTTACAAGATGTAAATCTAGCGATCCCATTTCGTCCGAGAAATGTCGTTCCACCAAAATATTGCTGTTTAAGTCCCCAGTTATTATAATGTTCATATACGTCAAAGAAAGGTTATATAGCGTGTCAATCAGGTTCGAGTAGTCAGTATTTTTGTGTGGTCTATATACAAGGTGAGTTCCAAAGTAAACAGGACTTAAAAAAAAAACACAGAACAAATAGTTTTTTCGGCAAAATCAATTTATTTTATTCAAAATAGTCTCCTTCTGCTTTAATACAGCGTTTTGCACGGTCCAAAAGCATGTCGAACGAGTGTTTTAGCTCGTTGCCCGGTATGGCCGCCATTATGCCGGTGAAAGCCTTTATAATTGCCTCTACGTCTGCATAACGCTTTCCTTTCATCGGCAAATGCATTTTTCCGAAAAGGTAGAAGTCGCACGGTGCCATATCAGGTGAATACGGGGAGTGGTTGATGGTTAAAATGTGATTTTTGGTCAAATAGTCGGACACAAGCGTCGATCGATGAGACGGCGCATTATCGTGCAACAAACGCCAACTTCCATTTTCGCGATATTCGGGCCGAACACGTCAAATACGGCGCACCAAACGCTTTAAAACTCCAAGGTAGAATACCGCATTAACGTTTTGGCCGGGTGGAACAAATTCTTTGTGGACAATACCCTTGGAATCATAAAAACAAATCAGCATTGTCTTCACTTTTGACTTCTCCAGGCGCGATTTTTTGGGTTTCGGCTCGTCCGGCGCCTTCCATTCAGCACTCTGGCGTTTCGTTTCGGGATCATATTGAAAACACCACGTTTCGTCACCAGTCACAATCTTGTAAAGGAAGTTCGGGTCTTTTATTGCCTCTTTAATGATGTCCTTCGAATGTTGAATTCTGAGCAATTTTTGGACGTCAGTCAATTTGTGAGGAACAAACCGTGCATCGATAAATCGATGTTTTGGAGATGTTCAATTCTATTTCCATGAATTTCAATGATGATTTCGGCCGATTTTTTATGAATTCACGCACAGTTTCGATGGAATTTTCGGTGATCACGGATTTTGGTCGGCCCACATGTTCATCGTCATTTATGTCCTCACGACCACTTTGAAAACGTTGAAACCACTCGTGCACTCTGCTACGGGATATTTTTGTTTTCACTAATTTTGTGATTTATTACTGTGTTAAATTATATACTGTTATATTGTATATTGTATACTGTTACTGTATATAGTAACTTTTACAATAGTGTAGGCAGGTGTTCAATGGATCTTAAAATATTTTGTAGTAGTAGAAAAGTGTTATGGGTTACGAATTTATGGAGTGTTTTAGGTCATGTGGAGGTTTTTTTTAAAAAGTTCTGCGTGGTAGATCGATGGGATGGGTTCTTTTGAGTCTTTTTCTGGTTCTATGTTCCGTGAGTCTTCTGGCGAGTATATTCGGATGGTTTGTCAGTTTCTTGAAGTATGTTTCCGCTTGAGAGTTGATAACGTCCCCAACAAGAGGGACTTTGAAGTCCCTGGCCAGGTCAATGTTCCGTATGTACCACTCAGCTCCTGATAGTCTGCGTAGTGTCTTGCTTTGGAATAGTCTGATTTTGTTTAAGTTGCTTTTGGCAGCAATACCGTATACTTGTATGGCGTATCTCCTAGTGGGGGCAAGTATGGTTTTGTAAATTTTGATTTTGTTTGTTAGGTTAAGGTGATTGTTTGGCTTTAACAGCCAAGAAAGCTTCTTAGCCTTGGCTTCGAGTGAGTTTTTGACATTTGTAGTGTGCTTTGCTAGTGTTAATCTTCTATCGAGGGTCACACCCAGGTATTTGTGTTCCCTTTTCTGTTCCAGTAGCTCTCCGTGTAAAAATAATCCTGGGCAATTGTCCTTCCTGAGTGTGTGTGTCACTACTGCACACTTTGAGGGGTTTACAGAGATGTTCCACCGACAGGCCCAGTTTTCAAATTTCTTGAGGTATAACTGAAGCCTGTCAGTGGCTGTGTATATGCAAGATGATCTGCACGCTGCCGCTGTGGCCAGCATCATGTTACGGGAGTGTACTGGAGGCTTTGGCATGTCATGAGTGTACAGGCTGTATAGTATAGGTCCAAGAACGCTACCCTGTGGTACAACTGCACTGATCCGCCTCGCAGTGGACATTATTCCTTCTTGGATCACACGAAACGTCCTGTCAGACAGAATTCTATTTCCATAAATTTCAATGATAATTTCGGCTGATTTTTTATGAATTCACGCACAGTTTCGATGAAATTTGCGGTGATCACGGATTTTGGTTGGCCCACATGTTCATCGTCATTTATGTCCTCACGACCACTTTGAAAACGTTGAAACCACTCGTGCATTTTGCTACGGGATAGGCAATCATCGCCATAAACTTGTTTCATCAATTGAAACGTTTCGGTAAAAGTTTTACCAATTTTAAAACAAAATTGAATGTTGGCTCTTTGTTCGAAGCTCATTTTCGCACCGATGACAAAAACATACTGACACTTAAAACGCAATAACCTCACTTCCAATAGATGAAATGTCATGAATAGCAGATTCTAACGCACCAGTTGACATATAGATGGCGCCACTAGAGGGCGCTAGATTAAAAAAGTCCTGTTTACTTTGGAACTCACCTTGTATATTTATATGTTTACCCTCGTGCTATTCTGCACGGCCACAAACATACGTATATATATTTATATTTCCATTTACATACATACATTTTTGGCAATTCTTTCCGCCTATCTGCGTTGCCCCACGGCCAATGCACAAACATCCGCACGCATTAGAAACAAGAACGGCGAATACAGCGCCGATAAATAAAATTCCTCCACTACAAATAATACAAAACTATTAATTCCTAAATAAAAACAAAACAGAAGATAACAAATAATTAGAAGACAAAATTCAATAGCTGGATATATCCAATTTAGGTAGTTTTTTTTTTTTTTTTTCATTGTTTTTGCGTTTTTTGGTTAAATTAAATTCGCAAAAAATACGAAAAGTCTCCAGACAAATTCGGGGTGCTGTAACCTGCAAGAGGGAAAATATTCCACAGCGCCGCGTGTTTCAATTCCACACATTCCAGTGTATCATTCCGGTGTTCCGTCTCACATACACATCTATAAATAACCTAAAATCAAAGATGCCAGCCACAGAGAAGCCCACTGCAACAATTGCATCCTTGCACAAATTTATTGCTGTTAGTGACCGTGTAAGCCAATTCGAGGCGATGGTCAACACTCCTGGCCACTCCACGCCGTCGCTCTTCACATGCCAAGTCCGCAGAGCCATCCGAGCCTTATGGGACAAAGCTGCCTAGACATCAAAGTCGACATGGTGGGTTTTATAAAACAGACTGATCTTGAGTATCAGTCCTTACGCGCTTGATTAACGACCTTTTAAGTCGCTTTCGAAAGTCGGAATTGAAAACTTTTAAGTGACTCAATAAAAATATCATATAGGGGACATTCCTGTCCGCAAGTGTCGTCTAATGCGTTCTTACAAGTTTCAGGCCTTTCTTCTCCTATCTTGCTGCTCAGCCCTGCCGCTGATTATACCTCTTGTGATGAAGACAATATCCAAGCTGCTGATGCTACCCCTGGATCTACTGTATACAGGTCACTACTGTTCCCAGAATCCATATCGCAGGCGGCTACTACAAATAGTAAGGACTTAGTATCTGCTACTTCTGGTCGTCAACCAACCCCTGTGGCTACCTCTGGATCTACTGATTCCAGGTCACCTCTAATCCATGAATCCATATCGCGGGAGGGTACTTCTAATAATATGGACACTGGATCCGCTGTTTCTGGTTGTGAACCCTGATCAACTTCGGTGGCACAACACAACGTACATATTTCAGGCCCAGCAAATGTTCTAAGCCAGGGCCCCGCCAAGCCCATATCAGGCATCGAGCAGGCAAAATATGACTACTGCTACTCAGTTTACGAGTCCTATGCAGCTAAACTCAACGAGCATATTGAGCAAGCGACGTCTCAACGCAACTCTCCAATTTATACTCCAGCAGGTTGTCAGTTACCTCCGTGCGCTACAGAAGTTTTCTCGGGCGATTATCTTCGCTGGCCCACGTTCCGTGACCTTTTCACAGCGGTCTATATAGACAATCCAAGACTTATTCCATTTAAATGCCAAGACTAGTGGTGAAGCTAATTTCATAGTTTCCAATTCGCCACTCACCAACGATGGTTTCCGCTCAGCCTGGAACAACTTAACTGAGCGTTTCGAAAACAAACGGTCGTTGGTGAAAAACTCATTAAAAAGGTTATTCAATGTGCAATCCATCGCAAATGAATCTTCAGCAGTCTTGGAGGTGCTGCAGGAAACCATTCAGAGTTGTCTTACGTCCTTAGAAATGTCCGGCATGAATATGTCGAATCAAACGAAACAGGGCCTACTTTATTTGCTTTGTCGAGCAAGTGAAGCAGAAGCTGCTTAAATTGCTTAAATCTGCTTGTTGCTATGCCAGGAATTCCTTAGTTTTATGATAGCAATGACTTGCAGTTATTGAAGAAAGCGAAAGGAGTTAGAAATTGAGTGAAAAGCATGGCAGAGCAAGATAGCAATATGTTGCTGCCAGGTGAGGTCTGTTCGTTAAGCGCTGAATAACGTGTTAGAGAGAGACGAGTGACAATGAACAAGAATAGAGTAGAAAGTATAAAATGGGAAGCTGACTTTTGGAGTTAGTTCAGAAAGCGCAGAGAAGACGAACAGAACTTGCTGCTTTACTTTTAATTAATCGTAAAAAATGGAAAACCCTCCGACATCAGAAGTGGGATCAGCCTCGCCTACAGAAAATACTTCTGGACAATACATGGCAGCGTTGGAAGCCCAGAACAGGACTTTGATGGAGCTACTGAAATCTATGCAGACACCGAGGACTCCGGCAGCGGGCGATAAGGCTACGCATGTCACCTTGCCCAAATACAATCCCGATGGTGCTGGAGCAGACGCCTCAGCCTGGTGTACAACAGTGGAACTCATATTTGCAGACCACGTTCTAGAGGGCAGCGGTCTGGTCATGACCTTAAGCAAGGCGCTTGAAGGCAGCGCATCACAATGGTTATCGCAAATATGTTTCGCCGGCATAACCTGGACACAGTTTAAAGAACTGTTTATTCAACGCTTCGTGGGAGTGGAGACAACTACAGCGATTCTACTGAACGTGTTCGGACAACACCACGTTTCGTCACCAGTCACAATCTTGTAAAGGAAGTTCGGGTCTTTTATTGCCTCTTTAATGATGTCCTTCGAATGTTGAATTCTGAGCAATTTTTGGACGTCAGTCAATTTGTGAGGAACAAACCGTGCATCGATAAATCGATGTTTTGGAGATGTTCAATTCTATTTCCATGAATTTCAATGATGATTTCGGCCGATTTTTTATGAATTCACGCACAGTTTCGATGGAATTTTCGGTGATCACGGATTTTGGTCGGCCCACATGTTCATCGTCATTTATGTCCTCACGACCACTTTGAAAACGTTGAAACCACTCGTGCACTCTGCTACGGGATATTTTTGTTTTCACTAATTTTGTGATTTATTACTGTGTTAAATTATATACTGTTATATTGTATATTGTATACTGTTACTGTATATAGTAACTTTTACAATAGTGTAGGCAGGTGTTCAATGGATCTTAAAATATTTTGTAGTAGTAGAAAAGTGTTATGGGTTACGAATTTATGGAGTGTTTTAGGTCATGTGGAGGTTTTTTTAAAAAGTTCTGCGTGGTAGATCGATGGGATGGGTTCTTTTGAGTCTTTTTCTGGTTCTATGTTCCGTGAGTCTTCTGGCGAGTATATTCGGATGGTTTGTCAGTTTCTTGAAGTATGTTTCCGCTTGAGAGTTGATAACGTCCCCAACAAGAGGGACTTTGAAGTCCCTGGCCAGGTCAATGTTCCGTATGTACCACTCAGCTCCTGATAGTCTGCGTAGTGTCTTGCTTTGGAATAGTCTGATTTTGTTTAAGTTGCTTTTGGCAGCAATACCGTATACTTGTATGGCGTATCTCCTAGTGGGGGCAAGTATGGTTTTGTAAATTTTGATTTTGTTTGTTAGGTTAAGGTGATTGTTTGGCTTTAACAGCCAAGAAAGCTTCTTAGCCTTGGCTTCGAGTGAGTTTTTGACATTTGTAGTGTGCTTTGCTAGTGTTAATCTTCTGTCGAGGGTCACACCCAGGTATTTGTGTTCCCTTTTCTGTTCCAGTAGCTCTCCGTGTAAAAATAATCCTGGGCAATTGTCCTTCCTGAGTGTGTGTGTCACTACTGCACACTTTGAGGGGTTTACAGAGATGTTCCACCGACAGGCCCAGTTTTCAAATTTCTTGAGGTATAACTGAAGCCTGTCAGTGGCTGTGTATATGCAAGATGATCTGCACGCTGCCGCTGTGGCCAGCATCATGTTACGGGAGTGTACTGGAGGCTTTGGCATGTCATGAGTGTACAGGCTGTATAGTATAGGTCCAAGAACGCTACCCTGTGGTACAACTGCACTGATCCGCCTCGCAGTGGACATTATTCCTTCTTGGATCACACGAAACGTCCTGTCAGACAGAATTCTATTTCCATAAATTTCAATGATAATTTCGGCTGATTTTTTATGAATTCACGCACAGTTTCGATGAAATTTGCGGTGATCACGGATTTTGGTTGGCCCACATGTTCATCGTCATTTATGTCCTCACGACCACTTTGAAAACGTTGAAACCACTCGTGCATTTTGCTACGGGATAGGCAATCATCGCCATAAACTTGTTTCATCAATTGAAACGTTTCGGTAAAAGTTTTACCAATTTTAAAACAAAATTTAATGTTGGCTCTTTGTTCGAAGCTCATTTTCGCACCGATGACAAAAACATACTGACACTTAAAACGCAATAACCTCACTTCCAATAGATGAAATGTCATGAATAGCAGATTCTAACGCACCAGTTGACATATAGACGCACCACTAGAGGGCGCTAGATTAAAAAAGTCCTGTTTCCTTTGGAACTCACCTTGTATATTTATATGTTTACCCTCGTGCTATTCTGCACGGCCACAAACATACGTATATATATTTATATTTCCATTTACATACATACATTTTTGGCAATTCTTTCCGCCTATCTGCGTTGCCCCACGGCCAATGCACAAACATCCGCACGCATTAGAAACAAGAACGGCGAATACAGCGCCGATAAATAAAATTCCTCCACTACAAATAATACAAAACTATTAATTCCTAAATAAAAACAAAACAGAAGATAACAAATAATTAGAAGACAAAATTCAATAGGTGGATATATCCAATTTAGGTAGTTTTTTTTTTTTTTTCATTGTTTTTGCGTTTTTTGGTTAAATTAAATTCGCAAAAAATACGAAAAGTCTCCAGACAAATTCGGGGTGCTGTAACCTGCAAGAGGGAAAAATTACACGAATTCATTCAGTGTTCATTCCGGTGTTCCGTCTCCATACACATCAAAATAACCTAAAATCAAAGATGCCAGCCACAGAAGCCAGCAACAATGCATCCTCAAAATTTATTCTGTTAGTGACTGTAAGCCAATTGAGGCGATGGTCAACACGCACCACGCCGTCGCTCTTCAGCCAAGTCCGCCGAGCCACCGAGCCTTATGGACAAAGCGCCTAGACATCAAAGTAAAGTGGTTTTATAAAACAGACTGATCTTGAGTATCAGTCCTTACGCGCTTGATTAACGACCTTTTAAGTCGCTTTCGAAAGTCGGAATTGATTTTCAAGGACCGAAAACTTTTAAGTGACTCAATAAAAATATCATATAGGGGACATTCCTGTCCGCAAGTGTCGTCTAATGCGTTCTTACAAGTTTCAGGCCTTTCTTCTCCTATCTTGCTGCTCAGCCCTGCCGCTGATTATACCTCTTGTGATGAAGACAATATCCAAGCTGCTGATGCTACCCCTGGATCTACTGTATACAGGTCACTACTGTTCCCAGAATCCATATCGCAGGCGGCTACTACAAATAGTAAGGACTTAGTATCTGCTACTTCTGGTCGTCAACCAACCCCTGTGGCTACCTCTGGATCTACTGATTCCAGGTCACCTCTAATCCATGAATCTATATCGCGGGAGGGTACTTCTAATAATATGGACACTGGATCCGCTGTTTCTGGTTGTGAACCCTGATCAACTTCGGTGGCACAACACAACGTACATATTTCAGGCCCAGCAAATGTTCTAAGCCAGGGCCCCGCCAAGCCCATATCAGGCATCGAGCAGGCAAAATATGACTACTGCTACTCAGTTTACGAGTCCTATGCAGCTAAACTCAACGAGCATATTGAGCAAGCGACGTCTCAACGTAACTCTCCAATTTATACTCCAGCAGGTTGTCAGTTACCTCCGTGCGCTACAGAAGTTTTCTCGGGCGATTATCTTCGCTGGCCCACGTTCCGTGACCTTTTCACAGCGGTCTATATAGACAATCCAAGACTTATTCCATTTAAATGCCAAGACTAGTGGTGAAGCTAATTTCATAGTTTCCAATTCGCCACTCACCAACGATGGTTTCCGCTCAGCCTGGAACAACTTAACTGAGCGTTTCGAAAACAAACGGTCGTTGGTGAAAAACTCATTAAAAAGGTTATTCAATGTGCAATCCATCGCAAATGAATCTTCAGCAGTCTTGGAGGTGCTGCAGGAAACCATTCAGAGTTGTCTTACGTCCTTAGAAATGTCCGGCATGAATATGTCGAATCAAACGAAACAGGGCCTACTTTATTTGCTTTGTCGAGCAAGTGAAGCAGAAGCTGCTTAAATTGCTTAAATCTGCTTGTTGCTATGCCAGGAATTCCTTAGTTTTATGATAGCAATGACTTGCAGTTATTGAAGAAAGCGAAAGGAGTTAGAAATTGAGTGAAAAGCATGGCAGAGCAAGATAGCAATATGTTGCTGCCAGGTGAGGTCTGTTCGTTAAGCGCTGAATAACGTGTTAGAGAGAGACGAGTGACAATGAACAAGAATAGAGTAGAAAGTATAAAATGGGAAGCTGACTTTTGGAGTTAGTTCAGAAAGCGCAGAGAAGACGAACAGAACTTGCTGCTTTACTTTTAATTAATCGTAAAAAATGGAAAACCCTCCGACATCAGAAGTGGGATCAGCCTCGCCTACAGAAAATACTTCTGGACAATACATGGCAGCGTTGGAAGCCCAGAACAGGACTTTGATGGAGCTACTGAAATCTATGCAGACACCGAGGACTCCGGCAGCGGGCGATAAGGCTACGCATGTCACCTTGCCCAAATACAATCCCGATGGTGCTGGAGCAGACGCCTCAGCCTGGTGTACAACAGTGGACCTCATATTTGCAGACCACGTTCTAGAGGGCAGCGGTCTGGTCATGACCTTAAGCAAGGCGCTTGAAGGCAGCGCATCACAATGGTTATCGCAAATATGTTTCGCCGGCATAACCTGGACACAGTTTAAAGAACTGTTTATTCAACGCTTCGTGGGAGTGGAGACAACTACAGCGATTCTACTGAACGTGTTCAATGGTCGTCCGAAATCTGGAGAGGGATTCGCAGAATATGGCAGCCGAATTGTTACGTCACTCATGTCCAAGTGGAAAGCCAAAGACGTGGAGGAAATCGCAGTGTCAATAGCGTTGGCACATATGGCGCAAATTGACAGCAGTTTATTGCGCTGGGTATATACAACGAACGTTACAAGCCGCAATGAGCTACAACAACAACTGCAGGCTCATGCTTTTAAGAAGCGTAATGCGGAAGAGGATGCATGTTCTACGGGTCCAGAGCGGAAGAAGACCAAGTTCCAAGTGAAATGTCACCATTGTGGAAAGATTGGCCATAAAATCGCCGAGTGCCGTAGTCGACTGGAAAAAGGACAGAACGCGAGAGGAAACAATCAGAACGGGAGCAGTAACTTTGGAGTGAAGGATCGTTCCAGCATACGATGTTTCAACTGCAACGAACGGGGACACTACGCTACTTCATGTCCGAGAATCCAGACCAGCGGGAGCGAGAAGAAGAAGATGTACGAGAAGCGTGTGGACTTTTGCACTGTGGCCCCGCCAAAGGGAAACATTAACGTATCCGGTGAGCTCATTCCATTTTGCTTTGACTCTGGAGCTGAGTGTTCATTAGTTAAGGAAAGTGTTGCAGATAAATTCAAGGGAAAACGAATTAATAATATTGTTAAACTAAATGGCATAGGTAACGACTCCATCTGTAGTACATCGCAAATTCTTTCCAATATAAATGTTGAACAGTATTGCCTGGAGATTTTATTGCACGTTGTAATGGACCAATACTTGAAGTATGATGTTTTGATTGGCCGCGAAATATTAAGCCAGGGCTTTAGTGTAACAATAGACGCAGAAAAATTTAGTATAGACAAAACAAAAAGAGTTGATGTCGTAACTTTAGCAAATTATGAAAATCTTGTAGATTCCGATGGCGACCTGAGTAACTCAGACAAGATGGCATTAAAAAACATTTTAAAACGCTATTCTGATTGGTTTATAGACGGAATACCACAGACTCGTGTAACGACAGGACATTTGGAAATTAGGTTGGTAGATCCACAAAAAACAGTGCAGCGCAGGCCATATAGACTTAGTGAAGATGAGAAAGAGCATGTTCGTTATAAAATCGATGAGCTTCTAAAGTCTAATATTATTCGCCCCAGTTGTTCACCTTTCGCTAGTCCGATGATGCTCGTTAAAAAGAAAAACGGTAGTGACCGTCTTTGTGTTGATTTTCGTGCTTTGAACGAGAACACAGTAGCAGACAAGTACCCATTGCCTCTAATATCAGACCAGATTGCTAGGCTACGCGGAGCAAGCTACTTTTCAAGTCTCGATATGGCAAGCGGCTTTTACCAAATACCGGTACATCCCGATTCAATCGAGCGTACCGCATTTGTCACGCCCGAGGGTCAATATGAATTTTTGACTATGCCTTTTGGTTTAAAAAACGCTCCGTCTGTGTTTCAGCGCGCTATAAATAAAGCATTGGGTAATCTGGCTTACACATACGCCATCGTGTACATCGATGACGTTTTAATTGTGGCGGAAACTAAAGATGAAGCTTTAGACCGATTGCAGATTGTGTTAGAAACCTTGAGTAAGGCTGGATTTTCATTCAACGTAACGAAGTGTTCCTTTCTCAAAACCAGGGTAGAATATTTGGGATTTGTAGTGAGCAATGGACAGGTACGCCCTAATCCACGCAAAATTCAGGTATTGACAGAATTGCCACCCCCAAAAACGGTAACGCAATTGAGGCAATTTATAGGTCTAGCCTCTTACTTTCGGCAGTTTGTCCCAAAATTTTCAGAAAGTTTAAAGCCCTTGTATGCGCTAACCTCAAAGAAAAACTGTGATTTCGTTTGGCTGCTAGAGCATGAAAAAATTCGCTCCAAGATAATTTCTGTCCTAACCCAGGAGCCGGTGCTCACAATATTTGACCCTCAACACCCAATAGAACTGCACACAGATGCCAGCTCAATTGGCTATGGAGCAATTTTGCTACACAGAGTAGATAAAAAGCCCCATGTTGTTGAATATTTCAGTAAATGCACGTCACCTGCTGAATCGAAATACCACTCTTACGAGCTTGAGACTTTAGCAGTTGTCAATGCCATTAAACATTTTCGTCACTATTTACAGGGGCGAAAATTTGTAGTGTTTACTGATTGCAACTCGCTGAAAGCAAGTCGTACAAAATCGGACCTATCACCGAGGGTGCATCGATGGTGGGCCTTTTTACAGTCGTTTGTCTTTGATATCCAATATACCAAAGGAGAACGAATGGCACACGTAGATTTTTTGTCAAGGAATCCCCTGGTTAAAGAGTGTATCAGTTTGGAAAAAATAGTTGAAAAACGGGTTGAATTGACTGAGATAACTGATAATTGGCTAGTTTCTGAACAGATACGTGATCCTGAGGTGGCAGAGATATTAGCTAAGCTTAAAAACAACGAATTGCCGGAAAATTTAGACAAAACGTATGAACTGAGAAAAGGAGTTTTATATAGAAAAATACAAAGAAACGGTAAAAACAAATGTTTGCCTGTAATCCCTAGGGCATTTAGATGGGCAGTGATTAATCACGTCCACGAATCCATAATGCATTTAGGTTGGGAGAAAACATTGGATAAGGTCTATGGTTTTTACTGGTTCGAAGTACGTTCGAAGGTTTGTCGAAAATTGTATCACCTGTAAACTATCTAAGCCACCAGTTGGAAAAGTGCAGGCTGAATTACATTCGATTCCTAAGGTAGACATTCCGTGGCACACTGTGCATATAGACATAACGGGAAAGATGAGTGGAAAAAACGATTTAAAGGAGTACGTTATTGTTTCGGTAGATGCGTTTACAAAATTTGTCTATTTTCATCACACCTTAAAAATTGACACTGAATGTTCTATCAAGGCTGTTAAAGCCGTCGTGTGTTTGTTTGGAGTGCCTACTCGAATTATAGCGGATCAGGGCCGTAACTTTGCAAGCGCAGGATTCCGTGAATTTTGTGCTTCCCAAAAAATTGAACTACACTTAATTGCTACAGGCGCGAGCAGAGCAAATGGCCAGGTAGAACGTGTAATGAGCACGTTGAAGAGTATGTTGACCGCCGTTGAAACCAGTCAGAGGTCGTGGCAAGACGCCTTAACCGAAGTACAGCTGGCAATGAATTGTACAGCCAATCGAGTCACCAAGGTCAGCCCATTAGAAATGCTAATCGGTAGGGAAGCTAGACCTTTTGGCCTTTTGCCGATAGGTGATGAAGAAAATAATTTAATTGACAGAGAATGTTTAAGAAAACAAGCTAAAGAAAACATTGAATCGAATGCTCGTTACGACAAACGCAGGTTTGATAAGAATAAGGCAAAAATAATAAAGTTTAACGTAGGAGACCATGTTTTGCTAAAAAATGAAGAGCGCCACCAAACAAAGCTTGATCCAAAGTTTAAAGGTCCTTTTGAGATAATAGAACTACTAGATGGAGATCGGTACATTTTAAAATCATTAACAAGCAAAAGAACCTATAAGTATGCGCATGATTTTTTGAGGGCATTGCCAAATAGACAAATAAGCAACGAAGTTGATAAAGATTTAGACGACTCAAGTGGAGATGCGTCTGATTCCCATGTGGGGAATGAAGATATGGATGGCACGGTGGATGCCATGGAATCCCAAGAGGGGATAGAATAACCGCACCATAACAGAAGGAATTGTTATGGCGGGGGTTAGTGAAGACCGCACCACAACAGAAGGACTTGTTGTGGCGGGGGGTCAGTGGAGACCGCACCATAGCAGAAGGACTTGTTATGGCGGGGGTCAGTATTTGGGTGTAAAAGGAAATACACCAGTTGATAAAACTATGTAATTAATCATATCTGAATTGTTAATTATGATTAAACTGAAAATGTAATGAAAAGAATTAAGAAATGGAATCTAGAAAATAATTTGCTTATTTTGTCTAAATGCCTCAAAATTTATGTAAAGAAAATCGAATGAAATGTTTGTTAACAATAAAATGTAATGAGAATTGACGTTTGAGATTATTGTGATTTTAAGTTAACACACGAGGACGTGTGAGTGGTCAGGAAGGCCGTGTCGAATCAAACGAAACAGGGCCTACTTTATTTGCTTTGTCGAGCAAGTGAAGCAGAAGCTGCTTAAATTGCTTAAATCTGCTTGTTGCTATGCCAGGAATTCCTTAGTTTTATGATAGCAATGACTTGCAGTTATTGAAGAAAGCGAAAGGAGTTAGAAATTGAGTGAAAAGCATGGCAGAGCAAGATAGCAATATGTTGCTGCCAGGTGAGGTCTGTTCGTTAAGCGCTGAATAACGTGTTAGAGAGAGACGAGTGACAATGAACAAGAATAGAGTAGAAAGTATAAAATGGGAAGCTGACTTTTGGAGTTAGTTCAAAAGGGGAAAAAAAGGAAAAGAACTTGCTGCTTTACTTTTAATTAATCGTAAAAAATGGAAAACCCTCCGACAAATACTATAAATTGGGACTGTCTTTTGGTTTATTTTTGCTCTACGAAGTTACCAAAGCTTACGCTTTCATTGGGGAAAAAAAAAAAAATAAAAAAAAAAAAACTATTTATTTAATTAAAAAGTTTTTTTTTTTTTTTTGAGGGCCAAAAAAATTTAAAAGACAAAAATTTTTTTAAACCTTCCAAGTCAGTTCCGTCAGTTCCAACCGACAACCTCCAAAGTTTCCCCACGAGTACTGAAATCCTTCTGTATGAATTGTGTATAAACTTTATTTACCTTCATCGGCTGGGTCGTAAATTATAACTAATTACATGTCATAAAATAGAAGTTGGGGAAAGCGGAATGGAAAGCTCTTGCGGACTGGAAGCTGGGAGGAAGAGAGCGCTGGACTCCATGAAGCGGGACATTTCGAAGCCGCTTCACACTGGTTTTCGAATAAAGCGCGCTCTTGGCGGGAACACAAACCTAACGAAGCCTGTGACATTCATCGTTCTCTTTTACTTTTAAGAAATATTATTGTTCAGGCCGCGAAGCACCCGGTATGGTCAAGGCACATTACATCCTTACATTCATCTACATACACACATCTGCGAAAGTGTACATACACAAGTAAAATTCAAAGTTCAATTCCGTGAAAAGTTTGCAAAATATATTCCCAGCGCACAGTGAAAATATTTCGAGTTTCAAGTGATCCGCCAAATGGGCCCCCTACAGTTATAAAGTGCTATTCGTGTACCCGTGTACTCCAGCATACATACACATAGCCGAATAGAAAAAGGGCTTTGTGCACGACACAACTTCAGTCCACTACTATTCCGATCAATTTTATTCCGATCAAGAAATTAAATATATGCACGACACAACTTTAGATCAATTTTATGCCGATCAAAAAATTAAATACCAACAATAATTCCGACAAATATAAAACCAAATTTAATCGGCATTTCCATATTTCCCTTTTTTTCAACTAATCCGAGTGTGAACATTACGGTGAACATCACGGTGAATATCACATTATTTATTTATTGCCATATTTACAAATACAGTGATATTTTTTTCCCCCTAGAGAACAAACAACGAGAAAAAAATACTCCTCGACTCCAAGAAACTGGTTCGGTACTCTTTTCGGTATTTTCTTTAGTATTTTTCAGTATTTTTCTTAAATTTATTTAAAAACGAGAAACAAAATATAATTAAAATAATTTTTTCCTGTGGATTTGTTTTTATACCAAAGAATCCGAACCAAAGCAAATTATATCCTCGCATCCAAATATTCCGCACATTCTAGTAAAAAAACATGGATAGTATCTGTTCTCTTATTTTTTATTTGACAAAACGGGAACAAAGCGCTCTCTCCACTGAAGCAGTTCAACATTGTTTGGTATGTCTAGGGAAAGTTCTAGCAAAGCATCCCCTGTTCCATCGCAAAATATACCAAAGATTACGGTAAGGTCGCCCACACCTAAAAAGGTAAAGTCGCCACCTCCCAAAAGTTCTCCTTCTCCCCTCGAAAGAGTAACGCGTGCCAGCACAAAAATGGCTACATCGGCTGCCGAACTCGCCCTAAAGCAATTTATTGAAGTCTCGGATCGACTGTCCGAATTGGAATCCCGAATTAACATCCCCTCGACGGTCCCTCCTACGCTATCCGTCCTCAATATTCGCCGAGACGAAATCCGAGAGGTATGGGTTCTCATCAAAAAGGAGTACGATGCATGTAGCAGCCGGAGAAAGTGCAGCTGAGAGCTTGCCAGTTCTCAAGGCTAAGTACAGCTACTGCTTCAGCGCGTACGAAAGGTGTGGTGCCCAGATAGCAGTCATGATTGCGCAAGCTCCGCAACTTCCGCAACTTCCCCCAACGCCAGCTGATCCTTCCCAAACATATATTCCGTCAGGCTGCCGGCTTCCTCCGTGCGATACCGAGATTTTCACCGGTGATTATCTTCGCTGGCCAACCTTTAGGCATCTGTTTACGGCCATTTACATTAACATTCGAGGCTAACGTCGGTCGAAAAATGATTCCACCTTAACGCCAAAACGAGCGGCGACGCACACACCATAGTTTCCAAAGCGCCTCTTACTAACGATGGCTTTCGCTCAGCCTGGGCTAACCTAACTGAGCGTTTCGAAAACAAACGATTGTTAGTAAACAGGCAACTAAAAATATTGTTTAATGTGCAGTCAGTCACTCAGGAATCTGGGACAGCTTTATGAGAATTGCAAAGCACCATCCAAGGGTGCTTCGAGGCGCTAGAAATGTGCGGAATCAATATTGATAATTGGGATTGTATTCTGGTTTACATGTGCTCCGCCAAACTCCCGAAGTTCACGCTTTCCTTATGGGAGCAGTCGCTACACGACAAGGCCAATATTCCTACTTGGCAAGAACTTAATGGTTTCCTAACTGAGCGTCACCGGACACTAGAAGCCATAGATGACGTGCGACCATCAGGCTTAAGTCAGTCCCAGCCCAGAACATCGACTTCTAATTCCGCGTCCCGGAGGATAAATTCCTACGAGGCAAGAGTAGCATCCAGATCTAGACGGTGTGATTTGTGTAAACGGGAAAACCATCTCGTACGCACATGCCCTCGTTTTCTCCGGATGTCTGTCGATGAGCGGTCCAATTACATAAAAGAGAAAAGGCTGTACCTGAACTGTTTTGCAATCCGACTCTGTTACCCAGATCAAGACCAAATACACCCGTTCCCGCGGCTATCGTTGCTACGGACTCCACTGTGCAAAATTACTTCGCGACGAGGTATAGATCGGTTTTGCTGGGCACCGCCATAATCGACAATTGCCACCTAGGTTCCAATTTCAAAGCTCGTGCGCTGATAGATTCAGGTTCTGAGGCAACCTTCATCACTGAGCGGCTCTTTAACTTAATAAAATTGCCTCATCAAGTTATCCAAGCTCAGGTGTCAGGCTTAATCCGCTGAATCCAAAAAGCTCTGTCGGTTTACCATTCGTTCGCCAAACCGGCCTAGCTTGCAGTTAAGTACGACTGCCTACGTTCTTCCGCAACTAGCGGGAAATCTTCAATCCTGTCCGATTCCGCAACATTTTCTCAGGGATATTCCCTTCCACTAGCGGATCCAAAGTTTTACGAGAGCGCGCAAATAGATCTTCTGATCGGGGCCGATATACTCCCATCCATTCTCCTAAGCGGTACCCGACCGAGCATCTGTGGCTCTCTTCTCAGTCAAGAGACAATTTTCGGCTGGATCCTAACAGGACCAGTGCCTGCGTCAAGGACAAATCCGATTTCCGCCTTTTCCACGCGAATTTCCCACGCGGCTGACACCTCCCTAGATAAACTTCTCACCAAATTTTGGGAGGTGGAGGATCTGCCAATAAAAGTGGCAAACGCATCTGATGTGACCTGTGAAGAGAATTTCCTCCGGACGACTATGAGAGACAATAGCGGCAGGTATGTTGTAAGCCTTCCGTTCCTTGGATATTCCAGATCCTTTGCGTTAGCTAAATTTTTAAGAAATGAGCAACGCCTAAAAAGGGATAGTCAACAGAAAACTAAGTATGACTCCGTGATACAAGAATATCTTGATCTCAACCATATGAGAGAGGTACATCCCACCCACGATGCTGCCAGCTATTACCTTCCGCATCATGCCGTGCTCAAGCCTGAAAATACAACCACCAAGCTTCGGTTTGTATTTAATGCTTCCAGCCCTTCAGAAAATGGGGTCAGCCTAAATGACATTCTCCATGCTGGCCCAGTTTTACAGTCCGACTTAACCATCCAAATCCTAAAATGGCGTTATTTCCGATACGTCTATAGTGCAGGCATCGAGAAGATGTATCGACAAATCTGGGTAGACACAAAACACACCCCGTTCCAACGCATTTTATTCCGCAACAGCAAAGAGTATATTCGAGATTTTGAGCTCAAGACGGTAACGTTTGGAGTCAACTGTGCGCCCTTCCTGGCATTTAGAGTTCTGCAACAGCTGGCGACAGACGTACAGCTGAGCCATCCAAGAGCGAGCAATGTAATTCGCAATTACATGTATGTCGATGATGTTCTTGCGGGAGCTGACTCTGCAGAGGACGCTCAGCTCATTGATCGGGAGCTACAAAGTGCCCTAGATCCCGCAGGTTTTCCATTAAGAAAATGGACCTCCAACAAGGAAATCTTATCTCATATCCAAAGCGATCATCTTCTGAACACGGACTTCCTCGAGATCGACACTGAAAGTACAGGCAAAACTCTCGGTGTACGTTGAAAAGCGACATCTGATAAATTCTTCTTCGTCCCTCCAGTTTTGACAACGGAAATCTCCCCCACAAAACGGCAGGTTATTTCCCAAATTGCCAAGTTGATTGATCTAACAGGCTGGCTAGCTCCATTTGTTGTGTGTGCCAAAATCTTTATGCAAGAGAATTGGCTTCAGGAGCTAGGGTGGGACGATGAACTTCCACTTGAGCTGTGCCAAAGGTGGCGCGATTTTCTTCAAAGTTACTCGGTCCTAGATCAAGTCCAAATTCCCAGATGGGTTCCCTTCCGCCCAGAATTCCGAGTAGAGCATCACGGATTCTGTGACCCCTCTCAAAAAGCTTGCGTTGCTGCGATCTATGTGCGCGTAGAAATGGGGCATACGACGGTAATACATCTTCTCACCGCCAGGAGCGCGTTGCGCCAGTCAAAACTGTGTCGCTTCCCAAGCTAGAACTGTGTGGAGCTCTACTGCTATCCGAGATGGCCGAATTCATTTATCTCAATATGCCGATGCTGTCCTCTAACCTCCATAGTTGAACCGATTCCACGATTGTGCTTGCATGGTTAGCCAAACCAGCATGCCAGTGGACAACGCTTGTTACCAACCGGGTAACAAAGATTACCCAGTCCACAGAGGTAGCTAATTGGTCGAATATTCAATCCGAACATAATCCAGCTGACTTGGCTAGTCGGGGAGTGCCTCTTCAATAACTGGTAGATAACCCTCTTTGGTGGCATGGCCCAACTTGGTTGCAACAGCCACGAGATCAGTGGCCTAGCCAAAGCACCGACTTACGGGTGATCGAGGTAGAAAAGCGTTCTGTCAAGGCCCATGTGGCGTCCATTCTGACAGAAGACATCCTAAATCGCTTTTCCAAGTTAGATAGAGCTTTGCGTGTCATCGCGTATGTCCATCGTTTTGTCCAGCGATGCAGAAAATAGTCGCCGATTAAAGAGGTCCGTCTAGAGGCCTAAGAACTTGTCGCTGCTGAACGGCTCATGGTCATTGGCACTCAGCGCAGATATTTTGCTAATGAATATCGCTGCTTGAGTCAAAAGCGTCCTGTGTCCGCGTCAAGTTCAATCCTCTCCTTGAACCCCTTTCTAGATCAGAAGGGACTTATAAGGCGATGCGGCCGCATAACATCCTATAATCCTCCCGTACGAATGTGCACTCTCACGACTACTGGTAAACTTTACGCATCTCATAACGTTACACCGAGGTAACCAGTTAGTGGTACGTCTCACCCGGTCAAGATACTGGGTTCCAAAGATAAAGAACTTGGTGAAGGCAGTTATTAACCCCTGCAAGATCTGCGTTATCCACAAGAAGAGACTGCAAGTCCAGATGATGGGAAATTTTCCGAAAGAGTTTCTTTTTTACCGTACAATTCACGTACACAGGAATTGACTACGCCGGCCCTTTTGACATAGAGAATTACACTGGAAGAGCTTGTCTCATTACAAAAGGGTATGTGTTGGTTTTCGTCTAGAGCCTACATCCGATCTGACGACCGATAAATTTCTTACCGCTTTCGCTCGGTTCGTATCCAGAAGAGGTTGTCCTCGTCAAGTTCAGTCCGACAATGGTAAAACCTTTGTCGGCGCTTCCACCCTGCTCTCCCGAGATTTTTTAGAAGCCGTTTAAGAGTCTGTGACTGATGCGTATAGTCATCAGCAGCTCAACTGGCAATTCATTCCTCCTGGGGCACACCATATGCGAGGCCTATGGGAAGCGGGTGTCAAGAGCTTCAAGACCTTGTTTTATAAGTCCACCGCTACGCGAAAGTACACGTTGGAAGAGCTTTCCACCCTCCTAGTTAAAATCGAAGCTTATCTAAATTCCCGACCGCTATCTCCCATGTCTGAGGATCCAACTGATCTCTTAGCGTTGACACCAGGGCACTTTCTTGTTGTTGGGCCTCTTCTGTCTATAGTGGAACTCGAAGTGAAGGGAGAATCCAAGTCCATTGTGAACAGCACTTAAAGTCCCTACATCAGCAATTTCACGCTCGGTGGAAGGAAGAATATCTTAAGGAGCTCCACAAGCGCAACAAGTGGCAATTTCCCACGGCAAATCTTAGCGCCCTCGAATGAGTGACGACTAGGTAGAAACAATTCCGTCTTTCCAGGAGCCGATGATAACGTCCGCGTAGTCGACATCCGTACGGCACGCGGCGTTGTCCGGCGTCCAGACTCTAAGGTTGTTCTCTTAGCGAGGGCGCCTTCCACATCTTCTACCTAGTATTCTTTCTGCCATCCATAGTCCATAAGCACGCAACACTACAGCATAAAACATCTCCAGTTGGTTTTTTTCTTTTTCCATGATTCACCGTCAGATACATTGAGAATGGCTCCACGTCAATTCAGCGTCGAATCATTGGAGAGCAGGCGTACGCGAGGTACGCAGTCCTATCGATGCCGAGTCTGCCGAGGAATTCGCCCTCTGAAAAGGTGTCAGAGGTTCCAAAAACTGAGCGCGGAGAAGCGGCTCCGAGCGGTGCTTATAAATAAGTACTGCACGAATTGCCTCGCCAATGAGCATTCGCAAGGGAGCTGTCGAAGCGATGACCGGTGCAGGATTTGCGACCGGAATCACCATACGCTGCTCCATATGACGGAGCCTCCCAGTTCCCAGCGACGTACCGCTTCTCAGCATCGTTCGCGCCGGCAAGATCCGCCAGCTTGCCAAGCGCTCGCGCCTCCAAGACGATTGGCATCCTCCGCTTCTCGGCAGCGCTCGCGCTGGCAAGATCCGTCAACTCGCAGAGCGCTCGTCCAACGCCCTCCTCCCTCCTCCAACGGCACAGGGTCAACGTCCTGCCGACGGCCATGGTCATTCTGGAGACGAATAGTACCCCTATAATCTCGCTGCGACATACACTTTTATAATTACACTAGAAATCCCCCATCGGTTTTGCCAGCTGTAAAAATGTCTTATATAACTGAGTTGCAGAACTCGACGTTTATATGACTATCAAACAAACGCAGTAACTCTGGGTTAAATGATACTACCCACCGACTTTCTAATGGAAAGCCTCTAATTTCCCCTAGGCACATGTTGAGCAACACCCAAAAAGACAAATTGTGGTAGAATAGACTCATATGAAGCCCACTGTACTACCTTAAGATCAATTACCCGTTAGATGTAAGCACTACTGTCATCCCTTTCTAACACGCAGACTTAGATGTGAGCACTATTTCATCGCTTTCTAACACGCAGACACGGGAAAAAGAGAACAAGTACAGAAAAACGTAACACGAGGCATTCGGTAGCTGACGCTCGTGAAGAGCAGTACGTAAAATAAAAAGCGTACTTACACAGATAATATTAAAGAATCAAAGTGTTTTGCTTTTCTACAAGTATACCCTCTTACAACATCAGAAGTGGTCACTACTCACTATGCCTGACATAGATAATGAACCAATTTACGGTGATTCTACTGGAAAACTGGCTGGGAGCGCTCGTACGTGAAATTTCTGGTACCAAAGCGGAGTCTATAGCGCGTCTGCAGGCTATGGCTCCGGAGGATCGTGGAGACCCCCAGCTAAAACAAGGAGTCACCAAGGTGATCAGCCACAAGCCATGTGTGCTGCATATTTCAAACACAAGACGAGACAAGACAAGACAATATCATGCTAGCAAACGACATCAACATTGATGTGGAGGAGCTCGTCGAAAACATCATCGAGGGAATTCCAGCATGACCAGGCTCGTATACAGTGCTTACTTGAGCCGGAACAGACTCTGAGGGCTTTCTCAGGAGTCCGTTTGCCCGCGCGCAAGCAAGATTGGAATTCTTCGAAGGACTTATCCGGAGGAGTTGCAGCCAACAAGGATTGGCGATCCGCCAATGGCAATTCCAACGGGCACTTCACCAAAAAGTGCCTTAAACCGAAAGGGAAGACTGGTTCCTGCTATGCCTGTGGTAGCCTAATTTCATTTGCTAAGCTAAGCAGTTACTACAGTACTACAGTTAATTTTGAATTCGTTTCGGAAAACTATTTCGGGCTAATTAAAAGCCGGGTTAAAGTTAATAGATACAATAAATTAATAGGCTCGATCGGAACTTTTCTGAACATATGTACATGGGATGCATCACGGCAGAATCGAACATTTTTAAATTTAGAACACTTTGCCGGACTCCATCTTTTGGTATAATACTTTTAAGGGCCTAAAGCATTTAATAAACAAATAAACAAATTTTTTGTTTTCAAAAAAACTTTATTTGATAATAACTTAATAACTTCTATTTTTATCATCCGATTAAACTCAAAATTTTTTGAAAAAATCCGCACAAAAATATCTATTTATTTAATCTTTTTACTTTAAGCCGAAAATGACGACTATAGCTTATATAAAGTTTGTGTAAAGTGGCCAAATTCGAATACAAACATGACAACCAAATCGCCGAGATCATTTGACTCATACGGACGGATGGACGGACATGGCGAAATTGACTCGGCTGGTGATGCTGATCAAGAATATATATACTTTTTGGGGTCGGAG
Source organism: Drosophila rufa (assembly GCA_018153105.1). Classification (NCBI taxonomy): domain Eukaryota; kingdom Metazoa; phylum Arthropoda; class Insecta; order Diptera; family Drosophilidae; genus Drosophila; species Drosophila rufa. The sequence continues at coordinate 3,234,373 of JAECXS010000173.1, read as the reverse complement.
ATGCTTCCATCTGCCTGTTACATACATTATCGGTTGGCACTAACTTATGATACCCTTGTACCCTATGGGTACCGGGTATAAATAGCTAAAGCACCACAATATATCCTTAAATATATAATTCTTCGTGTGTTTTGATAGTGTACTGCTGAACCGATTTGAATACATTTTTTTGTGTGTTTATGTGGATTGCAGGATGGTTTAGATTTAATAATACATTTATAATAAAGAGAAGGAACACTGATAATTATAATTAGAGGTTTTCAAAGTGATGTCGTAAGTAATTATCTTATTTTTGTAGTACGCATTTCAACGACATAAAATACAGCTCATAGGGACCGATTTTTCAATGTCAGGTTGAATTTTGCCAATGAGGTAAATTGACGTTTCGGAGTAATTTAGTCGCCAAAAATCATGTTTGCTTTCATCTTACTGACAAATTTTTAACTAGAGCTATTCCTCTAGTCAGGAGTTGTCAGTCAGATCAACAAAAACATGATTTTGAGGCGCCTACATTACTACGAAAAAAATTTACCTCAACGACAAAAGTTAACCTGACATTGATAAATCGGCCCTTAGTATAAATAATTTGTTACAGTAGATCGAATACGTACTATTCAGGCCCGGTCGTCTAAGATAACTAACATTGATAAAGAAGGCAGCTTTTTAGAGGTCGTTAGTATTATTTACTTGCATTTTCAAGGAAGAGTCGCCGGCGATCAGCGTATTTTATCCCAAATATCGCCGACGATCGCCAGTACAGGGTTGGAAAACTGAAATTCTTCGAAACAATTATATTGATAACCGAAGGGTCGTTCACTATAATCCGCCCCTCTTGAAAATGTTTGATGCCCACATCAGTATGGACGTTATATATTCAGCTCTGAAGCAGTATGGAGGATTTTATAATTCGAAGTGGAAAACCGGGCAAAGTGACATAGTTTCAGCTTACTATACACTCGGCCGCATATTTCTGCGTACAGCACCATAAAAAATCAAAACACTGACTTTAAAGTCAAATAACTCAAAAATGGGTTAATTCTATTAGTCAGACAATTGGCCATCTCCTTATATCTTTGCAGAATTATGTGCTTAGCCGTATTCTTATAAGAACCATTTTACTTAAACCCTTCTTAAAAAAGTAGACGCAAAAGTCTGCGTAAGCTAAGAAAATCGTCATTAAATGCATTAAATGCAAATACGTAACGTCGGACTCAATTTTATTCACCCCCATTCACCCCTTGGGCCGCCAAGCTAGTTGACGAAAAAAGAAAAAATCTAAATTTTTCTAAGTAGTTCAGAACAATCTTAAATCGACAGCTCACGAGTTGGAAATTTAATATGAGGAACCGTTCTCCAAATCCATATAAGATCATACTATACGATGGCCAATAAAAAATGTGGTTAAAAAGCCGTGTGGCCAGAAAGAAACAATGTATTTTAGAAACAAATCAGAAAAATTTCTGTATTTCGCAAATGTCCACATTTCAAAGCTTTCCGAGCCGGATAAGTTCATTTTTTCGATGGAAAGAAAATTCCGCATTACCGGCATGAGGGGGGAAAAAATTGTGGGGCGGAAGAGTGGTACTTCTTTAGAAAGGCAAAATTTAATGCCAATCGTAAAAAATTGAGCCGACTGAGTTATATTTAGGGGTGTATTGCGGCCAATGAAGTGGGCAATTTTTGCAAATATATTGACTCAAAACATACTGCCCACAATATCAAGCCTTGGCCCCTTGTATAATGATGTATATGAATAATGATGTATTCAGACATGAATCCTACTGAATATTTATGGGATCTTCTGGAGCGTTGCATAAAAAAACCCAAGATTACGTCGAAAACTGTGCTTCCTCGAAAAATGGCAGTAAAATGGTTATTATAAGAATATCGCTAAGCGCATAATTCTGCAAAAATATAAGGAGACGGCCAATTGAATGACTACGTGGGCTGCTACATATATTTCTGGCCTAATAATGAAAATACGAATATTTATTAAGGAAAATAGTTTTATTGTTTTTCAAAATATTCTCCATCAAGATTTACACACTTTTGCATGCGCTCAAACCAATTTTCGAAGCACTTTTTCCACTCTGATTGACACACCAAAAAAACATGGTTTTTGAATGCTTCAACAGCATCTTCTGGCGACGAAAATCGTTGACCACGCATTTTCTTCTTGATGTGAGGGAATAAAAAGAAGTCAATTGGTGCCAAGTCAGGACTGTACGGCGGATGACCCATCAATTCGACGTTTTGGCCAGTCAAAAAGGCGCTGGTTTGAGCCGATGTGTGAGAGCTCGCATTGTCATGGTGCACAATGATTCGTCTTCCCTTGTTCGTTTTTCGAATTTCACCGAAGACTTCAGGCAAACAAATGGTGGTGTACCAATCAGAATTGACCGTCCTACGTTGCTCAAGAGGAACAGTAGCCACATGACCAGTTTTTGCGAAGAAACAGGCGACCATTTGCTTCGAAGTGCTTCTTCCACGAACAACTTTCGTTGGATTTGGCTCGTCTTGGAAGACCCACACGGTCGATTGCTGTTTTGTTTCGGGCTCATACGCATAGATCCATGATTCGTCACCTGTGACGATCTTATAAACGTCTTTTGAAGCACCGCGATCGTATTTTTTCAGCATTTCTTTACACCAATCCACACGAGCCTTCTTTTGAGCGATTGTCAAATTGTGCGGGATCCAACGAGAACAAACCTTTTTTACAGCCAGGTGCTCATGCAATATCGAATGTATGCTGGTGGAAGAAATGCCTAGGGATGCCTCTATCTCACGGTATGTCACATGACGGTCTTGCATTATTAGTTCACGTACGCCATCGATGTTTTCTGGCACAACGGCTGTTTTTGGACGACCTTCGCGGAATTCGTCTTTGAGGGAGCGTCGGCCACGATTGAATTCGTTGTACCAGTTTTTCACAGTGCTATAGGATGGTGCTTCATAGTCATACAAAGATTTAAGTTCATCGCTGCACTCTTGTCGTGATAATCCACGCCGAAAGTTGTGAAAAATGATCGCACGAAAATGTTCACGAGTTAATTCCATTTTTTTGCGAAATTGATTTTTTTAAGTAACTGTAAACAACACAAATGATAGTCGTACGTCAAACCGTTCTGAGTACGTTTACGCTTAAAAATGTCGAACTTTTCAATGGAAATGTCAGATTCCACCTAACAACACTTAGTGTTGCCTAGGCCAGAAATATATATAGCAGCCCACGTAATAGAATGAACCCATTTTTTATTCGCAGTGCACAATATGAGCGGAGATATTTGACGTTAAGGTCAAAGTTTTGATTTTTCATGGTGCTGTACGCAGAAATATGCGGATATTTCTCGGAACGGCCGGAATCGGACCACTATATCTTATAGCTGCCATAGGAACGATAGGAAAAAAATTTTATATTTTCACTATTTTTTGAAGATATTGAACTCAAATTATATATATGATCCTTTAAATTTATTATAGCTATACATTTTAAATTTCATGCAAATCGGACAGCTATATCTTATAGCTACCATAGGACTGATCGGAAAATTAATGGAACAAAATTATAACTTCTCTGTTTTTCAATGTATTTCTATAATTTTTGATATAATGCTGTTTTTTTACGGTTTTAGAATTAGGGTTTTAATTTCATTAAGATCGGGCAACAATGTATATCATTTAGCTGCCATAGAAGCGATCGGTTGATTTATACGAAAATGTAAAATGTGTAGGTAAATGCTATAAAAATGTTAAAACTTAAATATTTTTTTTATTTTACCAAAATGGATCGACTTTCAATGATCCAATTGCAGACTGCAAGGCTATACAAACTTCGGCTTACCGAAGTTAGCTTCCTTTCTTATTTTATATGAGAATATTACTGTGTACTGTAAAAGGCCCGACAGCCTTTGCACGGTATTATTTACAACACTTACGTATATCACAGCTATAGGGCTTTTAAAAGACGGTTCTCTTATCATAAGGATAAGGATTCTGCTACTCTACGGAAGAAATTAAAAAAAAAATACGGCCAGTTTGTGCAGAGATTGATTTATATTGCACCCGTGCAAGGCCGGGACGGCTCTCTAGTAAATGTATATATATAATTGTGGTCCGTTTGTATACTACACACACTATACCATAGGACATTTTAGCTTTTATAGATACACTTAGGTTCCTACACTCCGTGTCAACCTGCCTAACAGCTATCTGTCTGGAATATAGTGTAGGACACTCCGTGTCAACCTGCCTAACAGCTATCTGTCTGGAAAATATAGTCACCAGATAAAAACAAAAAACGCACAAAAATTCCCACTGATAACCCAAAATAACTTTAACCCATCAGATATCAAAGCCAATCTCCGCACTTTCAACAAATTAACCAGGAAAATAACACAATAATCAACCTCCCTACCAAAAACTTCATGACGCAATTTAGTTCTTAAGACTTCGTCTAAGTCATACCTAAGCAACCCACAACTTTATCATAATTAAAAACCTCTACCGATCTGTACAACCTGCAACACAACCCTTACCATTACCCACATCCTCGTAGAATGCCCCTATATCTAGAAAATAGGTTAAAATACCTTAAGCAAATATTAAATTAAACTGTAAGGATGCTCTCTGGCCAGGATATATTTCTCAGTCGAGATCCCAGAGTCCTTTACAAGAAATTTTTAAATCACCGAGACTTTGGGCTAGAGAGTTTAATTCGTCGTTCGTTTAAATTATCTCGAAATTCGTCTAGATTTTACCGCGAGAATGAAGAAAAGAGGGAGGGGGGAGGAGTTAGAGTAGGGATGGATTCCACACACTCCAAACTCCAGCGAAGGACAGACTTAGAGACAGAAAATCCAACGGGCTGGATGGGCGCGGCCAGGTATCCTTAAGACTGGGTTAGAAGGAGAGGACAATATACTCCCCAGGATAATGGTGAGAGGGCTCTACCGCTCCCCTACGGTCGGAGGGGGTCTCAGGATAGTATACTGGGGCAATTTCGAGGGCTCTACCGCTCGAAACTGACAGATGGAACGACGGGGAAGGATATTACCATTCCCCACACAGGATATACACCGCGATCGAGGGCTCTACCACTCGACTACGGGAAGTAACACGGTTAGGTCGTGTCGGGAAGTAACACGGTCGGTTTCTTATTCGTTTTTATCAGACGTCCGGATTTGTTTAATTTCTTCCTGTGATTTGTAGGAATAATGCCTGCTATAAGACGGCCAAACATTGGACGACGTACACGTCGAGCAACATATAGTCGGAATGTCCATGAAAGTCAAACGCAAGACGAACGTGCAGAAAGAAATGAATCGAGACGAACCCGTTTAGCACAGATTCGCTCTACACAAAGAGTACCAAGAACAGACTTGAATCGCGCTGCATTTGCATACAATTTCTCAACGTCCTACAAAGACCATAGCTGCGTTGTTATCGGTTCATTGTCTGTGGTATGTCAGCACTGCAATGCACTGAAGTTTCGATTGGAAGCTCCCGGCTTATGTTGCGCAGGTGGCAAGGTAAAATTGCCGGTTTTGACTCATCCACCAGAGCCATTGTATTCGCTTCTATATGGAAATACAAGCAAATCAAACCATTTCCTGTTGCACGCACAAAAATATAACGGATGTTTTCAAATGACGTCATTTGGAGCAGAGGTTGTTCAACAACCAGGCTACAATCCGAGTTATAAGGTAATAGCGTCAATCTTTTATCAACATGAACAACTATAATTTTTCACGAAATTGCATCACAAAATTCAGATTCAAGGGCAAATTCACCATCGAGCGGGCGCTTTGTTACCACCACTAAACAAAGATCATAAATTCCTTCAGATCTATTTCGTTGGTGATTCGGCAGTTGAACTTAATCAGCGTTGTGCAATTTTCACTGCAACTAAACGTGAAATAATACAACAATTGCAAAATCTTCTTCATGAGTGTAATGAATTGGTCAGATTGTTCAAAACAGCTTTGGATACAATGCATTCTGACGACCACAAAATCATTATCAGAGCAGATAAAAGACCAGCAGGAAGCCATTCAAGACAATTCAATGCGCCCACTATCAATGAAGTCGCAGTGGTGATTGTTGGCGAGAATGTGGAATCACGCGATATTGTTCTCAAGCGTCGGGATGATGGACAATTGCAACGCGTTTATGAGACTCATCGGTCATATGATGCACTTCAATATCCGTTGATGTTCTGTCGTGGAGAAGATGGCTATCACTTCAACATAAAGATGGTCAATCCAACGACAGGTTTGTTTAATCACTTCTTTGTTGCACCAAGGACAAACATCCAGCGATCGACATGACATCACTGCACGAGTATTCAAGCTAAAGGTAAAAATTCTTATGGATTACATCGTTAAGCAGAAGGTTTTTGGCGTAGTTCGTTGTTGGATGTACTCGGTTGAATGGCAGAAGCGTGGCTTACCACATGCGCACATTTTGCTTTGGATGTTCGACAAGATCCGACCAGAACATATTGATTCGATTATTTCTGCCGAAATACCAGATCCAGAAACTGATCCGGAGCTGCATTCCGTTGTGAAAACGAGTATGATCCATGGCCCTTGCGGAGTCCACAACCCAGAATCACCAAGCATGGAAAACGGAAATTGCACAAAACGATTTCCCCGTCCGTTGGTGGCTGAAACAATCAGTGGAAACGATGGATATCCATTCTACAGGCGTCGTTCTCCAGATGACAACGGCAGATGGATCGATATGATGGTGAAAAATAACAAAGTCGTCGTCGATAACCGCTGGATCGTCCCATATTGTCCGCTTTTGTCGAAAATGTTTTCAACGCACTGCAATGTTGAGTACTGCAACTCTATAAAATCAATAGATTTGCAAATAAGTGAACCAAGGGAGCGACATGGCGTTTGGCATAGCTGATCCGAATGCAAACGATAAAGTGACGAAATTTTAACTTGGACGTTACGTAAGTCGTAACGAGGCCATTTGGAGTTTTCATTTCCGATTCATGAACGTCATCCGACTGTCGTACACTTATTTGTTCACTTGGAAAACTGCCAGCGTGTCTACTCTACGGACGCGAATGCATCGCAGAGCAGAATGGCCACCAGCGATAACGTTCTTTTTTTACATGCAAAATTAATCCGTTCGCAAGGACTATACTCTATTCGGAAATGCCACATTATTATACATTTAACGCTGCATCGAAGAAGTTGGGGTTATATAAAGGCGTCGAATTAGGGCGAGGCAAAGTTCGCCGGGTCCGCTAGTAATATATATTTGTCAGATTATGATGATAGTAAAGAGCCGTCTTTCCTGATCTACCTGGACTCGAACAATCTCTATGGTTATGGGATGTCAGAATTTCTACCTTAAGAGGGCTTTGAATGGATCCCACAGACGTAGAAAATTTTAGAATTAAAAATATACCAAGAGATGGACCATATGGATATATTTTAAAAGTTGACTTAGACTATCCCTATAGCATTCGTGACCAACATATTGACTAACCGTTTTGCCCCTCAAATAATTTGGGTGATAATGAGAAAGTAAAAAAATTGATTGCCGACATCGGGAATAAAAGAAATTACATAATTCATCATAGTGTCTAACAGCAATGCTTACATAATGGGTTTCAGCTTAAGAAAATTCATAGAGGGCTACGGTTCAAGCAAAAACCCTGGTGTGTGAGAGATTCGTGGTCTGTAAATATATTCAATTTGGTCGGACCGTACAGAAAATTTCTAAGAGTCTGTATAGACCAAATTATAGCTAGCATTTCCTTTTTGTTAGGGGCATAACTTTATTCTGCCTTACTTAGAGTCCTAGAAATAAACATTATAGGTTTGTCTTCTTGGGCCAATCCGGCACCAATAGATTAATCTGAAGCATCGGTAGTTAATTGAAATTCTTTATTGTAGTCTGGATATGATAACATTACCTACTCGGAGTCGAGAGTTTGTTTTAATTTTCCAAATGCTACCCTTGCCTCTTTGTCAAGATCGATCAGAGTTTTGCTTGAGGCATTTTTTGAGATACGGCCTCGGCCCTCTTCCCCTCTTAAAAGGGCTATTAGGGGCTTTGCAAGCTTTGCATAATCTTTAATGAAGCGACGGTAGAACCCCGACAGTTCTAAAGAGGAGCGAAGATCTTTAAGTGTCTTTGGTTCGGGGAATTCGACGATTGTCTCACCTTTTCCGGATTTTTCTTAATTCCGGTATCGGCTACTAAAAATCTTAAAAATTCAACTTCTTTCTTAAAAAATTCAATACAATTTCTATGTCTTTTATATGATTTTCTTCATTTTAACTGAAGATAATAATGTCGTCAATGTAGACGAAACACCTATTCCTCTTTGAAAAATGGAAGGGACATTTTTAAGTTCAAACGGGAGTCTGGTAAATTCATATTTGCCTTGATTTACTGAAAATGTTATTTTTTCTATGTCTGATTGTCTGAGTGGGATTTGGTGAAATCCACTTTAAAGGTCTAAAACAGAAAAAAATTTAATTTGTCCTAGTTGACCAAGTTAGGCTTCCTATAGTCAATCACCATTCTATGTTTTTTCTGTCCAGAGGCATACATTTTTTTAGGTACAATCCATATTGGAGAATTATACGGGGACCTTGAAGGTCTAATTACGCCGTTTTCGAGTAGCTCTTGTATTTGCTTTTCAGCTTCTGGCCTAAGAGCTTCTGGGTATGGGTAGTGCCTCGAATATATTGGACTCTCCTTTGTACTTCTTATAGTGACTTCTACTTTGGTAGTATATGTCAGTTTTTCGTCCGGGTCGCCAAATAAGTTTGGAAATTTTAAGCAATTAATTTTTAGATTTTTATTTGCGTTTTTGTTGTATGCTCTATTCGAATATCTACCTTGTTGACTTCGGGAGAAGCTTTCTGTTTTATTTTAATTCTACGTTTGTTTAATAGCATCGAAAGATTTTAATGAGGGTAGTAAAAAGAATTTAACAAATGTATCTTTTAAGTCAAATGGGTTGGCAATTGTGTGGTGTGTGATATGGACATCTCCGGCTACGGAGCTTACATAAAAAGATTTATTATGTTCACTGGGTTTTTTTAGAGCCGGTGTCTATTCAAATTTTTATCATCTCTCCATCACCGGTTTTACATTGAAAGTAAGGTAATGAAGAGGATTCTATTCTAAAAAATAAATGCCAGTATATTCGGTTTCCTCCGTTTCTTGTTCGAAATCAGGAATTTCCGCGTAGTATTCGGCTGCTGTCTCGTCAGTTTCCGTTAATTGGTCGGTATTTTCTAATGGGTGTTCTTGTTCAGTGTTTATGTGAAAATTTTCAGTCTTGTATCTACCAGTCCACTTGTCATTTGAGGTGGTAGTCGTTTTCCCTGCAGTCCATATTTGGTCTGTTCATATACTTTATTTGTCTTGTCTGTAAACTTTTATCTATATCTATAGGTTGTGGCTTAGGCTGTGGCTTTGGAGCCAATGTACGTGGTGGTTGTATTGCTGGGTAAGCAGAATATTGTTGTTGATGTCCACTGAATTGCATAGGCTGTCGTTTTCGGGGTCTGTGGAACGTGTGCTAAATGTGGGAGAAATGGTTGTCTAGCTGCGTTGAATGGTTGCTGTGCGAATTTTTTTGGTAAGGCAGGTCCTCTAGTAGGTCCTTCAAATTTTCTTGAACTGTTTTGATTATTATTGGCGTAATTGGGTCTGAAATTTTGATTTTCTAGTCTTTCACATAGTTGGAGTGCAGATGGAAGATCTGCCGGCTCTTTGGTACCTAGCAGTCTAGGCAAGTCTCCGTTAAGACCTCTAATAAATGTATAAAGCGTCATGTCTCTGTAAGATTTGGCAAAAAGATCGATTGATTCTCTTCTCATTTCCATGCATGAAATTTGGTTCAAGATGAGTGATAAGTGAGTATAGACCTGTTGATTTCTACAGACCCTGTACCCTGTACTAACGAAGTTATCTGATATTCTAATATCGTAACGTCTCGTTTATTGAATGGTACCTGGGGGATCCTTCTGTTAATGAATATATTTTAATTATTCTCTCTACGCTCTTCCTCCAAGAGCTGAATTCTCCTGCTAGGTCAGAAAATTCCCTGAGGCTTTGTACTATGTCTGGGACTCTGTCAAATTCATTCATATTATTTCCATTAGCAGTATAGGTTTGATCGAGTAGCGGCACTGAATCTGAGTTTAATTTTTTATTTAAAATTCTCTCTACTATTTCTTGTATTTTGGCTTGCATTTTAACTAAGTTTTCTGGGACTTGGTTTACTTCAGGGGCTACTCCACTATTGTTTAGCATCGTGGGCCTGATCAGATTATTTGGATTAGCCATTGTATGTGTTTTTGTGAAAAAAACAAAATAATTGTTGTAAGTGTAGAGATGTGTAGGGTTGTGTGTAAAATATGAATTCTTAAATCAATAATTTTTTTTAATTTTATATTTGATTTGTTTTGTGTGTTTGTTTGCTTTGTTTTTGCTTTTATTGCTTTTGTTGTAGCTTTTTTGCCTTTGTTTTGGCTTTTTAGCTTTTGTTTTAGGTATGTTGGTCTTTTGAGATTTCCTATTTTGTTTCTTAAAAGTTAGCTTACAGTAAAATAAAATACATCCTGAACCGGTCAGTTGGTAATAGTACTTTTTGCTCCTTGATATTGGGGTACTTTTTCCTGACACTCGCGTCCAGTTGTCTACGGCGATCGCCTGCAGTCTGATGTAAGTGAGTCCTTTTCTTGGCGGGTCGTCCAGAAGTGTTGCCTTTCCTTTGGTGCGCCTTTTTTCCGGTGTTACCAGGGCAGCCTATGGGGTGCACTTGCGGGTGATTTTTGGATTCGCGAATTATTTTTCGGATCGGTGGAACCCGGGCAGCCTATGGGGTGCTCTTACGAGTGTTACTTTGATTTGATACCAAGGATATTTCCGCGGACAGGACCCCTATTTTTTATTATTATTTTATTTTTATTATTTAAAAAAATAATATTATTTAGGACACTTGGTCCGTATTTATTTACACCAAAATTGGAACTAAATTATGTTTACTGAAATTGCCATATTTATACCCAATAACTTTATCGCTGCCTCTGCCAACGTCGGAGCTTTGCCGTTGTCGTCGCTGCAGCGGGAATTTTATCAGACGCTGCAGTCAGCACTTTTTGGGAGCTATTGACCGAAGCCGGGAAGTTGCACTTTTACTTGCTGGTGCATCTACGGACGCGAATGCATCGCAGAGCAGAATGGCCACCAGCGATAACGTTCTTTTTTTACATGCAAAATTAATCCGTTCGCAAGGACTATACTCTATTCGGAAATGCCACGTTATTATACATTTAACGCTGCATCGAAGAAGTTGGGGTTATATAAAGGCGTCGAATTAGGGCGAGGCAAAGTTCGCCGGGTCCGCTAGTAATATATATTTGTCAGATTATGATGATAGTAAAGAGCCGTCTTTCCTGATCTACCTGGACTCGAACAATCTCTATGGTTATGGGATGTCAGAATTTCTACCTTAAGAGGGTTTTGAATGGATCCCACAGACGTAGAAAATTGTAGAATTAAAAATATACCAAGAGATGGACCATATGGATATATTTTAAAAGTTGACTTAGACTATCCCTATAGCATTCGTGACCAACATATTGACTAACCGTTTTGCCCCTCAAATAATTTGGGTGATAATGAGAAAGTAAAAAAATTGATTGCCGACATCGGGAATAAAAGAAATTACATAATTCATCATAGTGTCTAACAGCAATGCTTACATAATGGGTTTCAGCTTAAGAAAATTCATAGAGGGCTACGGTTCAAGCAAAAACCCTGGTGTGTGAGAGATTCGTGGTCTGTAAATATATTCAATTTGGTCGGACCGTACAGAAAATTTCTAAGAGTCTGTATAGACCAAATTATAGCTAGCATTTCCTTTTTTGTTAGGGGCATAACTTTATTCTGCCTTACTTAGAGTCCTAGAAATAAACATTATAGGTTTGTCTTCTTGGGCCAATCCGGCACCAATAGATTAATCTGAAGCATCGGTAGTTAATTGAAATTCTTTATTGTAGTCTGGATATGATAACATTACCTACTCGGAGTCGAGAGTTTGTTTTAATTTTCCAAATGCTACCCTTGCCTCTTTGTCAAGATCGATCAGAGTTTTGCTTGAGGCATTTTTTGAGATACGGCCTCGGCCCTCTTCCCCTCTTAAAAGGGCTATTAGGGGCTTTGCAAGCTTTGCATAATCTTTAATGAAGCGACGGTAGAACCCCGACAGTTCTAAAGAGGAGCGAAGATCTTTAAGTGTCTTTGGTTCGGGGAATTCGACGATTGTCTCACCTTTTCCGGATTTTTCTTAATTCCGGTATCGGCTACTAAAAATCTTAAAAATTCAACTTCTTTCTTAAAAAATTCAATACAATTTCTATGTCTTTTATATGATTTTCTTCATTTTAACTGAAGATAATAATGTCGTCAATGTAGACGAAACACCTATTCCTCTTTGAAAAATGGAAGGGACATTTTTAAGTTCAAACGGGAGTCTGGTAAATTCATATTTGCCTTGATTTACTGAAAATGTTATTTTTTCTATGTCTGATTGTCTGAGTGGGATTTGGTGAAATCCACTTTAAAGGTCTAAAACAGAAAAAAATTTAATTTGTCCTAGTTGACCAAGTTAGGCTTCCTATAGTCAATCACCATTCTATGTTTTTTCTGTCCAGAGGCATAAATTTTTTTAGGTACAATCCATATTGGAGAATTATACGGGGACCTTGAAGGTCTAATTACGCCGTTTTCGAGTAGCTCTTGTATTTGCTTTTCAGCTTCTGGCCTAAGAGCTTCTGGGTATGGGTAGTGCCTCGAATATATTGGACTCTCCTTTGTACTTCTTATAGTGACTTCTACTTTGGTAGTATATGTCAGTTTTTCGTCCGGGTCGCCAAATAAGTTTGGAAATTTTAAGCAATTAATTTTTAGATTTTTATTTGCGTTTTTGTTGTATGCTCTATTCGAATATCTACCTTGTTGACTTCGGGAGAAGCTTTCTGTTTTATTTTAATTCTACGTTTGTTTAATAGCATCGAAAGATTTTAATGAGGGTAGTAAAAAGAATTTAACAAATGTATCTTTTAAGTCAAATGGGTTGGCAATTGTGTGGTGTGTGATATGGACATCTCCGGCTACGGAGCTTACATAAAAAGATTTATTATGTTCACTGGGTTTTTTTTTAGAGCCGGTGTCTATTCAAATTTTTATCATCTCTCCATCACCGGTTTTACATTGAAAGTAAGGTAATGAAGAGGATTCTATTCTAAAAAATAAATGCCAGTATATTCGGTTTCCTCCGTTTCTTGTTCGAAATCAGGAATTTCCGCGTAGTATTCGGCTGCTGTCTCGTCAGTTTCCGTTAATTGGTCGGTATTTTCTAATGGGTGTTCTTGTTCAGTGTTTATGTGAAAATTTTCAGTCTTGTATCTACCAGTCCACTTGTCATTTGAGGTGGTAGTCGTTTTCCCTGCAGTCCATATTTGGTCTGTTCATATACTTTATTTGTCTTGTCTGTAAACTTTTATCTATATCTATAGGTTCTGGCTTAGGCTGTGGCTTTGGAGCCAATGTACGTGGTGGTTGTATTGCTGGGTAAGCAGAATATTGTTGTTGATGTCCACTGAATTGCATAGGCTGTCGTTTTCGGGGTCTGTGGAACGTGTGCTAAATGTGGGAGAAATGGTTGTCTAGCTGCGTTGAATGGTTGCTGTGCGAATTTTTTTGGTAAGGCAGGTCCTCTAGTAGGTCCTTCAAATTTTCTTGAACTGTTTTGATTATTATTGGCGTAATTGGGTCTGAAATTTTGATTTTCTAGTCTTTCACATAGTTGGAGTGCAGATGGAAGATCTGCCGGCTCTTTGGTACCTAGCAGTCTAGGCAAGTCTCCGTTAAGACCTCTAATAAATGTATAAAGCGTCATGTCTCTGTAAGACTTGGCAAAAAGATCGATTGATTCTCTTCTCATTTCCATGCATGAAATTTGGTTCAAGATGAGTGATAAGTGAGTATAGACCTGTTGATTTCTACAGACCCTGTACCCTGTACTAACGAAGTTATCTGATATTCTAATATCGTAACGTCTCGTTTATTGAATGGTACCTGGGGGATCCTTCTGTTAATGAATATATTTTAATTATTCTCTCTACGCTCTTCCTCCAAGAGCTGAATTCTCCTGCTAGGTCAGAAAATTCCCTGAGGCTTTGTACTATGTCTGGGACTCTGTCAAATTCATTCATATTATTTCCATTAGCAGTATAGGTTTGATCGAGTAGCGGCACTGAATCTGAGTTTAATTTTTTATTTAAAATTCTCTCTACTATTTCTTGTATTTTGGCTTGCATTTTAACTAAGTTTTCTGGGACTTGGTTTACTTCAGGGGCTACTCCACTATTGTTTAGCATCGTGGGCCTGATCAGATTATTTGGATTAGCCATTGTATGTGTTTTTGTGAAAAAAACAAAATAATTGTTGTAAGTGTAGAGATGTGTAGGGTTGTGTGTAAAATATGAATTCTTAAATTAATAATTTTTTTTAATTTTATATTTGATTTGTTTTGTGTGTTTGTTTGCTTTGTTTTTGCTTTTATTGCTTTTGTTGTAGCTTTTTTGCCTTTGTTTTGGCTTTTTAGCTTTTGTTTTAGGTATGTTGGTCTTTTGAGATTTCCTATTTTGTTTCTTAAAAGTTAGCTTACAGTAAAATAAAATACATCCTGAACCGGTCAGTTGGTAATAGTACTTTTTGTTCCTTGATATTGGGGTACTTTTTCCTGACACTCGCGTCCAGTTGTCTACGGCGATCGCCTGCAGTCTGATGTAAGTGAGTCCTTTTCTTGGCGGGTCGTCCAGAAGTGTTGCCTTTCCTTTGGTGCGCCTTTTTTCCGGTGTTACCAGGGCAGCCTATGGGGTGCACTTGCGGGTGATTTTTGGATTCGCGAATTATTTTTCGGATCGGTGGAACCCGGGCAGCCTATGGGGTGCTCTTACGAGTGTTACTTTGATTTGATACCAAGGATATTTCCGCGGACAGGACCCCTATTTTTTATTATTATTTTATTTTTATTATTTAAAAAAATAATATTATTTAGGACACTTGGTCCGTATTTATTTACACAAAAATTGGAACTAAATTATGTTTACTGAAATTGCCATATTTATACCCAATAACTTTATCGCTGCCTCTGCCAACGTCGGAGCTTTGCCGTTGTCGTCGCTGCAGCGGGAATTTTATCAGACGCTGCAGTCAGCACTTTTTGGGAGCTATTGACCGAAGCCGGGAAGTTGCACTTTTACTTGCTGGTGCAATACCGGATGCGCGTGGCCAACTTCGGTTGCGAATTCGTTTTGTGTTAACTTTTACATACATAACTTTTACATACATTTATTTGGGTCATTGGTTCCATGAAGGGGTTATGCGGCCTCGCGGCCATAAAACGTGGTATAAAAGCAAACCTTTTTTTCTGCAGAAAAGATATGCAGGAGTTTCTGTACAAGAGCGCACCCTTCAAATCGAAGGGGGAGGCAAAGAACGCGAGTCCTTCACCAATAATCTAAAAGAAGCGACATACTACTGTCGGCAAAAAGTAAGGTAAATTTGTTTGTAAAGTGAAAATTCTTTATTTATTCTCCTGAATTAATTTCATCCCCTTCAAAGTAATCTCCTCCCGATAAAATACACTTATGCCAACGTTTCTTCAAATCCTCGAAACAGGCCAAATAGTCCCTTTCGGGTATAGCCATGAGCGCCCTCGGCGATTCCGCTGTTATCTCTTCAATCGACTCGAAACGCGTTCTCCGGAGTGGTCTCTTGAGCTTTGTGAATAGCCAGAAGTCACACGGAGCCAAATCAGGAGAATACGGTGGTTGCGGAACGATATGCGTCGAATTCTTGGCGAAATGGTCACGAAGAACGAGTGCAGTGTGCGACGGTGCATTTTCGTGAAGCAATAACCAAGTGTTGTTGGCCCAAATTCTGGTCTTTTTCGACGAATTGCTTCACGCAAACGACGCATAACGCTCAAATAATATTCCTTATTAACAGTTTGGCCAGGTGGAAGGAATTCATAGTGCACCACACCACGAAAATCGAAAAAAACTATCATCATAACCTTGATTTGGTCGTCCGGAGCGCTCCAAGTCATCAACACGTTCTCGACTCTCTTAGAAGTCATTGTACCACTTATAATCATTTCTCTGGGCCATGGTAGAATCACCAAAGGCCTTCCGCAAGTCGCAGCCGAAATTTCATTCCGCAAACAAAATTTGATGGCACTTTTCTGCTGAATTAAATCAGACATTGTAAAAATCGACAAATTCGGTTAATTCGGAGCAACCGGGCCACTTTTCAAAATTTGTTGTGGCGAAACGGATAAAACTAGTTTATTAATTTAAATGACATATAATAACGTAACATTTAGACAATTTTTCTAAAAATGTTCATTGAAAAATATGCGCAGGTATAGGAGTTATAGGGAATCTCGCGTGGCCCCTCCAGAAAAAGTTGATTGCGGTCCACAGAATCGTGTGATATGAAAACCAAAATATGCCTTAGTTAAAAGATAATTGTCCGGAAGTATCACCGTGGAGTTTTTCTTTTTTTAATTTTTTTTTTCTCTATTTTTATGAAAGTTTGAAGTCAAAAATTCAATTCTTGACTAAAAAAAAGTTTTGTTGTTAAATAAAAAATATAATAAAAAATAAATTAAAACGAGAAAGAAAGCTAACTTCGGTAAACCGAAGTTGGTATACCCTTCCAGTCTGCAATTGGATCATTGTAAATCGAACCTGAAATAAAAAGAAAAATGGCGGAAACAAAATTAAAAAAAGAAAAACTTTATAGGAATACGTTTAAAAACAGAGAAGTTAAAATTTTGTTTACATTAATTTCGCCGTCATTCCTATTGCAGCTATAGGATATAGTAGTCCGATTTCGGCCGTTCCGACATATATACAGCGTGCTAAAGAAATAAGACTGTGCTAAAATTTTAGCCCGATAGCTCAAAAACTGAGAGACTAGTTCGCGTAGAAACCGCGAGACAGACGGACAGACGGACGGACATGGCTAGATCGACTCGGCTGGTGATGCTGATCAAGAATATATATATATATATTTTATGTGGTCGGAGTTGCCTCCTTCACTCCGTTGTAAATATCATGGCAAAATTATAATACCCTCTGCAAGGGTAAAAAAATGCTCTTCAAAATACAAAAATTTAAGCTTAAAAAAAAAAAAAATTGTCGATTTTTATATGAAAACACCAAGATTGGCTATGTAACCATTGTATTAATAAAATTTTATTTTGGATTTGAAGTTTTTTTTTATATATACCAACAAAACTAAGATGATATTGAACATTTTAGTGTTTTAGCCTGGAGGACCTTTTCTGGGATAAAATAATATAATAACTTAAGTTAAATACGTACCTCTTTGGATTGAATGAACTTTTTCACAATAAGAACGAAGAAGAAAGAAGGCAGAACTAGGGCTACATCGCGATTGAATGCAGCTCTCGCTGCAATTTGGTGTGACCTCCTTTTGTTTTCTTAACTTTGAATAATCGCGACTGCAATATACGAGTGACCAAACGTATCTCGCGTTTTTTACTACATAAACATTAACTATTTATAGAAACAACACAAATTGATCGTTTCGAACACAACTGATTTTTTCAACCGGTTCCACCCTAAACACAATTTTTCTTAATTTCTACAACATTTGTAACTGTTTTTATTATATTGTTTTATTTTTTTATGTGTAAATGTAGTAAGGTAATAGTTTCAAGGAGCCTTAGAAAGAGCAGAGATGGTAATTATGTTTTAAACTATAGAAATTTTTGTAATTATCCTGGAAATCAAGTTTTTTGAAATACTTTACTCTTTAGATAAAAACAACATTTAATTTTAATTAGAAAATTTGTCGTGAAATGTACTGCAAAGTATTAAAACAAAAAACCTTCTTTAATCAAATTTTCAACAAAATCTTTCGAATTGTGTTTCCATTTTTTTAGATATTAAACCTATTTAATTGAAAATTATATTTTTTAAAAGAAAATATTCTCTACATAGTACTGTAAGGAATCTGCGATCCCTTACAAAAAAGCGCAAGAGAACGCAGGATCGGTAGAAGAGAAAGTAGTAGAAGAGATTGAGTGGGAGTGTAGAAAGGGAGAGAAAGCTTGCGGCAGAGCGGGTAGTCAGCGCATAGCGGGACACGGATGTTTGGCGGGAGAGCGGGCCGTTGAATTGTCGGCAGCAGCGCTGCCGAGGATCTGCTGAGCGAGGAGTTCTGGCGGGAGAGCGGTCTGCTGAATCGGCAGCAGCAGCGCAGGGGGGTATAAAAGCGCGAGGCGGGACTTGAGGCGGGCAGTTAGTTGTGGAGTTTATATCGCAGTGGATTTGCGAGTGACCAGTGACCAGTACTAGTGCTAGTGACAGTGACTTCTTGGGAAACGAGCCAAGGAGCAGTTCAGGGGACCGCAGAACAGGACAGTCATCAGCAGCAATCACGCAGTAAGCCTTTGGGAGGGATCTCCTTTGACCAAGCGAGTCCAGTCTTTACCACTTCATTCCACCTCGTACTTTGTAAGTGCCCAGGCGGACGGTGAGGTTGTCAGCGCGTCAGCTTAGCGGGAGCATCTGGAGCGTGCAGCACCAGAGTATCTAGCGGAGCGGAGCTTAGCGAGAGTATCCGAGTGCGGGTAGCACCGGAGTATCAAGCGGAGCGTAAGCGCGGCGTGATCACCCAGACGGCGTTGGCCGGCGAGTCGGGCGTGCACTAATTGTTAGAGATAGGGCGTCTTGTGCCCCGCTTAAGACAGGTGTGGTGGAAAAGAGGTGAAAGTCCCAGTTAAAATATTGTAAGGAATCTGCGATCCCTTACAAAAAAAAGCGCAAGAGAACGCAGGATCGGCCTTCACTCTCCCAGATTCAACAACGGTTTTTCAGGCGGAGGTGCTCGCTGTATAGGAGGCAGCCAGTCTCTCTATACAGCGGGACCTCAGGTATACCAAGGTTCGGACCTACTTGGATAGCCAGGCAGCATTTAAATCACTCACAGCCGTGAGTGCATTAGTGGCACAATGCAAGGAAGCCCGTAATACCTTTACAAGCTGCAGAAGCTGCAAAGACGAAACGGAATAAGAGACACCAGAGACCCGCTCTGCAAGTGTCCACCAAAAAATAGGTGCCTACCAGCTGGAATCGTTGAAAGATGTAGGAAAACTGAAGATTACAGCTATCTTGTTTCCTTGATGTTTCCTCGCTGATAGCCTTATGACACTATATTAAAAACTTCATTTATTGGAGTTTTCATTAGAGGCTTGATAAGAAAAAAATGGTTTTACCTAAGTGCGAACAAGACGACTATACGGCACTTTCAATGCGAGATTAAAACATTAATTACTCCGATAGGTCTACCGAAAAAAATACCAGACAAAAAATGAGTTCGATAGAAAATACCGTCTGTAATTCATAAAATTGTATCTAAAAAGTATATTAATGTCTCATTAGACAAAACTGTCTCACAGAATATATTTTGTTATATCTTTTTCTTATATAAAATAAAGTGTCAATTCTTTGTTGTGTTTTACCTCAAGAACGGGCTAATCTAGCTAAATCAAATGTTTAGGCTTTGATCGGACTACTAATTAGATGGGTTTTGTGAAGTTTGCATACAATTGGTTCTTCAGTTATTAAATTTTTTGCAATGTTTACGGGCTTTGATATTATTGTTAGGTGATTTTCGTCAAACATTTCCTGTCGTTCGTATAAATGGTGAGTCTAGAATTGTTAAAATGTACTTTATATATGTGCGTGTACTTTTCTCATTTTCTCTTTTTTATATGAAGAAAAAATGCCACGACCTAGACGAGCAAATATACTAGTACTAGTAGGTAGGCGAACGTGTACTACAAAAGCGGTATTACAAAGACGATCACGGACTGCAGATGAAGGGAATGCACGAAATAGATCTGTTGACTCTGTACCTGTACTAAACAAAAAATTTACTTAAGATGTGATAAACTGTTTCACCAGTACATCGTTGATATGTATGCCAAAATAGAAACTGAACGTCTTAATTTTATTCGTTTTAACGAAGCAAAATTAAGATCTGAAGAATATATTCATTTGCCAGATGCGATAGCGAATGATGCTAATGTTAATGACTTCGGACCTTTAACTATATTGCCTTCATCGTATATTGGTAACCCACTGCATATGAACGAATATGCACAAGACGCAATGTCTTATGTACGAAAATATGGTCGACCGGATCTGTTTATTACATTTACATGTAATACGCAGTGGGCTAACATCAAAATCAATTTATTTGAAGGAGAGTCGACAACTGATCGTCATGACATTACAGCACGTGTTTTTCGAAAAAAATTGGAAGCACTATTGGATTTAATTGTAATATTATGTTTATTTGGAGAGGTACATTGCCATATGTACTCCATCGAATGGCAAAAAAGGGGATTGCCGCACGCACATATATTAATTGACATATATATTGACATAAAATAAATTTGGATTAAATCGATAACGTTATCTCGGCTTAAATTCTTGATCAAACTGTTGATCCTGAGTTATTTCACGTTGTCTTTAAAACATGATACATGGTCCGTGCGGTGAACTAAATATGAATTCACCATGTATGATTGATGAAAAGTGTTCGAAAAGATACCCTAGACAATTGACTTCAGAAACCATAACGGGCAATGACGGATATCCGTTGTATCGACGTATATCACCTAATAATAATGGCAAAACGGCAACCATTAGAATTCGTAGCCAGGACGTTGAAGTTGATAATCGTTGGGTGGTTCCGTATTGTCCATTATTTTCGAAAATGCTCAATGCTCATATAAATGTGAAGTACTGTAATACAGAAAAAAACCCTTTTATTATATTTGCAAGTACGTAAATAAAGGAAGCGATGTGGCTGTTTTTGGTGTTGCTGGTGATAATAGACATGATAAAATTATACTATACTAGTTTTCAATACACAAAAGGCATCCTGTGGTTGTTCAGCTGTGCAGCTTGAATGGCCAACGTGTTTATTTTAAAAAAGCAAATGTATTGGAAAGAGCAGCACAACCACTAGCAACTACATACGTTGAGCGCTTTTTTCAAGTTATGCGAAACTGATATATTTGCGACAAATTTGTTTTATTCTGAAGTGCCTTCTTATTATACATGGAATGTGTCTTCGAAAAAATTTCAAAGACGTAAACAAGGAACACCAGTCGATGGGCATCCAGGCATTTTTTAAACAGATGCAATTGGAAAAATATATACTGAACATCCTAACAATGCTGAGTGTTTTTATTTGCGATTGTTATTAGTTAACGTCACTGGCCCAAAATCATTTCAAGAATTAAGAACAGTCAACGGTTTTTTGTTGTCAAACATATCTTGAAGCATGCCAACTCTTGCATTTATTGGAGGATGATATTCATTGGAATTTAAAACTTTATGATGCATATACTTCAGCTCATCCACAACAAATACGAAGGCTATTTGCCATTATAATATCAACATGTATGCCATCAAATCCACTTGAATTATGGAACAAATATAAAGATTATATGGCAGAAGATATTTTAACTCGTATGCGTAATTATGAAAGATATCCTGATTTGTTGAGTACCTTGGAAATGTACAACGAAATTTTGATAATAACAGTATAAGCTACACTCAAAATGTTCTAAGCTTGTTGATGCGAAATTCTGGTAGAGTTGAATCCGCAGATCACGAAAATGGCTTTAAATTTTTTTTCTATGGATTCGTTTTTTTAAAAGATTTTTTTAAGTTTTAAAAACACTTCTTTTTAAAACACTTTATGTATATTGGGTAAGTACTTTGTGTGCTATATGTCATTACCGATTCTGTTATGATTTCTTTGTGTTAACTGTTGTTCTTTCCATGGCTCGAGTTGTAGCCAACCAATTTAGCCATCGAATGTTTTATTTTACAGGTAATGAACTAACCTTTCGATTTTAAAACACTTTATGTATATTGGATAAGTATTTTGTGTGCTATAGCTCGATAAACTTGAAAAAAGTGGAAATTTCCATCCGTTAACTCAAATGTTAATATGCTGCTAGCATCCTAAAAACTCGAAAAAATTGGTTGGAAAATCAAAACGTTTTTTTTATAAAGTTGATCGCCCAAATTATCAAATATGCCTACAACTCCAGAAATCCGTTGAAAAATAGATTTATCGTGGATTTTCAAAGTTACATTTTTGGCCGGATGTCTACTTGATTAAAGGTAACTTTGTTAACTTTGCTAGATGTGATGAACAGTCGGATTTAGCTATGAAAAAAAACAAAGTTTTCTTAAATATACAAAAATTTACAAAATTAAGTTGAAGTAAGATAAAAATTAAATAATCGCCTTTATTTAAGTTAAACACGATGGTTTTTATTATTTAAAAAAATAATATTATTTAGGACACTTGGTCCGTATTTATTTACACAAAAATTGGAACTAAATTATGTTTACAGAAATAGCCATATTTATACCCAATAACTTTGTCGTCGCTGCAGTGGATCAGACGCTGCAGACAGCATTTTTTGGGAGCTATTGTTAGGAAGTTGCCCTTGCACTTTTACTTGGTCGTGCAATACCGGATGCGCGTGGCCAACTTCGGTTGCGAATTAGTTTTGTGTTAACTCCTTTAAAACCGAGTGTCCGCGCTCGGTGCGGTCATTGATCTCGTTATCAGAAGCTATTTTGTTTATGTGCAGTATTTTGACCCTTTTAATCAAGAAGCGGCTAGCTAGTGCTGTTAGTCCGATGATTATTATGGAACTTATTAGAAAGTCGGCTGTATGCGATGTTGTTTTTAAAAGTTCCAAGGTCTTGGTATTGTTGATATTCAGTTCTTTTACAAATTCTAATGATAGCTTTTCTTCTATCTTTTTAATGGTCATCTCAGTTTAGAGAATTGCTGGCATCGGGTGATAGTGCACCGTGTCTTTTTTGGTTAAGGTCTGTCCATCAATATTAATTGTAGAATTGCTGCAGTTAATAACAAAGGTTGCGTTGAGACTTGTGGATGTCCCATTTATTTGTACGTTGCCGGAGAATTTGTTGAGTAGAATGACTCCAGATAACTGGATGTGTTGGTTGTTGATTCGAGTGCAAGTGGCAGGGCGACTTTTTAATAAATTTGGTAGGCAAGAGGAATTACTTATGTCTGTTAGCAGCGTACATCGCTTGTCTTAGGTGCAGCTCGTACCGCTCCGTTTGACTGGCAACTTATACCGCTAACCGCCGAGTCCCTAGTCAAAACACATCAGCATTTCGTTAGGAACTGATTCTTTATTTGGCGCTCACGCCTTTTTATAGCGGTTTTTCACTTATATACTAGTTACAGATTCCTTATGTATAATCCCAGCTAGGGGTTATCTATGCTAGATAGTTTTTGGACATTCTTAGACTTTCCAGGGGTTCACAAGAGCATCTTGTGTATTCTTAGATCGGTATATATGTGCGTCCTATTGCACCTGACTACATTTACATATGTATATATGTTGACAAAAGCGCAGATGCTAGCGCATTTGTATACTTTATAAATCTTATATATTAGTGTGTGTATTCTTCTCACATTAGTTCTTACTGATAGGCGGCGTGTATATAATTAGACTACTTGAGCCCTTTATCTGCCTGTGATTTCCAGCGGTTCTTTGGGTGCGGACAATTATGCATGTTCACCTTTTTGAACATTCTGCGCGGGCCCTTATTGTCTTTAATTTTACTGTATTTATTTATAGTTTGCATTCTAAATTGAATTGCTCTTTACCATTTTAACATTCAACTTTTTAGGTTGATTTAACTTGTTACAATTATTACTATTACATATAATATTGCAGACCTATGCCTGCTAGCATTATCATTATTAATATCCATTCATTAAACATTATCTTTTCATAAGTTGACTAATAATTTTAAGTACGTCATTTGAAATATTTATTCATGTTGAACCCAGTAACAACTATTTATAATTAGTGACGCCACAGGATCCTGATAATCGTCTTCTGTCGTGATCTCGTGTGCAGCTGTTAGGAGAATGAGGGCGGTGCGTTTGCTGCGTAGGCTCCGTAATCCTTGTACTCAGATTTTCGTGACCTGGCAGTGATGACTTCCGCATGTCCATTCTAAGACCGGATCATTGAAGACATGTTGGCAATGGCTTTGTTTTAGCACCGATGACTCATTGAAATCCCGGGCCAAGTTCTCTCGGCGTTGCTGTCGTATCTCCATCATATAAATTCCAGTCGCTGAACCCGGTAGTTGGACGCTTCGTGATAGTTTCTCCTTCCATTTCGGCCAGAGATGCGTCTTAATTTTTGTTGCGTTTTCCTGGAGGAACTTTCCTGAATCTTTCCAAATTCCTCCAACGTGAGGACTTGCCGGGGAAATTTCCTGGAGCGATTTTCTTCCAGCTTCCCTTTTTCCTCCAATGTGAGGACTTGCCGGGGCAATCAAGTGCAAATGTATGCATTCATTTGTTCTTTTCCGAGCCGCTTCCAACATATTTTTCTTCTTTAGGTTCATATCCGTTACGGATGCCGTCTCAGGAACTTCTTCTAGCATGGTAATTGCTGATAGAATGTGTTTTCTACCAGGAGTTTGTACGATTCCGGTAGTATCCATCCCAGCTTAGTACATTGCCCAATCATGGTTTCATCCTGTTTCAATCCTTGTGTAATAATTTCGGCCAATAAATCTCCACCGATCAGCACATCAACCTTAATGCGTTTATTAAAGGTTGGATCCGCTAATATATCATCTTTCCTTTTTAGTGAGTCATACTTAAATGACATTGATGGCGTCGCATTTAATAATTTCGATAAAACAACTGCTTCGGTCTCAAATCGATCTTTACTTTTAAATCTTGGACGAATTTTAAGCTGTATCGATGCGTCAGATGATCCAACTAGACTGTCTCCTAGTCCATAAATTTGGGTATCCCTTTTCTTCTTATGTACTCCCAACCTTTGAACTGCTTCTTCAGATACAACTGTCATCTGAGATCCTAGGTCAATTAACGATCGGAGTTTTTTCCATTTTCCATTGGCATCTTGCACTTCAATCTGTGCCGTGGCCAACAAGGTGGTTTTCCCCGTTTTAAATTTATTAGTTGATTTCGGTTTTTTTTTTCTTGTGTAGCAACATGTGGTGGGGTCTATCATAAATTCCAAAATGTTCTCTTTCGCTTTGACAGTCCTTGTGTGGTGTAAATTTGTGGCACAAGCACTTGAAACATAATCTTTCTCGACATGCGAATTTCCACTTCTCCCTGATCGAGAGATGACTGAATTTGATGCAATTGGGTAATTTGTGTATTAGATTTCTACAATAAGGGCAGTTCCCACTCATAACCGCAGTCAACACTTTTGGATTTTCCTGTGTCCCATGCCTTGGTTGCGCTACTGCTTTAATGGCTTGCAGATGTTTTTCCAAAAATTCCAACACATTTTGAAGTGTCTGGACTTCCTTTGTCGACTTTGACGTGTGCTCGTAATTTTGTTGTCCTTGACGATCAAATTTCCTTAATAGTATTCCAGCAATGAATACGTCTGTGCCGTCTAATGGGATGCCCATACCCTGTATAGCATGAGTGCATTTTTGTGCCGTGTCCAGCATGTTCTGAACACTCCTCTCTGATTCGCTGTTCATCATAGGCAAATCCAGAATCTTATTATAATTTATCATAAAGAGCTGACGCCTGTTCTCGTATCGATTTCGTAAGATGTCCAAAGCTAATTTGTAATTTTCATTCGTTATCATCAAATGCTTTATTAAATTTGAAGCTTCGCCCTTTACAGCCTCCTTCAGTCGCATAAACTTTATTTTGGGCTTCATGTGTTCATCATTGTCTATAATTTCTTTAAACATATCGAAAAATCCCGACCATGCCGAAATGCTTCAAAAAAATGCAGGGATCTCCATCTCCCTTACAGATATCCGACGTTCCTCGAATTTATTCTGGTGCATCAAAATTTCTTTCTCCCTTCTTTCCATCCTTATTTTCTCATACCCATCTAAAACCGTCTGGGTAAGTTGTCCATTTACTTTTAGTTCCTTGAAACTATCCGTAAGTCGTTGAAAATCTTCTTCTATATATTTCATATATATCCTTTGTAATTTCGGGTCTTGTCCCGCATTGACCAAAGTTCCTTGAAGCGCAATTCTTGCTTGATGGTACTCGCGTAATCGCATTTCCTGTTCTTCCATTGGGTTTAATATTGATTGGCCAGCCGCCAGGGCATTAAGTGAATCGTTTTTTGATCCCATTTTAATAATATAACAATTCTTTTTTTCCAAAATATTCTCATGTTCACAATTATATTTTTAATTTGTTGCCCCGTATTTTATTTATTCGTCTATTAAATTCTATCTCAGATAAACCTTTCTTTTATAAGCGTTTCCCTTGACTATTTTTCAACCTTCACACGCCTTTCGTGGACCTTCCACGCCGATGTATTTGCGCTTCCGACTCAAACCTCCACTGGCACTTTTGTAGAAGCCGTGGTCCGACGCTTGATCCTTGCTGCTATTTCGTGGACCTCCCACGCCGTTGTAGATACTCGATCCTTTTAATTTCGTGGACATCCCACGCCGCTGTAGATTCTTAGGGTTAAAAACCTCCGCTGTCGCTTTAATGTAAGTCGCGGTCCGATACTTGCTCCTAGTAATTTCGTGGACCTCCCACGCCAATATATTTCTTGATATTTCAAGCCTCCATTGGCTTGATCCCTGCCGAGTTCATAAACGTCCCACGCCGTTTTAACCGTGAGCTCTCTCCGCTGTCGCTCCAAATAACCGATTCTCAATCGTTTTTAAAATTGTGGACCTCCCACGCCGTTGTAGATTCCTCTGGATTCAAGCCTCCGCTGTCGCTTTAACATAAAACGCGGTCCGATACTTGATCCTTTGTTATTTCGTGAACCTCCCACACCAATTTCTATTACTGAAGTAAAAGCCTCCACTGGCGCTTTTTCATTAGCCGTGGTCCGACGCTTGGTCCTTACAGTTTTCCGTGGATCTCCCACGTCGATATATTTCTTTGATAATTCAAGCCTGCATTGGCTTGACCTTGCCGAGTTCGTGGACCTCCCACGCCGACATAGCCGTTAGCTATCTCCGCTGTCGCTCCAAAAAAGCCGCGTTATGATTTTTGATCATTTTTAAAATCGTGGTCCTCCCACGCCGTTGTAGCTCCTCTCAAGTCCTAAGCTACCGTTTTAACTATACATTTAGCCGCGGTCTGGACCTGAACCTGTCCGTTCTCTCGTGGACCTTCCACGTCGCCGTTTGTATGTATTCCAGATATCCGCTGTCACCTCCTCATAAGCCGCGGACCGTCGCTTGCCTTATATCCTTTTTGTTTTCCTCCCACGTCGACCACCAGTCCTGTCCATCGCAGCATTCTCAGGACGTCACTGTAATTTTGTTATTGTTTCCCTGATCTTGCCGTAGTGCACTCAGTTAGGTGCGCCTTGCGGACTTTTCTACCGTGGATACCGATAAAAGTATGCCGATCGGTTAGGCAGTCTTCGTGAGCAAAAATTTCTTTATGCTCGAAGGACCATATGTTAGCAGCGTACATCGCTTGTCTTAGGTGCAGCTCGTACCGCTCCGTTTGACTGGCAACTTATACCGCTAACCGCCGAGTCCCTAGTCAAAACACATCAGCATTTCGTTAGGAACTGATTCTTTATTTGGCGCTCACGCCTTTTTATAGCGGTTTTTCACTTATATACTAGTTACAGATTCCTTATGTATAATCCCAGCTAGGGGTTATCTATGCTAGATAGTTTTTGGACATTCTTAGACTTTCCAGGGGTTCACAAGAGCATCTTGTGTATTCTTAGATCGGTATATATGTGCGTCCTATTGCACCTGACTACATTTACATATGTATATATGTTGACAAAAGCGCAGATGCTAGCGCATTTGTATACTTTATAAATCTTATATATTAGTGTGTGTATTCTTCTCACATTAGTTCTTACTGATAGGCGGCGTGTATATAATTAGACTACTTGAGCCCTTTATCTGCCTGTGATTTCCAGCGGTTCTTTGGGTGCGGACAATTATGCATGTTCACCTTTTTGAACAATGTCTATCATAGTTCTATGTTTACAAATGGTTATCTCATTATAATTATTACATTTTGAAATTTGTGCAAAAAGTTTTTCTTTACATTTGATTACATTTTCGCTTTGAATTTTATTAACATATTGGCCAATTTTTATTGGCTCGATTAAAAGTTCTTCACAAAAGTTGGTGTTGGTTATAGGAATTTTAATGATATAAATAAGTGTTGGCCCATTGCTTGCTACGCTTACTTTTGCTATTTTCATGGCTTCTTCAAAATTAGTGTATGGCAACTGGTCTTGATCCAGTGTTTTTATAACTTCATTTATCTTTTCATCTCCTAATATCTGGGTGTTACTAATATCTGCTTTTGCCCATTGTATTGCGTGGTTTAAGTTAACAATTTCTTCTTTAAGCATTTTAATTTGATACATTAATATTGTGCTAGTGACTCTTTGAGGGTCTGTTACGTCGGTGGTGTCGTTGTGCCTCAGTCCTTGGAGGACATAGGGCTGAGGAAGTGGCCGCCCGGATAGCAGACACGATTTGTGCAGCTGAGCTCGTCGGATTTGCGGTGGGTACTTTGGACGCCACTATCCTCTCCAAACGTAATCAGAACAATTATTTACGTGCCTGAAAAATAAAAGAAATCGTTCGTCAGTCTGTCTTTCTGTCCACATTGCCCCGCAAGCATATTTATGCTTGATCGTGAAAACGATCGGGCTATGTTTTGGCCGTTTTCCCTCCCCAATCGCAAACTTCGTGCGCCTTTGGATCGTCGCGGGCCGTGCAATACGATCCCCTTTTGTTCATGTCGTTCGTCAAAAGTTATGTCATTTTCTTGACCCAGTCTTCCAGTTGTACCCTCCCTCCTTTTTTATGGGTTTCTACCAATGCATTTTCTTGGTTTAAGTTCACATTACAAGTTTATTATAAAGGATGTTCAAACGTGTATTGGACATTAAAGTGTGTTAATAGGTCTTGTTAAAGCTATTCTGATTTGATTTAAACTGTGTAATTAATATTTAGGTATATTTTGGAAGCTAATATTTTGTTCATATGGTATGTAGTGTATATGGAGGCCTGAATTAAGCCTGTATATATATATATACTATCGTGCTTTGTTTTTGGGGTAATAAATTCACTAAATGCACAAACTTTTTACATAATGATTTAAAACAAAAATAAGTGTATTGATGTTGAGAAAGGAGTTTATATGTTCAGTAAATTGTTGTGGCGCTTTTGCTTTTATATGTTTCCTGTCAGATTGTTTTTGTTATGTCGTTATTGAACCAGGATCATCTTTGTTGGTGAATTGGTTGCTCCTTCATGTTGGTCGATGCTCCTCAATTACTTGTTCGATCTCTGGGCTTTCAGAGACATCCTTTATGTTTTTATCGGCCCTAACCGGCGTACGTAACAGGCTCGGGGTCGTCGATGGTGATCAGCATGGAATGATCCCGTAAAGAAATCAACGTGCGGACGATTATGCTGTTTTCATGCTCCCAACGACCCATTCCCAGAGGTTAAGAGTCTCCTGCTCTATCGTTTGAACAAGCCGGGCTGACATTTGTATATTGATTTTGGGCTATTGTGAAGTATTGGAATGTTTATTGTAATGATACGAGTCGTTTTTCCCGCCCTTGGCACCTGGCTCCTTCTTTTCCCCCGCGTTTCCGATAGAAGTCCGGTGGCTTGATACAAGTGTAACATAGGTAGGTATGGAAAGGAGATGTACATTCTTTCCCGGAGTCTTGTTCCCTCCTACTTGAAGATGCGTTCCCACCTGGCTTTCTGTCAAATGCGTTTCCTCGTCCAAACGATGCTCCTACGTTGTTCTGAGGTAGACGGCTCCTTTGGAATGACTCGACCGGATATTCTTCAGCTTCTGTGTCGTCTATTTGCTCTTCGGCGATCTCATTTATATGTCTAGGTCGAGCTCGTTTCTCTCGGATCCATTTCTCGACTCGGATTCCCTCTGTCTTAAATACCGCCAATGTATTTATTGGTGAGGCCAGTAGGAATGCTCCCATTTGCGCGTTAAGGTTTTCCTTTAATATTCCGACGGATAACTTCGGAACTTCCGGAATCTTGTTCTTCCACTTAAATTTCAGTCTATGCATGGCTGGAATAAAATCATCAAAACTCTCATTGTACCCTTGACGCCTTTCCATAAGTTCTTTAATGGTCACGTAGTCGTTTTCGGACGTTGAGAACGCCTTGGTCATTTCGCTAGTTAAGTCATAATATCCGAATTCATAGTCATCGACTCGGTCCTCCATCAACTGCCAGTACCATTTGGCTGCGGTACCACTCAATAAACAGTGAAATTCTTTAAATGAACGGGTACGGTTAAATGAACGACTCACTCGGAACAGAAAACTCTCCACCGACATGCCCCTACTGGACCCATCAAACTTACGGTTCCATTTGTCCAGGCGTGTTGCTCGAGTTCCTGTATAGCTGCTAAGCTGTGTTTCGTTGTCTCTGGCGCTGGGATTGGGCTGGTTTTCAGCGGCTACCTCTCTAGGACTCGGTATTGGTCGGTTAGCTGCTGCTGATGTCTGTCTTGGTTGGCCCTGCCGCGCAGCTCCGTGTCTCTGAGGCGTCGAACTGACCTCGGGGTTTTCCCTGGGTATTGGGCTCTCCCTTGGCTGTACTGCGGACAGTTTGGTTACTTGGCGCCGCAGGCTGATGACTTCCTCCTGCACTTCGGCCATTCTCGTTGTCATGGTTGCCTTCATCTCATTATTTGACACAATCAATGCGGAAAGCATTCGCTCTAGTCGGTTGTTGTCATCGCTATGTCTGGGCCTAGCTCCCTGACTATTTGGAAGAATACTGGACCGCCCTTGCGGTAGTCCTAAATCGAGGTGTTCCCCTCCTACAGCTCCTTCGGAATCGGCCATGATGACGCTGCTGCAATCTGCTAAACTTCCCAAGTTGTTTAGTTTGCAATTAAAGCTAATTGACTGGTTGTTTTCGTCAACGGGCGATAGGCTAGCTCTTGCCGGTGTTTCTGTTCTGGTTTGACTGGCTTCTCTCGCTGCCAGTGTTGATGCTCGGAACGTCCTCAATGGAGGTAGATTAAGTGTAACCTTCTTCATTTTCTTTTCTCCTGCCATAATTTAAAAATTGTGTAATTCAAAACGGGGTGCGCTGGTACTCCTGGGTATTGGTATAGGTCAAGAATCGTCCGAAATTAAGCCCCAAATAAAAGTTAAAATAAGCCCTATTCAAATGGATTCGCTGAATGGATTTAACTGCCCTCCCCCGAAGTGATCAGTTCCTTCTGCGCCCACTTGACCTCTTCCCTGGAAAACACAGTACATTGGACTGCTGTTCGTCCACAGGAAGGCTCCGTCAGAACCCCCTCTCCCCTGTCGTCGGAAACAGGTAGACTCACTCACATGCAGACGGATGGAGCTTTATTCCAGACAGGCGAAAGGAATTGCCTCCCTGCTCTTCTCTCTCTGGACTCGAACCTCACGAGATACCTGGTTCTGTGCCTAGTACAATGGATAACGTCGGCCAGAGAGATAAATACTGTCATTCCGCCCGTTAGTCGTGGTAACCGTATAGACTCGAACCTCGCAAGAGACCTGACATAGCCTAGTACAATGTATAGCGTCGGCTGTACGGATACGGTCATTCCCTCACCCCCTTCAGTACTGGATCGACAAACGATGTCGAACCGCTACCCCAACCGATAATGGCGGCTATATTATGGCGATGACTGGATACTATTAAGACCGGTTGGTGGTGCGCCGTTATTCGCTTGCGACCCTGCTCTTCCTGGACTCGAACCTCGCGAGAGACCTGGCTTAGCCTAGTACAATGGATAGCGTCGGCCAGGAAGCGCAGCTAAGCTTGGTTACGTTAAATATTTCTAAAAATGGTCTTCACTTTTATAGAGAAGTTATTATGGTATTATTTCTTTTAACGAGGAACTAGGGTTCAAGTATTGCATTTAATATTACAAAATTTAAAAGAGTCTTTAAAGTCAAATGCCAATTCAAAAACTACAAGTGTCAGATCGGCATGCCTTCAGCTTCTGATACTACCTGTCCGTGAAGTTGGTGACTTTAAAAGATCATATCGAAAAATCATATATATGTATATTATATTAAAAATCAAATTTAACGAAAATTCTAAACAAATTGTTAGCTAATTTTGACACCAAAGTGATCAGCTATGATGACTCTCAATTATTTCTTTGGACGCCACTATCCTCTCCAAACGTAATCAGAACAATTATTTACGTGCCTGAAAAATAAAAGAAATCGTTCGTCAGTCTGTCTTTCTGTCCACATTGCCCCGCATGTAGATTTATGCTTGATCGTGAAAACGATCGGGCTATGTTTTGGTCGTTTTCCCTCCCCATTCGCAAACTTCGTGCGACTTTGG
Source organism: Drosophila rufa (assembly GCA_018153105.1). NCBI lineage: Eukaryota > Metazoa > Arthropoda > Insecta > Diptera > Drosophilidae > Drosophila > Drosophila rufa. Next base: position 3,201,824 of record JAECXS010000173.1, on the reverse strand, counting down.
ATCGTCGCGGGCCGTGCAATACGATCCCCTTTTGTTCATGTCGTTCGTCAAAAGTTATGTGCAATGCATTTTCTTGGTTTAAGTTCACATTACAAGTTTATTATAAAGGTTGTTCAAACGTGTATTGGACATTAAAGTGTGTCAATAGGTGTTGTTAAAGCTATTCTGATTTGATTTAAACTGTGTAATTAATATTTAGGTATATTTTGGAAGCTAATATTTTGTTCATATGGTATGTAGTGTATATGGAGGCACGATTATATATATACATATAAATATGTCGGATAATATTGGGAAAACTGTCCCGTTGACTCACCCCCTGTTATTCCATAGTTAAGAGCTCTCGTTCCGGAGTTGAGGTTTTATTTGTTGGGAAAGTTAAGTAGAATTAAGCATGTATATATATATATAATATCGTGCTTTGTTTTTGGGGTAATAAATTCACTAAATGCACAAACTTTTTACATAATGATTTAAAATAAAAAGAATTGTATTAATGTTGAGAAAGGAGTTTATATGTTTAGTAAATTGTTGTGGCGGTTTTGCTTATACATGTTTCCTGTCAGATTGTTTTTGTTATGTCGTTATTGAACCAGGATCATCTTTGTTGGTGAATTGGTTGCTCCTTCATGTTGGTCGATGCTCCTCAATTACTTGTTCGATCTCTTGGCTATCAGAGACATCCTTTATGTTTTTATGACGTTGAAGATTGGGGTTGTTGTTGAAGGATTTAGGCTATGCCTAGTGATACGGGTAGTTGCACAGTTTATTGCAAAATGTTGAATCTCCTTCAGGATTCACTTTTGGATGCGGCAGATTGTTTTACTCGTAGTATTGCTAAAATAGGTCCATTAGGATTCACATGGTACGCGGCACTGTTCGACGGGATGTTGTAACGGACTGCATCGCACATTTTCCGCGGTCGCGAAAAGCTCCACCTTTTAAACTTATGCGCCTTGTATGCATATACTTTGGTCTTGGGGGATTTCGAGTCATTCCGAACAGACTTCCCGTCCTTAGCTCTGACTTTGACTATCTCCAGTACGGCTATATTGGGGTCTTTTATATCCAAAGACTGTGCCAAGTATTGCCTAGGAATCTCCGGAATGGAACACAAAAGTATTCTTATCTAGTGTCATCCATTCCCCTCTTTTCACCTATTGGCTGGAGTTATATTTGTGTCGTCTTTATTCTAATGTTTGCTAGTTCAGCAAAATCGGCTGTGCTGGGTTGCAGGTGATTGCATGGCCCAATTTGGCGAGTTTAGGCGGTGTCATCTGCCAGAGCCATATTTTTGTGCAATCTTGCCCGCGTTGATTTTCTAGAGCACTAGCACATTGGCTATTCTTGATTTTCTTCCGTGTTAAGCAAATGACTCACGTCGGCTCTAACCGGCGCACTGTTGCTCGTTTTCTCAAAACACGTTGCAAAATTAATAACTTTTGATCTATTGAAGGTATCTACTTTTTTTTTTTGTATAATAATTTACAGATCTCCAAAAAATTTTAAGTAGTACTTTTTTTAGGTTACGCCCACCGAAAGAGGCGGAATTTATTCGGCAAACTAAAACTTTTGATTTTTTACTATAAAAATACATTTTTCATAGGAATCAATGAACTTAAAAATTCAAAATGATTAAACATATTTTTTTTATACTCATTCTATAAATAAAAAAAAAAATTGTAAAAAAAATATTTTTTTTTTTTGCACCGGAGTTGACTTGAAGCTATAATTTTTGTTGCCTTGCCGTTTTCCATACTGGCCGACTACAAAGTGCCAGTTTGGTAGCATGGTTTGATATGAACAATTATCAAAATCTCGAAATGCGCACAATTGTAGCAATGGTTTTTTTTTTGGTTTATTAGTTGAATATCTCCACTAATTTTTAGTATTATCTAGAGCTAGGCGAAATCTGACATTTTTTTTTTTATTTTCCACTAAAAATTGAAAATATGAAAAAAAAGACTTTTTTTAAAAAATCTAAAAAAATAGAAGTGCAAAAAATAATTCAATTTTTTTTTAATTCAGGTTTAAAATTTGTTCCTTAAAGCAGAAAAATATTTTTTTTTCTTTGAGCTTAACTACTTTTTTAGAAAAATTATTTTAAATCTGTCGATTTAGCGAGTTTTTCTACCTTTTTGCAAATACAGAAAAATTGTCAAACTTTGAGCAGCGATTATAAATACTTTAAAAATTTTGTAAATTATAAAATTTTGGTTTTGAATTGCTTGATCAATTCCTAATTGAATGGTATCAAAAGATTTGCTAAATTCAACAACGCGAAATCCGACTTTTGCAACGAGTTTTCGGAAAACGAGCCACCGTGCGGCGTACGTAACAGGTCTCCTCCGTATTTTAAGCTGTTTATAAGATTTGCATTGGCCTGGGTGATATTATTTATTTTTTCTACGATAAGTCTGTTTAGAATAACTTGATTGTTGTTGTTAGTTAATGCTAAATTTATTTTTTCTTGAACTATTTCGAAATCTCCACCGTCGGGAGATCAAGCTAACCATTTCCAGGCGCTGCCTAATAAATCTATATGTGTTTTCCTCTTACTCTAAATCTTGAGGTTAATAATTAAATTTTATAAAATTCTAATTTCTTCGGTTATAAATGGCAATATTGGGTCGTATGTTTTTAGTTTATAGTTAGCAGTGTAATTAATTTTTTCAAGTGTTTTTTCGTATTTCTGTTCCTTACAAATTTGGCATTCTTTTACAAGTTTTATTATTTTGGCCCTCATGTGTGGAAAGTAAACTTTGTTTAACAATTGTTGTTTGTTTTCATTACTATTTCTATGTGCTCTTCTATGCTCTGTTATAATTGCATTCTCTTGATCAGTTTCGTCTTTTAAATCTCTAGCTAGTTTGCTTGAGATTCTGGATTTATATTTATTGAAAAGTGGATAGATTTCCTGAAGTTGACCTAAAGTTTTTTCGTCTGTATGAATTCCGTTAATGACAGACGGGTTGAGTCTATTTCTTAAATTTTTTAATAAGATTTCGGAATTAAAAATTGGTTCTGTAATAATGTGTCTATGGTACGTGGAAAAACAAGTTCGAATTTATAGGAGGGTGTCTTTCCTAAATATAATAGTATTTGATTTTTAAGAACATTTACTGGTTCTTCTGCCATTGTTATTAGTCTCTCAGGAGAACTAAAACTGCTGTGAATAGTGCCTGTTAGTGTGTTTACTTTGTAAGGATGCTCTCTGGCCAGGATATAATTCTCAGTCGAGATCTCAGAGTCCTTTACAAGAAATTTGTAAATCATCGAGACTTTGCGCTAAAGAGTCTAATTCGTCCAATGACGAAAATTGTTTACGGAAATTACCTCGAAATTCGTTTTGATTTTGCCGCGAGAATGAAGAAAAGGGGAAGGGGGCGGGGGGAGGAGTTAGAGTATGGATGGGTTCCGTACACTCCAAAATCCTGCGAAGGACAGACTTGTAGAAATTCCGAGGGCTTTACCGCTCGGCTACAGGGATAATGCTACTCGGGAAGGATAAAACCGTTCCCCTACGAGGATTTGGGAGAACTACGGAGGGTTCTACCACTCCACTACGAGGAACAGAAGGACACACGAACACGATCGGGTTATTCGAAGGAGGAAAACACTTTTATTTCAGGTTTTTATTCTATTTTTATTTGCGTAACTCGTTTAATTTTTTATTCACTTCGTATTTCAGGCTAGAGTGCCATTAAATTCATTTTGTATTATTATTTATCATGTTCACTGCACCGTTTACCCATTGCTCCACACTGACCCTAATATTTCCTTGATTTCTCCTCCTCCTCCTATTTTTCCGCGACCGTGACTCGACCGTCGCGTTCGAAAAGCTCGAGAGAACAGGCCGCTGCCGATCTGGTATGGTCGTTTTTTTAGTACCTCCAGGTTTCTGGGATTTTGTTTCCTATATTCCAGTATTTTCCTATCCCTCTTACGTAGTTCAGAACTTGATTTTCGCGTGTCTGGTCTCCCTCGGACTCACTTCGTACCGTTCCAGCGTAAATTGGTTTGAGACTCTGCTTACGTAGATCTCGTCATAACCCAAGCCACACTGGTTTCTGGTATTTCATCGGGATGGGTTCGGAACTTGGATCCCGAAGATCTGGTCCCACCACAGCCTATCGGGAAACCTGGTATTTTCCCCAAGGAGGATTTGGAATTTAAATCTCGACGATCTGGCCTCTTGCCGAATTTCTACTATTTCCTAGGCCTAGGTTTGGAGCTTGATTACCCTGAGTGTGGTTTCCTACCGGCTTAAACTATTTTCCTGTCGGAGGTGCCTCTCTGGCGGCGATCTTTTGACGGTTCGGGACTCAGAAATACATCGAATCTGTTCTCTCTTATTGAACTAAAAGACCATTTTAATATGTTTGGACTTCGTGTCCTATACTTAAAATCTATTAATACTTCATTATATTGTCTTCAACTATAGCTAAGTCCTATTGTGACGGTTTGACCTTCAGGGCAGATCGTTACAAAACATTATCCTACAGCAACGCGCCCCAAACATGTGAATTCCTTAAATCCACCAATGTATACCACTTTATATAACACTACAAACCCATATATAAGACCTAGCCTACATTAAGTTAACTTCACACATTTACTAAAATTGAATTATATTCATGTATAAGCACCATAAGCTTAAGACCCTTGCAGCTATAGCTCCTATTTTTAGCTTCGCATAAATTGTAAGTGTGCAATAATTTCGTAAGACTAATTATTAAGCGTTAATGCTGGGGTGGCCTCAGGGCATTTATTATCAAATTTCCAACCACGCTGCCGGCCACGAAGATGGAGAAGACGATGTACTCCATCCGTGAGTTCTCACTCTCCTTTGATAGGCACATACCATCCACACTTTCCCTTCTCGTATTAGGACATATCTTCCACCTTCCCCTCGTGGACCTGCCAACCGAGTGCATAGGGTCTTCCTTCCCCTTCGGCTCTGCCAAGTCGCTTTCGGTGCGCATTCTAGGCTATATTTGCTCAGCCATATATATAATATATTACTTTTATATCAGAACTGGTATGTATACGTAAATATATAAAATTTGACATTTTTCATTTCAGATATCGTTTATTTATTGGTCATAGATTTATAACAATTTTGTTTTAGAGTGTATACAATTTGAGGTTCCCATTTATTATTTTTATAACGTTACGTTAATTCAACACCTTTATACACGTATATATTTTTTCTAGAAAAAATTTTTTTAGTTCAATAAAAATAACTATTTACTATAAGTGTGCGGATGGATTTTGAACGTGGAATTAAATTGTTGACCGTTTGCAGCAATATTGTTAACTATTTCTGTTGCTCCAAACGATGTCATTTGGAAGCATGAATTAAATGTACGAATTGACTTCATGAACAGGCTAGAATCTGGATCTGTACCGGGAAGTAAACCGCGCAATGGTGCATATGGTGTTTCAATTTCGGGCAGTTGTATTTTTCCTGATGAGAAACACATCCCAACTGGCTCATTTTTAAATTTAAGTGCATGACAATACTGGCATTCCTTTTCCAAAGTACCAATACTTACTTTGGAATGAGCATAATATTCAACATCTGGCTCGTACTGGAATGCTAGTCGAAGAAATGACCCTGATGTAAATGCTCGATGAACTTGTTGGCGTTGTTGGTCAATTCGTCGATTAAATATGAATCTACGCGCTTCTCTTCCTTGTTCGTTGACTACGTTTATCTCGTGCCTCTTGTGATTGACGTAACTGCGCCATGCTCACACGCACATTTTCATTATCTTCTTCGATTTTTTCGCCTCATCTTCGTGCTCTTCTATCTCGCGCGGCTGTAGAATTGACTGTTCGACGACTCAAATTGGCCCTTTTACGTTTTTCTGGCATTGCAAAGTTAAAATATTGAAGTAATAAAGGAACGTTGTAGATCGAACATATGAATGAATGGATTTGAAATATTTGAAAGATAAATAAATGAGTGACAACTATAGACACCTGGCGGGGATAACTGATCGATTGATACTCGTAGTTGATAAGTTATCGACCGGCGAGGGCGGGAGATCAAATTTCAAATTGAAACAAATCGTCATTAAAGGAAATTGAAATTATTAACTCTGAATAAGAATTTATAGTACTAAAATGATTTTATTCGATTGCCACCTAGAAACGCTATTGCAGATTTGTAGATAGAATAAAAAATGTGTATGTCCATATGCTGTACCATAAAAAAAAAAAATCAAAAATTATGGCGAAAAATTAATTTAAATAAGATTTGGGGGATGAAAAATAAATGTTGTCCAATTCTCAGGCCTAACGGGTATGAACACAAAATTTCACCAAAATGGGTCGAGCCATTTCGGAGGAGTATAATGATAAACAGCGTGACATAAGAATTTTATATATAACGTTATTTAATTATTGTTTTAAAAAACATTATTAATATTTTTACACGTACATTTATTAAATATAAATCAAATTCAATAAAATACATGTTTTCAAATATATTTGTATTGTTGATTTAATGGTTATTATTACATTCTCACCGAACGGTCCTTTATGTACTACTGTGGGCAAAAAGTAAGGTAAATTTGTTTGTAAAGTGAAAATTCTTTATTTATTCTCCTGAATCAATTTCATCCCCTTCAATGTAATCCCCTCCCGATAAAATACACTTATGCCAACGTTTCTTCAGATCCTCGAAACAGGCCAAATAGTCCCTTTCCGGTATAGCCATGAGCGCCCTCGTCGATTCCGCTTTTATCTCTTCAATCGACTCGAAACGCGTGACCCGGAGTGGTCGCTTGAGTTTGGGAATAGCCAGAAGTCACACGGAGCCAAATCAGGAGAATACGGTGGTTGCGGAACGATATGCGTCGAATTCTTGGCGAAATGATTACGAAGAACGAGTGCAGTGTGCGACGGTGCATTATCGTGAAGCAAAAACCAAGAGTTGTTGGCCCATAATTCTGGTCTTTTTTCGACGAATTGCTTCACGCAAACGACGCATAACGCTCAAATAATATTCCTTATTAACAGTTTGGCCAGGTGGAAGGAATTCATAGTGCCCCACACAAAGAAAATCGAAGAAAACTGTCATCATAACCTTGATTTTTGAACGACTTTGACGTGCTCTCATCAGCACGTTCCCGACCCTCTTTGAAGTCTTTGTTCCACTTATAAACATTTTTCTTGGACATGGTAGAATCACCAAAGGCCTTCCGCAACATCCTCAACGTTTCCGCAGCCGAAATTTCATTCCGCAAACAAAATTTGATGGCACTTCTCTGCTCAATTAAATCAGACATTGTAAAAATCGACAAATGCACTCTTGATCGTTTGGTAAACACAAGCGTAAATATAGTACTGATACTGACATTGACATGAAATTACCGCCAGATGTCATCAACAGTCCGGCGTAAACACCGCAATACAAATTGGGACAAATTCAGCGAAATTGTCCATTCTAAGGTCAGAAATAGGTGGATCACTCGGCAAAGAAGTCGAGGACCTAATTAACATCCAAAATAACGCCTTCAACGAGACATGTAAAGCTTCATTTTCGAAGAAGAAATGGCCCACGACGAGCCGGCTCCGCCTGAGCCGGTCATCAAGCTGATGCAGTGGGCTGAAGACACTAAGACGACCCTGGTGCTCTGGTACACCACTCTGGGGAAGTACAGATACGAATGATAGAGGTGAGTCTCTCTTTGATCAAATTATTTCTCGCAACGCTACTGTATGTTACAAAGGTAATACCAACTGAACTGGAGTGGGCGGATTCTTAGCCAAAATAAGACGATTGTAGATGTAGATGTCCCAACGAAAAGGTCAAAAATCCCACGTAGAAAAAATGAGTAGTTGTTGGGGTTTCAGTTTGAGTTGAATATAAACTTTATTTGCCTTCATCGGCTGGGTCGCAAATTAGAACTAATTACATGTCATAAAAATAGAAGTTAGGGAGAGTGGAATGGAAGCTGGGCTTCATTAAGCGGGACATTTCGAAGCCGCTAGCGCTTCACACTGGCTCTCGAAAATAAGCGCCCTCTTGGCGCGAACATTCTCCCCCCCCTTGCGAGGATACGCAGCAAGAACCTCAGGAAGAGGTAACTCGGGAAAACGTTGGATACGCTGAGCGTTCGTGGAGATGGAGAAGAGTGTGGTGATCCTGTCCACACGATTGGCATCGGTCACCACTGCGGCAAGATCCTTTGGAATGGTGGTGGGCCAGGCAATTGACGCAATACTTCTTATCCCTGACCGCCTGAAGCCGTTTCTCAGCGCTTAACTCTAGAAAACGGTGGCATTTCCGAAGAGGATGGTTCCCTTGGCAGACTCGGCATTGGTAGGATAAAATACCTCGGGAACGTCTGTCTTTTATGGCGTCGTACGGAACCCAATATTTAGATGAATCCGCAGCTTTAGAGACTTGCGTGCAGAACGCGGAAATCCTTTGGATGGAGGCGGATACTGGCCTTGAATCACTGGGAGGAGTCGTAGCACCGGAGGAAGAGTTGCTTGGATGCAACAACGTGTGATGCCGACCTCGGCATGTGAAACAGTTGTGGGCGCTTGTGCAATCCCGGAGTGGATGGTCTATTGCAAAGCAATTCAAGCACAACTGTTTCGTTCGGATATAGGACGAACGATCGTCTGCCGTCATTTGTAGGAAGCGTGGACAAATACGTACTGGATGGTTCTCTCTTGAACACAAATCGCAGCTTGTCGTTTTTGGAACCACTTTTGTGCTGAAGGATTTCAGCACTCGTGGGGACATTTCGGAGGTTGTCGGTTTTGGAACCACTTTTGTACAGAAGGATTTCAGTACTCGTGGGGACACTTTGGAGGTTGTCGGTTGGAACTGACGGAGATATAACTTGGAAGGTTGAAAGGAATCTATGGCCTCTAGAGTTCTATGGCGCTCAGTCAGGAATGAATCGAGCTCTTGCCACTTGGGAATCTGGGTTTTATTTGTTAAGGATTGCTCCCACAATGAAAGCGTAAGCTTTGGTAATTTCGTAGAGCACAAATAAACCAAAAGGCAGTCCCAATTTTCAGTGTTCATGCCGGACATTTCTAAGGACGTAAGACAACTCAGAATGGTTTCCTGCAGCACCTTCAAGGCTGCTGAAGATTCATTTGCAATGGATTGCACATTGAATAACCTTTTTAATGAGTTGTTCACCAACGACCGTTTGTTTTCGAAACGCTCAGTTAAGTTGTTCCAGGCTGAGCGGAAACCATCGTTGGTGAGTGGCGAATTGGAAACTATGGAATTAGCTTCACCACTAGTCTTAGCATTTAAGTGGAATAACTTCTCGACAGCGGTAAGTCTTGGATTGTCTATATAGACCGCTGTGAAAAGGTCACGGAACGTGGGCGAGCGAAGATAATCGCCCGAGAAAACTTCTGTATCGCACGGAGGTAACTGGCAACCTGCTGGAGTATAATTTGGAGAGTTGCAGGAGTTAGATTGTGCTGGTTGAGACGTCGCTCGCTCAATTTGCTCGTTGAGTTGAGCTGCACATGACTCGTAAACTGAGTAGCAGTAGTCATATTTAGCCTGGAGGATTGGCAAGGTGTCAATCGACCCCTCTACTGCTACTAGCTCCGAACAAGCTTCATATGCTTGTTCGACTTTGTCCCATAGGGCTCGGATGTGATCTCGCCGTCCTTGGAGTGTGTAGAGCGACGGCGTGGAGTGGCCAGGAGTGTTGACCATCGCTTCAAATTGGCTTACACGGTCAGAAACGGCAATGAATTTATGTAAGGCCGCAGTTGTCGCAGAAGGCTTCTCGGTGGGTGACATTTTTTAATCTATCTTCTTCTTCTATCTTCTATATATATAAAAATGGAGCCCAAAAAATGTGTCGTAAAAAACTACTGGAGAACGGCTGGGCCGATTTGGTTCAAATTTTTTTTCAGTTGTAGGTAACTAACAGGAGAAGGTCAGAACGTAATAAAATTTTTAGAAAATCCTCCAGGGTAATGGTGAAAAACAAATAATTAAAATATCAAATTATATAAAAAGAGTAGTGTATCGAAATATATGTCAAAGTAAAAACAAATCGTTTCAATATTATTCGGTTTCTTATTCGTTTTTATCAGACGTCCGGATTTGTTTAATTTCTTCCTGTGATTTGTAGGAATAATGCCTGCTATAAGACGGCCAAACATTGGACGACGTACACGTCGAGCAACATATAGTCGGAATGTCCATGAAAGTCAAACGCAAGACGAACGTGCAGAAAGAAATGAATCGAGACGAACCCGTTTAGCACAGATTCGCTCTACACAAAGAGTACCAAGAACAGACTTGAATCGCGCTGCATTTGCATACAATTTCTCAACGTCCTACAAAGACCATAGCTGCGTTGTTATCGGTTCATTGTCTGTGGTATGTCAGCACTTCAATGCACTGAAGTTTCGATTGGAAGCTCCCGGCTTATGCTGCGCAGGTGGCAAGGTAAAATTGCCGGTTTTGACTCATCCACCAGAGCCATTGTATTCGCTTCTATATGGAAATACAAGCAAATCAAACCATTTCCTGTTGCACGCACAAAAATATAACGGATGTTTTCAAATGACGTCATTTGGAGCAGAGGTTGTTCAACAACCAGGCTACAATCCGAGTTATAAGGTAATAGCGTCACTCTTTTATCAACATGAACAACTATAATTTTTCACGAAATTTCATCACAAAATTCAGATTCAAGGGCAAATTCACCATCGAGCGGGCGCTTTGTTACCACCACCAAACAAAGATCATAAATTCCTTCAGATCTATTTCGTTGGTGATTCGGCAGTTGAACTTAATCAGCGTTTTGCAATTTTCACTGCAACTAAACGTGAAATAATACAACAATTGCAAAATCTTCTTCATGAGTGTAATGAATTGGTCAGATTGTTCAAAACAGCTTTGGATACAATGCATTCTGACGACCACAAAATCATTATCAGAGCAGATAAAAGACCAGCAGGAAGCCATTCAAGACAATTCAATGCGCCCACTATCAATGAAGTCGCAGTGGTGATTGTTGGCGAGAATGTGGAATCACGCGATATTGTTCTCAAGCGTCGGGATGATGGACAATTGCAACGCGTTTATGAGACTCATCGGTCATATGATGCACTTCAATATCCGTTGATGTTCTGTCGTGGAGAAGATGGCTATCACTTCAACATAAAGATGGTCAATCCAACGACAGGTTTGTTTAATCACTTCTTTTTCATTCTGCACGTAAATTCGAATTCATATTACAGGAGAAGAAACGAATAAGAAAGTCAGCTCAATGAATTTTTATGCATATCGATTGATGATTCGACTAGATGTTGACAATCATCTGTTGAGATACCGCCGTTTGTTTCAGCAGTACTGTGTCGACATGTATGTAAAAGTAGAAACGGAGCGTCTCAATTTCATTCGTTTCAATCAGTCAAAGTTACGATCTGACGAGTACATCCACTTGCGTGACGCCATCGCTACTAATGGACACGCGGCAAACATTGGTTGTTTGACCATTCTGCCAGCTACTTATGTTGGGAGCCCGCGCCATATGCATGAGTACGCTCAAGATGCGATGACGTACGTGCGGAATTACGGACGACCTGATTTATTTATCACGTTTACATGCAATCCGAAATGGCCCGAAATTACGAATTTGTTGCACCAAGGACAAACATCCAGCGATCGACATGACATCACTGCACGAGTATTCAAGCTAAAGGTAAAAATTCTTATGGATTACATCGTTAAGCAGAAGGTTTTTGGCGTAGTTCGTTGTTGGATGTACTCGGTTGAATGGCAGAAGCGTGGCTTACCACATGCGCACATTTTGCTTTGGATGTTCGACAAGATCCGACCAGAACATATTGATTCGATTATTTCTGCCGAAATACCAGATCCAGAAACTGATCCGGAGCTGCATTCCGTTGTGAAAACGAGTATGATCCATGGCCCTTGTGGAGTCCACAACCCAGAATCACCATGCATGGAAAACGGAAATTGCACAAAACGATTTCCCCGTCCGTTGGTGGCTGAAACAATCAGTGGAAACGATGGATATCCATTGTATAGGCGTCGTTCTCCAGATGACAACGGCAGATGGATCGAAATGATGGTAAAAAATAACAAAGTCATCGTCGATAACCGCTGGATCGTTCCATATTGTCCGCTTTTGTCGAAAACGTTTTCAACGCACTGCAATGTTGAGTACTGCAACTCAATAAAATCAATCAAATACATTTGCAAATATGTGAACAAAGGGAGCGACATGGCGGTGTTTGGCATTGCTGATCCGAATGCAAACGACGAGGTGACGAAATTTCAACTTGGACGTTACGTAAGTTGTAACGAGGCCATTTGGCGTCTGTTTTCATTTCCGATTCATGAACGTCATCCGACGGTCGTACACTTATCTGTTCACTTGGAAAACGGCCAACGTGTCTACTTTACGGACGCGAATGCAGCGCAAAGAGCAGAACGGCCACCAGCGACAACGTTGACAAATTTCTTTTCTACATGCGAAAGCGATCCGTTCGCAAGGACTTTACTCTATTCGGAAATGCCACGCTATTATACATGGAACGCTGCATCGAAAAAGTTTCAACGCCGAAAAAGAGGCGATGCTGTTGATGGTTTCGCTGATATCTATTCGACTGATGCTCTCGGACGAATATACACAGTTCATCCACGCCAAGACGAATGCTTTTATATTCGATTGCTTTTGGTGAACATAAGAGGCCCTACATCCTTCGAGTCCCTGCGTACTGTGGATGGTGTGCTGTGCGCCACTTTTCGGGAGGCTTGCCAACGTTTAAATTTGCTTAAAAACGACACACATTGGGACTCAACGCTCGCTGATGCCACTGTTTCTCTTTCTGGATCAAATCAAATTCGTGCATTATTTGCAATAATCATAGCCACATGTCATCCGTCGAACCCGACCGCACTGTGGGAAAAGTACAAGGACGATATGGATGACGACATTTTAATAGACGTTCGCAGGACAACTATGAATTTCACTCTTGCCATTAACGGAGAAATGCACAACGAAGCTTTAATACGGATCGAAGACATGTGTATGCTTATGTGCGGCAGTCCACTGTCGACATTGGGAATGCCAACGCCACATCGTTCAGTGCACGATGCTTTCAATCGCGAATTTCAACGGGAGCAACACTATAACCAAGATAACTTGGCCGAAAGAGTCCGAACCAATGTGCCGTTTTTGAATGCCGAGCAGAAGAACGTGTACGATTCGATAATGAAGGTTGTTGACGATGGATCGGGAGGCTTATACTTTCTCGATGCTCCTGGTGGGACAGGCAAGACATTTGTCATTTCGTTGATTCTGGCAACGATTCGATCAAGATCTCAAATTGCGTTGGCTGTTGCATCATCTGGCATTGCTGCCACGTTGTTGGAAGGCGGTCGAACTGCACATTCCGCTTTGAAGCTGCCCATGAATCTTCTCACGGTTGACAAGCCAACATGCACAATAAGCAAGAATTCGGCGACAGCGAAATTGATGCGAGATTGCAAAATCATCATTTGGGATGAATGCACGATGGCGCATAAGCGAGCTTTGGAGGCAGTTGACCGAACGATGAAAGATTTACGCGGTGATTCGAAACTATTTGGTGGGTCTTTGATATTGCTGTCCGGAGATTTTCGTCAAACGCTTCCCGTCATCCCGAAATCTACGGCTGCCGATGAAGTTAATGCATGCCTTAAATCGTCTTCATTGTGGAGATATGTCAAAAAGCTGAAACTAACCACGAACATGAGAGTCACATTGCAGAATGACCCGTCCGCTGCTGAATTCTCGAGACAACTCCTGGCACTTGGCAATGGCGAAATTCCTGTTGATGTTTCGACTGGATCAATATCGTTTCCGGCAAATTTTTGCGTGTTCACATCGTCAAAGGAGGAACTCATTAACAAAGTGTTCCCCGACATTGCGCAAAATTATAAAAATATCGACTGGATTAGTGAACGGGCAATACTAGCAGCGAAGAACAAGGACGTAGATAATTTGAATTACATTATTCAAAATCAAATCGATGGAGAACTGCATTCATACAGATCCGTTGACAGCGTGACCGACGAGGATGAAGCGACGAACTATCCGACAGAATTTTTGAACTCGCTAGATGTGCCAGGAACTCCACCGCATAATTTGCAACTGAAGGTGGGATCAATTATTATAATGCTGCGGAATCTAAATCATCCGAAATTGTGCAACGGTACGCGGTTGTCCGTCAAGAAACTGATGAATAACGTGATTCAGGCGACGATCATCAAGGGAACATTTAAAGGAGAGGTAGTCCTTATACCACGAATTCCGATTATTCCAACTGATCTACCATTCCAATTCAAGAGGATTCAGTTCCCCGTCCGATTGGCATTTGCGATGACAATCAACAAATCGCAAGGCCAATCGTTAGAAGTCTGCGGGATAAATCTAGAATTTCCCTGTTTTTCGCACGGCCAGCTGTACGTTGCATGTTCGCGTGTTGGTAAGCCGTCTTCATTGTTTGTTTTTGCGCCGGAAAATAAAACAAAAAACATAGTATATCATATCGCTCTATACTAAATAAAGAACTGCAGTGTTTGACTATTACCCTGGGGTTATATAATGGCGTCGAATTAGGGCGAGACAAAGTTCGCCGGGTCCGCTAGTATATATATATAAAAATGGAGCCCAAAAAATGTGTCGTAAAAAACTACTGGAGAACGGCTGGGCCGATTTGGTTCAATTTTTTTTTTTAGTTGTAGGTAACTAACAGGAGAAGGTCAGAACGTAATAAAATTTTTAGAAAATCCTCCAGGGTAATGGTGAAAAACAAATAATTAAAATATCAAATTATATAAAAGAGTAGTGTATCGAAATATATGTCAAAGTAAAAACAAATCGTTTCAATATTATTCGGTTTCTTATTCGTTTTTATCAGACGTCCGGATTTGTTTAATTTCTTCCTGTGATTTGTAGGAATAATGCCTGCTATAAGACGGCCAAACATTGGACGACGTACACGTCGAGCAACATATAGTCGGAATGTCCATGAAAGTCAAACGCAAGACGAACGTGCAGAAAGAAATGAATCGAGACGAACCCGTTTAGCACAGATTCGCTCTACACAAAGAGTACCAAGAACAGACTTGAATCGCGCTGCATTTGCATACAATTTCTCAACGTCCTACAAAGACCATAGCTGCGTTGTTATCGGTTCAATGTCTGTGGTATGTCAGCACTGCAATGCACTGAAGTTTCGATTGGAAGCTCCCGGCTTATGCTGCGCAGGTGGCAAGGTAAAATTGCCGGTTTTGACTCATCCACCAGAGCCATTGTATTCGCTTCTATATGGAAATACAAGCAAATCAAACCATTTCCTGTTGCACGCACAAAAATATAACGGATGTTTTCAAATGACGTCATTTGGAGCAGAGGTTGTTCAACAACCAGGCTACAATCCGAGTTATAAGGTAATAGCGTCACTCTTTTATCAACATGAACAACTATAATTTTTCACGAAATTTCATCACAAAATTCAGATTCAAGGGCAAATTCACCATCGAGCGGGCGCTTTGTTACCACCACCAAACAAAGATCATAAATTCCTTCAGATCTATTTCGTTGGTGATTCGGCAGTTGAACTTAATCAGCGTTTTGCAATTTTCACTGCAACTAAACGTGAAATAATACAACAATTGCAAAATCTTCTTCATGAGTGTAATGAATTGGTCAGATTGTTCAAAACAGCTTTGGATACAATGCATTCTGACGACCACAAAATCATTATCAGAGCAGATAAAAGACCAGCAGGAAGCCATTCAAGACAATTCAATGCGCCCACTATCAATGAAGTCGCAGTGGTGATTGTTGGCGAGAATGTGGAATCACGCGATATTGTTCTCAAGCGTCGGGATGATGGACAATTGCAACGCGTTTATGAGACTCATCGGTCATATGATGCACTTCAATATCCGTTGATGTTCTGTCGTGGAGAAGATGGCTATCACTTCAACATAAAGATGGTCAATCCAACGACAGGTTTGTTTAATCACTTCTTTTTCATTCTGCACGTAAATTCGAATTCATATTACAGGAGAAGAAACGAATAAGAAAGTCAGCTCAATGAATTTTTATGCATATCGATTGATGATTCGACTAGATGTTGACAATCATCTGTTGAGATACCGCCGTTTGTTTCAGCAGTACTGTGTCGACATGTATGTAAAAGTAGAAACGGAGCGTCTCAATTTCATTCGTTTCAATCAGTCAAAGTTACGATCTGACGAGTACATCCACTTGCGTGACGCCATCGCTACTAATGGACACGCGGCAAACATTGGTTGTTTGACCATTCTGCCAGCTACTTATGTTGGGAGCCCGCGCATGAGTACGCTCAAGATGCGATGACGTACGTGCGGAATTACGGACGACCTGATTTATTTATCACGTTTACATGCAATCCGAAATGGCCCGAAATTACGAATTTGTTGCACCAAGGACAAACATCCAGCGATCGACATGACATCACTGCACGAGTATTCAAGCTAAAGGTAAAAATTCTTATGGATTACATCGTTAAGCAGAAGGTTTTTGGCGTAGTTCGTTGTTGGATGTACTCGGGTGAATGGCAGAAGCGTGGCTTACCACATGCGCACATTTTGCTTTGGATGTTCGACAAGATCCGACCAGAACATATTGATTCGATTATTTCTGCCGAAAATTTATTTATTTCCAGAAACTGATCCGGAGCTGCATTCCGTTGTGAAAACGAGTATGATCCATGGCCCTTGCGGAGTCCACAACCCAGAATCACCATGCATGGAAAACGGAAATTGCACAAAACGATTTCCCCGTCCGTTGGTGGCTGAAACAATCAGCGAAGAACAAGGACGTAGATAATTTGAATTACATTATTCAAAATCAAATCGATGGAGAACTGCATTCATACAGATCCGTTGACAGCGTGACCGACGAGGATGAAGCGACGAACTATCCGACAGAATTTTTGAACTCGCTAGATGTGCCAGGAACTCCACCGCATAATTTGCAACTGAAGGTGGGATCAATTATTATAATGCTGCGGAATCTAAATCATCCGAAATTGTGCAACGGTACGCGGTTGTCCGTCAAGAAACTGATGAATAACGTGATTCAGGCGACGATCATCAAGGGAACATTTAAAGGAGAGGTAGTCCTTATACCACGAATTCCGATTATTCCAACTGATCTACCATTCCAATTCAAGAGGATTCAGTTCCCCGTCCGATTGGCATTTGCGATGACAATCAACAAATCGCAAGGCCAATCGTTAGAAGTCTGCGGGATAAATCTAGAATTTCCCTGTTTTTCGCACGGCCAGCTGTACGTTGCATGTTCGCGTGTTGGTAAGCCGTCTTCATTGTTTGTTTTTGCGCCGGAAAATAAAACAAAAACCATAGTGGAATGGAATGTGTGTAGCGTATATACTTATATTTTTAATTTCGGAATTAAAAAAAAAAACGGAATAAAATATTTTGGATGGAAGAACGGTCACACTAGTGCCTTTGGAGAGGCGTGTTGCATAGAGGTATTATTTTCTATATCCAGTTTTTCGGAAAATAGAATTTATCTGGAGAGAATTCGGTCTTTTTAGCGATTTTACTCAACTGAATACGAAAAAAGCTAAAAACTGTATGAAAAAACCGCCAAAACCTAGCTAAAATATGTATATAATAGCTATTGGTTTCTGGTTGTAATTGTTCGTACAATTTGTTTATATATAATCCGGAATTATTTTTTTTGTTATTTGAACTGGACGAAATTTTAATATCGGCACTGTATTCGCCGTTCTTGTTTTTCGAAAATGTATATGTGCGGATGTTTGTGCACCGACCGTGTGCAATCACTGCAGTTAGCGAAGAGAAGAAAGAGGAAACGACGATAAGCGGAATAAATTGCCAAATAAAGTCAGTACATCGACTTTGCCGACGCTGATGTATGTATGTATGTATGTAGGAATTAGAATATATAGTATGTATGTAGGAATTAGAATATATAGTATGTATGTAGGAATTAGAATAGAATAGCTCGGAGTTGTACGAATATTAATTAACCAATTATAATTAAGTCGACGTATCTGTGCCGACTATAATAATACAACTGGGCTATGGGATATATTTATTTATACTCAATATAGAAGTGGACTGTAATTTGTTGTCAATTGTTGTATGTATCGGAATATTGTTGTATATTTCGACATATAAAATTTTGTGGTTGTATTATTGGATGTATGTATTGGTGTAGTTCGATAGAAATAGTTTTTTTTTTGCGTAAGTTTGGATGTATATTTTTCAATATATTTGATTTTGTAGTGAAGTGTAGTGGACTGTATGGACGTGTGAATATTTATGTACATGTATACGCTTGAGCACCAGCAGGAACACAGTGAACGAGAAAAAAAATGTATGACCCGTTTTTGACGAAACGATTTTTTTTTTTTTTTATCTTGGAACTCTTAATTTTCACTGTGGCTGGGCGCATATTTTTGCAGTCGCTTTTCTTTTAAGTAGAACACTTTGCACTTTGTTTAAACAACGAACGGAGTTTGCACTATGTTGATGAGAAAATTGGACTTCGGACTTTGGACACTGCAAACCACACAGATATAAGACCCTTTGATTTAGTCTTCGGAAATATCTGTATGATGTATTTTGATTTATTTAAAGTAAGAACACTAGTACTTATCTTTTTTAAAAATCCGCATTGGAGCTGGTGAGGATCAGGATAGACCCGGTTTGAAGGACCATGAACTGGAGTGGGCGGATTCTTAGCCAAAATAAGACGATCGTAGATGTAGATGTCCCAACGAAAAGGTCCCAAATCCCACGTAGAAAAAATGAGTAGTTGTTGGGGTTTCAGTTTGAGTTGAATATAAACTTTATTTGCCTTCATCGGCTGGGTCGCAAATTAAAACTAATTACATGTCATAAAAATAGAAGTTTGGGAGAGCGGAATGGAAGGCTCTTGCGGACTGGAAGCCCGGAGGAAGAGAGAGGGAGAGCGAGTGTGGGAGAGCGCTGGGCTTCATTAAGCGGGACATTTCGAAGCCGCTAGCGCTTCACACAAACCTTTATTTTTCCTAGTTCGGATTATCTTCAGGGCTGGGAGGTGGTTTTAATTTAATTTATTTAATTGATCTTCCTAGCGCGACAAGCATGTTGCATACTTATATATTATGGCACTAGTCAAGGAAATATAATAAAAAGATATACATTTAGTTAAACTTACATATAATAATAAATCAACCTTAAATACTAACATTTTTTTTTTTGCTTTGAACAAACATTAAACATTGAATTAAGTTAATTTTAAGAAAATTTGAAATTTTTTATATAATTAAAATGTAATGGTTATTTTCTTATTTATAATTTATAATTGTCTTTTAGGAATCTCGCCCTTTCCCTCTTTTAAAAGTTATAAATATAAGAGAGGGATGACTCTTATATTTATAACTTTTAAAGCTTATCATTTTTAAAAATTTGAATTTTATGCAATGCGCAGATATTTTTGAAGAGCGAATTTAAAATGCGTAGCGTTGCTAACTGCCTTGATGGCATGGGGCTGGTTCCAAAAAATATATAAATATTTGAATTGAAAATGAATAATATTGTTAGTCCTTCTTGATGTACTAAATTTCAGTTTTTGGTATAGATAGGTTGGCTCTTTAGTGTAGACTATTTTATGTAATAATATTAGTACCTTAGGGTTTGTCAAAGACTTAAGTTGCATGTCAAATATTGTTATGGAATCATCAGAAATGTGGTCATTCCTACGTCTATTGTAAATATATCGCGCCACATTATTAAAAGCAACTTGTAACTTGCGTTGGCTGGCGAAGTTGCAGTCGCTGAACACTTCGATTCCATAAAAAAGCACTGGTGTCAGGTACATTATAGCAATCGTCTGCTTCATGTTGACTGGTAAAAAATTCTTTGATAGGTATAAGCTTCTAAGGACTCCGTACATTTTACTGACATTTTTATTTATGTGGTCATCCCATGTCAAAGTTTGATTAAAACTAAAACCTAAGTTGCATGCTCCTTTTACATAGTCTATTGGAGTATTTTCGATAGCTAATCTTTGTATAACGTCAGTGTTAAGCGCCTTTTTACTTATAACTATACATTTTGATTTCTTTGGATTTAAACCTAAACCGTTAATTTTTGCCCACTGACTAACTATTTCCAGTTCACTGTTACAAACACGAATACACTCATCTATACTACATATAGGACGACTAACATACATTTGGACGTCATCAGCATACATGTGTGTTTCACAATTTGACAATATATTCGGAAGATCATTAACATATTGAGACCTTATTTTAATAATTGAAAATAGTCAGTATAGGGTCGAAAAGTGGATGGTGTCGCTACAAAATTCCTTTTCAGGTATATGGTATAGGTATAGGTATATTTTTCGAGCTCTCGCTACCTAAGCATACCGGTACCGAGGCGTAATCTATTCTAATCCATTCTAAGGTCAGGAACAAGAAGATCAAGGAATAAGAGGATAAAGTTTCATTCTCGAAGAAGAAATAACCACCATGGTGGACTAAGGACCTTAGCAAACTCAGGAAGAGAGAGTATAAGTCCTTTAACACAAGCTATGGTACTTAGGAATGTGCACCATATAAGGAAGCTCGAAAAACATACAAAAAGGCAGCATACGAAGCCAAAAAGGAGTCCTGGAGGAGTTACTGAGAGAAAATATAGGGTGTAAAGGATACTGCAAAATTGATCAAAATCCTTGTAAAAGGACGCGCAAGCCTAACCTTTTTTAACAAGCCAGACGGCACAGCAACAATGACAGTCGAAGAATCACTGGAGAGACTGGTAGATACGCACTTCGCGGGGAACTTACGAGAGTACTCGGAACAACGGAACAACAACGGGAGACATCGTCACCATTGAAAGAATTCAATGGGCGACTGACTCGTTCGAGCGATATAAAATCCCGGGCCCGGATGACATTATACCGGCAATGCTACAAACAGCTA
This sequence comes from Drosophila rufa, assembly GCA_018153105.1. Lineage (NCBI taxonomy): Eukaryota > Metazoa > Arthropoda > Insecta > Diptera > Drosophilidae > Drosophila > Drosophila rufa. The sequence goes on along the minus strand of JAECXS010000173.1, from coordinate 3,180,776 downwards.
AGACAAGTATTAGTGGGTGGCTTAAGGCCATCTTCGAGGCTTGCATCAGGCTGACGCACATAACGCTCTTGTGGAGGGACGCAAAAGTGATAATCATACCCAAACCAGAAAGGAGGGGCACATCCTAGCAAAGGATTATAGGCCGATCAGCCTAACCTCCTTCCTCCTGAAAACAATGCAAAGACTACTGAATGTTCACATTCGGGAAAAGAAAAAGCACGCACACCGGAAAGGATGACCTACCGAGACGGTACTACATGAAGAGAAATCTCTGGAATACACGCAGTACACAATGGTCAGCTTCCTGGACATAGAAGGTGCGTTTAACAACGTGAACGCCGACTCCATCCTCGGCTCCCTATACTCGATCGACATTGAGGGAGGCATCAGAGAATGGTTTGGTGCTATACTGAAGAGCAGGACGATCATAGCCGAACTGAGCCGCACTCACCTCACGCGGGTAGTGAGGATAGGCACACGTCAGAGCGGGGTTTTATCGCCCGTGCTTCGGCTGATAATTATATATTTACTTTAAACCGTAAATCACAACTATAAACCAAACTTGATCTGCGTGCAACAGATAGGAGTGTTGTCCCCAATTTTGATGCCCTAGTTATTATAGTCTCGATCTCAGATCGTCATACGGACATACAGACGGACATGTAAAAATCGACTCGGCTGGTAATGCTGATTAAAAATATATATGTACTTTGTGGGAGATCCGACTTTCTGCCAGTTATATAAATTATCAGTTGTCAATATGTTAAAATATCTTTTTACCCAATAGATACCAGGTATAATAATATCCCGGTATATATTGTCATTAAGAGAGTCAGGGAAACGCAAAAAAAATTACAAATACACCAAAGCCATCGCACACCCCAAATATAACATCAAATCTCAGCAAACATCTTAACAAACTAATCAGACCCATTTGGAGCTCACTTCTTGAATTATAAGAGGTTTTCTACAAAATTTGCTGATTTCAGTAAAGCATTTGACTCCGTTAATCATTCCTTTCTTGTTAGGAAACTCGACTTGAAGGATCTTCGTGTTGATCATCTTAGGTGGATTTCAAGTTATCTAAATGGCAGGACGCAAAAGGTCCTCTTTAAAAACAACTGGTCAAATGTTCTCCTTGTTACCTATGGTGTCCCGCAAGGGAGCCACATGGGTCCCTAACTATTTACATTATTTATTAACGACTTGCCCAAAGTTTTGACTAACTCAAGAGTACTCATGTACGCTGACGACGTTAAACTTTGCGTGCAATACAAGGACGACGATAGCCACACGGATTTACAAACAGATATTAATAACTTCCAAAAATGGTGCAGTGAAAACTTATTAAACCTAAATGGCTCCAAATGCAAGCTAATGACTTTCCCAACCTTACGACTTTTACACTGAACTGCTGCTTTTCGGAATGGATCAATCTATGACGACGATTTGGGTATCATAAATTGAAGTCTATTGATTATATTTGTATATGCATTGTGAATAAAGCCAGTCCTTTTTTATTAATATGGATCTTGTGTTCGGAAACCCCAGTGGGACATTCACAGCAAACGCATTGAGTCAGTTCAAATTAACATTTTACTTTTCGCTCTTCGTGGGTTAAACCGGGCTGCAAAGCTAAGGTTGAACTCTTATTTCAGTAGACTTCTCCTAATTAACCTACCTTCCTTCCAATGCTAGGCATTGTCTTTATGTATAACGTGATCCATGGTGACGTGAATAGCACCGATCTATTGGGTCAGTTGAATTTCCATGTATCTTCAGCACTGCTTCTCTTTTAACACCCCAAGCCAGCTCTTAGCAAGCCTCACAATGATAACCCTAATAAAATTAATTTCTTCTTTGTCAGAGTAATAGTTTTTATGAAAGCATTCGGAAGATTCACAATTTCTTCTTCTTCGGCCCATTACGACACTAAAAACGGTCGGTCTTTTTATCCCACAGTCAACCCACACTCGACGCAAGCTTTTTTAATTGATTTTAGCCTCAGCTCGGATAAACTACTTCTTTGAAATTGTTATTTTTATTTATTTAGACCAATTGCTTATAATATTATACTTATAACTTAATATTTATACTTAAATTCCATCCGAAATAAATACTGCACATTCACCTGAGCTACATCATACACTATATATTCATTGTATAATAATGACGATTTTAAACTTGAATTAGTAACTGCTTGTCCTAATGGTATTTCAACTCCATCATTCCGTAAATAACTTTTCTTGGGATCCGGCATTGTAAGACCCCGACCAAAGCAACTGTGTTTATCCTTTGGAAGATTTGTAACATATTTAGCTGCAGTGCATTCCATCATATCTCCCAAAGCAACTTCAGAAAGTAGCATTAATCCAGTGGAATTTTGTTGGGTTGTGCAACAGTAATTGGCCGATTTCGACACCATATCTGCAAAATAAATTCCTTTCCCAAACATATAGCCAGTTGGTGGAGCTTCCGGAGGAGCGATTTTTAAACCATGTGATAGTATGCCAGCGAAATTAGTTATACGAGAGCCGTGCCATAACAGTTTTCTATTGTGTAGCTTTTTAAATGGTTTATAACGTCTTAATTCCCCTTGGCGTTGTACTTTGAACACATCCACCACTTCCAACTCGTATGCGCTATGGGTAGAAGCATGAGTATTGTTAACATAATTTTGTAAAATGGAAAACTCTTCACTACTTTTGTCTAGCGGCTCTAACTTTGTTTTCAATTGCGCATAATGTTTGTCTAACTGATTAATATTATCAATAGTATTCTCGCTTTTTATCAAGTTGTAGGCAACCTCGATTTCAGCCAGCGAATCTAGCACTTGTCGCAAGTCTTCGATTTGCTTATAAGTTTCAATCAAAGTTGGAGACTGGATCCCGAAATTGTGAGGGATCAAGGTATAAAATCGATTTGTCGCATCAATGAGTTTTGCATTACTGGATCCAGACTCGATTAATTCAAAAATTTCGCTCAACACTTTATAAGCAGATTGAACCTGAATTACGCTGAGTTTTCCCAACGGCATTTTATCCATATCAATATGAAATTCCATCAATGTTCTTTTCATGGAATCAACATCGAACATAAGCCGTATTAAATTTTGAACGGAGGGCTCTAGCTCCGAATTAAGAGATTGCGTGTCAGGTAAAGAAATATTCGCTTCGTCATCATACTGAATCTCTATTGGGTACATACGACCCGTAATTTTAACAAAATTGTCTCGCTTTTCGAATTCATTTCCAGTTTTATCAGAGTATACTTTTTTAAATTCTTTTATGGCAGAGACAATTGTATCAAACTCCTCAATTTTTGAATTCCCAATGGTGGTACCGATTCGACCCCACGAACGAAATATCCAGTATCTGAAATTAAGAGAAAAGTGTAAATATTAATTTCTTTTAAAACTTTCGAAGAAAATTATATTATGTTCTTTCGTTCCTTTTAGTTGTGCATTAAGGGGGGAGTAGGGTTAATTCAGTGCAAAACGGGCCACTTATCAAAAAAAATTTGTGGCGAAACGGCTTGAGGTAGTTTATTAATTTACATGACATGGAATAACGTTACATTTGGACAATTTTTCTAAAAATGTTTCTTTAAAAAATATGTGCAGGTATAGGAGTTCTAGGGAATCTCCCGTGGCTCCTCCAAAAAAGTTAATTTGCGGTGTACATCCTAACGGTCCACAGAATCGTCCCATAAGAAAACTAGAATATACATTAGTTAAAGGATAATTGTCCGGAGGTATCACCGTGCAGTTTTTTTTTTTTTTTTCATGAAAGTTTGAAGTCAAAAATTCAATTCATGACTAAAAAAAAAAGTTTAATTGTTAAATAAAAAATACAATAAAAAATAAAATTTAAAAAACCCCGACGGTGATACCTGGAGAATTAGTTGCAGAAGCTGTGTGCAAAATTGCAAAACGATTGGTCAAGTAGATTTTTAGTAATCGTGTACACCGACTTTGAAAATAGCAATTTTCAGGAAAGCGCGTTAATGTTTTGGCTCCTTATACATCGAACATAGATTGACCTCCATTCAACTACCCATTACCATGTTATTTTTGCTCCGATCGATGTCAAATTTGGACTTTATATTCTTAAGATGTTGGGCATTCATAAATAAAAATAAAAATGGCGGGAAAAAAAAATTAAATACCCTACCCCCTTAAACTAAGTGCAGACCCCTAATGTATACCTACACCTACATAAGTGAAATGACTTCTTATTTAGTGCATAAGTCACGATACAATACAATTAAAAAAACTCATTAAGGGGCTATACGTGGGCTGCTATATATATTTCTGGCCTAGGCAACACTAAGTGTTGTTAGGTGGAATCTGACATTTCCATTGAAAAGTTCGACATTTTTAAGCATAAACGTACTCAGAACGGTTTGACGTACGACTATCATTTGTGTTGTTTACAGTTACTTAAAAAAATCAATTTCGCAAAAAAATGGAATTAACTCGTGAACATTTTCGTGCGATCATTTTTCACAACTTTCGGCGTGGATTATCACGACAAGAGTGCAGCGATGAACTTAAATCTTTGTATGACTATGAAGCACCATCCTATAGCACTGTGAAAAACTGGTACAACGAATTCAATCGTGGCCGACGCTCCCTCAAAGACGAATTCCGCGAAGGTCGTCCAAAAACAGCCGTTGTGCCAGAAAACATCGATGGCGTACGTGAACTAATAATGCAAGACCGTCATGTGACATACCGTGAGATAGTGGCATCCTTAGGCATTTCTTCCACCAGCATACATTCGATATTGCATGAGCACCTGGCTGTAAAAATGGTTTGTTCTCGTTGGATCCCGCACAATTTGACAATCGCTCAAAAGAAGGCTCGTGTGGATTGGTGTAAAGAAATGCTGAAAAAATACGATCGCGGTGCTTCAAAAGACGTTTATAAGATCGTCACAGGTGACGAATCATGGATCTATGCGTATGAGCCCGAAACAAAACAGCAATCGACCGTGTGGGTCTTCCAAGACGAGCCAAATCCAACGAAAGTTGTTCGTGGAAGAAGCACTTCGAAGCAAATGGTCGCCTGTTTCTTCGCAAAAACTGGTCATGTGGCTACTGTTCCTCTTGAGCAACGTAGGACGGTCAATTCTGATTGGTACACCACCATTTGTTTGCCTGAAGTCTTCGGTGAAATTCGAAAAACGAACAAGGGAAGACGAATCATTGTGCACCATGACAATGCGAGCTCTCACACATCGGCTCAAACCAGCGCCTTTTTGACTGGCCAAAACGTCGAATTGATGGGTCATCCGCCGTACAGTCCTGACTTGGCACCAAATGACTTCTTTTTATTCCCTCACATCAAGAAGAAAATGCGTGGTCAACGATTTTCGTCGCCAGAAGATGCTGTTGAAGCATTCAAAAACCATGTTTTTGAGGTGTGTCAATCAGAGTGGAAAAAGTGCTTCGAAAATTGGTTTGAGCGCATGCAAAAGTGTGTAAATCTTGATGGAGAATATTTTGAAAAACAATAAAACTATTTTCCTTAATAAATATTCGTATTTTCATTATTAGGCCAGAAATATATGTAGCAGCCCACGTAACAGTGTAACATTTTCAAAAAATCTTTTTTTTTTTGCTTATTCGATAGTTTGTACTTTTTACAATATCAATGGAAGCGTTTTAAAGACCGGCCGCTCGCAGAAATGATTCGCTGCACCTACTTGCCTATACAGGGAGTTTGGGAGTTTGTGTGTTGTTACTCGAATTTTTCGCATTGTAAACAGTACAAAGGTAATATAAGAGGGCTATATTAGTGTATACGGTCCTTTTTTATAGATTACTGCCATTTTGAATATATTTTATAGCCGTTAGGCACTGTTGTAAGCTGCAAAATCATCAAAATTTTTAACGTTTTTACAGCCAGTCATCGATGTATCGGCCGTAAACATCGATGCTTTTTGGAGATCTGTTATCAAAGCTTTTGTTCAGTTTATTCGCAGCTGTAATTAACGACGCAACGAAAATGAGTGGTATCCAAAAAGGCTCTCACGATAATCCTGCACATACGAGGTGTGTTCAAAAAGTATCGCGAATTTTGAATTTTCGCGGGCTACGTATATTCGAATTTCGATTTTTTTGTGGCGTTATGTTGTTACTCGTCTTCGATTTTTACCTATTCAAAAAAATGGATGAATGAACCTGTATCCAATTTTGTGTGAAAAACGAAATTAGGTTCGCGGATGCATTCCGAATGTTGACTGTGGCATACGGAGAAGCTACCTTGGACCGAAGCAACGTTTATCGGTGGTACAAAATGTTCCAAAAGGTCGAGAAGATGTGAACGACGAAGAGTGTGCCGGACACCCGAGCACTTCAACAACAGACGAAAAAATTAATAAAGTGGAGAAAATGGTATTGGCCAATCGTCGAATCACCGTTAGAGAAGTTGCTGAGGACCTAAACATATCGATTGGCTCGTGCCATTCGATTTTTATCAATGATTTGGGCATGAGACGGGTCGCCGCGAAATTCGTATCAAAATTGCTCAATTGCGACCAAAAACAGCATCGCATGAACATTGCTAATGAGATGTTGGACTCTGTCCGCGACGACCCAAATTTGCTCCAGAGGGTCATAACTGGTGACGAATCGTGGGTTTATGGTTATGATGTGGAAACCAAAGCTCAATCATCTCAATGGAATCTGCCGCACGAACCAAGACCGAAAAAAGCGCGCCAAGTTCGGTCGAATGTGAAAGTTTTGCTGACAGTTTTCTTTGATTGCAGGGGCGTGGTGCATCATGAACTGTGGCAATTTGCGAGAAGCAATCCGCCAGAAATGCCCGGATTTGTGGAAGAACATGTGCTCACACATCGTTGCTTGTGCGCGACTTTTTGGACAAAAACAACACACTGATGATGCCGCAGCCACCGTATTCCCAAGATCTGGCCCCCTGGGACTTTTTCTTGCTCCCTAAACTGAAGAAATTACGACGTTACGGTACGCTTGACGAGATAAAGACGGCATCGAAAGATGAGCTGAACAAGATTAAAAAAATTATTTTTTGAAGTGCTTCGAGGATTGGAACAACCGTTGGCACAAGTGTATAATACCTCATGGGGATTACTTTGAAAGGGACAAAATAGATATTCATAAATAAATAAATAATTTTTTAAAAAACACAAAATTCGCGATACTTTTTGAGAGACAATTCTTAGGAAATCGTCTTACATTCGAACAGTACACCACAGCCGCTAAAAAACTATTACGCAGCGGGAATAACGCAATTGTCGTTAAACAAACGCATGTATACTTTTATTGAGTTTTTCTTAGTTTTCAGTGCAAAAGGTTCTTTTGTTGTTTGCAAAACTTGCAAAAAAGACATCAAGTTTCATCAAACAAGTTCACGGGGCTTAGGATTTAAAATAGGTGTATCATGCGAGTGCAGTATATCATATTCATTCATGCATTCTGAACCCACAATTAGAAATGCTTATGAAATAAATCGTCGTATGTTTGTTATGCGACTTCTAGGAATCGGTATCAATGGACTAAACCTATTTTGTGGCTTGATGGATCTTCTTGCTAAATTTAATAATAACACTTACGTTGGATGCTTTCAAAATAAAGGTGCTGAAACCATTTATAAATGTATTACACAAGAAGCCATAACCAAAGAAAAAACAATAACTTCACAGAAAGACGGATCGGAAGATTACTTAACAGTTTCTGAAGATGGGACATGGAAAAAATGCGGACACACTTCACATTTCGGTGTTACAACTATTGCTGGTAAATAGTGTAAAGAAATTATCGATAGTCGTAAAATCGACTTACTACTGTGGGCAAAAAGTTAGGTGAATTTTCAATTTAAAATTCGCGGGCTTAAGATGTCGGACTAGTTTTTTTTTTTTGAGTTGGCAGGACTGTTGATGACATCTGGCGGTAATTTCATGTCAATGTCAGTATCAGTACTATACTAACAATACTATTTACGCTTGTGTTTACCAAACGATCAAGAGTGCATTTGTCGATTTTTACAATGTCTGATTTAATTGAGCAGAGAAGTGCCATCAAATTTTGTTTGCGGAATGAAATTTCGGCTGCGGAAACGTTGAGGATGTTGCGGAAGGCCTTTGGTGATTCTACCATGTCCCAGAAAAATGTTTATAAGTGGTACAAAGACTTCAAAGAGGGTCGGGAACGTGTTGATGACTTGGAGCGCTCCGGACGACCATCGACGTCAACAGATGACCAACACGTCAATGGAGTGAGGGAATTAGTGCTCAAAAATCGGCGGTTGACTGTTAGAGAGCCTACTAATATGATCGGAATATCAAAAGGATAATACCGAGAAGAAGTTTGGTACCGAAAACGCTCAATTTCATGCAAAAAAGTCATCGCGTTGATGTGTGTGAAACAATGCTTTCTGACTATCAGGACAAGATCAAATGCATAATCTCAGGCGATGAGACTTGGATTTATGCTTACGACCGTGAAACAACAGACCAATCAAGCGAATATCGTGCTAAAGGCGAGGCCACACCGAAAAGAGCACGTCAAAGTCGTTCAAAAATCAAGGTTATGATGACAGTTTTTTTCGATTTTCGTGGTGTGGTGCACTATGAATTCCTTCCATCTGGCCAAACTGTTAATGAGGAATATTATGTGAGAGTTATGCGTCGTTTGCGTGAAGCAATTCGTCGAAAAAGACCAGAATTATGGGCCAACAACTCTTGGTTTTTGCATCACAATAATGCACCGTCGCACACTGCACTCGTTCTTCGTGACCATTTCGCCAAGAATTCGACGCATATCGTTCCGCAACCACCGTATTCTCCTGATTTGGCTCCGTGTGACTTCTGGCTATTCCCAAAACTCAAGAGACCACTCCGGGGAACGCGTTTCGAGTCGATTGAAGAGATAAAAGCGGAATCGACAAGGGCGCTCATGGCTATACCGGAAAGGGACTATTTGGCCTGTTTCGAGGATTTGAAGAAACGTTGGCATAAGTGTATTTGATCGGGAGGGGATTACTTTGAAGGGGATGAAATTGATTCAGGAGAATAAATAAAGAATTTTCACTTTACAAACAAATTCACATTACTTTTTGCCCAGAGTAGTATTTTAAGAGTTGTGAACTATGGGAAAAGAAAATAGATACTCATCCTGATTGCAATGCAAATCATGTTTGGATCGGCTGGAAAAATGGAAGTTGACAGTGTAAAAGAAATGTTTGGCCGCTCGATCGATCAATTCGGACTGAAATACATGCGCTTCATTGGCGACGGTGCTAGTTCCACATACAAATGCTTATTGGATCTAAATCTATACAATGATTTAGAAATAGACAAATTAGAATGCTACTTGCACGTAAAAAAAAGAATGGGTACGCGATGCCATAATCTAAAAAAACAAAACAAAGAATTGGGAGGAAGGTTAGAAGAGTAAGAATATGCAGAAGTTGACTATCCAATTTATCAATAAATTACAGAAATATTACGGATTAGCAATTACCAGACATCAAGAAAATTTTGATGAAATGTACAAAGCAATTTGGGCATCATTTTATCAGGTATCGTCATCAGATAAAAATCCAAACTATAAATATTGCACCGTAGGTGAGAATACCTGGTGTTCCTATCGTAGCGCGGAAGCTCAAGGAATGGACTTATCAAAGTTCAAGCACAATTATTTACCACTTGACAAGGATATTATAGAAGCTTTGAAACCAATTTATTCTGATTTGAGAGTGATGTAAAGAAGGAAACGCACAAAATAATAACGAAAGTTATAATTGGTTGCTATGGCACTTTGCTCCAAAGCACCTTCTTAGCAGTTTCAATATTTTATGATGGTTTCTATGTTATTTCAAAGATTATGGAAGTAATGGGTGTGGCTGTCGGCCCTATTGCGCATGCATATGAAGTTCAACGAGATCTCAGCCGAATCAAGCAGGCGGAAATACGTCACGCGGCGTCCACAAAAGAGGGCCGGACAGCATGGAGACGAGCAGAAGAAGGTGTATTATATGGGCCAGGTATAGCAGACTAAGGTAAGTATAGATTTATCCAGCAAAAATCGATAGTTAAAACTTTAAACGCGTTTTTCTCGAAACGATGTTTGTTTCAAAATTTCTGGCATCATAACTCAACGACCAATTGACCGATTGCTTTCAAATTTTTACTAGGTGTTCCTAAACATATTTTTCATACAATGACCTACGATCATTTTGATTGGATGAAAATTGTCATTTTGACATTTTAAATAAAACCAAATTTTTCCCCAAAGAACAATTTTTTTTAATTTGCCATTTTGCCAATTTTTGATATTTTTTTATTTTATTATCTACTTTATGAACCTTTTTGAATTTCTTCGATTCAGTTTCTGGTTCGGCCGGAATCGTGCCAGCAGTTGCAGTACCTTTTTTTTTTTGCAACTCCGTAAACTGCGTATAATACCGCAATTTTTCAATATTTTTGGGAAAAAAATCTTAAAATACAGCTGAAGATATACCCTATTATATAAAAAAAAGTTTAAAACATTATATCAAGTACTTTATTTTATTCCGATAATTCTCTATATTTTCATGTGTTACACTGGTAGAGCCCCTTAACCCTTCTTGACTTTATTAAAGCTTTTGACTCTATTGACCACGTGATTCTCTGTACCAAGCTGCGTACGCTGTATAATTTTTCTCCATGTGCAAGAAGGCTTCTTCAAACCTACCTTACTAATAGAATGCAGGCAGTTGTTTCGAGAAGCCTAAAATCTATCTGATTTCTTGTCTCTCGCCCAGGGAGTCCCACAAGGGTTAGTCTTAGGACCACTGCTTTTCTCATTATATGTAAATGTTCTTCCTAATTGTTTGTCTGACTGTGATGTACACCTTTATGCAGATGATGTCCAACAATATGTAAACCAAATCTATGACTGCCGCCTCCCACAGACCACCAAAGTGAGGGGCCCGCGGAGGTATGAACTTCCAGTCAATCCAGTCAACAGGAAGAGACGATCGACTCAAAAATAGCTCCTTCAGCTCCTTCGCATTGTCCAAATAGTACGCGGACTGCAACTCCGTTGTGAGGTCCTAAACGACTGCAGCCCTTTTCGAAAAGCAGACAAAGACGGCGAAATACCATTTGTGAGGTACCTTGTTTAGGGTCTCTGCCTTGTAAGAGAATGGCCCACAATAGTCCACTCTTGTTGTATAAAAGTTTGGGTTAGGCTGAACTCGATCTGCTGGCAGGCTACCCATAACGTGCTCCCAAGCCACAGGCTTCATCCCAAAACATCTGACGCATTTGTTGATAATGCTTGCCATAAACTTTCGGCCTTCAATTAGCCAATACCTTTGCTTTAAAGTAGCGAGCAACGCCTGTGATCCTACGTGGAAGTATTTTCATGAAAGTATAAGATCGCCTTGGTGACTGGATGATCCTTAGGTAACAATATCGGATGCTTAGCGTCGTAGTCCAAGTTTGCGTTCCGAAGCCTTCCACCTACGCGAAGAAATCCATCAGAGCCGAGTAAAGGCCTCCGAGAAATCAGCTTGCTTTTCTGTGGAATCGGCAGGTCCTGGCTAAGAATTCGATACTCCTCAACCAAGTGAACCTGTTGTAGGCTCTTTAGAAGAAGTACGGTTCCCAAGTTGATCTCGTTAACGGTAACAGGGCCATTTAACGCTGATTTGGTTCTGCAATTCGAAATGAAGCGATAAATGTATGCAAATACACGCTGCAACTTATGAAATTAATTAAGATATTTGCAGTTGATATAGATGTCCGCGAAAACTGTTCCAATGAGTGCTGCAGAAGAACGGTCTGGGAGATCCTTTACTACGTCCAGCACCATTAGCCCAAAGGGAATGCTCAAACAATTCTCTCGGGGTACAACCTCGGGACACGACATCCGCAGGATTTAAGTCTGTTGGAATATGAAGTCATCTCCTGAATTTTCGCGATTCTGTTGGATACAAATACGTTAAACTCCCTCGGGGGTTGCCGAATCCAAGCCAACACTATAGACGAGTCTGAGTAGCAATGAAAGGCGCAATCGAAGTCAATGGTTTCCTTGACGCTTACGATAAGTTCAGCCAATAAAAGCGGTGCTGAAAGTTCCAATCTTGGAATTGGTAAGGCCTTTAAGGGTGCTACTCTGGACTTGGTGCAGAGTAGATGGGTTCTTACGTCTACATTAGCCTCCGATCACAAATACAAACACGTTCCATACGCTATACTAGTATCGCAGAATCCGTGCAACTCGACGGAAGCGTGCAGCTGCTTTCCAAATCGTGGAAATTTTAAGTTCTGGACGATCAACATCTGAGAGGTCAACTCCCCCATGACGAAAGAAGTGGCTCTGGCAATGTGTCATCACAATCCACGTTAGAATTCCATAGGGATTGCAAAAAGATTTTAGACTTCGTAACAAATGGTGTTATTAAACCGAGTGGATCATAAAATTTTGCTATTGTTGACAATACAGTCCCTTTTGTGACTCGATGTCTTGACAAAATTTGGGAAAAGTTAAATAGGAGATGATCAGACGTTGGGTCCCAGACTAGTCCCAATGCCTTGGCGATAGCTTATCCATCATTAAATTTAATCACCTGTTCCTTATCGCAATCAGACTCTCCTTCGAGGGCACTTGACTCATTCGAACACCATTTGCGGATTGAAAAGTGGCCTCGCGACTGCCGTCTGTGAAGTTCTCTCTTCAGGCGCCATCGTTGGTTCCGCCAAACTGAAGTTCTCAATTTTTCAAAATCGTTTTACTACGGCAGCAAGTGGGTCACCATCAGAATGAGCAGTAGGATCCTTGACAATGGCAGCTAGGGCAGATTATGATTTGTCATACTCGATATCCCTCCAGAAACGATCCAACCTAATTTGGTGTTCTGAAGAGTTGGCAAGGTGCTATCCAAATGAATTTGTCTCTTGGCAATAATTTCGAAAAACAGACCAGCGCCAATTAAGAGGTCGATTCGTTGTGATTGGTTGAAATAAGGATCAGCGAGCCAAATGTTTTTTTGGAATCCTGCATCTGGTTGCATTTATGTTGAAATGCGGCTGATGATCAGTGATACTTTGAGTCACAACAGCAGCGAATGACGCACGATAGCTTGCATCCCGTGTTTGCGCAAAAATATCGACTTCCTTATCATAATTCATGGACGACTCCCCAATCCCAGAAATACACTCATTTCTGTCTAAGCTTGTCGAAGTTTTAAGTTTAGTTGGGTAGCTAGGCGCGAGGTGATGAAATTTAACTGCGAGGCTGAATCTAATATTGCTCGGCAAGGCACAAGTGAACCCAATCTATTTTTTACGAAGATTATAGCAGTTGGATGCAACACGTAGTCTATCGGCATGATCTTTGAAGTTTTAGGTGGAGGATGCTTTAAATGGTGATTTGGCTGCGATGATGAAGTCGATGGTAATGGGTGCGAGCTTATGAGCGGGTCGGATGATGGAGGTGAAAGTAATGTAGATGTTGCGGATGGGTCTGGGGTTATATGCAATAATGAGTGGTGCTTCATTCGACAATATCTGCCATGGGTTGACTTGCATTGCTGCAAACTATGCCCTTTGCGCAAACAGTTGAGGCAGAGGTGCTTTTTTTTTGCTTCTTTATATCGAAGATTCGGACTCAAATTTAGAAAACGGGAGCATTGCGGCAAATATTGATCACTAGAATCGCAAAATAGGCATGCTGAATGATTTGAGTTAGTACCAGACACAATAAGTGCACTTTGGTTAGATCCCACCTGCTGGCCTTGTGGTTACATTATGCGACGCCCCGCGTCGCAATTAATATATGTACATATATAATTAATCATTTGATTTATTAAGTTTAAGGTTAGTTTAAGTCTGAAGATATTAGTATTAGATTATATTGCAGTAGTTAAGCTAGTAGAATAAAAGAAACGAAAAGAACCGCGCCAGGCCTGAAATATGGGCACTTAAGCCATCTGGCAACGCCAATGGACGGCGCCCTATCCAAGGGAGTACAGCAGCCCTGGGACGAGCCGAACCGCTGACTCCGATAGTGAGCCTTCCGTCATCTGGCAACCCCAGCGTCAATCGATATTCGATGAACTATCGAATTTCGATGAGGCAACGCACAGCTGATCTCGGCCTATATAAAGCCGAACTCAGACAGATGCCCGGCACTTCCTGCGAGCAGCGCAACCAACCACATCAGGGTAAGCCCTTAGGTAGATAGAAAATACTAACTATCCAAGTATCGTAAACCGTAGCACAGCGTAGCAAACGCGGTTCTAATAATCCATTACCATTACTCGTAGCAAGGGGTATAAGGTCTGGCTCATGCTAGTCGGCCTTGATGAGTTCGAGTAACCGACTCCGCCTAACACAGCCTAGCATAGTGTAGCCGAGGATGGTATAGCACAGAGTAGCAGAGAGCGGTTCAAGTAATCTCCTCTGACGAGCACAGGGTATCATATCACGGCTCGAGTAGCCGTCATTCTCAGAAACACGGGGTCCAGGGTCTGGCTCATGCTAGCCGACCGAGACAGAAACAGGGTATCGACGAGTCACAGGGTATCAAAGGTGCGACCCAGGCCGATCACAACGGCACATCTTCGTCGTCCTCGCAGATTTTCTCTCTCTCTCCGCAGGAACTACAGCACACGAATACACACAAAATCTAAATAAAAACATTTACTAAAAAACCCTAAACTTCTTTGACTCTTTCTTTCTCTTTTCTTCGATCCTGGACATATACATTTTCTGTGCCGAACCCCGACCTCGGCGACCTAGCCGCGCAACCCAAAAAAGGGTCGTTACAATTACCAAGGCTTGATCAATATTCTCCATAATCCTGCACTTCTTTTCCAAGAAAGACTGCATATTAGTTCAGGTAGATAACTCAGAGGTAGACAAATCTTCATCCCATTTTTCAAGCGTCCTCTGATCCAGCTTCTGAGCGACGATATGTATCAGAATCCATCCAAAACTTGTTGCGTAGTGCCAAGGGTACGGGTGGCCCGAAGATGCGAATTCATCCAATCGCTGAGCTCCCGAAGACCCTTGGCCGATCCCTTCTCGACACCTTTTAAACCAAATATTGCCTGAACATGTGCCTGAAAATCTAGAACTTGATTATCGAATCGATTTATGAGCAATTCAAAGCCTTTTTAAAATTGGCATTTGAGGGTTCAAGCGAACGTATGGTTTCCAAAGCCACACCGCCTAACCTAGACCGTAAATACTGTAATTTTTCAATATCACTTAGCTTGTCATCACTGCCAATGACCGTGGTGAAAGTTGCAAGAAAATCCGGCCACTCAGAATATGATCAATTAAAACGAGCCGTCTCCAGATTTGGCAATCGTGTTTTCCTAAATCGGAAAGAAAGATCCGCATTGTTATTTATGTCAAAAGATGTAGAATTGGCAGCGGTAACAGCCGGCAAAAGCAGCTTGCGCTGTGCCGTTAAGCCACGATTTATTTTTGCCTTAGCATCCATGAAAACTGCGGAAAATTCAAATCGCGTATCACTCGTAATCTCCGTCAAATCCAGTTTTTCCAACGATGTTTGTTGCGGAATCAAATGGCGAGTTCATAGAATCTATTCATTTCAACCGCGCGAGGATATCATCTTCATCGAACTGATTAAAAGATTCACTGGTTAAATAGTTTTTATTGCGCTGGCTTGCCGTAAGATTGGTTGCACTTTGGCTCGGTAAAAATCCAATTTTACTTGATGCATCATTTTGAGGCTGAAACGCGTTTTATATATTAGCCATTTTTAATCACAAAAAAATAAAAAGAAAATGGTTGAGCAGGTTCAGAGCGCACGAAACACCCTTTGGTTTTTTGCCGCGAAAGTAGAATGTACCAAGCATCGCCAGAACTCAACGGAACCTTTGACGTTGTTGTTTTTGTTGGTACCTATTTTGTCTGTCTAGCAACAGCGGATTGGGCTGGCAGGAATTCTCCAACTGAACCCGGGTGCCGGCTGGGCAATGGGCACTGTAATATCCCGGATAACGGGTAGTGCAATGGCGCTTGCTCTGTCCGGGGTAATGCAGTGTCTATCTAAGGCTACGATTCAATTCCTGCGGCCCCCCAAAGCCGAAGGAAATGAATCAGTAGCCATGGTTGGAGGTGCATGGCGGTAGGTTTAAAATGCAGTGGGTGGTTCCCTGGAAAAATAAACCAGTATGAACGAAAGGAACGAGAAAACCGGGGCTGGGATGTCAGCCCAAACGTCGCACAGTAGCGCCTTTTCTCATTTTGCGTTGCTAAAATCGTAACTTTTGAACCAAATAAGATAATCAAATAATTTAAACGGCATTTTACAGGTAAATGTTGTAAAATTTGTATATGTATTGGACAATATGCCACGCCCACCCATTCGCCTTTTTATAGGGTATCAAAGTGAAAAAATCTTTTTTATTCAATGAAAACAATTTTTTAAAAACATTTTTTATTTAATTTTTTATCCTTATTTTTATG
This sequence comes from Drosophila rufa, assembly GCA_018153105.1. NCBI lineage: Eukaryota > Metazoa > Arthropoda > Insecta > Diptera > Drosophilidae > Drosophila > Drosophila rufa. Next base: position 3,164,304 of record JAECXS010000173.1, on the reverse strand, counting down.
TATTTACTTAAATAAAAATAATTTTAAAACTTAAAAAAAATATGTAAAATTTTTTTTTTTTTTTTTTTCTATAATTTTGGCTATTTTTTACTAACAAACGGGCCTATATTAGGGGAATTTCTAATAGTTTAAGCATTTCTGGACTATAATTACTTGATTCTATATCTTTTCGCGACTTTACATGCCGCAGAGATGCAATAAACGGGTCAGATGATGCAGCTAACATATTGAAGAGGTCCTCATTTTGCCTAAGTCTGGATGACTTGTAAGTGTTGCAGTATCTATACTTCTTATAGAATTTATTTTGCGATTCTTGAGCTTCTTCTGAAAGTTCTCCAATTGGCAAAGACTGATATTCAATTATATCTTTACCATGTTCTAGAATTTTGTGGACTGTTGGAGTCAATTTCTTATGAGGATACTTCTCAGCCAAAAGCGAAGCTGTGATGGAAGCATATTCCCCATATTTCACCGAATCAATTTTCTCCTTGCAATTGAGTACATTCAAGATCGCACCCAATCTTTGAATGATTTCCTCGTCAATTCCAGTGATTTCTGCCGCAACAATGCAATTTTCGAAAAATCTCCGAGAAGTATTTCCATCGTTTGAGTTTCCATATCCGGGTTTCGGGCAGTCCACTTTGAGTCCATGTTGCTTTGAAAACGCTTCCTGTATTCGATATTTCCTAAATTGTTCCTTTTCCTTCTTTGTCGAATTGTTATTATTCCAGTCTTCGTTGTCTTGTGGAAGGGTATACGCCAATTTCAACAAAAATTCCATACACCTTATCCGAGCGTGTAAAGGTGAGATTCCGTAGTTGTAGTTTGCCTCCTTGGTTGTAGAATCATCCAAACTTCCGAAATTCTTTTGAGTTGTTTTGCAAATTGGACATGTAAAAGTCGATTTGGTATTGGTTAATTCATTCACTATTTTTCCATCGACCATGGTCAAGTGAAACTCGAAGCTGCATTCAACATGTTTTCCTTCCCTGATCTCCAGAATGATGGGTCTAATAGCATATATTTCTCTTTGAATATTTTGCACTGTTGTATTGATGAGTTCCGGTGATTCTCTTGCGAATTGAAACATTATTGGACGGCAATAATGAACTGATGAAGGCCTATTGTTTCTCCAATGTAAAGATTCCTCTGATTGAAGCCGCAAAGGAACCACTGATGCCATGAACAAATTCCCGTCTGATATTGATTCATCATCTGTCCTTATTGTTTGTTTATAAATGCTTTGTCCAGATGATCCATCGCAGCCCCATTTACTGACCAATTCCACCTTCTCTGGTAAATTGTCCAACACATTATCCGGAAGACTCTTCAATAAACGTTGAGCCGTGTGATTCATCAGATCCTGCACAGTAGCTTTCACAGAGACTTCAGTAATCTCTGTATTAATTGGTCTTGACATTTTTTTTGCCTCCGTAATCCGTTTATATCCAGGTAATATATCCGCTCCATGTTCATATTTCTCCTTGGATAATTGTAAGTCCATAAATAAGGCCAGGGCTTCTTCGTCAGTTAGTTCCATTATGCTAGCGTTTAATGGAGTGGGAATGCTTTTCCGAATCCTTTTGAGCCGACAAGGGCTTGCTATAGCAACCGATTTGGTTATGGATGATTTAGTCAGTTGATGATCCTTTATATATTTAGTAGCCAATGCTTCCGACAAATTTCCAGTGGTCAAGATGTTGGTCACCTCAGAAAGCTTCTTTCTTCTTGTGAAATCCGAGCAATCCTGTATTGCTTTCGATGGTCTTCCTTTACCGGTAGATATGCTGGGTTCATCATCATGATCTTCTTCCGTGGCTTGCAAGTTGAGATCCCCCAGAAGCCAGTCCTCATATTTGGCTAAAAAACGTGAATGGCTTCGATACACTTCTCCCCACTTTTTCCTGAAGTTCTTGTACAGTAAGCGAATGTTGTTTTCCACTCCATAGTTGTTTCTTAAATCTCCAAACCAAAGTTCAAGCTCTCTAAAACAGTCTTCTTCGAAATCACCATAGGTTGGGGCGTTCCGAAAGATTTCGAACAGTTTTCCGCGATTGATCTTTGCCATTCTGTCTTGTAAACTTTCACTGATAGACTAATGCTGGCCATATTAAAATTGCGCAATATATAGTCAGATTTATTACCTGTTAGGTACCCTTTGGGTTTTGGGTCAATTAAGAGGTAAACCAGACACCTGTTATACCTATGATTTTTTGTAAATATGCCCTAAATTCATGTTATGCAGTTTTTAGGTAAGGTATTGCCTACCTGGGATAACCCACAACTATTTTGTCAGCTACAAAAGTGATTTCAGCATCTACCTGTTTTCTTTAAAAAGTAATTAATTGTTTCCTTTGGAAGTATAATTTAGCTACTATCAGGTATAAATATAAAAAACACCAAATTTCATAAACACCTATTTTATAGATACGTTTTGTTATACAAAACAAACGAAACAAACAATTTCAAAGTATAGCGCTAGCGGGTTTGAAGCGGTTAACCCGCTTGCGCTACAGCTAGTATATTTTTTGGTATGTATTAAGTTGAATCGGTATTTTGGTATATTTTACCCTGAGTTGTTTTAGTTTATTGCAATGCATTTCCGCAACTGCAGCGTGCTGCAGCAGATGTAAGTTGATTCTGGTCCAGAAAAGATCAACGAAGGTTTTGTATGTAGTGTGTATGAGGGCCGAGCCCGGCCAAAAAAGATATAGACTACTTTAGCCAGAAAAAGGTGAAAAAAATGGACCCCTGGCAGGTAGCGATTTACCTGTACAAGCCCAAACCCAATTCTGTTTTTTTTTTGGGTCAGATTACAGTTTATGAATGTATCTGTTATTTAAAGTAAAAATCATGAGGTTAGGTAATCTATTTTTTGTGTAATATTACCTGAAAGTCAACCAATTTCCCCTTTTTTTTTGTATGATGCAAAAATGGAAACAAAGTTCTCTTCTTTTTTTTTTTTTTTTTTTTTTTTTTTTTTAACACATATATATTATTTTTACATTAATCAACCAAATTAATGGTTATAAAATGTAGGGACTAGCAATAGTAACAAAAATAACATGGATGCATAACATGGAAACGGTAATCTCCCTAACATAGGGAACGAAGTGACAATCAGTGCAATGTATTTATTGGGGAAGGACTCTCGTTCTCTGCCGTCCTCCCATCCATAAGTCTCCTGGGTGCCGTCTTTGAAGCCTTCTTCTGGTCCTCGGTGTTGCCAATGAAGCAGCTAGTTGGTTCGCATGGACTCGAAGTCGTTCATTATACCGACTCGAGTGTCGATTAATTTGCTCCCTCACGGTGGGGATGTGAAGGTCCTTTGTAATGTCCACGTTCCTCATATACCACGGCGCATTAGTGATTGTGCGCAGCGCTCGGTTTTGGATCCTTTGCATGCGCATAATGTTCGAGTCAGACGCCGTACCCCATATCTGGATGCAATAGGTCATTGAAGGGACCACTATTGCCTTGTACAGAAGAACTTTGTTACTTAGACTTAGTTGACTCCCTCCTCTAAGCATCCAATTGAGCTTCCTAAGCTTATTCCGACATGTGGCTGCAATTTTGGTGGTGTGCTGCCTCCATGTGAGCCGCTTGTCGAGGATGAGACCCAGGTACTGTGCCTGAGGAGCTTGAGGGATGAGCGTGTCCTGGAACTTAACCCTAGGAAGGATTTGATGCCTTAGGGAGAAGTTGCAGTGTTGAGATTTGTTTCCGTTAATGCAGATGTTCCATCGATTCGACCACACGCTGTAGAGCTCCAGGAAGTTTTGCGTCATTCTGGAAGCTTCAATCCGACACGAAGAGTTAGCAATGAAGGCTGTGTCGTCAGCATACGTTGCCAGGAGGGTACCCGGATCACTGAGATTTGGCATGTCAGAGGTGTATAGGGTGTAAAGCACAGGACCCAACACACTACCTTGAGGTACGCCAGCTCTTATGCGTCTGATGGTTGATCTCGCACCTCTCACTTCAACCATGAAATTTCTATCTAGCAGATATGACTTTATCAGAAGAAACTGAGCAGTTGGCAAGAGAGATTTCAGCTTGAATAGGAGGCCATCGTGCCACACTCTATCAAACGCTTCCTTGACGTCCAGAAAGACAGCAGAGCTGTATTGTCTATTTTCGAAGGCATCCAAAATGTGTTGCGTCACTCTATGGGCTTGCTCAGGGGTTCCATGGTGATTCCTGAAGCCGAATTGGTGGTCTGGAATGGCATCCTGCACGCTTCTTACTGCCATCATTCTGCTAAGAAATATTCTTTCAAATATTTTAGAAAATGTGGGCAGCAGGCTTATCGGTCGGTAAGACGCAACAAGGTTCTCCGGTTTGCCTGGCTTCGGAATCATCGTTATCAAAGTTCTTCTACCAAAAAAATCATAAAATTGATTTTATTGGAAATTCTGAATCGATGGGAAATTTCCTGTCGAATAAGTATGGTTTAAATCGTTTTTGCGACTACGACTTTTTTGATTTTAGCAACGGCTTTTGTTCGAGAGGCGCTACTGTGCGTCTGTGGAATGCGTGACTGCTACCACCGGCGCGCACGGGGAGGAGCAATCCTCTCTGCGTGTGGCCAGCGGTCACACCTCACAAAAAATACAACTACGCTGAACAAGCTAAGCCGCACGGGTACCACTGTCGAGACAGACATGGACCTGGAGAGCGTGCAGCTCACACTATAAGACGAGGAGAGACTTCTCCGCTCGCCAAAGCCAGGCGCCAGCGAAGGCGCAGTATAAGGCTGCCCTCAAAATTCAGAGCCGGCTCCAGGACAAGCCCACCCTCTCCACTGAGGAGAAGGAAAAGCTGGCCTAGACAGAGCAAAGAATTGAGGAAAGCCGGCTGCACTAGGCAACACTCCCGCAAATGGTCTCAAAAGTTTTCGCAAATAAGGTGGAGGAGATGCTTGCTTGCCAACAAAAGGCAACGCTCCGCCGAGAGCGCCGCGAAGGGCGCTCCGGTGAGCAAGCGGCAACGCAGGCCCAAGGAGGCAGGCCCCCCACCGACCACCACAAAGCGAAGCCAACCAAGATGAAGACGAAGGTCAATGAGGTGACCAAACGACATTTGATCGTGGCACTCATTGACCGGAGCGACGAAAATTGCAAGATGACCGAGGCGCGGTGGATGAAAGTGCATGCGCGAGTCGTGTATGAACGACCCGACTCGGAAGTGGCTGACGCAAACGGTCGGCGAATTGGAAGCTTTGTGAGAGGGGGCCAAACTGGAGGTGTTGGACAGGGAGCTAATCCCGTCCATTACAAAGGCAAAGGTACTCTTCCCCATCGCAATCCAGGGGAACCGTGCGCTGAAGCTACTACAACGACAAAATCCCGACATCAAAACCGCTGACTGGAGGATCCTTCACATTGCGATCCCACTTTCCAAGAGGCGGGCCAATGTGTGGTCCTTCAAATTAACAAAGAGGCGGAGGATGTCCTGTACCCACGATTCGGGAAGATGGAGTGGGGCATGGGTAGCGTATACCTACGCCTCAAAAAGCGCCACCCCGGAGACAAAGATGCTCACACCCTAGAATCCGGCCCGAAAGACCAGCAACTGCTCGTGGGTGCAAACGCCAACGCACATCATAGCGTGTGGGGGAGCCCCGACATCAACGACAGAGGTGAGTCACTCCTAGAATATATACTTTCCACCAACTTATCTTTATCAAATGTGGGGGAGGAGCATACTTACGTATGCCCCACTTCATCAAATGAACTAGACTTAACACTCTTCACAGGACAAAGTACTATGCTATCGGGATGTAGAGTCCTCGAAAGACCATCCTTCTCAGACCACAAGTACATCCAATTCGAATACGAATTCGAACAAAATTGACAGTCTACAGAAAAACAAACTGGGAAAAGTTTATAAAGACAGTCAAGACAAGGCTCGCCACACGTCCGGGCGTAGTAAAATCCGTGGAAGACATAGAAACGTCCCTAGAGACCCTTTCCAAGGAAACACTGGATGCATACCATGCATCATGCCCAGTATCGAGAACGAAAAAGAGCACCAAGCCACCCTGGTGGAACAAGGACCTATCGAAACAAAGGAATAACCTCAGGGAATTTTTCAGAATCGCCAAGCAGGCGAAAGATGATGTCATCAACGAAGAATACAAAACCCTATTAAGAGACTACAAGAAAGAACTTGCGCAGGGCGCAAAGAACCTCGTGGAGAAACTTCGGCTCCAATATTGAGACGGTCCCAGAAACGACTAGACTCCGGAAGTTATTAGCAAAGCAACCTACCGTACAGAGTCAGTTTAAACGCGACGACGGACAGTGGACTGAGGGCAGCGAAGAGGCCCTGACGGCACTAATGCAAGCACACTTCCCAGGATGCACGGAGGTCTCCGATCCCAATGAGAACCAGGTCCTAGCAACTGGGATTGAAAACCCCCCAACTGATCAAATATCCTCTAGAAGAATCCCCAATTGGGGCACCGCTTCCGAGACAGCACTACATGAAGTGGTGAGTTATGTAGAAAGATCTCTAGAATGCAGGCAGTACACGATGGCCACCTTCCTGGACATAGAAGGTGCGTTCAACAACGTGAACGCCGACTCCATCCTGGGCTCCCTCAACTCGATCGGCATGGAGAGAGGCACATGGTGTAACATGGCACATGGTGCAACGATAACATGTTGTTCCTTAACCATTCTAAATGTAATTTCATGTCATTCTATCGTAAAAACCCTTTCCTTACAAATTACTCGTTGGGAAAAGCGGTTTGGAACGTATTTATAAGGTTAACGATCTTGGAGTATTATTTTGCCACGACCTAAACTTTGCCGAGCACATTACCATAACAGTAAATAGGTACTTGCTTTTGTTAAGCGTTGGTCAAAGGAATTTGATGATCCCTACGTAACCAAGCATATGTTTTCTTCTCTAGTCCGGCCCATACTTGAGTATTGTTCGTGTGTATGGTCTCCCCAATATCAGGTGAATCAAGTTCTACTAGAGTCAGTGCAGAAACAGTTTCTCTTGTTTGCTCTGCGTGGGCTATTTGTGGACCCTCATCATCATCAACTACCACCGTACGCCGCGAGACTGCGGCTCTTAAACATTCCGTCTCTCCTGGATCGGAGAACTTGCCATGGAGTTCTCTTCCTACATAAACTGATTCAGGGACAGATTGATTCTGCGGCACTGCTAGGCCGAATACAGTTTTGTGTTCCGGTCAGAACGTCACGACAATTCCGGCCGATATTTTTGGAAATATGCAGGACAAACTTTGACTGCCATCATCCGTTTCGTGTTCTTTGTACACATTACGTGTATAATGAATTGTATCGTCTTTTGTCTTCTGATTGTCTGACTATTGAACATATCCTTAATGCGTAGTTTATTAGATTAAGCCGTATATACTAGCAGACATTTGTTAGTTTCTAATAAATGAAATGAAATGAAAAAATCTGCCTCGCCGACATCACTGTTCGAAAAACTCATAGCAGTAAGGCTAAATGCTGCTATCGAGGAGGCTGGCGGTCTTTCTCCGAGGCAGTTCGGCTTCAGGAAAGAGATAGCGAAAACGGCGATCGCGGGCACGAGGTGGAAAGGCGGCTCGAAGAGCTATTGCCTAGTGGTAACGCTTGACATAAGGAACGCCTTCAACAACGCCGACTGGAGCCGCACGTAGTCCCTCGGTGCCCTGAACACTCCAGGGTACGTGCTACTGATAGTACGGAGCAATTTCAGCGAGAGGGTGCTCACTATGGAGACGGACATGGGTTCCAGAGCATACGAAGCCTCAGCCGGAGTCCCGCAGGGCTCCGTTTTGGGACCCCTCCTCTGGAATACCATGTACGATGGGGTTCTGCGGCTCCCCATGCCCAGTAACACCACCGTTGTGGGCTTCGCAGACGACGTGGCAGTGGTCGTAGTCGCCAAAGAGCGCGTCGCGGTGAAGGAGAAGGCGAACGAGGCGATCAAGGAGATCGAATCGTGGCTCTCGAGCGCGGGCCTGGAGCTGGCAGCGCATAAAACGGAAGCGGTCCTAATCTCCAGCCGAAAGGTCGTGGAGACAGCCGAGATTCGTGTCGCTGGAGCGGCGATAACCTCCCAGACGGCCATCAAGTACCTGGGTGTCCTCCTTGACACTCGATTGTCGTTTAAGGAGCACCTAGAGTACATCCAGAAGAAGGCCAGCGGAACCGCAGGAGCACTCTCCCGTATGCTGCCGAACACCAGAGGCCCCAAGCAGACCACAAGGAAGCTGCTGGCAAGTGTCGTCACTTCCCAGCTGCTCTACGCGGCACCGGTGTGGGCGGAGGCGGCAGAGGTAAGGACCTACATGCGGGGAGTCGAGTCGACCTATAGACTGAGCGCCATCCGAGTTGCGAGCGCATTTCGGACCATCTCGGACGACGCAGTGCTGGTCATAGCCGGGCTAGTCCACAAGGCTAGTCCCGTTGAAAGAGATGGTACGCGAGAAGGCGGACCTGCGCAGAGCACTGAGCGGTCACCTGGTACCGGAGGGCGCTAGTAAAGCCGAAATTAAGCGCGCGGCCAGAATGCGGAGCTATGAGACCTGGCAGGAGAGATGGGAGGCCTCGTCCAAAGGGCGATGGACGCACAGGCTGATCCCTAATATTGAGGCTTGGATGGAGAGGAAGCACGGGCAGGTGGACTTCTATCTGACCCAGGTGCTGAGCGGCCACGGCTGCTTCCGCAGCTACCTCAAGAGGTTCAGCCACGACGAGGAGGATGGCTGTCCGGAGTGCGGATCCGGATTCCCCGAGGATGCACACCCCGTCATCTTCGAATGTCGGCGGTTCGACGAAGAGAGGGATAGATATAACACTCTTCACAGGACAAAGTACTATGCTATAGGGATGGTGAGTCCTCGAAAGACCATCCTTTCGAATACGAATTCGGACATTCGCCAAAGCTGACAGTCTACAGAAACCCCCGGAATACAAACTGGGAAAAGTTTAAAAAGACAGTCAAGACGAGACTTACCATATGTCCGATCGTAGTAAAATCCGTGTAAGACATAGAAAAGTCCCTAGAGACCTTTTCCAAGAAATTACTGGATGTGTATCATGCATCATGCCCAGTATCGAGAACTAAAAAGAGGACCAAGGAACCCTGGTGGAACAAGGACCTATCGAAATAAAGAAATAACCTCAGGGAATTCTTGAGAATCGCCAAGCAGGCGAACAACTACGCAAGGCGCAAAGAAGCTCATGGAGACGCTTCTGCTCCGATATCGAGACCATCCCACAAACGGCTAGACTCCGGAAGTAGTTCCTCTGGAAGTACAGTACTGAGTCAGCTTAAACGCGACGACGGACAGTGGACTGAGGGCAGCGAAGAGGCCCGAACAGCACTAATACAAGTACACTTCTCAGGATGCACGGAGGTCTCCGATGCCAATGAGCACCAGGTCCCAGCAACTGGGATTGAAAACCCCACAACTGATCTTATAGCCTTTAGAAGAATCCACTGGGCTATAGACTCCTTCGCGGTTATAAAAGCACCAGGACTACACGGAATATTTCACCCCATGGCTCTCCGCAATATACACAGCTTGTCTAAGCACGGGCTATATCCCTATCTAATGAAGGACCTCTCGGATTGTCTTCCTGCCAAAAGCAGGAAAGTGCGGCCACATGAGCCCCAAGGATTACAAACCGATAAGCCTTTCCTCATTTTTACTAAAAACACTCTAAAAGCTGCTGGACCTACACACCAGAAATGATTTAGGAAGACTAATGTCGACCAACCAGTATGCCTACACCAGAGGGAGTAGAAACGGCACTGCATTCGTCAGTAGCCACTATAGAGAGAGCCCTACATAACAAGGAATATGCTCTCGGAGTATTTGTGGATATATCCGGAGCAATTAACAACGTCAAGACAGAAGAAATAATAAAACGCCTAGAAGCGACCAGCACGCATCCTGCCATCACCCTCTGGATAAGGATCCTTCTAAGTTTTAGGCGGGTACAATCCGATTGGGGCACCGCGTCCATTGTACAGGGGGCGCACAGAGGCACACCACAAGGTGTAGTTCTTTCGCCCCTCCTATGGAATATGGTGGTGGACGACCTGATCAAGAGATTCGAAAGGAAAGCCCAAAAAATAACAGCTTATGCCGACGACATACATTACGGGAGTTCGTCCATCGACTCTCAGCTCAGGGAGATATGTGAGTGCGCTGAGAAGGTAGGACTCAGTATCTAGGACTGCTCTGCATATCAGGGGCGCTGCTACTTTGAATCGACCCCAAAGATATCCACGCGCAACTTTCTGCAGGTATGGCAGCACAACGCCTAGTTGCAGTAGGAAACATGTCGATTCAAGGATTTGGGCATGATCAGTATATCTGACTTCATGATACCCAGAACTTACCCGGATGCCCAAACATCAACATTCATGGGACCGGACAACTGGAAAACCCGTCAGGACCATAATAAACACCTCAAAATGTACACTGACGGCTCTAAGATGGAAGGAGGAGTAGGAGCGGGCATATATGGTACAGACCCTTCAACATATTCGTAGACAGCCAAGCGGCGATAATATCCATGCAGTCGTCAGCGGTCTGTTCCAAAAATGTACTGGCGAGCAGGGAGGCACTAAATATCCTCAGCACGACAAAGTCACTGCGGATCTACTGGGTTCCCAGCCACCAGGGCATCGATGGTAACGAGGCGGCGGACGATCTTGCAAAGAAAGGCGTCGGGCTGGCGAATGACAGAATGGAGAACATGCTTGTCTCCTTAAGACATCTTCAAAGGGAAAAGTCACAGGACACTGTCTGGGTGCGACCCACGCATTTAAGCTAGGCATCAACATCAATGAAAACTGCTGGAAACGCGATGAATCCGAGGCAACGGAAACCTTTGAGCATCTTATCTGCAAGTGTCCCGCTCTATCACGGGCAAGGATCACATACCTAGGCGCCCCGGTCATCGCTAGAAGATCCATCCAGAAAAACGACAGGCAAACTACTTGCCTTCGCAAAAGACACCTCGATCCTTACGGACTTCGAAACCACCTAAACTATCGCCAGGTTCATACTCACCCCATCCGGACAACTAAGGGCCATATTGGCCTACGCAGGGCCCTGCGAGGGCCATCCGGGTTAACTTTTGTTTTTCACAGCGCGAAAGTTATGTACGAAATAACTTAAGTCAAGAGCCGGCTGTGTGCACTTTTGTATGTGTGTATTTTCGTGTGTTTGTGACCGAATGCCCGTAAACGACAACGAAAATAGCTTATGTATTGTTTAAACGATATTAAACAATAGTAAAAACCGAGTTGCAGACTACGAACCAAAATGTTTGTGGGGAAGACAACTAAAATACCACCCTTTAATTGAACATTAATTAAACGCACGATTTGTTCGATTTTTATACCGTGTTTTATAAGCTAAGTTCGGAGCTGTACTAAATGGGCGGCAGGCTAAGCTTCAAATTATGTATGTTTACATGTACATGTATTTACAAATTAGTTTCGCTGAATAGATAACGCGACAGATTTAGCGAGATAAGAAAGGCGAAGAACAGAAGAAAAAGAGAGCGTGTAAGAGCGCCGCAAGTGCATTAGTACGCCCATGCGCACATGACTAGGCGCTGGCGGTCTACTCTGAACACTAACCTTCATTTTAAGTCAGATGATTTCCATGATCTCAACTGATATATATTTATTGTTCCTTCTTATTTTGTATTTTGTTTTTTCAAATAATCTCCCGTTTTGTTTCCCAACTGTTTAATAAACTAAAAATTTCTATGTATGTCTAATGTGATAGATTTTATGTTAGTATGTAAGACAAAATGATTAATGTAAAATGTAATAGAACACATAGTGACTGGTGCCATAACTTAAAAGCTTGACTTAGCTTTTAGGACCTGTATAAAACGAACATAAAATTAAAATAAAGTTAAATAAAATCAACAGTATCAGTGCTTTATTTTAGACCCACTTTCCACTACAGTTGCTTTTCCGATTCTGCTTTTTGGCCAAAAGGCAACTTCTTCCTTGTGTATAAGGTATAGGAATCTAGTGGTGACAAAAATTATTTTAAAAAACGTTGCTTTTTCGTGGCTTAGTTCGATAGTCTGGATTATGTCAGTCTTCTTCTGCCTATCGATGTGTGATTTTGCCCAACTACCACCAGCTATTTATTGAACAAATGAAATTGATTGCCCGCTGGCAGACAAAATATAAACCAATACATTTATATTTAATACATATTTCGTTTAGCTATCTGTTGATTAAACCGGCTTTTGCACCTTAGGACGATCCTAGCTGGCGTATATGCTGCACTGGCGGCCTTCTCCTCCTCCTACGTTACGAGCGTCAGAGCTTTGGCGGTCGGCCTCCTCTCTTCCTAGACGCTCCCTTTCTCTTCAGCAATTTAATTTTCCGTCAAATCAAAACCAAAACAAAAATCAGCTGTTTTTCTTCTATCCACAGGGCTCGGCTATCTGAAGCTATCGGTTTGCAAGCTAAAGAAGGATATTGCAAAGCCCAAGCAGAGTTTTTCAAACGCGAGAAGCTGCAGAGAAAGGGGTCGCCTAGTAAGAGAGGACGTCGAGCGCCAACACATTGATAGGCAGAAAAAGACTGAATTAATCGATAATATTGAACTAAACCACGAATAAACCAAGTTTTTTATAATTTTTGTCATTACTAGATTCCTATACCTTATACACAGGAAAAAAGCAGCTTTTTGGCAAAAAACAGAATTGCAAAAAGCATCTGTAGTGTAAACTGGGCCTTACAAGGTCCGGCCCTAGAAGTGTAACCAATTAAATTAAGGAAATAAATAGATTTTGGATATTTACTTTTACTCAATTCAAAGTACACATTGTGTAAAAATAATACAAAATTCTGAAAGAATTCACTTTTGCTCGATATTACTATGTTTTGCCTTGACTATGACCATGATACAATCGAAGGAGTTGCTTTGCTTGGGCGAAAGTAACTTGGAGTAAAGTAACTCGCGGTAACTCGCGGACGACGGCATTTTTCAGCGCCTTGAGACTGGTGACGCACCAAAATGGCCCAACGAGAAACTTCCATCGGAATCGCGTCTGGCGAATTCGAGAGCGACTGTGTAAATATTATGAGGTTTGGACCGTGAAATTCTTCTGAATTTTGTATTATTTTTACACATTCTTTGAATTGAGGAAATGTAATTTTCCAAATTGAATGTATGGCCTTTTTAATTTGTTACGCTTCGAGTGGTGGACGCTGTAGAACACGAATACTCAATGTAAAATGCTGTTTCCAGTAGTTAGGCAATGCCATCTGTTTAAAAACAAATATTGTGTAATGGGGAAATACTATGAGCGCCTTACTTACTTTGACATTTTATCAGCTTCCAAAAGCTGTAATTTGTAATATGAATTTTTATTCCGCTGAATATCAGCCAAGCCGAGCACAATATTGTATTTATCTTTTCCGTGAACGTATACATGAGCGATATCCTCAAGACCACTGTCAGGATCTACAGCTATCCCATCCTTAACTTTTAAAGTTCTTGATTTTGGCACAGATTTTGTATATATACTTTTGGACTTTGAGCTCTTTGGGACATCCTGAGGCACTTTCAGTTGGGGGTCTGTACCCCAATTACACAAGCTCATACTGTTTATATAATGAATAGCTCCGTCAGCGTCAGTTTCCACAAAATCTAGATATTCCATAGGCACAATGTGTATTCCAAGTTTTTTTGCAGTCTCCATACGGCTAGATTTTTTTTTCACTTCTGATTCAGTTGATAATATTGCTATGGTTGTATCAGATATTTTAGTATCACATTGGCCGCCCAATTTTTCTATTCTTTTTTTCAATTCATTCTCCTTATTTTTCATACCGATAAGGGAAAACTTCAAGTTGTACAATGGAGGCTTCTTACGAATAATTTTTGGACTAGAATCAAACAAAAATATATATATTAGATTAATAAAATAGTATTATATTAGAATAAAACTTTAAAAGCAAATACCGTAATTATTAAAAGTTTTATTTTAAAAATCAATTATAACTCTAAAAAAAATTTTTTAAATAAAAATAATGTGTATATATTTATTTATTTATTTATTTAAGCTCTGATTCCGCAACAATTGCAAATTGTTACAAATCATTTTATCTAGCTATAGCTACTAGGCCTTAAGCTAGGTTAGGTGTAATATTTACATGGTTCTTAAATCTAGTGAGTGACAGGGTTTGTAAGTTTTATATGTGATTGTATATTTTTATTACGCTGTCCCTTGTAGCGCAATGTCCACATAGAGGTGGATCTTGATTATTGAAAACGTTCTCGTGTGTATATCTGGTATATCCAAATCGCAGTCTTGTGAATTTAATGAGGTCTTTGCGATTGATTTCGTCTTGCGATGTAATGTAGTAATTGGAATATCTCGTTATCGGAAGATCCAACAGTATATATCGACCTATGTATATATATATTCTACTCTTCAATACCTTTCCGTTAATACATGTGTTATACATATATGTAGCCAACGTATCCACTCCAAAATCGCTATGAAGCAATTTGAGGTCTTTGGATACGTACGCATTATACATCAACTGAAAGGTATTGATGAGTAAATCATATATATAGGTCGATATATACTGATGGATCTTCCGATAACGAGATATTCCAATTTGATTTTTCTTTTTAATTTTTATAATAAAAATAAAAAAATTATTCTTATTTTTCGTTTTTTATAATAAATATAAAAGAATAACTATTATTTTAGATTTTTGTTTTAAAAATTGAATATAAATATTATTTTCATTTTTATTTTTTTTAATAATTTTTAGGTGTTAAAAGTTGATAAATATTTAAAAAAAATCGGGATAAAGTGTATTTTTAAATTTTCCGTAAAAAAATACCACATGTGTATTTTTTCCTCATTTTTTAGACAATCTTTAGACATTTGATTTTTATTAAATCATAACTCTTATTTACGGTCCCTCACACCCCCTCTTGACCACCACGCTTCCCTTGTCGAGCAACGTGGGCGTTATTGATAAAAAGATGAACCCCTAACGCCGTGCTTCGGACCTCTTGGGAGAGGTAAAACCCCAAAAACTGTCGGATGGGGACGAGGAGGAGTTGCTGAGACCGAGTCCGGGCTCAGCTTCTCAAGTTACTTCAGAGATCGGCGAAGATGAGTTGCTGACACCAAGTCCGGTTGTCCGTCGAGACCCGAAGGGAGTGCAAGTAGCACTTCACAATTCAAACCACACATAGGTGCGGCCCCGTTAAGCCCCACTGAAGCTACATTGACCGGTGGCAACGACGAGCCACTTAAACATTAAAGCAGGCGCGCGAGGGCCAACAGAGCCCGTTTTATTATTAGCAAGATAGTTAAGAATGCGGTCGATATGGTTGTTTTCTCTTTCAAAGTGAACAGCCGTGTTTTTGTTTTGCGCCTCGTATTTGTGTAAATTCTTTGCTATAAACCACCGGGGTTTTATTTGAAACTTCTATCTGTGTGTGTGCATTCAGCTGTTTTTGTGTATTAATAAATATATTATTTGCAAATTAGTTTTGTTGCAGCGATTCCTTATCTTCATTTTTGCATTCCTCTTTGTGCTTTATCCGTTACGCCGATATTAAAGCTTGACGGCTTAAGCTCGCTAACTGTCGCGCTCTTGCTCGCTCTCTCTCTAATGACCGGTAAAATTGTCTGCACTATTAAAACCTGCAAGAAGGTAATTTCAAATGATGACCCTAATATCGGTTGCTGCCTTTGTGATAATGTTGTGGAATGCACTACTGCGGTTGAAAAAGAAATTATGTCTTTTATGCGGCAAACCAAAAATGATTTTAGGGAGCTACTTATTAGTTTTCGTAAAACTTATGAGGTGCTATTAAATGAGTCCCCTAAGCGCAAAAAAACCACGGTTGGCACACCGCATTTCGGCGGAGCCCAACAACTCGCGGCGTGTTCTCAACAACTCGCTCCCTCGGCACAGGCCAATGATACTAAGATCGGGGGCGAGAAAAGATTTGGCCTCCGAATGTGCCACGGGAGGGGCAGCGCCTCCAGTTATATCCTTTGAGTCCGCTGAGGGGTCACAATTAATCCAGAAGACTTCCCAGGGTAACAGGCCTAGAATACCGTCCAAAATTGGTACTACAAATGTATTGCCAAAAGCCCTTATTCCACCAACAAAACAGATATTTATTTCGCGGCTTTCCCCTGATCAAACATCTGATGATGTAAGTACCGAAAAATCTAATATTAAGGTGGAAAAATTCAAATTTTCTTATGCTAGGCATATTTCCTCTTTCAAAATAAATGTCCCTGACGAAATTTTAAGACAATGTGCTCTGAGAACTTCTGGCCAAAGCTCATTGTTGTTAAGGAGTACGAAGCTAAGAAAAAGAAAAAACGGCCTGTTGGAGTTAGTTTACCCAGGCCGGAAAAATCCATTGTGCCATCTACCTCGTCTGCTTCAAAAAACTAACAACAAAATTCTCTTCTTCTTTCCTATCAGAACGCAAGAGGCTTACGTAGTAAGCTTCCTAAATTGTATTCTGATAATTTATCGTTTGCATCCCAGGTGATTGTGTTCATAGCTAACCGACCAATACCGAGTCCTAGAGAGGTAGCCGCTGAAAACCAGCCCAATCCCAGCGCCAGAGACAACGAAACACAGCTTAGCAGCTATACAGGAACTCGACCAACACGCCTGGACAAATGGAACCGTAAGTTTGATGGGTCCAGTAGGGGCATGTCGGTGGAGAGTTTTCTGTATCGAGTGAGTCGTTCATTTAACCGTACCCGTTCATTTAAAGAATTTCACTGTTTATTGAGTGGTACCGCAGCCAAATGGTACTGGCAGTTGATGGAGGACCGAGTCGATGACTTTGAATTCTGATATTATGACTTAACTAGCGAAATGACCAAGGCGTTCTCAACGTCCGAAAACGACTACGTGACCATTAAAGAACTTATGGAAAGGCGTCAAGGGTACAATGAGAGTTTTGATGATTTTATTCCAGCCATGCATAGCCTGAAATTTAAGTGGAAGAACAAGATTCCGGAAGTTCCGAAGTTATCCGTCGGAATATTAAAGGAAAACCTTAACGCGCAAATGGGAGCATTCCTACTGGCCTCACCAATAAATACATTGGCGGTATTTAAGACAGAGGGAATCCGAGTCGAGAAATGGATCCGAGAGAAACGAGCTCGACCTAGACATATAAATGAGATCGCCGAAGAGCAAATAGACGACACAGAAGCTGAAGAATATCCGGTCGAGTCATTCCTTTTTTACAGAATGTGTTCCGCTATACTATCCGTCAACCTCAAATAAGCCTCCCTGGTTTAGTAAAGAGTTGACTCGCCTCAAAAACATTAAGTCCAATCTCTATTCTAAATTTAAACGTAACGGTTCTCAAGCTGTCCATTCTCGTTATTTAGCGGCTTGGTCTAAGTTCACCGTGCTTAACGCGCAGTGTTATAAAAACTATCTGACTCGTTGTAGGGTTCAGTTCGCGGTGGACCCAAAACAGTTTTATAATTTTGTCAACACTAAACGTAAGCCTATTACACATCCTTCCTCGCTTTCATTTGAAAATACTACAGCAAACAATGATCAGGAAATCGCTGATCTTTTTGCTCAGTTTTTTCAAACTACTTATTCTCCGTCATCCGATTCAAACCAGACCTATTCTTATAACATGCCCAAATCAAACCTAATCTTCAGTCCTAGCTTAACCGAAAGCTCCCTTCTTTTGGATCTTCAACGTGTCAAGCCAGTTTACTCGCCAGGTCCCGATGGAATACCAGGCTGTGTGCTTAGGTATTGTGCCGAGGCCCTGTGCAGTCCCCTTCTAAAATTGTTTACCTTATCCTTAGATACATCCCAATTTCCCCTTATTTGGAAGGAATCATTCGTCATTCCTCTCCACAAAAAAGGTAGCAAAGTGGATGCTAACAACTAAAGAGGAATCTCTAAGTTGTCAGCCATCCCAAAACTTTTCGAAAACGTAATTACTCCCCATTTGCAGCACCTGTGTAGATCAGTAATTTCTCCATGCCAACATGGATTTGTTAAACGAAGATCAACGACAACTAACCTTCTGGAGCTCACTTCTTTTATTATAATGGGCTTTCCTCAACATTTACAGACAGATGTCATCTATACTGATTTCAGTAAGGCATTTGACTCAGTTAATCATTCCCTTCTTGTTAGGAAACTCGACTTAATCGGTTTTCCAGTAGATCTTCTTAGGTGGATCTCAAGTTATCTGAATGGCAGGACGCAAAAGGTCCTCTTTAAAAACAACTTGTCGAATGTTCTCCGGGTGACCTCTGGCGTCCCGCAAGGGAGCCACCTGGGTCCCTTACTTTTTACATTATTTATTAACGACTTGCCCAAAGTTTTGACTAACTCCAGAGTACTCATGTACGCTGACGACGTTAAGCTTTGCGTGCAATATAAGGACGGCGCTAGCCAGTCAGATTTACAAACAGATCTTAATAACTGTCAAAAATGGTGTACTGCAAACAAATTAAACCTAAATGGCTCCAAATGCAAGCTCATGTCATTCTCATGCTTGCAACTCTCCCATGCTTGCAACTTATTCGCTGAACTGCTGCTCTCTGGAAAGGATCACTCTAGTTGACGATTTGGGTATCCGCCTAGATTCTAAACTGGAGTTTATAGATCATATTTCGTCCATTGTAAATAAAGCCAGGAGTGTGCTTGGATTTATTAAACGGTGGTCGAAAGAATTCGATGACCCCTACGTCACGAAGAATTTATACATTTCGTTAGTTCGTCCTATTTTAGAATATGGATCTTGCGTTTGGAGTCCCCAGTGGGACGTCCACAGCAAACGCATTGAGTCAGTTCAAAAGAATTTTTTACTTTTTGCACTTCGTGGCTTAAACTGGGATGCAAACCTTAGGTTGCCATCTTATTCTAGTAGACTTCTCCTAATTAACCTACCTTAGCAAACCGTAGGACGATGCTAGGCATTATTTTTATGTATAACCTGATCCGTGGTGACGCGGAAAGCACCGATCTTTTGGGGCAGTTGAATTTCCAAGTACCATGTAGAAACACCAGATCCTACTTGCCTTTAGTTTTACACCATTGTAGAACCTCGTATGAAATGCATGAACCCTTTAGAGTACTATGTGCAAATTATAATGATTTGTACAAAATAACCTCATCTGTAGATAGCCCTCCTAAACTAAAAACATTAATCTTAACCCACTTAGTACACATGCAAGATAGCAATCAAGCTGCGCGCCATTAGTCTATATGGTGGAGGGTAGTTTCCTCGCATTCTTTTACCTATACTTTTCTTTCGCGCCTATTAACACCTAACCCTAACAAGCACGTGCTTCGTTTTGAAGGGCCACTTGAGTGTACTGACCGTAGTGCATCAACGTCCAATATATGGTGGAGGGTAGTTGCCTCGCATTATTTTACCTATACTTTTCTTTAGCGCCTATTAACAACTAACTCTAAAAAAAAAAAAAAAAAAAAACTCGATTCCTTTGCGTCTTGCCGAATTCGAGGGGTATGAGAGGTCACACCCCGAGGCGTTCAGCAGGACCTTGCAGGCGAAACGCGATCGTTCACACGATGTGAGCAAGAGTGAGCCTAAAAGAGCCAGGGACGCTTAGGGGAAGGCTAGAGCGAGAGAAGGCAAAGACATTTAGTGAGGTGGCCTGTGCCAGTCTGGCTATGGCTCTGGTGGATGAACTCTATGACGATGGACGCCTGCTTGCAGAGAAGTGGGAGGAAATAGAGGCCAAGATAGCTGACATGGTAACCGACAGGTTGGTTGCCATACCGGCGGCCCTATACCCTTTCTCGACTCTTCAGACATGGTCAGAGGGCACAGCACAATTAAGTGCGACGATGGGTATTCGAGGAGCTAAATAACGAATATGTTGCGAACTTAAGCAACGCATGGGCTGACCTCAAGATAAAACTAGTCCACGCCAAGGAGATACCGAGGAGATTTAAAGCCCGCATCTAGTTGCCAAAGTGGTATCTGATCACGCAAGGGTGATCCAGTGTCTGAGAGCGCAGAACCCAGACATACGAGTACATATAGAGGACTGGGTCGTACTTAAGTCGAAAACTCGAATTCAGACCCGATTCTTTTCTTTGTTTCAATCTCAGCACATCGGATCTGGCAGACGCTAGATTCCCGACAGCAGATGGGACCGGGATCGCTATTGCTTCGGCGTACATGGCCCACGACGAGCCGGTCATCAAGCTGATGCAGTGGGCGGAAGACACTAAGGCGACCCTGGTGCTCGGGTGCACCCTAGTACGGATGATTTTCAGAGCTGGGAGGACGTTTTAGACCAGGGGTCGGCAGCGTGTATAGGAAAAATTTCAGGCAGCGCTATTGGTAGATGTACATTATAAGCGCTTCGTGTTTGTTCGGGATTCTGTTAGGCTGACGTAGCAAACTTCGGAGCTATGTAAAAACAACTTCGTATATATATGTAGTAGTAAGAAACTATGTGTGTCTAGGTGCCGACCCCTGTTTTAGATCTTACTTTAATAATTGAAAATAGTCAGTATAAGCAAATCGGTACCTCGGCGTAAACCCCGCAATAAAAACTGGGACAAATTCAGAGAAATTGTCCATTCTAAGGTCAGAAATAGGTGGATCAAGGTATAGTCAGAGTGCATTTGGCAAAGTAGTCGAGGACCTAACTAACATCCTAAATAACGCCTTCAACGCCTAAATAACGCCTTCAACGTCTAAATAACGCCTTCAACGCCTAAATAACGCCTTCAAGCTTTACATCTTCATTCTCGAAGAAGAAATGGCTCACGACGAGCCGGCACCGCCTGACGACCCTGGTGCTCGGATGCAACGCGAACGCGAGCTATGGTACCAAGGAATGGTCACCATATAAGGAAGCATAAAAAGCATACAAGAAGGCAGTATACGAAGGAGTCTTGGAAGTGCTACTGCGAGAAAATAAAGGGTATAAAGAATACTGCAAGATTAGGCAATATCCTTGCAAAAGGGCACGCAAGCCCTACCCTTATTAACAAGCAAACAGACGGCATAGCAACAATGACAGTCGAGGAATCACTGGAGGCACTGGTGGATACACACTTCCTGGGTAACCTACGAGAGTACTCGGAACCCGAGGAACTTGAGACAGAGCTCGCGCAAACAACAACGGGAGACATCGCCACCATCGAAAGGATTCAATGGGCGAATGAAACGTTCGAGCGATATAAAATCCCGGGCCCGGATGGTATAATACCGGCAATGCTACAATCAGCTTTTGTTTAAGCAATTAAGTAGTTAGCAATTAAGTATTAGTGGGTGGCCATCTTCGAGGCTTGCATCAAGCTGACGTACATACCGCTTCTATGGAGGGAAGGAAAAGTTATATTCATACAAAAACAAGGAAGGAGGAGGCACATCCTATCAAAGGATTCTAGGCCGATAAGCCTAACCTCCTTCCCCCTTAATGGAAAGACTACTGGATGATTTCATCCGGGAAAAGTCAGGTAGAAATCACTTTTCAAATGCGCAGAACGCATACCGGAGAGGATGACCTACCAAGACGACACTACATGAGTGGTAAGTTACGGAGAGAAATCTCTGGAATACACGGAGTACATGATGACCAGCTTCCTGGACATAGAAGGTACGTTCAACAATGTGAACGCCGAATCCACTCTGGGCTCTCTCAACTTGATCGGCATTGAGAGAGTCATCAGAGAATGGATTGGTGCTATGCTGAAGAGCAGGACGATAATAGTCGAATTGAGTGGCACTCACTTTACGCTGTTATTGAGGAGAGACACACCTCTGGGTGGGGTTTTGTCGCCCCTGCTCTGGCTGATAAATATGAACAACATATTGAAAGAACTCAATATGGGAGCAGTCAAAGCAGTAGCATACGCAGACGACGTAGTTCTGCTATTATCTGGACCATACCAAGACGTTATGACGGGTGCTCTGGACCATTTAAACAAGTGGGCAAAGTCCTGTGGACTAGGCAACAACCCCAACAAAACGGAACAAATGCTCTTCACAAGAAGAATCAGCGACAGGGTAATCAAACAGGATGACATATCGCTCTACACCGACGGCTCAAAGATGAGCTATGGGGTAGGGCTGGAATCCTTGCTGAGAGCTGGGAGATTGAAGCGGATTTCACTCTCCCAGATTCAGCAACGGTTTTTCAGACTGAGGTGCTGGCCATATTGGAGGCAGCCAGCCTCTTAATACAGCAAGTTCTCAGGGATGCCAAGGTTCGGATCTACTTGGATAGCCAGGCAGCATTTAAATCACTGACAGCCGTGAGAACGAACTCTCAGTTAGTGGCACAATGCAAGAAAGCCCTTAATACCTTTGCCGAGCACAACGACGACAATTCACCTGGGTGCCGGGACATAGTAAAATCCCAGGCAACGAGAAAGCGGATGAGCTGGCTCGAGCAGGCTCAGCTGGAAGTACAGAATCCAGAAGTACACCGATCTCCCAAAACTCGATGCAGTCAAGGACCCATGACCATTTATGATGGACAGCCAACAGGGAATAGTAAGAGAAGAGTGAGCACAAGAGATCAAAGGTTATGTTGGCCGACCTTTGACAGTAGTCGGACGAAGGAACTGATATCAAACAGTAAAAGGGATACCAGTAGGATCACAGCAGTCTCTACAGGTCAATGGGCGATCGGAGCGCTTGCAATGAAGGTGGGACTGCCCTACAACACAACCTGAAGAAGCTTCAAAGACGAAACAGAACAAGAGACACCGGAGCACCTGCTCTGCAAGTGTCCAGCAAAAAACAGTATCAGAGAACGCCACTTTGGTGTCTACCAGCTAGAATCGTTGAAAGATGTAGGAAAGCTGAAGATTACAGCTATCCTACGATTCCTCAACGATTCAGTGTGGTGCTGAGGTTGACGCAGCTAGCATTGACAAACAGAGGGTGTAGATTAATAAGGAGCTCAGCTCTACTTGGAGGCTCTAGTAAGGGCCTAACCACCAAAAAAGTCTAGCGTAATTTAAAAATGAAATAAACCACATAACACAAAACTTTAAACGTATTTATTTTTCGCCGCACTATTTTTTCTCACACAGTATTAGCATTTTTGTCAGGTACTCACCAGCGCTAAGATTTAGCAACCAAATGAGTGCGAGCGAGAGCCTGTGACGATCCAAGGCACATATCGTTACAAACATATTGAAATAGCAACAAGCCACAAACCAGAACAATAACGAAGAACACAATAAAACACGAAACATCCCACCGAAACAGAGTTTTATTCAAACACGCGCCCAAATTCAAATGCGCGGTCACACTAATCGATAACCGGTTATCGAGATCCCAAATCCCAATGGCAAGATGCAGGCACACTCAGCCGGGTCTATGTAAGCAGCGCCCCGGCTCAGACAGATTTACTTACGTTCCGACGAGAAACAGGAGAGGTCGTGGTTTACGTAATCAGACCAAGCCAGCAGCCAGCAAGCAGTGAGTGTTTTAGTAGCTAGTCATGGTGGATGTAGTGGTAGATCCGTAGAGTTCGGTTTCCGTAATCGGCTCACGATCCGTAGAATTCAGTTTTCGTAATCTGCTTACTACCTGAAAAGGATCGCCAGCACCCGGTTGTGGTTTTCGTAATCAAACCTAGGTCCGGTAGTTACCACCACTAACCATACAACATATAGACTACTCATTTCATACAACGAAAATGGACACCAAAATTTCTTAGCGACAGGCCCCAGGTCTGTTAGCGGCGGGCCCCGTCGCTCTATCGCGGCTCCCTCTCTCTCTCTTCGCTCTCTCATTCTTATGCCGCACACTGATTGCGAGAGTTCGCTCGTTCAGTCGCAGAGTGGCGCATCTTGAAGAAGGTTGCTCTGCGCTTGAATTCTTCTTTATATGTATGCGTGTTCATGCATTCACGTACACGGGTGCATGTGTGCGATCATTTCATTTCGACCCAGCAAAAATATTTGGTCTTTTGCTACTTTTCATACTAGGTACCCTAACAATATGGGCATATTCTACCGAGCGCGCCATCAGTATTATACTTGGGAAACAGGGAGGTATATGATCTGAGAGCCCAAATCAAACAAAATACAGACTGTAAAACCGTTCGCAACCCGAAAAAGATTTAATCTTTTTCCAGTGTGACCTCTTCTTAAAACGCTCTTCGGCATTTTTGGGAGATAAATTATGCGGTCATACCAATCTTGAATCAGCTGTGTTGACAAAATAATTTATTTGAAATATATATATATATTACTTGTCCAACATTTTTTTCCTGGATCGACAACCAGGACAAGGGCTGCTTTACCGGCTGCTGCTGGTGATTCTGTTCTTACCCAATGGAAATAACCACCATCTGGGTGGTGGCGGTGGTTGCCGCAGCTACTCTTGCTGCCACCAAATTGTTGGACTGGTAAAATTATTTGAAGTTACTTCGTTCTTGATGGATGCGAGACTCTGATGATTGTATACCATATCTTTGCTGGCATACATTTGGTTAGAGTTGGTACTGCTCCTGCGCCCGGTTCTGTCCATTGCTGAACATGTCCTTATCCAGCTTGGCAATGAAGGTTTTGTCCATCGAGGGACCTATTTCCTTTCAGGCCTTTATTTATGCAAATGTTTAATATTGCCCCAAATCCCTTATTATTGAATTGGCCTCTACCAATTTAGTTACTGTAGCTTTATCTGCTCTTCTAAACTTCTGGACTCGGCTTTTGCATACATTATTGCGTTTGGCGGGATCTATATTTTTGAAATGTGCGAAGAAAGAGAGAGTGAGAGGCCAATAGTCAAGAACGACCTGTTTTATAAGTTTTGTTATTCTGTTCGTCTCCTTGCTCTAGAAATACTAAGAGTGTTTTCCTGGTACTTTCTAGTATGTTGTTCGTTTGTCTGCCTACCGGCCTTTAAAACAGCGCTGCCTAAAAGTGTTTCTCGACTATTGACCTCTCGCTCTCTCTCACTGCTTAGAAACGCTGTTCGCGTGTCTGAGTACGGAGCTAAAATATCATCAGGTTTTTTGCAATATTTATCACCAAATTTATCGATATATCAGATATTTTTATACCCTTGCAGAGGGTATTATAATTTTGACCAGATGTTTGCAACGCAGTGAAGGAGGCATCTCCGACCCCATAAAGTATATATATTCTTGATCAGCATCACCAGCCGAGTCGATCTAGCCATGTCCGTCTGTCTGTCTGTCCGTCTGTCTGTCTGTCCGTCTGTCCGTCTGTCGGTTTCTACGCGAACTAGTCTCTCAGTTTTTGAGCTATCGAGCTGAAATTTTCAGCATAGTCTTATTTTTTTAGCACGCAGTATATATGTCGGAACGACCGAAATCGGACTACTATACCCTATAGCTGCCATAGGAATGATGGCGAAATTAATGTAAAAAAAATTTTAACTTCTCTGTTTTTCAACGTATTTCTATAAATTTTAAGATATAGCAGTTTTTTATGGATCTAGAATTACGATTTTAATTTCATTAAGATCGGAAAACTATATCATATAGCTGCCATAGAAACGATCGGTCGATTTGTATGAAAATGTAAAATCATGTAAAATGTAAAATTGTATAGCTATGTATAAATGTTATAAATTTACATTACATTGTTATTATATTATATAGAAGTCCGATTTCGCATGCAAGTTAAAATCTGCTGTTATAATCATACGCAAGGGTATAAAAATAACAATGTAATGTAAATTTATAACATTTATAACATTTATACATAGCTATACAATTTTACATTTTACATGATTTTACATTTTCATACAAATCGACCGATCGTTTCTATGGCAGCTATATGATATAGTTTTCCGATCTTAATGAAATTAAAATCGTAATTCTAGATCCATAAAAAACTGCTATATCTTAAAATTTATAGAAATACGTTGAAAAACAGAGAAGTTAAAATTTTTTTTACATTAATTTCGCCATCATTCCTATGGCAGCTATAGGGTATAGTAGTCCGATTTCGGTCGTTCCGACATATATACTGCGTGCTAAAAAAATAAGACTATGCTGAAAATTTCAGCTCGATAGCTCAAAAACTGAGAGACTAGTTCGCGTAGAAACCGACAGACGGACAGACAGACAGGCAGACAGACAGACAGACGGACAGACAGACGGGCATGGCTAGTGATGCTGATCAAGAATATATATACTTTATGGGGTCGGAGATGCCTCCTTCACTGCGTTGCAAACATCTGGTCAAAATTATAATACCCTCTGCAAGGGTATAAAAACAAATACAAAGTTTCTAACCCGGCCTTGATTTGATTCCTTGCGGGACCTACGCAGCCTGCTTTTGCAGTGTTTTAGGTCTGCCTTAAACTGTCAACCATATTGCTAAGATCTCCCTTTTTTATCATCCGATTTTACTCAAATTTTCAGAAAACGTCCGTTCAAGCCTATTAATTTATTTTACCTATTAACTTTAACCCAAAAATCACGACATTAGCTTATACACAGTTTTTTATGATTTTTGAGGGCGGAAGTGGGCGTGGCCAACTTTTAAGACAAACTTGATCTGCATGCATCGGATTAGAGTGCTGTCCCCAAATTTGGTGCTAGCTCTTATAGTCTCAGATCTGTTGATTTACACGGACAGACAGACGAACAGATGGACTTGGCTAAATCTACTCGGCGCTGACGCTGATCAACAATATATATACTTTATAAGGTCGGAGATTTCTCCTTCTAGCTACGTACTCAGATACGCGAAAAGCATTTCTAAGCAGTAAGAGAGAGCGAGAAGTCCATAGTCACCCTATCGCTCTCTTCCATTGCTTAGAAACACTCTTCGTGTGTCTGAGTGTGTAGCTTCTGCCTGTTACATACATTCTCGGTTGGCACAAACTCATAATTCCCTTGTACCCTATGGGTACCGGGTATAAAAATTACATATCAAAAGACCCCGTATCGATTAAGAATTTAATAGTTAGATTTGGGTCATTAGGGGAAGCTAGTTTTATGAATGGTAATGCTGAACCGTGGGTTTGCCTACTCAAGTATCCGATTGGATTTTCGAGGCTGATGTCGGAAAATTTCTGGAATCCTCAATGTTGCATAAATATTAGGGTTGGGTCGAATTTTGTCCATTGAAGGGGTTATTTCGGTTCGTGTTAGAGTTGGAGGAGTTATTACGGTTCGTTTCAGTGTCTCGTGTTGGTTATTGTTATCCCGGTAGCTGTTGCGATGATTGTCGTATCTGTTGTTGTTGTGCCTTGCGTTATTGTCTTATCTATTGTTACTCCTACTTCAATTATTTTCTTGGTGTCGTTGCTACGACCTATCACGGTCATACGAATTGTCCTGTAGTCTGTAGTTGGTCTGAGATAGAAAAGCTTGCTCTGTTTTACAAATTCGATAAGCAATGTTTAGATCCCTAGGTTTACGGGATCGGACAACGCTCCTAAGGGGTTCCCTCAGCCCTATGAAGAATGCATTTAGACAAATTTCGTCGTATAACTCCTCCTTGTTTGCATTCCCCTCTTCGAATGAATCATCCGTGTTCGTGAGAGACAATAGCTGATCCCTAAGTCTGACTATCCCGAAGTACAGTTGCCCTACCTAGGAATTACTACTGTGGGCAAAAAGTAAGGTGAATTTTCAATTTAAAATTCGCGGGCTTAAAATGGCGGACTAGTTTTTTTTTTTTTTAGTTGGAAGGACTGTTGATGACATCTGGCGGTAATTTCATGTCAATGTCAGTATCAGTACTATACTAACAATACTATTTACGCTTGTGTTTACCAAACGATCAAGAGTGCATTTGTCGATTTTTACAATGTCTGATTTAATTGAGCAGAGAAGTGCCATCAAATTTTGTTTGCGGAATGAAATTTCGGCTGCGGAAACGTTGAGGATGTTGCGGAAGGCCTTTGGTGATTCTACCATGTCCCAGAAAAATGTTTATAAGTGGTACAAAGACTTCAAAGAGGGTCGGGAACGTGTTGATGACTTGGAGCGCTCCGGACGACCATCGACGTCAACAGATGACCAACACGTCAATGGAGTGAGGGAATTAGTGCTCAAAATTCGGCGGTTGACTGTTAGAGACCTTACTAATATGATCGGAATATCAGAAGGATCTGTGAAAACCATTTTGAAAGACCATTTGGGCCTACGAACAGTCAAATCTCGTTTGGTACCGAAAACGCTCAATTTCATGCAAAAAAGTCATCGCGTTGATGTGTGTAAAACAATGCTTTCTGACTATCAGGACAAGCTCAAATGCATAATCTCGGGCGATGAGACTTGGATTTATGCTTACGACCCTGAAACAACAGACCAATCAAGCGAATATCGTGCTAAAGGCGTGGCCAGACCGAAAAGAGCACGTCAAAGTCGTTCAAAAATCGAGGTTATGATGTCAGTTGTTTTCGATTTTCGTGGTGTGGTGCACTATGAATTCCTTCCACCTGGCCAAACTGTTAATAAGGAATATTATTTGAGCGCTATGCGTCGTTTGCGTGAAGCAATTCGTCGAAAAAGACCAGAATTATGGGCCAACAACTCTTGGTTTAAATTTTGGCTAAATTTTAGCGCTGTTGAGTACGTAACTTTAAGAAAAAAAAATGTTTGTTAAAAATTTCGGTCTACATGTACATAGTATGCCACTGTAAACCATTAACTAAATAGTCCGAACAAAGCCTAAGAATTTGGTTTAGAGAGGTGAGCCCGTTTTTAAGTTATAAAGTCTCAACGAATAGTGGTATAAATTTTTATATATATAGGTATTTAATATCTTTTAATACTAACCTTTCAATTTCATCGTGATTTTTTTTAAGCTTTAGATTTGTATTTATAGTATGTTTACTTGGAGGATGATATTGAAATATCCGTGTTGTTGGTTTAATCTGTACATCATTTAAAAAATCATACATTTCTGTAAGATCCTTGGGTACTTTGCAAGATGATTTTATAGGTTCTGTTACCAAGTTATAGCATTTAGTCCATTCAGATATATTGCCGTTACATATGTAGCCGGATTTGTTGAATGTAAACTGAGAACTTTTGCATTCAGAGCACGATTGAATTGCGCCAAAAGTCAATAAGTCAGCAGCTTGATCATATAATTTTTCAGAATCATTAATTAAAGGCTGTTGATTATTCCACATTAAGAGTCTTTCGATGTCTTTTTTTTTCATTTGGCTTTTAAGCTCGTCGCGAAATTTGAAAAATAAGTCATTTTGGTTTTTTATTTGAGTTATTTTGTCATTTTCTTCAGTTTCATCGGTTTTTTCAATTTTCGGTTTTTTTGCTTCTGGCAGTCCATCAGATTTCATTACCCTGTTAATGAAATATGATAATTAGTTTATTATTTGAAAATATATTTCAGCAAAATTACAAAAATTACAATTACAAAAATAAAGCGGAGCCAATTGAAAATGTTTAAATTGGGTATTATAATGTGAAACATTTACTAGATTTTTTTTTTTTTGCTTTTTCCTTATGCCCCATTTTTCCGTGACCCGACACATAACTCGAACAAATGTTAACCAATTGATCTTAAATTTTGACAATCAATCCGAAATAAATATGGCTATCGATTCACGTAGGATGAAATCCTACGTCCGACCAACTAAAAACAAGTGGGGAAGCTACCATCGAGTGTGACCGACTGTGAGATACCCGGTACCCAAAGCATTGTAGGTGAAATTAAATAGCCCATGAACATGGAAAAATGAAAATGTTGACTAATGAAGACAAACGTTGCTAGAAACATATTGAGCAACATCAAAAAAAGGCAAACACGTTGTAGGAACATGTTGAGCAACACCCATTGGCATAGAAGAAGAAACATGCACAGAAACTTAATTGTTAATAACTTCCATGTTTATCATCCATTTTACTCAATTATTTATTTATTTTATCTATTAACTTTAAGCCGAAAATCACGACTATTGCTTATATAACGTTTTTTATGATTTTCCAAGATGGTAACAATATGTATGTATAAGTATAAGAGTTCGTTAAGCGCTAAAGAGAGGTAAAGTAGAGGTTTGTGTGTGTGCCGACAAAATTGTTCGCGTTGTCAAAATAAATCCTTTAACACGGCCATGGAAGTCTTATATGGTAGCTTGCTTCTTAGGCGATAGGATGGGATGCACAAATCGACTCCGGTTATAAGGATTCTTGTGAGCTCTCGAGTTTACAATCCTTATTCGCAGCTCAAAATCCCAATAAATTCCTTTGGTCCAGTGTGCATGTGTTGCCGATGGAGATGTTCGACGAAATTAATGGTAAAAAAATTCTCTTTTGGAAGAACGGGAAATTTGACATCAAGGTGTATTCCTCAACCGCAAGCCGTAGAGAGCGGACGCGTTTCGCGTGAGCTCCGGGAAAAAAAAACTATAGAAAGTGGATGATTTTAAGACAAAAATAAAATAAAGTATATAATACTTGAATTCCAAGATAAGCGAAAAGACGCTAAATCAGAAAAATATATAGTTTTCGACTCAAAACTAGTGATATGATTAAAACAAGTGCATAATTATTCTATAAAATAATAAGTGCCACGCGAAATAGCTCAATGAGCGACGAACAAAAGAAAGAGCGTAGAAGCTCCGTGAGCCCAAGTAACGGTTATTTCTCGTATTTCTCAACTCGCGACAGCAACGAAACGGCGACAAAGAGCAACCGTCTGGCGGTCGATAGCCAAAGAGCACGTTCTTGCTCACCCGCTCTACCCACTCCTACACCTACATCATGGAGTTCTCAGTGTAAAACCCCAACAACAAGCTGTGACAAAATTTCTGCAACTGCAGCAAAAGCAACAGCAACAACTACAGTAACGGCGGGAAAAGCAACAGCCACAACTACAGCAACGACCAATATCGCGGAAACGACTGCGATGTCATCAACTGCAGCGCCAAATACAATAACAACATGAACTGCAAGCTCCAAAGCCAAAATCGGCAATATTCAACAGGCGGCCCCGGCCATACAGACCGGCATGGATCGCTACATCCAAATCAAGCGTAAGCTTAGCCCGCAGAACAGCGCGGTCGGTAACAAGCCAAAGATAAACCGTGTCCAAGGAGAAAATGATCACCCCAGGAGATCTAACAGCAACAGATTTGCCCTTTTAGCGGATGACTTACCGGAAATGGGTCAAGAGACCCAAAAGAAATCAAAGCCCCCACCAATCTACATAAGGGAGAAAAGCTCGAACGCCCTGGTCAACAAAATTGTTGCGCTGGTCGGGGACGGAAATTTTCATGTAGTTCCTCTTACTAAAGGGAATATTCACGAAACCAAAGTGCAAACAAAATCTGAAGAACACTTCCGAACTGTGTCAAAATACCTGGACGAATCAAAAAAAAATTATTACACGTACCAATTAAAAAGCAGCAAGGGCCTGCAAGTGGTACTAAAAGGAATCGAGCCCGATGTAACCCAAAACGAAATTATAGATGCCCTTAAAGAAAAGGGTTTTTATGCAAAGAACGTCAGCAACATCATAAATAAAAACAGACAACCGAAACCAATCTTCAAGGTCGAGCTGGAGCCAGACAGCAGAGCCTTGAAGAAAAACGAAGTCCACCCCATTTACAACTTGCAATTCCTCTTGCACCGAAGAATTACGGTGGAAGAGCCACATAAAAGAAACGGCCCAGTGCAATGCACAAACTGCCAGGAGTATGAACACACCAGGACATACTGCACACTTCGATCAGTCTGTGTAGTTTGCGGAGACTTTCACAATTCCGCTAACTGCCCTGCTAACAAGGAAGACCCCCACAAGAAGAAATGTGGTAACTGCGGAGGAAACCATACCGCAAACTACAGGGGCTGTGTGGTCTACAAGGAGTTGAAGAGTCGCATGAGAAGAGTGACAGCAACGCGCAATCAGAATACACGAAACGTGTACACTAGATCACAAACGACGCCGGAAGTATTCTTTGCCAAGGCCGCAAGATCCTCATTTGGTCCGCTAAATACCCAGAAGGGCTTCTCCTACGCTGATGCCCTCCGAACAGGTATGGAGAACCCCCTCCAGTCTAATCTAGAAAATGCTCAGAAAGCCCCAGGACAGCCACAAAGCGCAATGGAAGCTATGATGCTTACCATGCAACAAAGTCTAACAGAATTAATGTCCTTCATGAAAACCACCATGCAAACACTTGTTCAAAACCAGAACATGGTGATACAGTTGCTTGTAGCTCAGCAGTCCAAATAACTGATGTCTAGTCTAAGAATAATTATGTGGAACGCCAATGGCGTTTCACGGCATAAACTTGAAATAACACAGTTCCTGAATGAAAATCATATCGATGTTATGCTGCTTGGAGAGACGCACCTCACAAGCAAATACAACTTCCAAATAAGGGGTTACGCCTTCTACCGCACAGATCATCCAGATGGTAAAGCCCACGGCGGAACCGGCGTCCTAGTCAGAGAACGCATAAAGCACCACTTTCACCAAAGGTATTCAACTAATTACTTGCAGGCTACGTCTATTATAGTGCAGTCAGGTAACGGCAACCTTCCCATAGCCGCTGTCTACTGCCCGCCTCGCTTTACAATCTCGGAAGGACAATTCATGGATTTTTACAACTCACTTGGAGATCGCTTCATAGCTGCAGGAGACTATAATGCCAAGCATACGCACTGGGGATCGCGTCTCGTCACTCCCAAAGGAAGGCAGTTATATAATGCAATCATAAACTTGAGCAACAAATTGGACTATGTTTCCCCTGGTAGCCCTACATATTGGCCAGCAGACCCCAGAAAGATACCAGACTTAATAGACTTTGCGGTGACAAAAAATATTTCACGCAACATTATACGTATGTGCCAAAGCGCTTTCGGATCTTTCATCAGAACATTCGCCAGTACTAATAACTCTTCTTCAAAGCCCAGAAACTACAGATCAACCCCAAAGGCTGACGTCGCACAGAACTAACTGGCTTAAATATAAGAAATATGTAAGTTCCCACATTGAACTAACCCCGCAGCTCAACATCGAAGCGGATATCGACTGCTCTACTGATGCTCTTGAGGACGTACTCACTGCAGCAGCCACTATCTCAACACCACAAGGGAAGGACGTACAACCCAACAAATATAAAACTAATCAACAAATTGAACAGCTTGTCCTGGAAAAAAGGAGTCTGCGACGTGCTTGGCAAAGCAATAGATCGCCATCTTCAAAACAACGCCTTAAGCAAGTCACTCGCTTACTAAACCGAGCTCTGAAACAAGACGCTGAAAAGGCACAACTACGGTACATCGAAAAACTTACGCCAACCAGTACAAAGCATCCTTTGTGGAGGGCTCACCCAAATCTAAGCTCTCCAATTGAAACCGTCACCCCGATAAGAAACTCTTCAGGTTGCTGGGCCCGCAGCGACGAAGATAGAGCCGAAACATTCGCTTCACATCTCCGAAGCGTCTTCCAGCCTAACCAGGCCACTAGTCCACTTGTCCTACCACAAACAGAAACTAATACTATGTCTTTGCCAACATTGTTTCAGCCGAATGAGATCGCAAAAGTCATTGGGGAACTGAAACCAAAAAAGGCTCCAGGCGGTGACTTAATAACTCCAAAGATGATAATTGAACTTCCAAACTCTGCTATCGAGGTCATTTGTAAAATCTTCAATGGGATTATATGCCTCGGCTACTACCCAAGGAAATGGAAAAAATCTATCATCATAATGATACCGAAACCCGGAAAAGACCACACAATCCCGTCATCCTACAGACCAATAAGCTTATTATCGTGTCTGTCAAAACTGTTCGAGAAATGCCTTCTAAAACACATAATACCATACCTGGAAGCACACAATGTTATCCCGGCTCATCAATTTGGCTTCCGTCGAAACCATGGCACAATCGAACAAGTCAACAGAATAACATCAGAGATACGCACAGCCTTCGAGCATCGGGAATACTGCAGCGCAGTATTTCTCGATGTATCTCAAGCTTTCGATAGAGTCTGGTTAAATGGCCTCATGCATAAAATCAAAACACACTTGCCTACATACACTCATAAGCTACTTGAGTCGTATCTTTACAACAAAGTCTTCGCAGTAAGGTGCAATGCAACAACATCTGACGAGTACACTATCGAAGCCGGAGTTCCACAAGGCAGCGCACTTGGGCCTACCCTGTTCGTCCATTATACAGCGGATATACCTATGAACGAGCGGCTAACAACATCCACGTTCGCTGACGACACTGCGATCCTAAGTCGCTCGAAGTGCCCAAACCAAGCAACAACCCAACTAGCAAGTCACCTCATGGTAGTTGAGAAGTGGCTATCCGACTGGCGTATTAAAATAAACGAGCAAAAATGTAAACACATAACTTTTACTCTTAACAGGCAAACATGCTCCCCAGTATCCTTGAATAGTACGCAGATTCCCCAATTCAACGAAGTAACGTATCGACAGACGACTAACCTGGCGAAGACACATCGAATGCAAGAAACTACATCTAAAACTAAAAGCTAGCAGCCTCCACTGGATTTTAAACGCCCGATCGCCACTGCGTCTGGACTACAAGGTCTTGCTCTACAACTCCACGCTAAAGCCTATCTGGACATATGGCTCCCAGCTGTGGGGAAACGCGAGCAGCAGCAATATAGACATCATACAGCGCGCGCAATCAAAAATCCTGAGAACTATCACTGGGGCACCATGGTATATTCGCAACCAAAACATCCATAGGGATCTCGGCATTCTTGAAGTAAAAGATGAAATAGACAAGCAAAAGCCGACCTATAATGAAAAACTTACTGTGCACCCTAATCATCTGGCAAGAGGCTTGACTCGGGCTTCCAGCAGAACCCGCCTACAACGAAACGACCTTCCAACCCAGCAATAATTGTCAGGGCCATACAACTCTGTGCCAGTCATATGACTGTTAGTTAGGTTATTAATATAAGATTTGACACACTTATTGTTAGTCTCTAAATGGAGATTCAATAAATAACAGCAAAGTATAATAAAAAAAAAAAAAAAAAAAAAAAAGTGGATTGGTCTTTAGCTAAACGACCGCCAACGCGTTGGGTTTCAATATATATTTTTCTTGGTTGCGTTAGCCGGCTCTAGGTCATTATTTTTCTTGATTTATACAATTTTCTTGGCTCTCGCCCTTGAATGTGCGATACGATATGTTTGAATACGTTTTCCAATTCAGCTGCCGATGTGTGCATTGTATTTGTAAGACCAATTCTTTGCTAGATTTCACTCTATTAAAAACACGCATAATGAAAGCCAAGACTCGCAATATGCGTCGATACGAACAAAATTTGATGATTACATCATCCTTTACGTTTTCCACACTTCCGCTAACTTTACGCTGCTCTAGCTCTGCATCGCTAACCACAGGATTAGGCATAGGTTGAGGCCATAGGGTCGAGTGTTGTCGTAGAAGAGCGGGTCCTTCCAACCATATAGTGTTAATGGGCTCGGAGACTGAGCAGCCCCTGCATACCGTGTTTTCCTTGCCGGGAACGTGCCTCAATTAATGTTTATTGTTGTAGTTGTAGACTTCATTTCTGAGATTCGGTTCAGAGTTGAGAAATGCATTTTTAGCCACAGCAATACAATTTTCGAATCTTCTGTCCAAAAGAAAGTATTGATTAATGTATTTTTAATGTATTATTCAATCTTGTGTAAATTTTTTTTTTTTTACTATGTTTAACATAACAAATATGCGGCGCACAATTCTTGCCGAGGTGATAAGCTGAGTTTTTTACGAGCCCCCTTCGATTTTGGGATTAGTAGCAATTAAATTCTCTATTTACGCAAGATAGATGCAGCAGGCGTATGCGCGCTGTGACGCATCTGAAAAGGCGTTCAATTCGTAGGACATTTTTGGTGATGACTTTATATATCTGGGAGTGCTTATCACATTATGTGATTTGATTTCGACAGGCAGCGGATCGTCCCAATTTAAGCGATGCATCCACAACTCTTGAACCAATATCTTGCAACTTATAACTACTGGAGATACGAGCCCAAGCTAGTCATATCTTCCTTAGTAACAACTGGACTCGTAGGAAGAGTATACCTAAAACAAAAGGTATCTGGGTTTGGTAGCCACGACATCCGCAAGGATTTTGTAATCTAAGCCGCTGTTTTGTATATTCCTTGTGTTCCATTTTGCAAGTTCTAGGCATGCCCTCGAAAGTATGCCGCTTAACTCTGTCGCACAACCATAGGTGCATGGTGATCTGACGGAACAGTTCTATGCAAAGTTGTATGATGCGGCAGCGCGGCAGGAAGCTACGACGCTCAACGCAGCGCCAGACAAACATCTTAGCAGATAGTTAAATTTATCAACCACTTTTATTGTCCGTATTGTACCATATTATTTAACGCAGTAACAAACTTTGAAGAGTCACAGTATTTTCCGTCGAATATTGGTCATTTAAGCGATGGTAACTGATGGTGGCTGCTTGTGCACATTGCTAATGAGTTGAAGAAGCTTGCATCATATGGCCGCTCGTTCGGAGATGCACCCATGCGAGTAATGAAGATTGCCTTTATATCAATGTACAATAATTGGTTTCGATATAAGCGCGTTTAAAGTTTTAAGGGGCTTGAGATATAGATGGGATGCATCACCCCAGAGTGGAAAATTTGTACATTTAGACACCTTTGTCGAATTCCATCTTTTGTTATAATATTTTTAATAAATATAGCTATATTTAAATTAAAAGAATATTTACTTAGTTTTATCCCGCTATTTTTAAAAACAACGAACAACGATTTCACCCGTTTTGACATATATACTAATGGAAATAGAAAGAAGACTATCTGCAAAGTTTCATTCAGATAGCTCAAAAACTGAGAGACTAGTTTGCGTAGAAACGGACAGACTTGTCTGGTGATGCTGATCGTGAATTTATATACTTTATGAGATCAGAGATTCTTCACTGCGTTGTAAACTTCTGACTTAAATTATAATACCCTGCAAAGGTATAAAAAGACGAAACATAGTGAAATATTGATTTAATTTAAACCTTTATCTTCGTACACCTATTATTGTGTCCAGCCAAAATTGGCGGGCTTTAGGAAATATTTTATTTAGTTGTATATTAAAGGGTTTTTGTCTAGCCAACGGTTGGTATAAAGATAACAGAGGTCGACAAAAATCAAACTCTTTCCTACCCAGCATACAACGCTAATGATCTTTGCTGTACATTGCTAATCCATTGCAACAACACTCTATCGACATTATGTTGCTGTCCGAAACCCACCTGCGCCCTGGAATATACTGCAGAATTCCAGGATACAGCATTTACCGAGCAGACTTCCCAGGAAATGTGGCCAGAGGAGGGGCCGCAATCCTAGTGAAGGAAGGACACACCCAATACCACCATCGCCCAATCACGCTTGGTGTAGTGCAGGTAGCAATCATCTCTCTCAGCACCCGACAAGGAAAAATCAATTTCTCTGCAGCTTACCTCCCTCCACGCCCTGCCTGGTCAACACAGAATTTTGAGGCTCTTCTACAAAATTGTGGTGAGCGCTTCATCATGGGTGGTGACTTCAATGCTAAACACAGAGCCTGGGGTAGTCCCAGAGGCTGCAGTAGGGGAGCTGCGCTTCTGGAAGCTATAGAGGAGGCCAATGCTCAAATCCTTGCCACAGGAAGTCCCACCTGCTTCCCGTGCAATGGTGGAATGCCCTCTTGCCTGGATTTTGCGATCTACAAAGGCATTCAAGACGCAAGACTCTCAATACAGGAGTCCTTTGATCTAAGCTCTGACCACCTTCCGCTTCTGATTGATCTGCGTCTCCCTGGAAGCCCTACTCCAGAAAGGAGATTACTTTTGCCGTTTGGAACAAATATCTCCAGTTGGAGATCAACTCTTCGGAGGACTTGGACGACGCAGCTGACTATGCCCAGAGTCACTCAAGACGACCTCGGCAAAATCAGCGCCACACTCATGCTCCGATCCCAGGTGAGATCCTTGCGTTGATCCAGCTAAAACATCGACTCAGGAAAGAGTTTGCAAGGACCAAAGACCACACGATAAACAGAATCCACAAAAGACTGGGAAATGGGGTTCGTAATCTGTTAAATCGTCACCGCCAAGACACTCTTGATAGGGAACTGTCGGAAGCTACTCCAAATTCAGACACCAACTATGCTCTGTGGAACCTCACAAGGAGGTTGCAAAAGTTCTCTCTGCTAATGATGTACCTCACCAGATGTCACTGCCGCTCGCCCCTATCACAATTACTGAGACTAAAGCAGTTATCAAAGGCTTAAAAGCACGCAAGTCTCCAGGACCGGATGGAATCACAAACGGGTAGTCAAGCTCCTCCCAGACCGCGCCCTGCTCTTCCTGATCCTCTTCATGAACGCTGCTATGAGGCTGGGACACTTCCCGAGGATCTGGAAGCAAGCAAATGTTGTGATGATTCACAAAAGTGGTAAACCGGTACACATGGCCGAGAGCTTCCGCCCAATTAGCTTGCTGCCTGCTTTTGGTAAAGTGCTTGAGAGATGTGTTCTTTCACGCATGCTCTCTTCTCCGGAGGTGAAGAAGGCGTTGCCGGACAATCAATTTGGCTTCCGACAGAGTCATGGCACCCCCGAATAGTTGCATAGAGTCGGTAAATTCATCCTGGATGGCCTCCAGCTGAAAGAGTACACAGTTGCAGCGTTCTTAGACATCCAGCAGGAATTCGATCGAGTGTGGCACCCTGGACTGCTATATAAACTCAAAAGGATCCTTCACCCGCAACTATTGGAGATAATTGCCAGCTTCCTCCAAGAAAGATCCTTTCGGGTAGTCCAGAACGGGATCTCCTCCTCAGCCAGACCTATTGCAGCAGGCGTGCCTCAGGGGAGTGTTCTAGGCCCAATTCTGTACAACCTCTTTGCTCATGATGCCCCCCTTGAAGCTGGTCATGCGCAGAGTGAAATATGTATAGCTACCTATGCAGATGATACTGCAGTTCTGGCCAGGTCTAGCTGCATCTATGAAGCCACCGATGATCTGCAGTTGCTGCTAAAAAGGTACGAGAACTGGGCATGCAGGTGGAACATCTCGATCAATCCCGAAAAATGTGCTATAGTCACCTTCGCTAACAGAAAAGACTCCTCGCCTGGTGTATTCCTGCATGGCCAGTTGATCCCTCAGCTTAGGGAGCATACCTATTTGGGGGTCACGTTTGACAGGAGGCTCACGTTTGCGTCCCACTTGAAGAAAACGCGCTAAAAACTAGAGGCAGCTCCTCGCCGACTCCACTGGCTAACCAAAGCGAAATCGAAGCTCAGCCTGGTAAATAAGAAAAAGATCTACACTGCTATACTGGCGCCAATTTGGCACTATGGGCTGGCCATTTATGGAGTGGCGGCCAAAACACATCTCAACAAGGTCAGAGCTTTCCAGGCTAAGTTCCTGAGACACATCTCTCAAGCTGAATGGTACATCAGAAACACAGATATACACAAGGATCTTGAAATTGAAATGGTCGGTGACACAATAAACCGGCTGGCAAGGGCCCACAAAACCCGCCTTAAAGCTCACCCCAACCGCCTTGCAAGGAGAGCTACCAAATCAACAACAAGAAGAAAATTAAAACGAACAACATTCGGGCAACTGCCGTCCCGCACCCTCCAATAACCAGTCAACATAACCCTCCCCTAACTAAACTATCTTAGGGCTGCTGCCCCTAAACACACAAACTAACACATCTGTACATAACACACATTCACCTCTAAATACAAATTGTATATAAACAGTAGATTTAGATTAGATTTAAGCAGCAAAGATCACGTACCAAAATAAAATAAATGTAAATGTAAAAAATGCTAATCCAAAACTGAAAAGCTTCCATTATATACCAATTTGAAGAAAATCACTGTCAATGTATCAAACACTGCTTGAATTTACACTATTCCAAGCCAAATAATTAGGCTTAAAATAATCTTTGATCTATATACTTCAATAGTAAAATGGGGTTCTTTAGTTATAATGCATTTTTGAAACTTCATTTTGTCATACATTATTGCTATGTGGGAAGCTCTTGCGATACCCGATGGCGGAATATTAAATATTACATTAAACGTAACGGGTTGCTAATAAATATACTTACGGGAGATGGTTTTTGACTTCTGCTTGGTCTTCAGCCTTCAATATTGAGTAGCCGGGTATGTTTTCCCCAGAATCAAGCCAACCAAGCT
This sequence comes from Drosophila rufa, assembly GCA_018153105.1. Taxonomy (NCBI): domain Eukaryota; kingdom Metazoa; phylum Arthropoda; class Insecta; order Diptera; family Drosophilidae; genus Drosophila; species Drosophila rufa. Next base: position 3,124,123 of record JAECXS010000173.1, on the reverse strand, counting down.
CTGTACGCAATTGGGCAAAACATTCCAAATGATGCCACAAGGGTTGGCCTCCATACTTCATTCCTACTTCTGTATCATAAACAGTTTTACGTAAACGAACTTGATCTTTACATATTTTTTGTTCACATCCACGGCAAGATGATCGACCGGATTTAGCATATTCAACTCCAAAGTCTTTTAGTGCTACGATATCAGCTTTCGAACGTTTCTTTCCTGACTTTACATATACAGCTTCATTTACTGTACCTTTAAATATAAACATTAAGTAAATATGTGAGGTTATACAGATTGAATGCGATTATTTAACTCTAACCATGTGAGAATAAAAATAATCATACCAATAAGATCCGCCAATTCCTTTTGGTCATCAAATCGAAGGTTTTCATAGTTTTGTATATCCCCGACAGAAGCTGGACGTTGTTTTTTAAAAAAACAGTCTTTATGAAACCAATTCGGTACTTTTGAGTCGTGAAATGCAGACTATATTAAAGAGAGATAAATAAAGTTAATATTTATTATCACTGTGGACGGCAGTCCACGTAGTGACGATGAGCACAGAGACTGTGGTGCGCAAGGAGACTACTACGTGTATACGTATATATATCTTAGGCCCCGTTTCCACTACAGTTGCTTTTTCTAATTTCGCTTTTTGACCAAAAAGTAACTTTTCCCCTGTGTATAAGGTATAGGAATCTAGGAACAAAAATTAGAAAAAAGTTGATTTTTCGTGGTTTTGTTCGATAGTAGCGATTATTTCAGTCGTTTTCTGCCTATCGGTGTGTGATTTTGCCCAACTAACACACTAGCCAGCTGTTTTTTTGAAAAAATAAAATTGATTGCCCGCTTACGGAAAAAGTGTGAAAAAAAGTGTGAAAAAAAAAGTGTGAAAAAAAAATGCATGACTTTTTTTATGTTGTTAAACTAATTAGCATTTAATATGTACACATTTCCTTTAGGGATCTGTTGAATGAACTGGCTATTACACTTCAGGACGATTATAGCTGACATCTACTCTGTAGATGCTGCACTGGCGGCCACCGCATCCTCCTACGTTACGAGCGTCAGTGCGTTGGCGCTCGTCCTCGTCTCTTCCTAGACGCCCCCTTTCTCTTCAGCTTCTTGTTAAACTTTACTTGGGCTTGGCAATAGCCTTCTTATTTAGCTGAAAAGCGGACAGCTTCAGATAGCCGAGCCCTGTGGACAGGAGGTGTCGGTGGCGGTGCGCAAGGATCCTCTCACTTCTCCCAATTTGCCTCTTCGTGTTCTAACGAAACCGGCGGCGGAGCCTGCACAGGAGCCAGTCGGTGGCGGGGGCGGATACTCGAAGGAGCTCCTCCACTTACTGCTCCTTGGGCAAGGCAAGGTGATGTGAATTCGTGATCATAAGAGACTTGCATAAGACAAGGGTTGATGCGTCTGCCTCCGAGTTGGTAGAATCCGCTTTTCCAGGTTAAAAGATTCCAGTGGGCTGCAGTTCCTGCAAGTCTAAGGGCTCCTGTCAAGCGGCAGGCTGGCGAAACCACGAGAGATCTTTATTGTTACTTAGCCGCAAATAGAAAATAAAGTCGTTCTTTAATTTTTAATCTTAGTTAACAATGGTTTGAATTTTGAATTAAATTAAATTTTCCGCCAAATCAAAAACAAAACAAAAAACAGCTGTTTCCCTTTAAGAGAGTGCTAAAAAGCACTTTTTGCTAGTATAAACACCTTTTCTGCTTTTTGCGATTCTCGTGCGATAGTTGGAAAAAGCCACGTAGTGGAAAACCACCCTTAGTCGAAAGGTATTGTAAAGCTCTTTGAAACTCCATACTAAGATTTTTCAAAAACGGATTAGTTCAGGAGAAATGGTAGTGAAAGTGCAAAAATGAAAATATTGAAAATGGCAGCTATTGGGACCGGTGGAGCATAAATCGACAAACTTTGAAATCTGTTGTGTTCTAACTTTAAATATGCGTCGAATGAGACCTTGATCAGCCCGATTCGATACTCCATTCAAAAGATATTAAACAAACAAGATTTTAACGGCCTTTTTGAAATGAAAACGTTTGTCCTGGTGTTTGTCTGTTTGTCGCTCTGTGTCAAATCTTCGTTTTAGAGTGCTGGGACCACTTTTATTTTATTAAACAGCTCGAGCTGAACAACTTTTGTTCTATGACTTTTTGGTTTTCCCCGCTAGTTTATTTGGAAGAAAAGGATCTCACTCATACCTCAATTTTTCACAGTTTTATATGTGCACTTAGGATCACATTTTTTGCCTTTCGGGCGACGAACATTCCTTTTGGCATAATTTCCAAATAAGTTTATTTTGGTTTCGTCACTCCAGAGGATATTACGCCATTTTTTCTCACCCTCCGGTCCGCACCAGGCTTTACGATCAAATTTGGTTCCTCATTTGTGAATTTGCCGACAGAAGCAAAAGAACCCTGCGAGCAATCCTTAATGGTAGGTTTGCCATTGACAATCGTCGCCGAACGGTCCGTGATGACACAATATTCCCAATTTCATTGGCAATTGTCCTGCAGGACTTAAACGGGTCGCGTTTAACTAACTGAACCCTGCGATTGTCGGTCTTGGATGATAATTTTTTTTGAAAACGAACTTTTACAAAGTATGGTGCTGCCTTAAGGGACTGTAACAGTGTAACATTTTCAAAAACTCATTTTTTTGTATTCGGTAGTTTATACTTTCAACAATATCCTGTGAAAGCGGCCATGTCATATCTTGAATTGTTTTTAAATGGCAGCGTTCTGAAGAGCGACCTCTCGCAGGGATGATGCAACTTTAAACGCGTTATTCTCGAAACGACATTTTTCAAAATTGCTGGAATCATAACTCAACGACAAATTGAGCGATAGCTTTCAAATTTTGACTGGGTGTTTTTCAATATATTCTCCATACAATTACTTACGATCTTTTTGATTGGATGAAAATTGTCAATTGGCATTTAAAAATAGAACCAAATTTTACCCCAAAAAACGTACTTTTTTTCATAACTCTGCAATTTTGTAAATTTTTTATATTTTTCAAATATAGGAATTGTATAGGAAATATTATCAACTTTAATAACCTTATTGAATTCCTTCCTTTTAGCTATTTATTCGGCCGGCATCGTGCCAGCAGTTAAAATACTTTTTTTTTGCAACTCCGGAAACTGCTACTATACGCAGTTATTATACCCGGTACCCATAGGGAACAAGGATATCATAAGTTAGTGCCAATCGAGAATGTATGTAACAGGCAGGAGGCATCTCCGACCCCATAAAGTATAAATATTCTTGATCAGCATCACCAGCCGAGTCGATTTAGCAATGTCCGTCTGTCCGTATTGGTAAACAGATCTCAGAGACTATAAGAGCTAAAGTTACCAAATTTGGTGACAACATTGGAATCTGTTTCACATAGATTAAGTGTGTTTTAAAATTTCGCCACGCTCTTTTCCGCCTCCGAAAATCGTAGAAAACCCTATATAAGCTATAGTCGTAATTTTTGACTTAAATAGATAAAATAAATAAGTAGGTCTTTGCGGACGTTTTCTGAAAATTTGAGTAAAATCTGATGATAAACATGAAAGTTATTAAACAATAAAGTTTCTGTGTATGCGTCTTCTTCTTCTGAGCGACCGCAAGGGCAGTAGCAAAAAAAAGTGTTGCGTTCTTTCGGGCGCAGTATTAAGATTTTGCAGATTTTGTATTTTTTAACGTTGCTTAACATGTTCCTAGCATCATTTGACTTTTTTGAATGTGGCTCAACATGTTTTTAGCAACATTTGTCTTAATTTGTCAACATTTTGTTTTTCCATGTCCGAGGCTATTTAATTTCACGCACAATGCTTTGGGTACCTGGTATCTCACAGTCGGCCACACTCGACTGTAGCTTTCACACTTGTTTTTCAATATTTTTGTGAAAAATATTTAAATTAGCTGAAGATAATCACTATTATGTTCAAAAAAGTTCCAAACATTCTATCAAGTACTATATTATTAAATAATTTCCGAAAATTGCCTATTTTTTTCATGTGTTACACTGGTATAACCCTGGTATAACTGCGAGCAGAAAAGCTTGGAAGTGGTTTAAAAGCAGATGCATACATGTAATGAATTGGCCTGCTGAGTTCATAGTGTGATAGAGCGAGAGGGTGACTATTGACCTCTTGTTTTGAGTCAATGCTACAGAACCCTTGTCGAGTGTCCGAGTTCTTAGCTTTTGAGAGAGAGAAGAAGAATAAGCATACACAGAAACTTTATTGTTTGATAACTTCCATGTTTACCATCCGATTTTACTCAAATTTTCAGAGCAGGTCCGCGAATGCCTACTTATTTATTTTATCTATCACTGTGGACGGCAGTCCACGTAGTGACGATGAGCACCGAGACTATGGTGCGCAAGGAGACTACTATATACAGCCGTAGAATTGAAAATCTGCTACGATAGTCCGATTAGAACCATTTATATCTTGATCGAAAGGTATTGTAATCCTCGTTGAAACTGCATACTAAGATTTTTCAAAAACGGATTAGTTTAGGAGAAATGGGAGTGAAAGTGCGAAATTGAAAATTTTGAGAATTGGAGCTATTGGGGCCGGTAGAGCAAAAATCCCAAAATTTTTAATGTTGTGATCTAGCTTTAAATACGCGTCGAATGACACCTCGATCATCCTGATACGATACTCCGTTCAAAAGATATTCAATAAACAAGATTTTAACGGCCTTTCCGAAATGAAAACGTTTGTCCTGTTGTTTGTCTGTCTGTCTGTCGGTGGATTTTTTTGTTTTAAAGTCCTCGAACCACTTTTATTTTAATTAACTGCTCGAGCTGAACATCTTTTGTTCTACGACTTTTTGGGTTTCCCGCTAGTTTGGCGGGAAAACAGCTAAAAAAGCCAGATTTCCCGCGCCCATAACTTCTAGACGACTAAAGCTACAGAGTCGTGCTTTATGTCATTTGAAAGGTATTTTGAAATGATAATAGCTTTGCCTTCACATAATTTATCTAAATATAATATTTAAAAATTTATAATTAAAATTAATTTTTTTTTTAGTTTTTTAAGTTTTCTCAAAAATGGCTCTAACGATTTTGATAGTCACTCAAGGCCATATAGCCCTTGAGATGGCTCAACTTTTGGTATATAACACATATCTCGGAAAATTCGCTTTCTCGAGATATTACTCATTACAATTAGTAGCAAAGATCCCATATACCTAACCTTTTACATGCATACATTTACATACATTTATGTAAAAACTCATGTAGTCATTTAGAGACGTGCACAATGCAATAAAATTTAAAGCCATCAAAAAAAATTTAATATAATTTAAATTTAAAAGAAATCGTTAGAAATTTTTTTTTTTTAATTTAATCTAATGTTTGCTTTTTCCACTACTTTGGCGGGAAAACAGGAAATTTCTCGTGCCCATAACTTCTGAACGACTAAAGTTAGAGAAACGTGCTATATGTCGTTGGAAAAGTATTTTGATATGATAATTACTTTGCCCTGACAAAAATTTTCTAAATATTATAATTAAGAATTTAGAATAAAAATAATTTTTTTTATAAGATTAAAATATTTTTTTTAATAGCTTTTACGATTTTTATAGTCACTTCAGGCCGTATATACCTTGAAATATTTCTGGGTATAACACAAAAATATTTAAAAAGTTTTTAATTAGTTTCAAAATCGGCACTTAGCTGAAAAATTTAAAAAGGCAAAACAGGCAGCGTGCCGATTTTGAAACTAATTAAAAACTTGTTAAATATTTTTGTTTAAATAACTATTAATCGTCTCAAAATTTGGTATCAGAAATTTTTGGAGTTGAATGTGCCATCGTCACTTTAATCTCACCTCGTTAAGAGGTGTTTTTATTTGATTTACTTTAAGCCGGAAATCACGACTATAGCTTATATACCGTTTTTTATGATTTTCGGGGGCGCAAGTGGGCGTGGCCAAATTTTAAAACAAACTTTATATGCGTGCAACAGATTCCAATGTTGGTAGCTCTAGCTCTTATAGTCTGAGATCTGTTGTTTCACACGGACATGGCTAAATCGACTCGGCTGGTGATGCTGATCAAGAATATATATACTTTATGGGGTCGGAGATGCCTCCTTCTGCCTGTTACATACATTCTCGGTTGGCACTAACTAACAAGGGTATTGTACCCTAAGGGTACCGGGTATAATTATTTAAATTTCAATTTCTTACAAATATTTGGTAAACTAACGAAGCTATAGCTAGCAGATACAAAAAAACTTTCCTGTGAAATAAAAATATAAACACAAATTTTTGATAAAAATTGGTCGTTTGTGCCAACCGAGAATGTATGTAACAGGCAGAAGCTACGTACTCAGACACACGAAAAGTATTTCTAAGCAATGGGAGAGAGCGATAGGGTGACTATGGACTTCTCGCTCTCTCTACGTACGTAGCTAGAAGGAGAAATCTCCGACCTTATAAAGTATATATATTGTTGATCAGAGTCAGCGCCGAGTCGATTTAGCCAAGTCCGTCTGTTCGTCTGTCTGTCCCTGTAAATCAACAGATCTGAGACTATAAGAGCTAGCACCAAATTTGGGGACAGCATGCAGATCAAGTTTGTCTTAAAAGTTGGCCACGCCCACATCCGCCCTCAAAAATCATAAAAAACTGTGTATAAGCTAATGTCGTGATTTTTGGGTTAAAGTTAATAGGTAAAATAAATTACAGTAGAATCCGGTTATAGCGACTTTCAAGGGACCGACGATTTTACGTCGTTATACCCGGAAGACGCACTAGCCGAAAGGAGCCAAAACAATTTTTTTTTGTTTATTTTATGGATTCCATGTTCGTAATAGGTTTTAAAATAAAACCAATTAATTTTTTAATCAAAACAAAAAATGTAATAAATTTAATTCAATAATATGGGGTTTTCATGGGTTATTCATAATAACTCGTATACATATAATGCATATTATTCATAAGTATAGTATAATAAGATTAATTTGTATATGTGGTTTTTCTATTTATTCTTAATTTAAATAATCAGTGATTTTTGATTGTTGGGTTTTTCTCATATAAAAACAGTCGCGCACAGCATTATTTAAACAAGAAATTTTGTGCGTTAAACTCTCGTCATTAAAAGTTGAATTGACAAATCTATTTAGAATTTCTGCAGCCTTAAATGCCTGCAAAACACTAGGTGCTGACATTTCATTTTGATCTTCTACGTTGTCATCGCTGTCCTGTTCGTCATCTAAAATATTTTGAACACTGCTGTCCTCGGACGGTTTCTCACAAATCGCCACACCATTGTCAATAAGAAATCGGTAGCTGATTTTTCAGAACTCTTGCCTAAACCGATAGAGGAATGTCATCTCCGATTTCAATATCATTTGAGAATGAGCTGCTGGGTCCATCTAAATTTTCTTCAGTATTTTTTTTTTTCGGCACGTCGCAATAGTCGGTTGAATTGTGAAAAATCTCGTCGGCATAAGCGGTTGGTCGCTAAAAGCGGAAACGTACTAAGCGGAGGCCCTTTCATATAAGTTTGTATGGGGACCAACCAAGCCATCGAGTTTTCGTTGCTATAACCGGACGGACGCTATAAGCAGACTCGGTATAACCGGATTCTACTGTAATAGGCTTGAACGGACGTTTTCTGAAAATTTGAGTAAAATCGGATGATAAACAAGGGAGACCTTAGCAATATGGTTGAAATTTTAAGGCAGACCTAAAACACTGCAAAAGCAAGCTGCGTAGGTCCCACAATGAATCAAATCAAGGCCGGGTTAGAAACTTTGTATTTGTTTTTTAATACTTTTTTTTATTTATTTTTATTATTTTTGTATTTCATAGTCAACAAATTAGATTTCTGTATATGAAGACCAGGTTGACTATGGACTAGGCTAGTTAATAATATATCAAAATATCAAAATACTGATATTTTTTACAAAATAATAAATATTTATATCGAAATATTTTTTTTCTGATATATCGCATATCGATATTATTTTGAAATATATTATTTGATAAAAATAACCATCAAAAATTGGCCATGCGTTACCTTATAACACCAGTTGGCTCGGTTCCTTCAGAGCGGCTGGCCTCCGTCATAAAATGCGTTGCCTGCGACACGCGAAGCCGCATGACGGATATTCATATAAAATAAAGTTTTTCTGAAATCCTTAAAAAAAAGAATTTCGATAATAATATAAAAAATATCTGATATATCGATAAATTTGGTGATAAATATTGCAAAAAACCTGATGATATTTTTAAGGAATGATAATCATCGGTACGATAATTTTTACATATTTTCACAACCCTACTATGGACCTCGAGTTGGCTAAAACTCAGAGCTCGCAAGAAGTGGTCCCTTTTTGTAGAAAGTCCCAAAAATAACTGTTGCTTGCAGTCACAATTGAAAACGGGCTCAAAAAGACACTTTAAAACTGTTTTTACTCAGCGTGCTCTTTGCTCAATCAGTGAGAGCTTCTTGTCGCTCTCTTTATGTACGCGCTTACTTGAGACACTTGAAATCGGTGAGAGTTCTTTTCAACATGTATGTGTGTTGCGCGTTCGCTTTAGTTGTGTTATTTTAGAATTGCGTGCAGCAGGAGAATCGCACTTCCCTAAGGTCCGACAATTTAAACGCTTTAATAATTGTTAAACTTAATTCTTAACTTAAGCCAAAAAAAAAACTGTATAAAATTGTTTTATTTTTGTTCATATTTTTGTTATTCAGATTTGAAGAAAAATATATGTTAATGATATTTTTTATATTTATCTTTTTGTCTATTATTTCGTATACTTTGTTGACTTCTAGTTTTTATTTGCTTGTTACACCAATTTTAATTATGTACATATGCATATTCATACGCATAGATTAACGTCCCAGCAAGTGACAATTTCTCTCTCTCTCTCTCTTTCACGCTTTGCCTCTGATAAAATAAAGCAACAACAAAGCACTAACGAAAAAACAACAAAAAATACACTTTGTGCTTTAGCGCAAATCGTTTTGCTTAGTTGCCGAGGCTTAGTTGAGGAGCACCGAGCAAAAATATCCCGATCAAAGATAAAAGAGAAAACACGAGAGACACAAATTTTAAGGGGCTATACTAGTGTAACATTTTCAAAAAAAAAAGTGTTTATTTATTTTTATACCCGGTACCCATAGGGTACAAGGGTATTATGTGCTAGTGCCAACCGAGAATGTATGTAACAGGCAGAAGGAGGCATCTCCGACCCCATAAAGTATATATATTCTTGATCAGCATTACCAGCAGAGTCGATCTAGCCATGTCTAGTCCATGAACTAGTCTCTCAGTTTTTTAGCTATCGAGCTAAAATTTTCAGCATAGTCTTATTTCTTTAGCACACAGTACATATGTTGGAACGGCCGAAATCGCACTACCATATCCTATAGCTGCCATAGGAATGATGGCGAAATTAATGTAAAAAAAAATGTTAACTTCTCTGTTTTTAAACGTATTTCTATAAATTTTGAGATATATCAGTTTTTTATGGTTATAAAATTACGGTTTTCATTTTTTTAAGATAGCGCCTATTTAAACAAGCGCGACGCTTAGGGAGTTGTTCATACAGCTAAAATTCACTGATGAGAATCGATTTGGAATCGTTCGAAACATGTCTGGACAACCCCGCTGTACAATAAGATCTGTGTGTAATCTTGGCATATAATCCAGTCTTTATTTCCGTATGAGAAATTAAGCCGGTTAGACCTTGAGTTAGCTTCACCTTTTAAATAACAAATATAGGTCGCCTAATGTACAAACATTAATAAAGAAAATGTTGACAAATGTTTCTAGCAGGAACCGTAAATAAGAGTTATGATTTAATAAAAGTCAAAAGTCTAAAAATCGTCTGGGAAGTTCGGGAAAAATTCACATATGGTATTTTTTTACGGGGAAATTAAAAATAGAATAAACTTTTTTCACGATTTTGTTTAATATTTATCAACTTCTAACTCTTAAAAATGATTTAAAAAATACAAATCAAAAATAATATTTGTATTTAACTTTTATAATAAAAATTTAAAATAAGTTTTTTGTTTATTTTTATTATAACAAGAAAGGAAGCTAACTTCGGTAAGCCGAAGTTTTTTGAAAGTCTATCAATTTTGGTAAAATTGAAAATATATCAAAGTTTTTACATTTTTATAGCATTTACCTACACATTTTACATTTTCGTATAAATAAACCGATCGCTTCTATTGCAGCTATATGATATAGTTGTCCGATCTTAATGTGATTAAAATCGTAATTTTAAAACCGTAAAAACAACTATAACTCAAAATTTATAAATAAACGTTAAAAAACATAGTTCTAATTTTTTTCCAATAATTTTCCCATCAAATGGTAACTATAAGATATAGCTGTCCGATTTGCATGAAATTTAAAATGTATAGCTTTAATATAAAGGCGATTATTTAATTTTTATCTTACTTCAACCACCACCATAGTTATCTTTCTAATTAGTTCACAATAGCTGTATGTATATAAAGCGATAATTTAATTTTAATCTTACTTCAACTTAATTTTGTAAATTTTTGTTTATTTAACAAAACTTGGCTTTTTTTCATAGCTAATCCCGACGGTTCATCACATCTAGCAAAGTTAACAGACCTTCTAAAGGCCTTGTCCAACACTGTACCTTTAATCTAGTAGGCATCCGACCAAAAATGTTGAAAAATTTCTCATTTTACTTAACTTTGAAAATCCACGATAAATCTATTTTTCAACAGATTTCTGGAGTTGTAGACCTGTTTGATACTTTGGCCGAATAACTTTATAAAAAAACACGTTTTGATTTTCCAACGGATTTTTTTTTTCGAGTTTTTAGGATGCTAGCAGCAGGTTAACATTTGAGTTAATGGATTGAAATTTCCACTTTTTTTAAGTTTATCGAGCTATAGCACACAAAGTACTTATCCAATATACATAAAGTGTTTTAAAATCGAAAGGTTAGTTTATTACCTGTAAAATAAAACATTCAACGGGTAAATTGGTTGGCTACAACTCGAGCTATGAAATGATAAACGTAAACTGAGCAGATTTTTTTGTGTAAAACTTTAAAAAATCTTTTAAAAAAACGTATCCACAGAAAAAAAATTAAAGCCATTTTCGGCATTTGGGGATTCAAGTCTACCAGAATGTCGCATCAACAGGCTTGGAGCATTTTTTTTTTTTTAACTGGTGTAATTATTATACTACTATACTATAGTATACTACTATACTATTAATTCACGTAGGATTTTTTCGATATTTTGCTTTGTTATACCCTTGCAGAGGGTATTATAATTTTGCCATGATATTTGCAACGCAGTGAAGGAAGCATCTCCGACCCCATAAAGTATATATATTCTTGATCAGAATCACCAGAAGAGTCGATCTAGCCATGTCCGTTTGTCTGTCGGTTTCTAAGCAAACTAGTCTCTCAGTTTTTGAGCTATCGGGCTGAAATTTCTACCATAGTATTATTTCTATAGCACGCAGTATATACATATGTCGGAACGGCCGAAATCGAACTACTATATCCTATAGCTGCCATAGGAATTAATGTAAAAAAAAAGGTTAACTTCTCTGTTTTTAAACGTATTTCTTTAAATTTCGAGGTATTACGGTTTTAATTTCATTAAGAGCGGACTACTAAATCATATAACTGCCATAGAAGCGATCGGTCGATTATAAGTAATATTTACAAAATTCGATATTTTTTCAACATAACAAAAATGGATCGAGTTTCAATGATCCAATTGCAGACTGCAAGGGTATAAAAACTTTTTTTAATTTTGTTTCGACTTTTTTTTTGCCCCTTTTTGCAAAGTATTAAAATATAAAAAAAATAATTATTTAAATCGGTAGCCATAGGTATTTCGGATTCACTGACGAAATGTAAGATCGATCTGTTAAGATTTGTTCGAGTTACATATGGGCAATTCCCAGACTCGCGAACACACGTTTGTACGCTTTCTGGTTATAAAACTACCCTTAAAAATACATAAAGTATATATATTCTTGATCAGCATCACCAGCCGAGTCGATTTAGCCATGTCCGTCTGTCCGTCCGTGTGAAACAACAGATCTCAGAGGCTATAAGAGCTAGAGTTACCAATTTTGGTGACAACATTGGAATCTGTTGCACGCAGATCATTTGTTTTAAAATTTGACCACGCCCACTTGCGCCCTCTATAATCATAAAAAACGTTAAATAAGCTATACTCGTTATTTACGGGTTAAAGTTAATAGATACAATAAAAAAATAAAATAGAGCGGACGTTTCCTGAAAATGTCAGTAAAATTGGATGATAAACATGGGAGATATTAGCAATAAGGTTAGAATTTTAACACACCGCCCTAAGGCACTGCTGTTGCAAGCTGTAGCCGACAGGTGGCGCATTCGAGCCTTGGCCGTGCGATATAATGGCGCCAACTGCAGAAGAAATGACAAAAGAATATAGCAAGAAATGACAAAAAAATAACATAATTCATTTTTTGACGCCGATCGAGCGGGTTTTTATGTGTTCTTATAAAATGTATCATTCATATTTAAGTATGACATTAAATTGTTTAGGTCGGGAGCTAATTCGAGAAGTGATTTATTTTAAGAAGTGTCGAAGTAGACTATTATAATGTATGTAAAATTTTAAATTGCCTTTTAGTGTGAAGCGTCAGCGTTTAGGTACTAGTCGACTGTAGCTTTCTTACTTGTTTTCTTTGTTTTCATATTATTTTTACGTAAATATGTATATTAGCTCTACGCTTGGTGCAAAAAGTAGCCTTGGTGGATACCAGTATTATTTTAAATTGACAAAAAACATGACCTCGCGAACACACAAAAAACAGAAGTGTTCCTCGGCTGAATGTGAAAAAATGCTAGACACAGCGAAATTGAAAGGAATAGTTAAATAAAAATAATGCGTTTTATAAAACAATAATGCAGTTTCAATTTAAGACCTCACTTTTAACGTTTAAGACAGTAAAAGTAATTTTAAATAATTGAAAGGCAATCTCGCGAACACAGAATCGCAAACACACATTTTTTCCACCATATTGACGATACAATTTTTTTTTTGAGAAACATGATTTTTGTATTTTTGACACACTTTTTTGTACTTTTCACAATTCTTCAATGTCAATAAACAGGGGCTGATTCTTCTTAAATTAACAAAACTTTTTTTCCAGTGTATCAAAAAAAGTTACTAATTAACAAAATTAGATATTGTGTACAAAAAGATTCCATAAAAAAAAGTTTGTCAGGGATCACAATTCACGAAATGCATTTACCCAAAGTTCTTGCACGAAATAAGCTGCGACATTGAAGAAGTCAATATTTATAGTTTTTTGTAAATTTAAACATTATTGAATGGAATTGAAAAACAAGAAAGGATTTGTATATATATTAGAATATTACTTTAAAAAACTGCATTTAAATTTTGTTGATATCTTCTACACGACTTTATAGTTTGGTTGTACCTATGCACGAAATAAGCTGCGAGCCACTGTACCTTTCGTGCGAAATAAAAATAAAAGAAATAAATAATAAAAATAGGGCCTTAGGAGAAAAGCTACACGTACGCCATTTTGTTTTGTTTTTTTTGCAAAAAAAAAAAATAATAATTTGTACTAAATGTCTACCATTTATAATACCTACATTACAAATTTTCGATTGCCTCTATAATTTTACCAAAAAAAATTCTGAAAATCATTTTTTTTTTTTTTTTTATGTAATTTTCAGTGCTGAACGTAAGTGTTGGCACAGTTGCAAATATCAACTTTGAACGTTATTCCCAGGTGTAGCTCAGTTAGTTTTTGTCCAATTTACTACTGTGGGCAAAAAGTAAGGTGAATTTGTTTGTAAAGTAAAAATTCTTTATTTATTCTCCTCAATCAATTTCATCCCCTTCCGATAAAATACACTTATGCCAACGTTTCTTCAAATCCTCGAAACAGGCCAAATAGTCCCTTTCCGGTATAGCCATGAGCGCCCTCGTCGATTCCGCTTTTATCTCTTCAATCGACTCGAAACGCGTTCCCCGGAGTGGTCGCTTGAGTTTGGGAATAGCCGGAAGTCACACGGAGCCAAATCAGGAGAATATGGTGGTTGCGGAACGATATGCGTCGAATTCTTGGCGAAATGGTCACGAAGAACGAGTGCAGTGTGCGACGGTGCATTATTGTGACGCAAAAACCAAGAGTTGTTGGCCCATAATTCTGGTCTTTTTCGACGAAATGCTTCACGCAAACGACGCATAACGCTCAAATAATATTCCTTATTAACTGTTTGGCCAGGTGGAAGGCATTCATAGTGCACCACACCACGAAAATCGAAAAAAACTGTCATCATAACCTTGATTTTTGAACGACTTTGACGTGATCTCATCAACACGTTCCCGAGCCTCTTTGAAGTCTTTGTACCACTTATAATCATTTTTCTGGGACATGGTAGAATCACCAAAGGCCTTCCGCAACATCCTCAACGTTTCCGCAGCCGAAATTTCATTCCCCAAACAACATTTTATGGCACTTCTCTGCTCAATTAAATCAGACATTGTAAAAATCGACAAATGTACTTTTGATCGTTTGGTAAACACAAGCGTAAATATAGTACTAATAGTCCGCCATCTTAAGCCCGCGAATTTTAAATTGAAAATTCACCTTACTTTTTGCCCACAGTAGAATGCTTAAATGCGGACAAAAGTCAAAATAACCTTAAATAATGTTTATTTTTCATAAACTTTTGGACGCCATATGGTTAAGGGGGAGTTCCGTTATCAATTTCCAAAAAAAAAAAAAAAAAAAAAACAGATTAGGCTTAAAATAAGAAAAATTCAAATAAGTAAGGCAACTGTGCCAAGACTTTTGTTTCATGAAATACGTTTATTTTTTGTTTAAGTTTAAATAGTTTTAAGGACGTTAAAAAAAATATTAAAAAATAGTGCCAATGAATACACAAATGTTTAACTCAACTAAATACAAAACGAGAAAGAAAGCTAACTTCGGTAAACCGAAGTTGGTATTCCCTTGCAGTCTGCAATTGGGTCATTGAAAATCGAACCATTTTAGTAATGTTGAAAAAATATCGAATTTTGTAAATTTTACATTTTACGATCGCTTCTATGGCAGCTATATGATATAGTGGTCCGATCTTAATGAAATTAAAACCGTAATTCTAGAAGCATAAAAAACTGCTATATCTCAAAATTTATAGAAATACGTTGATATAGTAGTCCGATTTCGGTCGTTCCGACATATATACTGCGTGCTAAAGAAATAAGACTATGCTGAAAATTTCAGCTCGATAGCTAAAAAACTGAGACTAGTTCGCGTAGAAACCGACAGACGGACAGATGGACAGACAGACAGACGGACATGGCTAGATCGACTCGGCTGGTGATGCTGATCAAGAATATATATACTTTATGGGGTCGGAGATGCCTCCTTCGTTGCGTTGCAAACATCTGGTCAAAAGGGTATAAATATAGAATCATTTAAATGCGGCATAAGCCTGGGAATAACGTTTAAAGTTGACATTTGCAACTGTGCCAACACTTAAGTTCAGCACTGTACATACCATAGCGGGCACATTTAAAAATATGTCTAATCCAAATCAGTTTAGTAGATCTTGAAATATAGTATAGTATAGTACACCAGATTGAAAACCTTGGTTTCCAGAAAGAAAAAACAAATCGACTGTCGGGTACCCGGCCTATTTACTTTAAGCCTATTTACTTTAATTACGAAATTCATATCTTTATAGCTTAGTACAGGGTTTTCATGAATTATGAAGGGGAAAAAATGGCATGGCCAAATCGATAATGCTGATCCCTCACTTGTTACATACATTATCTGTTAACACTAACTTATAATACCCTTGTACCTAATAGGTACCAGGAATAAGTAGTTCAACTATTTTGTTAATGTGTTGTCTCTTAGTTTTAGGCTTTCTGATTGTAAGTATTCAAATAGTCTCCTTGTACAAATGTATGTTAATCGGCGAAGGCGGAAATAAATAATTACTTGAACCATAACTGCAATTCGAAGATTGTCTTTAGAAATAGAAGATTTACATCCTTTACAAGAAGCACGTCCAGTTCTGGCGTACTCCGCCATATATGGCAATTGTAAATCCATTACTATTACCGGCGAATAATGATGCAAATATAAATTAGAGCTGGAAAAAAATCGATAGTATGGATATGGCCGATCATTTTTCAACATCGAATCCTTATATCGATGATCGTCACTGGCAACCGGTTAAAGTATGTTTCTACTCGAGTTGAATTTTGTAATTCGAAATATAATATAATATATATATATAATATATATACCGATATTTTTTACAAAATTATAATTATTTATATCGAAATATTTTTTTTTCTGATATATTGTATATCGATATAATTTTGAAATATATTATTTGATAAAAATAACTTTACCGAAGTCATCAAAAATTGGCCATGAGTTACCTTATAACATCAGTTGGCTCGGTTCCTTCAGAGCGGCTGGCCTCCGTCATAAAATGCGTTGTCTGCAACACGCGAAGCCGCATGACGGATATTTATAAAAAATAAAGTTTTTCTGAAATCCTTAAAAAAGGAATTTTAGAGCTAAAATCATGTTACCAAAATGTGCAGTTTTTCAAGAAAATTTAACTTTTTCTTTGTTTAAAAAATGAAATGAAGTATTTTAAGTTTTTTTTTGTATCCTTACTTAAACTGTTCAACCTTAAGATCTCTGTTCTTTAATGGGAAAATGTTTTTTGATTTATTTTTAATTAATAAAAGTCTCAAAAAAATTATAATGCATTTAAAGTTAATGTTTTTTTGGCGGGCTTAAGATTCTTTATTCTGAAATATAATATCAAATATATCAGATATAACGATAAATTTTGGTGATAAGTATTGCAAAAAACCTGATGATATTTTAGCTCCGTACTCAGACACGCAAACAGCGTTTGTAAGCAGTGAGAGAGAGCGAGAGGTCAATAGTCGAGAAACACTTTTAGGCAGCGCTGCTTTAAAGGCCGGTAGGCAGATAATCGAACAACATACTAGAAAATACCAGGAAGAGACTTTTGGTATTTCTAGAGCGGGGTGACAAACAGAATAAAAAAAATAAAATAAAACAGGTCGTTCTCGGCTATTGGTCTCTCACTCTCTCTTACTGTTTCTTCACACAATGCAAAATTATAGATCCCGCCAAACCCAATATTGTATTCAAAAGCCCAGTCCAAGCGTTTAGAAGAGCATATAAAGTTATAATAATTAAATTGGTAGAGGCCAATTCAATGATATGGGATTTGGGCAATATTAAACATATGCATAAATAAAGGCCTGGAAGGAACTAGGTCCCTCGATGTCAAATTTGGTTATGACGTTGATGAGCATTATGAGATGTGACGCTCGATGACTGAGATGAAGGGGTCAGAGGCGTGGGCCACCGCCCGCTTCTGCTTAGATCAGTGTCTGGCTGGGCAAATCCTTCAGGAGGAGTAGCTGCGGCAACCACCGCCACCACCTAGATGGTGGCAGCAGCCGGTAGAGCGGCCCTTGTCCTCGTTGTCGATCCAGAAAAGAATGTTGGACAAGTAATAGGGAGAAAAAGAGGCGGTTGTGCATGGTCGGGAGAATCTGGGCGACGGGGTTGGTGGTCATTGTGCGCAAATTAGCTATTTCAAAACGAAACTACAAGTCTGTGCGAATTGTCTTTCAAATATAAAATAAATAATTGTAAATATAAATGACCGCATCATTTACCTACAAAAAATGCCGAAAAGCGTTTTAAGATGCGGTCACACTGGAAAGAGATTAAATCTTTTTCGGGTTGCGAACTGTTTTACTATCTGCGTACTAGGCTTTTTAAAGAATGAATCATCGATATACAATTTTTTACATAACTTCACAACCCTAAATTCTGGGCTTTAGCCCTGCTTTTATGAAGCATTTTTCCTGTGCATAGAGGTACGTACTCACCAGCGCTAAACCCTTAGCTAGCTAAAAGGGTTTCATATTTCTAGTGTGACCGGTTTTATGGTGTTCACCGAAAATCCATACGAAACGGCCAAACGGCCATACTGTCAGCTGTGTTGCTTTTCAATTCAAATTAAACGCGGGCAAACGAACAAATTACTTAAATTATGCTTCAGATCCAGCTGCGGAGTGTTGACCCGAGGCATCTTTGTGTGTCTGATCTCTTCCGTCTGCTGCTTCACCTCCTTGTTCAGTTGGCCGCTAGTGGGTCTCTCCGCATTGTAGTCGTAGAACACCTGCGAAGTGTCGCCCTGCCAGGGTCATCGTTGGGCACATCCGCGTCCACGACGACTGCTGCAACGAAATTGGCGCTTAAGTCGCCACGCCATGATCTCTATCCATGAGTTCTCCACGGAACTCGTGCTTATGCGTATCTAGGGCGGCGGCTGCTTGCCAAGTCGTCCCGTGCCATTACCATTTCCGTTGCCACTTCCCGAGGACGGGCAGCTCTCATTCTCCTTCTTGTACTCCTCGTATGCTCTGAAGCAGCAGCATTTTTGGTTGGCAGCCAACTAAGAAGAGGATCCCAATAGGTGACCACTGGTCATTAACTAGTAGGGAATGGAGATAGCTTGTTCATAATTTTTAAAATTCAGAGTTTGGCCTTTTTAAATTGCTCCAGCAGTGGCAGTAGCAGCAGCTGCAGGGCCAGGAGCAGCTCTTCCTCGTCGGCGGCATCGGGAGCTGGCCCCGCGGCTTTGCAAATTATAATTTAAGTAATTTGTTCGTTTGATTTGCTTATTTCCCTGTGAAATCGCATATTTAAAGACTTCATTTTGTTTTAATATTTTTTATATTTTTTAATTTTTTGGTCAAGATTGCATATAATTGGATCTTCTTTAATTGTATTGTAAATAAATTAATTTTCCCCGCTGGAAAGTCCCGCCTTAGGGTTTTGTTTCCAATTGCCTGTCTCAATTCCGCAAGGGTCGCGGGGAATTATCAGATATTTCCTTCCTCTCGCGCCACCCTTGCGAAGACTAAGCCGATTTAAAAAATCTAGCGCGATGTTCATTCTAGTATTTCTCTTAGCTCATCTGCGTACCGACCTTGCTAAGAGGGGCCGAAAAAGTGTATTTGTCTCTCGCTCGCACTCATTTTGTTGCTAAATTTTACCACTTGTGAGTACGTAAATTAAAGTAGAAAATTCTAGTGGTGACAACATTTAAAAAAAAATGCTAATGTATTTATTCTTCTTTTAGCCTAGTACTCACTAGCGCTAAACCATTAGCTAGATAACAGGGTTTTATATTTATAATGTGACCAGGTTTTATGGTGTTCACTGAAAATCCATACGAAACGGCCATACTAACAGCTGTGTTTGTTTAAACCGCGTTTAGGTCAGACCGAGTACGCCACAAATACCTGTAAAAGGAACAAATGTTTTATTTATTTCTTAAATTATGATTTCCAAAGTCGCGGGGCCAGTTCCCATTGCCTCTGACGAGGACGAGCTGTTCCTGGCCGTGCAGCTGCTGTTACTGCCACTGGTGGATCTCTCCGCATTGTAGTCGGACAACACCTGCAACGTGTCGCCCTGCTCATTGACATCGTAGGGCACATCCGCCTCCACGACTTCTGCTGTCACGAACTTGGCGCTTAAGTCGCCGAGCGCGGATCCTTGGGACTGACCAAAATGATCTCTCTCCATGAGCTTTCCACGGAACCCGTGCTCACGCGTATCTAGGGCGGCGGGTGCTTGCCCAGTCGTCCCAAACCATTACCATTGCCACTTCCCGAGGACGGGCAGCTCTCATTTTCCTTATTGTACTCCTTATATGCTCTGAAGAAGCAACATTGTCGGTTGGCAGCCTACTAAGAAGATGATCCCAATAGGCGACCACTGGTCATGGACGAGCAGGGAATGGAGATAGCATGTCCACCATTTTTAAATTGGGACTTTGTCCATTTTCTATTGCTCCAGCAGTGGCAGTAGCAGCAGCTGCAGGGCCAGGAGCAGCTCGTCCTCGTCAGCGGTATCGGGAGCTTGCCTCGCGGCTTTGGCAATTATAATTTAAATAATTTGTGCGTTTGATTTGCTTATTTCCCTCTGAAATAACATATTTTAATTTGTAATTATGTTTTAATTTTATTTATTTTATGGTCAAGATCCCACATAATTCTTTAATTGTATTTTAAAAAAAAAATTATTTTTCTTCGCTGGAAAATCCCGCCATACGGTTATGTTTACTATTGCCGTAGCTTTTTACGTTAGTATCGATTATATTAGTATTTTTCGGCCTATCGATGTGAGATTTTGCCAAACTACCACCACTAGTAAGCTGTTCTATAAGCCTAGTACGCAGACAGTAAAACAGTTCGCAACCCGAAAAAGATTTAATGTTTTTCCAGTGTGACAGCTTCTTAAAACGCTCTTCGGCATTTTTAGGAGGTAAATGATGAGGTCATACCAATCTTAAATCAGGTGTTTTATATTTACAATTATTTATTTTATATTTGAAAGACAATTCGCATGGAATAGCTAATTTGCGCACAATGACCACCAACGCCGTCGCCCAGATTCTCTCGACCATGCACAACCAGGACAAGGGCTGCTCTACCGGCTGCTGCTGGTGATTCTGTTCTTATCACCATCTGGGTGGTGGCGGTGGTTGCCGCAGCTACTCCTGCTGCCACTAAGTTACTTTGTTCTGTTGGATGCGAGACTCTGATTGTACACCATATCCTTGCTGCCATAAATTTGGTTAGAGTTGGTACTGCTCCTGCGCCCGGTTCTGTCCGTTACTGTACATGTCCTTTTCCAGCTTGGCAATGAAGGTTTTGTCCACCCAGACACTGCTCTCAGCAGCTGCGGCCTCTGTATGTACTTCTCGAGCTCGGCAATGAAGGATTTGTCCAGCCAGAAACTGCTCTAAGCAGCAGCGGGCGGTGGCCGTCGCCTCTGACCCCTTCATCTCAGTCATCGAGGGACCTATTTCCTTCCAGGCCTTTATTTATGCAAATGTTTAATATTGCTCAAATCCCTTATCATTGAATTGGCCTCTACCAATTTAATTATTATAACTTTATCTGCTCTTCTAAACGCCTGGACTGGGCTTTTGAATACATTATTGTGTTTGGCGGGATCTATATCTTTGAATTGTGTAAAGAAACAGTAAGACAGAGTGAGAGACCAATAGTCGAGAACGACCGTTTTATTAAATTTTTTATTCTGTTCGTCACCCCGCTCTAGAAATACCAAAAGTCTTCCTTCGCGCCACCTGGTATTTTTCTGGTATGTTTCTGGTATTTCGTCCGTTCGTCTGCGTACCGGCCTTTATAACAGCGCTGCCAAACACCGTTTCTCGACTATTGACCTCTCGCTCTCTCTCACTGCTTAGAAACGCTGTTCGCGTGTCTGAGTACGGAGCTTTAAACGAATGAAATTGATTGCCCGCTGGCGGAACATCTGTGGAACAAATGTATGACTTTCTTCATTGCTCTTGTACATACAATCGGATCAATTGCAAAGAAAATCAAGAAAGGAAGCTTACTACGGCAAGCATAAGTTTATATACCCTTGCATATATATTTAAGAAGTTTAAAATGTATTGCTGAAATTAAAATACAGGATCACATATTAAATGTTAATCCCATATTTTTAAAATCAACGAAAATCGGCTAATTTGGCCCGATCGTTCATATGGCAGTTAAAAGATATAGCGGTCTGATTTGAATTAAATATAAAATTAAAACTTGCATAGTAGAAACGCTTTTTCTGCATTCCCCTTTCGTTAGTTGAAAAATGCAGCATAGTGGACAAATACCCTCAGATCGATACAAGAATTTTGCAAGCGAAAAACTTCACAAAAACCGCAAAGCTAAGATCGACGAAACCAGTTTGCAAGCAGAAAAAATGTATCTGGCCGTTTCTTGTTTCAACTTCTGATAAATGTACACTGAAATTATTTCCCTGACATGGTTATAGTTTTCAATTCCGAAAATACCTGCGAAACGAACGAAACTTTGCGGAAACTTTTCCACTGCATTTGGTTGGCGTATTTAGATACGCAAGGATAGAAATTAATTACTTAAAAATACAATGCTATAATGTAAATTTCAAATGATAATAATTTTTTAATTTTTCTTTGATGTTACAGGAAGATAATTGTATAATTAATTAAGCAATTTTTAACCTACTTGATATATTTATAATTATTTCGCTTTCAAATTTCCGCATTAATTACACTGATACAAATTATATCGAAATATTCCTGAGATCAATTTTTAACTTTCGTTATTATAGCTCCGTACTCAGACACGCGATCAGCGTTTCTACGCAGTGAGAGAGAGCGAGAGGTCGAGAAACACTTTTCGGCAGCGCTGTTTTAAAGGCCTGTACGCAGACAAATTATCAAAATACTAGAAAATACCAGGAAGAGACTCTTAGTATTTCTAGAGCGGGGTGACGAACAGAATAAAAAAATTATAAAACAGGACGTTTTCGACTATTGTTCTCTCACCCTTTTTTTCTGTTTCTTCGCACACTTCAAAAATATAGATGACTGCGTTTTTAAAACGTTCTACGGTATTATTTGGAGGTAAGTGATGCTGCCATAAGTGTTTTAAATAAGCTGTTGTATTTTTGTTGACAATATAATCCATTTTCAGATGCACGGCGTCGTCTACTCGTACGATCCCATAGGTCACTGCTGCTGGGGATGATTCTGCTCGTACCAAATGGAATTCACCACCATCTGGGTGGTGGCGGTGGTTGCCGCACCTAATGCTGCTGCCTCCACATTGTTGGACTGGTAAACTGACTCGATTCTAATTGTACACCATATCCTTGCTGGCATACATTTGGCTGGAGGTGCGCTTGTTCTTGTTCAGGTTCCGGATCTGTCTATTGCTGTACATGTCCTTCTTCAGCTCGGCCATGAAGGAATTGTGCAGCAAGACCCTGTTCTCAGCAGCAGTGGGCGGTGGCCTTGGCCACTGACGCCTTCATCGCAGCCACCGAGCGTTACATGCCGTGCTCATATAATATGTCATCAATGCAGCTATTTCCTTCCAGGCCTTTATATATGCAAATGTTTTATATTGCCCAAATGCCATATTATTGAATTTGCCTCTACCAATTGAATTACTATAACTTTATCTCCTCTTCCAAACTCCTGGATACGGATTTTGTGTAAATTATTTTTCTTGACGGAATCTGTTTTATTAATTTTTTTTATGGTTCAGACAGAGTGCGCGCTGAGACGATGACGAAGACCAAAAACTGGACAACCCGATTTGTATGAATTCGCGCGAAACTGTTCATAGTGCTTGCGAAGAAGATCGTATGAATCACAAGCCAATCGTCTTTAGCTTCGTCTACGTCTTCAGCTTTGACTTCGTCTTCGGCTTTAGCGCGCATTTTGTTTGCACCCTTTATCTATTCGCGCTGCCGAAAAGTGTTTTTCTACTATTGACCCCTTTTACTGTTTAGAAACACTTTTCGTCTATCTGAGTACTAAGCTTAAAGCCTAACGCTAAACCCTTAGTTTGGTAAAAAGTTTCACCTTTCTATTGTAAACAGGTTTTATGGTGTTCACCCAAAATCCATACGAAACGGCCGAACAACCATACTGACAGCTGTGTTTGTTTTTAAAGTACGCCACAAATACCTGCAATAAGATCATATGATTTATTTATTTACTTAAGGGGTCTGGCCACCATGGACGTTTTTAAAAATCTATTTATTTGTTGTATCTTTTACAATTTGTTTCACTTTTAAGAATAGCTTAGGAACTTGGTCACATCTCAACTCAAATTAGTTCAGAAGTTCTAGCCATTTAGGGTGCAACCAGAGTGCGCGCTGAAGCCGAAGATGAAGACAAAGCTGAAGACCCATAAAGTATATATATTCTTGATCAGGAGCACCAGCCGTATTGATCCAGCCATGTCCGTCTGTCCGTCTGTTCGTTGCTACGCAAAAGTTTCTTTTCTATCTGAATGAAACTTTACAGATAGTCTTCTTTCTATTGCAGCTAGTATATATGTCGGGACGGCCGGAATCGGACCACTATGTCTTATAGCTGCCATAGGAACGATAGGGCCCAAATGTCATATTTTCCCTATTTTTCAAGATATTGGGATAAAATTAAATATATGACTCTCTACCTATATCATAGCTATATATTTTAAATTTCATGGAAATCGGACCGCTATATCTTATAGCTGACATAGGAATGATCGGAAAATTATTGGAAATAAATTATAACTTCTCTGTTACTCAAACTTCTCTGTTTCTCAAAGTATTTTTAATAAATTTCGAGATATAGCTGCTTTTTTTTTAAATTACGGTTTTAATTTCATTAAGATCAGACAACTGCATCATATAGCTGCCATAAAAGCGATCGGTTGATAATTAGAAAATGTAAAATGTGTAGGTTAATGTTATAAAAATGAAAAAACTTCGATATTTGTTCAATTTTACTAATGTATCTTTCAATGTTTCTCAACGTATTTTTATAAATTTCGAGATATAGATTTTTTTACGGTTTTAGAATTACGGTTTTAATTTCAGCTATATAGCTGTCATAAAACCGATCGGTTGATTATTAGAAAATGTAAAATGTAAAATGTGTATGTAAATGTTATAAAAATGAAAAAACTTCGATATTTTTTCAATTTTACTAAAATGTATCGACTTTCAATGATCCAATTGCAGACTGCAAGGGTATACAAACATCGGCTTACCGAAGTTAGCTTCCTTTCCCTAGCACGATGGTCTTTCTAGTATATTCTAGTATTTTTCTTAGCTCATCTGCGTACCGACCTTAATCCTAGTACTCACCAGCGCTAAACGCTTAGCTAGCTAAAAGGGTGTTCTCCGAAAATCCATACGAAATGGCCAAACGGCCATACTGTCAGCTGTGTTTATTTTCAATTCAAATTAAACGAGGCCAAACGAGCAAATTACTTAAATTATGATTTCCAAAGCCGCGGGGCCAGCTCCCGATGCCGCCGACGAGGGCGAGCTGCTCCTGGCCCTGCAGCTGCTGCTACTGCCACTGCTGGAGCAAAATAAAAGGGCCAAAATCACAATTTTCAAAATTATAGACAAGCTATCTCCATTCCCTGCTCGTCCATGACCAGTGGTGGAGGTGGAGCAGTAGACGGAAGAGACCAGACACACAAAGATCCCCTCGGGTCACCACTCCGCAGCTGGATCTGAAGCAGTGATCCAGCAGTGGCAGTAGCAGCAGCTGCAGGGCCAGGAGCAGCTCGCCATCGTCGGCGGCATCGGGAGCAGGCCCCGCGGGTTTGGATATCATAATTTAAGTAATTTGTTCGTTTGATTTGCTTATTTCCCTGTGAAATCACATATTGTTAACTTTATTTTGTTTTAATATTTTTAATTTTTTTATTTTATGGTCAAGATTGCATATAATTGGATCTTCTTTAATTGTATTGTAAATAAATAAATTTTTCCCCGCTGGAAAGTCCCGCCATAGGGTTTTGTTTCCAATTGCCTGTCTCAGTTTCGCAAGGGTCGCGGGGAATTATCAGATATTTCCTTCCTCTCGCGCCACCCTTGCGAAGACTCAGCCGATTTAAAATATCTGGCGCGATGTTCATTCTAGTATATTCTAGTATTTCTCCTAGCTCATCTGCGTACCGACCTTGCTAAGAGGGGCCGAAAAAGTGTATTTGTCTCTCGCTCGCACTCATTTGGTTGCTAAATTTTAGCGCTGGTGTGTACGTAGCTTTACTAAGAAGGGCCGAAAAAGTGTATTTGGCTCTTGCTCGCACTCATTTGGTTTTTTTGTAAGTTTAATTATCACGCCCTTTTTTTCGTGTTTAATAAATAGTGACTATAGATAGGTAGATAGATAGGTAGGAATGAGCGCCACTTTGAGGCATTTTGTGTGTGGTCGATTAAATGGTGGTAAAGAAGTCGTCCATCTCTGTCTAGGCCGAGTATCTATAGGTCCGTATGGTGTTGTCTGCGAAAACCCTGTCAGCCTAACGGTGTGGCAAGATGTCTAGCCAAACGGTTGGTATGCGCTAGCAGGCGGTCTCTGTATCGGTTTGCAAATAATGAAATTGTTTCTGTTACAGTTGGTATTCCAGTGTCTTGAAATAGCGTGCGACTTTGTACGTAGAGGTGCCTCTTAACTCCCAGCATCCTTCACAGGGCCTTCGATATGCATGTTTGCACCCTTTTTAGTGAAGAGTCACAAGCGGTGCCCCAGCATGTAATTCCCCAGTTTAGTGTCGGAAGGACAATGGCATTAAAAAATCCACCTTGGCATGGAGGGATAGACCGCTATCAGAACGAAGGAGCCAATTCAATTTTTTCGATCTTTGTCCTTGCTGATCCGCAGACTCGGTAAATCTGCCCCTTCCAGCAAAGTCGGCGGTCTATGGTTAGTCCAAGGAGCGTCACCTTATCCTCATGCTTTAGTCTCTTCCCATTCAAGTAAAGGGCATGTAAGCGGTCAGGCCGAAGTACGAAAGTGGCGTGCTGTGTCTTTTGAATGTTAAGCGCTATGTTCCATCCCTATGCCCAACATTCGAATTCATCCAAGAATGTCTGGAAACGACTGGAAGCACCCCAAGTGCTGCCAGCAGCTAGAAAAGCAGTGCCATCTGCGTAGGTGGCTAGAAGAGTACCACGAACAATGGGGTTTGGAAGATCCAATGTGTAAAGTGTGTACAGTACCGGGCCAAGGAAACTGCCCTGAGGTACACCAGCGTGAATTGGGCGTAGTTCAGATCGATGTCCACGGATCTCAACGGCAAACTTCCTGTTATCCAGAAATGACACAATAAGCTTCCACAGTCCCTCAGGTAAAAGCGGCATTATTTTCTAAAAGAGATATTCATGCCAAACCCTGTCCGCTTGAATATCTTAGAGAAAGTGGACAGGAGATTTATCGTCCTGTAAGAATCTGGTGAGCACAGGTTTGTTCCTTTCATTTGGTTGCTAAATTGTAGCGCTGGTGAGTACGTAGCCTAAGAGGGGCCGAAAAATGTATTTAGCTCTCGCTCGCCCTCATTTGGTTGCTAAATTGTAGTTTTGGTGAGTACGTAGCTTAACAGCCGAATTCAATCTATCCATGTCTGTCTGTCCGTTTCTACGCAAACTAGACTCTTAGTCTTTTAGTTACCTGAATGGATACAAGCCGTATCGAACCACCATTTCATGCCGAAACTGGAGCTCAATTGGATCATAAAAAGTTAAAACTAAAACAAAAATAATGTTTCTAAATACTCATTTAAGGACGATGATGCACTACGGTCAATACAATCAAGTGGTCGTTCAAGGCAAAAGCACGTGCTTGTTAGGGTTAGGTGTTAATAGGCGCGAAAGATAAAAATAAAAGTATAGTACTAAAACGATAAAACAGTAAAAAAAAACCAAAAAGTTTTCATCTTTTAAGTGTGACCGCGTTTTAAAAGTGTTTTTCGACCTTATTGGCAGGCTGGGGATGCGGTCATACTTATTTTAGTTCAGCTGTTTTATATTTGGTGACAATATAAGCCATTTGAAGTCAAGACATTTCCACAGATTTTCGGCTTCGTTTTTTAATAGCTCATCTGTGCACAATGACCACAGACGCCGTGGCCCAGAGTCTCTCAATTATGTAGAGCTGCCTCTTTTTCCAGCTACTAGTTGTCCAACATTCTTTTCTGGATTGGTAACGAGGACAAGGGCTGCTATACCGGCTGCTGCTGGTGATTCTGTTTGTACTTTATTGAATTCACCACCAACTAGGTGTTGGCGGTGGTTGTCGCAGCCAATGCTGCTGCCTCAAAATTGTTGGACTGGTGAAATGACAAAAAGTTACTTTGTTCTTGATGGACGCGAAACCCTTATTGTATACCATATCCTTTTTGGCATACATTTGGTTGGAGTTGCGCTGGTATTGCTCCTGGTCCCGGCTCTGTCCATTGCTGTACACGATCTTCTCCAGCTTTGCAATAAAGGAATTGTCCAGCAAGACACTGCTCTCTGCAGCAGCGACGGTGGCCGTCGCCTCTGACGCCTTCATCTGAGTTACCGAGCGTGCTCATAGTGCTCATCAACATCGTACCCAAATATGACATCGAGGGAGCTTGTGATTAAAAGGGTTCCGACATATTTATGTGGAAGTCATTTTCACAAAAAATGCGCAGCTTTAAAAAACTTTGTGCTGTCACCGGGCCGTTCTATCCTCAAGTGTTGGCAAGTGTTAGTTTTGGTGTTCAGTAGTGTTACCTCCAGTGTTAGGCCATAACAGTGGGTTGGCCAGGATCCAGATGGGTAACACTGTTCCCCGCTCAAGTGGCCGTTTGTATTTAAATTACGGCGGTAACAACAACGATCACAACGTCACCAATGGCTAATGGGGGGCGTTTGGTATACCACTTGCTGTCTTGTTAAGTTTGGGGTACATTTTAACCAGCGGTTCCAGGATTGGGCCGCGAACAGCTTCAGCCATAGCTTTGTATCTGCTAGCTGATCCCAAAAGTAAGTGATTTGGGATGAGTGCTTGGTCGTTCCTGTCCTGAACACGTATAACTCCGTATAATTAAATAGCCACGATTTCGCTGTGTGATGATTTCGGGGCCTAATATTTTCGGCAGTGGATTTCCGAGACACTTGGCGTGTACCCTTTGGATGTCTAGTACAAAGCTCGCCACAGCTCTGTAAAGACGTCTCCAGTCGGAAAAGTAGTCAACTGCAAAATCGAATAGACGTGTCCATCGCCATTGATTGCGGTTTGTGTTTTCGACTATCTCGCCAACTCTATGCATGACAAAAGCGTGAAATTTTCGTGGATACATGTCGAGCCACTGAAGAATGGTTTAAGAATCTGTCCAGTATGTGCTTGAATTGATTTTAAGCCATCTTATATTCAAAGCTTTTTTTGATAGACTGACTCCCATTACAGCGGCCAAGAGTTCCATACGCGGTATTCAGACTGGCTTCAATGGAGCGACTTTATATTTGGCTGCTACTAGTACTGTGTCGATGTCCGTTCCTCGTTTAATTCGAAGGTAAGTGACTGCTGCGCAGGCGTGCTCGCTCGCGTCTACAAATGTGTGCTGATCGATTTGGTCAGCATTCGGCAGCAAAGTGGAGTAGTGACCAGAAAACTTGATGAAGGACATTTTTCCATTGGTGGCATGACGCAAGTAGTGTTTCGGATAGTTCTTCGTCCCAGCCAATGCCTGCTCGCCATACTTTGTGCAGTAGCATTTTTAGGCCGATTGTGTAGCAAGATAACAGGCCCAACGGATCGAAAATTGATATCAATACTTGGAGAGCTTCTCCTTATGTTGGTACAGTTTCTCGATTTGGAACGTCTCTTTTCAGCCTTGCAAATCTGAAAATAAACTTGAAAACTTCGCTTGAGTGTTCCCAGTACATACCAAGGACTTTTTCGGGGCCCCCAAGCTCCTTTGGATGGCCATCTATTTGACATTCTCCCAAATGTTTGAGGGTGGAGGTTGAATTTGAGATCAAATTTCTTATGGTGAAGCCTCCTTTGACGTAGATATCTGGGATTTCGGATGTTACTGCAATCGTCTTAGACTCTTCTGTATAGCTGCCTATGAGATCGTCCACTTAATGAGCCTTTGTAATAGACTCGTAAGCTCGGGGACAATGATTTTTGAACTCCTGTGCGTTTTTGTCACGCACATAGTGAGCTATGTCATTGCACGCATGACGAAGATTCGTGGAGTTTTGTTTTCCTTGTGAAGCCACAGAAATCGTTGAACATGCATGTCGCTCTCTTATTATGTGATGGAACATCTCGGCGATATCTGCGCATATGGCTTTAGGGCCTACTCTAAATTTGCTTTGCAGCTGAGGCCCAAACTAATTATCTTATCTGGATTTAGCGCGATGAAGATCCCTGTTTTCCCTGTCTTCATCGCTCTAAATCCAGATAAGATACCATACGTTATTTCTTCCGTGTGCTATTTTTTCGGGTTTTAGTTCGAACGCCAGTCCTTTTTTACTAGATTGTCGACTTGGTCTTGTATTTTTTGAAATAGATTGTGATCCTTGTTGATTTTTGATCGAAAACATTCGAGGCGTTTCAGTGCTATTGAGTAGCTTTCTGGGAGAATTACATTCTTGTCTCGCCAGAGCCAGCCAATTTGAACACGACCGCTTACCTTTTTGCACGGGTCTTCTAGAATTCCTATAGCCTTTTCATCGTCTTTTGAGTGGAGCTCCCGTGGTGTAATAGGATCTACGTTGAAGCTCTCCTTAATTGCCTTGTCGATTTCACTCCAGTTGCAAACGTAGTGATGAGAAGAGTAATAGCTTCTCGCCTTGCTTGTGCCTTAAATGCTCCATCCTAACGAACATTTTGAGGGGATGGGTTCGTTGCGTCTTCCATTACGAATTTTACGGGGAACTGCCAGAGTCCAGTTGTTTGTGCCGATTAGAAGCATAGGTTCAGCATTACAGGCATTATAGGACCTTACTGGAAATCTATGTAGGTGAATGTATCTGGCGCTAAGCTTATTAATGTCAACGGTTTGCTTTGGTAGTGCTAGGTGGTTTATAGAGTGTACGTTGTTGAGCCACAATTTCTTTACACTACCCATCTCCGATATTAGCATCTGGGCTCTGAGAGACGCTTCTTCCGTACGAGTGGTGTCTCCGGTCCAGAAGTTTCGATTAGTGTTACGGATGAGCCCTCATCCAAGAACGCAAATGTGTTGATCTTTACTCCGTTCCCAAAAAGTGTTACTGGCAGAATTCGTAAAATATTGTTCTTCGATGTCGCCTTCCTTTTGGTGGGCACTGACGAGTTCAGGTCTAGGTGCATCTGTATGTAAGAGAGGGTAATGCTTTGATTGACATTTATCGACGCCACAGTCACGCTTGGAGAAACATTTACGCCGGTGGTCCTTTATGCATCTATAGTAAGCCTTGGCGTCGTTTATTACGCGATGTCTCTCCGGGACGGTAAAATTGTAAAACTTCTCGCATTGGGTGGTGCTCAGTGGACTTGCACATAACGCATGAAAGACTCGCTCTGGCTTCTTGTTGCTGATTGTCTTCAGATTCATACATTTCCTCATTCCTGTCTCCAATGTGATGAGTGTTCACGCTGCTTGTCCCTGAGTTGAGTCCAGGTATAACGGAGGAGGCTGCTTTTGCTAAATTATATAGCTAGTCGCTGAAGAATTTGACGAAAGGGATAGATGCACTGCGCGAGTGCATAGCCCAACATAGTTTGTGTTGAGTGAGCAACTTGTCAACAAGTTCGCCCAGGAGCATTGGGTTGTAGAGAGGTATGTACAAGTTGCAGGCTTCCATAGTGGCGCATGCGTTGCGGACAGCCATCGCAAAGTCTATGAGAGATTCCAGTTTGTCTTTGTGTACATTTATCTTACGAATTTTATCGACTAACCGATCCAGGATTTGCTCTGGTCACCCAAAAAAGGTTTTTAAGGTTTTGATTACTTCCGGAACAAGTGCTGGCAATAGTAACTTATCACGGACCAATTCATAAGCTTTTCCCTTTAGGCACTTCTGGAGCCGAAGCATATTTTCTGCGTTGGAAAAACCAGCCACTGAGCAGCTATTCTCGTATATACTGATGAAGATTGGCCAGTCTGCTGGGTTTCTATTGAAAGTCGGCAGATCTGCAGGTAATATTTGCCGTGCTACTAGTTGGGATGTAGTTGGTCCAAATGATTGGATGGACGTTGCCTGTATCCCCTGCTGCTGTACAAGTTGTGTGTATTTCTGCGCGATGTATTTCCTTTCAGCTTCGTGTGTTTTTTCTAGCATCGCCATCATCAAGTTATTTGAGTTTGGAGTAACCAGTAACCAGTTTAGTCGGATTGGATTCGTTTTGTGGTTTTAGGGCGTCCATACTTTGTGGTAGAAGCATGGAGCTTGCAGATAAGGTGCGTTCCAATTCTTGGAGCTGTCCAGAGCTGCGAGTCGAGATTGAGGGAGAATCATCTATGTGATTGCATAGGGCGCAAGTACAACGTGACTGCGCACTGTACCCAATTTTGAACGCCGCTTGATTGATAGCGTCGTATCTTGCTTGTGTGTTTCTTTTTTCCTTAGCTTGTCCCTCGCGCGATTTATTACCGCAGATTCCTACACATACATGTTCTTTTTACACGTGTGTGTATGTAGGCCTCTATGTATGGCGGAGACCTGCTGTATTTCGCAATTGGTTTGGCGTTACTTTGATAATGCAGGATTATT
Organism: Drosophila rufa; assembly: GCA_018153105.1. NCBI lineage: Eukaryota > Metazoa > Arthropoda > Insecta > Diptera > Drosophilidae > Drosophila > Drosophila rufa. Next base: position 3,091,930 of record JAECXS010000173.1, on the reverse strand, counting down.
TTAGCATATGATAGTGTTTTAAAGAAATGTGAGGCGCGGCAGTTCGGCGAGCTGATTAAAAGGGGCTCGACAAATTTATGTAGCAGTGATTTTAATGTAAACTTATATATTCACAAAAATTGCGCAGCTTTAAAAAACTTTGTGCTGTCACCGGGCCGTTCTATCCTCAAGTGTTGGCAAGTGTTAGTTCCGGTGTTGAGCAGTGTTACCATCATGCCGTACTCAAGCCGGAAAATACAACCACCAAGCTTCGGGTTGTATTTAATGCTTCCAGCCCTTCAGAAAATGGGGTCAGCCTAAATGACATCCTCCATGCTGGCCCAGTTTAACAGTCCGACTTAACCATCCAAATCCTAAAATGGCGTTATTTCCGATACGTTTATAGTGCAGACATCGAGAAGATGTATCGACAAATCTGGGTAGACCCAAAACACACCCCGTTCCAACGCATTTTATTCCGCAACAGCGAGGGGTATCTTCGAGATTTTGAGCTCAAGACGGTAACGTTTGGGGTCAACTGTGCGCCCTTCCTGGCGTTTGGAGTTCTGCAACAGCTGGCGACAGACGTACAGCTGAGCCATCCAAGAGCGAGCAATGTAATTCGCAATTACATGTATGTCGATGAAGTTCTTGCGGGAGCTGACTCTGCAGAGGACGCTCAGCTCATTGATCGGGAGCTACAAAGTGCCCTAGATCCCGCAGGTTTTCCATTAAGAAAATGGACCTCCAACAAGGAAATCTTATCTCATATCCAAAGCGATCATCTTCTGAACACGGACTTCCTCGAGATCGACACTGAAAGTACAGGTAAAACTCTCGGTGTACGTTGAAAAGCGACGTCTGATAAATTCTTCCTCGTCCCTCCAGTTTTGACAACGGAAATCTCCCCCACAAAACGGCAGGTTATTTCCCAAATTGCCAAGTTGATTGATCTAGCAGGCTGGCTAGCTCCATTTGTTGTGTGTGCCAAAATCTTTATGCAAGAGAATTGGCTTCAGGAGCTAGGGTGGGGCGATGAACTTCCACTTGAGCTGTGCCAAAGGTGGCGCGATTTTCTTCAAAGTTACTCGGTCCTAGATCAAGTCCAAATTCCCAGATGGGTTTCCTTCCGCCCAGAATTCCGAGTAGAGCATCACGGATTCTGTGACCCCTCTCAAAAAGCTTGCGTTGCTGCGATCTATGTGCGCGTAGAAATGGGGCATACGAAGGTAATACATCTTCTCACCGCCAGGAGCGCGTTGCGCCAGTCAAAACTGTGTCGCTTCCCAAGCTAGAACTGTGTGGAGCTCTACTGCTATCCGAGATGGCCGAATTCATTTTCCTCAATATGCCGATGCTGTCCTCTAACCTCCATAGTTGAACCGATTCCACGATTGTGCTTGCATGGTTAGCCAAACCAGCATGCCAGTGGACAACGCTCGTTGCCAACCGGGTAACAAAGATTACCCAGTCCACAGAGGTAGCTAATTGGTCGAATATTCAATCCGAACATAATCCAGCTGACTTGGCTAGTCGGGGAGTGCCTCTTCAATAACTGGTAGATAACCCTCTTTGGTGGCATGGCCCAACTTGGTTGCAACAGCCACGAGATCAGTGGCCTAGCCAAAGCACCGACTTACGGGTGATCGAGGTAGAAAAGCGTTCTGTCAAGGCCCATGTGGCGTCCATTCCGACAGAAGACATCCTAAATCGCTTTTCCAAGTTAGATAGAGCTTTGCGTGTCATCGCGTATGTCCATCGTTTTGTCCAGCGATGCAGAAAATAGTCGCCGATTAAAGAGGTCCGTCTAGAGGCCTAAGAACTTGTCGCTGCTGAACGGCTCATGGTCATTGGCACTCAGCGCAGATATTTTGCTAATGAATATCGCTGCTTGAGTCAAAAGCGTCCTGTGTCCGCGTCAAGTTCAATCCTCTCCTTGAACCCCTTTCTAGATCAGAAGGGACTTATAAGGCGATGCGGCCGCATAACATCCTATAATCCTCCCGTACGAATGTGCACTCTCGCGACTACTGGTAAACTTTACGCATCTCATAACGTTACACCGAGGTAACCAGTTAGTGGTACGTCTCACCCGGTCAAGACACTGGGTTCCAAAGATAAAGAACTTGGTGAAGGCAGTTATTAACCCCTGCAAGATCTGCGTTATCCACAAGAAGAGACTGCAAGTCCAGATGATGGGAAATTTTCCGAAAGAGTTTCTTTTTTACCGTACAATTCACGTACACAGGAATTGACTACGCCGGCCCTTTTGACATAAAGAATTACACTGGAAGAGCTTGTCTCATTACAAAAGGGTATGTGTTGGTTTTCGTTTAGAGCCTACATCCGATCTGACGACCGATAAATTTCTTACCGCTTTCGCTCGGTTCGTATCCAGAAGAGGTTGTCCTCGTCAAGTTCAGTCCGACAATGGGAAAACCTTTGTCGGCGCTTCCACCCTGCTCTCCCGAGATTTTTTAGAAGCCGTAAAAGAGTTTGTGACTGATGCGTATAGTCATCAGCAGCTCAACTGGCAATTCATTCCTCCTGGGGCACACCATATGCGAGGCCTATGGGAAGCGGGTGTCAAGAGCTTCAAGACCTTGTTTTATAAGTCCACCGCTACGCGAAAGTACACGTTGAAAGAGCTTTCCACCCTCCTAGTTAAAATCGAAGCTTATCTAAATTCCCGACCGCTATCTCCCATGTCTGAGGATCCAACTGATCTCTTAGCGTTGACACCAGGGCACTTTCTTGTTGTTGGGCCTCTTCTGTCTATAGAGGAACTCGAAGTGAAGGGAGAATCCAAGTCCATTGTGAACAGCACTTAAAGTCCCTACATCAGCAATTTCGCGCTCGGTGGAAGGAAGAATATCTTAAGGAGCTCCACAAGCGCAACAAGTGGCAATTTCCCACGGCAAATCTTAGCGCCCTCGAATGAGTGACGACTAGGTAGAATCAATTCCGTCTTTCCAGGAGCCGATGGTAACGTCCGCGTAGTCGACATACGTACGGCACGCGGCGTTGTCCGGCGTCCAGTAACTAAGGTTGTTCTCTTAGCGAGGGCGCCTTGCACATCTTCTACCTAGTATTCTTTCTGCCATCCATAGTCCATAAGCACGCAACACTACAGCATAAAACATCTCCAGTTGGTTTTTTCTTCTTTTCCATGATTCACCGTCAGATACATTGAGAATGGCTCCACGTCAATTCAGCGTCGAATCATTGGAGAGCAGGCGTACGCGAGGTACGCAGTCCTATCGATGCCGAGTCTGCCGAGGAATTCACCATCTGAAAAGGTGTCAAAGGTTCCAAAAACTGAGCGCGGAGAAGCGGCTCCGAGCGGTGCTTATAAATAAGTACTGCACGAATTGCCTCGCCAATGAGCATTCGCAAGGGAGCTGTCGAAGCGATGACCGGTGCAGGATTTGCGACCGGAATCACCATACGCTGCTCCATATGACGGAGCCTCCCAGTTCCCAGCGACGTACCGCTTCTCAGCATCGTTCGCGCCGGCAAGATCCGCCAGCTTGCCAAGCGCTCGCGCCTCCAAGACGATTGGCATCCTCCGCTTCTCGGCAGCGCTCGCGCTGGCAAGATCCGTCAACTCGCAGAGCGCTCGTCCAACGCCCTTCTCCCTCCTCCAACGGCACAGGGTCAACGTCCTGACGACGGCCATGGTCATTCTGGAGACCGGGCTGAAGACCTTTGACACAGCCGCTCTCATCGACCCGTGCACCCCGACGAGCTGTATTGACGCGTCCCTGGCGTCCGCCTTTCGGTTGCCGACAACCAGTGTCGGCGACGAGAAGGTCTGCACGGCGACGGTTCGGTCGAAGGTCAACGAAGGGACCAAGTTGGAGGTGGTCCTGAAGGTTGAGCCGAATATCCGCATCCGCACCCCAATCCGAGCGATCCCTGAGACGGTCGTAGAGAAGTTTAAGGATCTCCCGCTGGCCGACAAGCGGTTCTACCTGCCGGCGACAATTTCCCTGATCCTGGGTGCGGATGTGTATTCCCAGGGTTCCATCTGGTCGACGAGGGACTGCCCGTGGCCCAGAAAACGACGATCGGCTGAATCCTCTCCGGGGCCTGCAGCCAGGGCCAGTGATGTTGCAACGCCAGTGGTTGCAAGGGGGCGGAATGTACAGGCCGCGAAGCACCCGGTATGGTCCGCCCTCCCCTCTCTCCGAATGCCCACTCTCCCGCGCTGGATGCTGGCGCTTCCAGGCTCTCCCGCTTTCCCGCTCCCTGAAGTCATTCCATTGGGCTCTGAAACACAGCGCTCAATTAGTTTAAAATTAGTATTCAATGTCAATGGGCCCAGCGAATCTGCCTTCTAACGAGTTCGACGCCCCCAAATATTATTGATCATACTTATTGTGGATCCTGTTAACCAAAAATTTTCGTTTGGTTCTAAGTTATTTTGATTTTGTACCTGTTGTTGCCCTTCATTAATCATATTACAGTTGTTCATAATAATTAGGTTGAAATTCTTCGTATTCGTGCGCGTCCTGAAATCTCAATTAATCATATTACATTAATCATATTCATTAATCATATTACAGTTGTTCATAATAATTAGGTTGAAATTCTTCGTATTCGTGCGCGTCCTGAAATCTCAATTCGTTAACCCGAATTTACCCAGAACTATTTTTTTTTTAGATTTTCTTTAAAATTTCTGTATTAATGTAATTCGACCTCATGAGCACGAAAATGAAGTCAGTTTTCTGATACACATTGTAGTTTTTCCGGAAAATGCGAAAAACAAGCGTTACCATATGGTCACCGTGGGACTGGTAGGGTACAGGTTTTTAAAGAGAACATCAACTGTGGTCGGCCTTTTTTTTTTTAATAAAAAGTATTTAATAAAGTTGTTTTAGGATATTTTTATGAATATCATATATAGTGATGCACATTTTTTTGAAAAAACAAAGGATTATATTATTATTTGGTATGATAACTGGCAAAACAGTTGACACAAAGTCCAACGTTGCATTTTCCACACGCCATTCGTCCTGTTACTTTACATCCTTCTCCAGCACAACGTCTACGATTAGATGGCACTACAAAATGATCAGTTTTATCAAAGCGAAGAGCGTAATCAACTCGGCCCGGTTGCTGCGCATGTCTATGGCTAGGCATCGGACCAACTGACTTGGCTTTTGAGCCGTAGTGCTTGCAGTAAAATACAGCCAACTGTCGTCGAAATTCAAGTTGTGTCATCGCCGGCTGCACTTTACGATGAAGCTGCCAAGCATTTTGAACACAGGCATCTATAAGCCAGGTAAAAATGACAGACCACCATTTTTTCCCCTGTATGCAATGCGGTAGTGGGCCAAGTTTTGGTCAAATCGGTCTACTCCGCACATATATTTGTTGTATTCTGTAATAGCACATGGTCGAGGTACTTGTATTCTAGCTCTTTTTTCTCTTGAATAACGCTGAGCCATTGATTTGGGATTTTCTCCAAAGCTCGAAGATAACATACAGACAACATTATTGTCTTTCCACTTTACCAAATGAATACCAGTGCTCTTCATAGTAATTGATTCTGAGTAGCCTCTATTTTCCGATTTCAATTCTTTTTGTGAACAAGTGGGCAGCTTACTGGAATACGATTCTCGCGAATCGTTCCTGTAGCGTTGTATCCGCACGATTTTAAATAGGCTACGAGAGGATAGCTTGTAAAAAGGTTGTCAAAATAAAATGAAAATGGTAGACCTTTTAATATGTCAGGAAAATCATCAATCATACTGACCAAAGGAGCAGCACATTTTCCAAACTTTGCTTCATAGTCTTCATTTGAGCGAGGATTTTTTCCTTGGTATACTTCAAAGTTCAACATGTAGCCTGATGGAGTGCAAAGAGACCAAACTTTGTATCCAAATCGTATGGGTTTGCCTTTTATAAACTGCTTGCAGCCGTGTCTGCCAAAATAGGATATCATACTTTCATCATAGGAAAGATTTTGTTCGGCATGAAAATTTTCTATCATTTTTGCTTTTAAATGATCTGTGATTGGACGCAATTTCCACATTTTGTCTGGATTTGCACCGGTTTTTGATGAGGCTTTGGAATTGTCTTCAAAGTGAAGATTTTGTAAAATTTCTTGAAATCTATTTCGACGCATCGTGTCACTTACAAGATTGTTACGAATGTCTTCATCTTGACTCCATAAATTTTTGAAACTGGCGTGGTAATTGTAGCCAGTAATGAGCAATATGCCGATAAATGCCCGAAGCTCGCCAACTACTATATTTGGGTTAGGTCTATTTTGTCCAACCGCGTAGACTGCGCTTTGCTCACAAATGTGTTTTAAAAGTGTATCATCGAAAAACTTTTCGAATTGCTGGTAAGGTGAAAGTTCACGGCAATCTTCGTAATTTGCGGTTGGGAATATTGGAATATATGATGGCGCTTCATTCTTTACCCATTCAAATGTTGTGTTTTTGTTTCCTGGTGGTAAAGGAATGTTTGAAGTCCTCGGCTGCACTCTGCATAGTCGTTTTTTCTCTGGTGATGGTGGATCCTCCGCACATGTATTCTCAGCAAAAATAACGGGCAGATCTTTTATATTTGGAGCTACAAAAAAAGTAATATTTATTCAATGCAAAAAGGATAATCCTCATCAAGCTTACCTCCGATATCATCTTCTTCATTTATAAACTTTTGAAAATGTTGCCCACTAGCCATTAGAACTTCACAGCCACTTTTAAGCTGGGCTGGGCAAACATTGTCGGGGATGCCTTCGTACTCATTATCAGCATCATCTTCTCCAGATATGTTGCCATCGATAGGAGGTTCTATGTAAATTGTAGTGGGGTGATCGTTTTCTTCATTCTGATCTGTTTCATCAAGCTCTTGAATATAATCAAGCATTTCTTGCAAAGATAAACCCCTGATAATGGGAAGATATATTAAAGGCAATAAAAAATCAATTAATGTGATAAAAGCAAGCGTTTGAAAATACATAAAAATTAAAGCGAAGTCAAAACAAACACAAAAATAATTACTTTGAACGGTAAAAAAAACCTGTACCCTATCGACGCCACGGTTACCATATGGTAACGCCATTTTTTAAATGCAAATAAATGATAAATAGTATTATTTTGTGCATAAAACTTTATGTTTATATCATAGTTTAATTCATTATCTTTCGATTGGTGCGTGTATTATTAGAATTGGAATAATAATAAGTCTTATTTTAGTGTACTTACCGACGTGCCATGACAAAAAACCGTTTTTTTTCACTTTTTTTTTTTGCTTCACTTTAACCTGCTGTCACTGCACTTGCTAAACTCCGAATGACAAAAACGAACATGTCTTCACAAGCGACACGCGTCGCGCGTAAAATACAGTTACTTTTTTGTGGTTCTGTTTTGTAGCTTTTGAAATAATAACGTAAATGTAGCGACGACTTTTGTGTGATCATATGGTCACCGTGGGTTAAATCGGGTTAATAGACATTTTGGCTTTGTAGCTGTCCGATGGTCTTAGTCGTTTGGTAACCGGGAAGTTAGTATTTTTAGATGTGGATTTTGGCTTTGTAGCTGTCCGATGGTCTTAGTCGTTTGGTAACCGGGAAGTTAGTATTTTTAGATGTGGATGGTTGTTGTAATTAAGGGTATGTATTTCCTCAAAAATATGCTGTTTAAGGATTTTTAATTTTATTGAAATGTTATGGGAAGTTATTTATGTGGGTAATTGGTTGTATATTCATCTATTGGTTGGGTCAAAAATGATATGGTACGTGCCACATAGCTTGGTTGTTAGGCATCTGCTGTGTATAGGTGGGTCTAAATGATTGCGTGTATTGATTAAAATTAGGGTGGAATGGTTGAGAATATTGTGGGTAACTTGGTCGATATTGGGTTTGGGTATTTGTATTGAATTTGTGTGGCTTAGAATTCTGATTATGGTTTGAGTTTTTATTACGGTTTTCTGGATTTTTATTTAATTAAAAATTAATATGTTCTTCATATATTCCCTAATTTTGTGCAATAGTAATTAACGATCTTAAGTCTGTAATATCATGATGAACCGAGTAAGTGAATTATTGTATTGGTAATTTTCTGATCAATATTTAAATGGAATCTTTAATCGCCTGAACATAAATAAGAAAATCTGGCTGGTTACCTTCCAGATGCAATTTTGAAATCAGCACTTGACGTCGTCTTTCTGCTTCTTCGCAGAATGCTTTCAGAATTCCTTTGTAAGGTGTCTCCCTGAAGTTCAAGGGTTTGAAATGTGTTGCGGAATTATTATTCGAGAACTGAATTATGAAATTTAATTTATTTTCCACTCGAGGTTCTTTTTTTCGTATACTTTTTGTATCCTACCGACTGCGCCAGTTGAATGTTTATATTTTATTGAGTCGAACTAATGTCCCGTCAGTTGACTAAGGACAACGCCAAGGGGAATAAATAAACGAAGAATTAGTTTTACGTCTTTATTCAATTGATCTCAGCTTAAAACTAAATTCTTGTGACAAAAACTTGTGCTGCCCTTTGTTTACATTAGTTCAGCGTGGGATCGCCTACACTGCATTTTCTTATTTTTTGGTACATAACTGAATATGTGAATCTGTTGTGACGCCCCTTTGGATTCGGGCGCACAAACTATACAATTTTTCCTTGAATTATGTTATTTTTTCCTTTTGTTAAGTTTTTCTTTGACACGAAGTCAACCTTGTTTCCTAAATTTATAAATACATTTAAACTAGCTTAAGACACGAAGTCCCGATTTGATTGAATTACTCATAAATAACACTAAATATAAGACTAAAGCTAAGACCCAACCCCGTCAATGACCCTAACGCCATCAAAGGCACGACCCTATCGATCACCGCGATAGGTGGCCATCGATAGTGGGTCCGATAGCGGCGAACTAACTCAAAGATTATCGAGATCCGAGCTCCCGATCGCGGCCACGAACCGAAGCTCGCTCTCTCGCTTCGTGACCACCGCCGCGTTCGGACGCATCTCTGTATAGCTCCGTAGGAACCTAAGCCGCGAAAAGCCAAAGTGCCTCAAGACCGACGCATCGAGCCGTGGCAGTGAATTATAAAGAACATAGACTCACGTAAGTTACACCCCATGTAAGGGCAGCATTAGGGACACTTACTTAGCATACGTAGCGAATAAACATCAACACTAATACTAAAAGAAAACCTAACACGTGCATCCCCGCCTCCCTCTCCCGGCCATTACTAACTGCGCGTTTGGCCCTTCCATTCGCGCGACCGGTACTTGGCAACGATCCTCTCCCAGCCCCTCTCCACTCTTAGCAGTTTCCAACTACGTGTTTGGCCCTTCCATTCACGTGGACGGTTACCGCCGAGAACTCTCCCTCCTCCGCTCCTTCTTTGTGCAGTTGTAGTTCACCCGTTTGGCTCTCCCATTCGAGTGCTCTGCAGCCGCCGCCCCTCTTCCCCTCCCGCACGATTACTACCGTACCCTAGCTGGTAGTCGTAGCTTTGGATCCGCGCCCATCCGGATTAAATCCCGTAGCTTAGAATCCGCGCCCATCCGGATTAGTAACCCTTCCCTTTAGCTTCCGCGCCCAACCGGAACTAAAGACCGTAGTGCAGCTTCCGCGCCCAGCCGGAACCGTCCCCTCGTAGTGCAGTCATCGTAGCGCGGGCTACGGCCCTTTACGTAGTTTTAACCGTAACCTAGCTAGTTACGTAGCGCACCCCAGCTGCGAGCGCATCACTGCCAGCCGCCCGCTAGTTGCTAGCCTGGGCACACGCCCGTTAGCCCACATACTCGTTTTCAGCTGCGAACGCATCACTGCCAGTCGTTGGGCAGCACTGGAGAACTAGCTAGCGGTGCGCGTCCCCGATCGTGAGCTTGGTTTCACCCCACCCATTGTTCCAAGCCTATCGAGAACCGGTTCCACCGCTGAGCAGTACTGGCTAACCAATGCCGACTGCCCGCTAGACTGGTTCCGCACCGCCGCGCAGTTTTGACCAATAGCGTTGCCCGCCCCGATAGCTAGTTTATTTTCCGGACAGAATGAAATATTGTGGCGGGAATAAATACTCAGACCCATAAATATATATATTCAGTGAGCGGAAAATCCCTGCAATTAAATCTAGCTACAAGTTCCGTCCCTTTCTATATAAATATTCTTGTATAGTTTTCCTGGCACGACTGAGGTTTTACCCCGGCTGAGAAACTACGTTACAAGTGGCGCCCGAACAGGGACTCGTAGGAAGAAAATAGCTGAAAACTGCTATATTTCTTTATAACCAAAAATCCACCAAAATACTACCAATAAACCAAAATAATATTAAATAAACTACGAAGCTAAATAATAAAAACAAAACGTGATTACCATCGCAAGGTACAATCTCACACGACCGCGCCGACCAGTTAACGCGTCCGAACCGAAGCCCACGAGCATCCGTCGCGAACCCGCAGTACCCGCAGTACCGCGAACGAGTGCATATAAAACCAACAAGAATCTAACCGAAGATCTACCTACAGCGGCTAAAAGTCCCGGCGGAGTCCGATTCTTATACAAGGAAGACAGCGATCCAAAACAAACAGAAGCCATGGCATCCGATCAGGAGGAATATACCGGTGAGTCCGTTCCAAAACTCTCTAAAAATCCTGGGGCCTCCACTCGTTGAATATATTCTCGCCTCAAAAGCGAATTAATTGCGTTCGCTGAAGAATTTGGCTTCTCTCCCGATGGCGTGGTCAATGACCTTCGAAGAAATTTCGTTGCTTTGGTGCGAGACTCAGCACAAACCCCAAAGGTGTGGGCTCGACTCGCTGACCTAGAGAGACGCTTCGCTTCTCGTGCTCCGAGTCCCGTTCCTGGGGAGGATAAGCCCAACGCCAGTGGGATTAAAGCATTCCTGGCGTCAGTGGCGAGCAGTGGGAGCTCTTCTTCGACGCGTCCTCTGAATACTTCCAGCGTTCTTATTACCGCTCCGCCTCATGCCGCAACGACCCGTGAAACCTTTAGGGAACCCACGCCTGAACGAAGTCATCGTGAACTTACTTGCGTCCTCGAAAGGATCCGCAAATGGGGTCTCCAATTCGACGACTACTCCGATCCTCTCGCCTTCATCGAACAAGTCGAAAGCCGTGCATTATCGTACGCAATAGACCTAAGGCTTCTTCCGCGAGCCATGGCCGAGTTACTTACAAACAGAGCGGACAAGTGGTTCCAAACCAGCCGGCTCCAATGATCCGACTGGGCCACTTTCCGGAAAGAATTCCTCGAGTTCTTCCTCCCCCCGAGATACTTCAAGCGATTGGACGACAAAATCAGAAGTCGTGAACAGTTGGAGGGGGAAACTTTTAAGGATTTTATGTTCGACCTGCGGGTATTCACGCGACATGCCGGCTATGATGAGGCGCAAGAATTAAGTCGACTGCTCGAAAATGCAGCCTCTGAATATCAAATGTACATCCGACGTAACGAATTCCGAACCAGTGTGGAGCTTACGCAGCTGGCCACCGAGCTGGAAGCTGTCAAGCAGAGCAGCTTAGTGCGCGCTAATCCGATTCCAGCGGGGCGAAGCACCCCTAACCCCTTTCGAGGCGGGGCACTCTCCCTTGCTCTAGGGAGACCCGCGAATACACCGCCCATGCCGGCCGCACCTAGGCCGCCTAACCCTGTCGTTGCTTACATGGTGACCACGTCGGATCAACGGACTGGCTACATAATCGTGACATGTTTGGGATGGATTTGAAATGCAAATTGACATTGGTCGACGAATGTCTAATAAATGAGTGGCAACTCAGATGGATTAATGCGTCACATGGCGAAGTGACGCGTAATTTCTTTCCAGAGGCAGACTTTGTGTACCACAGGAGGGAATTTGGCTTTAACTTAAAAGCTGGATTTCTCCTAACAGGTCACGGTTCGCTAAATGCATTTCTTCACCAAAGGAGACTTATGAACTCATCTCAATGCCTATGTAATTGGGAGTGGGAAGACGCAAACCACATGCTTTGTGTCTGTCCACTCTATTCGGATTTGCGCGATATAGATTCTCTTGGAATTGTTCAAACACAGACAGGCTGGAATGTTGAGGGAATAAAGGAGACCCCTGAACGGATGAAACTCCTAGATGCATATGCCGAAGCTGTTTTTACTAGACGCAAAAATTTATTGAGATAATATGAGTTATTAGTTAATAAAAAAAAAAACCAATTTTGCTGTGGGGTTAGCGGTTGAGAATACTACCACAGTTCACCATTGCTTGTCGTAAGAGGCGACTAATATGGTATGGGTGCCCTATCCGAGCTTGTCGGAGCTAAAGGGGTGAAGCCCACCGAGCCTGTAATTTCGGTACCACGGGTTGAGCAGTGCTCCAAGTCTGCTCATTGAGGTAGGCCCCCTTGTGGGAGTATCGTGGTGGCTGTGGTTGACACCCAAATCGCGGGTAGGGCCTTTTGGCCCGACGTGGAGTTGCGTTACACAACCTGGTGCTGTGACCATTAGATCAGTAGAGATGTTATATAGATCTCGCCCCTCACATAAGGGAGTGCACGCCCGACAAACTCGATTTTGTACCGGGGTGATCGCTATATATTTTCTATAGCTTCTAAACCGGGGCGGTTGGCTGGCGCTTAATCCAGACACGTGCATTATGTACTCACTTGTGGGTACATTTGAATGCTGTGCATGAATGCATAAAATAAAAACGGAGGGATCCGATTCTCACTGTCCGAGATGCTTGCCGGAACTGTGGAGAATCCGGGCACTTCAGCCGTGAATGTCGGAACAACCGAAAATTTTTCTGTTGGGACTGTGGTCGTAGGAATATTCGCACCGAAACGGGTCGGGTCCCCACGACAGGCGGAGTCCGTTGGGGACCAATCAAGCAGGGAACCCCCTATAACCGCCCCCCTTAGGGTCCGGAACGGGCGGATCGCCGCCGAAGTCACTATTGGTGGATACGTCCGGCTAGCCACAATAGACACCGGGGCATCTACAAGTATCATTCGCCAGGAGCTCGCCGACACAGTAGGTCAACCTCACCAGTTTCGTAACATTCGCACCCACATAAACCTAGCCGACGCATCTCAAGTCGAAGTCACGCGATTGCTGATAGCAGACGTCACACTCGCGCAAAAGATGAGCCAAGTACCCCTTCTTGTCATGCCCGCCATGCTAGAGCCTTTGATCCTAGGAATGGACTTATTGTGCACAATTGGCACCACCATTCAATGTGGACCAGCGAAGCTTACCCTATCCCGAAGGAAACCACGAACCGACGGAACGACACGGACCCCCGAAATCGACCCACAACGCACCACTAACCCAAGGAGACCGAGGATCACGATACAGGAACCCCGACTAGGCCTAATGAATGACGAAACCCACGGAGAAACACAGCGAGACGACGATGAAGCCCAAGGAGAAATACAGCGAGAGGACGACGAAGCCAGAGGAGAACCACAGCGGGAACACGACGACGAAGCCAGAGGAGAACCACAGCGAGGGAACGACGAAGCCCAAGGAGAACCACAATGAGAGGACGACGGAGCATACGGAGAACAACAGCGGGAACAGGACGACGATGCACAAGGAGATCAACAGCGGGATGACGACGACGAAGCATACGGAGACCCACAGTAGGAACAGAAGACAACGCGTAAAGAGGAGGACGAGCCGAGGTCAACATGCGACGTGGAGTACGAATCACGGGGACTCGCACAGGAGCAAACAACAGACGAAGGTGAGGAAGCCGACAGGGACATCGAAGTCGAGAGAGACACACAGGTCCAACGATTTCTCACGGAACAATTGGCACGATTCGAAGGGTTGACGGGAGTGTCTAACATCGCCCAACACCACATCACCATGAGAGACGACCGACCCATTAAGCAACGATATTTTCCAAAGAACCCGGTTATGCAGAGAATCATCGACCAACAAGTAGACGCGTTGCTGGAGCAAGGGTGCCTAGAGCCATCCCGTAGCCCGCATAGCGCTCCCTTGGCGTTAGTCAAGAAGAAAACAGGTCAGTGGCGCATTTGTGTCGACTATCGCCAACTGAATGCGAAGTCAATTCCCGACGCATACCCACTATCCCGGATAAATCACATTCTTGAACGACTAAGGAACGCGAAGTTTATTTCAGTGGCGGGTCTTGCCCTTCGGGTTACATTCGCCTCCTGCAACCTTTCAGCGTGCGTTGGATAGCGTAATTGGGCCTGACATGGATCCACATGCCTTCGCCTACCTTGATGACATCATTGTCCTCGGGGCTAGTCTGGAGGAGCACATGGAGAATCTGAGGAAGGTATTAGAGAGACTACGGAAGGCAAACCTGCGAGTCAACCAGGAGAAATGCTCTTTCTTCAAAAGGAAGTTAGCGTTCCTTGGACATGTGATTAGCAATCAAGGTATACACACCGACCCGGAGAAGGTAGCCGCCGTACGGAAGCTTAGTCCCACTACGAACCTACGAGAGCTGCGCCGATGCCTAGGAATGGCATCGTGGTACAGGCGGTTTGTTCCTAACTTTGCCTCAGTGGTCAGACCCATGACAAACCTCCTACGGACGAACCAACGGCATTGAGGAGAAGAACAACAGGGTGCTTTTGACCTACTCAAAGATCTGCTGACCAACGCGCCAGTATTGGCATGTCCAGACTTCTTGGTCAAAATGACTCTACAAACGGACGCGAGCAACTATGGACTCGGAGGAGTACTCACCCAGGAGATCGATGGCCAAGAGCGCGTCATAGCCTACGTAAGCCGGAAACTCGATGCCGCTGAACTCAATTACTCTCCGACAGAAAAAGAATGCCTAGCAATCGTCTGGAGAATTCGGAAACTGCAGTGTTACGTCGAAGGTTACCGGTTCGACGTGATCACGGACCATCTGGTACTCAAATGGTTGGATCAGATTGAAATACCCACCGGGAGAATAGCGAGATGGGCCCTAGAACTCCAACAATATCAATATGATGTCCAACGTGGTCGCCGACGCCTTATCTCGGCAACCACTGGAGACGCTGCAGATGCTTATGCCAGACAACCACCAATGTAAGTGGCTACAACGAAAGCTGAGGGACGTACGCGAGGATCCCCAGAAATTATCTGACTATACTATCGAGAACGGGGAATTATACCGACACCTTGGTCACCGCCCTGACGACCAAGATTACATACCATGGAAACTATGCGTATCGGCTGAACACCGCCAACGAGTTCTCCAAGAATGTCACGACACTCCCACCGCCGGACATTTGGGCATTCGGATGACAATCCTGAGAATCTCTTAGATGTATTACTGGCCGGGAATGTTCCGGGATGTTGGCCGGTACGTACGCCAATGCGTTCCCTGCCAGAAGTATAAGATGGATCAACGTCACCAAGCGGGGAAAATGCTTACGAGGCAAGTTAGCGAACCCCTCGGGATTCTGTGCGCTGACTTCATAAGGCCCCTGCCTCGCTCCAAACAGGGGAATACGATGTTACTCATCTTCTTCGACACTTTCACCAAGTGGGTTGAGCTACGAAAGCGACAACGGCCACACTCGTACGAAGTTTTCGTGAAAGAATACTGTGTCGGTTCGGAGCCCCACGGAAAATGGTTTGTGACAACGGCACGCAATTTACCAGTAAAGCCTTCAAAGATTTTCTTGCGGATACCGGGGTGGAACTTCAGTTCACCGCACCTTACTGCCCTAGGGAGAACCCCACTAAACGTGCCAACCGTACAATTAAGACGATGATATCGCAGTACGTGGGAGAACAGCAGAACACTTGGGATAGTCTACTGCCGGAGTTATCGTTGGCCATCAACTCAAGCGTGTCGGAGTCAACAGGATACAGTCCAGCCTTCTTGCTGCAAGCTAGAGAGCCGCGTCTACTAGGGTCGTGGTACGAAGCAGTGACGCCGGGAGCAGGAGCTCCAGCACATGGAGCAGATCGGCTAAGGGAGATCTACAAGATTGTCCAGACTAACATGCAGAGGGCCAGTCGCGACCAAGGCCGACATTACAATCTGCGCCGTAGAACCTGGAAACCCGCACTGGGGTCTCTCGTCCTAGTTCGGCAACATCACCTGTCGAAAGCAGCGGAAGGGTTTGCTGCCAAACTCGCCCCAAAATTTGATGGGCCGTACAAAGTGGTTGCTTTCCCCTCGCCCAATGTAGTCCGAATTTACTTGCCCGGTCAGCGAAAGGGTCGATTGGCCAATATCAGAGACTTAAAAGCTTTCCATTCTTCTTCTTCCCCAGAACACAGCGATCCAGAAGATGACCACGAAGACGACTCCACAGTGGGAGCCAAGCCCAGTGCTCCCATCTATACGCCAGCCGGCGTCAATATCAACGGGGGGTGATTATAAGTAGCCCCAACCTCTAACTGTCCCGAATGTTAAGCTAACACTGCACCCATTTAACCTTAAGTCGCCTCCCCGAGGCCACGCCATCCTACGCCGGAGCACCAAGCAGCCGGGACAGCACCGTTCACGCCCCGAAGCTCGCGCGCGAAGACTGCGCCAAGCCAGTTGCACCCGCTTAGCGAGTCCTCGGATCACGAATCCATGTACGCGGCACACTGGTCACCCATGTCCGAGGGCTCACCTCGGACCCCGAGGACGACACCCATCTCCGATGGCCCGGGGCGATGGCCCGTGGGGAGCCCAGTCAGACCTCGAGGACGACGAGCAACTATGATCACGTCGTTCCCGGTCACCTCCTGCCGCACCGGACTTCCATGTCGAGGACATGAGCGACGACGAGGAAGAAAACCCGGGCGATTACGACTTCCAGGGCGAGTACGAAGACGCCAGCGAACCCGACGGAGACCAACCGCAGGAAGGCGCCGCCCACTGCGTTTTGGTGGGCGAGGACCGCTTCGGGTTTTACCGGGGCTCGTGGCTGCAGCTCACGCACACCACGTACCGGACCATCCTCATCGAGATGCCGTTCCGGCCCACTCCAAGCCCGATAGTCACCTTCCCACCGTCACCCGAACGCCCAGCTCTGGCTGGCCCAGATGACACCTGGGAGGAACCGGCCCCAGTAGTGCAGAATCCGGACGAAGCATCGACGCTCCAGGCCAACTACGAGGCCAACCACGAGGCCGAACAGGCCGGGCCGACCTGCGTACCTCCCAGCACGGACGAGCGTACGCAGGGGAGCCACGCCGACGGGGAAACATCCAACAACGAGGCCGCCGCCTGCGCCACGTTGGTTCCACCCCCGCAGTTAAACGAGCTCTCGTCCGACACCGCCAGTGGCAAGCCCATGCACTGGGACTCCCAATCAAGTGACAGCGAGGACGAGGAAGGGCCACGATTCCGTCACCGCCAGACGCATCCTCGCACCCGTCCCAGCACACCGGAACGCACCACGACCCCACAGACGCCCACGACACCCCAAAACTGCGAGGGGTTCGACTTGGGCATCTCCCCGCGCACGCTTGACGCCCTACTTCAACCGGTCATACCGGAGGTAAAGGAGATGGTCCTCGACTGGCAGGCAAGATGGCACGGCAGGATGCACTAGGGCGACCGTCGGAGGTGGCACCATCGCCCCTCGTAGTCGACCCACCCCGCTACCACGGGCGGTGCACCCTGAATCAGGAATGGCAATGCACCACGCCGGACGGCCGAGTGCCGCTCGTGGTGTGGCAGGCGATCGAACTCCGGCAGCCCGCTTCCCTCAGGATCCGCCAGTGGTTCCGTATCAAACGGAGTGACGGATCCTACCAGATCACAATAAAGACCAACGGCAGCGTCCAAATTATTTACTCCCCCCCGAAGTGAGGAGGGGATGTGACGCCAATTTGGATGCGGGCGCACAAACTATACTATTTTTCCTTGAATTATGTTATTTTTTCCTTTTGTTAAGTTTTTCTTTGACACGAAGTCAACCTTGTTTCCTACATTCATAAATACATTTAAACTAGCTTAAGACACGAAGTCCCGATTTGATTGAATTACTCATAAATAATACTATATATAAGACTCAAGCTAAGACTCAACCCCGTCAATGACCCTAACGCCATCGAAGACACGACCCTATCGATCATCGCGATGGCCATCGATAGTGGGTCCGATAGTGGCGAACTAGCTCAATAAGTATCGAGTTCCGAGCTCCCGATCGCGGCCACGAACCGAAGCCCTCTCTCTCTCTTCGTGACCACCGCCGCGTTCGGACGCATATCAAACTAGCTCCGTAGGAACTTAAGCCGCGAAAAGCCCACGTGCCTCGAGACCGACGCGTCGAGCCGTGGCAGTGAACAGAACATAGACTCACGTAAGTTACACCCCGTGTAAGGGCAGCAGTAGGGACACTAACTTAGTATACATAACGAATAAAACCAGCACTAATACTAAGAGAAAACCTAACACGTGGTCTTATTGATAACCCTGCATCCCCGCCTCCCTCTCCCGGCCATTACTAACCGCGTGTTTGGCCCTTCCATCCACGCGACCGGTACTTGGCAACGATCCTCTCCCAGCCCCTCTCCACTCTTAGCAGTTTCCAACTGAGTGTTTGGCCCTTCCATTCACGTGGACGGTCACCGCCGAGAACTCTCCCTCCTAGCGCGGGCTACGGTATCTAGCTCCCAAGGGTCTCCTTACGTAGTTTTAGCCGTAACTTAGCTAATTACGTACCCCAGCTGCGAGCGCATCACTGTCCCCGATCTTGAGCTTGTTCCGAGCTTATCGAGAACCGGTTCCGCCGCTGGGCAGCACTGGTGAACTAGTGCCGACTGCCCGCTAGACTGGTTCCGCACCGCAGCGCAGTGCTGACCAATAGTGCTGCCCGCTAGACTGGTTCCGCACCGCCGCGCAGTGCTGACCAATAGTATTGCCCACCCCTATAGTTAGCTTATTTCCGGACAGAATTAAATATTCTGGCGGGAATAAATACCCAAACCCATAAAGAAATATATTCAGTGAGCGGAAAATCCATGCAATCAAATCCTAGCTACCATCCATCCCTTTCTATATAAATTTTCTTGTATAGTTTTCCTGGCACGACTGAGGTTTTACCCCGGCTGATTAACTACGTTACAAGCTCCATTCCCAGCGTTCGAGGTATGGCACGGTGGCTCGTCGTAGGGGAATGAGTTCGACCCATTTGCTAAACGAGTCGAGGACCACTAGTAGGACCGTGTTCCATTGCTTGATACGTGGAAGGGGTCCCACAAAATCCGCACACAATACGTGGAAAGGTTCGTCGACCTGGCGCGTGAACATTTTCCCGACCGGCTTCTCTTGACTCACCTTAAACTTCTGGCAGCTAGGGCATCGCCGTACGTATTTGGCTCCTTCTCTGAACAATCCAGGCCAGTAGTACCTCTGGGCCACCCGTGTGCATGTCTTGCGCACGCCCAGGTGCCCGGCGGTAGGTCGTTGCACTCCTTCAACACTCTCCCGCGGTAGTTAGTGCCGACGCACAACTTCCAGGGAGTGTATTCTTCTTCCTCTGGGCTCAGTCCAATGCGTCTGTAAAGTTGTCCGTTTTCCTCCCGAAAGTTCCTCCTTGGCTGGCTCCTGCCGAATTCTGCGTAGCATCTTGGCGATCCACTTGCAGTCGTTGTCTTGTACCTGCGCCTGTTGTATAGTTGCCAGAAGCTGGCGCGACAAGGCGTCCGCGACCAGGTTCTGGGCCCCGCGCCGATAGTTGACGTCGTACTGGAACTGCTGCAATTCCAATGCCCACCGAGCGATCCTGCCCGTGGGGTTTTCGATGGAACTCAACCACTTTAATGAGTGGTGGTCGGTGATTACTTCGAAGCGGTATCCTTCCAGGTAGCAGCGCATCTTGCGACCGGCCCACACTATCGCAAGACATTTCTTTTCTGTTACCGAGTAATTGCGCTCGGCGGTATTTAGCCGGCGACTGGCGTAAGCGATTACTCGTTCCTGCTTGTCTATGGTCTGGGTGAGCGCGGCACCGACACCGTATTCGCTTTCTCCTCGAAATCCGGGCACTCAAGAATCGGTGCCTCTGTGAGCAGATCATTCAGTCGTTGAAAAGCCTGCTCCTGTTTCTCCGTCCATTCCCATTTCCGATCCTTCTTGAGCAGTGACGTCATCGGCTCGACTACATCGGCGAAGTTTAGCACGAAGCGACGGTACCAATACGCTATACCGAGGTATCGACGAAGCTGCTTTAAGTTCGTCGGCGGCGTCAGTTCCCGGATGTCCGCGACCTTATCGGGGTCGGTCTGTATCCCGGCGTCGCTGATCGCGTGCCCAAGATATTTTATGCTGGAAAAACTTACACTTGTCTCGGTTGAGACGGAGGTTGGCCTCCCGGAGCCGTCGGAACACCTCGCGTAGGTTCCGCACATGCTCTTGGATTGTAGACCCGACGACGATGATGTCGTCTAAGTAAGCGCAGGCATGCGGCTCCATGTCAGGGCCGATGACGGTATCCAGCGCTCGTTGAAATGTGGCCGGGTCCGAATGTAGACCGAAGGGCATTACCTTCCAGGGAAATAGTCCGCGACCCGGGATTGTGAATGCGTGCATTCGCGGCTGGCTGTGGCTACTGGGATCTGCCAGTACCCATTCTTCAAGTTAAACGTTGATATATAGCGGGCATTTCGCTGCCGCTCCAATCGAATTCTCATTCAACTGCCGGTAGTCGGTGGACTATTGGATGGCTCTATGCGTCCGTCGCGGAGCAGTTCGTCGATCTGTCGGTCGATGACGGCTCACATCGCGGGGTTCCTAGGATGATACCGCTGCTTGATGGGACAATTGTTGCGCATCACTTCTTGGTTACTGGGACGTTGTTCTTCCTCGGCGTCGTATTCGGCGTTTGCGATCCCGCAGGATGGGGTGCTCGTGGGTACCGATGGTTCTGGACCTTGGATCCGAACTCTGTTTGCCCCTTGGCGGAAAAGATTCCGTTGCGCAGCTGATGCGTCGGGGGCGGGCAGTGCTTCAGCCCAGCTCGGGGCTGTGCCTGGGCCTGCGTTGTCGACGTGGTGTAGGGCGTTCCCGCGATGGGGACGTATAAGTGCAGTCCTGCGATGTCTTCGTGTGTGGTGTGCCCGTGGGGCGGCTTCTCGTTGTGTATCCGTGTGTGGCCTAGATGCTAGGTCCGAGCGTGGCTCGTGGTGCGCCAGTGTGGCGGCTTCTTGTTGTGTCTCCGTGTGTTTAGTGGTGGCCCCGCTTGGCCTGATTGTGCTCATGGGGCGGCTTCTCCTCTGGTCGTTGCTGCTATCCATTGTTCTGGATGCGCCTGTGAGGCGACTTCTGGGATCTGCTGCGGCGTTGTTGACGTGATCGGCTGCGGCGTTGTCGCTGCGTGTTCTCCTTTTGCTGGGGTTGGCGGGCTGTTCCTCACGGATCTGGCCGCATTAGGTGGCTGGAGTTTGAGTGCCAGGCCAGGTGGATTTCTCGAGTGACTCGAGTCTGATTCCTGCAGCATTCAATGGTACGTATGCCCTGTCGGCCGCAGTCCGAGCTGTGTGAGTGTGAGCTCGTTCAAAATTCGGAAATGCTGGCGGCGGGTGAACATCTGATGATGTGTGTGAACATCTGGCATGTTCTCGTAGACTCGCTCCAATTCCTGCTCTGGTGAGAATCCGGCGCGGCGCATCAAAAGTCGAAGATCGACCAGGTATTATTTGAACGGCTCAATCGCTTTCCAGCTTCGTCCCTGTAGACCACTGGTTCGGAACCAGCTCTCCGCGCGACCGGTCAGGAGAATGATGATAGCATGGGACAGATACTTCCGGTCAGGCCGGTAGATAGGCCCGTTCCTCCACGTATTCCACGAAGTTGAGTGGGTTTGAGGTGCCGTCGAAGGACAATCCCCACTTAGTCACCTTGTCGACCAAGATAGAGTAAATGCTTGCATCGAACTTCGGGGCGTTGGTGCATGCAGTGCCTTCCGACTTTCCTCGCGTCCCTGGGGACGGTATGGTTAGGGTGTGGCTGGTGCTAGTTGTCTTCTCGTGGCAGGGTGCTAGCGGCGATGGTGGCTTAGTGTCTCCGGAAGGAGTTTTTCCACACTTATCTCCCCGAGTAGGAACAGGGTATCCTCGGAATATTCCGGTTGTCTGGCAAACGCGTACAGTCGGCCCCGCTGCTCCTCGACCGTCCCGCTTTGTTCCAAGCCAAGCTCAAGAAGGAGCTTGATCTGCTGATCGACTGTGTTTATTATGTGTCGGCGTCGACTTATATACTCCCGGTTCTGCCAGCCTCGGGTGTCCTACTTGGTAAGAAGGACCAGTTGTGCAAAAGTGGATGCCGGCTGCGGCGTCGACGTGGCATGTATTCTGTGGCTCTCTCTCTGTCTTTCGTTATTTTCTTCGTCTTGCTTCGCTGTGTACTTACGTGCTCGTATGTGTTCGCCTTTTTTGACGCTGCGTCTGACTGTACTTGCTTGCCTTTATTTCGTGTCGTGTGCGACGACAATTCCTCGTAGCTTCTATGTGAGCTTCTTCTCTTCTTGTTTTTTTTTCTTTTCTCTTTCTTTTTTGCTTCCAGCCCCTGAGAGAGAGGGTCGGGGTGAGGGCAGCCGATCCGAAGCCGTAGTCGGTCGTGAGGGGGGCGTGAGGCTCCGCCGGAGGACACTCCCGCCTTGGTTCTGGTAGCAAGGGCTGTTAAAAAATCATTTGTAGGGTATTATCTTCACTTATTTCTGATTTTATTTAATACAAGTCCAATCCTACGAACCGCTGGCCTCATACTGTTGGGAGTGGCCCTTGGCCGGCTCACCCGTATTACTCTTCGGCGTGGGTCCCCATGTCCCCGCGCGCACGACGGCGACATAATGACATATGTTAAGTCCGCGCGTCATATCTCCGCCCATACATTTTTTCCGCGGAGATATGACGCTAAAATCCGCGCGGATATATGTCGTTTCGCGCCTATTAACACCTAACCCTAACAAGCACGTGCTTGGTTTTGAAGGGCCACTTGAGTGTACTGACCGTAGTGCATCAACGTCCAATAAAAAAAAAAAAAAAAAACCAAATGGGCCCACACTAATCAACACCAGAGTTGAAGAATGGCCGCGCCTGTGTTACTCGGTCCGCTGGAAGGTTGCCCATAATTTGTTGCATTAATTTTGGTCGTGCCCTCGTACATTTGACACAGCAGTGTATAATTCTTTTTGCCATTGTTTTATCATTGACAATCCAGTATTGCTGTCTGGCAATGGCTCACAATTGGATCATTGTAAGAAATCAGGATTTGGTGCTTCGAGTTATATGGAAGTTGAGATTCTTCTAATCTACCTACGACTCTTATAAGTCCGTCCTTTCTAAGTATAGGAGATAGGGCGATGATTGAGCTCTTTTTGTCCATGGTCTTGTGGTTAAGAAGCTATTTGTATTCAACAGCGAAGTCTACAATCAATGGTGCGAAAGATGATAATCCTAGCACGAGTCAACTCACCGGTTGTAGTGGTTCTGTTCCTTTGGTTACAGAATCGCATCATATATGCTACAATACGTTGCAGCTTATGAAAGGAGTTGCCATGGTTGCAATTGTAGAGTTCTTCTCCAATCTGATCATGACATGTTGGCAGACTGACTTGTTTTGACCGCCGTTCCAGATCGCTGGGAACGATGGTTGGTATCTTAGCACACTTGTCACAGGAACCGTGTAGAAAGAGCGGTCCATATAGCCAAAAGGTTATGTTCCGCTAATTTGCTGGCGGCAATTCCTCTTGATAGTACGTCTGCCGGGTTATTTGCTGATGAGACATGACGCCATTGAGATTGGTCAGATACAGCTTGGATTTTAGCGATCCGATTTGCAACGAACGTGTGGTATGTTGACGCTGATGCGTTTATCCAGGACAGAACCACAGTTGAGTCAGTCCAGAAGTACCCAGATGCCCTTTCACTAGACAGGCGTAAATCCTTCCTCACTCTGTGGGTCAGTTCAGCGCCCAATACCGCAGCGCATAGTTCCAGCCGAGGTAACGTTTCTTTTGCTGCTGGTGCCACTCTGGATTTGGAGCACAGGAGCAGGACAGACCCTTGATTATTATTGTAAGTGGCTCGTATATTAACTGCCGCTCCGTACGCTCGCTCTGACGCATTGACAAACGTGTGTATTTCTTTAGTGATTGGCACTTTTCCATCAAAAATATGCCTCGGGATTTGCATAGTATTTAATGCTTGCAAATCAGAGCGATAATTCTTCCAATCATTCTGCAGATGGTGTTTGAGCTCATCGTCCCAACCCAGATTCAGTCCCCACAGAGTTTGCATAAATATTTTATTAAATGATGACCCCTACGTCATGAAGAATTTATACATTTCGTTACGTCGTCCTATTTTGGAATATGGAACTTGCGTTTGGAGTCCCCAGTGGGACGTCCACAGCAATCGCATTGAGTTAGTTCAAAATAACTTTTTACTTTTCGCTCTTCGTGGCTTAAACTGGGATGCAAACCTTGGGTTGTTCTTTTTTTCTGGAAGACTTCTCCTAATAAACCAACCTTCCTTAGCAAACCGTAGAACGATGATAGGCATTGTCTTTATGTATAACCTGATCCGTGGTGACGTGGAAAGCACCGATCTTTTGGGGCAGTTGAATTTCCACGTATCATGTAGAACCACCAGATCCTACTTGCCTTTAGTTTTGCACCATTGTAGAACCTCGTATGAAATGCATGAACCCTTTAGAGTACTATGTGCAAATTATAATGATTTGTACAAAATAACCTCATCAGTAGATAGCCTTCCTAAACTAAAAACATTAATCTTAACCCACTTAGTACACATGCAAGATAGCAATCAAGCTGCGCGCCATTAGTCTATATGGTGGAGGGTAGTTTCCTCGCATTCTTTTTCCTATACTTTTCTTTCGCGCCTATTAACACCTAACCCTAACAAGCACGTGCTTGGTTTCGAAGGGCCACTTGAGTGTACTGACCGTAGTGCATCAACGTCCATATAAAAAATTTGGACTTTATATTCTTAAGATGTTGGTCATTCATAAATAAAAATAAAAATAAAAATGGCGGGAAAAAAAATTAAATACCCTACCCCCTTAAACTAAGTGCAGACCCCTAATGTATACCTACACCTAATTAAGTGAAATGACTTCTTATTTAGTGCATAAGTCACGATACAATACAATTAAAAAAAACACATTAAGGGGCTATAACAGTGTAACATTTTCAAAAAATCGTTTTTTTTTTGCTTATTCGATAGTTTGTACTTTTTACAATATCAATGGAAGCGTTTTAAAGACCGGCCGCTCGCAGAAATGATTCGCTGCACCTACTTGCCTATACAGGGAGTTTGGGAGTTTGTCTGTTGTTACTCGAATTTTTCGCATTGTAAACAGTACAAAGGTAATATAAGAGGGCTATATTAGTGTATACGGTCCTTTTTTATAGATTACTGCCATTTTGAATATATTTTATAGCCGTTAGGCACTGTTGTAAGCTGCAAAATCATCCAAATTTTTAACGTTTTTACAGCCAGTCATCGATGTATCGGCCGTAAACATCGATGCTTTTTGCAGATCTGTTATCAAAGATTTTGTTCAGTTTATTCGCAGCTGTAATTAACGCAACGCAACGAAAATGAGTGGTATCCAAAAAGGCTCTCACGATAATCCTGCACATACGAGGTGTGTTCAAAAAGTATCGCGAATTTTGAATTTTCGCGGGCTACGTATATTCGAATTTCGATTTTTTTGTGGCGTTATGTTGGTACTCATATCTCTCACTTATGCCGACAAGCTCGGCCATTTTGAATGTTCACTTAATTGTTGACAGCTGCTTTGCTTGCACGTGTATTGGATCGTCTTCGATTTTTACCTATTCAAAAAAATGGATGAATGAACCTGTATCCAATTTTGTGTGAAAAACGAAATTAGGTTCGCGGATGCATTCCGAATGTTGACTGTGGCATACGGAGAAGCTACCTTGGACCGAAGCAACGTTTATCGGTGGTACAAAATGTTCCAGAAGGTCGAGAAGATGTGAACGACGAAGAGTGTGCCGGACACCCGAGCACTTAAACAACAGACGAAAAAATTAATAAAGTGGAGAAAATGGTATTGATGAACCGTTGAATCACCGTTAGAGAAGTTGCTGAGGACCTAAACATATCGATTGGCTCGTGCCATTCGATTTTATCAATGATTTGAGCATAAGACGGGTCGCCGCGAAATTCGTACCAACAAAATTGCTCAATTGCGACCAAATACAGCATCGCATGAACATTGCTAATGAGATGTTGGACTCTGTCCGCGACGACCCAAATTTGCTGCAGAGGGTCATAACTGGTGACGAATCGTGGGTTTATGGTTATGACGTGGAAACCAAAGCTCAGTCATCTCAATGGAATCTGCCGCACGAACCAAGACCGAAAAAAGCGCGCCAAGTTCGGTCGACTGTAAAAGTTTTGCTGACAGTTTTCTTCGACTGCAGGAGCGTGGTGCATTATGAGTTCTTGCCACAGGGTAGAACGGTCAATAAGGAATGTTACCTGAAAGTTATGCGCAATTTGCGCGAAGCAATCCGCCAGAAACGCCCGGATTTGTGGAAGAACAAAAATTGGTATTTGCACCACGTTTTTTAAATATTTTTTGTATATAATAAATGTATATTTTTATTATTTGATTTGCGCTCTGCTACCCAAGTGGCAGCTTAATCTAATCAGTCTACAATAAATTCGATTCCATTGGGTCTTCAGTGTTACTTAAAACTAATAATTTAACCTAGACATTTTAGGGAGAAATAGTATTGTTGTTGTTTATAATATTAAGTCAAAACCCGGTCCGGCAGGTCTTGAGGATGGTGTCGCTTTAGTCTTCTTTTGACTCTTGTCCGAGGATCAGCATTATTAAAAGCAGCAGTTTCGAGTTTCCTGGCTAGGCTGTTAGGATGCACATCTAGTCTTTCCATGTATTTCTTTGAAATGGTCTGCAGCTTATCGCCGAGTTTGGGCACCTTGAGGTCGCGTTCTATGTCACTGGTTCGCATATACCAAGGAGCTCCAGAGATCCTTCTTAAAGTTTTTGTCTGTACTTTTCGCAGCAATTCTATAAACTTGAAGGCCGTAGAAGAGACTGGGGGCTAGTATGGCCTTGTAGATCATGACCTTGCAGCCAAGGGATAGCTTGTTGCGTGGTGCAAGAAGCAATGACATCCGAGCAACCTTGGCCCTGAAGGAGTGCTGTATAGCCGTGATGTGCCTGCTGAAGGTAAGCTTTCTGTCAAGGGTGATACCTAGGTATTTATACGCTTGATGGTGTTTGATTGGATTTTCATTAAGACTGACGGCTGGACAGCTATCTCGGCGGTTGGTGAAGGTCACAATAGCGCATTTGTCGGCGTTAATGCGCACATTCCAATTCTCAGCCCATTGCTGAAATGCATCCAGGTATTCTTGTAGTGTAAAAGTGGCTGCCAAGCTTACTTTTTGTGAGTACAGCAGTATCATCAGCGTAGTTAGCAATTAGAACATATTTTTCTTCAACTTCAGTGATTGGAGTGTGAGTTGGCATATCCGAAGCAAAGATAGAGTACAGAGTAGGGCCAAGGACGCTACCTTGTGGGACACC
The DNA here is from genome assembly GCA_018153105.1 of Drosophila rufa. NCBI lineage: Eukaryota > Metazoa > Arthropoda > Insecta > Diptera > Drosophilidae > Drosophila > Drosophila rufa. Next base: position 3,064,449 of record JAECXS010000173.1, on the reverse strand, counting down.
AGCGGAAATAGTTTTGACGGACGATTTATACCCATCAGCAGAGACGTGGAATGAGCGTTCTTCCAGGAAACTTTTTACAAGCTGGAACAGTTGAGGCGTGAACAGACTCTTCGCTTTGTACAGGAGCCTAGGGTGCCAGATCCTGGTATGCCAAGGAAGGCAGCCACTGCGTACTCCTTATTTTCCACGGACTCTAACGCAAAGTTAACTACTCTATGTAATTGCTCTGGAGTGCCGTGCTGTAGGCGGAAGCCAAACTGGAATTTCGGGATCGCTTTGGTAACATTCTAGAATGTAAGTAGCCTGTTTAGGATTATCCTTTTCAAAATTTTCCCCAGGGATGGGAGTAGACTTATGGGCCTGTACGAGTCCACGTCTGTCGGCAGTTTTCCAGGCTTGAGAATCATAATTATATTCGCCGATTTCCAGAATTTCGGAAAGTATCCAATACTTAATATACTGTTGTATATCAACACAAGGAACTACAAGGCTTGAACTGGTAGTAGTCGAATGGTTCTGTTGTCAAGAAGGTCTTCCCCAGGAGCTTTCTTTGGAGACAATTTAGATACTAGGACCTTTACTTCTGCCAATGTTACAGGGCTTACAGGCAGCTCATTTGAAATGGAGATTCCAAGTACTCATCAACTTGTTGTCATTGTGACGGAGTCACAACCCGGCCAATATAAATTTAATAGGGTAAATATTAGGCTAAGCATAGTATAAGCACACATCCACACGCACACATCCACACACACGGCACGAAGCCACAACACACACCACACACACACACACACGGCAAGAAGCCAAAACACACACACGGCATGAAGCCAAAGCACACACCCCCCCACACACACACGGCGTGAAGCCACGATCAACAAAAGTAAAAGCTATATAAGAGAAACAACAAAGCGTAATCTATAAGAGCAAGGGGAAAGAGAGGCAGCTTAGAGCAGAGGGGTAAGAGAGGAGCACAGCATCGGACCAAGAACGACGGAGTGCGCAGCCGCCAACATGCGCCAATTGCAACGATCGAGAGCGGAGGGCCACAGCATCGGGCCGAAGGTGTGAATGGGACGGCGAGCAACCGTCGGCACGCGCCGACTGCAAAATCTTAGCAGAGGATGGCGAGCAGCGAGGGAAACGTTCCGAGAAGAGGAACGGGAAGGAAAAACGACGATCGCGGCAGCGCTGCCACCGAAAACGTCGGCAGAACTAGGCCACGGTCATGCCAGCAGCGAGAAGCCGAGATGACTCTCGTACGACCCCCAAGTAAAACGGACGCGCTCCTCCGCGAGTTTAAATAGACGCAAGTGAAAAAAAAACGTAAGTGCAAAGCAAGGACACGTGGACGCCCAACCCCACGCCAGGACTAGGACACGAAGACCCTCGACACCAGCCAGGACACGGGCGACGAGGTCCCAAGTAGCGGGTGAGCATGGCCGCCGGCCATTAAAACCGGGACCATTAGCCCGCGTCATCTCTCTCTCTCTTTCTCTCCGCCGTGGTTGCGGGAATAAATAAGAATAATGTACAGTCAAACCCGCCGTCGTTTCTTATCACATCCCCGCCTCGATTTGCGGGCCGGTGTCCTGCCGCTGTGCCCACTAATCCCCTCCAGGCTTTCCCCGTGCCGCTGGAGCATTCCGGGCGCGAGAAAGGCCAGGACGGGAATAGGAGTCCGTCGCCGCTGGGTTCTTCCGGGCCCGCACTCGCAACACGAGGTCGCCGGCTCCCCGCCTCCCCGCCTCCCCTGTGTCCCAACTGTTCCCCTCCCGTTCGCTACCCGCCGCCGCTGGATCTTTCCGGGCGAGGGTTAAAGGCGGGACGGGAATAGGAGCCCGCCGCCGGTAAGAGGGTAGTGGCCGCTGGAGCATTCCGGGCCATTTGCCTTGTCCTCGGGCATTCCCGCCGCTGGAAGATTCCGGGCGTGGTCGCGGGCGCAGCCGCTGGAGCATTCCGGGCGCGCCTCGCTTTGCCCCCCCGGGGGGGGGGGGGGCACCGGGCGCTGGAGAATTCCGGGCTATAACCCTTAACTGCCCCATGACCCCCTTTCTAAAAGGTCCCCGATAACCACTGGCACCTTATGTCCGGCCGTCTCATTAATATAAATTTTGTGGGGGAACTCTGGGCCGCTGAGGATCACCCCGGCCTGAGACACTTCCTTGCATGGCGCCCGAGCAGGGACCGGCCAGGACATTAAGGACACCCTTCATCTTGGTGGATTAAAGCCCCACCGGCCAAAAATCTGACTTTTTTAGAGGGAGAAATGGGCTTAATTCATAGGGAGGCGTGCATTTTTTTTTCCCGCGATCAACACGGGTCGCGCCATACCGGCGCCAGTCAGCAGCAACGGAGCCGAGTTCAAAGAGGAATCGCCGATAAAATTTGTCCATCCTCCACGAGGAACAGCGTCGCCAAGCCAAGCTCAAGTTTTTACCGCAAGAAGTCAGCACTGACACCTCTGCCAGCGACAACGCCGGCAGAACGACGCCCTCTGCCACCGTAGTAACGCCGCCCGCGCGCATTTTTTTTCTTTCTTCGCTTCGACTGCGCTGCCGGCTGACCAATATAAGAGCCAGCCCTTGCAATAATAGGACACTTGTTAATACCCTCTCGTCGTGGACACTTGTTAATACCCTCCTGTCGTGAAAACTTCGCTATATACTTTCGCCGTGGTAAAATAATTATCTTGTAAACATCCTTCGACATTCGTGGTCCTGGCTCAAAATCGACACTCAACGGGAAGGTCCTTCAATCCTTGTTCAACGAAAATAAACTAATAAAATAATAAAATAAACCCAGACATAAAACGAAACAGTGAAATACCCAGAGAATCCTGCGTGATCCTGCTCAGGGAATAAAAATAAAACCCAGCGCGGAACCAACCAGAGGATCCTGCGTGATCCTGCGTCGGGAATTAAAAAAAAAAAAAATAAATTTAAATAAAATTTATAATAAAATAAAATTAAAGAAAATAAAATAAAATTTAAATTTAAATACATTTCGTGCGGCGTGACAAATAAATAATCAACGGGCCCTGCGAGGTCCAACGCGCTGAACGAATCGTTGACCACCGGATACCCTATTGTTATATCATTGTCCGTGTTTTCACCGCGTACCCACCGAACCATGGGCATCACGTGGATCAGCTACCGCAAGAAGCACGAGTTGGAAGCCATTCTCGGCGAATTCGGTCTCGACCAGGGCGGCACTGTGGACGAGCAGCGCGCTCGGCTCACAGCATTCGTTCGCGACTCGGAGAACTCGGAGGCAAACCAGGTTCGACTCAACGAACTTGAACGTAAATTCGGGAACGCTCCCACCGGCGACACCAAGCTGCTCTCGCCAATGCACTTGGACACGATTTTCAGTTCGCCAGTACCAACCTCGTCGGCTCAGCCGGTGCCACCCACTCTTCAGCTCCCACGTAGCACTTCTCCCGCCACAGGGCGACGCGTGACCCCGAAGGCGGAGGAACCTCCGCGCACCGCAGACTCCAACATGGTGGCCACCCTAATAGACAGGATGACCAAGTGGGGCCTTTCGTTCAACGGGACAACGGATCCGCTGGTATTCATCGAGCACATCGAGGAGCGCGCCGATACTTGCCGGATCGACCGGAAGTATTTGGCCCAAGCCCTGGTGGTGCTGCTGACCGGCCGGGCCGAAAGCTGGTTCCGGACCAGTGGCCTCCAAGAAGCCAGCTGGGCAGAAGTTCGCCGCGAGTTCCTGGATTTTTTCTTGCCACCGCGCTATTACCAGCGGCTGGAGGACGAGATCAGGACTCACTTTCAACGACCAAACGAACCTTTTAAAGAATACTTGGTTGACCTTCGCTTACAGATGCGCCGAGCAGGATTCTCTCCGGACCGAGAGCTGGAGCGGATCTATGACAACATGCTCCCGGAGTATCAACTGTTTACCCGGAGGCAAGACTTCCGCACCCTAGCGGAGCTGACCCACATGGTAGTCGACTACGAGGTAACACGCAAGCCCATATTCTTCCCGAGCCCACGGCCAGGTACGATCATACGAGGAAAAAGATGACACGCAGGACCCCGTGGCGGACGAGCCAAAAGAGCGCAGAAGTAAATCGGACGGAATTACCGGCGGAGTGCCGGAACCCGCGCCTCATTTTCTGCTGGGAGTGTGGACGACGAGGAATCCGGACCATCGAATGCTGCCGACGTTCAGCATCGGGAAACGGGAACGGGCCCCGAGTGGCCGGGAATCACCCGGGGAACCCGTTCAGCCCACGCAACCAGTCGGAGGTACCCTCCATCAACACCAGGGACGCATCCGCGCCGCCATCACCATGGAAGGACGAGGATTCATAGCTACCCTGGACACCGGGGCTACTCACAGCTTCATCCGCGAGAACCTGGCACGTGAACTGGGCCACCAGAAGAACATGCGGGACATCAGGACCCAAGTTAAGTTGGCCGACGGGACATGTCGGGAGCTTACTCGGGCCCTAGCCGCCAACGTCCACCTCGGGAACCAGCGGGCACCAACCATCCTCCTAGTGATGACCGAAGTCCTGGACGACGTACTCCTAGGAATGGATTTCCTCTGCGGAATCGGTGCCACCATGCAGTGCGGGGGACAGACCCTCAGCCTGCTACCGGACGCCCACACGAAGCCACCTTGGACCCGAACACGGAGCCCGGCGACCAGCACCGAGGATCCGAGACAAGCCAGAGGCTCACGCCTAGAACCGACGGAAACTATCAGGAGGAGCCACGCCCTACACATCAGGAGGAGCCACGCCCTACACATCAGGTGGAGCCACGCTCCGCACACCAGGAAGGGCCACGCCCAACGCACCAAGAAGAGCCACGCTCTATTACACACGGCCCGCCGCCCGAGCCACGCTCTGCCCACCGACGAACACGGACGGAGTCACACTCCGCCCATCGAGAACAGCCACCCACGGCGCCCCAGGAAGAGCCACGCTCTACCCACCGCGTACAATCAACAGAGCCACGCTCTGCACCCCGAGACCAGAAACGTTCCACGCCTCGAACCCCGCCTCGAACAGCCTCCGAGACGAGCCAGGATACCGCCAGCATAGAGCCAACCGGAGGAGGAGATAGCACGCCCTCCCGGAGGCCGACGGTCATCCCGGACGCAGACCCGCCCACGGCGGGGAACCAGTCGCCCAGTTGGAGCCATGCTTTGCCTGTGGCAGATGCCACCGCCGCGCAACGGAACTCTTTCCGTACCTTTCGCTTTCCGAGTCATCCCACAGGGGACCGAGATGCATCCGAGCCGGAGGAGTCCGAGGACCACTGCTACCCAGAGCCCTGGATAAAGGAATTCCTGGAGCAGGAACTAGCCCTGTTTGACACCCTGTCAGGAGTATCCCACATCGCGGAGCACCGGATCATCATGCGCCACGACCGGCCTCTCAAGCAGCGATACTTTCCGAGGAACCCGGCCATGAGGGCCATCATCGATAGACAAATCGACGAGCTTCTACGGGACGGGCGCATCGAGCCCTCGAAGAGTCCACACAGTGCACCCATAGTGTTCGCGGCGAAGAAGAATGGTGATGTCCGCATGTGCGTGGACTATCGCCAACTCAACGAGAATTCCGTACCCGACGCCTATCCGCTCCCGAGGATCCACCAAATCCTGGAACGCCTCCGGAACGCCAAGTTCATATCGACGCTGGACCTCAAAAACGGGTACTGGCAGATACCAGTGGCCCCGGACAGCCAGGAATGCACCGCTTTTACCGTCCCGGGCAGAGGATTGTTTCACTGGCGGGTGATGCCGTTCGGCCTTCACTCCGCCCCCGCCACGTTCCAGAGCGCTTTAGACACGGTCATTGGTCCGGATATGGAACCCCATGCGTTCGCATATCTGGACGACATCATCGTCATAGGGTCCACATTGGAGGAGCACGTCGCCAACTTGAGGAAAGTTTTCCGCCGCCTGCGCAACGCAAACTTGCGCCTCAATAAAGCGAAGTGCCACTTTTTCCAACACCACATCGTATACCTGGGACACGTGATCAGCGAAGCCGGGATTCACACGGACCCGGACAAAATCGCCGCGATCCGGGAGCTCAAGCCACCGACGTGCCTAAAGGAACTCCGGAGATGCCTTGGGATCGCATCCTGGTATCGCCGCTTTGTTCCCAACTTCGCCGACGTGGTGGAACCCATGACCGCGCTACTGAAGAAAGGCCAGTAGTGGGAGTGGACATCGAGGCAGGATCACGCCTTTCAGGAGCTGAAGGCGCTACTGACAAAGGCACCCATCTTGGCCTGCCCGGACTTCGCCGAGAAATTCGTCCTACAGACTGATGCCAGTGAATACGGCATCGGAGCCGTCTTGACACAGACCATCGAGGGACAGGAGAGGGTCGTAGCTTACGCTAGCCGACGGCTCAACCCGGCCGAGAGGAACTACTCGGTGACAGAGAAGGAGTGTCTCGCCATCGTGTGGGCAATCAGGAAGATGCGGTGCTACATCGAGGGGTACCGTTTCAACGTACTCACGGATCACCACTCGCTAAAATGGCTGAACTCGATAGACAACCCGACGGGCAGGATCGCACGCTGGGCTCTCGAGTTGCAGCAATACCAATATGACGTTCACTACCGGAAAGGGGCCCAGAACCTAGTGGCCGACGCCCTTTCTCGCCAACCGCTGCCCATGGCGCAGCAAGCACAGGTACGTGGACTCAACTGCAAGTGGATCGCGAGGATGCTCCAGGGGATACGGACCGAACCCGCTAAGTTCCCGGACTACAGAGAGGAAAATGGACAGATATATCGCCGCATCGGAAGACAACCGGAGGAGGAGGAGCACACACCATGGAAGCTGTGTGTAGGGACAGACTACCGCCAATGAGTCCTCGAGGAGTGCCATGACCAACCCACAGCCGGGCACTTGGGAATCCGGAAGACCAGTAATCGCGTGGCCCAGCGCTACTACTGGCCAGGGTTGTTCCGGGACGTCGCCCGCTATGTTCGCCATTGCACGAGTTGCCAGAGGTACAAGGTAAGCCTGGAGAAGCCTGCCGGGACGATGTTTACCCGACAGGTCGAGGAGCCATTTCATGTTCTCTGCGCAGATTTCGTCGGACCGCTCCCGCGGTCAAAACAAGGCAACACCATGCTTCTGGTATTCCTGGATGCCTTTAGCAAATGGGTGGAACTGGTTCCCTTACGGAAGGCAACCGGGACCCAACTCGAACGCGCGTTTCGAGAACGGATCCTGAGCAGATTTGGAGTTCCGAGGACATTCGTCTGCGACAACGGCACGCAGTTTACGAGTCGGTCCTTCCAGAACTTCTGCAAGGCGCTGGGCATGGAGCTGCAGCACACTGTGCCGTACACACCGAGGCAGAACCCGACGGAGAGGGCCAACCGGACGATTAAAACGATGATCGCCCAGTATCTGGACGGAGGACCACAGAATGGATGGGACCAACTGTTGCCAGAAATATCACTGGCCATCAACAGCAGTGTTTCCGACACGACGGGATTCAGCCCGGCGTTCCTGACACAAGGACGGGAACCTCGGCTACCGAAGACCCTGTACGACGAGGTCACACCTGGACGAGGCACCTCTGAGGTTGCCCCAACCGAGAGAGGCGAGCAGCTAAGGAGCATCTTTAAGGTCGTCCGAGACAACGCTGAACGCGCCGCGGCTGACCAAGGTCGCCATTACAACTTACGCCGACGGACATGGAGGCCACCAGTAGGGTCACTGGTGCTGGTGAGACGACACGCGCTGTCCAACGCCGCCGATGGATTCGCGGCCAAGCTAGACGAAGACGAAGGACCCTTCCGGGTCGCAAAATTTCCGTCACCGAACATCGTGCAGCTGCACGTACCCGGGGTCGCCGACGACGGACTGCGAGCTTGGATCAACTAAAGCCGTTCCGCGAAGAGGAAACGGACGCAGAAAGGGACGACTCCGAAGGCATCAATAACGTCAGCCAAGGAGACGACTACACCGACAGCCCGAGACCAGGGGAAAGCAGCACTACGCCGCGTCCCCGCCACTAGGCCAGAAGCCCGCGCCCAGAATGGGGGAGACCATGTTTTCGCAGGGGCCACTTGCTGACAGGCGCGCCTGTCCAACGCCTCGCCCTTCGGGGGGAAAAACATTGGCCCTTTCTCCCACCCATTCCAAATAACCCGAGTCAAAAGATCGAGTCACACTCGGTTAGGTAGGGTCCTACGACAACACCTCCCTAACCAAATCTTTTTCTCCACAGTTACCACGACGACAACTACCGCGACGATAGCCACAACGACGACAACACCACAAGTCTCACGCACCTCCGCGCCATCGACAAGCAACCCACAGAGCCTGCTCCGATGGACGAGCAACCTCGCCAAGATCACCCGCCCCGGCACTACCAATGGCCGGATAGTCGCCCGCTGACCAGGGAGGCCATCCTGGCGGAAATGACGGAGTTCATTTCCCCGAATTTCCGCGCCGTCGAGGCCACCGTCGACAACTCACCACCGAGGGACCGGGACCCCGACGCATCTCAGCCGTACGGGAGACCCTGGCTACCGATCTCGGTGGATGAGCTGCTGGAGAGCCTCAGCATGGGCGGGGGACGCCGACCCCACCCCGACGACGACCTGATGTCTCCGCTGGACAACTTCCACGCATGCGGAGCCCGCCGTCGACGCCTCGCCGCCGAACAACCGGGGGTGGATATCCCGCCGGAGCACCGTTTCGGCCCACTACGGGTGGAGCTGACCCCACCGCGGCCACGGGAGTTACCGCTCGCCCCAGCGCTCGCCGGCGACGCAGGGAAGCCACCGCAGGTGCCAACGGCACCGTCATCGCCGCTCAGCGATATGGAGAGCACTCTCCTGGAGTGCTTCGGGAGTTCCCGCAGGATCTCCTGGAGCGGGTGGCCAACGAGGCCAGAGCAGGTCAGGTCAGGGACCTGTTTGACCACCTGCCCAACGACCCCTTCGACTTCACGAGCCCGTCACCTCAGCACCCAGCCCACTACGACCCCATCTCGGACGACGAGTCCACGTCGGGGCCGGGCTACGACGCCGCCGGAGCCGACGAGCCGCTCCACTCCAGGAGCCCGTCACCTCAGCACCCAGCCCACTACGACCCCATCTCGGACGACGAGTCCAGGTCGGGGCCGGGTTACAACGCCACCGAGGAGTCGGACGACGAGGCCTCGATCCCCGGGACACTCGACCAATCGCCACCGCCCTCCTACGAGGAGATTTTCGGGCCGGGCCCATACCTGGCGACCGCCTCCAGCGGGATTCAAATCCGCTGCGCAGCCAGCCGGACCCAGGAGGCACGAAGGCCGCCTCTGCTCACACCCAACGAGTACGCCGCCGAAGTCGCCCGTCGCAGAGCCGAGGAGCTGTGCGACGAACTGGGCGCACCGTCCGCCGCCACTTCCCGGCCGACCAGGAGCCAGCCATCGACGCCGCCTCACAACAGACGAGGGCGCCGACGCAGTGCACCCTGGGTGGACACCTCCAGTGGGTCCTCGTCGGAGGAAGAACGCCCCGTCCAACGACCGGTACATGGCCGGTGGATACCCACGCCCCCGGAATGGGTCACGCCCAACGGCATGCTGCCAGCGCCGCTGATCGACCGGGTGCAGCAACGCCTACGAGGGACCAGGAGACGGGCACTCCGATACCTGGAGGAGGAGCAGGGCCATCGCTTCCGGGTGCAAATTAACCGGGACGGCCGAGTCCTGATCTTTCTTCAGCCCACCCGGAAGTAGGAGGGGAGTGTGACGGAGTCACAACCCGGCCAATGTAAATTTAATGTATATAGTAGAATAAGGTGTAAATAGGGTAAATATTAGGCTAAGCATAGTATAACAAACACATACAAATCCAACACAGGCACGAACCACAACACAACAAGGCAGAAGCCAAAGCACACACCCCCACACACACACAGGCGTGAAGCCACGATCAACAAAAGTAAAACTATATAAGAGAAACAAAAAAGCGTAATCTATAAGAGCAAGGGGAAAGAGAGGCAGCTTAGAGCAGAGGGGTAAGAGAGGAGCACAGCATCGGACCAAGAACGACGGAGTGCGCAGCCGCCAACATGCGCCAATTGCAACGATCGAGAGCGGAGGGCCACAGCATCGGGCCGAAGGAGTGAAGGGGACGGCGAGCAACCGTCGGCACGCGCCGACTGCAAAATCTTAGCAGAGGATGGCTCGAGCCGCAGCAGAGGCGAGAGCGGGGAACGTTCCGAGAAGAGGAACGGGAAGGAAAAACGATCGCGGCAGCGCTGCCACCGAAAACGTCGGCAGAACTAGGCCACGGTCATGCCAGCAGCGAGAAGCCGAGATGACTCTCGTACGACCCCCCAAGTAGAACGGACGCGCTCCTCCGCGAGTTTAAATAGACGCAAGTGAAAAAAAACGCAAGTGCAAAGCAAGGACACGTGGACGCCCAAACCCACGCCAGGACTAGGACACGAAGACCCTCGACACCAGCCAGGACACGGGCGACGAGGTCCCAAGTAGCGGGTGAGCATGGCCGCCGGCCATTAAAACCGGGACCATTAGCCCGCGTCATCTCTCTCTCTCTTTCTCTCCGCCGTGGTTGCGGGAATAAATAAGAATAATGTACAGTCAAACCCGCCGTCGTTTCTTATCACATCCCCGCCTCGATTCGCGGGCCGGTGCCTGCCGCTGTGCCCACTAATCCCCTCCAGGCTTTCCCCGTGCCGCTGGAGCATTCCGGGCGCGAGAAAGGCCAGGACGGGAATAGGAGTCCGTGGCCGCTGGGTTCTTCCGGGCCCGCACTCGCAATACGAGGTCGCCGGCTCCCCGCCTCCCCTGTGTCCCAACTGTTCCCCTCCCGTTCGCTACCCGCCGCCCCTGGATCTTTCCGGGCGAGGGTTAAAGGCGGGACGGGAATAGGAGCCCGCCGCCGGGTAGTGGCCGCTGGAGCATTCCGGGCCATTTGCCTTGTCCTCGGGCATTCCCGCCGCTGGGAGATTCCGGGCGTGGTCGCGGGCGCAGCCGCTGGAGCATTCCGGGCGCGCCTCGCTTTGCCCTTAACCCTTAACTGCCCCATGACCCCCTTTCTAAAAGGTCCCCGATAACCACTGGCACCTTATGTCCGGCCGTCTCATTAATATAAATTTTGTGGGGGAACTCTGGGCCGCTGAGGATCACCCCGGCCTGAGACACTTCCTTACATCATAGACTTTCCGGCACATAATCATAAGGCCTAAAACGTTGCTCAAGGTTGTTAGCGAACACTTCAGTTTTCTCCAGGCTCGTGCGACGCCAGCCACCTGTCGTGTTTCTAATAGCTGATTTTGGGGTGGGCTGAGCTTTGCACCGTTTCGTGATAGGCCACAATGAATAATTCGTACTGGCGTCTGTGCCCAAGTTTTCAAGAAAGCTGTCTATCTGATCCTGCTTTCTTCGGGCAAGGGCCTTATGTAAACAGTTGGCCAGCCTACTGTGTATCTGTTGGATACGGTAATCTCCTGTTCTTGCATATTCCCTTCTAACTCTACGTTTCAGACTAAGTAGTGCCCCAATTCTGGGTGGTAACTGGAGTGGTCTGGGAGCGCCTGTGTTATGCCGATTTCTGGGTGCAGCAGCTCAGCAGCCTGGTTAAGTTTGCTCATGAAAAGGCTGATGGCATTATCAATATCCACCGCCTCAAGTATTTGCATATTAACCTCGCTCAGCTGTTCAAAATGGGCTTTGAATACATCTATGTTAGCACCGTGGGCAAGTAGTCGTGGCCGTTGTGGTTTTCTCAACGGAGAGGTATGCAGTTCAGCCAAAATCGGTAAGTGATCCGACGAAAGTTCGTGGAGTGTTCGTACGTTTAGCCTGCCCATGGTGTACCCATTTGTTACAAAAAAGTCTAGCGCAGACGGTGCTAACAGTGGGTTGTAGGAGTAGAAAGTAGGTTCGCCCGTAGCCAGAACTTGGTATTGCCCATTCACAATGACTTCTTCCAACAGTTTAGAAGAACAGGCTCTTGAATTGCCCCACCATAATTGCTTGGCGTTATAATCTCCTCCAGCAATAAATTTGTTGCCTAATGCAGAAAACATGTTTGCAGGTGAACGCTAGCTATCTGCCTTTCATTACTAGACGTAGGGGCAGGGGCTGTGACTTATGGAAGATCCTATGATGACTGCAGAGCCACCTCTACAGTTACCGCTGGGGTGGAGGACGTGATAAATTAGGTAACCTGAAAGGTAGATGCGCTGACCATCGCGCATGCGTGTTTCTGTGGCAAGCATTATATCTATATTATTAGCGCTGAGGAATAATCGAAGCTCTTCAAAGCCTCTAATTAATCCACAAGCGTTCCACAATCCGATTTTTAAGATTTGTGAGGAGTTGTATTTAAACTCCCCACAATGCAGTGTGCAGTGGATGCACACTGCCGAGGGCAGCAGCCGCTTGGCAACCAAGCGGGGCAAGGGTACGGGGGGGGGAGGATGAGGACTGCCTAGCAACAGGCAGTGCCGATGCAGGTGTCCACCACAAAGGAGACGCCGCTAATATAGCGGGACTCTGGTGGACGTTGGACCCGGTGGCGTGATCGGCGGCCGTGGACTTTGGCCGCCAAGGAGGAGACGCCGATAAATAACGGGACTCGGGCCGGACTTTGGACCCGGTCACGCGATTTGCGCCGGACTTTGGACCGGGTCGCGTGACCGATGCGTGCAGGAGTAACGGGACTGGCAGAGCCTATAAAAGGCCGAGGGCGCAGGCGCACGTCAACTAGTACGAGTGCGAGGATTCAAGCGAGTGCGTCAACGGAGCCAGTGAAAGTAACCCAGTAACCAAGATCAAGAAGCAAAGTCGAGAAGTTCGGAGCTTGAAGTGGCAAGCCTTCCGAGCAGAGACTCCAAAGCTGAGATCTGTCGCGTTCAGAGGGTACGGTCACGGAGCCAAGGAACCAAGGAACCAAGGAGTCAACATTCCAAGGAACAGCGAGGTCCTGTGGCAAGGACCAATCGGAGAAATCAACGGTCGAGTGGATTCAAGTTGTGGGAGTTGCGCGCGTGGCTAGGCTTTGCCGGGCGATACACCGTGTCGACGATATCCCAGACCAAGGCGCAGAGCGGGCGATAAGGGTGGCTAGGCTTTGCCGGGCGATACATCCTGCTAGCTCTGTGCTGGAAGCTGCAAAGCGGGCGTTCGGAGTGGCTAGGCTTCGGCTGGGCGATACACTCTGCTAGCTTTGCAGTGAGGTCGCGAAGTGGGCGTTCGGGGTGGCTAGGCTCCGGCTGGGCGATACACCCTGCTAGCTTCGGCAGCGAGATAACCGAGAGACGGGCCAGAAAGGAGTGCAGCCGCACCCGGAAGGAGCAGACGCAGCAAAATTCTATCCGAAATATCCGATTAAAGTGCAATAAACACCTGAAGATTAACTTAACCCGAAGCGTTCTCTCTGGGCGGGCATCACGTTTAATATAAATTTGGTGGGACGAGCCCACGATCTCGACTGAGCTAGCCGCACGTAATCGTTGCGAGCCAAACCCAGGAAATCAGCTCGTTACATCTGGCGCCCAAAAACGTGATTGTCCAAACAAAGAGAAAAACAACAAGAACGCAAGATGGGGAAAAGTTGGATAAAGAACATAAAAAAGGAAGAGTACGATGGCGTGGCAAAGACGTTGGGCATACAGCTCATCGGCTCGGTCGACGCCATGAGGAAAACCTTATCAGAATTCGTAGAGGAACACGGAACAGACCCAGAGGTGGCTGTAACGTTGGCTAAGCTGGAGGAAAGATTCAGCAAGATCCCAAGCATAAAAATACAGCTAGCAGACCCAGAAGCCCTAATAGCAAGCCTAGATGTCACAAGCATGCAGGACACAAGCAGAAGCAGGGAGTCGAGCAGTGATAGACGCCCGGAGGAGAAAACGGAAAAGCCAGACTACGCGAAGGTCGCAAAACAAGTGCGCGAGTGGAGCTTCAAGTATGACGGAAACGACAAGCCTCTGGAGTTCCTGGAGCAAGTGGAATGGTATGTCGCAACATACGGCCTCGACCTTAACCTGATCCCCAGAGCGATGCCAGAACTTCTACAAGGCAAGGCGTTGAAGTGGTTCATAGCCAACAACAAGTTATGGCAAAGCTGGGGGGAGTTCATCTACGACTTCCAAAACTTCTTCTTGCCGAGAGGTTACATGGAGAAGCTGGCTGACCAGGTAAAGCAGCGCAAACAGAAATACGGCGAGAGATTTAAAGACTACATGGTGGAAATTCAAACCCTAATGCGGCCACTGCGAATGTCCAGAAGGGAGTCACTGGCACGAATCCTAGAAAACAGCACGCCAGCACTCCGCATATTTATGCGCCCGTACGAGTGCAAAAACCTCGATGCCGCAATGGCACTGGCCGACGAATTCGAAGAGCTCGACCAGCAGCGGGAAGAATTCGAGAGGGAAAACGCTGCCCACAATGCCAGGTCCCATCCACAACAAAGGACAGAGCAGAGTGCGGTGTGTAGAAGATGCCAGGACGAGGATCACCCAGGTGGAAACGCGCAGCACAATCGGAGACCAGCGGTGCCCCAACGGGAGTTCGTGCAAAACCCAGCACAAGCATGCCGGAGGTGCGGAGGGCAAGAACACTGGGCGAGAGAATGCCGGAATCAGCGGATCGTGTTCTGCTGGATATGCGGGAGGGTCGGAAGAAGGACGGTAGAATGCTGCCAACCGTCGGGAAACGCTCAGCGATCCCAGCCTGTGAGAGGCCAGCAGGGATCGCAAGGCTCCGCCTCGCAAAACTAATGGGGAACCTAACAGCCGAGGAGACACAACTGACCGCAACGGTGCTGATAGGCGGAAGCCAAGTCAGAGCAACGGTGGACACAGGAGCCACAGCCAGCTTCATAAGCGAGACGTTGGCGGTCACTCTACAACGAGCTGGAACAAGGAAGCCCATTAAGCGACAAGTGCATATGGCAGACGGAAGCCGAGTCCAGATCAACGAGCAGATGGCAGTGCAGATCGGACTCGGAACAGAGACGGTGACAATACAACTGCTAATACTCCCAGGAATAATCGACGCGCTGGTTTTGGGTTGGAACTTTCTCACCAACATCGGCGCAGAAGTGAAGTGCGCAGGACACAAGGTGGCGATTCCAGCGAGGAGACGGAACAATGGATGGCTAGAAGAGAGATTGTCCGTCGCCGTCGTCGAAAGGCCTCAGCAAACCGGCGAAAGAGAGGAGGAATTCCTGGAGGCAGAGTTGGCCGAATTCAGGCAGATGAAAGGACCGTCAAACGTAGCCGTACACAGCATCACAATGAAGGACGACAAACCGATCAAGCAGAAGTATTATCCGAAGAATCCGAAAGTACAAGGAGAAATCAATGCCAAGGTGGATGAATTGCTGCAAATGGGATGCATCGAGCATTCGAAAAGTCCGTATAGCTCCCCCATAGTAATGGTGAGAAAGAAGACTGGCAAGTGGAGATTATGCGTTGATTTTAGGCAGATAAATGCAAAGTCAATAAAGGACGCATATCCCATGCCACGGATAAATTTCATCTTAGACCAACTGAGGGAAGCACGATACATCAGCAGCCTGGATCTCAAGGATGGATACTGGCAAATTCCCCTAGAGGAACGGAGCAGGCAGTTTACAGCTTTCACAGTGCCGGGCAAAGGTCTGTTTCAATGGAAAGTGATGCCTTTTGGACTACATTCGGCGTCAGCCACATTCCAACGAGCACTGGACAAAGTGATAGGGCCCGAAATGTCGCCACATGCATTTGCGTATCAGGATGATATCGTGGTGATAGGAAAAACGAAGGAGGAACACATAAGGAACCTGAAGGAAGTTTTTCGCCGACTGAAGGAGGCAAACTTGCGGATTAACGCAGAAAAGTGCCAGTTTTTCCAAAAGGAACTGCTCTATCTGGGACACCGTATAACAAAAGAAGGAATCGGCACGGACCCGGACAAGGTAGCAGCAATCGCAGAGCTAAAACCGCCGTCAACTGTGAGAGAACTCAGGCAATACCTGGGGGTGGCGTCGTGGTATAGGAGGTTCGTTCCAGATTTCGCAAAAATCGTGATGCCCTTAAACGAACTGCTGCGCAAGGGCACGAAATGGGAATGGTCCCAAAAACACCAAGACGCGTTCGAACAGGTGAAAGCGAAGCTGGTAGCAGACCCAATCCTGGCATGTCCAGATTTCGGAGAAATGTTCGTGCTACAGACGGATGCTAGCGACTACGGGATAGGAGCAATCCTCACGCAGAACACAAAGGAAGGAGAAAAGGTGATATCCTACTCCAGTAGAACACTGAATGGGGCCGAGAAGAACTACTCGACCACGGAAAAGGAGTGTTTGGCGATAGTGTGGGCCGTACGCAAGCTGCGACCATACCTGGAGGGGTACCATTTTAAAGTAATCACAGACCACATGGCTTTAAAATGGTTAAACAGCATAGAAAGCCCTTCAGGCCGAATAGCGAGATGGGCCTTAGAACTGCAGCAGTATGATTTTGAGATTGCATACAGAAAAGGCCAGCTAAACGTGGTGGCAGACGCTCTATCCCGGCAACCACTAACTGAGAGTATCCGCCAAGTGAAGGAGGCGACCATATCATCGAGTGAGTCGTGCCCATGGATCACGGAAATGGTAGAGAAAAATCCAGAGGAACCCACAGAAGTTTCCCGACTATATGCTGGAGGGATCAACCTTGTACAGGCACATTCCACATCGAGCTGGCAGTGAAGACGTCGTCGCGTGGAAATTGTGCGTGCCCCAAGGACTAAGGGAGAGCGTACTACGAGAAAACCACGACTCGCCAGCGGCTGGACATGTGGGAACGAGGAAAACGATAGCCAGACTAGCGGCAAGATATTACTGGCCAGGGATGCAGCGGGACACGAGATCGTATGTCAGGAAATGCGAAAGTTGCCTGAAGTACAAGCCGAACCAGCTACAGGCAGCAGGACAAATGCTCACGCAAGTACCGGAAGAACCCTGGGCTACAGTGTGCGCCGATTTTGTGGGACCGCTGCCGAGATCAAAGCACGGGAACCAGATGCTGCTAGTGCTGATCGACAGGTTCTCCAAATGGACAGAGCTCGTTCCCATGAGGGCAGCCACGGCAGAATCACTGCGAAAGGCATTCAGAGAACGAATTATATCAAGATTCGGAGCACCAAAGGTAGTGATAACGGACAACGGGGTACAATTTGCGAGCAGGGCTTTCAATAAATTTCTTAAGGAAATGGGAATCCGCCATCAATATACGGCCCCATACACGCCACAGGAAAATCCTACGGAGAGAGCGAACCGGACGGTTAAAACAATGATTGCCCAATTCGCCGGAGATGACCAGAGGTGCTGGGACGAAAAGTGGCCAGAGATTATGCTAGCCGTTAATACGACCGTATCGGACTCCACCGGGTACTCACCGGCGTTCCTAACGCAAGGACGCGAACCCAGACTACCGAGCGCCTTGTACGACAAGGAGACACTGGGCACGGGACGACAAACAGAGACGCCCGATGAAAATTCTCGAAAGCTGAAGGAAATCTTCGAAATTGTCCGAAGGAACTTGGAAAAGGCGGCGCAGGATCAGGCCAGGTACTACAACCTGAGGAGGAGGCCTTGGAATCCGAGAGTTGGAGACACGGTGTGGGTCAAAGAGCACCATCTGTCGAAGGCCGTGGAAGGATTCGCAGCGAAATTGGCACCCAGGTACGATGGCCCATTCAAGGTGACGGATTTCCAGTCCCCGGGCATTTGCGTCGTACAGCACAACGGCACCAAGAAGGAAAAGCTGGTACACATAAGCCAGTTAAAGCCACAAAGTGTAGACGACGGAGTCGAGGATATTACGGCCAGGACAGAAGACTCCGACACTCGAGTCAACAACGCGCCACAGCGAGGAATCAGCGGAGCGCGCGAGGACAACGAGGAGGATGTTACCGCAGAGGCAGAGGACTCCAACGACAGAAGCGACGAAGATCAGGATGGTACCGCCATGACGAAGGACTCCACCATCAGCCCCAGTCACACACCACTGCGAAGATCCAGAAGAGTGCGTGAACGGAACCAAGCGGATGCTAACGCCAGGCGGAGGACTCCAGTATGAAATGAAGAAGACACGGAAGTACAAGGAAAGTAAACGAAGAAAAGAATATCAAACAAAAGCCACAAAAAAAAAAAAAAAAAAAAAAAAAAAAATTTAGTTGGGAGAGCACGCGTCCACAGACGACTTGCAATGGAGGCAACTACCTTTTTGCATCTGAAGAAGGGAGGAGGACGATACACGGCATCGTAAGCGAGTCAGCTACAACAACAAAAACAAAGAAGTCGTTAGCAGCGGAAGAAGAAGACGCGAACCGGAGGGCAAGGGAGGGGATACGAACCAGCGGGCAATTCGCGATCCAGGTCCCAGGAATCGGCATCGGTGACCCTGATCTGCGAAGGCCGGCACAATCGAAGATCCGGAGGAGTTCTGACGAGGGGCTGCAGCAGGCGCCACCTTAGTCCCGCTGCCGGTTCCGCTGCCGTCGTCGCCGCAGCGCTCATCGGCCGCTGCCGGACAGGTAATGTTCCACCTCGATCCCGATGTCGTCGCCGCGGCCACCGCAGTCGCAGCGCTGTCCGTCCACTGCCCGGCCGCTGCCGGAGAGGTGATCTTCCAGCATCCAAAGGCCTATGAGGCCTACCGGAGGGAAAACAACTCCAACTTTCACGGAAAATGCAAATTCACTGGCCGGCAGTGATGGGGAAAATGCATAGATCGACGGATCAAATTATCGATAGGTGGAAATATCGATAGTGATCGAAGGGGTCTGGTCACACAAACGGTTGGTATTTTTCCAGGCCGATCGACACGGGCAAATACCAGATCGGGAACAGTGTGACCAGGAGGAGTGCGGTATGTTAATACCGGCCAGAGATGAGAATACCGCGGAGGAAGGCGGGAATTTTGAAAATGGAGAGGACGTACCCGAGGGCCAATTCCCGAAGGAAAGCAGCAGTCTTTTTGCGTTTTCGAAGGAAGGGGAAAGTGTGAGGAGTTGTATTTAAACTCCCCACAATGCAGTGTGCAGTGGATGCACACTGCCGAGGGCAGCAGCCGCTTGGCAACCAAGCGGGGCAAGGGTACGGGGGGGAGGATGAGGACTGCCTAGCAACAGGCAGTGCCGATGCAGGTGTCCACCACAAAGGAGACGCCGCTAATATAGCGGGACTCTGGTGGACGTTGGACCCGGTGGCGTGATCGGCGGCCGTGGACTTTGGCCGCCAAGGAGGAGACGCCGATAAATAACGGGACTCGGGCCGGACTTTGGACCCGGTCACGCGATTTGCGCCGGACTTTGGACCGGGTCGCGTGACCGATGCGTGCAGGAGTAACGGGACTGGCAGAGCCTATAAAAGGCCGAGGGCGCAGGCGCACGTCAACTAGTACGAGTGCGAGGATTCAAGCGAGTGCGTCAACGGAGCCAGTGAAAGTAACCCAGTAACCAAGATCAAGAAGCAAAGTCGAGAAGTTCGGAGCTTGAAGTGGCAAGCCTTCCGAGCAGAGACTCCAAAGCTGAGATCTGTCGCGTTCAGAGGGTACGGTCACGGAGCCAAGGAACCAAGGAACCAAGGAAAGTCAACATTCCAAGGAACAGCGAGGTCCTGTGGCAAGGACCAATCGGAGAAATCAACGGTCGAGTGGATTCAAGTTGTGGGAGTTGCGCGCGTGGCTAGGCTTTGCCGGGCGATACACCGTGTCGACGATATCCCAGACCAAGGCGCAGAGCGGGCGATAAGGGTGGCTAGGCTTTGCCGGGCGATACATCCTGCTAGCTCTGTGCTGGAAGCTGCAAAGCGGGCGTTCGGAGTGGCTAGGCTTCGGCTGGGCGATACACTCTGCTAGCTTTGCAGTGAGGTCGCGAAGTGGGCGTTCGGGGTGGCTAGGCTCCGGCTGGGCGATACACCCTGCTAGCTTCGGCAGCGAGATAACCGAGAGACGGGCCAGAAAGGAGTGCAGCCGCACCCGGAAGGAGCAGACGCAGCAAAATTCTATCCGAAATATCCGATTAAAGTGCAATAAACACCTGAAGATTAACTTAACCCGAAGCGTTCTCTCTGGGCGGGCATCACGTTTAATATAAATTTGGTGGGACGAGCCCACGATCTCGACTGAGCTAGCCGCACGTAATCGTTGCGAGCCAAACCCAGGAAATCAGCTCGTTACAGATTGGTTGATTCATTTTGGCATCCGTGAAATAAGAACCGTCACCAGTTCTCTGAAAGTTTTGTTGGCCTCTATAGTTTCCTGTATAAGCTTAAATAGTTGGTCCATTCTGAAGTTGATTGCACGAATGGAGTTGTCTAGCGCCACTAGTTTGTTGTTGAGGCTAGAGTCAGAGGGTGAGCTTGCGTCTGCAGAGTAGTATGAGTCCTTGCTTGGATCTTGTTGGGTCGAACAATATCAGCATAAGATATGTTGGTTCTTAATCCCTCAGCTGATATGTATCCACGAGAGCGGCGAGCGGGGTTGTTTGTCTGAGGATTATCAGTCGTCGGGAGCCTAGGCCTCGGATTTAGTTTCTTTTTTTTTTCTGCTCTAACAGGGCAGACTTTGTCTGTAGAGGCATGGTCACCGCCTCAATTTACGCACAAACAAATATCGCTTGTGCAGAGTACGGTGCCAGTAAGATGAGGACCACTACATTTACCACAAATAGGGTCCTGGACACAGTAGTTTTTAGAGTGGCCAAAAATTGGGCATCTTTGACATTGTAATATGTCTTTCCTACGGGAAGCACGTTCCACAGTGACTCTGTATCTGCCAAGTTGTGTTATTTTTAGGGCATCTGCAACGTTCGGGCATTGTTTAAGGTTGATATAGAATAAATTTTGCCTAGTTTTGTAGTTTATTGTATATTCATTATCTTCCTCGTTGACCTGAATGTTCTTCCAGTCTGTCTTTTTTTGGCAGTATGTATTTAGCACCTCAAAGCCGTGATCACTAAATGATTGTTCTATCTGTGATTTGGGAACATTAGAATGGATTCTTTTGCGCACTACTCAGTAGGGTTTCTCTTCCTTAAGTTGATGATGCCAGAATTGACAGTTCAGCGTTGTTAGTTCATTTACAGCTGCACGGAAAGCGTCAGAGTTAGTTGTATAGATTCTGGACACACCAAACCTTGAGGTACGTATTTTGTAGTTATAAGAACCACCACCACGTTAACGCCCCGGCTCATCGTTGCTTGTGCGCGACTTTTTGGCCAAAAACAACACACTAATGATGCCGCAGCCACCGTATTCCCCAGATCTGTCCCCCTGTGACTTTTTCTTGTTCCCTAAACTGAAGAGGCCCATGAAAGGACGACGTTACGTTACGCTTGACCAGATAAAGACGGCATCGAAAGAGGAGCTGAACAAGATAAATAAAAAATATTTTATGAAGTGCTTCGAAGATTGGAAAACCGTTGGCACAAGTGTATAATATCTCATGGGGATTACTTTGAAGGGGACAAAATAGATATTCATGAAGAAATAAATAATTTTTGAAAAAACACAAAATTCGCGATACATTTTGAACACACCTCGTATGCTACTCCTAATTAAATGTACTTGTACAAATATTTACAGCAGCCTCAGTTGGTGGGGCCTAGCGAGGGATACCTCACAACTTTAAGGGGTCGCAGATGCCTCCTCTGCCTGTTACATACATTCTCGATTGGCACTAACTTATAATACCCTTGTACCCTATGGGTACCGGGAATAAATAGTTTTCATCGCTTAGCAATTTTGACAAAATCGCGGTCAAAGTATCGAGCACTGTTTGCTTTGGCACTTTTCAAGGCTTAATAACCCCCAAACCAGACGTACCCCAGATCTGGTATAAGGCTTAAAATAAACTTTGATCTATTTAAATATTGGAAAGCACCTCCAATAGGGGACTTCAGGTTGATTAGTTATAATGAATTTTAAAAATTTTAATTTCCTACATATTTTGAATTATTTTCGCCTTTTTCCATGATCAAGGCCGGTACTTACATCGACGAAAATCGGTTACGGAATTCCGTGAGCGAAATTTTGATATATTTCGTTCGGTAGCCAGTGTGACGAAGAAATATAAAGAAAGATGTCAACGGTGGTCACACTGACTTGTATTTCCATATGTGTTTTGTAAACAAACTATATATAAAGAAATTAATTCAAACGCATTTGATTGGGCGTATTATTAATGTAATACAATGCAATGGAGGTAAAGGCAAATAATAATGGCGCCAACGACATCCCCCCGTTGCAGGATTGGGACTTGCAACAACATCTTGGTCAGACACGGCGACTTCATCTTGGGCGGGCAGGATACACAGCTTTCGAACGGCTCTCTTCGTTGTTCCATTAGCAGTATTTAACACAGCTACGCGCGCAACGCCATCAGCTCCACACACCAACTCCAATACTCGAGCCAATGGTCACTTCTAAGGGGGCAAATTCCCATCCTTCACCTGCACGACATCATTGACCTTAATGCTAGGTTCAGGAGTGCGCCACTTGGCCCGCTGCTGCATCATCGTAAGACATTCCTCACGCCAACGGGACCAGAAGATTAGTTGAAAGTACCTTATCTTCTGCCAGCGATCCAAATTGAGCCCTGTGACGTCAGGCTCAGGGAATAGTGCCGGTGGAGCAGTGCCCAAAAAATGTGCCGGAGTTAAGACTTGGAGGTCTTCAATGCTTTCTGAAAGTGAGACTAATGGGCGTGAATTAATTATTGCTGCGATATGAAAGATTACGGTACGAAGATCGTCAAAAGGCAAAAGTGAAGACCCAGCAGCTCGATAAAGGTGGAACTCGATAAAGGTGGAACTTGACCGCTGCTTCCCAGAGTACTCCAATGAGCGGAGAGCGTAACGGAATGAATTTCCATTCTATGTCGTCGATTATGCAAAAATCTCGTACCGCCATGTATTGCTATGTATTCCGGTTTCGTAAATTAAAGGTCCGCAGAAATACAATCCTGTAACATGAAATGTGCTCGATCCTGTCACTCGATCCTTGGGAAGATCCGCCATAATGTGCTCCGCTAGCCGTGGCCTTGCCCGAAAGCAAATAGTGCATTTGCTGAACACACTTCTTACTGCCTTCCGTTTATCCAATTATCCAATATTCCAGCCGAATTTTGGCCAACAGCGCACGGGGTCTTGAATGTAGATTGCGGAGGTGAAAATGCATAATGATAGCTCGTGTCACTGAATGCTGACGTGGTAAAATAATGGGGTTTTCAGCCTCGGAAGCTAACGCGGAATTCCTCAAGCGTCTGCCTACACGCATCAGTCCTTATTTGTCAACAAAAGGGACCAGGAAAACTATAGTACTTGAAGCCATAACTGGGCGATTCTTCAGCAGGCTTTTGTAATCCTCCTCCATGTGTGTAATCTGAATATAGCGTTGAAGCATTTTGGTTCCGCCAGGAATATGTTCTACAGAAAGAGGTACGTTAGCTAGTCGATACCGAAACTTGTAAACGTAGCCAAAGGCACTCCTTAATTTTTACCACGAGCTGGCAAACTTGCACCCAAGCGAGACATCAGCGCTAGTGGAGCTTCCCAACAGAACTTTCTTCCTCAACTCAGGCAGTGGCTCTACTGTTAGGCAAGACTCTGGCCATTCCCCTTTTCCTTCCCTAAGATAATCGGGGCTATGAGACCACAAATCAGACTCTGCAAGCTCGCTGGGAAATGCTCCCCTTGACAGTATATCAGCACTATTCGATTTTGTCGGAACGTAATGACACCCCATTGCAGCTTGAATCAAAGAAACTCGGTTAGCTATAAAAACTTGAAACTTGCAGGGCTCATCCTTTATCCAAGATAATGCTACCGCAGAGTCTGGAGAATTTCCCCACAAGATGCATTGAAAATAACTATCGGATTCAGCCATCCTCACACAGCGATACATTTTGAAAATATTGCAAGTCAACGCTACAGGGAACATCCTAAACTAAAGAATCGTATTGAAAAGCTTTGGTTGTATGGTCGGACCGGCCACAAGTAAGTCATTCAAAGAATATCCTGATGATGAGCTCGCGGATCCATCGAATACAACCCTTAATTTAGTCGAGGTACTTTCGGCTTTCAACAGGCAGCGATGGGGTATAAAATATCTGCATTATTTTTTAGAGCTTTCATCAACGGGCGACATATGCTTAAGTGCCAGATACTCTTGAAGAAACTCAGAATATTTCCGTTTGAGCTGTGGACGCCTTTCCAGCTTGTGTTCAAAATTTGAGAACCCATGTCTTGCCTAAGAATAGGAGTCGCCAAGCATATCCAAGCTTAGCCTAGCTGGAAGTTAAACTGAATATTCGCCAGTAGCCAACCGTGTATAATTTTGTTTAAAGTGATCAGCACAATCAATTTCGTCCATACTGATTCGATAGTCGGAATCTCCCAAGCTTTTGACTTCCCAAAATTTGCACAGTGTTTCATCAATGCGCAGATTAATTTCATCGGATGTCCTCCCTGATGAAATGGCACCTAGAGTGACTGCCTGGGTTTGCGGTGAACCACATCCAGACACCACCCATCCAAGGCGATTTTTTTGAAGCTCAACGGAAGCCCATCCTCCAGCTTAATCTGGCCAACACAAAGAAGCTCGAAGAAAAGGCTGGCACCTATTAGTAGATCGACTCTTTGCGGTGTGTGAAACTCTGGGTCGGCTAATCGAATATTTGACGGAATTTTCCAACCTGCTGGACTTAATAACTGACTTGGCTGCTTTCCCGTGATGTTTGGAGCAATCAACGCCGTGATGCTAGTGGAAAAATGGGAATTGATTGATTTCATGGTTAGACATACAGAATAGCCCTCGGATGCAAATTGCACGTCACCCAAACCATATACAGAGGAAGTAGCTGTTATTTGGCGCAATTGTAATTGATGAGCAAGAAAATAAGTTATGATATAAATTTGAGAACCGGAATCCAATAATGTTCGGCAGGGTATCCATGAGCCATTTCGGCTTTAAATTTTGACGACTGCAGTTGCGAGAAGCAAAACACCTGGATTTCAATTCGGGCCAAAAGAGAGGTAAAGTTTGACAAGTTATTAATCATCGGCGATGGCTGTGACATTGATGGCTGTGCTATCTCATACCCTACTACAGATGACGAAGGGGCCAGTGCTTCAACATTTTGAGAATTTATATAAAGAAAAGATGGTGCCTCGCACCACAGGACCGGCAAGACATCGAGTCACAATTTCTCACTAAATGGCCCCTCTTAAAACAATTTATGCAAAAGCCTAATCTTTTGGCTTCTCGAAACCGAAGTGGAGGCGATAGATTGGCAAATTGAGGGTAGAGATAAATGGTATGATTTTCGCTCCGGCAAACCACGCAGCTGTGCTAATTGTTACTGTCGATGAGAGTATTTCTGTGCATGCTAAAACCACGATTTTTGCCCACCTGACAGCCTACTGCGTATGCAGCAGTGGCGTGTTCCATCTTCTCCAACTTGAGACATCGCTTGTCAAAAAATTGATCAGATGTAGGGATTTCATTGGCAGATCTTTCTTTTTCCCATTGTCACTGCATCCACCTTCTGCAGCAGAAGCCATTGTACGAAGAGCCCGCAGATTAGCGTTGATTTTGTCAGACAACTCTCTTAAATTTGCAGCAAAAGCCAGCTCTACCCTCTCGACGCCCAAAATCTCGGTGATATGTGACTGAAATATAAGACGCTTGTTATTATACCGCCTGTTTAATAACTCTAAAGCAATCGAATAATTCTTATCTGTGAGCTAAAGATATCGAATTGTGTCCAACGCTGCGCCCTTCAATGCAGATTTTAGATGCTGCAGCTTTACAACGTTAGGAAGTTCGGTTTCCTGATCAATTATCGTTGACAACATCGACATAAAACTGGAGAGTTCTGTGTAGCCACCGCTGAATTCGGGCAGTCTTAACTCCGGTAAAAACGATTTCTTAAACAAACTAGTGGTGGCGATTTCCAGCGTGGATTCATTCCGCATAGTAGAATACGCCACATTTGAAGTCTGCTGTTGTCGCGTTGCAAGTTCCCCGCTCAGGTCGCATCGCAGGTCAACTTCCAACTCATCAAATTCGTCCCGGTTGTGCTGCCAATCTCGTTGTAGTCCAGCTCCTCCAACTTATCATGCGCCGAGGTAAATGAGGCTTTCAATTACGCAACCATTTCCAGACGGACCTTTAACTCATCATCATAGATATCACAAAGTTTATCTCTGGTGAGCAGCGTGCAGATGCTCTTTGCATGACTCTGCCTTCTGCTTATAAAATATTGCCCCTGTATTAGGCCTTAATATAATCGTTGAATCCAGCGACATTTTAAATATCAAATGTTTGCAGGTTATATATAAGCCAAAAGGAAATCCGCAATTAAAAGCCGCTTCTCTGTGATAGTTTGATATCCACTGTGCGAAAACAGCGGCGGTTGATGATCGCGAATAGAGTTATGTATGAATTGGGCGCACGTATATATGTACCGAAACGCGAAGCAATGCAAGGGGACAAGCATTAACTATTTAAGTCAAATTATTTGTTTAACGATAATGTTTATCACGTCGGGGTCACCAAATGTTGAGCTAGTGAGCTTTTTTACTAACCTAAGTAAAACAAATGCGATTGTTTCATTAATTTTAATAGGTTTATTTGGCCGCGCAAGGCACTAGGTAAAGCTATGTATAACTAGCAACTATGCCTGAGCAAGATTAGCGAACAGCAATACTGCTAACAACAACTATGTTGCGCCGGATAAGTAAGATAAGCGTACAGTGAACTGGCTGTGCAAGAACTGATCTCTCATATAGAACGATCGAATGACAACTGACTGATAGCCTAGGCAAAATAGGCGGCCGAAGCTGTGCTTAGGGCAAAGACCGAGGTTGTGCATAGACAAATGCAGATAACTATGCGTGCATTATTTGGCTGCAGCCGGGCCATCACTTCGAGAGGGCATGACCAAACAGCCGACTTAGCTGTCATACAGATCGGACGTGTGTATTTTGAGCTCTTGAAAAAAAAAAAAAAAAAAAAAAAAAACCTAGAAATTTTCCTGGAAAATTTTTTTTTTTTCAAACATCAAAAAGCAAGAAACGATAAAGCAAGTAACGAAAGGGATTTGTGTGGTCCTGCTGGGAATACGCCAAGTATTTCTTGCAGGAAACCGCCTTTTCCACTGCCAGCGATCCACGCAACTGCCTTTTCCTCTACCAGCAACGATTAGTGTGGACCTGTTGGGAATACGGGAAGTGTTCTTCGCAGGAAACCGCCTTCTCTGCTGCAAGCAATCACCGTATGTCGAATGGAAGCTGCTCAGACGACTTGAACATGAACTCGCCTCCTTCCTCACCTGAAGGTGTCGCTGACCCCTCACTGTCCGTGATACTTGGTGACTTTGCGGCACTCAAGCATAACCAAAATGCCTTAACTGTAGCCCAACAATTTGGTTATGCACCAGCCACTAGCACGACCACGACGATAACAACGACAACCTCGTCCCCAATATTTGGCCTGACAAGAACTACACCTAGAATTGGAGTTACCTCATCTGCCATTGTAAATACAGAGCCAGCAGCCCCGCAAGGCCCAAGGACTCTAGAATCCTGGAAACCGCCAAAGAAGACAACCCTAGGCACGAATAAAGTTTCTGTCCAATCGTCTCAGGGGATCTCTGAAAAATCGGTCACCATAAAGGGTGCAGTTCGGACCCAGCAACCAAAAAAGGGAGCCACGCACGCCAAAACGCTGCCTGCGGAACTAGCGGCTCAGGCTGTCGCTGATGTTCGCGAAATTGCCTTACCCCAATGGAAAGGAGCCGCTCCTGGGGGACCATTTCAAAACCCCCAGTTGAGCTGGCAAACGGTTCCAGAAAAGTCAAGGTCGACGGTCAAACGACGTGCAGTGTATGCGGAAACCACCCAAAAGAAGGGTAAGGCAAATGAATCTGGGTCCAACAGATTTGCCTCTCTGGCCCACGACCCAAACGAGGACGATATGGACTGCGAGGGGAACAATATAGACCCCGTTGAAGTAGATGGCTCTAATGACCAGATTGCTCCTGCTAAGCCAATACAAAGACCCAGACCAATAACGGTTCCTAATGTGAACAATGGTGCTGCAATGGAGGCAACGCTCTTGACGAAAATCCCATCAGAAGGCTTCGAATTTCGCACAGCGATCTCAGGAGACTTGCGAATATATGCCAGCGACTCAGACAACCACCGTGCAATTACAAGACTTCTTAGTGAGCACAACATCGCTTATACACATTTTTGCCTCAAAGAAGACAGAAGCTTCAGGATTGTCATACGAAACTTGGCCTCCTCCACAACCCAAACTCAAATCCATGCAGAACTTGCAAAACTGGGGCACACTGTTGTAAATCTGTACAACCCTCCTGTACGGGGTTCCAGGAAACCCAATGATGACTCGCAGGAAGTTCCAATTAGGAAGCAAAATATCTGGTTTGTGAACCTTAAACAGGCACCTAACAACAAGGATGCTCTGGAGATCACCAAGCTAGGCAGACAACGCGTTTCGGTAGAGAAGAAGCATGATGGGAACCGGCTGCGTCAATGCTTTAGGTGCTTCGAATTTGATCATACTAAAAACTACTGTCTAAAGCAACCTTCCTGCGGTCGTTGTGGAGAGAACCACTGGACAGGTTCAGATTCATGCACAGCCAAGACGCTGGCGGACCTTTGCTGTGCGAACTGCGGAGATAATCACGCGGCATACGACAGGAAGTGCCCCGTATTTGCCGCAAAGTTAAAGAAAATAGCTCCTAAAATCCCAACCCTTGGAGAAGGTAGGCAAAGTCAAAAGAAGTTTGCTACAGCAGTCCCTTCAGCATATCTTCGTAAAGGAGTATCCTACGCTGATTCCCTCCGACCAGACTGGGAGCTGAGTGGGGGACGACGTCATATTGAAAGCAGCCAAAAGTCATTCGCAGCAATTCAAAACCTGGAACTGGACTTTCCCTTGATCCAAGACTCGCGAAGAGGACCAAAGCAACGACCAGTTCATCTACAGAGTGCAGACGCTGCAGAGGATCCTTGGGATATTACCAAGATTGTTAAAATGCTTACTGATCTCAAAAAAACTGTGGATGAGCTGGCTACCACTATGGTCACGCTCGCTACCATTGTGAAGGACATACAGAGGGATCACATCGCTCGTTCAAAACCCTCCCATAGATCATGATGCACTCGTTAAAGATAGGAATATGGAATGCCAGAAGCGTCCTTGCCAACCGGGAGGAACTTCTGGTTTTCTTGCAACAACACTCTATCGACATTATGTTGCTGTCCGAAACCCACCTGCGCCCTGGAATATACTGCAGAATTCCAGGATACAGCATTTACCGAGCAGACTTCCCAGGAAATGTGGCCAGAGGAGGGGCCGCAATCCTAGTGAAGGAAGGACACACCCATTACCACCACCGCCCAATCACGCTTGGTGTAGTGCAGGTAGCAATCATCTCTCTCAGCACCCAACAAGGAGAAATCAATTTCTCTGCAGCTTACCTCCCTCCACGCCCTGCCTGGTCAACACAGAATTTTGAGGCTCTTCTACAAAATTGTGGGGAGCGCTTCATCATGGGTGGTGACTTCAATGCTAAACACAGAGCCTGGGGTAGTCCCAGAGGCTGCAGTAGGGGAGCTGCGCTTCTGGAAGCTATAGAGGAGGCCAACGCTCAAATCCTTGCCACAGGAAGTCCCACCTGCTTCCCGTGCAATGGTGGAATGCCCTCTTGCCTGGATTTTGCGATCTACAAAGGCATTCAAGACGCAAGACTCTCAATACAGGAGACCTTTGATCTAAGCTCTGACCACCTTCCGCTTCTGATTGACCTGCGTCTCCCTGGAAGCCCTACTCCAGAAAGGAGATTACTGTTGCCGTTTGGAACAAATATTACCATTTTCAAAAGTGTTCTTGAAAGATCTCTTCATCTCCAGATGGAGATCAACTCTTCGGAGGACTTGGACGACGCAGCTCAACTTCTTGAGAGTAAAATTAAGGAAGCCGCTGACTATGCCCAGAGTCACTCAAGACGACCTCGGCAAAATCAGCGCCACACTCATGCTCCGATCCCAGGTGAGATCCTTGCGTTGATCCAGCTGAAACATCGACTCAGGAAAGAATTTGCAAGGACCCAAGACCCCACGATAAACAGAATCCACAAAAGACTGGGAAATGGGGTTCGTAATCTGTTAAATCGTCACCGCCAAGACACTCTTGATAGGGAACTGTCGGAAGCTACCCCAAATTCAGACACCAACTATGCTCTGTGGAACCTCACAAGGAGGTACAAGCGGCAAACAGCTCCAAAGTTCCCAATCAAAAAGAACGACGGCACCTGGGCCAGATCCACGCAGGACAGGGTCGAGACTTTTGCTGAAAGCCTTGAGGAGCGTTTCACCCCCTTCAAAACGTCGTCTGCGAATAGGGTTGCAAAAGTTCTCTCTGGTAATGATGTACCTCACCAGATGTCACTGCCGCTCGCCCCTATCACAATTACTGAGACTAAAGCAGTAATCAAAGGCTTAAAAGCACGCAAGTCTCCAGGACCGGATGGAATCACAAATCGGTTAGTCAAGCTCCTCCCAGACCGCGCCCTGCTCTTCCTGATCCTCCTCATGAACGCTGCTATGAGGCTGGGACACTTCCCGAGGATCTGGAAGCAAGCAAATGTTGTGATGATTCACAAAAGTGGTAAACCGGTACACATGGCCGAGAGCTTCCGCCCAATTAGCTTGCTGCCTGCTTTTGGAAAAGTGCTTGAGAGATGTGTTCTTTCACGCATGCTCTCTTCTCTGGAGGTAAAGAAGGCGTTGCCGGACCATCAATTTGGCTTCCGACAGAGTCATGGCACCCCCGAACAGTTGCATAGAGTCGGTAAATTCATCCTGGATGGCCTCCAGCTGAAAGAGTACACAGTTGCAGCGTTCTTAGACATCCAACAGGCATTTGATCGAGTGTGGCACCCTGGACTGCTATATAAACTTAAAAGGATCCTTCACCCGCAACTATTGGAGATAATTGCCAGCTTCCTCCGAGAAAGATCCTTTCGGGTAGTCCAGGACGGGATCTCCTCCTCAGCCAGACCTATTGCAGCAGGCGTGCCTCAGGGGAGTGTTCTAGGCCCAATTCTGTACAACCTCTTTGCTCATGATGCCCCCCTTGAAGCTGGTCATGCGCAGAGTGAAATATGTATAGCTACCTATGCAGATGACACTGCAGTTCTGGCCAGGTCTAGCTGCATCTATGAGGCCACCGATGATCTGCAGTTGCTGCTGAAAAGGTACGAGAACTGGGCATGCAGGTGGAACATCTCGATCAATCCCGAAAAATGTGCTATAGTCACCTTCGCTAACAGAAAAGACTCCTCGCCTGGTGTATTTCTGCATGGCCAGTTGATCCCTCAGTTTAGGGAGCATACCTATTTGGGGGTCACTTTTGACAGGAGGCTCACGTTTGCGTCCCACTTGAAGAAAACGCGCTCAAAACTAGAGGCAGCTGCTCGCAGACTCCACTGGCTAACCAAAGCGAAATCGAAGCTCAGCCTGGTAAATAAGAAAAAGATCTACACTGCTATACTGGCGCCAATTTGGCACTATGGGCTGGCCATTTATGGAGTGGCGGCCAAAACACATCTCAACAAGGTCAGAGCTTTCCAGGCTAAGTTCCTGAGACACATCTCTCAAGCTGAATGGTACATCAGAAACACAGATATACACAAGGATCTTGAAATTGAAATGGTCGGTGACACAATAAATCGGCTGGCAAGGGCCCACAAAACCCGCCTTAAAGCTCACCCCAACCGCCTTGCAAGGAGAGCTACCAAATCAACAATAAGAAGAAGATTAAAACGAACAACATTCGGGCAACTGCCGTCCCGCACCCTCCAATAACCAGTCAACATAACCCTCCCCTAACTAAACTATCTTAGGGCTGCTGCCCCTAAACACACAAACTAACACATCTGTACATAACACACATTCACCTCTAAATACAAATTGTATATAAACAGTAGATTTAGATTAGATTTAAGCAGCAAAAATCACGTACCAAAATAAAATAAATGTAAATGTAAATGTAAATGTAATGTGTTAAATCTTATATAATGCGCCTGCCTACACGGCTTTTATCAATGCACATTATCCTCACGGCTGTCGAAGCGCTCCAACCGAGCAGCGATTTCCCCCTTCACCCTTCCCCGGAATTCCGTTCATCTTAGTACCCGACCAAACGAAATACCACAAAATTCTTCTTTTTGCTCTTTTCGTTCTTTTTATACCCTTGCAGAGAGTATTATAATTTTGCCATGATATTTGCAACGCAGTGAAGGAGGCATATCCGAAAGTATATATATTTTTGATCAGCATCACCAGCTGAGTCGTCTGTCCGTCTGTCGGTTTCTACGCGAACTAGTCTCTCAGTTTTTGAGCTTTCGAGATGAAATTTTCAGCATAGTCTTATTTCTTTATATACCGATATCGGACTACTATATCCTATAGCTGCCATAGGAATGATGGCGAAATTAATGTCAAACAAATTTTAACTTCTCTGTTTTTAAACGTATTTCTATAAATAACATATAGCAGTTTTTTATGGTTCTAGAATTACGGTTTTCATTTTTTTAAGATCGGACAACTATATCATATAGCTGCCATAGAAGCGATCGGTCGATTTATATGAAAAAGTAAAATTCTACATGTAAAATGTAAAATTTACAAAATTCGATATTTTTCAACATTACTAAAATGGTTCGATTTTCAATGATCCAATTGCAGACTGCAAGGGTATACCAACTTCGGTTTACCGAAGTTAGCTTTCTTTCTCGTTTTTATATATACTACTATTTTTCTAATAGTTATTAAAACAACACAAAATGATCGATTCCAAAACATAACAACGATCTTTTCAACGAGTCCTACCCCAAACAGTATTTTTTTTTATTTTCTACATTATTTTTAACTGTTTTTATTTTATTGTTTTAATAATTTATGTGTAAATGTTGTTAGGTAATAGTTTCAAGGAGGCTTAGAAAAAGCAGAGATGATATTTATATTTACAACTATAGGAATTTATGTACTTATCCTGGAAGTCATTTCTTACAAAACTTACAAATACAAATAAAATACAAAAAGGAAATATTATATTGATATTACCCAGTTTGGGTTTCCAGGAATTCTATTTATTTTAAAAAGCAAATCACAAGTTAAATGCAGAGAACTTAGTGCTGTTTTATCAGCGCACGCCTTAAAAAACAAAAAATCCCAAAAAGAAAAAAATCCTCCTGAGCAAAGAGCAGCGTACGATTCAGGTACCTGAATCTCTCGCTTACCGCTTTGCTGAACACAGAATTCTATCCTGAATTCGTTCACCACATGAACTAAAGTCCGAATGGGTTGTTATAGCTGTATAAAAAATGTATGTTATTTATTTTTGTATTTATTATTTATTTTGTATACTGTATGCTTATACACTGTATGCTTAATTATAAACTAAGATACAGGATAAGTATCAGCCATAGCTGCTGTGGCTTTCGGCTGAATGTAAGTTAAACACGAATATTTGTTGTATTTAAAAAATAATATTTTTTAGGATACTTGGTCCGTATTTATTTGCACAAAAATTGGAACTAAATTATGTTTACAGAAATTGCCATATTTATACCCAATAACTTTGTCGCTGACTCTACCAACGTCGGAGCTTTGCCGTTGTCGTCGCTGCAGCGGGAAGTGGATCAGACGCTGCAGTCAGCACTTTTTGGAAGCTATTGACCGAAGCCGGGAAGTTGCCCTTGCACTTTTACTTGCTGGTGCAATACCGGAATTCGTTTTGTGTTAACTCCTCCACCTTTAAAATCGAGTGTCCCCGCTCGGTGCGGTCATTGATCTCGTTATCAGAAGCTATTTTGTTGATGTGCAGTATTTTGACCATTTTGATCAAGAAGCGGCTAGCTAGTGCAGTTAGTCCGATGATTATTATAGAACTTATTAGAAAATCGGCTGTATGCGATGTTGTTTTTAACAGTTCCAAGGTCTTGGTATTGTTGATATTCGGTTCTTTTACCAATTCTAATAATAGCTTTTCTTCTATCTTTTTAATGGTCATCTCAGTTTGGAGAATTTATGGCATCGGGTGATAGTGCACCGTGTCTTTGTTGGTGAAGGTCTGTCCATCAATATTAGTTGTAGAATTGCTGAAGTTAATAACAAAGGTTCCGTTGAGACTTGTGGATGTCCCATTTATTTGTACGTTGCCGGAGAATTTGTTGAGTAGAATGACTCCAGGTGCGATTTCGTCAATAACTGGAATGTGTTGGTTGTTGATTCGAGTGCAGTTGGCAGGGCGACTTTTTAATACATTTGGTAGGCAAGGAGAATTACTTATGTCTATCATATTTATATGTTTACAAATTATAATTATAATTATTACATTTGAAAATTTTTTCAAAAAGTTTTCGTTTACATTTGATTACATTTTTGTTTTGAATTTTACTAACATATTGACTAAATTTTATTGGTTTGATTAAAAGTTCTTCACAAAAGTTGGTGTTGATTATAGAAATTTTAATGATATAGATA
Source organism: Drosophila rufa (assembly GCA_018153105.1). NCBI lineage: Eukaryota > Metazoa > Arthropoda > Insecta > Diptera > Drosophilidae > Drosophila > Drosophila rufa. The sequence continues at coordinate 3,029,849 of JAECXS010000173.1, read as the reverse complement.
AGTGTTGGCCCATTGCTTGCTACGCTTACTTCTGCTATTTTCATGGCTTCTATTTCGAAATCTCTACTGTCGGGAGATCCAGCTAACCATTTTCAGGCGCTGCCTAATAAATCTATATGTATTTTCCTTTTACTCTTAATCTTGAGGTTATTCATTACATTTTTTGAAATTCTAATTTCTTCGGTTATAAATGGCAATATTTGGTCGTATGTTTTTAGTTTATAGTTAGCAGTGTAATTAATTTGTTCAAGTGTTTTTTCGTACTCTTCTATGTCAATAATATGAATTAATCTGAAGGTTCCCGTTTGAACCTTTGCCAGTCCGGTAATTAGAGTCACGATATTGGATTTCGTGTAGTCAGTTATTTGCACGTCAGCAGCGCACACAGTGAAAAGGGTTCTGTAAATGTGATTTGTAGGACATATAAGCACTCATGTAAATAGACTAACATAGTTAACATTATCTGTACATTAACATTATCTGTAAGCAAGCTGTAAGCTCTCTGAATAAATTCTTTCGTATGTTGACTCCAAAAGAGATCGCAAGTGCATCGCCTACAAATTTCAGAAGTGGGATCGTAAACAGTGCGATTTTTTTTGTGTCTTACAAGAACATCATATTTAACGAGCAACGTTACGCTTAAAAACAATTAAAAAAAAAAAAAACGTGGTTCGATTGCTAACCACAGTTGGATTTTGTATCCCGGCCTCCGAAGAACTGCGTGCGAGCGAGACATAAGCAGACGAAGAACACAACGAGAAGACAGAACAGCAAAAATTGAAAAGGAAGGTGGAACAGGCACGGCTGAAAAACGAAGTAAACGGCGAGCTGCAGAAACTGAAGAAGAAGATGGAACAGTTACGACAGGAGAATGAAGCAATGAAGGAGGCTGCAAAGGAAAGGGAGCAGACAGAGGAAGGCGAGGTGGATGGCGTGAATATCGAGCTGCTGAAACTAAAAGAAGAAATGGAACAGTTATTGCTGGAGAACGAAACACTGAAAAAAGCGGAAAAAGAGAGAGAGAACAAGGAGAGCGAGGTGTTAGTCGTTGCCAGCTCGAACTCAACCAATGTTTCGCTTAACATAATTAAAGACATGTTAACAGAGTTCGATAACAGAGTGCCAGCCAACATTTGGGTTACACAGTTTAAGACTGTTGCCGAAATACACAACCTTGATGACAACATGTTGCGGCTGCTGATCATGACTAAACTGAAGGGTGAAGCACTTACATGGCTGTACGCTACCAGTGATCGGCTCAGCTTGCCAATAAGTGATATTTTGGATCAGCTAATTGAAAAATTTGGCGCAAAACGAAACAAGATGTGCCTAAGACGAGAGTTCGAGAAGCGCGAGTGGCTCGAAGCTGAAAATTTTTCCACGTACTTCAATCAAAAAGTTTGGCTAGCTTCTCAAATTCAAGTGGATGAGGAAGAACTCCTGGACAACATCATAGAGGGCATTCCAGATGACCATTTACGTCAGCAGGCACACATGCAGTGTTTTAAGCAGACGGCTCAAATGCTGAAAGCGTTTGAAAAAATAACACTTCCGAAAAGGGCAGCGACTTCAGCGAATTTGGAAAAGGTGAAGGCAGATGGACAGCGTTTGAAGGCGGCAGCACGTTGCTACAACTGCAACTCGTTGGGCCATTTTGCAGCAGAATGCCGAAAACCAAAGAGGGAGCGCGGAGCTTGTTACGCCTGCGGCAGCTTGGACCATCACATAGCCACATGCGACCAGAAGAAGGAGCGGACAAACGATTTTGTAAGATATTTTAATTTACAGTTTAGAGCAAAGACTAAAGTTAATATTTTTGCAGAGTGTCTTATCGATACAGGGAGCCCGATAAGCTTCATACAAATATCACGCTTAGAAGAATTTTTTATGGAATATAATAATAACGAAGAAACGAATGTTCGAAGTAATTTTGAGAGAAACGAGAAAAACTGTATTAATGTTAAGAAGAATAACTATTATAATCATTTCAATTTTGATGTCTTTGAAAAACCTAAAACTTCTGAAGTAAAATCTTTTTTTGGTTTAAATAAAAGCAAACTGAATATCTTTGGTACAATAATTTGTTTTATGCCTGTTAAAAATAAAGAGGTTGAAGTTGAAATGTGTGTCGTGGCAGACCAATCGATGAGATGTGATGCAGTTCTAGGGAGGAATTTTATTAAAGCATTTAACTATAAGCTGATAAGTTCAATGATCAATGATAAGGAACATATGCAAACCGAAAATAGTAATGAAATGTCAAAATTTAAAAGCGATCAAAAAACTATGTCAACGGAGTGCCCTGAACTTCTTAGTTATGAAACTGATGAGTCACCAAGTAGAAAATGGTTAGATGAAGAGTGTACAGAGAATGAGTATATAGAAAATGAGTGTACAGAAAATGAGTGTAGAGAAAATGAGTGTACAGAAGATGAGTATTTGGAAAATGAATGTATGGAGAATGAGTGTATAGAAAATGAGTGTATACTAAATGAATGTAAGGAAAAGGAGTTTGAAGAAAATGAGTGCTTAACAAATGAGTGTACAACGGATGAAGGTGTAGGTGAAAATACTGAATATGAGGATACTATTAGGTTGTTAGAGACGCTGCCAATTGAATATCCTGAAGCTGAGGGTAGAACAGAATTGACAGTTGGAAAGAATTGCGCCCAGAGTTTAGTTAGCCAATTACTATGTCTATTTAAAAACTGCTATGGGAATGCAAGGAAACCAGAGTTACCGGAAATCAAGTGGGAGATGAAACTAAATTTTGAGAATATAAAACCATTTCATTATGCCCCCCGTAGGCTATCGTATGTTGAGAGGGAACAGGTTCAAAAATTAATTGATGAATACTTGGCAAAGGGATTTATTAGAGAAAGTGATTCTGAATATGCATCTGAAATTGTATTGGTGAAAAAGAAAAATGGTGAACCAAGGATGTGTGTTGAAAGATAATTACCCATCACCACTTATAGATGATCTGATTGATAAGCTGGCGGGGAAAAAGTTTTTTACGAAGTTAGACTTACGGAATGGGTACTTTCATGTGTTTATGCATGAAGACTCAATAAAATATACTGCTTTCACAAACACGTTGGGACAGTATGAGTGGCTCAGAATGCCGTTCGGGCTAAAAAAATCTCCAGCAGTGTTTCAAAGGTTTGTCAATAAAGTGTTTACAGATATGATCAAGTCAGGAGAGTTATTGGTATACATGGATGATATTTTAATAGCAACAGAAAACAGTACCAGTCATATGGAGATATTGAAATAAGTATTTAGAAGGTTAGTAGCAAATAAGTTGGAGTTGAGGTTAGATAAGTGTGAATTTTTACAATCAGAAGTAAAGTATTTAGGATATATAGTGACAGGAGGAGAAATAAAGCCAGATGATAAGGGAGTGCAAGCAGTCAGTGACTTTCCAATACCAAAGAAAGCGAAAGATGTTCAAAGTTTCCTGGGGTTATGCTCCTATTTTCGACGCTTTGTCAAAGATTTCTCGATAAAAGCAAAACCACTGTATGACTTAATAAAAAAGGATAAGGAGTTTAAATTTGGGTTGAAAGAACTAGAGTGTTTTGAGTTACTTAAGAAGAGTCTCTTAGAAGCACCAGTTTTAGCTTTATACAATCCAGCTGACGAGACTGAGTTGCACTGTGACGCTAGCTCTCATGGATTCGGGGCAATTTTAATGCAACGGAAAGCGGATGGGAAGTTACATCCAGCTGAGTCTAGGTATGAAAGTTTTAAATTGGAGATGTTAGCTATAGTAAACGCATTGCAACGCTTTAGAGTATATTTACAAGGTATACATTTTAAGTTGGTAACAGACTGCAATGCATTAACATTGGCCTTAAATAAAAAGGTATTAAGTCCAGCAATTGATAGATGGGTCCTTGAACTACAGAATTATGATTATACTCCAGAACACAGACCAGGGAAGAGAATGCAGCATGTAGATGCACTAAGCAGGTGTGTAGAAATTTTGGCCATAGATACCAACACTTTCGAAGAGAATTTAATTATTTGTCAGAATAAAGATGAGAAAATTAAAAGAATAAGAGATAGTTTGCAACAGTCTGAGCAAAAGCACTTTGAAATGAGAAATGGAGTAATTTATAGGAAAAGAGATAACGGAAGTTTGTTGTTGGCAGTATCAGAAGAAATGGAGGGACATGTACTTTACAAATATCATGATGAGTTACGGCATATTGGAGTGGGTAAAATGATCGAGATTATATTGAAAAGTTATTGGTTCCCCAATATGAAGGAAAAAGCTAAACGACATGTAGATAACTGTCTTAAATGTATTGCATATTCAGCAAAGAGTGGAAAGGAAGAAGGTTTCCTACATAATATACCAAAAAATACCGAACCCTTCGAAGTAGTCCATGTTGATCATTATGGCCCGGTAGACAAAAGTAGACCGAACAAACACATTTTTGTGGTAATTGATGGTTTCACGAAGTTTGTCCGTTTGTATCCAACAAAAACAACAAGCACAAAAGAGGTGAATATAGCACTGGAAGATTATTTTCGGGCGTATAGTAGACCAAGGTGCATAGTGTCAGACAGCGGTAGCTGTTTTACGTCAGATGAGTTTGTAAAGTTTCTAGAACAAAATGAAGTCAAACACGTTGTTTATGAATAATTCATCCAGTTTCTGTTAGTACTGTGGTGTTTCTGTCTTCTTTTACGGTTTCTTTTTATACCCGGTACCCATAGGGCACATGGGTATTATAAGTTAGTGCCAACCGAGAATATATGTACAAGGCAGAAGGACGCATCTCCGACCCCATAAAGTATATATATTCTTGATCAGCGTCACCAGCCGAGTCGATTTAGCCATGTCCGTCTGTCCGTCTGTCCGTCTGTCCGTCTGTCTGTCCGTGTGAAACAACAGATCTCAGAGACTATAAGAGCTAGAGTTACCAAATTTGGTGACAACATTGGAATCTGTTGCACGCAGATCAAGTTTGTTTTAAAATTTGGCCACGTCCACTTCCGCCCTCATATATCATAAAAAACGTTATTAAGCTATACTCGTTATTTTCGGGTTAAAATTAATAGATACAATAAAAAAATAAAATAAAATGGACGTTTCCTGAAAATTTCAGTAAAATCGGATGATAAACATGGGAGATATTAGCAATAAGGTTAGAATTTTAACACACCGCCCAAAGGCACTGCTGTTGCAAGCTGTAGACGACAGGTGGCGCATTCGAGCCTTGACCGTGCGATATAATGGCGCCAGTTGCAGAAGAAATAACACAAAATAACGTAATTCATTTTTGACTCCGATCAAGCGGGTTTTTATGTTTTCCTATAAAATGTATCATTCATATTTAAGTATGACATTAAATTGTTAAGGTCGGTAATTCGAGAGGCGATTTATTTTAAGAAGTATCGAAGTAGACTATTATAATGTATGTACAATTTTAAATGGCTTTTTAGTGTGAAGCGCAAACGTTTAGGTACCGGGTATCTCACAGTCGAGCACAGTCGACTGTAACTTTCTTACTTTTTTTTCGTTTGGATTGATGAAAATATGTTTGATAGTGACCGAATTCCTACTGTAAAACAAGCACCTGAATGCAACGGTTGTAGCATGGCGGGGTCATGTCATAGTTGGGCCTATATGACAGCATTATCAATTGATAAAGTATTGTTACCCGGATATATTGTAAAAGATTTAACTTATACTTTATTGAATGGATTTATTGCATTTTTTGTTTGTAAAACATGATGATGTGCTAGCAATATACTAGGGTTGACGGTTATATGGTTCATTAACAGCTGTGCCTCCAAAATTTTTAAAGTTGATTCAGTTTCACTCTCCATTAAATAAAATGCAGTTTTTTCAATATTGAAGTTAATGCGTACGTCCACGTTATTTATAAGAAGCTTGGTTTGATTAAATATATCTCCATGAATCTTACCGAATAACTCAACCTTGTAACTATTTTGAAAAAAAATCTTAATAGTTTTGCTCGCATCCGTATTAACATATTTCCCTTATAATAATCGTCCAAAATTAGGATAAAAACCTTGGGTGCATCACCCGTTAAAATTGCTTGCAAGTATGATCTATAGTGATAATTATTATCATTCTGTGATACTAATATATTGTTTAAATAAACTGATGAACTCCTAAATATTGAGTGTAAATATTATTTACAACCCCGATAGAGTTTCCTTCAATGGAGCTGTTATCACTCTTCCGAAGTTGCACAACTAGTCGTAAATATACACTTGATAAGTCACGATAAGTCTCACCATTACCTAAGCAAACAAATTCAATTGAAGATGCACTATCCAATGAAGCAATAGGATTATATGAAACTTCTGCAGTTCTTAGAATTGTGGTTCAAACAAATCCATTTTACCTTTCATACATTCAATATGGGTAGTTATTTTAATTTTGAAAAAATGTCTTAAATGCATTTTTTATTTGTAGGCTTTGTCTTTTGGCTTTTAAATTCGTTCGTTTACGTTGTTGCTTTAATGCTAAATGATTCCGAGTTTTCCTTGAAAGTCTCTTTTTATTCTTTTTACCTGAATCATTTTTTAAACGGCTTATTTTATCAATAGCTTTGTTTGAAAGATTTTGCAGTGCTCTTTTACTTTGCTCTTGAATAATATTTCTTAGTGGTTTTCGTCCCAACTCATTTATTACAGCATTCCCAGACTCAGTTGCCTGATTTTTTAAGGCATTGATTCCAGAAAGAAAAAGTGGTTTGATATAATTAAAAACACCGCTGAAAAAATTACCAATACCACGACCGTTCTGAAAAGTTCTGGGTGAAACATAAAGGCTTCCTATATGACTTAAACCAGCACCACACTGATTTGAATAATATTGATGGTAAGAATTCGCCATGATGGTTAGATTAGTTCTGAATAAATAATTTACTTAGCAGTTTTATAATTTATTTTATTTATTTATTGCATAACAAATATCTGTTAGCACAGCTATACTTAAATTCTAAACAATAAGGCTTAAAACTATAAACTTAACAAAATTACAGTTCGGACGACTCAAGAAACTTGTAAATATTATTTGTAATGACTTCGATTGATTCGTTAGAAATTATATGGTTCACAGCATTGAAATTTTTACATAAAACATTAAATGGGTCGTGCTGTGCATAATTAGATTTACATATAGGCAAACGTAAAGGACGGAAAGAACGAGTAAATCTTGAAGGGACAGCAATATCAACATTATTTAATAAAAATTGCGAGTCGATAAGACCAAGAAGGAGCTTGTGGACGAAGATCGCTCCACTGCAAACTCGGCGATGATGTAGGGACGGAAGGTCGATTAATTTAAGCCTATGCCGGTAACTCGGTAAGAATCTTTCAGAATCCCAGCTTAAATTTCGAAGGGCAAAGATAAGAAATTGCTTCTGAACAGTTTCAATAAGATCTTGCTGTTCCTTATACTGCGGGCTCCACACACAGGAACAATACTCTAAGATTGGACGGACTATAAGGGTCAGTATAAGGGTCATTAAATTCTTTGGACCATCGCTTGATAAATGCTAAGACACCTTTAGCTTTATTTACCATGGCAGTAATGTGGCTCTTAAAACTTAATTTGTGATCGAAAAGAACTCCTAGGTCATTCGATGATTCTATCCGATCAAGTGAATGATTCCCCAAGGTGTAGGAGACAAGATGAGGAGAATAGCGATAAAAGGTCATGAGCTTACATTTAGAGTAGTTAAGAAATAGAAGATTTATCGAACACCAACTGAGAAGAGAATTAAGGTCATGTTGAAGGTCATTATGTGAGAGTCGATTTGAGTATGGTAGGCAGATCTTGACGTCATCGGCATACATTTGAACAGAAGAGAAGGATATCACTTTTGGAAGGTCGTTAATAAACAAGATAAAGAGAAGTGGACCAAGGTGACTGCCTTGTGGGACACCGGAAGTGACATTGATAACATTAGACAGTACATTATTGAACAGAACACGTTGAGTACGATTTGACAAATAAGAAGCGATCCATTTCAGAATAGAAGGGGAAAATCCTAAAAGAGATAGTTTTTGAAGAAGGAGTGAGTGATTTACAGAATCAAACGCTTTGCTGAAGTCTGTAAAGATAACATCAACTTGCATACGACTTTGAAAACTTCGGTTGATCAGATTAGAGAATTCTAATAGATTAGTAGTTGTGGATCGCTGTTTAAAAAAACCATGTTGCGATGATGACACCAGGCTTCTACATAGGTGTTGCAGTTGACGAGTTATCAAGTGCTCCAGAAGCTTAGGGATAGCCGAGAGCTTGGCGATGGCACGATAATTGGCTACATTTGATCTAGAGCCTTTTTTATGGAGGGGAATGATAAAAGACTCATTCCAAATACTTGGGAGAGAACATTGTTTTAGAGATAGATTAAAAAGATAGGTCAAAGGGAGACATAGAACTTGGGCACAGTGCTTAAGGACACAGCTCGGAATATTGTCAGGGCCAGCAGAGTAGGACATGTCAATAGTTTTTAAACCATGCAGAACATCACTCTCTGCGAAAAAAGGTACGCAGATATTGTTAGCATGAGCTAAACTATAAGGATAGGAAGTAGAAGACTCGTAGGAGACAGAAGTATAAGTAGATTGGAAAAATGTTGCAAATAGGTTGGATATGCCCAGCGAGGAAGATTCAGATTGGTCGAGAAAACTAAGCGATGGAGGGTAGGCATTAGACTTGCGTTTTGAATTTACGAAATTGTAGAACTGTTTCGGATCAGATCGGAAATCGGATTTACATTGTGTAAGATATTGTGAATAAAGTTGGGAATTCAGCGCAAGAAATTGTGATCTTACTGATAAATATTGAGCATAGACATGCGGGGACCCGTTTTTCTTGTATTTTTTAAAGAGGCTTGTCTTTTTATTTTTTAGGTAGGACAAGTTTTTGTTGAACCATGGAGGCTTATGGGAAGCAGAAACAGTCAATTCCGGAACAAAAGTGTCAAGTACGGAGCCAATAGCTGAGTTAAATGCATTTACTGCAAAGTCAATATTATTAAAATTCGTTAAGAACGACCAATCCATCTGTGATAAAGATAAATATAAACCATCAAAGTTAGCTTTACGGAAACATTTGTAACGAGTTGGAAGTGACGAAGTGACAGTATTAACAGAGATACAACATTCAACAGATATTGATAAAGTGGGATGATATGGATCTTCTGGATAGGACATAGGACAACATCTGGCTACCGATACCAAGGAAGCATCGGTTACCAATATGAGGTCTAAAAGCCTATCTCGATTATTTTTGACGGGATTAATTTGCTCAAGTGAAGAGTCAGTTAAACCATCAGTAAATTCATGTTGAGTGTCCGATAAAAAAAGATTTGAGTCGTTACAGGGAAGCCATGGGAGATGAGGAAGGTTAAAGTCGCCCATGACAACTAGGTGGTCTTCAGGGCGTAGGCCAGACAAAACAGTTTGGATAGCAGATAGATGATTCGCATAGACACTAATATCAGATCGAGGAGGTATATAAGAACATGTTAAGAACAAATTTGCATTGCCGACGCTGACTTTGACGGCAATAAATTCAATGCCCTCAGTCTCAATAACTGGGAATAGTTCAGAGGAAAAGTCATTTTTAACAGCAATAAGAACACCGCCACCAAAAGCTGAGCGGTCGGATCGGTAAATTAAAAAATTATTAACTAAAATTTCCTGATCCAAAACTGAAGAATTTAGCCACGTTTCTGAAAAGGCGATAGCATCAAAATCAAACGAGGCACTATTAGAATCAATTTGAGCTAGTTTACCTAGAATACTACGTACATTTTGATAATGGACGAAAAAAATATGATTTAGTTTTTTGGAGTATTAATGCTGGGATTCTGATTAGAGTTCTTATAAAGGAATTCATGAAGTATCGTGTGTTCAGGCCAAATATTTGGGTCAAGAGCTTTAGTCAAAAAGGAATCCGGTAGAATAATTTTAAATGACGATATCCTACGCTTATGTTTAAAATTAAATTTAGTGACTATGATGTCATTCGGAGAAACTCCAAGTTTGGAGCAAACGTGATTTTTAATATCATCCTTCGTGGCTTCCGGCATGAGCCGAGGGACAAAAATGGTTTTGCGAGGAACCACGGCTCTGAGCAATAGTCCTGAGGAACGGGATGGGGGGCCCACGCCCATCAGTGGCTTGGGACCGGAGGTACTGGCAGCAGTGTTGGACATCGTAGCAGCAACAGGAATCGGATGACTAACAGCAGCAGCAACAGGAATTGGATGACTAACAGCAGCAGCAACAGGAATCGGATGACTAACAGCAGCAGCAACAGGAATCGGATGGCTAACAGCAACAGCAACAGGAATCAGATCATTACCAGCAGCGGCAGCAATTATCGGATGAGAAGCAGGAGCAGCAACAGGATCAGCAGTCAGCAGTTGATCAGTAACCATTCCAGGAGTCGGATTACTAGCCGGAGCGACAGGAACAGAATTAGCAGTCGGCAGGAGATCAATGATCATTCCGGACGGACGAGCAGCCAGAGTATTTTCCGTCGCCGAGGAGTGATGAGCAACAGATACTCCATCGGGTAGGCCAGGATCAGGAAAATCTGAGGTCGAATTGGGCCCTGGGTCAATCGACTCAGAGAATGAGACGGCTGGTGAGATATCAGCGTCCCTTACTGGCAGGTGGGAGGCAGGAGTAGTGCACAGATTTACTTGCAGGTGGTTGGTATTTGCAATTTTACGTCTCGGTGATTCGCTGAGAAGTTTAAGGCCAAGAAACAGGGACTCCAGATTCAGAAATTGGTCGTTGAGGGAGCTAAATTGCTTTCGAACCTCCAGAAAACCATTACGAGTTTGCTTCATAACCGTGCGCATTTCGCCCTCTATTTCACGACAGGCTAGACAAGACCAGGTCAATCCAATATTTTTTCCAAGAAGATCACTGATTCGGCCATAATGACCAATGCCAGCACATTTTAGGTGGGAACGGTTATCGCACAGCCAGCAAGTGAGATACGATTCAGCAGTGATAACTCCGCTAAATTCACATTTCCTTGCGGTGCAGATTATACTCATTATGTCCAGTGTTTATATGCAAACCACTAAGTTAAGAGAGCGCACAAAAGAGAGTGGTGAATAGCTGATCTTTAAGCAGAGCAAGTGCAGTAGCCACAGGCGGTCTAGCTGAGAGTAGGTTCAAAGCTGACAGATTGGGAGAGCAGTTAAAAAAGACCTGCCAAATCCAGCGCAGGTTGAAGATCGGCAAAAGCAGGAGCAGCAACAACAGCAACAGCAGAGTAGTTCGGGAGAGTCCAAGAGAGCGGTCCAAAACCGTGCATAGGCAGCGTCAGTGCGACGATCCAGCGAGAGTAGGTTCTGAGCAGACAACTTTGGGAGAGTTGTCAGATTTTTCTAAAGTGAAGAGTAGCAAAAATCGGAACTGGCGATGATTCAAACGGTACTTTATATCCTTTAGAATCTGTTATAAGTAGGGAAATTTCGTTTAATGTCCAATTTTCAATTGTATAATATTCTATATTATTAAATTGAATAGATTTCTCGTTGCCATCAAAATGTCATACCGGGGTCTCTTAATTCCAACAGATCTGGGTTTAATTATATCAGTCTATAAAAATATTAATCCACTTTCTAAGTTATCATACTCTAATTCAACATTTGTATACCTAAATGTCTCACCATTAACTAAACTAATAAACTGTGTTGAACTATAATCGCTTTCTAGTTCATTTGCATCGTTTCTATTAGAGGTTGAACAATATTTATCCATTTCTTTAGGAGTTGAAGGTTTATTATATTTATTTAAATATAATTCTGTAACTCCTACTTTCCAAACATCATTAAGTTTTACAGGAATATTTACTATATTTGTAAATGCACATTAAACATTATCAGGAAATACATTTAATGAATCATTACTAAGTAAAGTTACGAAAAACTCTGATAAGTAAACCATCTTGTTTAATATTATTTATATGAAATCCAATCGATTCTATTCTTGCCGTATTGTATTCCTCCCTTTACAGAGCGACTTAATTTTTCCCTAGTAGTTATATATTTTAAGTCTCGTAATCGTTTTTGATCTGTTTTATACTTTTTGATATTAATTTTCAATTTACGTTGTTTATCGGTAAGTTTTACTCTCGTTGACTTCGCTTTCTTCACAACTTTCAAGTCTTGAAATGAAGTGTCGTGTACCCTTCGTTTATTATCATTTAAATTTAAGCTGTTTGATTTCACTGATTTAAAGTCATCGATCGGCAAGTGCAAGCCGTAGAGAGCGGACGTGTTTCGCGCGAGCTCCGGGAAAAAATTATAGAAAGTGGATGACTTTAAGACAAAAAAAAAAAAAAAATAATAATAATAATAATAATAAATATAATACTGGAGTACTCCAAGATAAGCGAAAAGACGCTAAATCAGAAAAATATATAGTTTTCGACTCAAAACTAGTGATATGATTGAAACAAGTGCATAATTATTTTATAAAAAAATAAGTGCCACGCGAAATAGCTCAATGAGCGACGAACAAAAGAAAGAGCGTAGAAGCTCCGTGAGCCCAAGTAACGGTTATTTCTCGTATTTCTCAACGCGCGACAGCAACGAAACGGCGACAAAGAGCAACCGTCTGGCGGTCGATAGCCAAAGAGCACGGTCTTGCTCTCCCGCTCTACCCACTCCGACCCCTACATCATGGAGTTCTCAGTGTAAAACCCCAACAACAAGCAGTGACAAAATTTCTGCAACTGCAGCAAAAGCAACAGCAACAACTACAGTAACGGCGGGAAAAGCAACAGCAACAACTACAGCAACGACCTATATCGCGGAAACGACTGCGATGTCATCGACTGCAGCGCCAAATACAATAACAACAACAACTGCAAGCTCCAAAGCCAAAATCGGCAATATTCAACAGGCGGCCCCGGCCATACAGACCGGCATGGATCGCTACATCCAAATCAAGCGTAAGCTTAGCCCGCAGAACAGCGCGGTCGGAAACAAGCCAAAGATAAACCGTGTCCAAGGAGACAATGATCAACCCAGGAGATCAAACAGCAACAGATTTGCCCTTTTAGCGGATGATCTACCGGAAATGGGTCAAGAGACCCAAAAGAAACCAAAGCCCCCACCAATCTACATAAGGGAGAGAAAACTCGAACGCCCTGGTCAACAAAATTGTTGCGCTGGTCGGGGACGGAAATTTTCATGTAGTTCCGCTTACTAAAGGGAACATTCACGAAACCAAAGTGCAAACGAAATCTGAAGAGCACTTCCGAGCTTTGTCCAAATACCTGGGCGAATCAAACAAAAATTATTACACGTACCAACTGAAAAGCAGCAAGGGCCTGCAAGTGGTACTTAAAGGAATCGAGCCCGATGTAACCAAAAACGAAATTATAGATGCCCTTAAAGAAAAAGGTTTCTCTGCAAAGAACGTCAGCAACATCCTAAACAAAAACAGACAACCGCAACCACTATTTAAGGTCGAGCTGGAGCCTGACAGCAGAGCCTTGAAGAAAAACGAAGTGCACCCGATTTACAACCTGCAATTCCTCTTGCACCGAAGAATTACAGTGGAAGAGCCACATAAAAGAAACGGCCCAGTGCAATGCACAAACTGCCAGGAGTATGGTCACACCAGGACATACTGCACACTTCGATCAGTCTGTGTAGTTTGCGGAGACTTCCACAATTCCGCTAACTGCCCTGCTAATAAGGAAGACCCCCACAAGAAGAAATGTGGGAACTGCGGAGGAAACCATACCGCAAACTACAGGGGCTGTGTGGTCTACAAGGAGTTGAAGAGCCGCATGAAAAGAGTGACAGCAACGCGCCATCAGAATACACGAAACGTGTACACTGGCTCACAAACGACGCCGGAAGTATTCTTTGCCAAGGCCGCAAGATCCTCGTTTGGTCCGCTAAATACCCAGAAGGGTTTCTCCTACGCCGATGCCCTCCGAGCAGGTATGGAAAACCCATCCCAGCCTAATCTAGAAAACGCTCAGAAAGCCCCTGGACAGCCACAAAGCACAATGGAAGCTATGATGTTTACCATGCAACAAAGTCTAACAGAATTAATGTCCTTCATGAAAACGACCATGCAAACACTTGTTCAAAACCAGAACATGGTGATACAGTTGCTTGTAGCTCAGCAGTCCAAATAACTGATGTCTAGTCTACGAATAATTATGTGGAACGCCAATGGCGTTTCACGGCATAAACTTGAAATAACACAGTTCCTGAATGAAAATCATATCGACGTTATGCTGCTTGGAGAGACGCACCTCACAAGCAAATACAACTTCCAAATAAGAGGTTACGCCTTCTACCGCACAGATCATCCAGATGGTAAAGCCCACGGCGGAACCGGCGTCCTAGTCAGAGAACGCATAAAGCACCACTTTCACCAAAGGTATTCAACTAATTACTTGCAGGCTACGTCTATTAAAGTGCAGTCAGGTAAAGGCAACCTTTCCATAGCCGCTGTCTACTGTCCGCCTCGCTTTACAATCTCGGAAGGACAATTCATGGATTTTTACAACTCACTTGGAGATCGCTTCATAGCTGCAGGAGACTATAATGCCAAGCATACGCACTGGGGATCGCGTCTCGTGACTCCCAAAGGAAGGCAATTATATAATGCAATCATAAACTTGAGCAACAAATTGGACTATGTTTCCCCTGGTAGCCCCACATATTGGCCAGCAGACCCCAGAAAGATACCAGACTTAATAGACTTTGCGGTGACAAAAAATATCTCCCGCAACATTATATGCGCCAAAGCGCTTTCGGATCTTTCATCAGACCATTCGCCAGTTCTAATAACTCTTCTTCAAAGCCCAGAAACTACAGATCAACCCCAAAGGCTGACGTCGCACAGAACTAACTGGCTTAAATATAAGAAATATGTAAGTTCCCACATTGAACTAACCCCGCAGCTCAACATCGAAGCGGATATCGATTGCTCTACTGATGCTCTCGAGGACGTACTTACTGCAGCAGCCACTATTTCAACACCACAAGGGAAGGACGTACAACCCAACAAATTCAAAACTAATCAACAAATTGAACAGCTTGTCCAGGAAAAGAGGCGTCTGCGACGAGCTTGGCAAACCAACAGATCGCCATCTTCAAAACAACGTCTTAAGCAAGTCACTCGCTTACTAAACCGAGCTCTGAAACAAGACGCTGAAAAGGCACAACTACAGTACATCGAAAAACTTACGCCAACCAGTACAAAGCATCCTTTGTGGAAGGCTCATCCAAATCTAAGCTCTCCAATCGAAACCGTCACCCCGATAAGAAACTCTGCAGGCTGCTGGGCCCGCAGTGACGAAGATAGAGCCGAAACATTTGCTTCACATCTCCGAAGCGTCTTCCAGCCCAACCAGGCCTCTAGTCCATTTGTCCTACCACAAACCGAAACTAATACTATGTCTGTACCAACATTGTTTCAGCCGAATGAGATCGCAAAAGTCATTGGGGAACTGAAACCAAAAAAGGCTCCAGGCGGTGACTTAATAACTCCAAAGATGATAATTGAGCTTCCAAACTCTGCTATTGAGGTCATTTGTAAAATCTTCAATGGGATTATATGCCTCGGCTACTACCCAAGGAAATGGAAAAAATCTATCATCATAATGATACCGAAACCCGGAAAAGACCACACAATCCCGTCATCCTACAGACCAATAAGTTTATTATCGTGTCTGTCCAAACTGTTCGAGAAATGCCTTTTAACACACATAATACCATACCTGGAAGTACACAATGTTATTCCGGCTCATCAATTTGGCTTTCGTCGAAACCATGGCACAATCGAACAAGTCAACAGAATAACATCAGAGATACGCACAGCCTTCGAGCATCGGGAATACTGCAGCGCAGTATTTCTTGATGTATCTCAAGCTTTCGATAGAGTCTGGTTAAATGGCCTCATGCATAAAATCAAAACACACTTGCCTACATACACTCATAAGCTACTTGAGTCGTATCTTTACAACAGAGTCTTTGCAGTAAGGTGCAACACAACAACATCTGACGAGTACACTATCGAAGCCGGAGTTCCACAAGGCAGCGCACTGGGGCCCACCTTGTTCGTCCTTTATACAGCGGATATACCTACGAACGAGCGGCTAACAACATCCACGTTCGCTGATGACACTGCGATCCTAAGTCGCTCGAAGTGCCCAAACCGAGCAACAACCCAACTAGCAAGTCACCTCATGGTAGTTGAGAAGTGGCTATCCGACTGGCGTATTAAAATAAACGAACAAAAATGTAAACATATAACTTTTACTCTTAACAGGCAAACATGCTCCCCAGTATCCTTGAATAGCACGCAGATTCCCCAATTCAACGAAGTAACGTATCTCGGCGTCCACCTCGACAGACGACTAACCTGGCGAAGACACATCGAATGCAAGAAACTACATCTAAAACTAAAAGCTAGCAGCCTTCACTGGATTTTAAACGCCCGATCGCCACTGCGTCTGGACTACAAGGTCCTGCTCTACAACTCCACGCTAAAGCCAATCTGGACATACGGCTCCCAGCTGTGGGGGAACGCGAGCAGCAGCAATATAGACATCATACAGCGCGCGCAATCAAAAATCCTGCGAACTATCACTGGGGCACCATGGTATATTCGCAACCAAAACATCCATAGGGATCTCGGCATTCTTGCAGTAAAAGATGAAATAGACAAGCAAAAGACGACCTATAATAAAAAACTTATTGTGCACCCTAATCATCTGGCAAGAGGCTTGACTCGGGTTTCCAGCAGAACCCGCCTACAACGAAACGACCTTCCAACCCAGCAATAATTTTCAGGGCCATATAACTCTGTGCCAGTCATATGACTGTTAGTTAGGTTATTAATATAAGATTTGACACACTTATTGTTAGTCTCTAAATGGAGAAGATTCAATAAACAACAGCAAAGTATAAAAAAAAAAAAAAAAAAAAAAAAGTCATCTTCATCATCACTACTCTGCAAATCTGGAAACTCTAGTTTTTCTGGTGCTGGTATTGTTGATTTTGAATCAATTAAATCTGTTTTTAAAGATGAAATTGGGTAATCACTTGAAGCAACTGTTTGCGTTGGAGTTGTTCTTAAAGATGAAATTGGTGATTGGTTGCTGGTTTTTATGTTCATAGTTTTGTTTCTTTTTATACCCGGTACCCATAGCGTACAAGGGTATTATAAGTTAGTGCCAACCGAGAATGTATGTAACAGGCAGAAGGAGAAATCTCCGACCCTATAAAGTATATATATTCTTGATCAGCGTCACCAGCCGAGTCGATTTAGCCGAGCCCGTCTGTCCGTCTGTCTGTCCGTGTGAAACAACAGATCTCAGAGACTATAAGAGCTAGAGTTACCAAATTTGGTGACAACATTGGAATTTGTTGCACGCAGATCAAGTTTGTTTTAAAATTTGGCCACGTCCACTTCCGCCCCTGAAAATCATAAAAACATTATATTAGCTATATGCGTGATTTTCGGCTTAAAGTTAATAGATACAATAAATTAATAAAATAGAGACGGACGTTTCCTGAAAACTTCAATAAAATCGGATGATAAACGTGGGAGATATTAGGAATAAGGTTTGAATTTTAACACACCGCCCTAAGGCACTGCTGTTGCAAGCTGTAGCCGACAGGTGGCGCATTCGAGCCTTGGCCGTGCGATTTAATGGCGCCAATGTATGTATGTATGTACAATTTTAATTTGCCTTTTAGTGTGAATCGCAAACGTTTAGGTACCGGGTATCTCACAGTCGAGCACAGTCGACTGTAGCTTTCTTACTTGTTTTATTTTGGTAGTAACACAATTCTTGTCGTATTTGAATCCATTTATTGAAATCACTTATTTTAATATTATTTAAAATTGGTAAAAAAAAATTTACTAATTAAGTCGGTTGCTTTTTCATCATTGATTATTTTATGATATTCATTAGGATGCATTAGAATGACTTTACTTAAATTATGTTTATTTTTAAACATGATTCAATATTTTCCCAAAAATCCCTGTAAGCAATGATCCTAACAGAAGTGGTAGAAATCCTCCTTTTTGAATTAAAACTTTTTTCTTTGAATTTATTGTTCTATTGGGACTGGATAAATAACGCAAGGTCTTCTTATACTTTTGTAATGGGCTCAGTTGGGCTTTTGAAACTTTATGATTTCCTTGTAATGTGTTCAACACTATTTTAACTAATGTTTTAACCACCTCGCTATCACTATTACTTACGAAGCTTGTTATTGGCTCTTCTGAGAACATACAATATATGTTTGTTCGCTTTCAACCGCATTAGACTATTTTTGCAAACCATTTTCATCTGAATAGCATACTGTGTATTCAGAGTTAAAAATATCTGATCTAAATCTTAGAAGATCATTTATACCTTGGGTAAGATCAATAAGTAAATAACCGTGTGGTTCATCTGTGACTTCGTTATATATTCTGAAGAGCTCAGTAGGATTTTCGGGATAGATTTTTCTAGCAAAACATTTAAATTGTAGTTTGTCTCTGGGATTTTTGAAAGCAATGATATATTTTGTGTTTAAAGAAATATCACGAGTATGAGAGTCCCTATGAAAAATGTTTTGAATCACTAATATTGTGACGACTAAGGAGCCGTCACAATAACAAGCGACCCCACGAAGGGGAAATCTTTATAGTTAATTTTTATTAGTCTTAAGTTCGCCCACGAAGGGATCTAGTTTGTTAAATAGTTTTAAGTCACGGAAGTAAATATAAGTCAGAATTAGGGAGAAGACAGTTTTCAGTGTATTTGGCAGAAGAGGGATATAGAGAGGGAGAAAGAGAAAGAATCAGGTCCCGCAAAACTCCGTGTACATGGCGATCTCGACACTGGCTGAGCTGCGCCCGAGAGAAGGAGAGATAACGCGCCCGAGTTTCACGGCCGCGGCAGCAAATTTCTGCAAGTGCATAATAAGCCAGAGAGCCCGATGCCGACCGCGCTACCGACAGCGCTGCCGCGAGTCAGTCGAAAGGGACGCGAGAGAGAATATTTTCGTGGTCACGGCCACGCCGAAAATCTCTGCAAGTACATGATAAGCCGCGATCCCGACGCCGACAGCGCTGCCGCGAGCCAAGCGACGAGTCGAACGAAATATGCAAGCGGTGTTCCGAAAAGAGCGGCTGGAAATAAGAAGGGAGAGAGGGGACGCGATCGTGCGACTGCAGTCACACCTCAAGGGAGTAAAGCGCGGCACTCTCTCACTGCCGGCCCAAAGTTATTGGAAGTTCGGAATGGCGGCAGAGGAGGGCAAATGAAAGGGATGAAAAAGAGAAGCGAGACACTTGTCGAGAAGCAGCGAAGACGGGCAGAAGCAAAATTTTACAAGTGACGCCGAGCGAGGAAAGTAAAAACCACGTGTACGAGAAAACGTGGTGAAACGGAAAAATACGGGATCAAAGACAATTAATATTACTAAAGGACAACTAAAATAACTAAAAGTGAGGAAACCTGGGAGTAAAGTGTGGAAGCCGGAAGAAAGAGTAGGAATAAGAGACGGGAATAGCGGGTAAGCGAGATAGAAAGAACTGGTGCAGAAGGATAAAAAAAAATGGAAAAGTGTACAAATAAAAATTAAAACAAAACGAGATCGTATGAAGAAAAGAAGTAAAGTGAATAAAAATTGGAAATGAACATTGAAATGAAACCGAACCCACGTGTGAATAATTTAACGGAGAAATAATCCAAGAGTCGGCGGCGGCCGACTAGCCTAAACACAAGCAGTAGATTAATTTTGCAGTAGTCGAGTAGTAGTCGACCATAACTTAACGCAAATTTCTGGGTTCTCCCGTCTTTGCCATAGTCAAGTACTAACCGTAGTTTAAACGCAAATTTCTGGGTTCTCCCGTCTTTGCCATAGTCAAGTACTAACCGTAGTTTAAAACGCAAATTTCTGGTTTCTCCCGTCTTTGCAATAGTTAAATATTAACCGTAGTTTAGAACGCAAATTTCTGGGTTCTCCCGTCTTTGCAATAGTTAAATATTAACCGTAGTTTAAAACGCAAATTTCTGGGTTCTCCCGTCTTTGCAATAGTTAAATATTAACCGTAGTTAAAAAATTCAAATTTCTGGGTTCTCCCGTCTTTGCAATAGCTAAATATTAACCGTAGTTTAAAACACAAATTTCTGGGTCCTCCCGTCTTTGCAATAGTTAAGTATTAACCCGAATTTACCCAGAACTATTTTTTTTTTAGATTTTCTTTAAAATTTCTGTATTAATGTAATTCGACCTCATGAGCACGAAAATGAAGTCAGTTTTCTGATACACATTGTAGTTTTTCCGGAAAATGCGAAAAACAAGCGTTACCATATGGTCACCGTGGGACTGGTAGGGTACAGGTTTTTAAAGAGAACATCAACTGTGGTCGGCCTTTTTTTTTTTAATAAAAAGTATTTAATAAAGTTGTTTTAGGATATTTTTATGAATATCATATATAGTGATGCACATTTTTTTTGAAAAAACAAAGGATTATATTATTATTTGGTATGATAACTGGCAAAACAGTTGACACAAAGTCCAACGTTGCATTTTCCACACGCCATTCGTCCTGTTACTTTACATC
Source organism: Drosophila rufa (assembly GCA_018153105.1). Lineage (NCBI taxonomy): Eukaryota > Metazoa > Arthropoda > Insecta > Diptera > Drosophilidae > Drosophila > Drosophila rufa. Next base: position 3,009,218 of record JAECXS010000173.1, on the reverse strand, counting down.
CTTCTCCAGCACAACGTCTACGATTAGATGGCACTACAAAATGATCAGTTTTATCAAAGCGAAGAGCGTAATCAACTCGGCCCGGTTGCTGCGCATGTCTATGGCTAGGCATCGGACCAACTGACTTGGCTTTTGAGCCGTAGTGCTTGCAGTAAAATACAGCCAACTGTCGTCGAAATTCAAGTTGTGTCATCGCCGGCTGCACTTTACGATGAAGCTGCCAAGCATTTTGAACACAGGCATCTATAAGCCAGGTAAAAATGACAGACCACCATTTTTTTCCCCTGTATGCAATGCGGTAGTGGGCCAAGTTTTGGTCAAATCGGTCTACTCCGCACATATATTTGTTGTATTCTGTAATAGCACATGGTCGAGGTACTTGTATTCTAGCTCTTTTTTCTCTTGAATAACGCTGAGCCATTGATTTGGGATTTTCTCCAAAGCTCGAAGATAACATACAGACAACATTATTGTCTTTCCACTTTACCAAATGAATACCAGTGCTCTTCATAGTAATTGATTCTGAGTAGCCTCTATTTTCCGATTTCAATTCTTTTTTGTGAACAAGTGGGCAGCTTACTGGAATACGATTCTCGCGAATCGTTCCTGTAGCGTTGTATCCGCACGATTTTAAATAGGCTACGAGAGGATAGCTTGTAAAAAGGTTGTCAAAATAAAATGAAAATGGTAGACCTTTTAATATGTCAGGAAAATCATCAATCATACTGACCAAAGGAGCAGCACATTTTCCAAACTTTGCTTCATAGTCTTCATTTGAGCGAGGATTTTTTCCTTGGTATACTTCAAAGTTCAACATGTAGCCTGATGGAGTGCAAAGAGACCAAACTTTGTATCCAAATCGTATGGGTTTGCCTTTTATAAACTGCTTGCAGCCGTGTCTGCCAAAATAGGATATCATACTTTCATCATAGGAAAGATTTTGTTCGGCATGAAAATTTTCTATCATTTTTGCTTTTAAATGATCTGTGATTGGACGCAATTTCCACATTTTGTCTGGATTTGCACCGGTTTTTGATGAGGCTTTGGAATTGTCTTCAAAGTGAAGATTTTGTAAAATTTCTTGAAATCTATTTCGACGCATCGTGTCACTTACAAGATTGTTACGAATGTCTTCATCTTGACTCCATAAATTTTTGAAACTGGCGTGGTAATTGTAGCCAGTAATGAGCAATATGCCGATAAATGCCCGAAGCTCGCCAACTACTATATTTGGGTTAGGTCTATTTTGTCCAACCGCGTAGACTGCGCTTTGCTCACAAATGTGTTTTAAAAGTGTATCATCGAAAAACTTTTCGAATTGCTGGTAAGGTGAAAGTTCACGGCAATCTTCGTAATTTGCGGTTGGGAATATTGGAATATATGATGGCGCTTCATTCTTTACCCATTCAAATGTTGTGTTTTTGTTTCCTGGTGGTAAAGGAATGTTTGAAGTCCTCGGCTGCACTCTGCATAGTCGTTTTTTCTCTGGTGATGGTGGATCCTCCGCACATGTATTCTCAGCAAAAATAACGGGCAGATCTTTTATATTTGGAGCTACAAAAAAAGTAATATTTATTCAATGCAAAAAGGATAATCCTCATCAAGCTTACCTCCGATATCATCTTCTTCATTTATAAACTTTTGAAAATGTTGCCCACTAGCCATTAGAACTTCACAGCCACTTTTAAGCTGGGCTGGGCAAACATTGTCGGGGATGCCTTCGTACTCATTATCAGCATCATCTTCTCCAGATATGTTGCCATCGATAGGAGGTTCTATGTAAATTGTAGTGGGGTGATCGTTTTCTTCATTCTGATCTGTTTCATCAAGCTCTTGAATATAATCAAGCATTTCTTGCAAAGATAAACCCCTGATAATGGGAAGATATATTAAAGGCAATAAAAAATCAATTAATGTGATAAAAGCAAGCGTTTGAAAATACATAAAAATTAAAGCGAAGTCAAAACAAACACAAAAATAATTACTTTGAACGGTAAAAAAAACCTGTACCCTATCGACGCCACGGTTACCATATGGTAACGCCATTTTTTAAATGCAAATAAATGATAAATAGTATTATTTTGTGCATAAAACTTTATGTTTATATCATAGTTTAATTCATTATCTTTCGATTGGTGCGTGTATTATTAGAATTGGAATAATAATAAGTCTTATTTTAGTGTACTTACCGACGTGCCATGACAAAAAACCGTTTTTTTTCACTTTTTTTTTTTGCTTCACTTTAACCTGCTGTCACTGCACTTGCTAAACTCCGAATGACAAAAACGAACATGTCTTCACAAGCGACACGCGTCGCGCGTAAAATACAGTTACTTTTTTGTGGTTCTGTTTTGTAGCTTTTGAAATAATAACGTAAATGTAGCGACGACTTTTGTGTGATCATATGGTCACCGTGGGTTAAATCGGGTTAACCGTAGCTGAGATGAAAATTTCTGGGTCTACCCGTTTTTGCCATACTTAAATTTATCATTAATCGTAGTCTAACGCAAATTTCTGGGGTCGCCCGTGTTTGCTTTAGTTTAGACAATAATCTTAATTAGAGTCGAGGCCCAGGGTTTATCCGAGCCGTCCCTAACCTTGGTCTAGCGTAAATTTCAGGACTTAGCCATAGTGACCTCCACTACGAGATTAGTCATAAGTAGAGTAGAGACGCAGGGTCTGCCCGAGTCTATACTAGTTGTAGTTTTGGTATACATTTCAAAGTCTATTCGCGAGTATCGGCACTTGAGTGTTAATCTTGGTCCGAGGGTCGGTCAAAACGTATCTGAACCCGCGCTGACTGTAGTTGGGCGTAGTCTTCCGAGTTTTGTGTTTCATCTAATCTCAGGCAAAATACAACTCGCTCAGAACCTCTAAAGGCACCTGAACTGACACTAAACTTAGGTTGATACGAGTTTCTGGGTCTACCCGTGCTCAAGTTAACCAAAAGTTAACGGTCGACAGCTTAGAGGTCTTGGGTGTGACTGAGCCTGCACCACCGGTAACTTAGGTGCGAATTTTTAGGGTGGACCATATCTTGTTGATAGTTCATCATATCTAGTTCGTCGATGGCAGGATATACCTTTTCGTAGGGGCGATTCTGTTCGTGAGGTCTTCGGATGATTATCGTTAACAAGTATCTGGCTAGCGTCGACCCAAGATTATAAGTTCGGTTAGGGTGGACCCATATTGTTTTGTCCAGCCGCCTAGGCCTCTCCTAATCGCTAAATCCCTCGTTTCCTAACGAATAGGCACTCCTACACGCATTACTCGCACACACGGTCCACTGAAATATTATAAATTTTTTTATGGAGGTACTGGCCAACCGCTGAACTCACCCCGGCTGGGAAAACACCTTTACAATATCATTGATAAATTTCTATGATGAGATCCTTTTGTAAAGAGCTCACATACATTTTTATTAAACGCTCCCAGCATTAAGTCGTCTAATATTAAAAGAATGGGTTCATTGAGTTCGTTTTTAATGGTTTCAGGTACACCTTTATAGTATTCGATATTGTTGAAATTTGGTTTAGCAAGCTCTTCACCGTAACACCAAATAATTCGATTAATTGAAATGTTTAGTAAGTCATTTCGTTTGTTTATTAGATTTTCTAAAAATGTAGTTGTTTAGGTCAGCGGCCACTGTACCGCCGCTGCTCACAGCTCTCCGAGCTTTTCGCTCTCGCCCCTCTTACGCTCCCGCGCTCGCTCTCGCGCCTCTGCCATGCTACGGAGCGCGGGCCTTACTTTCGGATCCGAACTCCACGGTCGGCCGCTGCCGAACTCCCGCTCTCGCTTTAGCGGAGTAAAGCGGGCGGGAGCGCGGTCTAATGCTTAAGCTTAGTTTTCAGTCTAATGTATGCAGCGGAATAAAGCTGACGCACACGCACTGAAGTCCACCTCGACGCCCCCTATCTTTTCATTTCGAACCTCGACGGGTTATTACTTCGCTTCGCGCCGTGGGATTTCTCTGTGGTGCCAATTCCAGGATCTTCTTTAGCGGCAGGATCGCCCCCCTACAAACAGTGGTCCTTCGAGCCGGATCAGGATATTCTTCCGCCCTTCCGCCAGCAGTTCCGGTGATTTTTCCGCTAAAAAGATAAGTACGAGCCTTTTCCATCTCCCTCCTGCCGCCGGTCTTCAGCAGTGGTCCGAACATTAAATTTCGTTCACACGCTGCAAGATTAATTTTTCGTGTCAACTCCATGTCGGAGTTTTTTCCGACACAACGGCAGTTGAGAAATTTATATTCTTCGTCAAATTTTCCATCCGTCTCCGCTTTGTGTGCACCGCCATATTTCTTGCCTTCCTTTTTTCGTTTCCCCGTTGCCAACGTTCAAGGCATATGTGCATACATACATACGCGTGCCAACTTATGCACATATTGCAGCGCAATTCTGCCTCCGCGAGAAAATTTGCCGACTAAAAGTGAAATTGTGTGGTGAAAAATAAAAAGGCATAATTTATATCAGCCAACCGGTGTGCACTAGTTTCGGGAGTTTCCCTGGTTGCCGAACAGTCCGCCGCTGTCGAGATATATTTTTTCCTGTGTATGACATATTTTCTTTTTCTCCACATAATTTTTCTCTGTTCCGTCAATTCAAATACAGTCCACTTCTCGACTCTCTACTGTACCAACATATATACGTAATCGAATGCATGCCCATATATATACATAAAAATATTTTCTCCCTCCATATTTTTTGTAATCCATCACAAATACAGTCCACTTATCGACACTCTACTGTACCCATACATAATCGAATGCATGCCCATATATACATAAAAATATTTTCTGCCTCCATACTTTTTTTTGTATGCCCTCACAACTACAGTCCACTTATCGGGTTTCCACTGTACGAAAAAGAGAGGCAGTCAACTTATACACACACACACATACATGTTGTGTATGCTCATATATAAATATATTTTCTGCCTCCATACTTTTTGTACGCCCTCGCAACTACAGTCCAGCTATCGGGTTTCCACTGTACGATAAGCAGCCGCATCCAACACAAGTACACACGCATACATATTGGCGGGCTCACTCATCCCAGCTATTTTTCGCTATTCTGCATTGGCAAACGGGTAATGCAGAAACATATAAACACACGCACGCATTGTCTCCAAAACAGTATCGGGGCAAAAACAGCAGCGGTCAACTAAATATATCCATTCAAATAAAATAATTCGTGAATGATTTTTTATTCGATTCCAACTAACTAATAACGTGAGAAACCAAAGTGCACCTCCATATCCGCAATAGTGTGACCATATATCTATCGATTTAATTCAAGCATTTCTCCCGAACCAAAGCCAAGGTTTTTTAATTCCACCTTTCCGGCTCCGTAATAACTACGTGTAAACAAAAATTTATTTACGGCTAAAATTACCGAAATTAGTCGTCAGTTATTTATTTTTATTACCGGCCTTTTTTTTTTTTTTCTTCTTTTCGCTACGATAGTTAGCTAGCGAAAATATTTCGCCACCCCCCAAAAGGCAATAAAATAAATAAAAACAATTAAATAATTAGGCAAACCATACTAAAAGAAATAGTGAAGATAAACAAGAAAAACAAGAACTGAACAAAGGGGATAACAAAATTAAATAAAATAATACAGGTTTATCGAGCTCCAGATACTGGTCCCGTTTTTTTTCTTGTTGTTACTGCACTGTGCCTTCCACTCCGCTTAAATTATTACATACTAGCAGTGTGACCGTACTCTGCCTTTTTTTCTTTTTTTTTCGTCGCTGTTTGCTTTAACGTTCTTTTTCTGACATTCTAGTTCAAGTCCAAAAAATTCCAACTGGTTCCGTTTCCACAATTCGCATCAATTCATTTCTGCATTTATTCTGCTTCCCCTTCCGACAACTAACATTAAGTCCATCGGAACACAGTTGCCCACAATTTTACTCGTAGTGCCTTGTGGCATTCGCTGTCTTGTATTCCGAGTCCGAGAATGCCCACGGGAGACGACAAGAAGCCGCGGTCGATCCCAGCAATCCGATTGACAAGATCCCAATCCCCGTCTCCGCGGCCGTCTCATTTATCGCCAAAGGCTGCCACTGCCATTTCAAGGGCAAAAAGCAACGAGTCCGTCAATACTATTTCTGATCCCTCGTCAAGGCTTACTCGGTCTATGTCCAAAATGGCTCAAACTGAGGTAGACATTGCCCTCAAAAAGTTTATTGCCACAACAGACCGGATAAGTCAATTTGAAGCGGATATCCATACTCCGGGCGCCCCTGACTCTGAACGGTTTTCCCCTGGCATGTGCCAATGCCATCGGGACCAAATCCGGGCCCTGTGGGAAAAGGTGGAAAAGAGCTATGAAATCTGCTCGGATCTTCTTGCCGTGTCCGCCGATAGCACGGCCACTTCGACAGTGCTTAAATCCAAGTACAGTTACTGCTACTCCGTCTATTCAAGGTGTTTTGTCCAGCTTCAGGACATAATAAACAAGGCCGCCTCCCAGTCCGTTCAGGCTCCAGTCAGTGTTCCCGCACCCCCGTCTACGGGTTGTCGTTTGCCACCAGTGGACACCGAAGTGTTCGCTGGTGATTATCTTCGGTGGCCCACCTTCAGAGACCTTTTCACCGCGATATACATCCACAACTCGCGTCTCACACCGGTGGAGAAGTTGTTCCACCTGTTATCCAAAACAAGTGGCGATGCGCATGCCATTGTTTCCAAGGCCCCGCTGACCAATGAAGGTTTTATCTCCGCGTGGTGAAGCCTCACTGACCGCTTCGAGAATCGAATTCTCTTCAACATTCAGGCTGTCCCCCAAGAGTCCGGAGCTGCTCTGAAAGAGCTGCAAGGCACAATCCAAAGTTGCCTGACAGCCTTAGAGATGTCTACTATTCAAGTCGAGACTTGGGATTGTCTCCTGGTGTATATGGTTTCCTTGAAGCTTCCCAAAATCACACTTTCAATGTGGGAGCAATCCATTCACAACAAGGCTGAAATTCCACCCTGGAATGAGTTAGACTCGTTTTTGACAGAGCGTCATCGTACTCTGGAGGCTATCGACGACATCAGGCCTAGCAGTTCGGGGCAAGTTCCGTCAAGGTCGATATCGGCAAGCGCCCCAGCACGTCGACTTAATTCTTACGAGGCCAGAGTGGCTCCAGGCCCAAGGGGGTGCGATCTCTGTTCCAGGGAGAATCATCCGGTTCGCTTATGCCCACGCTTCCTTGAAATGGATGTCAATGGTCGCTCCGACTACATTAAAAGAAAGCAGCTTTGCCTGAACTGTTTTGCCCGAAGGCACCAGCAACGGGATTGCACTAGTGCCCATAGCTGCTTCACATGCCACAGCCGCCATCACACCCTCCTGCACAGCGGTAATCCATTCGCGGCCGCTCCAAGTCCGTCAGCGCCAGCCAGGCCTCGACCAGCGCCTACTCCAAAAGGGACGGGAGCCTCAGAGGATCACTCTGATGTGCAAGTGTGTTTCGCTTCCGGTTCACGAGCCGTCTTACTGGGCACAGCCCTCATTAACATTTGCCATCTAGGGTGCAATTTCCAGGCACGAGCCTTGATCGACTCTGGTTCCGAGGCCACCTTTATTACGGAGAGGCTTTTTAACCTCGTCAAACTTCCATTCAAGACTATCCAGACCCAAGTCTCTGGCCTTAATCAAACCTTTGCCGCTCAGTCCACGAAACTTTGTCATTTTTCCATTCGATCGCTTTCCAAACCCGGGCTACAGTTAGAAACTGCAGCTTACGTTCTTCCGCAGTTGGCCGGGAATCTGCCATCGTATCCAGTCCCACGAGATCTTCTTAAGGGACTTCCTGACATACCCCTTGCGGACCCCAAGTTCTTTGAGAGCTCCCAAATCGATGTGTTAATAGGAGCCGACATTCTTCCGTCCATCCTCCTCGGCAACTCCAAGGCTAATATTTGCGGATCTCTCCTCGGCCAGGAAACCATTTTTGGATGGGTGTTGACAGGGCCCATATCTCCAGCGGCCCCTCGAAATGTGTCCGTCTTCTCTACGCGAGTTACCTGCGGCCTCGACGACTCGTTGGACCAGCTCCTTACCAAATTCTGGGAGGTGGAGGAAGTGTCCACCCAAATCGTCGCCGAGGCTGATTCTGTCTGTGAACACAATTTTGTCCAAACTACAAGAAGAGACACGTGTGGAAAATACGTTGTGACTCTGCCCTTGCGCGACCCCGAGCGGAGTGGTTCCGAGCTCTCATCTTCACGATCCTTCGCTCTGGCTCAGTTCCTGCGTAACGAGCAGCGGCTGAAAAGGGATCCTCCCCTAAAGGCCCGGTATGACGCTGTGATCCAAGAATATCTCGATTTAGGTCACATGGCCGAGGTTTCTTCGACGAGTAGCTTCCGCATCATGCCGTTCTCAAGCCCGAAAGCACAACTACTAAAGTGCGGGTGGTTTTCAACGCTTCTAGCCCTTCCTCAAACGGTACCAGTCTGAACGACATACTGTACGCGGGCCCGGTCTTGCAGTCCGACCTCACGATTCAAATCCTAAAGTGGCGATACTTTAGGTTCGTTTTCAACGCCGACATTGAGAAGATGTATCGGCAAATTTGGGTAGACCCCAAGCATACTCCGTTCCAGCGTATCTTATTTCGCAATTCCAATGGGGAAATCCGCGACTACGAATTGAAGACCGTCCCCTTCGGAGTCAATTGTGCCCCGTTCCTAGCGATCCGTGTCTTGCAACAGCTTGCGGACGACGAAGAGTGGAGGTATCCGCAGGCGAGTCAGATTATCCGGCAGTACATGTACGTCGATGACGTTCTCGCGGGCGCAGACTCCAAAACCGAAGCGCAGGTGGCTATCCGCGAGCTCCAGGGGGCCGTAGGCTCGGCAGGTTTTCCACTTAGGAAATGGACATCAAATAGTAAAGCCATATTGGCCCACATTCCAAGTGATCATCACCTTCGCGCTGATTTCCTCGAAATCGACGCTACGTCGGATGAGTTTTTCTTTATTCCGCCCGAATTGACCTCGGGTGCGTCGTTCACGAAGCATCATGTCCTATCCCAAATTGCCAAACTATTTGATCCAGCAGGCTGGCTCGCCCCCTTCATTGTCCGGGCAAAGATTTTCATGCAGGACATTTGGCTCCAAAATCTAGGATGGGACGATGCCCTTCCTCGAGATTTTTGCCAAAGATGGGTTGACTTCCTGGAAAATTACTCCGCTCTCGATCGGATCCGCATTCCCCGATGGGTCGCTTTCCGACCACAGCTGAAAATTGAGCATCATGGGTTCTGCGACGCCTCGCAAAAGGCGTACGGCGCCGCCATTTACGTCCGAATTGAGGCGGGGTCCACGGTAGTGGTAAACTTGCTTACGGCAAAGACTCGGGTGGCCCCCGTAAAAACGGTGTCTCTTCCGCGGCTCGAGTTGTGCGGAGCCCTTTTATTGTCCGAGATGGCCAATTCCATTCTTCCGAAGATGCCTGGGCCGCCGTCCACCCTGCATTGTTGGACTGACTCGACGATTGTTCTCGCCTGGTTGCATAAGCCGGTGTGTCACTGGACAACGTTCGTGGCCAATCGTGTAACCAAGATCACCCAGTTCACCGAGGTGGAGAATTGGGCACATGTCCGCTCCGAGCATAACCCGGCAGATCTCGCTAGCCGGGGGGTAGCGCTTCAAGACCTCGCCGAGAGCCAGCTGTGGTGGCATGGTCCTGCCTGGCTGCAAAGGCCTCGATGCGAGTGGCCCCTTCAAGGCTATGACCCCCCTGTGACTGAACTCGAGAAGCGAGACATTCTTGAGCGTTTTTCTACACTAGACAAAGCGTTGCGAGTCCTCGCTTACGTTCATCGTTTCATCCAGCGGTCGCGAAAGCTTAGGTCTGCGGTTGAGGAGCACTTGACAGCTCCTGAAATAGCGTCGGTCGAGCGCCTCCTGATTTCTGTCACGCAACGCAGGCACTTCGTCGTTGAGATTGGCTGCTTAAGCCAAAAGCGGCCTGTGCCGGCATCCAGTCTTGTTCAAAATCTGAACCCGTTATTTGATTCCCAAGGGCTCATGAGAGCATGCGGCCGGGTCACGACCTCTGAACTTCTCCAATATGACGAACGACATCCTGTCATCCTTCCATACGACTGCCATCTGTCTCGACTCCTCGTCAATTTTACGCATCGCATAACTCTGCACGGCGGGAATCAGCTGATGATCCGCCTGATCCGTTCAAAGTTCTGGATACCGAGGGTGAGGAATTTGGTCAAGTCCGTCATACATTCGTGCAAGGTATGCGTCATCCACAAAAAGAAATTGCAAACGCAACTCGTGGGAGACCTACCCAAAGAACGAACGTCCTTTCACATATACCGGTGTGGACTATGCCGGCCCCTTCGACATCAAAAACTACACGGGACGAGCCTGCCTCATTACCAAGGGGTATGTGTTGGTGTTCGTGTGCTTCTCCACTAAGGCTATCCATTTAGAGCCTACGTCCGACCTTACGACTGAGAAGTTTCTCGCCGCTTTTGCTCGATTCGTGTCCCGAAGAGGATGCCCCCGTCAGGTTCAGTCGGACAACGGGAGGACCTTTGTGGGTGCGGCTGCCCTACTCTCCAGGGACTTTCTTCAAGCTGTCAAAGAGGCTGTGACGGGTGCCTATAGTCACCAGCAGCTGATCTGGCAGTTCGGTGGTGGTTGTCAAGGAAGACAACCTTCCGTCCAACGAGTGGCGACTAGGCAGGATTGACGCGGTGTTTCCCGGATCCGATGGCCATGTCCGTGTGGTCGACATCCGCACTGCGCGGGGACTCATCAAGCGTCCCATAGCGAAGGTCGTCCTTCTTCCGACGGAAGCGTCCGCCTGCCCACAATAACCAGTCGCCCCTCCACTCCAGTGTTCTTGTTTATCGTTCCGATTCGTAGATCCAATTCATAGTTCCAACCCGTAGTTCCAATTCGTAGTTCTTACCAGTACTGATCCAACGTTTTTTTTCATATGTCTTATTCCGCCAAGCAGATCAACCACGATGTCTCCACGTCCACGCAGCGCCAGTGCCTTGAAAAGCAGATGTTCTCGAGGTACGCAATCGTACCGTTGCCGAGTCTGCAGCGGGATCTACGCGCTTCGGAAATGTCGGCGGTTTCTCCGTTTGAACGCCGAGAAGAGGCTCCGGACTGTCCTTGCCAACCGGTACTGCCCCAGATGTTTGGCCCACGAGCACTCCGACGGAACGTGTCGGCGAGGTGATCTCTGCAAAAGGTGCGGCCAGGATCACCACACGCTCTTGCACCTCTACGAACCGGCGATGCCTTCCCGCCAGTCCCGTCCGGCGGCACGTCAGTCGCGGAGCACTGTTACCGCTCCACGGAACTCTTCTGCCGCTCCTCTGCCCTCGTCCTCCACCCCGCGGCACTCTTCTGCCGCTGTTCAGCCAGGTTCCGCCACTCGTCAGGGTGCCACGCAGACCCCGGTCGCCGCTCCGTCCGTATCGTCCCTCATGCAGCGGCACAGTGTTAACCTTCTTCCGACTGCTTGGGTGCGGTTAGATACCGGAACTCGAGTCTTTGACACGGTGGCTCTCATCGATCCGTGTACGCCTATAAGCTGCATCGATGAGTCGCTAGCGGCGAGTTTCCGCTTGCCGACGACCCACGTTGGAGGCGAACAGATTTGTTCGGGCATCGTGGGCTCTAAGACGGACAGCACTGTCCGGCTCGACGTCGTTTTCAAAATAGAGCCTCACGTGCGCATCCGCACGCCAATCCGGAAGCTGAGCGACGCGGTGAAGACCCACTTCCGTAACATTACGCTGGCTGACGAGCGCTTCTACCTCCCCGCAACCATCTCCATTGTCTTGGGCGCCGAAATGTATCCGAGCGTGATGCAGTCGGGCTTCTTCAAGATCCAGAATGGCCTACCAGTGGCCCAGAACACCGTGTTCGGATGGGTCGTATCCGGACCCTGCCACGAGCCGTAGAAGGACGACTATGTTGCAACCCGAGTGATTGCAAGGGGGGCCGGAATGTTTAGGTCAGCGGCCACTGTACCGCCGCTGCTCACAGCTCTCCGAGCTTTTCGCTCTCGCCCCTCTTACGCTCCCGCGCTCGCTCTCGCGCCTCTGCCATGCTCCGGAGCGCGGGCCTTACTTTCGGATCCGAACTCCACGGTCGGCCGCTGCCGAACTCCCGCTCTCGCTTTAGCGGAGTAAAGCGGGCGGGAGCGCGGTCTAATGCTTAAGCTTAGTTTTTAGTCTAATGTATGCAGCGGAATAAAGCTGACGCACACGCACTGAAGTCCACCTCGACGCCCCCTATCTTTTCATTTCGAACCTCGACGGGTTATTACTTCGCTTCGCGCCGTGGGATTTCTCTGTGGTGCCAATTCCAGGATCTTCTTTAGCGGCAGGATCGCCCCCCTACAAACAGTAGTTTTACCCGATCCCGATGGTCCGCATATTAACATTGTAAAAGGATGTTTAAATTGTTTAAACATTTTGAATAGAATAAAAATGTCGCTTTAGTTTTTGATAATTGTTTTTTATATGAATATATTTATGATTTTTTCTTATGATCATGTTTTTTCACACAGTTCTTTTCAACATGAGTATTAGATCCACAATAATTACAATAAATAAGTTGTGTATATCCTTTATTACGAGGATCGTTTCCAAACCATTTCTTAAAAGAATCCATTTTCTTAAGATGTAGTTCCTTGCACGGTTGTATTTAAACTAATTTTTCACACAATTGAGTCGCAGTTACAATAAACGTCATAATTGGAGTTTTCTAAGATTACAAATAATTTAAATAAATTATTTAATGCACATCTAAGTGGTATATTTTTATGAATTCTACAATTAGTGTAAAAATTTGGGTATAACGCTAAACTTTTTCCTATGTCAACATCAATAATGTTGGTTGATAAATATTTGGCTAAAAATTTTCGCTTAATTTCACCACGAAAAATAACAGTAGTAAATTTGTTTAACGGTACAAGTATTTCTCCGAGACTAGTATAAGGTATTTCACCCTCTGACTAATCCAGTCCTTTTATATTTTGTCGATGGATGCTTTGTTGTCTAAGCGTGTCGTTATCCAATTTCTTTATGTGATAGGGCGGTTTAAAATGATAAAAGTTTGGTATTACTGTTTCTGCTTTCATAAACGCCAATTCTTTAACAAAAACTTGTTTGTTATTTCCAATTAGATATTGAAAATCAACTAAAACGCTAGAGTTTCGATCCACTTTGTTCATGATGACTTCAGATTTCGCTATAAACTGAATATGGTACTGCTGCTTATCCCCCTAATATAGCAGTCGATTTGCTATAGCTTCTCAGTTTACTCATTGATTTCAATAAAAAAGGACACTCTCCAAGCAAACCGAAGTAAAAACATTAGAAGAAAGCAGTATCACGAAGTAATTTTCGGTTTTGAATATTTTGTAGCTCATAATTTAAAGTTAAAATGCGGTTTATCAACAACTCGGAAATTCACTCCAATACTTTGGATGCAGCAAAGCAAATATAATTTATTTGGATTTGAAAAAGATGAGTGGATGCAGTTATTAACATATAAAGAGCATATTCAATTGAAACTAGATCAATACGACTTTTTAATGCCGGATTCTATTATTGATCATCCTAATATACAAACCATTAAATGTAATTTAGGTTTAGAAAATCTGATAAGCAATACGTTTTAGTAATAAATCAGTATGGTAATAAAATTGAGTTTGATAGTGAGTCTTTCAGATCACTATTCAGATTGAGTATTTTTTTTACATCGATCTTATGCTGGAACACAATATTAAAGCAACAAGTTATATACCTAGATGTGTAGCATTAAAAAAATTTGATATACACTTGTCTGATTTAGAAGGCTCCTTTGAAAAAAATGTTGAAATAGATTTAACACGTTTGTGTTTTGAAATTTAAAAAAAAATGTGTAAACAAATAAAAGACGATGTACTTATATATAAGCAAACACTGTCATCTAAGAACTCATCTAAGAACAATATAAAATAAAATAAAACACTTCCTAAAATGAGTAAAAGTCAAGTTGTTTATGAGATACATAAGCAAGCTCGTAAAAATTTGCCACCTCGAAAATTTGTTCAGAAAGGAATTAATGACACTTGGCAAATAGATTTAGTGGAAATTATCCCATTTAGCAAAGAAAATAGTGGATATAAATATTTGTTAACTGTTATCGATACGTTTTCGAAGTATGCATATGCAGAAGCCGTTAAATCTAAGTCTGCATATGATGTAGTAAATGCTATGAAGGTTGTTTTTAAAACTGCAAAAACTAACCCTTTAAATGTTTAGACAGATCAAGGAAAAGAGTTTTTTAACTCATCATTTACAGAGCTACTGAAATCAGATAAAATTAATTATTTTCATACATATGCACATTTAAAAGCTTCCATATGTGAGCGTTTAAACAGAACCTTGAAAAATTGTATGTACAGGGCTATTAGTTTACAAGGTCGATATAAATGGATTAATATAATTCCACAGCTAGTTAAAGATTATAATAATTCTTATCATCGAACTATTAAAATGAGACCAAGAGATATTTGCAAAGAAAATGAAGAGTTTATTTTAAAATCGATTTACAATATCCCCAAAACATTTCCAAAACATAAATTTATTATTGGTGACAAAGTAAGAATATCTAAATTTAAAGGAATATTTATGAAAGAATATGAACCTAGTTGGGCTCCTGAAATTTTTAAAGTGTACAAAGTTAAATCAACTTAACCAGTTACATATGAACTTGTGGATTATAAAAGTCATATATCAAGTCCTGGTAAAATGGCTTGGATTTGATGAAACCCACAATTCATGGATTAATAAAAAAAGCTTCTTAAAATAATAATAATAATAAAACAATTCAACCATTATTACATTTTAAATATCTTTTTATTATAATAATATACGTTTTTCTTAAAGTAGTATACAATATCAATAATCTAAACATTATTGATAAGGATATTACTTAGAAAATTAATTATATTATAATGACCATGAGCTAATGTTTGAATTTTATTAGGTAATACATATCTTTTATCATTTTTAAAATTAAGAGATATTTTAACTTCTAATACTGTAAAAAGTTGATGCCCTTTACTACGAATAACCCTCTGTTCTCCATAAAAAGTTTTATCTTTATTAATACATTCAATAAAATGATTATATTTTACCTTATTAACTATTGATTCCTTAACTCCTTTATTTTTTTTATACATATACTTTTATTTGGTTCTTTATCAACAACATAAGTAGATGCCTTTACTTTTAGCCCCGCAAATTTAATTACAGGTCTTCCACCATTTTCATCTTTCATTAAACCTAATTCTTTATTATTTGCTAAAGTAATATTATATCGATTATTTGGTTTAAAATTAGAAGTATCAAAACGATCCGGTTTGCTTTTAATTAATTCATAAAAATCTTCTTCTGAAGATATAATAAATGAGTCTGTGTCCATATAAATAATTTTTACTGATGGACACTTAACTTTAAGGAAATTATAATAGTAATCATACATTAACCATTTTGATAATTCTAATACGCTAAATCCTATATATATTGGTTTATCGTACATTACTTTAGTTTTGGTGGACTCTATAGCAGCCAAATCCGAACCAAATATTTCTACACTATGGAAATTATGTCTAGCAATACGCTGTCTAAGCCCGGGTGAATTTTGTCTTGATTGATAATGTTTAATTAAAACTATTTCCCGTCTCTTTTCAACGTTCTCCATTGTTTTGCCATAAATTGCATTATTCATTAATTTAAAGAAGTTTTTTTCAAAGTCATTCTGTGCTAATTTTCTATGATTAGTATTTAAATCAATATAAGGCTTCAACCATGGAGATTGATTAAAACTAAGAATTCTATGAATCTTTTTCAAAACGAACCCATGCTGTAAGCATAATTGCAGTTGCTTTAAATGAATTATATAATTTGTTTTCTTTTCTAAGTCTGCAATTAGTTTGTGTTGTTTACCTCCTGGCGGTATCTTATTTTCAGGACAGAATGGTAACCAATTATAGTCGTCATGAGTTTTATCTGGATATACCAGATCAACTTCTAATATATAACCTATTTTCCCTGTGGTGTCTCTATCTTTAATATTTAGAATATTTAGAAGACCACGGACTTATACTATAGATATTGGGCAACCCCCAAGAGGCCTACAATAGATACAGGATTACCATTTGACGGAAAATGCTGTGCCTGCGAGAAAGAAGTTCACGGAAGCGACCTGGACCGGTGTCATGACCAATTCACGGGAAAATATATAGGAACCATCCATAACAAGTAAAAAAGCTACAGTCTACTGTGCTCGACTGTGAGATACCCGGTACCTAAACGTTTGCACTTCACACTAAAAGGCAAATTAAAATTGTACATACATACATTGGCGCCATTATATTGCACGGCCAAGGCTCGAATGCGCCACCTGTCGGCTACAGCTTGCAACAGCAGTGCCTTAGGGCGGTGTGTTAAAATTCAAACCTTATTGCTAATATCTCCCATGTTTATCATCCGATTTTACTGAAATTTTCAGGAAACATCCATTTTATTTTATTATACCCGGTACCCATAGGGTACAAGGGTATTATAAGTTAGTGCCAACCGAGAATGTACGTAACAGGCAGAAGGAGAAATCTCCGACCATATAAAGTATATATATTCTTGATCAGCGTCACCAGCCGAGTCGATTTAGCCATGTCCGTCTGTCCGTCTGTCTGTCCGTGTGAAACAACAGATCTCAGAGACTATAAGAGCTAGAGTTACCAAATTTGGTGACAACATTGGAATTTGTTGCACGCAGATTAAGTTTGTATTAAAATTTGGCCACGCCCACTTGCGCCCTCATAAATCATAAAAAACCTTATTAAGCTATACTCGTTATTTTCGGGTTAAAGTTAATAGATACAAATTTACTAAATAATAGTAAATAGCTAACTAGTAGCACGTGTAAATAAATAACACAAAACTGCACAATTAAATAGATAATACGGATAATAAATAAAATAAATACTTTGGAATAAATAAATAAATAATTTCAATGAATAATTAAAGCTAAATATTAGGTTTATGTTTGCTGGGGCGGTCTCAAAATTTATTTTTTCGGAATTTCTCGGCCACGCAGATGGGGCGGGCAAGGGGAGCGGAGATTTGATTTCCAGGGTCAGGCGATAAGGCTCTCGGGGACCCCTCGGTGTATAGGCGGGGATGAGGTTATTTTTTTCTCCCTTCTGCCTATCTCTTGGACTGGTGTTTCTTGGCCTTCCTCCTGGGGCTACTTCGGGGTAGCCCCAAATCTGGCGTTCCTATAATCACCACACTTTAATTCCGCGCCTAGGCACCCACTCACTTTTGCTGAACTCACTTTTTTCCGATAAAAAAATAGGATTTTTCCTGAGTTAACTCCGTTTCCGCTGAATTATCTGCTCTAATCCAATTTCTGCTGAAATTGCCCTATATATGGGCTCGGTTTCCTCCGATTCCTTCTTCCCACCTTTATGCTTCTCTCGTTTGAGGTCGAGAACGCATTCAAAGCCATGGCTACCGCTCTATTCCTCCCTTGGTGTGTGTGGATGCACTCCATCCGTGAGCTCTCGCTCTCCGGCGATCGGCATATACCACACTTCCCCTCCGTGTATTCGGACGGCAGGTGGCGCCGCACATACCTTCCACACTCCCTTTCGTGGACCTGCCAACCTAGCGCATAGGGTCTTCTTTCCCCTTCGGCTCTGCCAACTCGCTTTCGGTGCGCATTCCAGGCGATATTTCCTCTGTCAACACCTATCGATCTCCTTCGAATGCAACACCACGCTAAAATTCGCAATCGAAGAGGAAGCGAATATTCGCGAGCATTCCTACAAATTCAACAAGACACCTCTACACCATTGTACAATGGAACACTACACGGACCTTCCCCCCCAGCTTCTGGGTTACCCCAACGTAGGCTCACACCCACGGTACGTCTGTGTCCCTAATGTATGTTTTCTACTCTACAGCCGCAAGTCTTTCGCATGGTAGATGCCAATTGATTTCCCAGTCAGATTCTCTAGCTCGAACACCTCACAAACTTCCGTTCGAACTTTGCGTTGTAGTTCTTAGCAAAGTCGCTCAGGGTGAAGTTTCGGCGAAACACTTCTTGGCCAGACTTAGCGAAGAACTCGCGGGCTCGCTTGTTATACTGTCGGCTGCTCCGTTCATATGCCTGATGAAGATGTTGGCTGATACGATCCCGGATGATATGGCGTCTGCCTCTGGGGTTTAACGCCACTACTTCGTGGTTCGTCATCGATTGGAGTTTCCTGGCCAACTTGTAGCAGCTACCGTGGAGGTACATCTGCTGACCAAAGACAGCAAAAAATGTGGTCACTCCAGTCGCTTCATGGACCGAGATTCTTTATTTATTTAATTTAACCAAAAACGACCACATACAATAAAAACAAAGCCTAACGGTTGACTTTCGAACCATAAATTCAAGATAACAAAAAAAGTGTATCGGGTGCAAAACTGTAACATTTGACCTTGTTTACATTTTTCTTTGCCATATCTCTTCCGGCCAATCAAATTGTTTAAAATTTTCAGAAAACATACCCTACAGTACTAGTTCGTACGTAGTAGTACGACAACTTACAAGGGAACTACGAGTACTTACTTTACTAACCCTAGCCAATGTAAATGTTCATTTCCATTTTTGTATGAAATGTCCGCCTATTGGGTCAATTTCCACTACTTCGTTTACCGTGAACTAGTGATAAGGGTTCCCATGAAAAGGGTAGTTACATAGGCACCCATGCTAAGGGTAGTGATATGAGTACCCGTGAAAGAAGTAATGTGTAGCATGGGATACCCATACTAGGGGTAGTGATAAGGGTACTCTGGAAAGAGTACTTAAATGGTTACCCAAAAAACAATACAAATTTAATTAGGGAGACTTAAGATCCGTTTTGAGAACGTTTTACATTATTTAACTTTGTATTTATTAAAGACGAATCGTTTTAAAATTTTATGAAACTGTACTACAAGTTCAGCTCTGTTATTTTATATGACAAATACATTTATTTTATATTTGTTGACAATGCTTCTGTAAGTTAATATGTTAAAGTTAAATGGATGTATATAACTCGAACTCGGGACTATCAGATTAATAGTCCAGCACACTACCCAACGCTCCGCAGAGGCAAAACAGACAACAACATCGAAAACTCACATTTACTTTGTGGTTCGGTGCTCGTTTACTATAGGGTCAATCAAGGAAGTAGCCTTTTGGTAGGTGGTTCAGAAAAAGTGACAAGATTGTAAAAGGCCTTTAATGCTGCCGGTCCTGGTTCTTGGCTCTGCCGATCAGTGGCGCCACCTAAAGGTCGTTTCTAGTGGGTAGGAACGAGATGGCGCCATGTAACTGTCAGGCCTCGGGAGCCAGATGGGCTCAGTGAAAAAGGAGGATAAATTTACAGGAATTATATTCTATCAACTAGGTGGTTCGGCGTTTGTTTACCTTAGGGTCAGTCAAGAAAGTACCCATATAGTAGGTGGTTTGGCGCTCGCTTACCTTAGGATCAGTCAAGGAAGTACCCATATACTAGTTGGTTCAACGTTCGTATACCATAGGGTCAGTCAAGGAGCTACCATTGTGGTAGGGGGTTCAGCGTTCGTTTACCTTAAGGTCAGTCAAAGAAATACCCATGTGGTAGGTGGATCGGGGTTCGTTTACTATATAGTGTCAGTCAAGGAAGTACTGTACACACGAACTAGTTCGGTAGGTAGTTCAGGCAAGGCCAATCGACACCTCCAGTACTGTAGGTTAGTCAAATGAGTCACAAACAAATTAAGACTAAGATCTTCAGCATCCATTATACAGAACTCAAGATACAGACCGTTGATGTAAGAAATCGAAAATGCAAAACTGTAACTCCTCAGTGTATCTGTCCATCTGTACCCCGATCTCCTCCAGCAGCTCTCGGCCTTTCCCGACGCGCCGGTGTCCAGCTTGCTCCGGATGGATACCTCCACAAAGACTCTCGGATCGCTTCCCATCCAACGACGAACGGCTTCGACGACTTTCCGTCTGGTCTGATGTCTCTGCCGAAATCAGGCTCTGGCTTTTAGTAGCCTCAGGCTGACCTTCCGCATCCCTTCAAGCTGATGGCTCTGAAAAATCCGATTCCGTGCCTCGAGGTACTTCTGGCAAAGCCTAGCCACCCTTATCGCCCGCTCTGCGCCTTGGTCTGGGATATCGTCGACACGGTGTATCGCCCGGCAAAGCCTAGCCACGCGCGCAACTCCCACAACTTGATTCCACTCGACTTGGCTCCTTGACCGTCCTCACACGCGTTGGATCTCAGCGTTGAAGTCTCTGTTCGGAAGGCTTGCCACTTCAAGCTCCGAGCTTCTTGACTTTGCTTCTCGATCTTTCGCGGACTCTGGCTT
Source organism: Drosophila rufa (assembly GCA_018153105.1). Taxonomy (NCBI): domain Eukaryota; kingdom Metazoa; phylum Arthropoda; class Insecta; order Diptera; family Drosophilidae; genus Drosophila; species Drosophila rufa. The sequence continues at coordinate 2,988,785 of JAECXS010000173.1, read as the reverse complement.
AACTTTGACTGGCTCCGTTGACGCACTCGCTCGGATTCTCGCACTCGTACTCGTTCCTTTTATAGGCTCCATCAGTCCCGTTATTCTTGCCGGCGTCGGTCACGCCACCCGGTCCTAAGTCCGGCGCATATCGCGTGACCGAGTCCAAAGTCCGGCCCATGTCCCGTTACTTATCGGCGTCTCCTCCTTGGCGGCCAAAATTTACGGCCGCCGATCACGCCACCGGGTGCAATGTCCACCCGAGTCCCGCAATATTAGCGGCGTCTCCTTTGTGGCGGACACCTGCGTCGGCACTGCCTGCCTGTTCCTAGGCAGTTCTCATCCTCCCCCGTCCCCTTGCCCCGCTTGGTTGCCAAGCGGCTGCTGCCCTCGGCAGTGTGCCTCCACTGCACACTGTTTTGTGGGGAGTTTCAATACAACTCCTCACACTTTCCCCTTCCTTCGAAAACGCAAAAAGACTGCTGCTTTCCTTCAAACTCCCGCCTTCCTCCGCGGTATTCTCATCTCTGGCCAGTATTAAAATACCGCACTCCTCCTGGTCACACTGTTCCCGATCTGGTATTTTTCCGTGTCGATCGGCCTGGAAAAATACCAACCGTTCGTGTGACCAGACCTCGACGATCCCTATCGATATTTTCTGTTATCGATACCACTGCCGCCGATCCTCGCCCCTGCCCACCACCAATTTTTTCCGCTGGTGGTCGCCATGTTATACTACTTTGGTGAGTAATATTTTATCGCCCTTTTCTTTCTATTCGCTAACCTCTAGCGTTATTTCAGGTCGCTCTCCTCTAGGTCAATGACCCTTCTTCCCTCGCCGCCTGTTATTGCAGCCCCCTCTCGCCCGTCTCTGGCCCACAAGCCGTCCGCGATTGCCGACTGCCGGACAACCAATGTTTTGTTTGTTGTTGTGTTTTTTTTCTTTTTTTTTATTGTGCTCACGGACTACCGCCTCATTACTCGCGCCTGCCCGCCGGTCACCTTTATGCGGTACCGGCGGCCTCCTGCTACGACGAGCTTGGCCCATCGCTCCTTGCGGTCCCGCCGCTGCTGCCGGAGCGCCTCTGCAGTAACGCTCGCCGGCCACTCGGACTCCGGGATCGCGGTCCATTGCTCCTGTTCGGGCTGCGAGATCTGGCGCCTCATGGCCGGCCTCTCCATCGTCGACCCGACCTTCGGGCATGAAGTCTGCCGCTGCAGCGCCGTCCGCCCGGGGTCTCCGGCCGGCACGGGCCAGACCCATGGCCCATGGCCCCTTCTCCGGTTCGGCCGTCCCAGGTTCCTCCTGCCTCGGTGTCGCCGCCTGCCGCATGGCCAGCTGCTCCCACTCCGGAGGCAGCTCAATCCATCCGCCTTTTGGAGCCACCTCGTCCGGATGCGCCACCGGCCACACCCAGGTGACCGCCTGCTGGTGGTACCGCTGTCCGTTCTCCGCCACCACCGTGCGCCGCGTGTGCGCAGTGCGGCAGGGCCTTTCCGCCTCCGGCGGGGGACCTGGCGGCGCCGGCGTTGCCACTGGCTAGATTGTCGGCGATGGTGGCGCTGTCCTGATCACTGGCGGCGGCGGGCCTGATGGCGGCGACGGCGGGGCCAATATCAGCGGCGAAAGCGGTGGCGGTGGGGTCGATGTCGGCGGAGGCGGTGGCGGCGGCGGAGTCGATGTCGGCGGCGGTGTCGGAGTTGCCCATAACCGGGCTTCCTCCTCCTCGGCCTCCTCGAGCCGCCGCTCCCATCCCTCCAGCGCCGCCTGGCACAAGAGGTACGCCCTCGTGCGCCTCTGACTCTCCTCGTCCGGGCCCATGTCCTCGTCTGCGGACACTTCCGGCGATACGTCGGAGCCCTCCTAGGCCGGCGTCGGCGACGGCTCGTCTGGCCCATCTGCCGCGGCCTCCTCGTCGGACGACTCCAACGTGATCACCTCGCCGTCGCAGATCCCGGACGTCCACTCCTCGTCCTCGACGTCGGTGATCTCGCCGCGGTCGCCGCTGCTGTCACTGCCGCTGCTGTCACTGCTGCTGCTGCTGCTGCCGCTGCTGCTGCCGCTGCTGCAGCTGCTGCTGCTGCTGCTGCTGCTGCTGCTGCTGCTCCTGCTCCTGCTCCTGCTCCTGCTCCTCCGGGTCGCGGGCGAGGACGAAGGCGACACAAGCGGGGACGCCAGCAGCTTGAGAGCGGGATCGGAATCCCGACGTCCCCATTTCGCCGCTGGCTGTGGCCGATGCCGCCCCGCCCTCTTTGTCACCGCGACCGATCCGCTCTTGTGTGTTGTACCGACCATGTTCCGTGTTAGAAAGGCCGACTTCGTTGCTTCCCGCCTCGAGGAAACCTCGGTTCTCGCCGATATCCGTGCGCCCTAACGGGACCCTTCCGGTAACGGGATCCTTCCACGCTCTCTCTCTCTCGGCTAACGGTACCGTGTGCTTGGGTGTGGGCTCGCGTGCGTGCTTTTGGTGGCCATTTTCTGTCTTCTCGGCATTCCTTTTTGCGCTTACGGGATTTTGCTCGCCGCTTCTGCCGTTATTAGTGCGCTGTGAGTGTTCGTGATGCATGGCCGTCCCTTCTCGGGCTGGCGGCCTCCAAGGTGGTGTTGTTGTTGTTGCTGCTCAACGGAGTCCGGCCATAACAGCCCTCGCGTCCGTGGCTACCCTAATAGCAGCTGCGTCTGTGGCAGCCACAACAGCGGCTGTGTCGGTCGCCCTGCTGCGCCGGCCCGTCTGACGCCTAGCTCCTCCTGTCGCCGGTGCCCCGGCTCTGGAGTGACAACACCAGCTGGACGCCAGTAGCTGGAGGGCAGACCTTGCAGCGCTGCACCCCCTCTCGCCCCTGGCTGTTGCTGATGCTGCCCTTCCTGGGCCGTGCCGTCCCTCCTCCCTTTCTTCGGATGCGAATGGTGCTCTCGGTGGCCTTTCGTCCAGGTACTGTGTCGTTCCTTTATTTCTCCTGTTGTTACTATTGTGTCCTCTTTCCCTTAGAGTTTGCCACTCGCCGCCAGGGAGACCGCCTTCGATTTGATCCGCTTCCGTATTCTTCTGGATCTTCGCCGTGGTGTGTGACCAGCGCTAATGATGGAGTCCTCCGTTTCTGCGGTAACATCTTCCTCGTTGTCCTCGCTCAGCCTGCCGATTCCTCGCTGTGGCGCGTTGTCGCCTCGAGTTTCGGAGTCTTCTGTCCTGGCCGTACTATCCTCGACCCCTTCATCTATATTCTGTGGCTTTATCTGACTTATGTGTACTACCTTTTCCTTCTTAGAGCCTTCGTGCTGTACGACGCAGATGACTGGCGACTGGAAATTCGTCACCTTGAATGGTCCCTTGTATTTGGGTACCAATTTCGCAGCGAATCCTTCCACGGCCTTCGATAAGTGGTGCTCTTTTACCCACATCGTGTCTCCAACCCTTGGATTCCAAGGCCTCCTTCTCAGGTTGTAGTACCTGGCCTGGTCCTGCGCCACCTTTTCCAAGTTCCTTCGGACAATCTCGAAGATCTCTTTCAACTTTCGCGAATTTTCATGTCGTCCCGTGCCTTGTCGTACAAGGCGCTCGGCAGTCTGGGTTCGGGTCCTTGCGTTAAGAACGCCGGTGAGTACCCGGTGGAGTCCGATATGCTCGTATTAACGGCTAGCATAATCTCTGGCCACTTTTCGTCCCAGCACCTCTCGTCATCTCCGGCGAATTGGGCAATCATTGTTTTGACCGTTCGGTTCGCTCTCTCAGTTGGATTTTCTTGTGGAGTGTATGGGGCCGTATACTGATGGCGGATTCCCATTTCCTTGAGAAATTTATTGAAAGCCTTGCTCGCAAATTGTACCCCGTTGTCCGTTATCACTACCTTTGGTGCTCCGATTCTTGATATAATTCGTTCTCTGAATGCCTTTCGCAGCGATTCTGCCGTGGCTGCCCTCATGGGGACCAGCTCTGTCCATTTGGAGAACCTGTCGATCAGCACTAGCAGCATCTGGTTCCCGTGCTTTGATCTCGGCAGCGGTCCCACAAAATCGGCGCACACTGTAGCCCAGGGTTCTTCCGGGACTTGCGTGAGCATTTGTCCTGCTGCCTGCAGCTGGTTTGGCTTGTACTTCAGGCAACTTTCGCATTTCCTGACATACGATCTCGTGTCCCGCTGCATTCCTGGCCAGTAATATCTTGCCGCTATTCTGGCTATCGTTTTCCTCGTTCCCACATGTCTAGCCGCTGGCGAGTCGTGGTTTTCTCGTAGTACGCTCTCTCTTAGTCCTTGGGGCACGCATAATTTCCACCCGACGACGTCTTCACTGCCCGCTCGATGTGGAATGTGCCTGTACAAGGTTGATCCCTCCAGCATATAGTCGGGAAACTTCTGTGGGTTCCTATTGATTTTTTCTACCATTTCCGTGATCCATGGGCACGACTCATTCGCCGATATGGTCGTCTCCTTCACTTGGCGAATATTCTCAGGTAGTGGTTGCCCGGCTAGCTCAGTCGGTAGAGCATGAGACTCTTAATCTCAGGGTCGTGGGTTCGCGCCCCACGTTGGGCGCCAGATGTAACGAGCTGATTTCTTTGGTTTAGCTCGCAACGATTATGTGCGGCTAGCTCAGTCGAGATCGTGTGCTCGTCCCACCAAATTTATATTATGCGTGACTGCCCGCCCAGAGAGAACGCTTCGGGTTAAGTTAATATTCAGGTATTTATTGCACTTCAATCGGATATTTGTGATACAATTTCCGCTGCGTCTGCTCCTCCCGGGTGCGGCTGCACTCCTTTTCCGCCGATCGCTTGGTTGTCTCGCTGCCGAAGCTAGCAGGGTGTATCGCCCAGCCGAAGCTTAGCCACCCCGAACGCCCACTTCGCGACCTCACTACAAAGCTAGCAGAGTGTATCCCCAGCCGAGGCCTAGCCACTCCGAACGCCCGCTTTGCAGCTTTAAGCACCGAGCTAGCAGGATGTATCGCCCGGCAAAGCCTAGCCACCCTTATCGCCCGCTCTGCGCCTTGGTCTGGGATATCGTCGACACGGTGTATCGCCCGGCAAAGCCTAGCCACGCGCGCAACTCCCACAACTTGATTCCACTCGACCGTTGATTCCTCCGATTGGTCCTTGCCACCGGACCTCGCTGTTCCTTGGGCTGTTGACTCCTTGTTGTCCTTAGCTCCTTGACCGTCCTCACACGCGTTGGATCTCAGCGTTGAAGTCTCTGTTCGAAAGGCTTGCCACTTCAAGCTCCGAGCTTCTTGACTTTGCTTCTCGATCTTTCGCGGACTCTGGTTTAACTTTGACTGGCTCCGTTGACGCACTCGCTCGGATTCTCGCACTCGTACTCGTTCCTTTTATAGGCTCCATCAGTCCCGTTATTCTTGCCGGCGTCGGTCACGCCACCCGGTCCAAAGTCCGGCGCATATCGCGTGACCGAGTCCAAAGTCCGGCCCATGTCCCGTTACTTATCGGCGTCTCCTCCTTGGCGGCCAAAATCCACGGCCGCCGATCACGCCACCGGGTCCAATGTCCACCAGAGTCCCGCTATATTAGCGGCGTCTCCTTTGTGGCGTACACCTGCGTCGGCACTGCCTGCCTGTTGCTAGGCAGTTCTCATCCTCCCCCGTCCCCTTGCCCCGCTTGGTTGCCAAGTGGCTGCTGCCCTCGGCAGTGTGCCTCCACTGCACACTGTTTTGTGAGGAGTTTCAATACAACTCCTCACAACCCTCACCATTTCCGCTTCGGGTATCGGGGCTAGAAGTCTGTTTCCCAGTCGACGCATGGCCTGGAAATACTCCTCCACGGATTCGCCATGCTGCTGCCGTCGATCTTGGAACTCCCGTCGACGCTCAAACTCTCCTCCAATGCCTCGGAACCGGGACACCAAGCTCTCCTTCAGATCTTCCCACGTCTGTGGAGGATTCTGCCTGACGTACTGCCAATACCATTCCGAAGCTTGGGCCTTCATAAGCTGTTGAAAGTTTTCCAGAACCTGCTCACAGGGACTTCGAGACTGACGCCTCAGGTACTCCACCCAAAAAACGAAGTCCTCAACAGAAAGTTTGTTCGGGTCTCCATCGAAATATATCTCCCATTTGTCGATTCGATCTCCTCTCACTTACTTGCTCCTTCTGTTCATGCTGAACAAAGGGAGGTCAGCAATAAATCCAAGTGGACACCACTATGTACAAAATGTACCTTTTACCCGGTTCCGAGGCGGGCACGAAGCCGCCATATTTTTGTATACTCTCTTACTCGAAAATAAAACCCCGAAGCGAGAAGACATACTCGAGCTCCGGCATTTGAACATCCATTTAAAACCTCAACTTTATTTACTGGGAATTTGGGACACCAGCTTACCAGGCCCCGACATCGACATTTTGGTCCTCCGCCCGAGATATTCCAGCGCCTTGCCAAGATAAGTACGGTGCCGAAATTCCCACCATATATGTATATACATACATACATATATATATATATTGCTGCACTTAATTCACTCTATCTATTGCCCCACTTCCAGCTTGTGGCCGCCTGTGCAGTAATATATGTACGTATGCATGTATGTACATAGCTAAATGCACTCCTACACGTATTCTAACTCAGCCAATATTCAATAAGGCTTACATCCATTTTTTTTTTCCATACAAAAAAATCTATGCATATTGTCCGTATGTGTGTCCATCCATATTAATCATAAAATTATCCAGTGAACATAAATACATACATCAAACCTGCTCTCCATACATAAAAAGCCATACAAGATCTTCCATCCACACCAATTTCCTCAGTGAACATACAACTTATATACATACAGAATTTGCATTCGCATATGTACATGGCCGATCTATGAACATAAATACTTATTTACATACATACATCAATTACTTTTGGGTGTTCATAAATCGGCGGCATTTAAAGAGATCTTGCATCCCACATACATACATACATCCACTACATATTATTTTGCATCCACACCAATTTCCTCAGTGCACATACATATATACATACAGAATTTGCATTCGCATATGTACATGGCCGATCTATGAACACAAATACATACTTACATACATACATCAATTACTTTTGGGTGTTCATAAATCGGCGGCATTTAAAGAGATCTTGCATCCCACATACATACATACATCCACTACATATCTAGGTGTTTCACTTCACAATAACAACAAAAACAAAAACCTTCGGCTGGCTCTCGACCGGTCAGCTGGCCGAGCATACGCGCATAGACAGACATACAAATTGCTGGACCGGCAATTGAGAACCGGCAGCTAAAATTGTCGCCGCATATAAAGACAAAAACATAAACAAAGTTAAACAAACAAAATTTAAAAATCAGCGTTTTAATATTTTTATGGTTTATTTTGCATAGATAGTAACCCGATTACCATAAGCGTTTCCCAGCCGTTCACACTTGCATTACTTTTTTAAAAGTGTCGTGTGTGAGGTTTTTGTTTTCCTTTATCATTTGATTTTTTGGGTACGCATGATCCAGCGTCCAAGTTTTTTTTTTTTTTTTTTTTTTTCTTCCAAAATCGATAAACATAAGTTTTCGATTAATCCCTTTAACTTCACTTTCCAGCCCCACAGCATTTTCGACAAACATTTCTTATAGTTTTCCGAATGAATTATTCCACTTTTTTTTCGTTCTTTCCCAAATCGATAAAAACTTTTTTCGATTATTTTTTTTTAATTCTTTAACGCGTCATCCAGCGTCCCCGTATTGATTTAAAATCGATAGCCTTTTTTTTGATTAATTTGTTCTACGCGTTATACAGCGTCCCCATATTTTTCAAATCGAGTACATCCTTTCCAAGTGTTGTTAATTTTTTCAAAAAAAGAAATCGATAACTATAATTTTTAAACGCTTTCTCCAGCGTCCCCGTATTGTTTTGAAATCTATAGCATCATTTTTTCGATCAATTTGGTCTACGCGTTATCCAGCGTCCTCATACTTTCCCAAATCGATAACATCCTTTTCGATTATTATTTGTTTATTTACGCTTATCCAGCGCCCCCACAAATTTCTTCCAAATCGATAAAATATTTGTTCGATTAAAGTGGTGTACACTTTATCCACCGTTCCATACCACGCCAAAGTCGATAGATTACCTCACGCACTTGCATTTTCCGGCGCCTACGAGAGCTTAATATGCCAATTGGCGACGGTAAGGAACCAGAATCCCTTTTGACCGTTTCAAAGGCGGAAGCGTCTCACAGAGTCAGGGCAAAGAGCGAATCCTCTGTGCCTTCCCAAAGCGAAAATCCCACTCGAAGCAAAGGCCCATTGACAACCACAACTCCACTTAAATCTACGAGCACGTCGCTCCAAGTTCCACGGTCGGTACCTTCCAGCAAATCCGGAAAATCAGTCGTGTCTCCCCACTTCACTAGAGCAACTGGAAGAATGGCTCAAGCTGAGGGAGACAAGGCCTTGATGAAATTCATGACCATAACCGATAGGGTGGGTCAGTTCGAAGCCAGAGTCAACACCCCTTCTAACACAAGTCCGTCCATTCACACGAGTAGGGTTCGACTCGAGCAGATCAGGGCCCTCTGGGACAAGGTGGAAAAGGAATACGAGACGTGCTCCGAAGTTCTTTCCAGTCTAAACTGCACAGACACAATAACAGTCATGCAGTCCAAGTATGACTACTGTTATACCGTTTACGAGCGGTGCGCAGCAAGCCTCAATGAGATTATTGAGGATTCACGCCCGCAACACTCGGCTCAGTCCTCCAATCTGGCGCCGTCTCAGGGCGGATGTCGCTTACCCCCAGTCGAGTGCGAAGTGTTCAATGGTGACTATGTTCAATGGCCCACATTTCGTGACCTTTTTTCCGCCATCTATATACGCAATCCTCGTCTTTCAGAAGTTGAGAAATTATTCCATCTCAACGCTAAAACTAGCGGCGAGGCGAAATCCATTGTTGCCTTATCTCCGTTAACCAATGATGGGTTTGAATCAGCGTGGAGGAACTTGCAGAATCGGTTCGAGAATAAGAGGCTGCTGGTCAACAGTCAATTGAAGATTTTGTTTAATTTACCTTCTGTTGCCCAGGAATGCGGCCAAGCCTTGAAGCATTTAGAGAGCACCATCCAAGGTTGTTTAACGGCTTTGCAAATAGCAGAAATCGAGACCACTAATTGGGATTGCCTGCTCGTTTTTCTGTGCTCTTCCAAGTTGCCAAAGCTAACGTTGTCTCTATGGGAACAGTCCCTTCTCAGTAAGTCTGATATTCCACTCTGGGCTGAATTCAAGGTCTTCTTACAGGATCGTCATCGAACGCTCGAGGCGATTGAAGATTTTAAGCCAAATGCGAGCGCTCAATCCAGGGCACTGAGGGCTGACAATAGCTCGCGGTCAATCCAGACCTTTGAAAACAGAGTTACGGTAAATCCCCAATCCTGTAAACTCTGTGCACAAGAGAATCATCCTATCCGAATCTGTCCTCTATTCTTACGAATGTCAGTCGCAGATCGAGAGAAGCATGTAAAACAGCAGAAGTTGTGCTTAAACTGTTTTGCAAGAACGCATCTGCTCAGGGACTGCACTAGCACGCATAATTGCTATACGTGCAGAGGACGCCACAATACACTCCTGCATCGAAGCGGCCCTCCGCCAGCCCAGTCAGTGGGCGTACCTGACCAACAGTCCCACTCGTCCACAACAGTCCAGCAACATATACAGTCCACTCCATCGACGGGTCAATCGAATGTGCAAACGTTTCTTGCCGTTAACACTCAAGGGGTCCTTCTAAGTACGGCGTTAATAGAAGTTTGCCATTTGGGCATCAAATACTCAGCACGGGCACTCATTGACTCGGGTTCTGAGGCAACCTTTATCTCAGAACGGTTGTTTAACCTGATTAAGTTGCCTTATGAGTCCATCCAAGCTCAAGTTTCAGGGGTCAACCTTACTGTTGCAGCTCAGCCCCGTAAGCGCTGTCAACTCAACATAGGTTCTCCCGTCAAGCCCCATATCCAAATTGAAACCTTTGCATATGTGTTACCACAACTAGCAGGGAATCTCCCATCCTATACTTTACCAGAGGATTCCTTGAAGGATCTTCCACCTTTTCAACTAGCAGATCCAAATTTCTACCGGAGCTCGCAGATTGACGTGCTTATTGGTGCCGATATCCTGCCATCGATCGTTCTCAGCGGTTCCCATTCCAATATTTGTGGAACACTCCTTGGTCAAGAGACCATATTCGGGTGGATTCTTTGCGGTCCCATTGCAACGAGTCCCACAAGCAGAATCCGTTCTTTTTCATCCCGATTAGCGGTCACCGAGTCCAAACTAGATAGCATCCTCACAAAATTTTGGGAGGTGGAGGATGTTCCAGAGAAGCTGGTAAAGGAATCCACTTCGGTTTGCGAGAAAATCTTTATCCAATCCACCAAAAGAAATGAGGATGGGAGGTATGTTGTTTCGTTGCCCTTTAAAGAGCCGGACAACATTAATCTGGGACATTCCAGACCCATCGCACTGGCTCAGTTCCTCCGGAACGAGATTCGATTAAATAAAGATCTTCCATTGAAGGAGCAGTACGACGCAGTCATTCAAGAGTATTTAGATTTAGGTCATATGCACCAAGTTGCTCCGAACGACTCCAGCAGTTTTTATTTGCCTCATCACGCTGTCTTCAAACCAGATAGCACCACGACAAAGGTTCGCGTCGTGTTCAACGCTTCCAATCCCTCATCAAACGGGAACAGCCTCAATGATATCCTTCATGCGGGGCCTGTACTGCAGTCCGATCTGACTATTCAGATTCTAAAATGGCGTTTTTTTAAGTATGTGTTTAATGCTGACATCACCAAGATGTACAGGCAAATTCGGCTCAATCCTGGTCACACGCGCTTCCAGAGAATCTTAGTCCGCAACAAAAACGGAGAGCTCTGCGACTATGAACTCGACACAGTCACCTTCGGCGTAAACTGTGCGCCCTTCCTAGCCATCAGAGTGCTACAGCAGTTGGCTCAGGACATCCAAGGCCAATACCCTTTGGCAAGTGACATCATCTCGAATTTTATGTACGTCGACGATGTGCTCGCAGGGGCTCACACTCAGCAGTCGGCAGTTTTAGCCATTAAAGAGCTTCGGCTGGCTCTCGACAGTGCCGGTTTTCCACTGCGCAAGTGGACCTCTAACGAAATGAGACTCCTACAAGCGATTCCAAAGGAACACTTGGTGAGTGCAGACTTCCTTGAGCTGGAAGATGCCAGCACCGCGAAAACTCTTGGGATCCGTTGGCAAGCTACATCCGATAGTTTCTTCTTTATTCCGATGGGAATTCCCCTGCAAACTGCCTACACCAAACGAGAGGTTTTATCTCAGATAGCAAAGCTTTTCGACCCGGCAGGATGGTTATCGCCTTTCGTAATCCGAGCCAAGATTTTCATGCAGGAAATTTGGCTACGGGAGCTGGGCTGGGATCAGCCACTCCCCACCGACCTCGTAACCAAGTGGCAAGAGTTCTTAAAAGGGTATCCAGCCCTGAGGGAAATTCGTATCCCGAGATGGGTGCGTTTCCATCCAGCAGCCAAATTGCAGTACCATGCGTTTTGCGATGCGTCGCAGGACGCATATGGGGCTGCCATTTTCGTCCGAGTCGAAACGGCTGACGGCTGTTGTACCCATTTGCTGACATCCAAAACCAGAGTCGCTCCAGTCAGGTCCATCTCCATACCCCGCCTGGAATTGTGCGGAGCAGTGCTGCTCACTGAGCTAGCAGCATCAGTAATTTCCGAATTGCCTCCTAATGTTTATGAGATTTTTTACTGGACCGACTCTACGATTGTTCTTGCATGGCTAGGTAAGCCAGCGTGCACCTGGACGACATTCGTGGCCAACAGGGTCGCAAAGATCGAACGACGCACCAACGAAAGCAAATGGGGACATGTACGATCTGAAGACAATCCAGCTGATCTGGCAAGCCGGGGCGTCTCACCCCAAGAGCTTAAGGACAGCACACTTTGGTGGCACGGGCCGGCTTGGTTGCCACTCAAGCAGGAGCAGTGGCCGAGCGAATCATTGGTTCATCCGGAAACCGAGCTTGAGCGACGGCCCATCAAATGTCACAGTGTCACAGTGCCGCCTGCAGCTGATATCCTGGAGCGTTTTTCAACCTTCGACAGGGCTCTGCGGGTTCTAGCTTACGTAATCCGTTTTGCGAAAAGGTGCCAAAAGAAACATATAGCCCCATCGACAGCACTCACTGCGACGGAATTGTCCGACGTGCAAGAGCGGTTAATCGTGTTCACTCAAAAGAATGAGTTTCCCGTCGAATATAAGGCCTTAAGCAAAAAGCAGCAAATTCCAGCCTCAAGCACAATTTCTAACCTGAACCCCTTTATCGACAGAAAGGGGGTCTTGAGGGCAAGCGGCCGTTTACAAGCATCTGACATGCTCAGTTATGATGAGAAACATCCTATCATCATCCCAGCACGGTGTAGGTTCGCGAAACTACAAGTCCTGTTTACCCATCGTATATCCTTGCATGGGGGAATCAGTTAATGATGCGACTGATTCGTTCCAAATTCTGGATTCCTAAGCTTCAAGGTTTGGTGAAACAAACAATTCACTCGTGCCGAGTTTGCGTCATCCACAAGAAGAACCTGCAGAAGCAGTTGATGGGGGATTTGCCCCGTGCGAGATCCACTTTCTCCAGGCCATTCACTCATACGGGCATGGATTTTGCGGGACCATTTGACATCAAGAGTTATGTCGGTCGAGCCTGCAAAATCACAAAGGGGTACGTCTGCGTTTTTGTCTGTTTTAGTACCAGGGCCATCCATCTCGAAGCGACATCCGACTTGACGACAGAGAAATTTTTGGCCGCTTTCTCCCGTTTTTCCGCTCGCCGTGGGTGTCCTCAACACGTCTACTCTGACAACGGGAAAACGTTTGTCGGAGCCTCCACATCCTTATCCAGAGACTTCATGGAATCAACAAGAACATTGATTCTATCCAAACATAGTCTTCAGAACTTGGCCTGGCATTTCAACCCTCCTGGGGCACCTCATATGGGAGGGCTCTGGGAGGCGGGTGTGAAAAGCTTCAAGTCTCATTTCTACAAGCACACAGCCGCAGGGAAGTACACCTTCGAAGAACTGGCTACCCTCCTTGCGAAAATTGAGGCCTGTTTAAACTCCAGGCCTATTTCGCCAATGTCTGAAGATCCCACTGACCTTGTGGCTCTTAGCCCCGGGCATTTTCTAATCGGTGGGCCACTTCTTGCGGTATCTGAGCCTGTGATCGAAGAAAATCCTATTTCCATAATCAATCGGTGGAGGAGGTTAAAGGCCCTGCATCAGCAGTTCTGTGTGCGTTGGAAAGAGGAATACCTGAAGGAGCTCCACAAAAGGAACAAATGGAAATTCCCATCGCGAGATCTCCAGGCAGGAGACATGGTTGTGATCAAAGAGGAGAGCTTGCCATCCAACGAATGGCGGCTTGGGCGTATCCAGTTGGTCTGTCCGGGCGTAGACGGCAAGGTCAGAGTAGCAGACGTGCTCACAACACGGGGCGTCATCCGACGACCAGTGGCGAAGATGATTCGCCTCCCAATGGACTGCCCCAGTGACCATAGTGACTCCTCAATACGTTAGCCCTTCCAACTGACATCTACTAGTCCTAAGTTTGTGTCGTCCAACGTCGTTTGTCCGTCCACGTGACTTGATCATCCGCATCCATAACCCTTCATTTTCATATTTATCCATTTTTAATATAGATCCGCATACACAATGGCTCCGACGACCCACCAAAATGCTCGTCGCTCATCGGGAAGCCATGTGTACAGATGTCGAGTCTGCAGGGGAGTCCACGCACTAAGGAGTTGCCAGCGGTTTCTTCAACTGCCAGCTGTGAAGCGGCTCCGCGCAGTACTGATCAACAAGTACTGCGCAAACTGTCTGGCCCACGAGCATTCTGGTCGGTCATGTCGCAGTAAAGCGAGGTGTCACATCTGCAAGGAGCTCCACCACACGCTTCTGCACATCTACACTGGGCAACCGCGTTCTTCGCAACCCCGACAAAAGCGCCAGCCACCCTCGGCTCCTCAGCGTCAGCCACAGCAGCGCCAGCAGGCGCCTTCATCCGGATCTCGACGCTCCGCCACGCCAATGGAGGTGTCGCCATCCCGCAGCACGTCTACGGGCCCGTCGTGCACGACCATCCTGGTCCGCACGAGTGTTAGCATCCTCCCGACCGCGTCTGTGCTAATCGGATCCGACCAAAAGCGTTTCGATGTCCGAGCCTTGGTGGATTCGTGCTGTCCTGTGAGTCGCATCCACATATCCTTGGTGAAGGCCCTTAATTTGGCCATCACGGGCATTGGCGACCAACGGGTGTGCACCACCGAGATTCGCTCCAAAGCGTCCAGGATGAGCAAACAGCTGCTAATGCTGGTGGACGAGCAGATGCAGACCCGAACGCCGTTGCAGTCACTGGATCCTAAGGTGCAAGATATGTTCCAGAATGTCACCTTGGCGGATGACCGGTGGTTCCACCCATCTCTAGTGTCGGTTGTGCTTGGGGCGGATGTATATGCTGACCTGGTGCTGCCGGGTATCCTCCCGGGTCGAGACGGCTTACCGATGGCACAGAACACGACGCTGGGATGGATCCTCTCCGGACGCTGCTCCCTCTCGTAGATTGCAAGTATTCCTCTTGCGAGGGGGGGGAGAATGTTCATGCTGAACAAAGGGAGGTCAGCAATAAATCCAAGTGGACACCACTATGTACAAAATGTACCTTTTACCCGGTTCCGAGGCGGGCACGAAGCCGCCAAATTTTTGTATACTCTCTTACTCGAAAATAAAACCCCGAAGCGAGAAGACATACTCGAGCTCCGGCATTTGAACATCCATTTAAAACCTCAACTTTATTTACTGGGAATTTGGGACACCAGCTTACCAGGCCCCGACATCGACACCTTCCTTTCATGATATCCGGCTCGATCCGCTGCGCTTCTCGACTCGTGCAACGCCCCTTGGAGATCCAGTACGCTTCTCTCGGGCATCTGCTGTTACCTTCCTGGATGCTGCATATTCCCGACTCCGATGTCCTCGTCGCTGAAACGTCTCCGAGGCGGTGTAGGTGGAGATCCTCCGGCACTACTGGCGGGATTGGTTTTGGCTCCTGTACCGATCGCTAGATTGCTTCATCCTGAGCCCTGTCCGACGCCTGTCCCGTTTTGCGCAGACTGCTACTACAGTGACTGAACTGTGACGGCTGTCTGTCTCATCGGCTAGATGACTTTGTTGATCATCCCCATCATCTCCAGGAACCCGCGCCGGATTTCCTCCTGGAGGGTCCGACTCACGTTGTCGGATTTCCGCCGGGAAAACAGGAAACAACATTTCTCGCGCCCATGAATTCTAAACGACTAAAGTTACGGAAACATTTTTAAATGATAATTACTTTGCCTTGAAATAATTTATCTAAACACGAGTATAATAGTTATAAATCTATAATTAAAATAAAAATATTGACCATTAAAATTGGACAAAGGGAAGCAGCGGAGCAAACTGATTAGTAAATAGAGTGGTTTACAATTTATGTTTCTATGGAAATTTTTATGAACGCCTTGGCTAGCACTAGAGCGGTAGCATAAATAGGCTGTCCCGCTGCTTCCCTTTGTTCAATTTTAATGGTCAATACCTCAATTTGGTAGGAGTTTTATTTGGAATAAGAAATACAAAAAAGTGTTAAGAAAATTGGTTTTTCTCCTCTTTTGATATTTTTTGTTGATTTATTTAATAAAAAACGATAAGAGCGAATTAGCCGAAGGCCTTTTTTTAGTTTTAAAGCCAAAAATTAAAAAATTAAATTTTAGCACGATCTTCAGTAAAAGGATACCAAGGACAATGCGTAAAAGGATTTTTTGAAGTCGGAAAGGCTAAGGGTGGATCTATTTAGAATATTGTTCCTTATTAATTGTTCCTTATAAAAATATTAAAAAACTTAACTGTCGTATATTTTTAATACGTGCGCAACTAAGCCGAAAAGAGAGTATACTTACAAAAAACAACGTTAAATCTTTCAGGAGTATATCTGTGCCGATAAGGTGACTTATTAATACACGTTATGCTTTGTTCTTTCCACTAGCATTTACAATTTTTGCTCTCCGTACGTTGCAGGAATTTGGCGAGCGTAGAAAGAAAAGTTTTCTTGGTGTCGTTTAGTTTTGATACGTACCTTAGTTGATTTATTTGTAATTGATTTTTGTTAAAGTTACTAAATTTAAATAGCACGAAATCATTTAACTAGAGCGGGGAAAGTTTTTATTTCTTCTCCTCTTGCTTGCACTTCCCAATCAGACTTTCCCAGACTTTGCTTCATGCGGATACCGAATTCAGATAGAATTCTCTGTGTAAAGGGGAGGATTTTAGGGATGCACCCCATTTCAGCAAGCGGGAAGCGGGAGATTCAGGCAACTACGGATCGCTCAGGAAGATTTTCCTATGGAGCAAAGCAGCTACGGTGCGAGTACACGAATTTTTCCGGCCACCAGTCGGCATTGGTTAGCCAGTGCTGCCCAGCGGTGGAACCGGTTCTCGATAAGCTCGGAACAATGGGTGGGGTGAAACCAAGCTCGCGGACGCGCGCAGCCAGCTAGTTTGCCAGTGCTGCCCAGCGGCGGAACCGGTTCTCGATAGGCTTGGAACAATGGGTGCGGTGAACCCAAGCTCACGATCGGGGACGCGCACGGCTAGCTAGTTCGCTAGTGCTGCCCAACGACTGGCAGTGATGCGCTCGCAGCTGGGGTGCGCTACGTAACTAGCTAGGTCTCGGTTAAAACTACGTAAAGGGACTCTTGGGAGCTAGATACCGTAGCCCGCGCTACGATGACTGTACTACGAGGGGACGGTTCCAGCTGGGCGCGGAAGCTGCACTGCGGTCTTTAGTTCCGGATGGGCGCGGATTCTAAGCTACGTGATTTAATCCGGATGGGCGCGGATTCTAAGCTATGGGACTGAATCCGGATGGGCGCGGATTCTAAGCTACGGGACTTGCTCCGGCTGGGCGCGGAGGCTACTACAGGGTTAGTGATCTGGATGGGCGCGGATCCAAAGCTACGAGACTGAATCCGGCTGGGCGCGGAGGCTACTACAGGGTTAGTGATCCGGATGGGCGCGGATCCAAAGCTACGACTACCAGCTAGGGTACGGTAGTAATCGTGCGGGAGGGGAAGAGGGGCGGCGGCTGCAGAGCACTCGAATGGGAGGGCCAAACGGGTGAACTACAACTGCACAAAGAAGGAGCGGAGGAGGGAGAGTTCTCGGCGGTAACCGTCCACGTGAATGGAAGGGCCAAACACGTAGTTGGAAACTGCTAAGAGTGGGGAGGGGCTGGGAGAGGATCGTTGCCAAGTACCGGTCGCGCCAATGGAAGGGCCAAACGCGCAGTTAGTAATGGCCGGGAGAGGGAGGCGGGGATGCAGGGTTACCAATAAGACCACGTGTTAGGTTGTCCCTACTGCTGCCCTTACACGGGGTGTAACTTACGTGAGTCTATGTTCTGTTCACTGCCACGGCTCGACGCGTCGGTCTCGAGGCACGTGGGCTTTTTCGCGGCTTAAGTTCCTACAGAGCTAGGCAGGGATGCGTTCGAACGCGGCGGTGGTCACGAAGCGAGAGAGAGGGCTTCGGTTCGTGGCCGCGATCGGGAGCTCGGAACTCGATACTTATTGAGCTAGTTCGCCACTATCGGACCCACTATCGATGGCCATCGCGATGATCGATAGGGTCGTGTCTTCGATGGCGTTAGGGTCATTGACGGGGTTGAGTCTTAGCTTGAGTCTTATATATAGTATTATTTATGAGTAATTCAATCAAATCGGGACTTCGTGTCTTAAGCTAGTTTAAATGTATTTATGAATGTAGGAAACAAGGTTGACTTCGTGTCAAAGAAAAACTTAACAAAAGGAAAAAATAACATAATTCAAGGAAAAATAGTATAGTTTGTGCGCCCGCATCCAAATTGGCGTCACATCCCCTCCTCACTTCGGGGGGGAGTAAATAATTTGGACGCTGCCGTTGGTCTTTATTGTGATCTGGTAGGATCCGTCACTCCGTTTGATACGGAACCACTGGCGGATCCTGAGGGAAGCGGGCTGCCGGAGTTCGATCGCCTGCCACACCACGAGCGGCACTCGGCCGTCCGGCGTGGTGCATTGCCATTCCTGATTCAGGGTGCACCGCCCGTGGTAGCGGGGTGGGTCGACTACGAGGGGCGATGGTGCCACCTCCGACGGTCGCCCTAGTGCATCCTGGCGTGCCATCTTGCCTGCCAGTCGAGGACCATCTCCTTTACCTCCGGTGGGACCGGTTGAAGTAGGGCGTCGAGCGTGCGCGGCGAGATGCCCAAGTCGAACCCCTCGCAGTTTTGGGGTGTCGTGGGCGTCTGTGGGGTCGTGGTGCGTTCCGGTATGCTGGGACGGGTGCGAGGATGCGTCTGGCGGTGACGGAATCGTGGTCCTTTCTCGTCCTCGCTGTCACTTGATTGGGAGTCCCAGTGCATGGGCTTGCCACTGGCGGTGTCGGACGAGAACTCGTTTAACTGCTGGCCTGGAGCGTCGATGCTTCGCCCGGATTCTGCACTACTGGGGCCGGTTCCTCCCAGGTGTCATCTGGGCCAGCCAGAGCTGGGCGTTCGGGTGACGGTGGGAAGGTGACTATCGGGCTTGGAGTGGGCCGGAACGGCATCTCGATGAGGATGGTCCGGTACGTGGTGTGCGTGAGCTGCAGCCACGAGCCCCGGTAAAACCCGAAGCGGTCCTCGCCCACCAAAACGCAGTGGGCGGCGCCTTCCTGCGGTTGGTCTCCGTCGGGTTCGCTGGCGTCTTCGTACTCGCCCTGGAAGTCGTAATCGCCCGGGTTTTCTTCCTCGTCGTCGCTCATGTCCTCGACATGGAAGTCCGGTGCGACAGGAGGTGACCGGGAACGACGTGATCATAGTTGCTCGTCGTCCTCGAGGTCTGACTGGGCTCCCCACGGGCCATCGCCCCGGGCCATCGGAGATGGGTGTCGTCCTCGGGGTCCGAGGTGAGCCCTCGGACATGGGTGACCAGTGTGCCGCGTACATGGATTCGTGATCCGAGGACTCGCTAAGCGGGTGCAACTGGCTTGGCGCAGTCTTCGCGCGCGAGCTTCGGGGCGTGGACGGTGCTGTCCCGGCTGCTTGGTGCTCCGGCGTAGGATGGCGTGGCCTCGGGGAGGCGACGTATGGCGGCGTCGAGTCGGAAGAGTCCCGACGGTAGGCAGCCCTGCGTGGTGCAGTGGAACGGGTGCGTGGGCGACCTCGTCGTGCCGGGTTGCGGGAGGCTGCACTGCGGGATCGTGTCCGTGCGCTCGGAGGTTCCGGCGAGGGTTGTGGCGCTCGCTCGGTAGCCTCCTCACGCCGGCTCGAGTTATCCCGAGTGCAGGGTCGGGACGCTCTTCCCGAGTAGCTGGTCCCCGGGCGGAGTCGTGGGTCCCGTGGGTTGTTTGTCATCCGGGAGGTGGATGAGAAATCCAAGGGGGCCTCCTCGTCGTTGCGGTGGTGTTGCATTTCATCACTTGTTTCTCGCTGTGTGGTTCCTGGTGATGAAAAGTCGAACTTAACTATATTAGACTACGTGTTCTTAAGTGATAGTGGTAAAAAATGGGCAGCAGCAATAAACTCCTAATGTTATTGTAAAGACTTAAGGTTAAATAGGTGCAGTGTTAGCTTAACATTCGGGACAGTTAGAGGTTGGGGCTACTTATAATCACCCCCCGTTGATATTGACGGCGGCTGGCGTATAGATTGGAGCACTGGGCTTGGCTCCCACTGTGGAGTCGTCTTCGTGGTCATCTTCTGGATCGCTGTGTTCTGGGGAAGAAGAAGAATGGAAAGCTTTTAAGTCTCCGATATTGGCCAATCGACCCTTTCGCTGACCGGGCAAGCAAATTCGGACTACATTGGGCGAGGCGAAAGCAACCACTTTGTACGGCCCATCAAATTTTGGGCCGAGTTTGGCAGCAAACCCTTCCGCTGCTTTCGACAGGTGATGTTGCCGAACTAGGACGAGAGACCCCAGTGCGGGTTTCCAGGTTCTACGGCGCAGATTGTAATGTCGGCCTTGGTCGCGACTGGCCCTCTGCATGTTAGTCTGGACAATCTTGTAGATCTCCCTTAGCCGGTCTGCTCCATGTGCTGGAGCTCCTGCTCCCGGCGTCACTTCTTCGTACCACGACCCTACTAGACGCGGCTCTCTAGCTTGCAGCAAGAAGGCTGGACTGTATCCTGTTGACTCCGACACGCTTGAGTTGATGGCCAACGATAACTCCGGAAGTAGACTATCCCAAGTGTTCTGCTGTTCTCCCACGTACTGCGATATCATCGTCTTAATTGTACGGTTGGCACGTTTAGTGGGGTTCTCCCTAGGGCAGTAAGGTGCGGTGAACTGAAGTTCCACCCCGGTATCCGCAAGAAAATGCGTGCCGTTGTCACAAACCATTTTCCGTGGGGCTCCGAACCGACACAGTATTCTTTCACGAAAACCTCGTACGAGTGTGACCGTTGTCGCTTTCGTAGCTCAACCCACTTGGTGAAAGTGTCGAAGAAGATGAGTAACATCGTATTACCCTGTTTGGAGCAAGTCAGTGGCCTATGAAGTCAGCGCACAGAATCCCGAAGGGTTCGCTAACTTGCCTCGTAAGCATTTTCCTCGCTTGCTGACGTTGATCCATCTTATACTTCTGGCAGGGAACACATTGGCGTACGTACCGGCCAACATCCCGGAACATTCCCGGCCAGTAATACATCTGAGAGATTCTCAGGATTGTCTTCCGAATGCCCAAATGTCCGGCGGTGGGAGTGTCGTGACATTCTTGGAGAACTCGTTGGCGGTGTTCAGCCGCTACGCATAGTTTCCATGGTATGTAATCTTGGTCGTCAGGGCGGTGACCAAGGTGTCGGTATAATTCCCCGTTCTCGATAGTATAGTCAGAGAATTTCTGGGGATCCTCGCGTACGTCCCTCAGCTTTCGATGTAGCCACTTACACTGGTGGTTGTCTGGCGTAAGCATTTGCAGCGTCTCCAGTGGTTGCCGAGATAAGACGTCGGCGACCACGTTTTACTTCCCGCGGCGAAAGAGGACATCATATTGATATTGTTGGAGTTCTAGGGCCCATCTCGCTATTCTCCCGGTGGGTATTTCAATCTGATCCAACCATTTGAGGGCCAGATGTTCCGTGATCACGTCGAACCGGTAACCTTCGACGTAACACTGCAGTTTCCGAATTCCCCAGACGATTGTTAGGCATTCTTCACAGTAAAAAGCACCTTCTTGAAATTTCAAAAAGCCAAGCAAAAATTACCTAAATATTACACAAAATTCTACATATACCAAAAATATACTAAGTCATACCACTAACCATACAACATATAGACTACTCATTTCATACAACGAAAATGGACACAAAAATTTCTTAGCGACAGGCCCCAGGCCTGTTAGCGGCGGGCCCCGTCGCTCTCTCGCGGCTCTCTCTCTCTTCGCTCTCTCATTCTTATGCCGCACACTGATTGCGAGAGTTCGCTCGTTCAGTCGCAGAGTGGCGCATCTTGAAAAAGGTTGCTCTGCGCTTGAATTCTTCTTTATATGTATGCGTGTTCATGCATTCACGTACACGGGTGCATGTGTGCGATCATTTCATTTCGACCCAGCAAGAATATTTGGTCTTTTGCTACTTTTCATACTAGGTACCCTAACAATAAGGGCATATTCACTATTGGGTTAATGGTAAAAATAAGAATGTTATATGTTATAATATATTTATAATATATTTATATTTATATTTATATATATGTTATAATATATATTTATAATATATTTATATTTATAATATATATTTACAACAATATTAACAAATATTGGTGCAATTAAAATTATTTTCATTAAAATATTACTTAAATAAAAAATGAATATTTGTATATTGTTCCATTTACCTTTACAAAAATATAAAAAGTATTTTAGAAATTTAATCTAAATTAATTTTTTTCAAGCTTTGAAAAAGTCTAAAAACAAAACAGCTGATTGGCTTTGTTTTGTTTACATTTTTTATTGATATTTTTTCCGGACACTTGTTATGAATTTGGTTTATTTTTGTTATTTAATGATCTAGTTGTATATATTTTTATGTATGTTTGTTTTTTTAATATTTTCTTTATTTAAAAGTCGCCGCTTGAATTAGTTACCGATAAATATACACACATGTACATATATACACCTGTGTTAAACAGTAGTTTTTAGACTTTTTCAAAACTTAAAAAAAATTAATTTAGATTAAAATTCTAAAATACTTTTTATATTTTTGTAAAGGTAAATTGAACAATATACAAATCTTCATTTTTTATTTAAATAATATATATATAATATTATAACATATAACATTCTTATTTTTACCATTAACCCAATAGTGAATATGCCGTTATTGTTAGGGTACCTAGTATGAAAAGTAGCAAAAGACCAAATATTCTTGCTGGGCCGAAATGAAATGATCGCACACATGCACCCGTGTACGTGAATGCATGAGCACGCATACATATAAAGATGAATTCAAGCGCAGAGGCAACCTTCTTCTTGAAGAAGCGCGACTCTACGACTGAACGAGCGAACTCTCGCAATCAGTGAGCTGCATAAGAATGAGAGAGCGAAGAAAGAGAGAGCCTCGAGAGAGCGACGGGGCCCGCCGCTAACAGGCCTGGGGCCTGTCGCTAAGAAATTGTTGTGTCCATTTTCTTTGTATGAATATATGTTGTATGGTTAGTGATACTATCCTATAGCTGCCATAGGAATGATGGCGAAATTAATGTCAAAAAATTTTAACTTCTCTGTTTTTAAACGTATTTCTATAAATTTTGAGATATAGCAGTTTTTTATGGTTCTAGAACAGAGGTTCTCAATGCTATGGCACACGAGCACATTTGTTTTTGTTTTGGCACATAGCATACGGATCGGCACACGCCATACTTCCCTAGGGCACACTCCAATTCTTTTTTGTGAGCTGTTCGTAACGAGATAAGCCAACAACAATTTCATTGAACTTTTTTTTTCTCCTCAACTCACAATGCAAAGTGTTGTTGTCTTGTTCTCGGCTCTGCACTGACACTTTTTTTTTGCGTTTCTGATAGAATTTGATTTAAGTTTGATTTTAGTTTATTGTGGACCACCGACGTGTGCATTTCTTTGAATTTCTTTGGCGTGTCGTTAAAATGAGTGATACTTTTCTAGATCAACTGTAAATTTTTAAATGAAATAACCAAGTGAAGCAACCAAAATAATTATTTTTCTGAATTTAACTCTTTTTTTTTCTCTCAGTGTTAATTTTGTTGCAATAAACCGGCGTCGATACGTGTGTGCGTGTGTTTTCTTTTGTTTGTGTTGGTTAGGGCACTACCGTAAGGCAATTTTGAGCACCCCTGTTCTAGAATTATGGTTTTCATTTTTTTAAGATCGGACAACTATATCAAATAGCTGCCATAGAAGCGATCGGTCGATTTATATGAAAATGTAAAATTCTACATGTAAAATGTAAAATGATATATATGATATTTATGATTTATATGATATTTTTTCAACATTACTAAAATGGTTCGATTTTCAATGATCCAATTGTAGACTGCAAGGATATACCAACTTCGGTTTACCGAAGTTAGCTTTCTTTCTCGTTTTTTAGTGTTTTAAATCATTTGTGACGCGAGAGCGCGCACATATAGAGAATGTAGATTAAAAAACATAAAACCAAACAATAAAAACTAAAGAGAAAATAAGAAACAGTTCCAAACATTCAAATTAAAATTTGAATAACCACGCGCGCGCGCCACTGATCGAGAGCAAAGGGTCACACTGGGCCGAAGGGGCTTTGGCTACACCAAAAAGGGCTAATTCCGCACACAAACTTCTCGCAATTGGTAGACTTTATCAGCCTCCACAAACTTCTCGCAATTGGAAGACTTTAACAGCGTCCACAAACTTCTCGCAATTGGTAGACTTTAACAGCCTCCACAAACTTCTCGCAATTGGTAGACTTTAACAGCCTCCACAAACCTCTCGCGCTGGTAGATTTGAACAGTCTCCACAAACCTTTCGCAACTGGTAGATTTTAACAGTCTCCACAAACCTCTCGCAACTGGTAGATTTTAACAGTCTCAACAAAACTTTTGCAACTGGTAGATTTTAACAGTCTCCACAAACCTCTCGCAACTGGTAGACTTCAGAGTCTCCAAAACCCCTTCGCTGCAAAGACAGGCAAGCCGCCGTCAGCACTAGCTCTCTGTAGCATACTTTCGGGGCAACATTCAGGGTAAAATTCCGGGTACAACTCTCTCTATCTCGCCCACAGGAAGCGCCCACAACCACCGGGTCAAATCCAACCCCGGCAGAGAAGCCACGACAGCGCCCGTACGACGACCCCACACCCAGCATCCCGGTTCCTGTTCCGGCTTGATTCTTTCCATCTTTGTACATAATACTATAATAAACCAACCTAACATATACATTCACGGCATAATTCTCTAGTGTTCTCATATTTGACCGGGTCGGAATCTCTTTCAGCACCCACACCTGACCCAAATAAATTCTTGGGACGAGTCCTGGCCCACGCTGAACTATCTCAGCCCCACCAGACCGTCACACATTAAGAAAAATTTTGTGCATTTAGACAATTTATAACACCAAAACACAACACTATATTGTATATATATATGCTTAATTCTACAAATAAAACCTCAACGAATGAACGAGAGCTCTCAACGAAGGAATAACAGAGGGTAAGTCAACGGGACATTTTTCCCAATATTATCAGAAATAATTATATATATATATAAACGTGCTCCCATATACACTACATACCATATGACAAAAATATTAGCTTCCAAAGATACACTATATTCTTAAATACACCCAAATATTACATACACAATTTAAATCAATCACACTTGCTATAACAACACCTTTTGACACACTTTAATGTCCAATACCCAATTGAACAACCTTAATAATAAACATGTAATGTGAACTTAAACCAACAAAAATGAATTGGTACAAACCCATTAAAAGGGGGGCATTGGTACAACTGGAAGACTGGGTCAAGAAAATGACATAACTTTTGACGAACGACATTAAACAAAGGGGATCGTATTGCACGGCCCGCGACGATTCAAAGGCGCACGAAGTTTGCGATTGGGGAGGGAAAACGGCCAAAACATAGCCCGATCGTTTTCACGATCAAGCATAAATCTGCTTCCGGGGCAATGTGGACAGAAACACAGACTGACGAACGATTTCTTTTATTTTTCAGACACGTAAATAATTGTTCTGATTACGTTTCGAGAGGATAGTGGCGTCCAAAGAACCCACCGCAAATCCGACGAGCTCAGCTGCACAAATCGTGTCTGATATCCGGGCGGCCACTTCCTCAGCCCTATGTCCTCCAAGGACTGAGGCACAACGACACCACCGACGTAACAGACCCTCAAAGAGTCACTAGCACAATATTAATGTTTCAAATTAAAATGCTTAAAGAAGAAATTGTTAACTTAATCCACGCAATACAATGGGCAAAAGCAGATATTAGTAACACCCAGATATTAGGAGATGAAAAGATAAATGAAGTTATAAAAACACTGGATCAAGACCAGTTGCCATACACTAATTTTGAAGAAGCCATGAAAATAGCAAAAGTAAGCGTAGCAAGCAATGGGCCAACACTTATTTATATCATTAAAATTCCTATAACCAACACCAACTTTTGTGAAGAACTTTTAATCAAGCCAATAAAAATTGGTCAATATGTTAATAAAATTCAAAGCGAAAATGTAATCAAATGTAAAGAAAAACTTTTTGCACAAATTTCAAAATCTAATAATTATAATGAGATAACCATTTGTAAAAATAGAACTATGATAGACATAAGTAATTCCTCTTGCCTACCAAATTTATTAAAAAGTCGCCCTGCCACTTGCACTCGAATCAACAACCAACACATCCATCCATCGCATCTGGAGTCATTCTACTCAACAAATTCTCCGGCAACGTACAAATAAATGGGACATCCAGAAGTCTCAACGCAACCTTTGTTATTAACTGCAGCAATTCTACAATTAATATTGATGGACAGACCTTAACCAAAAAAGACACGGTGCACTATCACCCGATGCCAGCAATTCTCTAAACTGAGATGACCATTAAAAAGATAGAAGAAAAGCTATCATTAGAATTTGTAAAATAACTGAATATCAACAATACCAAGACCTTGGAACTTTTAAAAACAACATCGCATACAGCCGATTTTCTAATAAGTTCCATAATAATCATCGGACTAACAGCACTAGCTAGCCGCTTCTTGATTAAAAGGGTCAAAATACTGCACATAAACAAAATAGCTTCTGATAACGAGATCAATGACCGCACCGAGCGTGGACACTCGATTTTAAAGGAGTTAACACAAAACTAATTCGCAACTGAAGTTGGCCACACGCATCCGGTATTGCACCACCAAGTAAAAGTGCAAGGGCAACTTCCTAACAATAGCTCCCAAAAAGTGCTGTCTGCAGCGTCTGATCCACTGCAGCGACGACAAAGTTATTGGGTATAAATATGGCTATTTCTGTAAACATAATTTAGTTCCAATTTTTGTGTAAATAAATACGGACCAAGTGTCCTAAATAATATTATTTTTTTAAATAATAAAAACCATCGTGTTTAACTTAAATAAAGGCGATTATTTAATTTTTATCTTACTTCAACTTAATTTTGTAAATTTTTGTATATTTAAGAAAACTTTGTTTTTTTCATAGCTAAATCCGACTGTTCATCACATCTAGCAAAGTTAACAAAGTTACCTTTAATCAAGTAGACATCCGGCCAAAAATGTAACTTTGAAAATCCACGATAAATCTATTTTTCAACGGATTTCTGGAGTTGTAGGCCTATTTGATAATTTGGGCGATCAACTTTATAAAAAAAACGTTTTGATTTTCCAACCAATTTTTTCGAGTTTTTAGGATGCTAGCAGCATATTAACATTTGAGTTAAAGGATTGAAATTTCCACTTTTTCCAAGTTTATCGAGCTATAGCACACAAAATACTTATCCAATATACATAAAGTGTTTTAAAATCGAAAGGTTAGTTCATTACCTGTAAAATAAAACATTCGATGGCTAAATTGGTTGGCTACAACTCGAGCCATGGAAAGAACAACAGTTAACACAAAGAAATCATAACAGAATCGGTAATGACATATAGCACACAAAGTACTTACCCAATATACATAAAGTGTTTTAAAAAGAGAAAGGTTAGTTCATTACCTGGCTAAATTGGTTTGCAACAACTCGAGCTATGAAATGATAAACGTAAAATAAGCAGTTTTTTTTTGTCTAAAACTTAAAAAAATCTTTAAAAAAAAAACGAATCCATAGAAAAAAAATTTAAAGCCATTTTCGTGATCTGCGGATTCAACTCTACCAAAATTTCGCATCAACAAGCTTGGAACATTTTGAGTGTAAGCTACTGTTATTATCAAAACATCGTTGTACATTTCCAAGGTACTCAACAAATCAGGATATCTTTCATAATTATGCATACGAGTTAAAATATCTTCTGCCATATAATCTTTATATTTGTTCCATAATTCAAGTGGATTTGATGGCATACATGTTGATATTATTATGGCAAATATCCTTCGTATTTGTTGTGGATGAGCTGAAGTATATGCATCATAAAGTTTTAAATTCCAATGAATATCATCCTCCAATAAATGCAAGAGTTGGCATGCTTCAAGATATGTTTGACACAGATAACCGTTGACTGTTCTTAATTCTTGAAATGATTTTGGGCCAGTGATGTTAACTAATAACAATCGCAAATAAAAATACTCAGCATTGTTAGGATGTTCAGTATATATTTTTCCAATTGCATCTGTTTGAAAAATGCCTGGATGCCCATCGACTGGTGTTCCTTGTTTACGTCTTTGAAATTTTTTCGAAGACACATTCCATGTATAATAAGAAGGCACTTCAGAATAAAACAAATTTGTCGCAAATATATCAGATTCGCTTAACTTGAAAAAAGCGCTCAACGTAGTTGCTAGTGGTTGTGCTGCTCTTTCCAATACATTTGCTTTTTTAAAATAAAAACGTTGGCCATTCTCAAGCTGCACAGCTGAACAACCACAGGATGCCTTTTGTGTATTGAAAACTAGTATAGTATAATTTTATCATGTCTATTATCACCAGCAACACCAAAAACAGCCACATCGCTTCCTTTATTTACATACTTGCAAATATAATAAAAGGGTTTTTTTCTGTATTACAGTACTCAACATATATATGAGCATTGAGCATTTTCGAAAATAATGGACAATACGGAACCACCCAACGATTATCAACTTCAACGTCCTGGCTACGAATTCTAATGGTTGCCGTTTTGCCATTATTATTAGGTGATATACGTCGATACAACGGATATCCGTCATTGCCCGTTATGGTTTCTGAAGTCAGTTGTCTTGGGTATCTTTTCGAACACTTTTCATCACTTTTCATCATCATCGAACACATTCAATCATACATGGTGAATTCATATTTAGTTCACCGCACGGACCATGTATCATGTTTTAAAGACAACGTGATATAACTCAGGATCAACAGTTTGATCAAGAATTTCAGCCGAGATAACGTTATCGATTTAATCCAAATTTATTTTATGTCAATATATATGTCAATTAATATATGTGCGTGCGGCAATCCCCTTTTTTTGCAATTCGATGGAGTACATATGGCAATGTACCTCTCCAAATAAACATAATATTACAATTAAATCCAATAGTGCTTCCAATTTTTTTCGAAAAACACGTGCTGTAATGTCATGACGATCAGTTGTCGACTCTCCTTCAAATAAATTGATTTTGATGTTATCCCACTGCGTATTACATGTAAATGTAATAAACAGATCCGGTCGACCATATTTTCGTACATAAGACATTGCGTCTTGTGCATATTCGTTCATATGCAGTGGGTTACCAATATACGACGAAGGCAATATAGTTAAAGGTCCGAAGTCATTAACATTAGCATCATTCGCTATCGCATCTTGCAAATGAATATATTCTTCAGATCTGAATTTTGCTTCGTTAAAACGAATAAAATTAAGACGTTCAGTTTCTATTTTGGCATACATATCAACGATGTACTGGTGAAACAGTTTATCACATCTTAAGTAAATTTTTTGTTTAGTACAGGTACAGAGTCAACAGATCTATTTCGTGCATTCCCTTCATCTGCAGTCCGTGATCGTCTTTGTAATACCGCTTTTGTAGTACACGTTCGCCTACCTACTAGTACTAGTATATTTGCTCGTCTAGGTCGTGGCATTTTTTCTTCATATAAAAAAGAGAAAATGAGAAAAGTACACGCACATATATAATGTGCATTTTAACAATTCTAGACTCACCATTTATACGAACGACAGGAAATGTTTGACGAAAATCACCTAACAATAATATCAAAGCCCGTAAACATTGCAAAAAATTTAATAACTGAAGAACCAATTGTATGCAAACTTCACAAAACCCATCTAATTAGTAGTCCGATCAAAGCCTAAACATTTGATTTAGCTAGATAAGCCCGTTCTTGAGGTAAAACACAACAAAGAATTGACACTTTATTTTATATAAGAAAAATATATAACAAAATATATTCTGTGAGACCGTTTTGTCTAATGAGACATTAATATACTTTTTAGAGGAGCAGGGAGGCAATTCCTTTCGCCTGTCTGGAATAAAGCTCCATCCGTCTGCATGTGAGTGAGTCTACCTGTTTCCGACGACAGGGGGGAGGGGGTTCGGACAAAACCTTCCTGTGGGAGAACAGCAGTCCAATGTACTGGTGTTTTCCTAGGAAGAGGTCAAGTGGGCGCAGAAGGATCTGATCACTCCGGTGGAGGGCAGTTGAATCCATTCAGCGAATTCACTTGAATAGGGATTATTTGAAATTTTATTTGGGGGCTTAATTTCGGACGATTCTTGACCTATATCAATATCCAGGAGTACCAGCGCACCCCGTTTTGAATTACACAATTTTTATTCGTCATTAAAACTTTTGCTGCCAAGCAAAAATATTGAAGTACACGAAGACAAAAGGAAAAAAAAACTTAACAAAAGCCAACAACGCGCAAACACGTATAACTATATCGTATTACAAATAGTTAAATAAACAAACGCAAATAAAGAAGTACCGCAATTACACGGCAGGGTGGTCGATCGGGTATATATACAATATTTTAACATATGGCAGGAGATAAGAAGAAGAAGAGGGTTACACTTAATCTACCTCCGGTGAGAACATTCCGAGCATCAACACTGGCGGCGAGAGAAGCCAGACAAACCAGAACAGCATCACCAGCAAGAGCTAGCGTATCGCCAGTTGACGAACACAACCAGTCGATAAGCTTTAATAGCAAACTAAACAACTTGGGAAGTTTAGCAGATTGCAGCAGCGTCATCTTGGACGATTCCGAAGGAGCTGTAGGAGGGGAACACCTCGATTTAGGACTACCGCAAGGGCGGTCCAGTATTCTTCCAAATAGTCAGGGAGCTAGGCCCAGACATAGCGATGACAACAACCGACTAGAGCGAATGCTTTCCGCATTAATTGTGTCAAATAATGAGATGAAGGCAACCATGACAACGAGGATGGCCGAAATGCAGGAGGAAATCATCAGCCTGCGGCGCCAAGTAACCGAACTGTCCGCAGTAAAGCCAAGGGAGAGCCCAATACCCAGAGGAAACCCCGAGGTCAGTTCGGAGCCGCGCGGCAGGGCCAACCAAGAGAGACATCAGCAGCAACAAACCAACCAATACCGAGTCCTAGAGAGGTAGCCGCTGAAAACCAGCACAATCCCAACGCTGGAGGCAACGAAACACAGCTTAGCAGCTAAACAGGAACTCGATCAACACGCCTGGACAAATGGAACCTTAAGTTTGATGGGTCCAGTAGGGGCATGTCAGTGGAGAGTTTCCTGTTCCGAGTGAGCCGCTTAACGGAAATGAACGGGTACACTGTTGATCAGATATTTAAAGAATTTCACTGTTTATTGAGTGGTACCGCAGCCAAATGGTACTGGCAGTTGATGGAGGACCGAGCCGATGATTTTGAATTCGGATATTTTGACTTGACTAGCGAAATGACCAAGGCGTTCTCAACGTCCGAAAACGACAAGGATACAATGAGAGTTTTGATGATTTTATTGCAGCCATGCATAGCCTGCAATTCAAATTGAAGAACAAGATTCCGGAAGAGAACTTCGTCGGAATATTGAAGGAAAATCTAAACGCGCAAATGGGAGCATTCCTACTGGCCTCACCAATAAATACATTGGCGGCATTTAAGAAAGAGGGAATCCGCTTCGAGAAATGGATCCGAGAGAAACGAGCTCGACCTAAACATATAAATGAGATCGCAGAAGAGGAACGCATCTTCAAATAGGAAGGAACAAAACTCCGGGAAAGAATGTACATCTCCTTTCCATACCTACTTATGTTACACTTGTAACAAGCCACCGGACTTCTATCGGAAACGCGGAGGAACAGAAGGAGCCAGGTGCCAAGCGCGATTTCATGACACCGCCTGCAACTATTGCGGCAAAAACGACTCTAATCATTACAATAAACATTCCAATACTTCACAATAGCCCAAATCAATGTTCAAATGTCAGCCCGGCTTGTTCAGTCGATAGAGCAGGAGAATCTTAACCTCAGGGAATGGGTCGAGGCCCACGTTGGGCGCGTAAAAACAACATAACCGCCTGTACGTTAATTTTTTTTACGGGATCATTCCATGCTGATCAGCATCGACGACCCCGAGCCTGTTACGTACGCCGGTTAAGGCCGACGTGAGTCATTTGGTTAACGCGGAAGAAAATCAAGAATGTACTAGTGCGCTAGAAAATTCACACGGGCAAGATTGCACAAAAATGTGGCTCGACCAGATGAAACCGCCCAAACTCGCCAAATTGGGCCATGCAATCAACTGCAACCCAGCACCGCAGATTTTGCTGAACTAGCAAACACTAGAACAAAGACGACCCAAATATAACCCCAGCCAATAGGCGATAAGAGGGGAATGGATGACACTAGGTGAGAACACTTTTGTGTTAAATTCCAGAGATTCCTAGGCAATACTTGGCACAGCCTTCGGATATAAAAGACCCCATTATAGCAGTACTGGGGATAGTCGAAATACACCTAAATATTAATTACACAATTTAAATCAATTCAGAACAGCTATAACACACTTTAATGTCCAATACACGTTTGAACGACCTTTATAATAAACTTGTAATGTGAGCTTAAAAACAACAAAAATGCATTGGTAGAAACCCATTAAAAGGGGGGCATTGGTACAACTGGAAGACTGGGTCAAGAAAATGACATAACTTTTGACGAACGACATCAACAAAACGTGATCGTATTGCACGGCCCGCGACGATCCAACGGCGCACGAAGTTTGCGATTGGGGAGGGAAAACGGCCAAAACATAGCCCGATCGTTTTCACGATCAAGCATAAATATGCTTGCGGGGCAATGTGGACAGAAAGACAGACTGACGAACGATTTCTTCTATTTTTCAGGCACGTAAATAATTGTTCTGATTACGTTTGGAGAGGATAGTGGCGAGCTCAGCTGCACAAATCGTGTCTGCTATCCTGGCGGCCACTTCCTCAGCCCTACGTCCTCCAAGGACTGCGGCACAACGACACCACCGACGTAACAAAAGTATATATATTCTTAATCAGCCTTACCAGCCGAGTCGATTTATCCATGTTCGTCTGTCCGTCTTGGTAAACAGATCTCAGAGACTATAAGAGCTAGAGTTACCAAATTTGGTGACAACATTGGAAT
The DNA here is from genome assembly GCA_018153105.1 of Drosophila rufa. Lineage (NCBI taxonomy): Eukaryota > Metazoa > Arthropoda > Insecta > Diptera > Drosophilidae > Drosophila > Drosophila rufa. The sequence goes on along the minus strand of JAECXS010000173.1, from coordinate 2,955,892 downwards.
TTGTTGCATACAGATCAAGTTTGTTTTAAAAATTTGGCAACGCCCACTTCCGTTCCCGAAAATCGTAAACAACTTTATACAAGCTATATTGGAAATTTTTGGCTTAAAGTAAATTGATAAAATAATAAACAATAAAGTTTCTGTGTATGCTTCTTATTTTTCTTCTGAGCGGCCGCAACATGTTTTTAGCAACATTTGTCTTCACTTGTCAACATTTGGTTTTTTCCATGTCTGTGAGCTACTTAATTTCACGCACAATGCTTTGGATACCAAGTATCTCAAAGTCTGTCACACTCGACTGTAGTTTTCTCACTTGTTTCGGATTAGTAATGTACCGGCAAAGATCTTTCAGAATTAATACCATTTTGTCACCGGGTTATTTTTGTCGAATTGTGTTATTATTCATAATTATTTATTAGTTGCTTTTTCCAATTCTGCTTTTTTGGCCAAAAAGCTACTTTTTCCCTGTGTATAAGGTATAGGAATCTAGTGGTGAAAAAAAAGAGAAACAGTAGCTTTATCGTGGTTTAGTCGATAGTCAGTATTTTTCTGCCTATCGATGTGTGATTTTGCCCAACTACCACCATTAGCCAGCTGTTTCTTGAACAAATGAAATTAATTGTCCGCTGGCAGAGAGAATCTACATATATAGAGGCGCAATTTTTTCTGTCGAACATTTTCCTCTGCCGACGTCGGCAGATGTAAACAGAGCTGATTGGATGCTAAGTTGCAGTGCGAGAGGCAACAACAATAGGCCGTAAGAGAGAAGAGTACAGATATATGGAATTGGAACACTTTCGAACGCTTTCGAACACCTTCGAGCACCTAAAGGATTTTGAAAGTAAACTACTTTCTAATTCTTTTGGATAAATAAAAATATTTTTTAGGTGAAAATATGTACTTCTGCCTAATTTTAAAGCATAAAAAGGTTTGGGAAGGATTAGAATGATAATAATTTGACCAGAATAGGTCTGTATTTTAACGGTTTAACTAGTATTCTTACAAAAAACAGGTGGAACCCAACGAAGAAATGAAACCGAAATGCTTGATGTGACGTCACGCAGTTCGAGACCAAACAGCTCGCACAACCAATACACGTAGCCAAAAAGCCCATTCGTATACAGCAATACATATGCCAGGTTCGACTGTTCGTTAACAGAGCGTAACAGAGCGATTCCATGCGCAAAACCATGTTAACTAACATGTTTTTGCGCATGGAATCGCTCTGTTACGCTCGCTTAGGGTTGTACAATCAATGCGCAACGGACTTTTCAAATGCAAATGCTTGGCTATGCTTAGAAATGGGTATATTGATATCGAATGTTGAGCAATAGTTACCTAAAAATGATTTGTTTAACAAATATTAGTAAAAAAAAAACCTTCAATATACTTAATTCCACTTGTCATCCACACTGCAACATCGAGCAAGTATGAAATGCCATAGGTGACCACCCTGTTGGCTTGCAACCGTGAGAGGAAGAGAAAATTGCGCCTCTATATAAGTTGCTCTATGCCGCTGGCAGAAAAATATGGAACATTTAATTCATATTTCGTTTAGCGATCTGTTGATTGAACTGGCTATGGCACTTTAGGACGATCCTAGCTGGCGTAGATGGACTGGAGGCCTCCTCCTCCTCCTACGTTACGAGCGTCAGAGCGTTGGCGCCCGGCCATCTCCCTTCCCAGACGCCCCCTTTCTCTTCAGCTTTTTGTAAGACTCTTCTTGGGCTTGGCAATAGCCTTCTTCAGCTTGTGGACAGAAGGCGTTGGTGGCGCCGGCGGCGCTGCGCAGGAATCCTCTCATCTCTCCCAATTTGCCTCTTCGTCATGTTCTAACGGAATCGGTGGCGGAGCCTGCAAGAGGCCGGGTCGTTGGCGTCGGCGGATACTCGAAGTTGCCCTTCTCCACAGGGGGCAGGACCTCCTCCTCTTACTCCTCCTTTTGCAGGGCAAGGTGATGTGAATTCGTGATCATAAGAGACTTGCATAAAAAGAAAAGGGATTGATGCGTCTGCCTCCGAGTTGGAAGAATCTGCGGCTCCAGGCGAAAAGTCCTAGGGCTCCTGTCAAGCGGCTGGCTGGCGGAACCACATGAAATCTTTATTGTTACTTAGCCTCAAATAGAAAATAAAATCTAGCTCTTTTCTTTTTAATCTTAGTTAAAATTGTTTTGACAGTTTGAATTAAATTTAATTTTCCGCCATATAAAAACAAATCAAAGAACAGCTGTTTACCTTCAAGAGGGTGCTAAAAAGCACTTTTTCCTAGTAGAAATACCTATTCTGCTTTTTGTGATTCTCGCCCGGAAAACCAACGGTTTTCCATATTTTTAGCGTAATACCAAAAAAACTGGTATTTCGCGAAAATCTCCAAAACGGTTCTTTGAAATTTTTTAATGAGTTCAACGTGTTCAGCGTCTCAAAATTAGGCGGAAAAAATGGGTCTAAACGTTTATATATTTTGGCTGTAAACTAGTGTTATCGGTGATCGGAAGTCAGTTTTTTTTTTTACTTCGAAAAGATTTTACAGGGAATCTGGGTCCCGGCTACAGTTAGCTCTCACATTTACACGACAGAGAACCAAATGTTCTAAGCCGAAACTTTATCTGGCCTTAAAATTTTGACAGGGAGTGTACAAACCATCCTAAGTATAAGTATTAAGTCTTCAACAATTATTTTGTATACAAACTCTTGTGTGACTACCGCCATAAATATAAGTGTACGCTTGTTGCATTAGGATAATCAAAGAATAAATAAATAATATAAATATTTTGTGTGCTGGAGCCCGATAAACCTCAAAAATGTAGAAATTTCAATCCGTTAACATACTATAAGATCCTAAAATCTCCGTTTGAGAGTCAAGAATTCATTTTTTTTTTAAGTTGGTGGTCCAATCATCATGGATTTTAAGGGTTAGGTGAAATACGATTTTTTTTTGAAATTTTTTGTCCTTTAACTACAAAATTAAAGGTGTTGGACAGCGCCTTTATATTGTCTGTTAACTTTACTAGATGAGATGTACAATCGGATTTAGCCGCGCGCTACATAACCTCTTAAATTAGTCAATTATCTATGTATGTATGTATAGTTTTCATCTCACTTCAACTTGATCCTAAAATTTTTTTTATATTAAAGAAAATTTATTCTTTTTCCCATAGCTTAATCCGACTGTTAGAGATCTTTGTATAAGCTGTTGGCACTTTAAACCAACTTCCTTTCAACTTTGTAATCAAGTCAATTAATAGCCTTGTTCCACTGCTACTTATTTTCGAAAATGGACCGTCGGTGGTTCCACTGCTCTATTCTTCAACAGCTGATCCGGCTTGGTACCATTCGAATTGGGATGGGGTCCATTATAGCCGAAAGCAGTAATTTCAGGTTTTCTGTTGCGATGCTTGGACGACGTGAACACCGTGTCCACCCTTCCAAGAACTTTTCAATATCCATGCTTGGAGCTTTGAAATCTTGTTTATAAAAAAAAAATTATCTGTGCTAAATCTGCAAGAGTTGTTGCTTACGGATGACAGTCTAATCGTATTCGGATATAGCTTCCCCATAGTTTATTTGACAAAGCACTTCACTTTCTTTTACTCTTACCCCACCGACTAACCACTCTACGAGCTCAACACATCATCACAGTGTAAATTATATAAGACTTTAATTATGCCTGGACATTTTAAAAAGTTTAACTAAATTTATTAAAAATTCAAAAATAGGTACATTTACTGTTGTTCACTATCTGATTCTGAGGACTGGTTGAGACTATTGTGGTACTGTGGGCCTTGACTTTGTCGCTTACTAAGCTGTGTGCTTGACGTATCCTCAGGAAAATCTTCTTTAAATCTTGTCCATTTTATAAGAGTCTCTGGGGATCTATATAGAAATATAAGCTTTCCATATAAGTCCTCTTCAAGCCGATACTCCTGTGTTTCACGCACTAAGTATATGTCATTGCACAACTTTAAAACTCGATCGACATATGGCAAATCTTCAAACATTATTCTCCTATGATTGTTTGTAATAAAGGATCGAATTACCTTTGAAACCACATAAACAGATGTGGTATAGAGTCCAATTATGCTAATAAAAAATTTAATTATATGATGAACAAATTAAATCATGTCAATTATCTTTAAACATACCCAGTTTTTTCTAAAAAGCTCATAGCCGAGGGAAAAGATTTATCGTTGAATATATAAAGAACAACTCCATTTTTACAGTTACTAAGTGGTAAAAAAGACAATATGTCCGAGTAAAATTTATCGTCACAGTAATCATACATTTCCCACCACGCTTTGTTGTAAGCAATCTTTTTTTGCAATATCATGGGTCGAGTAAATTTTCCTAAGGTTAGAAAGAAATTAATAAAACTAAAATCATTCAATGAAAGGTTAACAATTTTTGTAACATCTATATTGAAAAATATGTAGTTTTCCGGAACAGTAATCATAACAAGTTTTATAATAAGTATCAGAAAATAAGTATTAGCTTATGAGTTTTATTTTTTGATTATATATTATGATTATTTTCTGAGTAAAGCTACGTACTCAGATACGCGATCAGCGTTTCTAAGCAGTGAGAGAGAGCGAGAGGTCAAGAGTCGAGAAACACTTTTCGGCAGCGCTGTTTTAAAGGCCGTTACTCAGACGAACGAACAAAATACTAGAAAATCCCAGGAAGAGACTTTTCGTATTTCGAGAGCGGGGTGACGAACAGAATAAAAAATGTATAGAACAGGTCGCTCTCGGCTATTGTTCTCTCACTCTCTCTTACCGTTTCTTCACACATTTCAAAAATATAGATCCCACAAAAAACAATAATTTATGCAAAAGCCGAGTTCTGGAGTTTAGAAGAGCAGATAAAGTTGTAGTAATTTAATTGGTAGAGGCAAATTCAATAATACGGGATTAGTGAAATATAAAACATTTGCATAAATAAAGGCCCGGAAGGAAATTGTTCCATCAGTGTCATATTTGGTTATGACTTTGATGAGCACACTGAGATGTCACGTTCGGTGATTGAGATAAAGCCGTCAGAGGCGCAGCCACCGCCCGCTGAGAGGAGTGTTTGGCTGGACAAATCCTTCGTTGCCGAGCTCGGGAAGGACATGCAGAGGCCGCTACTGCTGAGAGCAGTGTCTGGCTGGACAAATCCTTCATTGCCGAGCTCGAGAAGAACATGTACAGTAATGGACAGAACCAGGCGCAGGAGCAGTACCAGCGCAACTCTAGCCAAATGAATGCCAGCAATATGGTGTACAATCAGAGTCCCGCATCCATTGAGAACCAAGTAGCTTCAAATCAGTCGACCAGTCAAATAATTTGAAGGCAGCAGAAGTAGATGGATGGTGGTGAATTATATGTGGTACAAACAGAATCCCTAGCAGCAGCCAGTAGAACAGCCCTTGTCCTGGTCGTCGATCCGAGAAATAATGTTGCACACATAGTAGGGGTAAAAATAAAGGGTATACATGATTGAGAGAGGTATTCCAAAACGAAGCTGCAAATCTGTGCAAAGAGTCTTGCCTATCAAATGGATATACTGTCAACAAATATAAAACAGCTGACTTAAAATACGTATAACCGTATTACTTGCCTTTCAATAATGCCGAAGAACTTTTTAAAAACGCGGACACACTGAACACTGATTAAATCTTTTTGGGGTTGCGAACTGTTTTACTGTCTGAATGCTAGGCTTAACAAAATAAAACCCATGATAACACCAGTTACCAAAAGAAAAAAAAAGGTCTAAGCCAGCTTATCAGATCACAAAAATGTTGTAAAGGTGCTTTCCCAGCCGGGGTTAGTTTAGCGGTTGGCTAAACCTCCACAAAAAATTTGTAATATTTCAGTGGACCGTGTGTGCGAGTAATGCGTGTAAGGGTGCCTATTCGTTAGGAATCGAGGGATTTAGTGGTTAGGAGAGGTCTAGATGATTGAGTAAAGCTATATGGGTCCACTCTAACCGAGTTCATAAACTTGTGGTCGCCTCTAGCCTTATATTTGCTAACGATAATTCTCTGAAGACCTTACTAACAGAATCGTCATCAAGAAAAAAGGTATATTCTGTCACCAACAAGTTTGATATTGTAAATTATTAAGAAATATGGTTCGCCCTAGAAATTCACACCGGTTATTTCACAGGTTACTAGTAGTGCCAACTCAGCCATACCCAAGACCTCTAATCCGACGACAGTTAACATTTGGTTAACGTAAGCACGGGAAAACCCAGTAACTCGCATTAACCTAAGTTTAGTGTCGGTTCGGGTGCTTTTACAGGTTCTGGGTGAACTGTATTTTTAGCCTGAAACCAGAATAAATACGGAAGTTTAGAAGTCTACGTCAAACTACATTTAGTGTGGGCTCGGTTGCGTCTTTGGTCTACACTCGGACTAGGATTAATACTCAAGCAATGGTACTCGTAATTAGACTTTGAAATTTATACCAAAACTACTACTGTTAGAATAGACTCGGGCAAACCCCGGGTCTCCACTCTGCTTATGAATAATCTTGCAGTGAAGGTCACTATGGCCAAGCCCCGAAATTCACGTTAAACTAAGGTTAGGGACGACTCGGGCAAACCCTGGGTCTCAACTCTAATTAAGATTATTGTCTAAACTAAAGCAAACACGGGCGACCCCAGAAATTTGCGCTAGACTACGATTAATGTTCAACCAGGACAAAAACGGGTGGACCCAGAAATTTGACCTTAAACTACAGTTAATATTTAAGTATGGCAAAAACGGGTAGACCCAGAAATTTGCATCTCAGCTACGGTTAATACTTAACTATTGCAAAGACGGGAGGACCCAAAAATTTGCGTTTTAAACTACGGTTAATATTTAGCTATTGCAAAGACGGGAGAACCCAGAAATTTGCATTTTTTAACTACGGTTAATATTTAACTATTGCAAAGACGGGAGAACCCAGAAATTTGCGTTCTAAACTACGGTTAGTACTTGACTATGGCAAAGACGGGAGAACCCAGAAATTTGCGTTTAAACTACGGTTAGTACTTGACTATGGCAAAGACGGGAGAACCCAGAAATTTGCGTTAAGTTATGGTCGACTACTACTCGACTACTGCAAAATTAATCTACTGCTTGTGTTTAGGCTAGTCGGCAGCCGCCGACTCTTGGATTATTTCTCCGTTAAATTATTCACACGTGGGTTCGGTTTCATTTCAATGTTCATTTCCAATTTTTATTCACTTTACTTCTTTTCTTCATACGATCTCGTTTTGTTTTAATTTTTATGTGTACACTTTTCCATTTTTTTTTATCCTTCTGCACCAGTTCTTTCTATCTCGCTTACCCGCTATTCCCGTCTCTTATTCCTACTCTTTCTTCCGGCTTCCACACTTTACTCCCAGGTTTCCTCACTTTTAGTTATTTTAGTTGTCCTTTAGTAATATTAATTGTCTTTGATCCCGTATTTTTCCGTTTCACCACGTTTTCTCGTACACGTGGTTTTTACTTTCCTCCTCGGCGTCACTTGTAAAATTTTGCTTCTGTCCGTCTTCGCTGCTTCTCGACAAGTGTCCGGCTTCTATTTCTCACCCTCTTCATTTGCCCTCCTCTGCCGCCATTCCGAACTTCCAATAACTTTGGGCCGGCAGTGAGAGAGTGCCGCGCTTTACTCCCTTGAGGTGTGACTGCAGTCGCACGATCGCGTCCCCTCTCTCCCTTCTTATTTCCAGCCGCTCTTTTCGGAACACCGCTTGCATATTTCGTTCGACTCGTCGCTTGGCTCGCGGCAGCGCTGTCGGCGTCGGGATCGCGGCTTATCATGTACTTGCAGAGATTTTCGGCGTGGCCGTGACCACGAAAATATTCTCTCTCGCGTCCCTTTCGACTGACTCGCGGCAGCGCTGTCGGTAGCGCGGTCGGCATCGGGCTCTCTGGCTTATTATGCACTTGCAGAAATTTGCTGCCGCGGCCGTGAAACTCGGGCGCGTTATCTCTCGTTCTCTCGGGCGCAGCTCAGCCAGTGTCGAGATCGCCATGTACACGGAGTTTTGCGGGACCTGATTCTTTCTCTTTCTCCCTCTCTATATCCCTCTTCTGCCAAATACACTGAAAACTGTCTTCTCCCTAACTCTGACTTATATTTACTTCCGTGACTTAAAACTCTTTAACAAACTAGATCCCTTCGTTGGCGAACTTAAGACTAATAAAAATTAACTATAAAGATTTTCCCTTCGTGGGGTCGCTTGTTATTGTGACGGCTCCTTAGGGGTCGTCACACCCCCCCTTACTTCGAGGGGCGAAGCGTTACGCTGACGGTCGTCTGCCCTTTGTGGTCGAGAAGCTCGCTTATCTTAACCGTTACCCTATACTCTGACTACCCTACCTACTGGTGCAGCTTACAATCTATGACGTAGGTCTAATTACCATATTTCTTATCGTTTACATTATTCGGTCATACTTTACGTTTTCATTTCTGCTTCACTGGTTTGGTCTTCTTCTCGGAACCCTCTTAGTTCGGCGATGTTGGCGACTCTTCGCTTACGCTCACCTGTCTTCTGGACCCGGACGATGTTAGGTGAGACGAACTTCAGCACCCTGTACGGCCCGTCGTACTTTGGTGCTAACTTCGCCACGAATCCTTCGGCGCCTTTTGGTAGTTGGTGTTGTCTGACCAACTATGGTGAACGATGCGGGCTACCCGATACCCGCCGGGTCTTCCTTCGTTTTCTGGGGGTCTCGCTCCTTACAGTGGGCACGCAACCAAGCGGGTGGTTCTCCTCCGGGCGGGGGGACGATCTCGCACACCCTCTTGCACACCTGTGTTACCCGATATCCGCCTGGGACAGTGACGCGCCGATATTCTTCCGTCTCCGCTACGAAGTGAGTCGTCCAGAATCGGCCTTCCTCTTCCTCCTCCTCCTCGTCTGACGTATCTCTCTCCCCTGCTTCCTGTCCTCGATATACTCGCCTCCCACACCGCGGGTCTCGGGGTCTTTCTGGGCCGCTGGGACCGAAAGCATCCCTGGGCTTGTATGCCGACGTCGCTGGGTGGGGTGACTGGTGGTCGCATCCTCTGTGGTCTGATCGGCGATCCTCGGTGTAGCCGGCGTAGCGGCGGGATGGTGGCCCCTCAGTGTCGCCGGTGTATTCTGCCATGTCTTTTCCTGGTTCTGCTCGTCCTGACGTTGACGCCTGGAACATTTCCAGCTCGTCCGATTTTTCTCCTGATCTTCCTATTTTGGGGCTGACGTTCTCTTGCTCTTCGTTATTTCCGTTGGATGCGATGGGGTCCTGATAACCTCGACTCGCACGTTCATCCTCACTCCTTGTATTCCCTGTCAGTGTCCTGGCTTCATGCTCGTTCCTTGCCTGTGTCCTTGCCTCTTGCTCGTTCCTTGCCTGTGTCCTTGCTTTTTGCTCGTTCGTTCTGCTCGAGCTGTTTAATAATAAAAGTAGTTTCAGGATTCTTAAACAAAAAATTCGACACACAGACAAACAACAGGACAAACGTTTTCATTTCGGAAAGGCAGTTAAAATCTTGTTTATTGAATATCTTTTGAACGGAGTATCGTATCAGGATGATCGTGGTGTCATTCGACGCGTATTTAAAGCTAGATCACAACAACATTAAACATTTTGTGATTTTTTCTCTACCGGCCCCAATAGCTCCAATTTTCAAAATTTTCAATTTCGCACTTTCACTCCCATTTCTCCTAAACTAATCCGTTAGTATGCAGTTTCAACGAGGATTACAATACCTTTCGATCAAGATATAAATGGTTCTAATCGGACTATCGTAGCAGATTTTTAATTCTACGGCTGTATATAGTAGTCTTCTTGCGCACCACAGTCTCGGTGCTCATCGTCACTACTTGGACTGCCGTCCACAGTGATAGAAGCGTTTCGGGACATTTTGGGAAAAGGATATTCCAGAAAACAACGACGACTTTTATAAAGAGAGCTTCCCGATGGAGAAGCGAACCTTTTTTATTTTTGGTGGATCGGCTAGAAGTTCTGCGGAAGAAGGATACCAACTGGCGAAATGCAATTCCTTTTAAAAAGCGGATTGCTATCGCCTTGTACACCTTGGGATCATCCTCGAAGTACCGTGCAGTTCGAAGTATTTTCGGAGTTCCATCAAACACTGTGGGCAAACATCTCCATGAATTTTCCAGTGCTCTCATTGCAGAGTTTGCTGGTAAATTTACGTATGTCCACCGACTATTTAGATTTAGATTTATTTTAGTTAGTATCCTGAAGCTACAAGTTTAATACTTTTAAGTTATTGCGTCAGTCACAAATATATTTCATAACTTATTAAAGATATCTTAATATTAACAAGATGTATTAGACTTATTGAACTAATGATTTAGAAGTTATATTATTTATAATTATAAGAAAGTGTATTTTATTTGTTTTACATATTTGAAATGTTTTAAGTTTTATGATTTATGTGTGTGTGCTAAGATAAGTTTTTAGTTGTTTTTCGAATTGTAATGTGCCTCTAATTGACTTAAGTTGGTTGGGTAGATGGTTCCATAATTGAATAGCGTAAACGAAGAATTGCCTGTCAGAGCTTGCAAGTCTTGTGCGTATACTAATAATATTATTCGTCCGTTGCGAGGAAGAAAATCTGATTAGGTCAAACAAATACTTAGGTTGCTTCGTTATTATAATTTTTTGAAAGAAAATTAAAATCCTGAAATCGATAAAGGTACGAACATTTAGGTTAAAGATGTTAGCGCTTTCGGTTCCGTGGTCCGTTCTTCTCAAATTGTAAACGTATCGTGCAATATTGTTGAATGTCACCTTAATCTTTTGCTGACTTATTGCATCCCAGTTTCCAAATATTTTAAGCCCATTAAATAGTGTTGGCATAATCAGAGTTTTGGCAATTAAAAGTCGCATAATATTCGGAGGAATAGACTGTGTTACGTACAACTGTCGTAACATACCATATGTTCTCCCTGTATCTATGTTTATATGATCATTCCCAGAGAGTGTCTTATTAAAGAAAAACCCTAAGTTACAAGCCTTTTCTACATATTCCAAATTCGTGGCTCCCAGTCGGAGTTTCGGTAGATGATCCGTTTGAATATTCCTTCCTTTCTAGACTTGTCTAGTTGTTATTGCACCGGTGAGCTTAGAGCTGAAATAAGAACTTTTGTTGGCATAAGTCAGTTTATTTACACGCACCCTTTCAGATTTAAAAAGTCCGTACAAATAATCAGTTCTATATCGTCTCCAATGTGCATATACTTTGTCTCGTTTAGCTATAGCTCTCTTAATATCATTATTAAACCAAGAATTTATTGAGTTCTTGAGCCGTTTTTCCCTAATAGGTACGTGTCTATTGTAAAGATATTCAATGCTAGCGTTTAGAAAGTTTAATTGAGAGTCTGTTGATGGAAACCCATAAATGGTTTTCCAATCACAGTGGCAGACGTCATAGTTTAGCATATTATAGTCAATATTTCGAAAGTCTCTATATTTAAAGGTTTGCTCAGTGCGGTCAATTTGGACGGTATACGTCAAGAAAATAAGGTCATGTTTTGGGAAATTCGGCACAGCGATTTGGTCATAAAGGAGAAAAAAAAAAGAAAAAAAAGATTTGCGCTTTTTCAGACGAAGGGCTTCTTTGAAGATAAGGAAATTATTTCTCGAGAGCTGCTCGTTTACATAGAGCGCAGCCGGCGAGTCAAAACCCAACAGGTGTATGCTCAGTTGTTGTTTTGTTGAGCGTCGGTAATCACCTAGCGAACGAAGAAGCGAAAGCTTTTCCCTCGTGGACTCCAATTTAATAATAATTGGTGGGTCAACCAGAGTGTGCTGTGATTTTCGGACCCTGAAAATGTCGCAGACTCTCGGCGCAGGGACAAGGTTCATCACAAAAGCAGAGCTTATTGAATAGCGGCCGCAATTTGTCTCCTTCAACAAGAGGAACGCCGTGCATTCGCACTGCATACGCCTCGCTTTCGGCACGCTGTGCGTCAAGCCTACCTTGCACCGAGCCAACTTGGGATTTCAGGGAGCGCAGCTCCTCAACTTCCCGCTCCAGCTCCGACATGTGATCCGCCATCTGCTTCATCTCCGTGGTGACACCCAGGACCCGTTCCTGCAGCACTCCGAGCATCCTCTCCTCGACCTTGCGGGTGGTGGATTTTATGAGCTGGGCTTGCTCATCGAAGCGGTTGTTCATGGCCGCGATCAGCATTGGTGGTGCTGCGTCATCGGAGGGGCGACCTCGCTTAGCACCAGAAGTTTCCTTCATGCGCTTTCCCTATGGCAGAACGATTTTTTTCGTCTTCTTTGTGAGTGTTAATGTGCGACAAAATATGCTTTGTGTTTACAGTTCTTCCTTCTTCCAGTGCTTGAGTCTTTATCGGTTTGTTCAACTGATGTTTTTTGTTTTAAAACTTATTAAAAACTTGCTAAAACTTAAAGCCACAATATTACAGGCAATTATTTAACTAGTTGACGAGCGCAAAGAAAACACAACCGATCACCTTGGTTGCTATCGAGGCTCCGTCCACCAGGCCCAAAAACTAAAATGTTCAATATCATTGTAATATTGTTGGTATACGTGGTGTGTTCAAAAAGTATCGCGAATTTTGTGTTTTTTCAAAAATGATTTATTTATTCATGAATATCTATTTTGTCCCCTTCAAAGTAATCCCCATGAGATATTATACACTTGTGCCAACGGTTTTTCCAATCTTCGAAGCACTTCAAAAAATAATTTATTTTTATCTTGTTCAGCTCCTCCTTCGATGCCGTTTTTATCTCGTCAAGCGTAGCTGTTACGTCGGTGTTATCGTGATGCCTCAGTCCTTGGAGGACATAGGGCTGAGGAAGTGGCCGCCAGGATAGCAGACACGATTTGTGCAGCTGAGCTCGCCGGATTTGGGGTGGGTTCTTTGGACGCCACTATCCTCTCCAAACGTAATCAGAACCATTATTTACGTGCCTGAAAAATAGAAGAAATCGTTTGTCAGTCTGTCTTTCTGTCCACATTGCCCCGCAAGCATATTTATGCTTGATCGTGAAAACGATCGGGCTATGTTTTGGCCGTTTTCCCTCCCCAATCGCAAACTTCGTGCGCCGTTGGATCGTCGCGGGCCGTGCAATACGATCACCTTTTGTTGATGTCGTTCGTCAAAAGTTATGTCATTTTCTTGACCCAGTCTTCCAGTTTTACCAATGCCCCCCTTTTAATGGGTTTCTACCAATGCATTTTTGTTGTTTTTAAGCTCACATTACAAGTTTATTATAAAGGTCGTTCAAACGTGTATTGGACATTAAAGTGTGTTATAGCTGTTCTGAATTGATTTAAATTGTGTAATTAATATTTAGGTGTATTTAGAATATAGTGTATTTTGGGAAGCTAATATTTTGTTCACAAGGTAGTTAGTGTATATGGGGGCACGACTATATATACATATATATATATGTTTGATAGTATTGGGAAAAAATGTTCCGTTGACTCGGAATATATATATATATAATATCGTGCTTTGTTTTTGGGGTAATAAATTCACTAAATGCACAAACTTTTTACTTAATGATAAAAAAAAGAAAGGGAAGGGAATTGATGTTGAGAAAGGAGTTCATATGTTCAGATTGTTTTTGTTATGTCGTTATTGAACCTTATTTGTTGGTGAATTGGTTGCTCCTTCATGTTGGTCGATGCTACTCGATTACTTGTTCGATCTCTTGGCTATCAGAGGCATCCTTCAGGTTTTTCTGATTTTGAAGATTGGAGTTGAAGGATTTGGGCTATTCCTAGTGATACGGGTAGTTGCACTGTTTATTGCAAAATGTTGAATGTCCTTCAGGATTCACTTTTGGATACGGCAGATTGTTTTAATCGTAGTACTGCTAACATAGGTCCATTAGGATTCACATGGTACGCGGCACTGTTCCACAGGATGTTGTAACTGACTGCATCGCACATTTTCCGCGGTCGCGAAAAGCTATCCGACTTTTAAACTTATGCGCTTTGTACGCATTCACTTTGGTCTTGCGGGATTTCGAGTCTTTCCGAACAGACTTCCCGTCCTTAGCTCTGACTTCGACTATCCCCAGTACTGCTATAATGGGGTCTTTTATATCCGAAGGCTGTGCCAAGTATTGCCTAGGAATCTCTGGAATTTAACACAAAAGTGTTCTCACCTAGTGTCATCCATTCCCCTCTTATCGCCTATTGGCTGGGGTTATATTTGGGTCGTCTTTGTTCTAGTGTTTGCTAGTTCAGCAAAATCTGCGGTGCTGGGTTGCAGTTGATTGCATGGCCCAATTTGGCGAGTTTGGGCGGTTTCATCTGGTCGAGCCACATTTTTGTGCAATCTTGCCCGTGTGAATTTTCTAGCGCACTAGTACATTGGCTATTCTTGATTTTCTTCCGCGTTAACCAAATGACTCACGTCGGCCTTAACCGGCGTACGTAACAGGCTCGGGGTCGTCGATGCTGATCAGCATGGAATGATCCCGTAAAAAAAATTAACGTACAGGCGGTTATGTTGTTTTTACGCGCCCAACGTGGGCCTCGACCCATTCCCTGAGGTTAAGAGTCTCCTGCTCTATCGACTGAACAAGCCGGGCTGACATTTGAACATTGATTTGGGCTATTGTGAAGTATTGGAATGTTTATTGTAATGATTAGAGTCGTTTTTGCCGCAATAGTTGCAGGCGGTGTCATGAAATCGCGCTTGGCACCTGGCTCCTTCTGTTCCTCCGCGTTTCCGATAGAAGTCCGGTGGCTTGTTACAAGTGTAACATAAGTAGGTATGGAAAGGAGATGTACATTCTTTCCCGGAGTTTTGTTCCTTCCTATTTGAAGATGCGTTCCTCTTCTGCGATCTCATTTATATGTTTAGGTCGAGCTCGTTTCTCTCGGATCCATTTCTCGAAGCGGATTCCCTCTTTCTTAAATGCCGCCAATGTATTTATTGGTGAGGCCAGTAGGAATGCTCCCATTTGCGCGTTAAGATTTTCCTTCAATATTCCGACGAAGTTCTCTTCCGGAATCTTGTTCTTCAATTTGAATTGCAGGCTATGCATGGCTGCAATAAAATCATCAAAACTCTCATTGTATCCTTGTCGTTTTCGGACGTTGAGAACGCCTTGGTCATTTCGCTAGTCAAGTCAAAATATCCGAATTCAAAATCATCGGCTCGGTCCTCCATCAACTGCCAGTACCATTTGGCTGCGGTACCACTCAATAAACAGTGAAATTCTTTAAATATCTGATCAACAGTGTACCCGTTCATTTCCGTTAAGCGGCTCACTCGGAACAGGAAACTCTCCACTGACATGCCCCTACTGGACCCATCAAACTTAAGGTTCCATTTGTCCAGGCGTGTTGATCGAGTTCCTGTTTAGCTGCTAAGCTGTGTTTCGTTGCCTCCAGCGTTGGGATTGTGCTGGTTTTCAGCGGCTACCTCTCTAGGACTCGGTATTGGTTGGTTTGTTGCTGCTGATGTCTCTCTTGGTTGGCCCTGCCGCGCGGCTCCGAACTGACCTCGGGGTTTCCTCTGGGTATTGGGCTCTCCCTTGGCTTTACTGCGGACAGTTCGGTTACTTGGCGCCGCAGGCTGATGATTTCCTCCTGCATTTCGGCCATCCTCGTTGTCATGGTTGCCTTCATCTCATTATTTGACACAATTAATGCGGAAAGCATTCGCTCTAGTCGGTTGTTGTCATCGCTATGTCTGGGCCTAGCTCCCTGACTATTTGGAAGAATACTGGACCGCCCTTGCGGTAGTCCTAAATCGAGGTGTTCCCCTCCTACAGCTCCTTCGGAATCGTCCAAGATGACGCTGCTGCAATCTGCTAAACTTCCCAAGTTGTTTAGTTTGCTATTAAAGCTTATCGACTGGTTGTGTTCGTCAACTGGCGATACGCTAGCTCTTGCTGGTGATGCTGTTCTGGTTTGTCTGGCTTCTCTCGCCGCCAGTGTTGATGCTCGGAATGTTCTCACCGGAGGTAGATTAAGTGTAACCCTCTTCTTCTTCTTATCTCCTGCCATATGTTAAAATATTGTATATATACCCGATCGACCACCCTGCCGTGTAATTGCGGTACTTCTTTATTTGCGTTTGTTTATTTAACTATTTGTAATACGATATAGTTATACGTGTTTGCGCGTTGTTGGCTTTTGTTAAGTTTTTTTTTCCTTTTGTCTTCGTGTACTTCAATATTTTTGCTTGGCAGCAAAAGTTTTAATGACGAATAAAAATTGTGTAATTCAAAACGGGGTGCGCTGGTACTCCTGGATATTGATATAGGTCAAGAATCGTCCGAAATTAAGCCCCCAAATAAAATTTCAAATAATCCCTATTCAAGTGAATTCGCTGAATGGATTCAACTGCCCTCCACCGGAGTGATCAGTTCCTTCTGCGCCCACTTGACCTCTTCCTAGGAAAACACCAGTACATTGGACTGCTGTTCTCCCACAGGAAGGTTTTGTCCGAACCCCCTCCCCCCTGTCGTCGGAAACAGGTAGACTCACTCACATGCAGACGGATGGAGCTTTATTCCAGACAGGCGAAAGGAATTGCCTCCCTGCTCCTCTCTCTCTGTAGAACTGAAGTGGAATCAACTTCTGTATTGAATTGTTGAGAAATGCGTTGAAAAGATGCCAAAATACATAAAAAGTTATAAAGGCACGAATTGTTTTTGGACAAAATATTAATACGGGGTTTGTTTAGATTTTTTCATACAAGTATAAGGTGCAAAACTAAGTACATGTCATTTGTTTTGGTTTTTATATCTTACTATTACATTGCTTCTTATATTATTTTTCTATTTACGTCTATTTGTTCCAAATTGAATAAGGAATCGAGGAAAAAAAGTTTGTTTGATTAACTTCATTCGTTCAGGTTTTATGAAGGCTCGAACACGAAAATGTTGAACGTGGAATCACTTTTGTTTCCCACTGTATATGGTAAACAATAACTACCCTAATACACCACGAGTGGCAACTCGAAACCTTGACACATTTTCCCCTACAGCAACAGCTTGCTTTCTATTCGCAATGTATGATCTCATTAATTTAATAGCTGTTAAAGAAAAGTTATATAGCGCTGCAGTTTCGTTAGCAAAATGTCATGATTTACAGTATCAAATGCCTTGTTAAAGTCCAGTAGGGTTAATAATGTAACCCTACTGTTATCCAATTCCTGGCAATTGGTTATTGTCGGGTCACGCAGCCGCAGCAGCTAATTAACTTAATTCGATCTCTTATATTAATTGCATCGCGAATGGTAGCTCTCTCTATCTAGCTCTCGTTTTTGTGTACTTGTATTCTTGGGCCCAGCATTCGGCTGGCTGTCCCTTTGTAAAAGTATTACGAATTCTGACCTCGACATTAAATGCACTCTCGTCTCGCCTGCTGTACTCTCTCGCTAATAAATTGTTAACAAGCATAAAGGAACCTGAAATTCGTATTTTTTAATTTAACAATAACTAATAAAAAGCTTATTAGTTCAACAGTTATTATTCAACAGATTATTATTGATCAAGAAGCTATTTATTTGTTCGGCCAATATTTTTTCGAAAATGTTTGACAGATCGGGGACGATATAAATTGGTCTATACTCGTCATTGGCTTTAGGAATTGGAATTATTTTTCCAATATTCCAGGAATCAGGGAAAGTCGACGTGGTGATTGCCGTATTAAGCACATGAGTGATTTGTCTTATAATCTTTGGGAGAAGTATTTTTACAAATTTTGGATTCAGATCATCCAGACCAATGGCATTCGACTTTATCTTCAATATAGCTTCTAAATCATCACATTGACTTACACAAGCGAATTCAAAACAATTAGCACTACCTAACAGGGACTCAGTGGACAGGTACGAATTAAAACTACATTCAGGAACATTCATTGTCAAAAATTTTGTCATTTAGATTGTCAACGTTTACGTCATTATTTATCACAGATTTTATATTGCCGACTCCCAAGTTTTTTATTTCTTTCTAGACTTGTCTAGTTGTTATTGCACCGGTGAGCTTAGAGCTGAAATAAGCACTTTTGTTGGCATAAATCAGTTTATTTACACGCACCCTTTCAGATTTAAAAAGTCCGTACAAATAATCAGTTCTATATCGTCTCCAATGTGCATATTCTTTGTCTCGTTTAGCAATAGCTCTCTTAATATCATTATTAAACCAAGAATTTATTGAGTTCTTGACCCGTTCTTCCCTAATAGGTACGTGTCTGTTGTAAAGATATTCAATGTTAGCGTTTAGACAGTTTAATTAAAAGTCTGTTGATGGAAACCCATAAATGTTATTCCAATTACAGTGGAGACGTCATAGTTTCGCATATCATAGCCAATATTTCTAATGTCTCTATATTTAAAGGTTTGCTCAGTGCGGTCAATTTGAACGTTGTAAATCAAGAAAATAAGGTCATGTTTTGAGAAATTCGGCACAGCGATTTGGTCATAAAGGAGAACTTTGTCATTATCGTCAACAAACACGACATCAAGCAAGGTATTCACCGTACTGGTGTAATGGGTTGGCAACACAGAGTTTACAATTTTTACTCCTAAAGATTCCATATCGTCACGTAAGCTTAATTCGTCCAAAATATTACTGTGTAGGTTACCTGCCAGAATAATGTCAGTATATCTATAAGATAGGCTTGCTACAGCATTGATAATAGTCGAGTAATTAGTCAGTTTGTTGGGTCTATACATGCAGCTGATTAATACCCTTGATCTGCTATTTCTTACATTAATTAGCTCAAGAAAAATATATTCAGTGGGATCATCAGGCGATTGCTTACTAACTACTTTGCATTTAATGTTTGATCTGACATATATTGCCACTCCTCCTGCATGCCCTACACGAGCCAAGCGGTAAAGTTTATATCCAGAGTATTCATACATTTTACTATTTGATGTTACAAGAAACCAAGTTTCCGAGACGCAAATAATATCTACATTCGAATTGATAAATAAATAGCTAAACTCTTCCATTTTGTTACACAAACTCTAAAAATTTATGTGACATAATGTTAGACCATTCTTTTGATTACTTAAAATACGAATCATCGCATAGCTAGTCATATTGGACATCCCCGATATTAAAATTTGTAACAATTAAAATCAACAAAATTATCGGCACTTTGAAAACACACACAGAAAACATACAAAATACTCCTATCGTATGAACTCTTAGAGAAACAGAAATTACTAATATAAAATATATAATAATAAATGCCAATTCAGCACCAGTGATCGATAAGAGCTCATCGGGATGATGGATGATGTACACATCATCTCTCTCACTGTACTTCACGTGCACAATCCCACGTCGCGAAAATACAGCTGCGAGAGATTTGTGCTTTTTTAGACGAAGGGCTTCTTTGAAGATAAGGAAATTATCTCTCGAGAGCTGCTCGTTTACATAGAACGCCGCCGGCGAGTCAAAACCCAACAGGTGTATTTATAATAATTGGTAGGTCAACCAGAGTGTGCTGCGATTTTCGGACCCTAAAAATGGCGCGGACTCTCGGCGTAGGGACAAAGTTCATCGGAAAGCAGAGCTTATTGAAAAGCGGTCGCAATTTGTCTCCTTCAACAAAGGGAACGCCGTGCATTCGCACTGCATACGCCTTGCTTTCGGCACGCTGTGCGTCAAGCCTACCTTGCACCGAGCCAACTTGGGACTTCAGGGAGCGCAGCTCCTCAACTTCCCGCTCCAGCTGCGACATGCGATCCGCCATCTGCTTCATCTCCGTGGTGACACCCAGGACTCGTTCCTGCAGCACTCCGAGCATCCTCTCCTCGACCTTGCGGATGGTGGATTTTATGAGCTGGGCTTGCTCATCGAAGCGGCTGTTCATGGCCGCGATCAGCATTGGTGGGGCTGCGTCATGTGTGGCATCGGAGGGGCGACCTCGCTTAGCACCAGAAGTTTCCTTCATGCGATTTCCCTCTGGCAGAACCATTTTTGTTCGTCTTTTTTGTGAGTATTAATGTGCGACAAAATATGCTTTGTGTTTACAGTTCTTCCTTCTTCCCGTCTGCTTGACTGGAGTGTTTTTGTTGATTATTTTAGTTGAGTGTTTTTGTAGTTTTATTTTCCTTCGTTGAACCGCAAATAGTCTTTTTATGCGCGCGCAACTCGGAGTCTTTATTTCAGTTTTATTTATAATTTAAAACCTATGCACCTGGTGAAATATTCTTGAACAGAACGCCAATATACTCCGAAATACGTTGATATAGTTTGAAAATGTTTAATGTTGGTTTTTAATGTGTAATTCTGTGTTTTGCTGGAGCTTGTGTATAAGTGCGTCCGAACCTTGCCACTCGTTAAGAAAAGAATTTTTCCAGTTTCCTGATTCCATCTTTCACATCGACTGATGTGATGATTATATCATCTATGATATATTTTAATAGTTCTGTCCTGAATAAGCTCTCTTAATACGGCTGATATGTAGCGGCAAAAAATGGCTGGTGAATTTGTTATTCCAAACGGTACTCGTGTAAACTCATATTGACCACTAAGTGTAACGAATGATGTGTATTTGCGAGATTTTAACTCAATGGGAACATGAAAGAAACCGATGCACAAATCTAATGTTAAAAATATATTGAATCCTTGCAACCCGTCAAGCGTTTCGTCAATAAGTGTTATGGTCTTTTACTTCGTTCAGTTTACTGTAGGTGCAAAATAATCTTTTAGATCCGTCTTTCTTGCTCACTAGAACTACTGGGGACTTAAGTTTGAATTACTTGGGTCAATTATTTCTTCCTTAAGCCATATTTGTACCTGTGCATTAATGGTTTCCCTATCACTATAAGAGGTGAGTCTCTTATAGATTTTTGATAAATGGGATGTTAATTCTCGACAATAATTTTCATTTTAACCGGATCTGATCAAATTTTGAACCTTATCTTGAGTATCAAACTTTAAATGTTTTAGATCTAACTCAATATTGTCAGATTTTTCTATGTTCATTTATTTTGCGCACAAAACTCTAAAAGGCGAAAGAAATTCATCCGGATCGGCAACTTTTTTTTTTTTAAACAAATATATAATTTTCAAGCAAATCTCGATATTCGACTAACGACGTGGAAGTTAATGTTAAAGCTGGACACGTTACCTTTTGCTATACCCATCGGTTGTCTGACGTCGGGCTTAAAACACGTTTCTCCGATCAGTTTCGCAACATCTACGCGGATAATACTTATATCACATCCCGTATCAATGAGAACGGTTATGTGAGCATCTTTAATCTTGAGAGGCTTAAAAATCAGACCTGATTCTTTTTTATTTCTTGATATTGC
The DNA here is from genome assembly GCA_018153105.1 of Drosophila rufa. Classification (NCBI taxonomy): domain Eukaryota; kingdom Metazoa; phylum Arthropoda; class Insecta; order Diptera; family Drosophilidae; genus Drosophila; species Drosophila rufa. The sequence goes on along the minus strand of JAECXS010000173.1, from coordinate 2,934,620 downwards.
GCTTCCAATTCCTTTCCTTCTTTACATTGACTGGCAATGTGACCTTCCCCTTTGCAGTTATAATACTTAGTATTTGCTTTGCAGTCCTTTATAAGATGATCTTGGCTACCGCACCTAAAACATTTTTTTATTGTGACCATTTCTCTCCTCATTTTATGGTTCGGAACATCGTTCTTGTCTATTGTATTGAGAGGAACTAGCTTGCTTGATTTTATCTAACATTCTTATTTGCTCTTTCAACTGCTTAATTGTGGTTAATTGATATAGGTTTCCTTTCTGGGTCTTTAGTATTTCGTCAATAAAATACTCAATGGTGCTGTCTTCATCAAGGCCTAGACTCATTTTATTTTTTGAACCTATTTCTTAATGCCTTATGAACAGTCGCTGCACAAAGTTATTTTCCCCACTAAACCCTTAACAACGAGAAAGAAAGCTAACTTCGGTAAACCGAAGTTGGTATACCCTTGCAGTCTGCAATTGGATCATTGAAAATCGAACCATTTTAGAAATGCTAAAAAAATATCGAATTTTGTAAATTTTACATTTTACATGTAGAATTTTACATTTTTATATAAGTCGACCGATCGCTTCTATGGCAGCTATATGATATGTCCGATCTCAAAAAAATTAAAACCGCAATTCTAGTACCATAAAAAACTGCTATATCTCAAAATTTATAGAAATACTTTTAAAAACAGAGAAGTTAATTTTTTTTTTACATTAATTTCGCCATCATTCCTATGGCAGCTATAGGATATAGTAGTCGGATTTCGGCCGTTCTGACATATATACTGCGTGCTAAAGAAATAAGACTATGCTCAAAAACTGAGAGACTAGTTCGCGTAGAAACCGACAGACGGACAGACAGACGGACAGACAGGCGGACATGGCTAGATCGACTCGGCTGGTGATGCTGATCAAGAATATATATACTTTATGGGGTCGGAGATGCCTCCTTCACTGCGTTGCAAACATCTGGTCAAAATTATAATACCCTCTGCAAGGGTATAAAAAGATTATCTGCCTCAATAAGTAATTGTTTGGCATATACATACATCTGTAATTTATTCCAACCCACTGTTTTCAAAATTCCCTCAAATTCAATAGTCCATGCTTCGATGTTTTCCGTTTCCAAACCTGAGAAAAACGAATCGCTATCTTGAACATCGCGGATATTGAAAATTGATATTTATTGTGTGTTTACGGACATCTGCATCTGCATTTCTTGCTTTTTTTTTTGAATAAATGTATTCTGAGGTACCTGAGCTTTATTAACGTCACCATAATCGGGATGGAAAACTTCAATGATCTAGCAGTCGTCTCTGCAATTCGGATTTTAGCCGTTGGTGGGTAAATTTACTTCATGCAATTTAAGTTTTATGTCTTCAATCGTAAGATTTCTAATTGTGTTTTCGTCCCTATCAGACTCTTATTGCTATTCTTATTTTATAAAGATAAACATAATACTATGATTTTAAATTCTTAATAGATGTTGTTATATGTTAAATAATAGGTGTTAAATACGTCTATATAAATTATAAAAATCTATACTTAAAGTTTATTCCTGCTCGCGACTTCTTCTCTTCGAATAGAGATTTGGTTTTCTTGCTCTGCTCTGATTTTCATCTTCTCGCTGTGCTCTACAGTTTCTATATCTCCTTCTCGCCTAATACAGATTTTGTTTTCTTGCTCTGCTCTGCTTTTTGTCTTCTTTCTGTACTCTCCGGTTTCTACATCTTAATTCTCGTCGAGTCGAGATTTTGTTTTCTTTCTCTACTCTGCTATTTGTCTTCTCGCTGTGTTCTCTAGTAATTCCTTCTCGCCGATTTTAAATTCTGTTTTCTTGCTCTGCCCTGCTTGCTGTCTTCCTTTGGCTTCTCGATCTCTGTCCACGACGTTAGTATTTGTCGTTACTCTCCTCGCAGTTGCTTCTTTTGCGCCTTTGCCTTTGTGCTCACAATAACTGGGTTTTCATAGTTAGCTTGTTGTCTCTTTTGCACTTTCACCTTTATGCTCACGACGACAGCTTTTCGCCTTACTTGCAGTTGTCTCTATCTCTCACTTCCGTGTTTGTGCTAATGACAACGGCACATTTTCGTCACATTGGCACTTTTGCGGTTGTGCTTACAACAACGGGATACAACGGGTTTTTGTTTATATATTTGTCTATCTTACTTTGTGTTTTCACATCTTCTTGCGTATAGCTCGTTTATTTCACCATATATGTCTTGTCTGGGTTTAAGCCCCAAAAATTGTAGGTTTAGTTGAGTTTATTTATATAAGCATATTCTTTGCATAATGCATAGTTTATAATGTATGTTAATAATTGTTTAACGGTATTGGTTTTTACTTAAAACTATAATTAGCATATGTAAGGGCTCTTATTTTAATTACATAAGTACATACTTATTTATACGAAAAATATAGTCTTCTTAGCGACTTTAACTTTATCTTTATATTTAGGTAGTAATAGATTCACACAACACCACTCTCGGTTGCCAATTATGCACGCCAACTGTTTTCGGCTCCTTGCGCGACTGACTGCTTGTTCCGAATGCTTCTCTCTCTTTCTCTTGTCTCTTTAGGATGTACTTTTCATTCTCTTTATCTCCCTCTTTTATATCTATTGATCGTAGTTGCATACCTTGAGTGTTTGGACTTGAGGTACCCTACATAAATGGGGTGCACTTCATTTTTCTTCAAGGCTTTGCTGTCTGGCTCCAGCTCGACCGTTAGGTGTTATTGCGGCGCTTTCTTTTTGTTTATGGTGTTACTAACGTTCTTTGCAGAAATTCCGATTCCTTTTAGTACTACTTGCAAGCTCTTGCTGCATTTTAGTTGGTACTTGTAATATTTTTATATTTATATTTCCTTTGGTTAGCGGAACAACATGAAAATTTTCATCCCCGACCAGCGCAACATTTTTGTTGACCAGGCTGTTCGAGCTTTTCTCCCTAATGTAAATTGGTGGGGGATTTGGATTCCTTTGGGTCTCTTGACCCAGTTCTTATTGATCATCTACTAAGTGGGCAAATCTGTTATTTATAGATCGCCCTGGTTGTACGCTGTCTCTTTGGACATGATTTATCTTTGTTACCGATCGCGTTGTTTTGTGGGCAAAGCTTACGCCTAATTTGGATGGATCCATGCCTGTCTGTATGGCCGGGGCCGCTTGTTGAATATTACCTATATTGGCGTTGGAGCCTGCAGTTTTTGTTGTCATTGTTTTTCGCACTGCAGTCGATGACATCGCAGTCGTTTCCGCGGTATTGGCCGTTGTTGCTGTTGCTTTTGCAGCCGTTATTGTAGTATTTGCTGCGGTTGCAAAAATTTTACCACTGCTTGTTGTTGGTGTGCCATGCATCGAATCCGATGGTGATGGGGTTTTAAACTGAGAATTTTATGATCTAGGAGTAGGAGTGAGTAGAGCGGGAGAGCAAGACAGTGCCCTTTGGTTGCGTCATACAGTGGGGCCATTTGAGTTTCTGCGTTGCAAAATTAATAATTTTTGAACCAAGTAAGAAAATAGCTTAATTTAAAAAGTACATGCTAGATAATTGTTCAACTTATTAAAAATTGGTTTAACTCTTTTTAGATGATTAGTTATAATTTATCACACTCATAAAATATCATAGAAAAATTACGTGTATTTTACAAAGAACAATTTTTTTTCACCTTTTGAGATTTTGTTGTGCTTATTTTTAATGTTTTTAATTTAAAAAAAGTTTGATAAATTAAAAAAAAAGGTATTTTGTTTTCTAATTTTTTTGTTTTGTTCCAACAGGCTTTCGATTATCAGGGATTTTATCCCAGGGCTGCGCGAAAAACAATTTATGTTGAGTTCGATTAAGAAATATTCAAAAAACAGTTTACAAAAATATGGCAAATGTAGAAAAATTTACCATTTTGTTATTTTCCATCAAAGATGAAAAATATTGCAAATATGAACAGTTAGTAAATAATTAATTACGTGCAGAAACAACAAGCAAACAGCAAAATGTTTATTCTATTATGTGATACTTTTGCATTTCTTCATCTAATTCTTGTATGACTGTTATATCTCTCAGTATTATAGTAACTCTCTGAAATTTATAAAGTCTACTTTTTCTATGAATAACGTTATATTTTCTTGAAAACCATCTTATTATGTACCTAATAGATATTAAAGAGAAGATTTGGTAGAAAAGTGCAAAAATTATATATAACAAGTAAGAAAGCTAAAGTCGAGTGTTCTCGACTGTGAGATACCCGGTACCCAAACTTTTACTTCCCGAACAAAGAATCTGTCGAATTAGAACAATCGTTAATTAAAAAAAGCTAATCGCACTGAAAATTTCGCTTTTTAAACTATTTAAGCTTAATATCCGAATACTCGACGACGCACCAGCAGCCACACGATCGCTGCCAACCAATGAAAGCGATGGGCTCTCCCTTTCGCACACATTTGTTTGCTGCACTGTATTGTAAAAATAATAACGATTTTTAGAGCAAGTGTTGAAGATAACTGCCGCGAATTTTATAACAAAGGGTGTAGCCTACAGGCCTGAGTGCCGGGTTTGTGTTGTATTTGGCAAATTCAGCATAAGTTAAAATCCCGCTCACTCCAAATAATTTTTGTTTGTATTTTATTTTGTTTTTTTCCTTTTTGTTTAATTAATACATTTCAAATAAATATTAACATAAAAAAAATTGAAAAGAAAATGTTGTTCGGGAATTTCGCCTACGCCTGGAATCGAACCCTCGACTCGGTCGGTTGTATGCCGCTTCGCAACATGCAATAGGTGTCTGGTAGACCATATCTTTAAATTTCCACTTTATTTCCTGATAACTTTCAGGTTTATTATCCGACTGCACAATCCTGTTTATTTGGGTAATATATTTATTTTAAGTCGAATATTACAACTATAGATAATATAACGTTTTTTATGATTTTTTTTTTGTAATTCAGTTTCCAGTTTTATGATCTGTGGCCTGTAACATTTGTTAACATTTATTCAAAGGGGTAAGGGCGAAAATGTAGTTCCCTACGTGAATTAGGGTTTTCCAGGGAAAGAACGGTTCCGATATCAAAATTTAACTTGCATCCGTCGTCAGAGTAAAATGTTTTGCAAAGTCCGGGTATTTTAATATTGGACTATGGGATAATAGATTTTTACATGATTCAAACGCAGTTAAGACCTCTTTGATTACTTTTACAGAATCTTGCCTCTTAATTGTTGAGTTAGAGGTTCTTTGATCGTAGCGGAATATTATATGAAGTTTAGTACCCTAGTGTTGAGAAATAAATTTAATTAAATATCAATATTATTATTACAATTCTAATTGATTCTTTACTTGTTATTATTTGCATATAATCGCACCTAGTTTAATGCTCATCATTGTCTTATTTACTATATAAAAGCTTTTTATTAAATCATCACACGATCTTTCCATTCTTTTCTTGTACGTTTTTATGTTTGATGATTTAGTGCCATATAACATGGAGAAGGGATATGAAGACCCTGGCTTGGATATACATACCTGAATACAAGGAAAAGTTCTATAGTGTGCACTCTATTTTTAGTAAAGCCCTAAGAGAGCATCGGGAGCAGCTAATTTAAGGTTTGAATTCGGATTCTCACATTTTCTGGAAATATGAGGATTGGACGCGCTAAACTGTGACAGCCGCGGTGTGTGGCTAATTCATATTTAGCTATCAAAGATAGGTTTTGAAATCAAACAAGTTTGGCCTAACTGTAGTGTGTCGTCCAAGGAAGACGACACGATAAAAGATTTATTCACAATTTTTTCGCTCTTGTTATACCCGGTAGGAGAAATCTCCGACCCTATAAAGTATATATATTCTTGATCAGCGTCACCAGCCGAGTCGATTTAGCCATGTCCGTCTGTCTGTCCGTGTGAAACAACAGATCTCAGAGACTATAAGAGCTAGAGTTACCAAATTTGGTGACAACATTGGAATCTGTTGCACGCAGATCAAGTTTGTTTTAAAATTTGGCCACGCCCACTTGCGCCCTCATAAATCATAAAAAACGTTATTAAGCTATACTCGTTATTTACGGGTTAAAGTTAATAGATACAATAAAAAAATAAAATAGAGCGGACGTTTCCTGAAAACTTCAATAAAATCGGATGATAAAGTGGGATGATATGGATCTTCTGGATAGGACATAGGACAACATCTGGCTACCGATACCAAGGAAGCATCGGTTACAAATATGAGGTCTAAAAGCCTATCTCGATTATTTTTGACGGGATTAATTTGCTCAAGTGAAGAGTCAGTTAAACCATCAGTAAATTCATGTTGAGTGTCCGATAAAAGAAGATTTGAGTCGTTACAGGGAAGCCATGGGAGATGAGGAAGGTTAAAGTCGCCCATGACAACTAGTTGGTCTTCAGGGCGTAGGCCAGACAAAACAGTTTGGATAGCAGATAGATGATTCGCATAGACACTAATATCAGATCGAGGAGGTATATAAGAACATGTTAAGAACAAATTTGCATTGCCGACGCTGACTTTGACGGCAATAAATTCAATGCCCTCAGTCTCAATAACTGGGAATAGTTCAGAGGAAAAGTCATTTTTAACAGCAATAAGAACACCGCCACCAAAAGCTGAGCGGTCGGATCGGTAAATTAAAAAATTATTAACTAAAATTTCCTGATCCAAAACTGAAGAATTTAGCCACGTTTCTGAAAAGGCGATAGCATCAAAATCAAACGAGGCACTATTAGAATCAATTTGAGCTAGTTTACCTAGAATACTACGTACATTTTGATAATGGACGAAAAAAATATGATTTAGTTTTTTGGAGTATTAATGCTGGGATTCTGATTAGAGTTCTTATAAAGGAATTCATGAAGTATAGTGTGTTCAGGGCAAATATTTGGGTCAAGAGCTTTAGTCAAATAGTAATCCGGTAGAATAATTTTAAATGACGATATACTACGCTTATGTTTAAAATTAAATTTAGTGACTATGATGTCATTCGGAGAAACTCCAAGTTTGGAGCAAACGTGATTTTTAATATCATCCTTCGTGGCTTCCGGCATGAGCCGAGAGACAAAAATGGTTTTGCGAGGAACCACGGCTTTGAGCAATAGTCCTGAGGAACGGGATGGGGGGCCACGCCCATCAGTGGAGGTACTGGCAGCAGTGTTGGACATCGTAGCAGCAACAGGAATCGGATGACTAACAGCAGCAGCAACAGGAATTGGATGACTAACAGCAGCAGCAACAGGAATCGGATGACTAACAGCAGCAGCAACAGGAATCGGATGGCTAACAGCAACAGCAACAGGAATCAGATCATTACCAGCAGCGGCAGCAATTATCGGATGAGAAGCAGGAGCAGCAACAGGATGAGCAGTCAGCAGTTGATCAGTAACCATTCCAGGAGTCGGATTACTAGCCGGAGCGACAGGAACAGAATTAGCAGTCGGCAGGAGATCAATGATCATTCCGGACGGACGAGCAGCCAGAGTATTTTCCGTCGCCGAGGAGTGATGAGCAACAGATACTCCATCGGGTAGGCCAGGATCAGGAAAATCTGAGGTCGAATTGGGCCCTGGGTCAATCGACTCAGAGAATGAGACGGCTGGTGAGATATCAGCGTCCCTTACTGGCAGGTGGGAGGCAGGAGTAGTGCACAGATTTACTTGCAGGTGGTTGGTATTTGCAATTTTACGTCTCGGTGATTCGCTGAGAAGTTTAAGGCCAAGAAACAGGGACTCCAGATTCAGAAATTGGTCGTTGAGGGAGCTAAATTGCTTTCGAACCTCCAGAAAACCATTACGAGTTTGCTTCATAACCGTGCGCATTTCGCCCTCTATTTCACGACAGGCTAGACAAGACCAGGTCAATCCAATATTTTTTCCAAGAAGATCACTGATTCGGCCATAATGACCAATGCCAGCACATTTTAGGTGGGAACGGTTATCGCACAGCCAGCAAGTGAGATACGATTCAGCAGTGATAACTCCGCTAAATTCACATTTCCTTGCGGTGCAGATTATACTCATTATGTCCAGTGTTTATATGCAAACCACTAAGTTAAGAGAGCGCACAAAAGAGAGTGGTGAATAGCTGATCTTTAAGCAGAGCAAGTGCAGTAGCCACAGGCGGTCTAGCTGAGAGTAGGTTCAAAGCTGACAGATTGGGAGAGCAGTTAAAAAAGACCTGGCAAATCCAGCGCAGGTTGAAGATCGGCAAAAGCAGGAGCAGCAACAACAGCAACAGCAGAGTAGTTCGGGAGAGTCCAAGAGAGCGGTCCAAAACCGTGCATAGGCAGCGTCAGTGCGACGATCCAGCGAGAGTAGGTTCTGAGCAGACAACTTTGGGAGAGTTGTCAGATTTTTCTAAAGTGAAGAGTAGCAAAAATCGGAACTGGCGATGATTCAAACGGTACTTTATATCCTTTAGAATCTGTTATAAGTAGGGAAATTTCGTTTAATGTCCAATTTTCAATTGTATAATATTCTATATTATTAAATTGAATAGATTTCTCGTTGCCATCAAAATGTCATACCGGGGTCTCTTAATTCCAACAGATCTGGGTTTAATTATATCAGTCTATAAAAATATTAATCCACTTTCTAAGTTATCATACTCTAATTCAACATTTGTATACCTAAATGTCTCACCATTAACTAAACTAATAAACTGTGTTGAACTATAATCGCTTTCTAGTTCATTTGCATCGTTTCTATTAGAGGTTGAACAATATTTATCCATTTCTTTAGGAGTTGAAGGTTTATTATATTTATTTAAATATAATTCTGTAACTCCTACTTTCCAAACATCATTAAGTTTTACAGGAATATTTACTATATTTGTAAATGCACATTAAACATTATCAGGAAATACATTTAATGAATCATTACTAAGTAAAGTTACGAAAAACTCTGATAAGTAAACCATCTTGTTTAATATTATTTATATGAAATCCAATCGATTCTATTCTTGCCGTATTGTATTCCTCCCTTTACAGAGCGACTTAATTTTTCCCTAGTAGTTATATATTTTAAGTCTCGTAATCGTTTTTGATCTGTTTTATACTTTTTGATATTCATTTTCAATTTACGTTGTTTATCGGTAAGTTTTACTCTCGTTGACTTCGCTTTCTTCACAACTTTCAAGTCTTGAAATGAAGTGTCGTGTACCCTTCGTTTATTATCATTTAAATTTAAGCTGTTTGATTTCACTGATTTAAAGTCATCTTCATCATCACTACTCTGCAAATCTGGAAACTCTAGTTTTTCTGGTGCTGGTATTGTTGATTTTGAATCAATTAAATCTGTTTTTAAAGATGAAATTGGGTAATCACTTGAAGCAACTGTTTGCGTTGGAGTTGTTCTTAAAGATGAAATTGGTGATTTGTTGCTGGTTTTTATGTTCATAGTTTTGTTTCTTTTTATACCCGGTACCCATAGCGTACAAGGGTATTATAAGTTTGGTGACAACATTGGAATCTGTTGCACGCAGATCAAGTTTGTTTTAAAATTTGGCCACGCCCACTTGCGCCCTCATAAATCATAAAAAACGTTATTAAGCTATACTCGTTATTTACGGGTTAAAGTTAATAGATACAATAAAAAAATAAAATAGAGCGGACGTTTCCTGAAAACTTCAATAAAATCGGATGATAAAGTGGGATGATATGGATCTTCTGGATAGGACATAGGACAACATCTGGCTACCGATACCAAGGAAGCATCGGTTACAAATATGAGGTCTAAAAGCCTATCTCGATTATTTTTGACGGGATTAATTTGCTCAAGTGAAGAGTCAGTTAAACCATCAGTAAATTCATGTTGAGTGTCCGATAAAAGAAGATTTGAGTCGTTACAGGGAAGCCATGGGAGATGAGGAAGGTTAAAGTCGCCCATGACAACTAGTTGGTCTTCAGGGCGTAGGCCAGACAAAACAGTTTGGATAGCAGATAGATGATTCGCATAGACACTAATATCAGATCGAGGAGGTATATAAGAACATGTTAAGAACAAATTTGCATTGCCGACGCTGACTTTGACGGCAATAAATTCAATGCCCTCAGTCTCAATAACTGGGAATAGTTCAGAGGAAAAGTCATTTTTAACAGCAATAAGAACACCGCCACCAAAAGCTGAGCGGTCGGATCGGTAAATTAAAAAATTATTAACTAAAATTTCCTGATCCAAAACTGAAGAATTTAGCCACGTTTCTGAAAAGGCGATAGCATCAAAATCAAACGAGGCACTATTAGAATCAATTTGAGCTAGTTTACCTAGAATACTACGTACATTTTGATAATGGACGAAAAAAATATGATTTAGTTTTTTGGAGTATTAATGCTGGGATTCTGATTAGAGTTCTTATAAAGGAATTCATGAAGTATAGTGTGTTCAGGGCAAATATTTGGGTCAAGAGCTTTAGTCAAATAGGAATCCGGTAGAATAATTTTAAATGACGATATACTACGCTTATGTTTAAAATTAAATTTAGTGACTATGATGTCATTCGGAGAAACTCCAAGTTTGGAGCAAACGTGATTTTTAATATCATCCTTCGTGGCTTCCGGCATGAGCCGAGGGACAAAAATGGTTTTGCGAGGAACCACGGCTCTGAGCAATAGTCCTGAGGAACGGGATGGGGGGGCCACGCCCATCAGTGGCTTGGAGGTACTGGCAGCAGTGTTGGACATCGTAGCAGCAACAGGAATCGGATGACTAACAGCAGCAGCAACAGGAATTGGATGACTAACAGCAGCAGCAACAGGAATCGGATGACTAACAGCAGCAGCAACAGGAATCGGATGGCTAACAGCAACAGCAACAGGAATCAGATCATTACCAGCAGCGGCAGCAATTATCGGATGAGAAGCAGGAGCAGCAACAGGATCAGCAGTCAGCAGTTGATCAGTAACCATTCCAGGAGTCGGATTACTAGCCGGAGCGACAGGAACAGAATTAGCAGTCGGCAGGAGATCAATGATCATTCCGGACGGACGAGCAGCCAGAGTATTTTCCGTCGCCGAGGAGTGATGAGCAACAGATACTCCATCGGGTAGGCCAGGATCAGGAAAATCTGAGGTCGAATTGGGCCCTGGGTCAATCGACTCAGAGAATGAGACGGCTGGTGAGATATCAGCGTCCCTTACTGGCAGGTGGGAGGCAGGAGTAGTGCACAGATTTACTTGCAGGTGGTTGGTATTTGCAATTTTACGTCTCGGTGATTCGCTGAGAAGTTTAAGGCCAAGAAACAGGGACTCCAGATTCAGAAATTGGTCGTTGAGGGAGCTAAATTGCTTTCGAACCTCCAGAAAACAATTACGAGTTTGCTTCATAACCGTGCGCATTTCGCCCTCTATTTCACGACAGGCTAGACAAGACCAGGTCAATCCAATATTTTTTCCAAGAAGATCACTGATTCGGCCATAATGACCAATGCCAGCACATTTTAGGTGGGAACGGTTATCGCACAGCCAGCAAGTGAGATACGATTCAGCAGTGATAACTCCGCTAAATTCACATTTCCTTGCGGTGCAGATTATACTCATTATGTCCAGTGTTTATATGCAAACCACTAAGTTAAGAGAGCGCACAAAAGAGAGTGGTGAATAGCTGATCTTTAAGCAGAGCAAGTGCAGTAGCCACAGGCGGTCTAGCTGAGAGTAGGTTCAAAGCTGACAGATTGGGAGAGCAGTTAAAAAAGACCTGGCAAATCCAGCGCAGGTTGAAGATCGGCAAAAGCAGGAGCAGCAACAACAGCAACAGCAGAGTAGTTCGGGAGAGTCCAAGAGAGCGGTCCAAAACCGTGCATAGGCAGCGTCAGTGCGACGATCCAGCGAGAGTAGGTTCTGAGCAGACAACTTTGGGAGAGTTGTCAGATTTTTCTAAAGTGAAGAGTAGCAAAAATCGGAACTGGCGATGATTCAAACGGTACTTTATATCCTTTAGAATCTGTTATAAGTAGGGAAATTTCGTTTAATGTCCAATTTTCAATTGTATAATATTCTATATTATTAAATTGAATAGATTTCTCGTTGCCATCAAAATGTCATACCGGGGTCTCTTAATTCCAACAGATCTGGGTTTAATTATATCAGTCTATAAAAATATTAATCCACTTTCTAAGTTATCATACTCTAATTCAACATTTGTATACCTAAATGTCTCACCATTAACTAAACTAATAAACTGTGTTGAACTATAATCGCTTTCTAGTTCATTTGCATCGTTTCTATTAGAGGTTGAACAATATTTATCCATTTCTTTAGGAGTTGAAGGTTTATTATATTTATTTAAATATAATTCTGTAACTCCTACTTTCCAAACATCATTAAGTTTTACAGGAATATTTACTATATTTGTAAATGCACATTAAACATTATCAGGAAATACATTTAATGAATCATTACTAAGTAAAGTTACGAAAAACTCTGATAAGTAAACCATCTTGTTTAATATTATTTATATGAAATCCAATCGATTCTATTCTTGCCGTATTGTATTCCTCCCTTTACAGAGCGACTTAATTTTTCCCTAGTAGTTATATATTTTAAGTCTCGTAATCGTTTTTGATCTGTTTTATACTTTTTGATATTCATTTTCAATTTACGTTGTTTATCGGTAAGTTTTACTCTCGTTGACTTCGCTTTCTTCACAACTTTCAAGTCTTGAAATGAAGTGTCGTGTACCCTTCGTTTATTATCATTTAAATTTAAGCTGTTTGATTTCACTGATTTAAAGTCATCTTCATCATCACTACTCTGCAAATCTGGAAACTCTAGTTTTTCTGGTGCTGGTATTGTTGATTTTGAATCAATTAAATCTGTTTTTAAAGATGAAATTGGGTAATCACTTGAAGCAACTGTTTGCGTTGGAGTTGTTCTTAAAGATGAAATTGGTGATTTGTTGCTGGTTTTTATGTTCATAGTTTTGTTTCTTTTTATACCCGGTACCCATAGCGTACAAGGGTATTATAAGTTAGTGCCAACCGAGAATGTATGTAACAGGCAGAAGGAGAAATCTCCGACCCTATAAAGTATATATATTCTTGATCAGCGTCACCAGCCGAGTCGATTTAGCCGAGCCCGTCTGTCCGTCTGTCTGTCCGTGTGAAACAACAGATCTCAGAGACTATAAGAGCTAGAGTTACCAAATTTGGTGACAACATTGGAATTTGTTGCACGCAGATCAAGTTTGTTTTAAAATTTGGCCACGTCCACTTCCGCCCCTGAAAATCATAAAAACATTATATTAGCTATATGCGTGATTTTCGGCTTAAAGTTAATAGATACAATAAATTAATAAAATAGAGACGGACGTTTCCTGAAAACTTCAATAAAATCGGATGATAAACGTGGGAGATATTAGGAATAAGGTTTGAATTTTAACACACCGCCCTAAGGCACTGCTGTTGCAAGCTGTAGCCGACAGGTGGCGCATTCGAGCCTTGGCCGTGCGATATAATGGCGCCAATGTATGTATGTACAATGTAGTGTATGTACATTTTTAAATTGCCTTTTAGTGTGAAGCGCAATCGTTTAGGTACCGGGTATCTCACAGTCGTGCACAGTCGACTGTGGCTTTCTTACTTGTTTTTTGTTGTTGTCGGGACGTACACGTAATGCAACCCTCAAGACCAGCCCAGCGTAGCCGCCGCCAAGACGCTTATTATGCAAGTGGATCAAATCACTCGTCTCGCGAATGTATATGTTGTCAAGGCCAGCACAATATATATGCATGTTTTGAATCCAAACCCCTGGATGTATTAGATCGCCGTACTTGTTCCAGTGATATTAAGCTTTGTTTTAATTGCCTAAGTCGATCGCATCAAGTTAGGGATTCTAACTCATCGAACACTTGCCGTCAGTGCAACGCTAAACATCACACGCTAGTCTACCCGAAAGAGTCAAGATCGATTCCGTTGACTTCCGCCCATATGTTGGCTTCCGCCCATATGTCCTTCGATTGATCATGCTGCTGATATAAATACTGCCGCTGTCAGCCATCATACTGTGGAGAAGGCCATAATCAAGACCTACTGCCAACTATTGTTGCCAATGTAATTGATACATGTGGCAACAAAACCAGATGTAGGTTAATGGTCTATACTGGATCAACACTAACTATGTTATCTGAGTCGTTTAACCAAAGGATCGAAATTCTTGCATCTCGGTTGTTGGTTTAGTGCTAACACAGCTGGAGTTACCGTTAGCTGACCCGACGTTTGGAGTACAGGGAAAAATAGACGATATTTAAGGCACTGATCAACCGTGCAACATATATACCGGACATCGCCGAGAGTTTGGTATTGAATACCCTATCGCACTACATACCAATTTTTGTTGGGTTATACAGGCAGCTATGTTTCTAACGAAGCATCTACTCACGCACAAGTCAACCACGCTTACGGAGATTTGGATTTCTTAGTTCGATCATTCATGGACTTAGAGCAAGTGCATCCGAGTAAAGCAACGATTGGCGCCAGTGATCCTGCAGAACAGCCATTTATGGATCCCATCACAAGACACAAGCTTTAAACCGCTTCGCCGCATTATACGGAAAATTTTGAAAATTCCCTGCACTCAAACAACAGTATGTTAATTTCATGGAGGATTACTTTGAAAACGACACATGGAATCGATACCTGCTGCTAAAGCGTCCGAGGATCCAGCACGCTGTAATTATTTGGTACACCACGCAGTGCTTAAACCAGAGAGAGGATCTCATTGCACTCAAAGATGAAATAATTTTGCTTCTGAGCAAAGCTCAATTCAAACTTTGAAAGTGGAGCTAGAACTGTTTACCAAAGGAGATTTGTGAGTATCCACTTGAAGCTTTAGAGAAGGACAGTTTATTTCGATTTGTTAAAACGGTGCTGGTACCAAAATGGTGCTCTTACCAAACGCATTCTCCTTTCGGAACTAGCCAAGATCTACGATCCGCTGGGTTTGCTTGTGCCCACAACTGTGTTGCTAAAGCACTCGGACCAAGCACTCACAGGTAACCCATCACCGCCGAATTGGTTAATCTGTCGGTCATTTTTTACAAAGACGAACCCAAGTAGAACTCTAGCCAATGAGTGGCTAGGTGATCCATAGCCAAATATAAAAGACCCCGGTTCAAAAGTAGAAGGTGTAGAAGCCTATGCGGGGATTCTTGTAATCGACAACTGCGACTCGTAACCGAATCGGAAAATGCACTAATAGTTATTTTGGACGTCCAAGTTCGGAGTTCGGCGAGTAGATAACTACTGTGGTACTGCTAACTAAAAACCACAAAGCGCTCCGAACTAGTGACTATAAGGACATTGTCCGTAGTCTACAAGCAATTGAACCCAAACACATTTTACAATAGTAATATTACTAGCCTTAAGGATGTGTTCAATCTACAACATCGTAAGAGCCTGAAGGAAGACCATAATCTCCACACGAGACAAAGCCTGAAGGTCGACCTCAAGCTCCTACATTAGCATCTAATGAAAAACCGAAATACAAAGTATTCCGCCAAGCAGGCCAAATAAACTAAAACGAAATATTTCGATTTGTTAAAGTGCTGGTACCAAACGGTGCTGGTACCAAAATGGTCCTCTTACCAAACGCGTTCTTCTTTCGGAACTAGCCAAGATCTACGATCTACAACTGTGTTGCTAAAGCACTCGGACCAAGCACTCACAGGTAACCCATCACCGCCGAATTGGTTAAACTGTCGGTCATTTTGTACAAAGACGAACCCAAGTAGAACTCTAGCCAATGAGTGGCTAGGTGATCCATAGCCAAATATAAAAGACCCCGGTTCAAAAGTAGAAGGTGTAGAAGCCTATGCGGGGATTCTTGTAATCGACAACTGCGACTCGTAACCGAATCGGAAAATTCACTAATAGTTATTTTGGACGTCCAAGTTCGGAGTTCGGCGAGTAGATAACTACTGTGGTACTGCTAACTAAAAACCACAAAGCGCTCCGAACTAGTGACTATAAGGACATTGTCCGTAGTCTACAAGCAATTGAACCCAAACACATTTTACAATAGCAAAATTACTAGCCTTAAGGATGTGTTCAATCTACAACATAGTAAGAGCCTGAAGGAAGACCATAATCTCCACACGAGACAAAGCCTGAAGGTCGACCTCAAGCTCCTACATTAGCATCTAATGAAAAACCGAAATACAAAGTATTCCGCCAAGCAGGCCAAATAAACTAAAACGAAATAAATGCAATTAATAATTCAAGAAAATTAACAAACCAACAATAATTATAGCTTCTGTGCTTGCTCAAATATATATATACACTTAATGCATAAGCATATCTGCACTCTTCTCTCTACCCCAGGGAAGTGAAGCAAAGTAAAGACGACACCATTGTCGAATGCCCAGCGGCAACTTATTATTATTTTTTTATACTCTTTCAGTAGGTATTATAATTTTGCAATGCTATTTGCAACGCAGTGATGGAGGTATCTCCGGGAGGTATATATAGTATATATTCTTGATCAGCATCACCAGCCGAGTCGATCTAGCCATGTCCGTCTGTCTGTCTGTCGGTTTCTACGCGAACTAGTATCTCAGTTTTTGAGCTATCGAGCTGAAATTTTCAGCATAGTCCTAATTCATTAGCACACAGTATATATGGCGGAACGGCCGAATCGGATCACTATATCCTATAGCTGTCATAGGAATAATGGCGAAATTAATGTAAAACGAAAAAGAAAGCTAACTTCGGTAAACCGAAGTTGGTATATCCTTGCAGTCTGCAATTGGATCATTGAAAATCGAACCATTTTAGTAATGTTGAAAAAATATCGAATTTTGTCAATTTTACATCTTACATGTAGAATTTTACATTTTCATATAAATCGACCGATCGCTTCTATGGCAGCTATATGATATAGTTGTCCGATCTTAAAAAAATGAAAACCGTAATTCTAGAACCATAAAAACTGCTATATCTCAAAATTTATGGAAATAGGTTTTAAAACAGAGAAGTTAAATTTTTTTTTACATTAATTTCGCCATCATTCCTATGGCAGCTATAGGATATAGTAGTCCGATTTCGGCCGTTCCGACATATACTATATGAAGGATACATTCGAAGAATCGAATCCAAGCATGAAGTGTGGATTATCCAAATTGATATAGTTCTGCATTGGGTGTTAATGATAAAACCATATCAATGTTATTCATTATCTTGGAGGTGGCTTTGCAAATTCCACATACTTGGGAAGGTGAATCTGCAAGACCACTAAAAGCTTTCCCATCTATCATCGTTAATTGAAATTTATGGTGTACCTACAAATTTCCAATGGTTGATGGAATAATTTTTGCTGATTCCTTTGAACAAAGAATTTTTTTAGGGTCTACAGAATCGTGGTGAAGAAGGTTGCTGATTTTCCCAAACTGTCACAGATCCCTTTCGATTTTGCAATGGGACAATGCATACTGCAAACAAGTATCCATTGCTTAGATTATTGTTGTCGCATTCCACATCTTGTCGATAGGTCGAATGGCCGCAACTGCCATCTCTGCTCAGTTTTTTCATCATCAGAAAATTCAACCATTTGCTGTAAAGGCATTTGAGCGGAATAATGTGTAAACCTTATATCATTTGGATAACACTTAGTTTTGCGCAGGGAATCGTATGTTGGATATACTATATATTGGCATTACGACTTTTGTCACTAACTTGCATCAATTTGTAAGAATGTTTGGTTAAATTTCCATCTAAAAGTAATACCAAAGCCTCTTCTGGTGAATAAGGAATCAGAAGGCTTGCATTAGATTCCGTAAGCAATTTTATTTTCTTCGCAAATACCTTCGTCATTTGCCACCGAAACAAGTTGCGCCGCATTTCTTTTACCTGCTTTGTACAAGGTAGAAGAGGTGGCAACTACGAGCTCAGTGAGCGCGCTTTCCTTAACAATTTCAGAAATTTTATTGTGTTTTGTTTTAGTGGAGCAATTCTCAAATTTTTGTATTGGGTCTACCACTTTTATTTTGTGTATCAAAAAGTAGCAGATGTCCGTCTAACCAGTCTTTGTTACTGCCTTCAAATTTTGTGTGACATCTTTTGATTAATTTCCATTTCTCAGCCAATTTAGAAACGAAATATCTAATTTTTTTTCGCTATTTGAATACTTTCATCCTTTTCAAGCAATTTAATATTAATTTCGTGAGCTAATAATATGGTTTTCGACAATATAAAATTTTTGGGTTGGCAAGGGTTTGTCCCGCCATAGCTTGTAAAGGATTCGCCTGGGCACCGACATTGTTCCTACAAAAGACAATATCTTGTAAAGTTGCAGGTGGCTGCAGATTTTTGACATTTTACAATCACTGGACATCATAGTAATTTTAATTCAATATTCTAGAGCGAATCCCCGCGAATCTCAAAAGTTGCAATCTACGAATGACGTACTTTGGCGATTTTCAACGAACTAGTG
Source organism: Drosophila rufa (assembly GCA_018153105.1). Classification (NCBI taxonomy): domain Eukaryota; kingdom Metazoa; phylum Arthropoda; class Insecta; order Diptera; family Drosophilidae; genus Drosophila; species Drosophila rufa. The sequence continues at coordinate 2,916,198 of JAECXS010000173.1, read as the reverse complement.
ATACTAGTGATACAACTTGATACTAATTTTTTTCTACAACGGCAACGGCCAAGTCACAAACAAACATTTTTTATGTTAATACATACCTTAAGCTTTAAAAGAATACACTTTTCTTCCCAATATTTACAAAAATGCAAAATTTAAAGCTATTTTGGCAAAGCACAAAAAACGAACGGTAAATCTCAGTGCTGCACCTGCTGCAACATATGTTGGCTTTGAAAGCTCACAGCTGATCAGCTGGAGTATATCATTCACAATAGATCATGATAATAAGCTCACTGGGCTATTTGTAATCGATAGCGATCAAGCTTTGGCGCCAATCAACTCTTTTAAAATTGAATTAAAAGGAGCTAGATCGGCCGTTTCGCCCACAGTGAGCCGGGGCGTCAGTCACCTCGACTGCCAAGTGGAGAAGTTAACCGCTAAGTTCCCTACAACAACAACAGTTGCAGCAGCAACAGCAGGCAGAAGCAGGAGCCGGTCAGCCATGAACAAGAAGATTCGGCGACCCATTAACGCACCAGAAGCGGGAGACGCCAAGCAGCGCCTGGTCTCAGTAGATGGCTCTGATTCCCTGGAGCACGACATGTGCCCTTCAACCCTGGGCCGCAGCGGTTGCTGCGGTGGCCAGGACGTGTCCTCTGATCTCCAGGGCGACATCATACCGCTAACGATCGACACAACTACAACATCACCTGCGATGAGGCGTCCACCACGATCTCGCTAATGCCTGTAATCTGCGGCGTCATTAAAAACTAAATTGTTAATAAACATTTTTATTGAAATTGTATTGAATTTTTCGGGATTTTCCCCGTGGATTTCTGGTTATTTCAGGGGTAGTTTCCTCGGGGCTTTGTCAGGGAATCCTCGGCGATTCGTAGGGGATTCGTCAAGGAATCCTTTGGGACTTAAGTTTGAAATTCCCCAAGGATTCCGGGAGGATTTTTTATTCGAACTCCATATGAATTCCCGAGGAATTCCTCGAGGAATACCCGAGGAATCTTCAAAGAATCCTCCCGGATTCGAATTCCTCGCCACTCCATTGAGCCATGCACTCACCGGTAACCTAACACCGACGAGTTGGTTGAACTGTCGGTCATCTAAGCAAAGACGAACCCAAACTAGAACTTTAGCCAATGGGCGAAAAGCGGGACGTGAATACTGGAAACAGTTTAGGTCATTCCGGTAATTAATAGGGGAACCTAGGCACTGCCTCCGGTATAAAAGGCCCAATTTAGTAGAAGGCAGTCTGAGTTACAAGAAGAGAAGCCTACGTATAGATTCTGTTGATCGACAAGTGCGACTGGTAACCAAATCGGCCAATTCTCCAAAGTTCCTTTGGACGTCCAAGTTCGGAGTTTGCCGCGTGAACTCGTTATTCATACTAAGAGCTCCAAGGCCTTTGGAAACACCGCAAATGTCATCAACATGGTAGAAGTGGTCGACCACAAGGACGAGATCGTACACGTATACCGAGTGCTAAAAGGACTCCGCACATCCATTAGGACCGAAGCCATGAACTGGAGAAGGTAGTCACCCTAGCTAACCATTTGACCGCCAGCCAGAACTCGAAGCCGGAAGACACCGTTAATCTATTAGCCCAAAACCAAGCAATCATTATTAATAAAAATAAAAGCTACCAAATTAACTAGAATCCCAACCAAAATTTTCGAACAATCTCAAACCCGAAATACTATAAATGCATTTAATAAATTAAACTAAAACAAACAAAAGTTCTCGTGATGGTGAAATACGCGGTAAGCTTATTTGGCGGCGGCTTCGAGTCGAGGTGCTGCGGGGCGTCACAGGTGGTGACGTAACCCAGGCAGGTGCAGAAAACGAATAAGGGTGCGGTGGACACGTACGGTGATCGTTGAACCGAGATTGGGGAATGGGGTGGGCGAGCAGATGCTCGCTGGGGCTTTCGGAGTTGGCTGTCAATCTCCGCCCGAGAGGCTGACGGTAGCTAGTTTCCCGATGGTGACTCGGAATTAATAGAAGAGTCCGGACCAATCGAGTCATTTCTACGAGAGCCTCAGTTTCCTTTTCTGGGTGAGCCGACGGGGGTGTTTGGGGTCACGGCCGCGACGGTCATTACGGAAGCGGTGGGACGTCGCCGGCACTGAGCTTCGATGCGGCAGGCCATATCGAGGGCATCGGTTAGCGATCGCGGGTTGCTACTGATGATGGGGACCTGGTATCCGGTCTCTCGGATTCCATCGATGAAACGCTGCACGATGATGCTGTTGTAAGTCGCGGGTGGCAATTCGCCAAACACGGACAAATCTAAAAATAACTTTGCTGAGTACAAGTTTTGTCTCTCTCTCTTTTCCCCCTCACCACCCTATTTGAAAGCTTCTTCTCGACTTCAAGATATTTTCTTCTCGAATTACAAAATCGAAAACAAATTCCGCTCGATTTCAAGAATTCTTCAAAGTAAGAAGAAATATTCTTCGAAAAAAATCGTTTTAAATTTTGTTAGTGGTGAGTGCTTTTGTCGGGGCAGTTCTGCATCCGACACCTCTAGGATTCCCCATTGTGAGGTTAGGTCGCCGGACGGAGGCTGCACGGCCGTCGGCATGGCCCCGGGCCCGACGTCCATTCTCCGTGCGAACCCTTGCCGCGCATGTCCGGAGTCCGCGTTGGATATTTCCGTCAAGCGTGGGGTGCTGGCGGAATGTCGATCGCACCCAGCTTGAGTCACGTCCACGTGGTTGCGCGCCGGCTGGCCTTTGCTGTTCCCGGGACGGTCGCCCAGCATACTTCTCTCGAAAGTCGTCCACATTTGATCGAAATTCTGCTCAAGCTTGAGGTTAAGGGACTGATCCAAAGCCTCTACTTTTTGCTCAATCAGTCGGAACGAGCGGTTGATTGCTTGGTCCACGGCGTCCAGCGTGGCCGCTCCATCTTGCGGCTCCCCTAGATCAGATCCTGCCGGCGAGACTTGACGGCGGTGGCGCGCGGGATTTTTGGGCATTTTCGTAGGTCAGGGTTTTCGCAAGCCCTAGTGACCCCACACCTGGCACCAATGTAACGAATTTCGGCCGCGGAGGGCAGATTTCGCTACGGAAAGCTGAGCGGAACTTTTTAAATAGATGTGGCTGCCCCAATCCCGTCGATGCCAACTTTGCTGTCTAAGCCCAAAGAGGACACGCGCGTATTTTTGGTTATTTTCTTAACTTTATTTTCTAATTGGCGTAATGTGCTCTTTCCGGGATGAAGATCATTAGAAGAAGACAGAAACAGAGCGACCAGACGTAACAGTTGTCAAAGCGCTCATAATTGCGCTGGCTCTCGCATTGCCAAGGTCATCATAATTGCGCTGGCAATTGCCAACTGGCCTAAGATCGAAAGCCTATGGGAAGGGTGGCGATAGCTTTGGCGGCTTTCGTTGCAATATGCTTTGCAGCCCAAGATTCACCCGGGACCGTCGTTGGACCTCTGAAGAGGGTAAGCTATACGGGACTTAAATTCCCTACTACTAACTATAAACATATATACATATATTTACGTGCACCCACACCTCCACTTGTAATGCCCCCGGTACTAGTTCTAAGGTTAACCAGAGCTTCCACGCTTGACCATCTGAAGTTTTACTATCGTTTAAATGTTCCATTTGACGAAAAATGGATCCCTCCACAACTTTCACGTCAGCAACTTGTCCTTTCTCACATTTCTCTCGTAACTCCTGATAGGAGGGCGAGTTAAAGTGTGAGGACCTTAAGTCTTCAGTTTGGGTCCGAGAAAGCGCATCGGGAACATTTTTGCTTACTTTTTGATGCTGTATGGTAAAATCGTATCCTTGTAACTTCAAAGCCAATCGAGGTAATCGGCTACTGAGATCGGATTGAGTCATCAACCACTTAAAGAATGCATGGTCGGTTATTACCGTAAATAAATATTCCTCGATAGAGGCTCTGCATTTCTTAATACTTAACAAGGCTACCAAACTTTATTGTTCGGTAACCGAGTAATTACGCTGACATTTATTAAACTCTTTGGATATGTAAGAAATTGGCACTTCATTGCCTTACTCATTTATCTGCATTAGTACTCCAACTGTCCCAGTATGGCTAGCATCGCAGTGTATATAGAGCGGAAGGTCAAAGTTTGGGGTATGCAACTGACGCTTTGCAAAGCATTCTTTTAAGAGATTGGAACGCTCTTCTGCCACTTCGGACCCCTCAAAACGTATCGTATTCTTTAACGCATCGGTTAATGGTGCCACGATTGAGGCAAAGACACGAATACATTTTTGGTTCCAGCCAATCATCCCTAAAAAACTTCGTAGCTGCTTGACTGATCGAGGGGCTGGGTATTCGGAAATTGCGTCGATTTTGTCCATCCATGGAGATGGTCTTATTACCTTCTACATGGCCTAAATAACGCATCTCTTTCATGCAAAACTTACTTTTCTGAACGTTAATTGACAACCCACCTTTTGCTAAACAATCTGCAATTTCGTTTAGTATGGACAAGTGTCATCCAAGTAAATAAATACCTCGTTTTTTAATGTAACGGGTATTACGCGATCCATCAATTTTGACATATTAGACGGAGCATTTGCTAACCCAAATGGTATTACCGTGAACTGGTATAATCCTCTGCCCGATATTGTGAACGCGGTTTTATCGCGAGAGCCTGGCTCGAGTGGGATTTGCCAATAGGCATATAAATATAAATATAAATTCGGCTTTTGGAAGTCTACTTAAAATGTCCCCTATTATGGGCATTGGGTATGCGTCTTTGCGAGTGACTGCATTGACTTTACGGCTGTCCACGAGCGTACTTTGGTGGGCTTGCGAAATAGCAAAATTGGTGATGACCACACACTTTCTGACTCTTCAATGACACCCAGTGTTAGCATACGATCTAGTTCTTCAAACAAAAACACAAAAACCAAAACAACAACTACGCTGAGCAAGCTAAGGCGCACGGGTGCCGTCGTCGAGACAGACATGAATCTGGAGAGCGTGCAGCTCACACCAGAAGACGAGGAGAGACTTCTCCGCGGAAGACATAGAAACGCCCCTAGAGACGCTTTCCAAGGAATTACTGGATGCGTATCATGCATCATGCCCAGTATCGAGAACTAAAAAGAGGACCAAGCCACCCTGGTGGAACAAGGACCTATCGAAACAAAGAAGTAACCTCAGAAAATTCTTCAGAATCGCCAAGCAGGCGAAAGATGATGACATCAACGAAGAATACAAAACCCTACTTAGAGAATAGAAGAAGCAATTACGCAAGGCGCAAAGAAGCTCGTGGAGACGCTTCTGCTCCGATATTGAGATGGTCCCAGAAACGGCTAGACTCTGGAAGTTGTTAGCAAAGCAACCTACATGACAGAATCAGCTTAAGCGCAACGACGGACAGTGGACTGAGGGCAGCGAAGAGACCCTAACAGCACTAATGCAAGCACACTTCGCAGGATGCACGGAGGTCTCCGATGCCAATGAGCACCAGGTTCAAGCTACTAGGATTGAAGACCCCCCGTCCAGAAGAATCCACTGGGCTATGGACTCCTTTGCGGGTATAAAAGCACGAGGACTAGACGGACTAGTTTCAGCCATGCTACAGGTGACCAAACATGAGATCACCCCATGGCTCTCCGCAATATACATAGCTTGTCTAAGCACGGGCTATATCCCTATCCAATGGAGGACCTCTCGGATTGTCTTCCTGCCAAAAGCAGGAAAGTGCAGCCACATGAGCCCCTAGGATTACAGATCGATAAGCCTCACCTCATTTTTACTAAAAACGCTTGAAAAACTGCTGGCCCTACACATCTGTTATGCTGTAGGAAGACTAATGTCGACCAACCAGCATGCCTACACCAAAGGGAAATCAGTAGAAACGGCACTGCATTCATTAGCAGCCACTATTGAGAGAGCAATACATAACAAGGTATATGCTCTCTTAGTGTTTATGGACATATCCGGAGCATTTAACAAGGTCAAGACAGAAGCAATATTGGAACGCCTAGAAGCGACCAGCGCGCATCCTTCCATCAACATCTGGATAAGGAACCTACTAAGTTGTAGGCGGGTACAGTCCGATTGGGGCACCGCTTCCATTGTGAAGGGGGCGCACAGAGGCACACCACAAAGTGGAGTTCTGTCGCCCCTCCTATGGAATATGGTGGTGGACAACCTAATCAAGAGATTCGAAAGGAAAGCCCGAAAAATAACAGCTTATGCTGACGACATAAGCATAATTATTACGGGAGTCTGTCCATCGTCTCTCAGCTCAAACAAAAACACCTCTTAACGAGGTGAGATAAAAGTGACGATGGCACCTTCAACTTCAAAAGTTTTTGATATCAAATTTTGTGACGATTAATAGTAACGTTAACAAAAATAAATTACAACTAATTCAATTACTTTCTAATTCGACACGCTGCTCTTTAGTTTCAAACCTAGGTATTTTACAGCTTACGGCTTCATGATGGAAGGAGGAGTAGGACATAAGGCTTCCAGGCAGAAGTCTTTTCCATCAGGAAAGCGGCAGAGGACGCGTAGAGCGTAGACAGCCAAGCGGCGATAAGATCCATGCAGTCGTCAGCGGTCTGTTCCAAAAATGTATTGGCGAGCAGGGAGCACCAGATATCCTCAGCACGACAAAGTCAGTGCGGATCTACGGGTTCCCAGCCACCAGGGCATCGATGGTAACGAGGCGGAGGACGATCTTGCAAAGGAAGGCATCGGGCTGACGAATGACAGAATGGAGAACATCCCTGTCTCCTTAAGAACGCTTTAAAGCATACTGCCCGAGGGTATACTATGAGACGATTTATTTAAGTCGGTATCAACTGATAAGTCATACGCGATGTCTCTAATCGCGATCGGCAGACTGGACAAATATCCTTACTACTTTTAGTGTTAAAACAGAGCTAATGAAAAGTGTGGTTGCAATTGGTTGATAATAACTAAGCGGTATAGTCAGTGTCTTTTTGGCAAAGGTAGCATTGAATATCTCTTGGAAGCTGTTCCTCCATATTAAGTTACTAGAAATCCATAATATTTCCAATTGATGGTCTATGCAATAAAGAAAAACTTAAATTTACAAAAAAACGAGAAAGAAAGCTAACTTCGGTAAACCGAAGTTGGTATACCCTTGCAGTCTGCAATTGGATCATTGAAAATCGAACCATTTTAGTAATGTTGAAAAAACATCGAATTTTGTAAATTTTACATTTAACATGTAGAATTTTACATTTTCATATAAATCGACCGATCGCTTCTATGGAAGCTATATGATATAGTGGTCCGATCTTAATGAAATTAAAACCGTAATTCAAGAACCATACAAAACTGCTATATCTCAAAATATCTCAGAAATACGTTGAAAAACAGAGAAGTTAAATTTTTTTTACATTAATTTCGCCATCATTCCTACGCAGATATAGGATATAGTAGTCTGATTTCGGTCGTTCCGACATATATACACGACGTAAGCGAGAGCGTGCCTAAAAGAGACAGGGACGCTCAGGGGAAGGCCAGAGCGACATCCTTCGTCAAAAAGTCGAAGTAGTTTAGTGAGGTGGCCAGAAACAGTGTGGGTATGGCTCTGGTGGAAGAGCTCCACAATGATGGGCGCCTGCTGGCAGAGAAGTGGGAGGAGATAGAGGCCAAAATGGCCGACATGGGGACTGACAGGTTGGTCGCCATGCCGATCGGCCCTGTCCCGTCTTTCGACTCTTCGGGCATGGTCAGAGGGCACCGAGTGATCGGATGCGACGATGGATTCTCTAGGAGCTTTCTGGTGGAATGTTTTGCTAAGATAAGCAACACTTGGACTGACCTTAAGATAAGTCTAGTCCACGCCAGGGAGATACCGAGGAGACCCAGAGCTCGCATCTGGTTGCCAAAGAGGCAAACTGATCACGCAAGGGTGATCCAGTGTATGCGAGCTCAGAACCCATATATTCATACGGATGACTGAGCCATCTTCAAGGCAGAAAAAGAGCTAGGTCGAGCCAGCCGTTCCTTCTTCTGATTACCCAATGGTGCATGCCGCAGTTGAAAGCCGTAAAACACAAGGTCCGGTACGGCATAAGGAAAGCAAAGATCAGGGTGTTTCTTGCCGAACCGGACGAGATACTGGAAGAGGTCGATGACACCAACAAGCTGTTGGACGATATGGTCATCGACGACAAAGCCCCCGACTCCAACCCCATTAATATCGATGCCGAAAGACGTGCAGATTAATCTGAAGCGCAGCTCGCACGATTCATCGAATCTCACGATCCTTCTCAGAGAGAAGGATATCGACATCGCCCTTATACAGGAGCCTTCGACTTAGGACGAACAAGTCTCTAGCCTGAAGCTCCCAGGATATACAATACTAAACTCGAGCTCAACGGGTAGGACGAGATCAGGTATACTAAACTCGAGCTCAACGGGTAGGACGAGATCAGGTATAGTAATAAAGAACCATTTTAATGCTTTTCCTTGTTCCAATCTTAGGACATCGGATCTGAGAGTTGCTATATTCGAGACAGCAGACGGGATTGGGATAGCTGTCGCCTCAGAATACATGGCGCGCATGTCCTTCAACATAAGCTATGGTACCAAAGAGTGGGCACCATACAGGAAGCACAAAAAGTTTACAAGAAAGCAGTATACGAAGCCAAAAAGGAATCATGGAAAAGTTACTGCGAAACAATAGAGGGCATAATGGATACTGCAAGACTAGGCAAGATCCTTGCCAGAGGGCACGCAAGCCAAACTCTAATAAACAAAACTGGAAGTTCTGGTGGATATGCATTTCCCAGGGAACCTACGAGAGAACTCGAGACCCAGGGAAATTACAATGGAAAGCATAGATACGCAAACCCGAGACATCATGACGATTGAAAGAATTCAATGGGCGATTGACTCGTTTTATAAGTACAAAAGCCCGGGCCCGGACCGCAAAATACCGGCAATGCTACAAGGGACTAAAACCAGCGTAGCGGGATGGCTGAAAGCCATTTACGAGGCTTGTATTGGGCTGACTCGTATACCGCTCCCGTGGAGGGAAGCAAAAGTAATATTTGTACTAAAACTAGGCAGGAGGGGGCATATCCTACAAAAGGACTACAGGCCGATCACCCTAGCTTTCCTTCCTTCTGAAGACAATGGAAAGACTGCTGGATGTTCACATCAACATGCATACCGGAAAGGACGATCAACCGAGACTGCATAAATCCAAGTGGTGAGTCACATAGAGAAATCTGTAGTATACAAGCCGTACGCGATGGCCACCTTCTTGAATATTGAAGGTGCGTTCAACAACTTAAACGCCGATTCCATCCTGGGCTCCCTTAACTCGGTTGGTATTAAGAGAGACATCAGAGAGTGGATTGGTGATATGCTCAGGAGTAGGACGATCATAGCCGAACTGAATGTCACTCACCTCACGCGGGTAGTGAATAGAGGCACATCTCAGGGCGGGGTTTTATCTCCCCTGGTCTGGCTTATAAACATGAACAACATATTGAAAAAACTCAATATGGGAAGACTAAAAGTAGTAGCTTTCGCAGATGACGTGGTTTTACTAGTATCAGAACCTTACTCCGACGCTATTAGCGAAATAATGACGGTCGCATTGGGTCGATTTAACAAGTAAAACCGAACTGATGCTCTTCACGAAAGGGTCGATACAACATGCCCAAGAGAGACGGCATCGAACTACAGCTATCAGAGCAGGCGAGGTATTTAGGAGTGATAATGAACCCGAAGCTCTCATGGAAGCTAGTTGCCGCTGAGAAAGCTAGAAAAGCAATCATAGCTTTATACTCGTGGAGGAAATTGTTTGGAAACAACTTGGGATTACACCCAAAGATAATTATTTGGCTCTACACAGCGGTGGTACGACCAATATTAACTTACGGAGCCGTAGTGTGGTGGCCCGCACTGACTAGGGAGTACAATATTATTGTTAGGATACAAACTTAAGGATTCGCAGGAGCCACGGGGGGATGCATTCGTGGCGGCAGCTGATCTAAATGTTATCCTAGACACAATGTCGATTGATTTATTTATCAAGGACAATGCCGCGCAGAGTGCGTCAAGACTGAAGGAAAGCAATTGTTGGAAGGAACACTGCATAGGGCAGGGCAGGATAATTAATGCCATCTTACAACGAGCAGAAGAACAGACGGACTACATAACCACGGATTTAAGGTTCGGAAACGGTTACACGACCTTATATGCGACGAGGAAAAATTGGATCGACGACAGGGTAACCGAACAGTATGCGATATCAATCTACACCGACGGCTCAAAAATGAGCTGCGGGGTGGGGGCTGGAATCTATGCTGAAATCTGGGGGATTGAAGTGGCCTTCACTCTCCCAGACTTAGCAACGGTTTTTCAGGCTGAGGTGCTCGCTATATTGGAGGCAGCCAGCCTCTTAATTCAGCAGGATCTCAGGGAACCTAGGTTTGGATCTACTAGGACAGCCGAGCAGCTATAAAATCTCTTACAGCCGTGAAAACAACTTGCGATTAGTGGCAAAATGCAAGTGCGTCCTAAATGATTTTATGACATAACGACATCCCAGGTAATGAAAAAGCAGACGAGCTAGTCCGAGCAGGCTCGGCTGGCAATGCAGAAACTAGAAGGATATCGATCTCGCTCAACTCAGCCTAGACAAGGATTCATGACCATTTCAGAATGATAGCCAACAAGGAATGATCAAGAAAAAGTGAAGATTACAGCAATCCTAGGATTCCTCAACGATTCAACCATCAACAAACAAGGGGTGTGGAACAAAAATGTGCATGGCTCTACTTGGAGGCTTTAGCAAGAGCTTCACCACTTATACCTACCTACCTTTTATTTATATTTATTTATTTTTTTATCTTTTTAGAATAATCATCACTCTTATTTAAACGGCATCCAGGAATCATGGATATCTTTCATGGACAAAAACCTAATTTACTCTCCCTCATTAGTGCAGTCCGAGTACGGTAGAAAACAATGACCGCTAACATATGTAGGTGAAATAATCTTTATTTTTATTTGTATGGAAAACATCCTCGGTAAATAATATCCAATAATCAGGAATGTTTCGATCGTAAGATATTTTTAAGTTGTATTTGCCCTCCTAATTAATACTTTATTCGGGTTCAATTAGCTAAAAGGAAGAGGAGATAAGAGAGAGGAAGAAAATTTAAGATAACATATTTTCGTACATGTTACATGTAAGCTCAATGTAGAAAATCCGAAGTTCTTTTTTTAAGGTTTGAACTTAAATTTACCACAAAACCAAGACTAACTTTGTTTTTTGGAATATAGGTGTTTGGTTATTTGGTTATTCTACATGTAAAATGTAAAATTTACAAAATTCGATGTTTTTTCAACATTACTAAAATGGTTCGATTTTCAATGATCCAATTGCAGACTGCAAGGGTATACCAACTTCGGTTTACCGAAATTAGCTTTCTTTCTCGTTTTGTTTAATATTGAATACCAGCTCTGGGCTACGTAAGGTGTGGGAGTTATTAAGCCTTGAAAAGTGCCAATTAAAGCAGTGTACGATAATTTGTCTGCGATTTTCTCAAAATTGATACGAGATGGAAACTTTTCAGAATCTGACTAGTATTGTACCGGTTCAGATCTATCAGAATCAATGGCTTTTATTCGCCAGCTTTTTTTTGTCGACCAGTGTAATTACTGTAGTTTACTTTATGGTTAATTGGCATTTCATATATATACATTTAATAATAATTTTATTTTATCCTTATTTAGTTCATTTAATTTGTTTAAACTATAGTAAGGAGAAAATGAGATGGCTGTGTCTGAAAAAGAAAATGCGAACAGCATGGATAGTAGGGATACATATACATAGATAACTATTTTTAATAATAATAGTTAATATTGTTTTCTTTTAGGTAGCATAACTTCAAGTATATATATATGTATGTATAGATGTTTTTAATAATTTACTATATTTACTTTTAATCATTAACGTTCAATTTTAATTAACTCAGAGTATTGCTTTTCTTTAATTTTAATGAATTATAACATTTTAATTTTGATTACTCGAAAGCTTTGTATGCCTTAATTGGTTTAATTATAATTTGGTAATATTTAAATTCATTGAGATTCGGGAAAAGGCAATTTAAGAAAGGGTATATGGTTGACTTACAGTTGTCCATGATTTCCTCGACGAAAGATCTTTCTCCAGGTACTAAGTGGATTTGTAAATAAATATGGCGTATATGTATTTGATTCGCTCTTCTTCTTCCAGTGCTTTATTAATAATAATTTTATTTTATTCATTTATTTATCTTTTTTTTAATTCGATCAAAGCTAAATAATTTGTTTAGATATTTGACCATCAGCTCTCACTTCTCTCCGCAATTTCAATTTTTCTTTATTATAATTAATTATTAATTATATACTTAAGGTAAGGTAAGATAGGTAAGGTAAGATTCCGATTAGCGAAAGTATTCAAAATTAAACTTGGAGAATTTTAAAATGCGAAAAACACAAAAACAAGTGAGAAAGCCACAGTCGAGTGTGACCGACTGTGTGATACCCGGTACCCAAAGCATTGTGCGTGAAATTAAATAGCACACGGACATGGAAAAAACAAAATGTTGACAAATTTCATATTTAACGGTCAATTATTAAGGATTTAAGTTAATTAAGGCATTCAGATTGTCTTAAATTTTATAAGGTAAAGTTATTATTCACTTGTTGTTGTTGTTTAGATATCGGGGTTATATTACGATTTTTTCACTGGTTGCTGTTGTTGTTCAGATCTTAGGATCTCGCTTGAGTTTAACTTGTTGTTGTTATTCATATATTGGGGTTCACGATTAGGTTTTACTTTTTTTTTTTTTGTTGTTCGCATTTTTGAGATTCCTATTGGGTTTTGTTATTTAGATATGAGGTTCTATTAGGTTTTTCACTGGTGGTTGTTCCTAATGGCCGATAGGGCTCCGCTGGCCAGTAGAAAGTATGTAGGTTCTCCGCTGGCCAGTAGAATATACTATATGTGGGTGCTCCACTGGCCAATAGAAAATATGTGAGTGCTCCGCTGGACACTTGAAAGTATGTAGGTGCTCCACTGGAGGGTAGCACTATGTGGGTGCTCCCCTGGCCGGTAGCACGAGGTTGGTGCTCTGCTGGCCAATAACCACAGATCTTGGGGCCTCGTTTAACAAAGGAGAAATGCCGATGCCGGAGCGTCGCTGGCCACTAAAGGGCGCTGCTGGCCGCAGTGGCTGATGCAACTCGAAGTCGGCGGTAACCAGGTGGAGGTTCTTCTAGGGGCAAGGCGATTGGATTGGCAGCGAGAAGTTAGCCGCACTTGCGCTTAGGCCAGACTTGAATTTTACTCGCTGTGCGATATAGTCTTGGAAAGGTATCTGGATCCGCCTATAGATGGCGCCTTCGATCATTAAGGGCCTAATAGGGCGCCTTGATAAAATTTGGCCGCTATGTGTATTTTTTCATAGTGACAAACGGTACTATAATTCCCCCCGCTAAAATCACACTTGTTAGGTCAACAAGAGGTATACACGCTTGGAACTGCCAACTATTGCTTAAGATCCTTAGCATGGTATTTTCCAACTAATTTAGCATATCTTCAATTTCGTATTAGGCTGATCCTAGCTTTCGTTTTATTCTTCCTTTAACAAAGGTTGGGGATAATTTTGAGTTAAAGCCCTTAGCAAAATAACTTTGCTGAAAATTTCTACGAAAAGTTTCCTGGCCTACCATGAAAGAGACTTCACGACTTGGAAGATTATATGCTTTTTCATTGCGGGCATGTTGTTTGTGCATGTGATGGTTGGCTTGATCCCTCATAATGTCCAAAGAGTCGTCCTTGTTAAAGGCAATGGATCGATCCACTAGAAACTGTAATCGCAGCAAGAGATCATACGTACTTGCATGGGTGATCATATGTTGACCAAAAACAAATCGATAAGGGGTATTATTCGTTGCAGTGTGAAAACTTGAACAGAGAGAACAACAGATTGTTGTCATCCCATATCATTGGTCAGGGTGTACATAGGCTTTTATGGCCGATAGTACCGAGCGATTAACGCGTTCCGACGCATTTCCTTGAGGGGCATAGGATGCCGTATACTCGTGGATACTCGTCCATTATTGGCCAGTAAATTGTTAAAAGCATTTGACTTTAATTGGAGTCCATTATCAGACACGATAGTTTCCGGAACTCCATAACATTGAAAGAGATTCTCATCCATGAGGGGTAAAAAATATTGTTGGTCAAACATTTTTGGTCTACATGTATGTCTCCCCTTAATTAATTTCCCTGGTCAAGCAATCATTTATTAGCTGCTGGCAACATATTCGAAATGGCGATAATCCTGCAGACCTCGCATCCCGAGGAAAAAATCTATTATCACATTATTCATTACCCTTAGGAATGTGGCTGGGGCTTGATCACGCAAATCAAGTTTGTTTTTGAATTTGACCACTTCCGCCCCGGAAACATAAAAAACTGTTTATAAGCTATAGTCGTGATTTTCGGCTTAAAGTAAATAGATAAAATAAATACATATACATCTCATTCTCAGTGGTTCAATATTATAGTATATAGTAAGCGTTAATTGTCATATTAGATATCCTTCGCCATAAGGCCATAAAATGGCGCTAAAACTGATGCATAGCCAGAGCGTTTGGGCGTAAAAGGAAAAAATAAAAAATACAAGCAAGTGAACCCTGCATTCAGACCTCTACACTCTATATTATATAATGCGCGGCGATTGCACACATAATGTCTTTAACATATTCTTGCTGGTCTCCCCGTGGTGTTCCCTAGGTCCCGATTTAATATATGACAAATATTTTTTTAATCGGATGCTATGCACTTTGAACTGACAAACGTTTGAGAATCTCACAGTCGAGAACACTCGACTGCACAGTGGTCGGCGTTCTATGGGAAAGCGGCCAAAAGTATTTACAGTTAAGGAGAGGCTTGAAACTTTGCCCAAAATGTTCTTATTTTTCTTGTAAGGTAATGTATAAAAATCAGACGGATCGGACTACTATATCATATAGCTGTCATACAAACCATTGGTATGAAATGGAGTGTTTGTTTGGAAAACTTTTTTGTTTTTTATGCAATAATTCTTAATATTTAATAATTAATATATACCATAGAAACAATTGCAACAGAAAAAAATAGTTTTAGCAACTATATTAGATTAAAGCATAAGTCATTTTATTTTAACATTAACCAAATAGGAGCGATCAAATAAAAATCAAAATAAACTGAAGAAAGAAAGATATAATAATTATTCCGATTCTTCTAACAAATCTAACGCAGACTTCATTATATTTGAATTGTATTTGCATGGCAATTTCCTTAGTCCCGTAATAAAAGGATCGGATGATACAGTCGACTGTAGCTTTCTTACTTGTTTATATAATAAACATAATGGAAGACCATTCTGTACAGAGTTGTGGAGTTGGAACAAAGTGAGGGTTTATGTTGCTTGTCCGGGCAATGTAAAATGAGAGCCTTCCCATAAAGGAGGCTCTTGACTTAATCAGTGTAAGAATCTCTTTGAGATTGGTTACAAATTCATCTAGAGCCGACTTTTCAATATCAGGAAAACTTTTGTTATTGAAGAAATTGTTATTCGAAGTAATTTTGTCGCCCAAAATTATGTTTGTACTGGCAGATTTCATACTAGAGCTATTCCTCTAGTCATCATTTGCCAGTCCGAAACAGTCGAGTGTGACCAACTATGAGATACCCGGTACCCAAAGCATTGTGGGTGAAATTAAATAGCCCATGAACACGGAAAAATGAGAATGTTGACTAATGAAGACAAATGTAGCTAGAAACATGTTGGGAAACATCCAAAAGAGACAAATGTAGCTAGGAACATGTTGAGCAACACCCAAAAAAGACAAATGTTGCCAGGAACATGTTGAGCAACACCCATTGGCACAGAAGAAGAAGAAACATAGACAGAAAGTTCATTTTTAATAACTTCCATGTATATCATCCGATTTTACTTAAATTTTCAGAACACGTCAGCAAATTCCTACTTATTTAATTTAAGCACATGAACATGGAAAAAAGAAAATGTTGACAAATAAAGGTTGCTAGGAACATATTGAATAAATTGAGAGTTCTAAAAAGCATTTCTATTACAACGCTATAATACTGTGGAATAATTTACCACATCATATAAAAGTAATAACAAGCACACACAAACTTAAAACTAGCTTAATGGAACACTTTAAAAATATTTAAAATATTTAATGCAAACAAACACTGTACTGTACAATGAATTGTTAATCACACATTTTTTTATTTTTTCTTTTATTTATTCATTTTATTAAAGTATTTCTTTTTATAAAAATTTAAATTTTAAATTAGTATTAAGTACCAATTTTTAAAAATTAATGAATTAATGAATGAATTTTTGAAAATTAATGAACGCTGTATAGTGACTAGTGCATTAAATTAAGGATATTATAATACTTGTAGCACTAGGAAGTAAGAAATAATAAAGATAAAGATAAAATACAAATTTAGCTAGGAACATGTTGAGCAACACCCAAAAAGGACAAATGTTGCTAGGGACATGTTGAGCATGTTGAGCATGTTGAGCATAGAAGAAGAAAAAGCATACACAGGAACTTTAATGTTTAGTAACTTCCATGTTTCTGAACCGATTTTACCTAAATTTTCAGAAAACGTCCTCACTATCCTATTAATTAAGTTTATGTGTTTACTATAAATCGAATATTATGTCTATGTTCTGATGGTGAAGCCATTGGTGTCTTCTGTGGTATTAAAATTCCTCCCTGTCCTCGGATTGTTTGATGTATCTTCTGGCTTGACATTTTTTTTTTGCCTATGTGTACATTTGAATTTAATTTTGGTCTTTAAGTCACATTGAAATATAAAGCATTTGTTCAGTCGCAGCAATATAACATAAAGTATAAATTATCAGGTCAAGCGCTTATGCATATTCTGCTGACCTGAAGAAGTCGAATTGGGCAACGTTTTCATTACCGCATATATCATCATACACAGTAATCCACATTTCTCTTTACACCTAAATTCGTTTACATAAGCATATTCTTTATCATTTTTTTAGCTATAAATACTGTTAAGTTTCATCAAAAAAATCTGTAACTGTTGACTCTAAAGCCAAGCTTACTCATTTACGCGCGTTCAACAGAGGCTGTCGCTGAGTTTTCAGAACCTTGTATGCACCAGGCGTAGTCCATGTTCGTAGGCGTAGTCATGTTCTAAGTGCAGCGGCACAAGGCAGACAGTTCAAGTACTGTATGCCAGGCACCTCAGCCCACATTAACATTATGCATTATGATAATAGTTTTTTTTTTTATTTCCTTGGGTTGTAGCCCAGACATATAATCCCATTGAAGATTTTACAAATGACCTCAATATCAGAGTTTGGAAGTTTAATTATCATTTTTGGAGTTTATAAGTCGCCGGAAGGAGCCTTTTTCGGTTTCAGTTCCCCAATGACTTTTGCGATATCCTACGGCATCTAAGCCTACCTTAACATTTTTGTGACCTCGACCTTTAAAGGATTTCAAGCATCTTTTGGCTCAGAACTGAGATTTCTAGCCGTTCCTAATTACAGGAAACATTCCTAAACTTGGAAGGTTTTCAAATATCCTTGTGGCTCAGTACTCAGGTACAACCGAGTCGACACTTTGAAGGATTTCAAACCTCCTTGTTGGCTCAGAACTCAGATTTCTACCAGTTTCTAATCACGATCTCAAAGTTGCCAACCAGGCGACACTTTGATGAAATCTTTCAAGTCATTGTTCAAGTCTTTTGAACATCGACGGTTGCGAACAGAAGCGTATCCAGCTTTTTCAAGCGAATAAAACACTGCCAAAGGGTCAGAAGTGGAGTAACACTATAAATGACTAATACAATGGAAGAGCACGCAGTCGTGGAGGCGGTACACTTGCAGATCAATATCAGTCAGGTTTCTGCGGAGCACAACTCAGCTGCAATTTGTGCGGCTGCAGCCACAGATGAAGAAATTGTTACGTTGTTGGAACTTTTCTGGACTCTACAAACTTTAGAAACTGAAGAAAAGCATCAATCACCAATAGAGGCTCACTGCGAAAAACATTTCGTAGGAAATCTCCAAGTTGCAGCAGATGGAAAATTTATTATAAAACTCCCATTTTCTGAACAATCTTCAGCCCTGGGGGCATCACAAAAAACTGCAACAAACAGATTCCTGGCACTGCAGCGGAGAATTTCACCTGACATCTGGAAAGGGTACGTGGACTTTATGGAGGAGTATGAAAGACTCGGACATATGAAACAAGTGCAGGGGGCGGTCTTAGGGGCAAAAAGCAATACATCAAGAAACGAAGATGTGCACTTGTCCAGTGTCAGCATTACTATTCATTGCTACTGCCGAACCAGACTGTATTAAAGTTAGGAGGCCCTATTCTTCAAAATACAAAACTTGGATGGATTGTCGCCGGAAAAGTTTGGAGCACAACTCAGCGGAAAGTTGTGCAGCTGTAGTTACAGATAAAGAAATTGATACTCTGTTGGAACGCTTCTGGACTTTAGAAACTCTAGAAACTGGAGAAAGCTCATTGCGAAATACATTTCGCATTAGATCTCCTAGTTGCAGCAGATTGACAAATCATTGTAAACCTCCCATTTTCTGAATAATCTTCAGCCCTAGGGGCATCACAAAAAACTGAAACAAATATATTCCTGAAATCTAGAAAGTGCATCCCTCAAACATAACCGCGGATCACTATTTTATTTCACACCACTGTGTGCTTTAACCTGAAAGCAGCACAACAAAACTACGGGTAGTATTGGATGCTTCCTGTAAAACCACAAGCATTAAATCTTTGAATGAAATATTCCATGCTGGACCTACTGTCCAGAGCGAGCTGTTTGCAATCTTTCTACGCTTCCATACTCACAAATACGTGTTCACAGCAGACATAGAGAAAATGTATCTGCAAGTGTGGATACACCCTGATGATCAGTTTCATCAATTAATCGTTTGGAGAAAGAATCCGTACAACGTCAGCCCCATTCATAGCTACAAAATGCTTGGATTATTTGGCCGAGAAGGTCAAGAAAAAACTACCACTTGGATCATCCGTACGCATGATTTCTACGTCGACCACTGCCTCACTGGAGCAGACAGTATTCCGAAAGCAGTTCAAATTCAACGAGAACTAAACCAAATATGGTTGCCATCCGGATTTAAGCTCCGAAAATGGTGCTCGAACAACAAACAAGTTTTAACAGAAATTCCTAAGGAAGACATTGTCAACAATGTCAAGCTAGACGAAACACTGAAACACTACACTGCCAAGACGTTGAGTCTTCTATGAATACCACAAAAGTATCAACTATGTGGGCGATCCAAAAAGAGCGAAGCTTCAACTATTACCAAACGAGTGGCAAGTTCCGAACGTTGTGGCACAAACATAAGCCACTCTTTCAACACGGTTCCTGTGACAAGTAGGTTAAGGTATCAACAATCGTTTCCACCGATCTGGAAGGTCAATACAAGTAAGCCTGCCAATATGTCAAGATCAGATTGGAGGAGAACTCTATAATTGCAAACCTAACATCCTTTCATATACTACAACGTATTATAGCATGTGATGCGATCCTGTAACAAAAAGAACAAAACAAGGATTATCATCTGAGGCGAACCATCAAATCATGCTTCCTTTCAATGATCCGATTGTAAAAATGCTATTGCGAGAGATGCATGGAGAGAACATGCATTGCGGAGCGTAATCGCTAAGAGCCATTGCCAGACAGCAATACAAGATTCAATTATAAAACAATGATAGCAGTGTTTTGCTGTTTCACAACAAAGGATGCATTCTTGCTTTTCGACGATTTTTCAGTCCTCGTGTTAAATACCAGACCATTCACTGCGATACCGCATCCAATTTCATTTGTGCCAACCATTAGCTGAAGACCTAAGAAGAAGCGATCTTCTTGGATAAGGACCAGGCCCAAATCATCAACCATTGCAACAATACGCATTTGGCGGCCTTTAGGAAACTGCGGTAATATCAGCAAAACGACTATCAGTAGGTATCAGTCACAGCCACATCGTCGTGAACATTTGAGACCATTGAAGTTGAAGCTATCTTCAATTCGCGACCGCTTACCACAATGTCATCAGATCCTACAGATACATCAGCCCTTACTACAGAGCATTTTCTGTTGGTAAGCCATTCTCCCGATGTGAACTTCGCCTCACACGGGAAAACATTGGTGAAAAGATTGGAATTAGTAACAAGGCTAAAGCAAACATTCTGGAATCAGTGGTCCATGGTGATGAGTTGGCTGATGGGAAGAATAGTAAAGACATATCCTGACAAGGACAACAACGTTCGAGTAGTAGATGTTAAAACTGATTTTGGAGTATTCAAACGAGCAGACTCGGCTTGCTCCGCTTTTAAAAGAAGAGGCCATAAAACGTCCTCGCAGCTCCATCGTAAAAGCGACATCGTCTGAAGAAATCCCAGCACGGAGGAAGAAGGTGAAGCTTCCGACCCTTTCAAAGTAGCTGGCAATGCTACTCATCCTCCCAATAGCAATGGGACAACAAATAAATGTGACACAGTTTACAAATCAACACGGAATATTCGGCGAACGACTCGGTACTTCCAGAATGGGGAAGGGGGCTAAGGTTGGGCAGCGAAGCGAGTGTGTCTGTCGCCGCGCCAAGCTGACTCAGCCAGTAGGAGTTGGCAGTCACATGCCGACTACTGCAGACCGACCATACGTGGTGAAGAACCACATCCTGCTCGAGGTGCCCCTGCTCTAGACTAAATATGGCGGATCTAGAGAGGACAACTCGAAAAAAACCCGTAATCACCGGTGTTACCATACCGTGCCCCTGTGACGAATGGCACTACGTTAGTGTTTCTTTTAACGGTGCCTTCCGGATACCTGGCACCTCCGGTCGTACAAGTGCCCGATTCGAGGTATGAGACTCTACCCCGGGGGATACTCCCTTCCTCATTACTCGTGGGACCAAAATTTATGGATACCAAGGATAATACCCCAACTACAACAGGGTGCTCTAGCAGCCCAAATCGATTGAAATCGAACCCATCCGGGAGCCCGAAGATGCTATGGACGTTTGTTCACAAAGCTCTGGCACCGACAGTATCACCAAGGAAGAGGAAGAAACCCTTCTCGCCTCCCCCAAGGATGAAAAACCTAAGTGGATCGCGTTATCTGGCGCCGCAAGGAAGAGGCTGCGCAGACACCTTGCGAACGGCATACCCATAGAGGAGGCCAAAAGGCTCGCACAGAAGCCTATGGACCCTCCAAGGGCAATGGCCAGCAGGAGTGGCGCTACAGCCAATAAACGAGTTAGATCGGCCAACACGACCCCAGAAGAGGCGTCGACTAAGAGGGCCATGTTTAAAACCGCGGCACCTAGTGCCCTGACGAAGGGTGATCCTGC
The DNA here is from genome assembly GCA_018153105.1 of Drosophila rufa. Taxonomy (NCBI): domain Eukaryota; kingdom Metazoa; phylum Arthropoda; class Insecta; order Diptera; family Drosophilidae; genus Drosophila; species Drosophila rufa. The sequence continues at coordinate 2,894,741 of JAECXS010000173.1, read as the reverse complement.
AATTGTATTGCCGGCCACGGAGGCTCCAGCAGCCTCCACAACTGCAGCAGCGGCTAGGCAGGCAGCACAAAAGCAGTCATCCAAAGTCGGTGTCATGGCCTCTTACATAGATGTTGCTAGCTCCATGAAGATGGCAATACTCCCGGTCAACTACCCTGATTGCCTCCTCACCACGGAACAGCTCCACCGCGTTCAGTCCGCGATCCTATCGAGGGTGATGGAGCTGAGACACGGCTCTGTGAAGCCGCTGTTCTCTGGCTGCACATTCCGCCCTGGATGGATGGCGGTCACATGTGGCAATGCGGAGACAGCTGCGTGGCTAAGTACAGAGGTACCAAAGCTCCGGCTGTGGAAGGACGCCCACATCAAGGTGGTCCCTGAAGCGGAGGCTCCACGTGCCGCTGTCTTCATCGGCTACTTTCCGCTTACAAATGCGGACATGAAAACGGACGAGATCCTGAAGCTCGTCGAGGGACAGAACAGCGGCCTGCGCGTGGGAGACTGGCGAGTCTTCCACCGAGAGATGCGGCAGAACATGGCCGTCATCACAATTGCGCTGAACCCAGTGTCTGCCGACAAGATGAAGTCGCTGGCGTACCAGCTGCACTTTGCGTGGGGCATAGCTACCCTTAGGCCAAAGGCCAGCGCGCAGCCGAAGGCACAGGCGTTGGCTCCTGCTCTCGCAGCGGAGAAGCCCAACTGCTCCAAGGCCGTCTTGTCGGACAAGGCTGATCCGGCGCCGCAGAATGCCACTGATGGCAAACGGAAGGAATCCGGCGGCAACGAGGTTTGTGGCACCACAGTTGCCCAAGAGCCCGCACCGACGCGGAAAATCCTGCGCCCTCCCCTATATGGGCGTGTTACGCGCGGCACAAGGCGCGTCAACAAGGGTGTGAGGCGCACACCTGAGGAGGAGGCCCTTCTGCGCACTAACCGAGGCCGGAAGATGGCGGCTAGAGGCCGCAAGAGGGCGGACTAATGTCCTGTCCCCCTCTCCCCACTCTCCCCAACACCCGGAGACACCTAAGATGTCTCCAAGCAAACCTCCACCATGCAAAGGCCGCATCAGACATCCTTTGTGAGAGGTTTGCTACAATGGACATAGCATTTATCCAGGAGCCATGGGTAAATGCTGGACGTGTCCTGGGGCTTAACACCCCATCCGGTAAGCTGCTATATGCAAATGACCAACCTCGCCCTAGAGCGGCGTTGTTAATTAACAAAAATCTAACACGGTGACACTGACGAGGTGCCTCCTGCGGCTACTTGTGCCCTGGTTGAGCACTGCCAGCGAAACCGGCTCCGGTGGATCATCGCCTGCGATGCCAATGCGCATCACACGGTCTGGGGGAGCAGTGACATCAGCAAAAGAGGTGAGTACCTTCTTGAGTACATTATTAGTAATAACGTAGGTTTGCTAAATCAGGGCAGCGAGCCTACATTTACTAACGCGATCAGAGAGGAAGTCCTTGACCTAACTCTCCGTAGTCTAAATATGTTGTCCGCTGTCTCAAACTGGCACGTTGCGAGTGAGATCACCATGTCTGATCACCAGCACATCCGATTTGATATAGGATGTGCCGTGCAATGTAACCTTGTTACTAGAAATCCCAAAAACACAAACTGGGATCTTTTCTGTTTTGAACTTGAGCAATCCAGAGACTGCTCCACCCGTCCGATATTATCAATATGCGAGCTAGAGCGTGAAGCTACTGTGCTTCACACAAGCATTGAATCGGCATATCACGCTAGCTGCGAACAAAAAGTTTGTAAGATCAGAAGGGCTGTTCCCTGGTGGAACAAGAGCCTTGACGATCTTAAAAAGGCTGCGCGAAGGCTCTTCAATAAAGCAAAGAATGGGAAGGCCACATGGGATTCCTATAAGTGTGCTTTAACGCTCTACCTCAAAGAGCTGAGAAGGTCAAAACGGGCTACGTGGCGCCAACACTGCGGGCAGATTTCAACTCTCCCGGGAGCTGTCAGGCTACAAAAAGCCCTCTCAAAAGACCACTCAAACGGCATCTGTACACTGAAAAAGCCAGATGGAACACTCACAAACAACCCTACGGAAACGAGTAGTCCTGATTACTCATTTTCCGGGGTGCGTGGCCGTGGAGAAACCCAACTCAGAGAGTGAGGCAGCAACCTACCTCTCTGGGACTGGAGAGTGCCCACACCTGCGCGTGGCTATGGTGGCAGACTCCAACAGGACTGAGGGAAGGGAACCCCCCTATCAATCAGACCGTGTTGGAAGCATGCCCTATAGTTTGTTTCATCAAAATAGCGTACAATGGGCTATACAAAGTTTTAGTCCATACAAATCTCCAGGACCAGATGGAATTTTTCCATGCCTGTTGCAGCGGGGACTGCACCAACTTGCACTCCCCCTGGTCCGTCTATTCCGAGCTAGTCTCGTGCTTGGATACATACCAAGTAAATGGGCTAAGGTAAAAGTTGTGTTTATTCCAAAGGTAGGGAAGAAATATTCCCAACTGCCTAAGTCCTATAGACCGATTAGCCTTAGCTCCTTCTTACTTAAAACTATGGAGAAGATAATTGACCAGCACATCAGGGAGGTGAATCTCAAGCACCTTCCCCTACATAAGTACCAATATGCGTACCAAGCTGGTAAGTCAACTGAGACCGCCATTCACTGCCTTACAACGACCATTGAAAAGGCCATTGGCGCTCAACAAATAGCACTAGGTGCCTTTCTAGACATCTCAGGAGCTTTCGACAACACGTCATATGAGGCTATCCGTGCCTCTCTTGTACGTAAAAATGTTTCCACACCCATCATTAGGCGGATTCTGGAAATGATCAAATCCGCATGCAGCAAGCCCTAAATATAGCCAGCAGATGGTGTCAGGAAAAAGGATTGTCCGTAAACCTAAACCTAAACTTTTCTAGTTCCATTTACCAGGAAAAGGTATCTTTTTTTAACTACACCATCCTTAAATGGATCCACCATTGATTTTTCGGTTGAAGCCAACTACCTAGGAGTCATACTGGACTCCAAGCTCAACTGGAATTCACACCTCAAAAAGACAATAAATAAAGCCACTCGAGCATATTTCGCTTGCAATAGGCTTTTCGCTAGAACATGGGGCCTAAGTCCCAAAATGATCTACTGGTCTTTTAGAACTGTGGTAAAACCGATCCTAACCTATGCATCTCTTGCTTGGTGGACGAAAGCTACCCAGAAGACAGCTGCAGCAGCACTTACCAAAATACAAAGACTGGTCTGCATAGGCATTACTGGAGCCATAAGAACATGCCCCACTGCAGCACTTGGAGTCATAACTGGCATACCCCCTTTAACCATAACCCTGCAAAAGGAGGCCTGTCTGGGGGCACTTCGCCTTCAAAATATCACCGACATAAAAAGTGGTGATCTTACGGGGCATTTACGGGTTCTCAAACCCTTAATAAACGAGCCCATTCTGCGCGTAACTGATGAACAGAAACCCAAACTTGTCTTTCACAGAAACTTCTCTGTAGTTTTGTACACCAGACACGATTGGAACACAAAATCAATATCTCTACCCAGAGGATCACAAACGTGGTACACTGATGGGTCGAAATTGGATAACAGAGACACCGGGGCTGGTATTTTTGGACCAAGGTTTAACAAATCCATAGCCATGGGAAAGTCTCCGACCATTTTCCAAGCAGAGATACACGCCATAGAAATCTGTGCTCGTGAATGCCTTCGCAGGAAATGCAAGGCGCACGGATTTACATATTCTCTGACAGTCAGGCGGCGCTCATAGCGCTGAGGTCCTTCACGATCTCCTCCAGACTTGTAGAGAACTGATTCCAGCAGCTGAACGCCCTCGCTTCCAAGAACATCTTAACGGTGGGTTGGGTGCCAGGGCATGAAGGCCATATAGGAAACGTGGTGGCAGACTCCCTGGCTAAACGCGGGGCGATGACACCACTAATCGGCCCTGAACCGTTCTGTGGACTTTCGAAAGAACACAAAAGAGAACTGCTCAGGAATTGGGAGGAAAAGGAGACAAGCCAAACAATTCCTCGTCCCCCAGATGTCGCGATCTAAGCGCATCATCAACCTAAAAAAGAGTGAAATTCGTACTCTAACAGGCTACCTAACGGGTCACTGCAACCTAAGGTATCACCTTAAGAAATTAAAACTTTCAGAAATCGACACATGCAGATTCTGTGAGATGGAGCCAGAAACATCAGAACATGTTCTATGTGAATGCCCCTCGCTAGTCAGACGTCGACTTCAACAACTAGGAGGTGAACTTATCCCCCCCTACAGGATTTGGGAACAGATAGACCCCGCCAAAGTGCTCTCCTTTATCAAAAGCCTAGGTGTAGAGGCTCTACCTTAATCCTACAGGCCGGCACAAAAGACCTAACATCTGGTCGTGGTGCAACAAGGCCTAGGTAATAATAATAATAATGGTATATTCGCAACCAAAATATCCACAGGGCTCTCGGCATTATTACATAAAGTGGCCTACAATAAAAAACTTTCAGTGCACCTAAATCATCTGGCAAGAGGCTTTTCAGGTTTCCTGCAGAACCCCCCTATTACGAAATGACCTTCACTCTTTGCAATAATTTTCAGGGCTATATAACTCTATGCAAGTCACATGACTGTTAGTTACGTTATTTGTATAAGATTTGATACACTTATTGTCAGTCTCTAAAAGGAGACGATTCAATAAATACCAGAAAAGAATTAAAAAAAAAACAAAATTAATAATAACTTATTTAATTTAAAATAGTATTGGTGATTGTTGCCTTGTGATCCTTTTTCACAGATATGAAATAATATTGGTGAAGTCTCAAGCACAGAATGAGATAATTACAGTTGAGTTTTATTTTGAGCGAAAAAAAAAAAAAAATCATTAATAATTAATAATGATTATAATCATTATAAATGATTTTTAATTTTAATCATTAATAATTAATAATGATTATAATTATTACAAATGATTTTTAATTTTTACCAAAAATATTAACTATGGTCCGATTTAAAAAATCACTTAAAAATAATAATTATCTTGAGGTCATAATTGGCTTAGTTTCTCATACGTAAATCAAGACTCGATTTGTGCCAGGATCACACACATGATTTACGTATAAGAAATTAAGCCGATTATGACCTCAAGTTAGCTACCTACTTACAAAATAAAGAAAATATAAAGGTCACTATATGTAACCTACTTAAAATTCTTAATAATAAGTATTGATCATTTAAAAAGTAAAAATCCATTTTAATCACTATGATGTGATCTTTATTCCCAGTACCCATAGGATACAAGGGTATTATAAGTTAGTGCCAACCGAGAATGTATGTAACCGGCAGAAGGAGGCATCTTCGACCCCATAAAGTATATCAGGCGTGCTCCGGTTTTCACTTTTATTTTTCGTTTTCGTTTTAGACCAAAAACGTACGTTTTCGTTTTTAGGTGCTCCGGTTTTCACAAACTTTTTGTCATCGTTTTGTTATTGAAATATTTAATGGTTTTTATTGCTCAAACCGATGACTTGGGTGTTTTGAGAAGTATAAGGAATGCTTAAATGCCTTTACTCTTTTTAATTGTTTGTTTTAAAGCCAAATAAAGGCAGAAATTGTTTATTTAATGGTCCAAGAGGGCTGCCACCCTTTGATGATATGTCTTTTATCCCTTTTTTTATTGGTAAAAAATCCATTTAAACATTAAAATAAACTGTTTTTTTTATTAAACCCTTTTTTCATCCTCCTTGAACATTATTAATGACCACCTTTTAAATTTAGAAGCATTTCGACCAGATTGTCCTGTTCCATCAACAGTACGGCAGCACTGGCAACCAAAACGAAAGATGTTGCTGCCGACGGCAAATAGTTTGTTCCCAAATTCGAGGTGGGGTCAGAAAATAATTATTTAAAAAGTAAAGACGAATTAGATTGATCTACTTATGGTGTGAAATGAACATCAATAGACCAAGAAGTCAACTATTTTTTTTCCTTTTGCAATTAAGAACCGATTTGATGTAGAAAAAGGCATTTACTTTTAATTTTGACAAAACAAACTTGCCCGTTTTTGAAAACGAAAAAGTCTTGTGAAAGTGAAAACGGGAGCACCAATTCTCGTTTTCGAAAACTAAAACGAGAGACTCTTGCGAAAGTGAAAACCGGAGCCTCCCTGTATATAATCTTGATCAGCATCTCCAGCCGAGTTGTTGGTAAACCGATTTCAGAGACTGAACTGGAGTAGGCGGAGTTCTTCGATATTTTGGCGACTTCCTTCGAGGGGCGTCGGTGGCGATCGGTGGCTGCGGAGAAATCCCAGAATATCCCGTAGAAGAAGTAGAATGTGGTGGCGGCGTTGGCTTCACAAATCGGTTTATTTAGCTGCTTCACTGCACAAGTGGTTGCTTAAGACTAACTTAGCCTAATAGAACAAAGTGCACCGCTGCCGCCGGTGGAGAGGCGCCCTTTCCCGGCTGGAACGGAGGGAGCGGGAAAACGGCCGATGAGAGGGAGAGCGGGCGAGCGCTAGAGCGAGGATGCTCGCTCCCACACTGCCGCTGAAAACTAAGCGCCCTGTGGCGCGAACATTCTCCCCCCCCTTGCGCAAGCAACGGCAGGATCTGCTGAATCAGGCCTCCTGATATGTGCCGGAGAGGATCCATCCGAAAACGGTGCTCTGAGCGATCGGCAACCCATCTTCAAGTTTTAGGAACCCCGGTTGGATTATCTTCGAAAAAGTATCGGATCCCAACACGAGGGAGATGGTTGCCGGGCGGTGGAATTGCTCGTCAGCGAGGCGGATGTCCTTGAACTTCGCCCTCGCGACATCGCTCAGAGCCCGCGTAGGAGTTCGGATCCGAAGGCTTGGGTCGATCTTTAGGACGACCCCGAGCTGAAAGTCTCCTGTTCGGGACCGGATCGTCGCTGAGCACACCTCGTCGTCTCCCACTTTGGAGATCGCTAGCCGGAAAGCGGATGCCAATGACCGGTCAATGCTGCTCACCGCCATGCACGGGTCGATCATCGCCCCGGTCTCGAAGGTCGCGGACCTTCCGTCAAGCACGACGACCGCTGTCGGGAGGATGTGGATCACCTTCCGCGTCAACCACGTGGCCACCGATGGAGTCTGAGCGGAGACCTCCGGAGGTGGGCGCTCGATGGGGCTCCGAGATGGCGACGTAGACTGGGAGACGGACATGGCAGATGGGGGCTGAGGCGATCTCGACGCTTGGCGGCGCGTGCGTGAGGGGTGAGGCGGAGATGGCGCTGGCTGGCCTATGCGCCGAGGCGGTTGCTCCTCGTGCATGTGGAGCAGGGTGTGGTGGCTTCCTCCGCACTTCTTGCAGCCGTCCTCGCTGCGGCAGGTTCCTCCTGAGTGCTGATGTGCGAGGCAGTTCAAGCAGTACTTATTAATAAGCACTGCTCGAAGTCGCTTTTCAGCGCTCAGCTTTTGGAACCTCTTGCACTTCCGAAGAGGATGGATTCCCCGGCAGACTCGGCATCGGTAGGATTGAATACCTCGAGTACGTCTGCTCTCCAAGGATTGGGCGGAACGAGGACGAGGAGCCATGTCGGGAAATTTGGTCTGCGATAAAGAAAAAAAAAAAAAAAAAACTTATTTTAGTCTGGGTGGACTGCACTTTGGAAATTGAAACGCGAGGGACACTACTCCCTAGGAACGGAGGATTCCTGGTTCTCCGCAGGGAGGATGATAACCTTATGGACTGGGCGCTTTATTGTCCCACGAACTGTGCGGATCTCAACGACTCGAATGCGGTCATCGGCTCCTGGGAAGACAGAAACAATTCTGCCGAGCCGCCATTCGTTCGATGGAAGGTTGTCCTCTTTGACGACTACCATGTCGTCGATTTGGAGGTTCCTGGTCGGAAATTGCCATTTATTGCGCTTGTGGAGTTCTTTTAGATACTCCTCTTTCCACCGTGCACTAAACTGCTGATGTTGGGCCTTTAAGTGTTGCCATCGATTTATTATCGAATTGGCGTTGCCCTTTATCTCAGGCTCAGCCGTGGAAAGCAACGGCCCTCCAACAAGGAAATGACCTGGTGTGAGGGCCAGCAAATCTGAGGGATCTTCAGACATCGGGGAGAGGGGTCTAGAATTGAGGCAAGCCTCGATCTTCGCGAGAAGTGTCGCAAGTTCTTCAAACGTATACTTGCGGGTAGCAGTGGCTCTATAAAAAAGGGTTTTGAAACTTTTGACCCCCGCTTCCCACAGACCCCCCATATGTGGAGCCCCTGGTGGGATAAACCGCCATAAAAGTCCCTGATGGCTGTATGCATCAGTCACGGACTCCTTGATGGCTTGCATGAAGTCCCCGGCTTGCATGCCCCCACAAAGGTCTTGCCATTATCTGAATGGACCCGCTGAGGACAACCGCGCCTCGCTACGAAGCGAGCAAAAGCCGCTAGAAATTTTTCGGTTGTCAGGTCGGAGGTAGGTTCCAAATGGATGGCCTTTGTGGAAAAACATACAAACACACAAACATATCCCTTCGTTATGAGACACGATCTCCCAGTATAGTTTTTTATCTCGAAAGGGCCGGCATAATCTATGCCAGTGTACGTGAAGGCCCTCGAAAAAGATACTCTGTCAGTTGGAAAATCGCCCATCAGCTGTGTTTGCAGTCGCTTTTTGTAAATTGTGCAAACCTTACACGGATTCACCACAGCCTTCACCAGATTCTTGATTTTAGGAATCCAATACTTCGATCGGATCAGGCGTACCATTAATTGGCTGCCGCCGTGAAGAGTAATCTGGTGAGCAAATTGGATGAGAAGGCGAGACAGTCCACAATTGTAGGGGAGTATTATTGGATGGCGTTCATCATATTGCGAACCTCTGGAGGCGTTGAGGCGACCACATGCTCTTAAAAGGCAGTGTTGGTCGATAAAAGGAAACAAATTCGCGATCGGACTCGACACTGGAAGGGGCTTTTTCTCTTCTAGATGCTTCTGCTCCTGGCCGTATGTTCGGCGCTGCGCAATGGAAATCAGAGCTCTCTCTGCCTCTCGAATTTCATCCCTCGTGGGTCTTGAACTGGGCGAGATCGAGCTCTTGCGACAGCGGTTCAGGAATCGGAGAACATACGCCAGGACCCGTAGTGCCTTGTCTAGCTTGGAAAAACGCTCGGGAAGTTCTTCCGGAGGGTCCTTACTGAAATGCACCTTGACCGCACGCTGTTCGAGTTCGGTCATTGGATGGAAGTCGCTTTGTGCTGGCCATAGCTCGCGTGGTCCTTGCAGCCACTCTGGTCCATGCCACCAGAGTTGGTTATCCGCTAGCTCATGTAGGGATACGCCTCGACTGGCTAAATCGGCGGAGTTTTGTTCGGATCGAACGTGGGCCCAACAGTCGACTGATGTTGCTTGAGTAATCTTGGCAACTCTGTTGGCCACAAACGTGGTCCAGTTGCAAGCAGGCTTTCTTAACCAGGCTAGAACAATAGTGGAATCTGTCCAGCAGTACATTTTGGAACTGGCTGTCGGCATACTTGGAAGTATTGCTCTCACCATTTCGGTTAACAGCACGGCACCGCAGAGTTCTAGCCTTGGAAGCGAGACAGTTTTGACCGGAGCGACTCGGGTCTTGGCTGTGAGGAGCGACGTCAATATCTTGGAACCGATCTCGACCCGTACGTAAATAGCCGCTCCATATGCTTTTTGAGACGCATCGCAAAACCCGTGGTGTTCAACCTTGACCTCTGGTTGATACCCGACCCATCGAGGAACACGGATCTTGTTGAGGTCGGTATATTCTTGCAGAAAAGCTCGCCACTTCTGACTCATTTCGCTGGGAATACTTTCATCCCAGCCCAACTCTTGTAACCAAATCTCCTGCATAAAGATTTTGGAACGGATGATAAGAGGCGCTAGCCATCCGGCAGGATCAAATAATTTTGCGATTTGGGAAAGAACTTCGCGTTTTGTATAAGATGTTTCGAGTTCTATCTCTGGCGGGACAAAATAGAACTCGTCGGAGATAGCCCTCCATCGAATACCGAGCGTTTTCGCCGTGCTTTCGGCATCGATGTCGAGGAACTCATCGTGGAGGAGGTGCTCAGCAGGAATGGCCTTTAGGATGCTCTTTTGGTTGGCAGTCCACTTCCTTAGTGGGAAACCGGCGGAGCCTAGAGCTGCCTGCAGCTCTTGGATGGACAGTTGAGCTTCTTGGACGGAGTTGGCCCCTGCCAGAACGTCATCGACGTACATATCATGTCTAATGATCTGACTTTTGGAAATCGCCCTTGTACATCATCGGCCAGCTGTTGCAGGACTCGAATAGCGAGGAAAGGCGCGCAGTTGACCCCGAAGGTAACTGTTTGAAGCTCGAAATCTCGAATCTCTCCGTGCTTGTTTCGGAACAGAATTCTCTGAAAGGGCGTATGCTCTGGATCGACCCATATCTGGCGATACATTTTGGTAATGTCTGCACTGAAAACGTATTGAAAATACCGCCACTTCAGGATCTGAATCGTCAGATCGGATTGTAGGACTGGACCAGCATGAAGAATATCGTTTAAGCTGGTCCCATTTGCTGAAGGGCTTGAAGCGTTGAATACCACGCGAAGTTTCGTGGTGGTGCTTTCGGGCTTTATCACGGCGTGATGAGGGAGGTAATAATTTGGAGAATTGTGAGTCGAAGGAACTTCTTTCATATGACCGAGATCCAGAACTCCTGAATCACGCTATCATATTGCTCTTTTAAGGGAAAGTCTCTCTTTAAACGATTCTCGTTTCTAAGAAACTGAGCTAACGCAATGGACCTAGAATACCCCAAATTGGATCCGACATGGCTGGGATCGCAGAACGGTAGCGTTACCACGTACTTTCCGCTTGCGTCTTTCTTTGTGGTCCGGACGAAATTGCGTTCACAGTAGGAATCCGACTCTTTTACCAGCTTGACTGGTAGATTCTCCACCTCCCAGAACTTGGTGAGAAGTCTGTCTAACGACCCTTCTCTGTCCTGGTTTACCTGCGTCGTAAAGGATGCGACTCGATTGGTTTGGGTATTGGAAATCGGCCCAGTGAGCACCCACCCGAAAATGGTTTCTTGACCTAGGAGTGAGCCACAGATATTGTTACGCATGCCACTCATCAATATGGATGGTAAAATATCGGCCCCGATCAAAACGTCGATTTGAGAACTCTCAAAAAAGGCGGGGTCTGCCCATTGGAGAGCGGGCAGATCTTTCAAGGAATTCTGAGGAATTGTGGAGGAAGGCAGCTTGCCTGATAATTCCGGAAGGACGTAGGCTGCGGTGTCTAGTTGTAGACCCGGCTTCGTTGGAGATCGAATTGCGAAGTGGCAGAGCCTGGAAGACTTCGCGGACACCGACTTGTTTAGCCCGGAAACTTGGGTTTGAATGTGTCGGAATGGCAGCTTGATTAGATTGAAGAGGCGTTCTGTTATGAACGTTGCTTCGGATCCCGTGTCAATCAGTGCTCGCGCTCGATAGTTGGTGCCCAGATGACAGATGTCAATAATTGCTGTGCTCAGCAGAACAGCTGTAGTGCCAGAGGCAAAATAATTTTGCACAGTGGAAGAGCTTTCCATTGGATTACTGCTCGTAGGTCTCGCAGCAGGTTGTGGAACTGGCAAAGAGGCGGCTGTGGAGCTTGACCCCGAAGAACTAGAGGTTCCTCGATGCAAAAGGGTATGATGCCTGCCTCTACAGGTAAAACAGCTGTGAGTGCTGGAACAATCGCGTAGCTGATGTCCTCTTGCGAAGCAATTTAAGCATAGCTGCTTCTTCTTGATGTATGCGGAACGCGCATCCACTGACATTTGCAGAAAACGCGGGCACAACCGTACAGGATGATTTTCCTTTGAACATAATTCACAGCTTCTTGGCTTGGAGCTAACCTTTGTCTCGAAAGACTGAAGTTTCTTCGGGACCGATGGAATTGGCTTCATGTCCTCGATGGCCTCCAATGTCCGATATCTTTCATTTCGGAACGTGTTCATTTCTTCCCACGCAGGAATTTCGGACTTGGAAGATAAGGATTGTTCCCATAGAGAAAGGGTCACCTTAGGCAGTTTACTGGAGCACAGGAATACCAGCAAACAATCCCAGTTTTCCGTGGATATCTTGGAATGTGCTAGTGCTGTCAAACACCCTTGAATCGTGGTCTGAAGGTCTTTTAACGCCAGACCGGATTTGTGGGATATAGAACTCAAGTTAAACAATAGCTTGAGTTGGCTGTTGACTAAGAGTCGCTTATTTTGGAAACGGTCTTGAAGTGCTGCCCACGCCGTAGCGAACCCGTCATTGGTGAGAGGGGATTTTGTCACAATCGCCTTGGCCTCGCCACTTGTTTTAGTGATGAGGTGAAACAACTTCTCGACCGGTGTCAGCCTAGGGCTATTGACGTATACTGCAGTAAACAGGTCCCTGAAAGTTGGCCATCGAAGATAATCCCCGTCGAAAACTTCCGTATCGCACGGAGGTAACCGGCAACCGGACGAAATTAGCGGCTGGGATGGAGCTTGCACGGCTTGAGGCGTCGCTTTGTCGATTTTTTCGCCAATAACTGCTGCACATGACTCGTACACAGAGTAACAGTAGTCGTATTTTGATTGCAGCACCGGCAATATGCTGAGGGATCCTTCTTGGGCAATTAGATCAGAGCACGTTTCGTACTCCTTTTCTACTTTGTCCCATAAGGCTCGCACTTGTTGAAGACGGACTTGCAACGTATGTATAGAAGCCGGGGCTTGATCAGAAGTATTGATCTTGTCTTCAAAGAGGCTAACGCGATCGCTGACTGCAATGAATTTGTGCAACGCCGCGTTTGCGGCGGTTGGCTGATCTGAGGATGCCATTTTTTTGCTGACTGCGCGTGTTACTCTAAGGAATTCGGTTCCGGAAGCAGAGGGATTCTCTGGCTTGACCGCAAGGGAAGACTCGCTAGACGATTTCGCCAACGGTTTGGAAATAACAATTCTAGGAGTTGTCTTCGAACTTGTCGCTGGAAGACTCTTTCCTTTAGGAGTGGATACCGCTCTGACTGTTGGACTTGCGGACTTAGGTGTTTGCTTAGCGCGAGCGGGAAGCGGGGTAGCTGTCGGTTTCTTGTCACCCTCACTGGGCATACTCAGCTATACCCTACAAATAGGAAGGCCTGCACGCCGCAAAAGTGGAAGAAAGTGACAAATTAACAGAAAATGTCGCTGGTCGATGGGAGAAAACACCCCCAGTCCGAATTTAAATCGACAAATCAATAGAAATCGAACAGACACGACCAAAAATACAACCTGGATGAAGAAACTACAAAAATAGCTGAATTCGAAGAAGATAGCTAGAAAAAATAGCTAAAACTGGCCAAAAAATGGCTAGGAACTAGCTACGGAAATTGGCGGAAAGTATAAGCCACTTATTCGTTCAGGAATACGACTAAAAATCGTGGAAACTGTGCGAAAAACAAAAAAAAAAAAAAAACACGCCGAACAAAAATAGCCAAAAATTAGCTTGGAAAAAAAATCCAAAACCAAAAAAATGCTTGGCTTGATTTATTTGAATTTAGGAACTCCTCGATAATAGAAACCTAAAGTGAAAAAAGAGAAACAAAAAAAACACGCCAAACAAGCTGAAAAAAACACTAGAAAATAGCTAGGGCGTATGGCGATAATTAGTTGCCAATAATCTAAATTGATTCGGCCAATTTAAAAATTTTGTTCTCCTATTTAATTTTTCTAAAATCGTTAGTGGAGGATTTTTTTGTGTCGGCACTGTGTCGCCGCTCTTTGCCCGTTAGGAATGTATAAGTGCAGGTGTTTGTGCACACTTTAAGAGCAAAGAGGAGATGCGAACAATTGGAATGTACATAAGTAGGTATGTATGTAGGTATGAGGGCCCTTAGGCAGGCGGATGAATATGTATGCATGTTTGTGAAGCTGTGGAGTTTGCCGGTCAGCGCAGAATAGCGCGCGGCCAGCCAATATATACAGTGGCTCACAGCTTATTTCGTGCAGAGGTGCCAGAAAATTTTGAAGACGTGTATCTTCTAAACTATATGAGATATCCAAAAAATTTAAACGCAGTGTGTTAGAGTATTATATTAGTAATAATAAGGATACTTCATTTTTATTTCAACTTGATTAAATAACACTTAAAACTAATAAAAACCAAAATATGTTTACGGAACTGTTTATATATGTATGAATGTGCGAAAGGATGAAAAGAACCAAATGTGTATTTAATTTGCGGATTTATTTATCTTTGTTTATTTATTATTTTTCTGTGGATGTTTAGCTTTTTTTTTGTAACCTTTATTTAAATATAATATTTGTGTTTTTCATATGAATTAATATAAATTAACGTTCGTGATGTAAAATATTTGTATGTAAAATGTTTATATGTGTGGAATAAAAATATTGCAGTGTGGGTATAAATGTTTATTGGGTAACTATATTTTTATGTAAATTGTTTGTTGGTATAGTGTTATTAGAAATAGGTTCAATTTGGGTGGATGAATTTATTTTATTTTGTATTTGGATGTATATATGGATATTTGTAAAGATTTTGTTTTATATATATATGTAATTAATATAATTTGTGTTTGTGTGTGTGTTTAATATTTTTTCTTGTTGGAAGGCAAAGAGCAGTTTAGTGACGGACGTGATGTGTGTATGTGAATGTGAACTTGGATGTATGGATGTAATAATATATATGTATATGTACATATATATGGACGCCAGCGGATCACAGTGAGACGAAGTAGGGGGCCGAAATTGGCAAAGCACTTTTGCACTTTAAAAAGAAGAAAAGTTCACTGCGGCTGAATGTACATATGTAATATGTATGTACATATATATATTATAAAATAATTCACTTTCACTTTTGGAATCGGAGGGAAAGAAAAAACGCCGTCGGAAACGGAAAATGGCGACCACGGACGAATGGATTTTGGAATTAGTCGTACTTATCTTTAAAACTCCGCAAGGGGCGCTGGTAGATCAGGATAGATCTGGCTTCGAAGGACCATGAACTTGAGTAGGCAGAGTTCTTCGATATTTTGGCGACTTCCTTCGAGGGGCGTCGGTGGCGATCGGTGGCTGCGGAGAAATCCCAGAATATCCCGTAGAAGAAGTAGAATGTGGTGGCGGCGTTGGCTTCACAAATCGGTTTATTTAGCTGCTTCACTGCACAAGTGGTTGCTTAAGACTAACTTAGCCTAATAGAACAAAGTGCACCGCTGCCGCCGGTGGAGAGGCGCCCTTTCCCGGCTGGAACGGAGGGAGCGGGAAAACGGCCGATGAGAGGGAGAGCGGGCGAGCGCTAGAGCGAGGATGCTCGCTCCCACACTGCCGCTGAAAACTAAGCGCCCTGTGGCGCGAACAGAGACTATAGGAGCTAGAGCTTCCAACATGTTCCTCTTAACATTTGTCTTTTTTGGATGTTGCTCAATATGTTTCAAGCAACATTTGTTCTCATTTGTCAACATTTTCTTTTTTCCATGTGCATCAACCATTTAATTTCACCCACAATGCTTTGGGTACCGGGTATCTCACAGTAGGTCACACACGACTGTAGCTTTCCCACTTGTTATTTTAAAACTTATTATGATTACGGCATATATTCAAACATAAGTGAGCTAAAATTTTTTTGAGCAAAAAAAAAAAACACCAACAGACCAACACCAACAGTCATTTTTTGAATGACTTGCATTCTTGTCCATCCCTTACATAGCAAACCACATGCTTACGTTGGAAACCTAACGAGGACTATGACATTTCTTCTTATTTTTTTCTTTTAAGCAATGCTCCCAGAAATACACAGTTTTATAATTACATATAAAGTCGTACAATTATTTTCATTAGGAAAATTAATAATATTATACCATTAAATGTCTTTCAACTGTAATATAATTAATACAATTAAAATTGTAATGCCTTACTAACTTAGAATACCCATTTACGGTTATAAAGGGTATATAGTGCTCAAAACAGTAAAAATGTTCTGTTGTCGAGAATTTCAGGATTCGTAAAATCAACGAACGAAAAGCCGAAGACGAGAGCCGAACGAAGTAGTTCGTCGTCATTTTATTTTTAGAATTTTATGTGTAACCCGCGCGCCCGCACTATAAAGTTTGAAACGAAATCGAAAAAGCGTTTGTATTACATGCATCTTAGTATTATATAGTCTTTGCTAATATTAATATGAAACTACTTGTAATCAAACTTATATTTCTTTCATGTTCAGTTTTGCACTATTTAATCAGAGGGTGAAGTTTTTAATACTATCAGTTTGAAATTTGTAAGTACCAAATTAATACTAAAATTTTAATGCTAACTCTAGTGCAAGTGTTTTTGTTTTTCCGGTGCAGTTTGCAAACAGTAACTACAATATTTATTAAAGTCAATACATACCATCGAAATCCTTAATGAATTGTACATTCACTTGTTGCTTTTGTACAGTTACAAATTTTGGTAAAATATCGGGCACTAACACTTTCTCATTACTGTTTTCAGTAGACATAATTTCTAATAGAATTTTTCTGGTATTCAGATTTGTATTTTTAAGGATATATGTAGTTTCAAATACAACCATTTCTGGTGTCAGGTTACACTTTAGTTCGATTTTTAGTCGTATTTCCAAGCTTATGCCTATTTATTTTTAAATTGATGAGCTTATGAAAAGTAAACTAAAAATTTCTACTTACCATTTTTTAAGTCTTCTAATAAACGTTTGTTATCTGGAGGTGACATATTCCACAAAGTTATTGAGTTTGCATCAAACTTTATTGCGGTAATATCGGTTGCGTCATACAGTCTGATATGATCTGACGCATAATTATGACGAAAGCGATATGTTAACTCTTCGTAGTCTACGTCAGAAAATGTATGAATTCCAGAATAGCTTTGAGATACGTATATTGGTTCGTAGTTACTAATTTGAACTGTTATATCGGCCTTTCTAGGTATGTTAGGTTTACCCACAGTTCCAACAAGTGCGAAAAGAAATAATGGACTCCATATTAAAGCTACAAGAACCAATATAATGGTTCCACCAATTAAGATTTTTACATACAAAGCCTTAGGTTCAGCACGTAGCACAGGAAAATCTGTATCCATTTGTCTATAGCAACGAACAATAAAAACCGACTGGAAGATGTCCTCCATTTTAATCCATTCCATGACGGTAAGAGTCGTGTCTATGCATACCCAATCTAACATTGTTCGAAGAATATACAGAAATGGTATTTCCATATACCTAATTAGTATATATAAATATATATGAAATAATAATGTAATCATTTACTTACATTTTAAACGCGATATAATTAACCAACGAATATCCTTTGGTAAATACGTTTCCCAATATACGTTTTGGGTATCCACACCGTATTTGATATGCAGATAAAAGCATATGAAGACATTTTATTAAATAAAACAAAACAGGGGCTGTTTCGCCAAAACTGTGAGCTGTCAAATATGGAACCAAGAAAAACATCCAAATATGAATTCCAACAACAGTAATAAAATGAAAAATGATTTTATATATTAGAGCTTTTCGCAGATAAATGGCACGCTCTATTACAATTGTTATAAATTGAACAATTAACATAATCACAAAGCTAAACGGAACTTTGTTTCCCTGAATGTATGTCTCCAAAACACTTGTACTATATTTGTATCGATACTGAAAAAAAACAAAAACAAAATTTCACTGATTATTTAATATATTATATTATAGTTTGAGTCAGCGAGGAACTCAATTTTAAAAAATAAAGGTCGCTAGAACACGTATCCGCCAATGACAGATATCAGGCATAGTATAAGTCAGAACGGACAACGGATGCAGTCATTGGTCATAAGGCAGCGGATCCATCCGCTCTTTCTTAGTGGAAAATCGACAACTAACATAGGTGGGTAACAAAAATTTGTGTAAAATTCTTACATTAGGTTATTCAAAATGAAATTCATATTTTCAGGCGCTCTGGAATAACGATTACCAGAGGCAAATAAAAATATAAATGAGATCATATTGTTCATTCAATGTTGTGAAAGCGTTCCTGAAATAAATTTAAAGTGTTCTCAATATATAACCAATTCGTAACATAATCATGCCCAATATTTTAATAATCAAAGAACAAAATGTTTATGAAATGTTGTGAAAGCATTCATATAATAAATCCAAAATGTTCACAATATAATACCAATTCGTTACCAAATCAAACCCATTTTTATAATAATTAAGGAACAAAATGTTCATGAAATAAGACCCGTTCGTTCGTAAATCAACCACAATATGTTGATTCATTTTATGAACGAATCGTTTTTGATTCACGAAAATCCTGGGTTAATCGGTTTATGACCCCGAATGTTCTTGATTTTTGACCGTTTTGACCGGTTTTTTTCTCTGGGTGTATCTTTCTTAGAACCAACCGGAAAATGAATAACAAAAAAAACCTTCATTGCCTTCTACATATTCATGGGTGCTACAAAATCGCTTACGCTCTAGACTTGGTATTTGGGTAAAATCGAAAACATTGACTTTTTGACCCGCGATTTTGTTAATTAGCCCCTAAAAGATACTAAAAATATTACAAATCTTAATTTTGTATACAAATAGTTTAATTTATGGGCAACCGTACTTAAATTTTTTTATCATTATGCTAATTAAGTTACTAAAATAAACATTTGTGCTGCATGTTCTACACGGAGCTGGAAAGTCGCATGCGACGAGTGACAGAAACATGCCACCATAAAACACAAAACGTATACACTAACTAAGAAGCGACGCCGGACGTATTTTCCGCCGAGGCCGCAAGATCCTCATTTGGTCCGCTGAATACCCAGAAGGGCTTCTCCTACGCTGATGCCCTTCAAACACGAACGGAAAACCCACTCCAGTCTAATCTAGAAAATATTCAGCAGGCCCCAGGACAGCCACAAAGCACAATGGAAGCTATGATGTTTACCATGCAACAAGAATAACGGAATTAATGTCATTCCTGAAAACGACCATGGTGATACAGTTGCTTGTAGCTCAGCAGTTTAAATAAGTGATGTTTAGTCCATGAATAACCATGTGGAACGCCAATGGCATTTCACGGCACAGACTTGAGATACCACAGATCCTGAATAAAGGTAACTTGCCAAATAAGAGGATACGACTTCTACCGCACAGATCATCCAGATGGTAAAGCTTATAATAACGTATACTTGACAGATGAAAAAGTCAAAATTATATATATAAATATATTTAACAAACATACACATTCGCAGGTGCCAAACACAGAAATGGTAGGAGCGAAAAGGGACTCCCAAAATAGCTCCTTAAAGGAGCGTTTTCAGAGCGCAGCGAAGTCGGTGCGATAGGGGAGCGTATTCGGAGCGCTCCGAGTGAAAAGGGACTCCAAAAAAGCGGCTCGTAGGAGCGTTAAGGGATCAAAATTTGGCCTTCTTTGATTTGCCTGCCTGGCGCAATGCTTAGTGTGCTCGACTTTGAATCTGAAGGTTGCGTGTTCGAGTCCCAGTCGGAAAAATTGTGTTTTAGAAAAGTAAATTGCGCTTTATAGAATATTTATAATTATAATGTTTACATCCATTTAACAGTAATATATTATCATACATAGAAATGTCGATTGAAGTCAAATAATTGTAATTATCATGTAAAAACGAAGAGCACTATAGTACATATGTATGTATTCACTCAAGTTACGAAAATCGCAAACGTATGGGCTTGATTTTTGACCGTTACGAACCCCAGTGGCGCAACCCTGCTACGACCGAATGTGGTAATTCTACAAGATGCATCGAAGGTACATTCGTAATCAATCGTTTCTCCAGCTGTTAGAACACAAGACTGTAATGGGACGTTGTTTTGATTCCTGCCTGTCACAGCTTCGGCAATCGTTCGGCTTATGTCATTTTGCTTTGTTATGGCCTTTTTTATTTTTTTATTTACGAGTATGTATATGTTTTATCATCTGTCACTTTACTTTTTGCAAGTATAAGTGTGTGTCGGGTGTGTTTGAAAAGGAATATATTCAAGTTTTTATAACGATTTAGTGAGTATTGAAAGTGCAAACAAAATTCGATGAAAAAGCTAAAAATAATGAACGAACTGAAGTTTGGCTGCTCTGTTAAGTTTTTTAAAAAAATTGTATGCGGAATATGGCGATTTTGAAGGTTTACTAGCAGAAAAGGTGGCCAAGCTTATGGAAAAGTAAAGCATGTTTTAGTATGAATTCGAATGCTTACTGCATTCGAAGCCAAATTTGCGCCACTGGGACGGTTCATTCCCTGGGTGTACGGACTCCTTTTTGGAGAATTTTCGGAGCACGAAAGCAATCCCAAAACATTCCGTTTATCTTTGGACGATTTACGGAGTCTTTTTTAAAAAATCCATAATCCATAGAGGATTCCGCACGGAGTCCTTGCTGTTTATCTACAGGAGCATATTGGGAATTCTAGAACATTCCTTCTAGGACTCCTAAAGGAGCACAGTTTTCATATAAATTGAAAAGGCCATTTTCTCCCGCAAACATGCTCCTTTGGGACACTTTTCAAAGCCTCCCTAGGAGGGTTTGAACTCCGCACAGGGAGTCCTTAAGGAGCACCTTGTGGAATCCGCTGGTTGGCTGGGAACAAAGCAAAATAATATAAGCCGAACGATTTTCGTTTAACTTCAGACACAAGTTTGACGTCTATTCGGAAGACGAGGAAAGAAAAATTTTGTAACCTGCAAAAAGCTTTAAAGATGTGGCAAAGGTATATTCTAGAAAGGTGCTCCAGGGCCTAATAAGGAGCCCAACGCGGAGAGAAGACAACCCCGCTGTGCAGTAAGATCTGTGTGTGATCTTGGCATATAATTGGGTCTTGATTTACGTATGAGAAATTAAGCCGGTTAGACCTCGAGTTAGCTTCACCTTCGTATATTTATTAATCTGTATAATTCTTTTATTTTTCTTCTCTTCGGGTTCTTTTTCCCAGATCTCCGGATCTTCTTCTTTTTCTCCGGTTTAGCTTGGGTACGCTTCTGTCGAGCCTTATATTTCCACCGCTGCTTCCCAAAACTCGTGCGCCTTATGATGCACTCTGTCAAAATTTGTTGAGAAATTGTTCCATAAGCCTCTTCCCAGTTGTTGTCGTTGATTTTTTTTTTCGTGGTCCTCCCACGCCATAAATTGGAATCAGTCTCCGCCGGCGCTCGAAAGTTGAGCCGCGGTCCGACACTGGATCCTTTAAGTTGTTGGTCACTCCCACGCAGTTGTAGAAGTGTTGAATTTAGCCTCGGATGGCGCTCGAATGTTGAGCAGCGGTCCGATATTGGATCCTTTGAATTAGTGGTCTCTCCCATGCCGTTGTAGATCTGTTAAATTCGGCCTCCGCTGGCGCTCGAATGTTGAGCCGCAGTCCGACACTGGATCCTTTAATTTCGTGGTCTCTCCGCTGTCGCTCCAAATAAAACTTCGTCCCACGTCGATTGATTCTTAGGTCCCTCGCAGCAGTCTCAGGAAACGACTTTTTTATTCTTTTTTTATTTTCTGTTCTTGCCGTAGTGCACTTAATTAGTTGCGCCTTGCGGACTTTTCTACCGTGGAAACCGATTAAGGTATGCCGATCGGTTTGACAGTCTTCGTGAGCAAAAATTTCTTTATGCTCGAACGACTATATGTTGGCTGTGTATAGCGCTTGTTCAAGGAGCAGTTCGTACCGCTCACTTCAACTGGCAACTTTTACTGCTAACCGCCTAAGTCCCTGACTAAACACAACAGTATTTTGTTAGGAACTGATTCTTTATTTGGCGCTCACCCCTTTTTATAGCGGTTTCCATGATTATTTATGCTATGGGTTATCTATGCTAGATAGTTCTTGGACATTCTTAGACTTTCCAGGGGGTGACCAGAGCATATTGTGTATTCTTATGTGTGGTTTATATGTGAGTGCTATTACTTGAGTGGTGACTGGTATGGGGAGATCAGACCAAGGCAAGATCTACATAGTTTTATTGATGTATATTCCTTGACTCTGCTGGTACAACAAGTCAACTCGTAGGTGAATATCAGCTTTATAGAGACCACTCTCTCTTCGGAAAGGGTCCTCCGCGGGGTGCCTTCTGGTAACGTACTTCGGTACGGGTAATGCGATAATAATAATAATTCCTGTGTCTCCCCATCACTACCGTGACCCGGGCCAGTTTTGAAACGGCCTTCCCTCAAGTCAGGCGTGTCAAGCGACTCGTGTTCTCTGACTATAAGGTTCGCAGCTGAGGTGTAAATCCATCTTGTCGTGGCTTAGGGGCGAAGCCACGGTCGACGCTCTTCAAAGCCCCAAACCCCTCGGGCTCGCCGCGCTCGCCTTGCCGAGCAACGCGGGCGTTCATGAACTCATGTTCATGAAACTCCTCAAACACCGCTTCGGACCTCATAAGGGAGATATATCCTCGCTCCATATCCGAAATTGACGAAGATGAGTAGCTGCGCATAGAAGATGAGACACTAGCTCCGTCCAGTTCGGTGGGGAATGCCGAAACGGTACAACCTACTTCAGACTCCACCAATGCGAGACACGCCAAGGTGAAAGGGGAAGACGGCAAAGCTATGCCGTTGACCAACTACCAGGCGCAGGACGGTAAGGCCCGTTTCATTCTGGCAAAGATTGCCAACAATGAAAAGAAAGGCAAGACCGACAAGCGCGACCAACCAGACAGGGCCCGTTTCCAAGCAGTAGTCGAGGAGTACGAGCGTTACGAAAAGGAGCACCCGGAAGCGTTCCAGCTTCCCCAAGTGAAGCGCAATCGCTCACAAGAAGTTAGTGAGAGCGCTCGGAGAGGGCAAAGGACGTCAAGGGGGTTCCGAGACTGACATCGTTTGTAAGGTGTAAGGGTGGCTAGAGACAGCTTTGCCATGGCACTGGTCGACGAGCTCAACGACGATGGGCGCCTGCGGATGGAGAAATGGGAGGAGATCGAGAACAAGCTGGCAGTAATGTTGATTGACATATTGCTATCCGGGTCTGACCCCCTCCTTTGATTCCGCAGACATGGTCAGGGGCCACCGGGTTATCGAGTGCGACGACGAGTCTTCAAGAGACTTCCTGGTGGAGTGCGTTGCTAAGCTTAGCTAATCTTGCAGTCTTCCCCTCTTCTCATTTTTCCTAGCACGGAAGAATTTCAAGCCTGGGAACAGGTCGTAGAAATAACTCTCCAGATGGAGTATAGCAACTGCAAGGTAGGAAAATGGGAGGTTTCGACACTACACTCTTTTTCAGACCATGTTACGTACGCCGGTTAGAGCCGACGTGAGTCATTTGGTTAACACGGAAGAAAATCAAGAAAAGCCAATGCGCTAGTGCCCTAGAAAATCAACACAGGCAAGATTGCACAAAAATTTGGCTCTGGCAGATGGATGACATTGCCTAAACTCGCCAAATTGGGGCATGCAATCACCTGCAATCCAGCACCGCTGATTTTGCTGATCTATCAAACATTAGAACAAAGACGACCCAAATATAACTCCAGCCAATAGGTGAAAAGAGGGGAACTGATGAAACTAGCTGAGAACACTTTTATGTTCCATTCCGGAGATTCCTGGGCGAAACTTGGCACAGTCTTTGGTATAAAAGACACCAATATAGTAGTACCAGGAGATAGTCAAAGTCAGAGCTAAGGACGTGAAGTCTGTTCGGAAAGACTCAAACTTACCGAAGACCAAATTGGATGCGTTCAAGGCGCATAAGTTTTTAAGTCGGATTGTCGATGCAGTCCTTGAAGTGAAGCAGATATCCTGAGGACTGTCGAGTGAATCCTGACTTACCAATTCTAACAATACCACGTGTAAAATAGTCTGCCGCGTCAAAAGTGAATCTTGAAGGACATTTTACAATAAACTGAGCAACTACCCGTATCACTAGACGTAGCCTAAATCCTTCAATAACAACCCAAATCTACAGCATCATCAAAACCTAAACGATATCTCTGATAGCAAAGTGATCAAACAAGTAATTGAGGAGCAAAAGGAGCAAAGATTCACCAACAAAGATGACCCTGGTTGAATAACGACATAACATAAACAATCCTACAACAAAAATATAAAAGCAAAGCCGCCACAACAATTTCCTGTACATCTAAACTCATTTCTCAACACCAATACACTTCATAAATTTTTTCAATGTTTTATTTTTTTTAATCATTAAGTAAAAATTATGTGCATTTAGTGAATTTATAACACCATATATATATATGCTTAATTCTACTTAACTTTTCCAACAAATAAAATCCAACTCCGAACCGAGAGCCCTTAATGATGGAATAACAGAGGGTGAGTCAAATACACCTAAATATTACTTTCACAATTTAAATCAATTCAGAATATCCCTTGTTATAACAACAACACCTTTTTACGCACTTTAATGTCCAATACCCAATTCATCAGCCTTTATAATAAACTTGTAATGTGAACTTGAACCAACAAAAATGCATTTTAGAAACCCATTAGAAGGGGGGCATTGGTACGAATGGAAGACTGGGTCAAGAAAATTACATAACGTTTGACGAACGACATGAACAACAGGGGTTCGTATTGCACGGCCCATGACGATCCAAAGGCGCACCAAGCTTGCGGATGGGAAGGGAAAACGGCCAAAACATAGCTCGATTGTTTTCACGATCAGGCATATAGTACATCCGCTTGTGGGGCAATGTGGACAGAAAGACGGACTGACGAACAATTTCTTTTATTTTTCAGGAATGTAAATAACACAGGTTGACAAAAATTGAACTTTTTCGCGCCGGCAAATGAAAGCCATTGATTCTGATAGATCTGAACCAGTACATTACTGGTCCGAAACAGAAAAGCTTCCATCACGTACCAATTTTGAGAAAATCGCGGTCAAAGTATCATGCACTGCTTCATTTGGCACTTTTCAAGGCTTAATAACTCCCAAGCCTTACGTAGCTCTGAGCTGGTATTAGCCTTAAAAAAGCGTTGGCCTTTCTACTTCAATATTAAACAATAGGGAACCTCTCGTTCTTTAGTTATGTTATAATGCACTTTACAAACTTAGTTTTGTCACAAATTTTAGCTATGTTGTAGCACTGATATCTGAACATTTTGTAAAGATGCTAATCACGGGCCAGTATATAAACTTTAGTCAGCCCTCTACAGAAATATTTATATTTGCGGAGACAGGCAGGAAAAGGACGTGCCGGCGGGAAGCGGGCTTTATTAGGAGCGAGAGTTGAGGTAGGGCGGGGCCCGTGCAGGACTACGCCCGGGCCACCTGCCGTCGGAGGATCGGCCCGTCGTCCGGTACCGATGCCCCTCTCCGGCTGGCAACCGCGGGCGCTCCGCTGAGATGCGGTGAGAATGCGATCCCGTCAACCGGGAGTCGGTTCTCTGACCAGGGGAGGGAGGCCAGC
The DNA here is from genome assembly GCA_018153105.1 of Drosophila rufa. Lineage (NCBI taxonomy): Eukaryota > Metazoa > Arthropoda > Insecta > Diptera > Drosophilidae > Drosophila > Drosophila rufa. The sequence continues at coordinate 2,869,362 of JAECXS010000173.1, read as the reverse complement.
CCATGGCCATGCCGCCGGCCCGTCATCCGGGATGCTCAGCAGACCTGAACAGGCCCTATCAGGGTGGGAGGAGCCGGCCCCGTCAACCGGGTGTCGGCGCACCAGGTCCAAGGGACACGAGGAGGGCGACCGATCCCGTCAACCGGGAGTCGGTCACCCAGCCCCGGAAAGAGAGGGGCGGGGCGTTGGTTGGCTCTGCCGCTGCGGTTGGCTCTGCCTGTTTGGTTGGCTCTGCCGGTCGGGTTGAGATGTTGCTGGCGGGGTTTGATGTTGCGAGCGGGGTTTGATGTTGCGAGCGTCGTTTGATGTTGCGAGCGTGCTTCGATGTTGTGTCTGCTGATCAGGCAGCGAGCCACGTACCTCTCTATGAGCCCTAGTGGGCCTTAACCTAATGCTCCTAACTAATATTTACAAGTGCCCTCCGTGGGTCTTCTGATCGTCGCTTAGCCGAACTTAATCCTAACTTATGTATTACTCTTAACTATATACAGATATGTACATGCCTTGGTAGGGCTTTGTGAGGGGTTCCTCACATCCCATCCCTTCTTCGGGGGACGGTGACGCGGTGGCCGCCACGTGCTACTTGCACCCGGTACCGGATTCCCCGGGCTTCGTCCAGGAAGCGTAGATTCCGGGCCCCTTGTTGGCGAAGGCGCCCCTGGATGCGGTCATGTAGCTCGATTGGGACCCACCCGTCGGCGGTGGTCCATCCCTCCGGAGCGCGCATCAGGGCCTCTGGGTCCGGGATTGGTCCCGCGTCCGGCAGGGGCTCCTCGTCTGTGGTCACCTCCTCTTCCGGCCATGGGGCAGGGCGGCGTCGTGGCGCGTTCCGTAGGATGCCCGGTGGATCCTCGGTTGGCCCGGTGGGCGTGCCCTCTGCATTGGCGCTGCGGAAGCGCCAACGCCACATGTCGGTGGCGGGTAGGTGTCGTACCCGTCGCGTTGGTCGGGGTAGCGTGGCCGTGGTCAAACCTACTACGACCACGGTGTTGTCGGGCGGAGTGGGTGCTCGTGCTGCGATGCCCGTTGACCTGGTGACGGCGGCATAGGTTGCGGAACCCGGGGCTCGGTTGCCGATGGTGACGACGGCTCGGGGTGGGGACTCCGCTGAGGGAACCATTGCCAGGAGGGTCTCTACGGCAGCTCGGGCTTTTGAGCGCTTTTGGGAGGCGGCTGAAGTGGTCGGTCCCTCGGGCGATGCGATCAACTGCTGTAGCAGCCGACGCAGGGTGCTGCTGTCCCTGGGTTGCCGTGCGGGTGAGCTGGCCTGGTTAGTGGCCGCTGCAGTGCTGGGACTGACTGGGGTGTCTTGTCTGGGTGCGCGGGCGTGGCCGCGGGCGTCCGCCATGATTGTGTCGTAGGCGGGCGGCGCGGAGACCATGGTCCCGGCGGTTCCGGTGGTCGATGGGTCGGCTCCGGGTGTGGTGACTGTGGCGATTGTGGCCAAGTCCGGGCACGTGCGTTTGGCGCCGGCGCTGGTCGCGGCGGTGCCACGTGTTGGTGGTCCGGGAGCAGCGGTCCCGGTGGTTCGCGCTGCCATGGGGCTGGCGGCGGTAGTGGCCCCGAGTGTTGCTGCTGCGGTCGGTGGTGCGCCGGCGGTGTGGGCGGCGTCGGCTATATCCTGGGTCGGATATGGGCCATGCCCAAAGAGATCCTCGTACGAGGGCGGAGGCGTCTCCTCTCGAAACGGCGGCGTCCTTTGCTGGGCCTCCGTCTCCGGGACGTACCCTTCATCGTCTGAGATGACGATTGCTGCCGTCGCTGGTGGCCGCGGCTCGTCCTCGCCGGAGCTCAGCTCTTGGACCTCGGCGTCAGACACGTTCTCGTAGAGCGCGCCGAGCGGTCCTACGACGGCGGTTGCGGGTTGCTCTGGCGATTCCTGCCGTGTCCGTGGGGGCGTCACCTCCAGGTGAAACCCTCCAAAGCGATCCTGCGGAGGAACTTCGGGTTCGTCCTCGAGGAGGGATCCGACCATGTCCTCCAGGGTGAGTCCTTCGCACCAGGAGGGGCTGATCGGCGGGGATGGCTGAGGTCCGTTGGCGATGGTTACCAGTGGTGGCGGCGGTTCGAACGTGACCGTCGGTGGCGCCTGGCTGTCGGCTACTGGTGACCGTGGCGCTGGTGGGGATCGCGAGTCGCGGCCCGCATTTGTCAGGCTGAGTGCCTCGAGCGCGGACACGACGCCTGTCGGGGCCGTAGCGATGCCGTCTCCTGTCGTAGGGTGGGAACTGGTGGCCGTTCGTGCCGTGGGTTGGTCGCCACGATGCCGGTGGCGATGACGGCGTCCCTGATCCTTGTGGTGATGCGTGTTCTTATTGCGTCGCGGCATTCTTACATGTGGAGTTGAACTGTTCGATCTCGATAACCCTGTTGTCAAACTTCAGCGCCGCTCTATCGATTATTTGATACCGCGGCGCCTGGCGGTGATCGGTATCGCGTTCTTTTCTCCCGGTCTGGCACCCCCGTGAGGCGTGATGAGTCTGTGTAAGTGTGATGTAGTGAAATGAATCTGTGGAGAGTAAGAAATATATTAGTAGTTCCTTCCCCTTAGAGCGCTGACTGTTTCGGGGCGGTGCCTAGCCTATGCTCCTGTTCTCCTGTATTCCCCTGGGGCTAGTCGTTGTGCAGCGCTTGATCGAGGCTCGTAGCCGGCGTGGAGAGGGCCAGACAGGGGTATATTTTCCCCAATTGGGGTGGGAGCGTTGGACGAACGCACTCATCAGCAAGTGGCCCCCAAGACACCCTGGTTTCCCCTGGGTAGGTCACGAGCATCGTCGTAGACGCTGCAGTCATCGCCTTCGTCGTCTTCATCGCCTTGATGGTAAGGCTTGAGATTATTTCTTGTAGTCGAACAATGTTCGGCGAGAGGAACTTGACCACTAGGAACGGTCCTTCGTATTTCGCGGCCAATTTGGCGGCAAAGCCATCGGCGGCGTTTGACAGTACGTGGCTGCGAACGAGAACTTGAGAGCCCAGGGGTGGTCTCCACTCCGGTCTCCGTAGATTATAGTGGCGGCCTTGCTCGGCAGTAGCACGCTCGGCGTTATCGCGGGCAACCTTGAAGATGCTGTGTAGCTGCTCACTCCGTTCTGCGGGCGGAATCCGTGCTGTTCCCCTTCCTGGGGTAACTTCGTCGTAGAGTGTATTGAGCAACCGAGGCTCGCGGCCTTGAACCAAGAAGGCGGGGCTGAATCCGGTCGTGTCCGACACGCTGCTATTTACCGCGAGTGAGATCTCGGGTAATAGCTGATCCCAGGTGCTCTGCGGTGCATCTCGCAGGTACTGCGCGATCATAGTCTTTACAGTCCTGTTCGTCCTCTCCGTGGGATTCTGGCGAGGTGTATACGGCGCTGTGTATTGTAGCTCCATTCCCAGCGATTCGCAAAACGCCTTAAATGCTCGGCTGGTAAACTGTATTCCGTTGTCACAGACCAGGGTTCTTGGGACTCCGAAACGGCTGAGAATACGTTCCCGGAATGCCCGTTCGAGGTATGGCACGGTGGCTCTTCGTAGGGGAATGAGTTCGACCCATTTGCTGAACGAGTCGAGGAACACCAGTAGGACCGTGTTCCCTTGTTTGGAGCGTGGAAGGGGTCCCACAAAATCCGCACACAATACGTGGAAAGGTTCGTTGACCTGGCGCGTGAACATTTTCCCGGCCGGCTTCTCTTGACTCACCTTAAACTTCTGGCAGCTAGGGCATCGCCGTACGTATTTGGCTACTTCTCTGAACAATCCAGGCCAGTAGTACCTCTGGGCCACCCGTGTTCTTGTCTTGCGCACGCCCAGATGCCCGGCGGTAGGGTGGTCATGGCACTCCGTCAACACTCTCCCGCGGTAGTTAGTGCCCACGCACAACTTCCAGGGGGTGTATTCTTCTTCCTCCGGGTGCAGTCCAAGGCGTCTGTAGAGTTGTCCGTTTCCCTCCCGAAAGTCCGGAAACTTGGTCGGCTCCTGCCGGATCCTGCGTAGCATCTTGGCGATCCACTTGCAGTCGTTGTCTTGTACCTGAGCCTGTTGTATTGTTGCCAGAGGCTGGCGTGACAAGGCGTCCGCGACCAGGTTCTGGGCCCCGCGTCGATAATTGACGTCGTACTGGAACTGCTGCAATTCCAATGCCCACCGAGCGATCCTGCCCGTGGGGTTGTCGATGGAAATCAACCACTTTAGTGAGTGGTGGTCGGTGATTACATCGAAGCGGTATCCTTCGAGGTAGCAGCGCATCTTTCGAATGGCCCACACTATCGCAAGGCATTCCTTTTCCGTTACCGAGTAGTTGCGCTCGGCGGTGTTTAGCCGGCGGCTGGCGTAAGCGATCACGCGATCCTGTTTGTCTATGGTCTGGGTGAGCACGGCCCCAACACCATATTCACTTGCGTCTGTCTGGAGTACAAATTTCTCCTCGAAGTCCGGGGACGCAAGAATCGGTGCCTCTGTGAGCAGATCCTTCAGTCGGTGAAAAGCATACGGCTCCATGTCAGGGCCGATGACGGTATCCAGCGCCCGTTTAAATGTGGCCGGGGCCGAGTGTAGACCGAAGGGCATCACCTTCCAGTGAAATAGTCCGCGACCCGGGACTGCGAATGCCGTGCATTCGCGGCTGGCTGGGGCTACTGGGATTTGCCAGTACCCATTCTTCAGGTCCAACGTGGATATATAGTGGCCATTTCGCAGCCGCTTCAAGATGTGATGGATCCGAGGCAACGGGTAAGCGTCGGGAATCGAATTCTCATTCAACTTCCGGTAGTCGATGCACATCCTGGCGTCTCAATTTTTCTTTGCCGCGATGACTATCGGCGCACTATGGGGACTCTTGGATGGTTCTATGCGTCCGTCGCGGAGCAGCTCGTCGATCTGTCGGTCGATGACGTCTCTCATAGCGGGGTTCCTGGGATGATACCGCTGCTTGATGGGGCGATCGTTGCGCATCACGATGTTGTGCTCGGCGATGTTGGAGACATCGGCAAGCGTATCGAACCGGGACAGCTCCCGTTCGAGAAACTTCCCTATCCAGGGCTCTGGGTATTTCTCTTCCTGGTTACTGGGGGGTTGTTCCTCCTCGGCGTCGTAGTCGGGGCGCTTGTGGTTGCCGATGGTTCTGGACCCTGGAACCGAACTCTCGTTGCCCCTTGGCGAAAAGGGTTCCGTTGGGCAGCTGCTGCGTCGAGAGCGGGCAGTGCTTCCGTCCAGCTCGGGGCTGTGTCTGAGCCTGGGTTGTTGGCGTGGTGTAGGTTGCTCCCGCAATGGGTATGCGTATGTGCAGCCGTGCGATGTCTTCGTGTGTGGTGTACCCGTGGGGTGGTTTCTCGTTGTGTCTCCGTGTGTGGCCTAGATGCTAGGTTCGAGCGTGGCTCGTGGTGCGACAGTGTGGCGGCTTCTCGATGTGTATCCGTGTGTGACCTAGATGCTAGGTCCGAGAGTGGCTCGTGGTGCGCCGGTGTGGCGGCTTCTCGTTGTGTCTGGGGTCTGCTGCGGCGTTATCGACGTGGTCGGCTGCGGCGTTGTCGCTCCGTGTTCCCCTCTTGTTTGGACTGGAGAGCGGTTCCTCACGGATCTGGCCGCAGTAGGTGGCTGAAGTTTTGAGGGCCAGGCCCCCACACTGTAGCGTGGCTCCGCTGTAGCATAGAAAGTCCATACCGAGCAGGAGGTCGTCCAGCACATCCGCCATGACGAGAGCGGAGATGCTGACTCGGGCTTCCCCCAACTGGTTCGTTGTCCGCAGGGCCTGTGTGAGCTCCCTGCCGGTTCCGTCTGCTAACTTCACTTGTATCCGCACGGCGCGGTGATTTCTACCATCGTCGAGTTCCCATGCTAGGCGCTCGCTTATGAAGCTATGCGAGGCCCCCGTATCCAAGGTAGCGGTGAGAGGTCGCCCCTCAACCGTGACTCGAGGCCCTTGCCCGTTTCCCGGCGTCTGATTCCTGCAGCATTCAATGGTACGTATGCCCTGTCGTCCGCAGTCCCAGCAGAATATGATTCTGAGGTTCCGGCATTTCGTAGAGTAGTGCACGGCCTGGCCGCAGTTTCGGCAGGCGGTGCTGGCGTCGTTTTCTCCCGCGGGCGTGGATCCTTGGTTATGGTTCCCTCTGGAGTTTCGGTTGGCGGCGTCGTTGATCGTATTCCGAGGGCATGGCACCTGTTGTGTGTAGGCAGGGTTCGCCCTGGGTCGTGCGACTTGGCTACTGGATAAATTTCCGGTGGCTGGCCTGCCTGGTGCGTATCCTTGGAGGGCTCGGCCTCCGCGGCTGCGGGCAACTTCGAAGTTGACCACCAGGTGTGTGAGCTCGGTCAACGTTCGGAAATCCTGGCGGCGGGTGAACATCTGGTACTCGGGCAGCATGTTCTCGTAGACTCGCTCCAATTCCTGCTCTGTTGAGAATCCGGCGCGGCGCATCTGAAGACGAAGATCGACTAGGTATTCTTTGAACGGCTCATTTACTTTCTGAAAGTGTGCGCGGATCTCGTCGTCGAGGCGTTGATAGTACCGGGGCGGTAGAAAGAAATCCAAGAATTCCCGGCGGACTTCTGTCCAGCTTCGTCCATGTAGACCACTAGTTCGGAACCAGCTCTCAGCGCGACCGGTCAGGAGGATGATGATAGCATGAGACAGATACTTCCGGTCAACCCGGTAGGTATCCGCCCGTTCTTCTATGTGTTCCACGAAGCTGAGGGGGTCCGAGGTGCCGTCGAAGGACAATCCCCACTTGGTCACCTTGTCGACCAGGATAGAGCAAATGCTTGCATCGAACTGCGACGCGTTGGTGCGTGCAGTGCCTTCCGACTTCCCTCGCGTCCCTGGGGACGGGGAAGTGCTGCGTGGTATTGTAAGAGTGTGGCCGGTGCTAGGTGCTTTCTCGTGGCAGGGCGGTAGCGGCGATGGCGGCCTAGTGTCCCCTGAAGGAGTGTTTCCATACTTGCGCTCCATCTCCCCGAGTGGGATCAGGGTATCTTCGGAATGTTCCGGTTGTCGGGCAAACGCGTACAGTCGGGCCCGCTGCTCCTCGACCGTACCGCTTTGTTCCAAGCCAAGCTCGAGAAGGATATCCTCGAGTTCGTGTTTCTTTCGGTAGGAAATCCAGGTGACTCCCATGTTCACGTCGGAAGGACCTTGGCTGGTGTCCTTGCGGTGCTATGACTGCGTGTCCTTGAGCGGATGTGTATCCTTGTGATGGCTAGGGTGCAGGAGCGGCGATGCTTTGATCCTGGGAGGATCTCTGGTTATTCTGCTGATCGACTGTGTCTCTGGTAACTCTGCTGATCGACTGTGTCTCTGGTAACTCTGCTGATCGACTGTTGTCTCTGGTTATTCTGCTGATCGACTGTGTCTGATTATGTGTCGGTGTCGACTTATATACTACCGGCACTGCCAGCCTCGGGCGTCCTACTTGGAAAGAAATACCAGTTGTGCGAAAGGGATACGGAACTAGATATCTGATGGCGTGGACGCCAGCTGCGGCGTCGACGTGGCTTGTACTCTGCGGCTCTCTCTCTCTCTCTATTTATTTTTTTTTTCTTGCTTCGCTGTGCGCTTACGTGCTCCTGTGTGTGCGCCCTTTTGACGCTGCGTCTGACTGTACTTGCTTGCCTTTATTTCGTGTCGTGTGCGACGACAATTTCTCGTGGTTGCTATGCGGGCTTATCGCTGCCTGTTTTTTTTTCTTTTCCTTTTCTGCTTCGCCCCGTTGTAAAAATCTGGCCCGTTGTCAGGCGTGCTCCCCTAGCTTTTCGTCCCTAACCTCAAAATTTCGACTTAAAAATTTTACTGATGGTTCTTTACGCCACGATGGGTGGAATTATCCTTGTATTATCCTGCCTAGTCCCTGTTCGGGGGCCATCTGTAAAGATGCTAATCACGGGCCAGGATATAAACTTCAGTCAGTCCAGGGCCCTCTACAGAAATATTTATATTTGCGGAGACAGGCAGGAAAAGGACGTGCCGGCGGGAAGCGGGCTTTATTAGGAGCGAGAGTTGAGGTAGGGCGGGCCCGTCGTCCGGTACCGATGCCCCTCTTCGGCTGGCAACCGCGGGCGCTCCGCTGAGATGCGGTGAGAATGCGATCCCGTCAACCGGGAGTCGGTTCTCTGACCAGGGGAGGGAGGCCAGCCCATGGCCATGCCGCCGGCCCGTCATCCGGGATGGTCAGCAGACCTGAACAGGCCCTATCAGGGTGGGAGGAGCCGGCCCCGTCAACCGGGTGTCGGCGCCCCAGGTCCAAGGGACACGAGGAGGGCGACCGATCCCGTCAACCGGGAGTCGGTCACCCAGCCCCGGAGAGAGAGGGGCGGGGCGAAGGCAGTCGGTCCCGTCAGCCGGGAGTCGATTGTCCAGCCCCGGGAAGGAGTGGAAAGCCACAGACCGGGAGAGGCTCCGTCAGCCGGAGGCCGCTCCCGCCTTAGTTCTGATAGCAGGGGCTGTGAAAAGAACATATGCCGGATATTATCTTATCTTATCACTTAATCCTGGTTTTATTTCAATACAATTCCAAATCCTAGTTCTAGTTATCCCTAAGCTATTCCCTACTTCCTACGCACCGCTGGCCTCCCACTTTTGGGAGTGGCCCTTGGCCGGCTCACCCGCGTTACTCCTCGGCGTGGGTCTCCATGCTGTCCGGGGTCCACGGCCACGTGTCCACCTTTTCTCTCCGTAGTCTAGATGTGGTGTGGTTGGCTCTGCCGCTGCGGTTGGCTCTGCCGGTTTGGTTGGCTCTGCCGGCCGGGTTGAGATGTTGCTGGCGGGGTTTGATGTTGCGAGCGTCGTTTGATGTTGCGAGCGGGGTTTGATGTTGCGAGCGTGCTTCGATGTTGTGTCTGCTGATCAGGCAGCGAGCCACATACCTCTCTATGAGCCCTAGTGGGCCTTAACCTAATGCTCCTAACTAATATTTACAAGTGCCCTCCGTGGGTCTTCTGATCGTCGCTTAGCCTAACTTAATCCTAACTTATGTACTACTCTTAACTATATACAGATATGTACATGCCGTGGTAGGGCTTTGTGAGGGGTTCCTCACAATATTTTTTAGAGACTGCTTTGGGTTCGGAACATTGATGTTTTTTTCCAATTTCTGAGGAATTTATTGGTATTAAGTTGAATACTTTAAAATAAATTCAACTTTGGCCATAAATATTATAATCAAAAATGTCCAGAGAACGTTTTGTTGGCCCATAAACCGTTTGTTTTGTGTATTTAAATTATAATTCCAAACCCATTGTTTCTAACCAGAGCCAAGACTCACACCAGATTTGTTAAGTTTCAGGGCCACAACATAGCAAAAATTGGTGACAAAACTAAGTTTGTAAAGTGCATTATAACATAACTAAAGAACGAGAGGTTCCCCATTGTTTAATATTGAAGTAGACAACCATAGGTACAAATTTATCGTAATTACGATGCCGATATGCGAATCGGCACCGAAACGAAACACTCGCAACACAGACTGGGACAAAAATATTGTACAGTCAAAGGTCAAATCGATAAGGAAGTCGAAGACCAACAAGATTGAAGTTGAAGAAAACATCACGGCATGGATCGGTGCCATGCTAACGAGCAGAAGGATAACAGCCAAACTGAGTGGCACTCATCGCACAAGATATGTGAAGAGAGGCATACATCAGCGGGGAGTTCTGTCTTCACTGCTCTGGCTAATAAGCATGGACAAGGCGAAGGAGTAAAAGTAGTAGCATACGCAGACGACGTAGTACTACTTGTATCAGGACCATACCCAGATGTCATTCACGAAATAATGACATGGGCACTCAATAAACTAAACATTAACCCTACCAAAACTGAGGTCATGGTCTTTACAAGAAGAACGAAGATCCCAAAATTTACAAAACCACAGATTGGTGGCATGCAAATAGAGCTATCGGAACAAGCAAGGTATCTAGGAGTGATACTGGATCCGAAGATGTCATGAAAACTGAACATCACAGAAATAGTCAAGGAGGTGAGCATAGCCTTCTACTCTTGCAGGAAGATGTTCGTCCGTCAAATAAGCCGCCGGAGCTATAGTAAAAGCGTGCTCGCGTCATCATCGTCATCATAATCATCACAGCCATCATTGGCAGCAACTTCCATGGCCTGCTCCAGGCATAAAGTTGTCATGTCTCAGTTATATAATTGCCTCTGCTCGCTTGCAGTGCGGCCCCCAAGGCGATGGGTGGTTGAAAAGAACCGCTGGCCTCTCACCACCCCACTGTCTGAATTATTCAGCAGAGCTCAACAGAATAGCATTGGAAAATAATATAAGAGCGAAAATATCCTTTACATATTTACCAGAAGTTTCCAGAATCTCATTCATTTATTTATTCCCGAAGCTGAAAATCTTTACCTCCAAACAAGTAATCTAGCCAAGTCCGTCCCTTAGTTTTAGAGTTATCTGGTTTTATCTGTATGCAAATTCGTCACGAAATAATAGGAACATAGATATACCTTGATATTACTCAACATATATTATCATATATATTTTGCATCATATATATTCTGCATTTTTTATAATGCAGAACAAATAGCGATGCCTATTTCATGCTAGGTTAAATTTAGCTATAAATTTACAATTTGACAGCACTGGTGTGCTGTGCGTATAGTGTCCATGTGTCGACAGCGGCTGGGCAGATAAATAAGCTGACTTGCTGACTCTGCATTATAAGCTAATTTGAGCAAATCGGCAAACGTCCGCGTTTGTTCAGTGTTTCATAGGTCATTTAATAAAAAAAAAAATTATAAAATTTTAAGTGTTTATGCAAATAATAAATACACAACCCAATGTAATTATATATTCTGGCCCTTTAACTAATTACTGGAACAGAAAATTATAAACTCCCAGCGAAATTCCCAGCTGATTAAATCATTATGTAATTGTGCGGCTGGACTAGGACGGCCACTATTATTTTTGCTGCATCTGTAACTCGGAGTATTCCCCAGTTGAGCGCTCGTTGAATTTCCCATACACACTCAGGGAGTCCCATGCTCCTGCCTCCCAGGAAGATACTCGTATACAATTTTATTTTCATTTTCCATTTGGTATTCCTCGGCTCGGCTCTGTTTTGTTTTCTCTTCATTTTCTTTTTTTATTTCGGCGTATCTATCTATTTCTCTCGTTTCTAATTTTAAAATCTTCGTTCGTTGTTGCCCGGGCTGAATCGCGTTGTTTACAGAAGTTTTTTCAGTCCTCAGTCCCCCGGTCCTTGCCGTTCCAGGTCTGAGTGCATTGCCATGTTCTATAGACGACCAACTTCACATCATTGTCGTCATCTTCGTTGTAGTTGTCTGTGTCTGGCTTGGTCTTGTACTTTTGTACGAGTATCTTTGCTCCCGATATCCGTCTATTCGAGTATCTGTGTGCAGGCAGCTTTTTTTTTGTTTGTGAATGTTAGACCTTGATGCACTACGGTCAGTACACTCAAGTGGCCCTTCACACCAAAACCAAACCAAGGTAAAAGAATGCGAGGAATAAAGACTACTATCAGGCAGCTCGATTGCTATCTTGCATGTGGGTTAAAATTAATTTTTTTAGTTTGGGAAGACTATCTACAGATGAGGTAATTTTGTACAAATCATTATAATTTGCACATAATACTCTAAATACATTCATGCATTTTATATGATGTTCTGCAGTGATGCAAGACTAAAGGCAGGTAGGATCTAGTGGTTATACATGAAACGTGGAAATTCAACTGACCCAAAAGATCGCTGCTTTCCACGTCACCACGGATCAGGTTATACATAAAGACAATGCCTACCATCGTTTTACGGTTGGCTAAGGAGGGTAGGTTAATTTGGATAATTCTATTAGAATAAGAGGGCAACCTAAGGTCCCAGCTTAAGCCACGAAGAGCGAAAAGTAAAAAATCCTTTTGAACTGACTCAATGCGTTTGCTGTGGACGTCCCACTGGGGCCTCCAAACGCAAGGTCCATACTCTAGAATAGGATGAACTAACGAAATGTATTAATTCTTCGTGACGTAGGGGTCATTGAATTCTTTCGATCACCGTTTAATAAATCCAAGCACACCCCTGGCTTTATTCACAATGCACGAGATATGATCAATAAACTCAAGTTTAGGATTCAGGCGGATACCCAAATCGTCAACTAGAGTGAATCTTTCAAGAGAACAGCAATTCAGCGTATAGGTCGCAAGCTTGAAAGAGACCCGTGAGAATGTAATCAGCTTGCATTTGGAGCCATTTAGGTTAAATAAGTTTGCAGTGCACCATTTTTGAAAGTTATTAAGATATGTTTGTAAATCTGACTGGCTAGCGCCGTCCTTATATTGCACGCAAAAATTAACGTCGTCAGCGTAAATGAGTTAAATGAGTAAATGAGCGTAAAAAGTTAGGGACCCAGGTTGCTCCCTTGCGGAACACCAGAGGTAACCCGGAGAACATTCGGCAAGATATTTTTAAAGATGACCTTTTGCGTCCTGCCGTTCAAATAACTTGAGATCTACCTAAGAAGATCGACAGGAAAACCCATTAAATCGAGTTTCCTAACAAGAAGGGAATGATTAACGGAGTCAAATGCTTTACTGAAATCAGTATAGATCACATCTGTCTGCAAATTTTGTGGAAAGCCCCTTATAATGAAGGAAGTGAGCTCCAAAAGGTTAGTTGTCGTTGATCTTCGTTTAACAAATCCATGTTGGCATGGAGAAATTACTGATCTACACAGGGGCTTCAAATGGGGAGTAATTAAATTTTCGAAAAGTTTTGGAATGACTGACAACTTAGAGAATCCTCTATAGTTGTTAGCATCCACTTTCCTACCTTTTTTGTGGAGAGGAATGACGAACGAATCCTTCCAAATAAGGGGAAATTGGGATATTTCTAAGGATAAGGTGAACAATTTTAGAAGCGGACTGCACAGGGCCTCGGCACAATACCTAAGCACACAGCCTGGTATTCCGTCGGGACCTGTCGAATAAACCGGCTTGACACGTTGAAGATCCAAAAAAAGGGAGCTTTTGGTTAAGCTAGGACTGAAGATTAGGTTTGATTTGGGCATGTTATAAGAATAGGTCTGGTTTGAATCGAATTGGGAAGAATAAGTAGTTTGAAAAAACTGAGCATAACGATCGGCGATTGCCTGACCATTGTTTGCTGTCGTATTTTCAAATGAAAGCGAGGAAGGATGTGTAACAGGCTTACGTTTAGTGTTGACAAAATTATAAAAATTGTTTTGGGTCCTGCGCGAACTGAACCTTACAACGAGTCAAAAAGTTTTTAAAACACTGCGCGTTAAGCACGGTGAACTTAGACCGAGCCGCTAAATAACGAGAATGGACAGCTTGAGAACGGTTACGTTTAAATTTAGAATAGAGATTGGACTTAATATTTTTGAGGCGAGTCAGCTCTTTATTAAACCAGGGAGGCCTATTTGAGATTGACGGATAGTATAGCGGAACACATTCAGTAAAAAAGGGATTCATAGCATTGTAAAAAATATCCATGGCACCCACCATGTCAGTGCACATGTAGAGATCGGACCAATCAAAGTCAGATATGAAATTATTCAGCCGTCGAAAATCCGCCTTACGAAAGCAATGGACTTTCTGGCCGATCAGACTTATTCTCCATAACAGTCCCAATATCGATAGTCACATCGAAAGTTGGATGGTATGGATCTTCGGGTTGCGTCAAGGGCGGGACCCTAACCAAACTGACTCTTGCCGGATCAGAGACAAAGCAGAGATCGAGAAGGCGATCTAAGGAGTTTCATACGTGGTTGACTTGAGACAACGAAATGTCAAACAAGATATCAATAAAATCGTGACGTGCAGTAGTTAAAAGTGTGTTAGAGGTTTCACTTGTGGACCAAATAGCTCCAGGAATGTTAAAATCACCTAGAACAATTAAATGGTCCGTATCCTAATAAATAGAAAGTTCCGACAAGGGGGGAATGTAAGATTAAGTAATATAAGTAAATCTACCGTTGAATGATAGCTTCACACAAAGGAATTCAATATCGTTGCATTCCCCGAAAGTTAATAATTCAGACGTGAGGTTGGAGTCAACCGCAATGAGGACCCCGCCCCCTCGCCTGGAAGGCCGATCAAGCCTGTACGTTGTGTACACAGCTGGAAAAACTTCAGAGCTTAGGATCTCCGGCTTTAACCAGGTTTCTGTGAACACAATCACCTGGGATGCAATGGAAACACAATCAGAATACAATTAAGGAAGCTTACTACGTAAGCCCCTTGCATTCTGATAGGAAAGAAGAAGAGTGAAAAGTCTTTCCACCTCCCAGATTCAGCGACAGTATTCCAGGCGGATATTTCGCAATACTGAAAGCAATCGAGCTTTCAATAGAGCGAGATTTCAGGAATATCAAGGTTGGGTTATACTCTGATAGCCAGGCGGCCATCAAATCTCTCGCGCCAGCAAGGATAACCTCGACACTATTGGCCAAATGCAAAGAGGCACTAAATAAACTCGCGAAACACAACCAGGTACCCGGACACAACGGCATACCCAGAAACAAAAAGGCTGACAAGCTGACTCGGAAAGGGTCAGGGGAAATAACAGACACGACCAACATCCCAGTTTCACTGAACTCATTCCAGGCGGGAATTCACGGCCACTTTAAAGAACTAACCAGCAGGATGTGATTGATAAACAAGGAGCTCAGGAGATCGAAACTCTGCTGGAGAAGAACGGGAGAGCTGATCTCCAAGAGTAAAAATGACAGCCGCCATCACCGGCCACTAGGCAATAGGCACTCACTCTTATAAGATGGGACTGCCACAAGAGACTGCCACACAAGAGCACCTGTGTCACTGCTTAGCACTCAACTGGATCAGAGCGGGTCACTTCGGAGCATATCAGCTCTAGTCACTTGGGGAAGTGGGAAAGCAAACGGTAACTGCAATCCTATCTTATTTAAATGACACGGGCTGGTACTAAAAGAAGTACCAACGCGGACGAATGCAGTAGAGGGTGTGGATTAAAACGGAGCTCAGCTCAAATTGAACCTACTATTAATTGAGTACATGTACATATATATGTATGTTGATAAAATCGTAAATGCTACGTAGAATATTTGACGCGTTGGTCACTGCCGATTGGATTGCGGGCGGGGTGGACAGAAGGACAGACTGACGAACGATATTTTCCATTATTCAGGAACGTAAATAATTTTTCTGATTACGTTTGGAGAGGAAAGTGCCAGAAACAAATTTCATCGGTGCCAACAATCAATTGAAGACCATAAAATCAGCAAAACGACTACTTCTATCAGTCACAGCCACATCGTCGTTAACATTTGAGGCAATTGAAGTTGAAGCTATCTTCAATTCGCGAGCGCTTACCACAATGACAGATCCTACTAGTAAAGACATATCCTGGCAGGGACAACAACGTCCGAGTAGTAGATGTTAAAACTGGCTCTGGCGTATTCAAATGAGCAGACTCGGCTTGCTGCGCTTCTAAAAGAAGAGGCCATAAAATGTCCTCGCAACGATGTCTGAAGAAATTCCAGCACGGAGGAAGGAGGTGAAGCTTCCGATCCTTCCAAAGTAGCTGGCAATGCTACTCATCCTCCCACTAGCAAATAAATGTGACACAGTTTACAAATCAACACGGAATATTCGACAAACGACTCGGTACTTCCAGAATGAACGTTTAAAAATGGACCATTATTGGATTCTATGACTTGAAACCATATTGGATCGATATGAGAATATTATCAGACGGGATTACTGAACTCAAACATAAGTGTTCAGAGCTACGAAACACAAATGCCTGTAACTCTATATTTGAGCATTTTCGACATTTATATGGCGAGTTACAAGCAGAAAATGATCTGATTAACCATTCCCGACACCGCAGATCACCACTTGGTATATTCGGAAACGTGGCGCACTCATTATTTGGGGTGCTTGATTCAAACTATACAGAAGGAATGACCAAGGTCATAAACGAAGTCAAATCCAACGATGATGCTCTGATGATGCTGTTCAAGAATCAAACGTCTGTTCTTGATTCTTCTATAAATGTAGTGAGAAAGAGCAATTCAGCCAACAACAAACGAATCAGAACGCTAGAACAACAACTAGCAACGATCAACAGAGAGGGAGGCAAATACGAAGGCGACTATCTATCACATTCATGATCTTAACAGCCCAGCTAACTCCGCTGGCGACGGGGATGCAGCGGATGCAAAATGAGACAGCTAGCGTCCTTACTAATGTTCGCCACCGAACCATAAGTCCCATGCTAGTATCTCCTCAGCAACTGAGAGATCAACTAGATCAAATTCGGGATCATCTGTTGCCAGATCAAATGTTGCCGGTATCATCCGAAAATGCTATCCAGCTCTACCGAATGATGCTCGCTGAAGGCACAGCAACCACCGATCATGTAATCATCAAGATTACACTACCTCTGGTATCCACTGCGCAGCAGGAAGACTTCAGCATCATCGCTATCCCGGCGTGGAAGGGAGGAAGCTGGCATAGATTCAAAATCAAGACACATGTCATAGCCGTCAATGACTATAGAGATAAATTTATGGGATTAACTGAAGACGTTTGAGTTATGTCTAAAAGTGCCAAACGACGAGCCCCTATGCTTCAATCATCAAGCTACGTTTAGCGCAGATAATCAGTGTGAATTTGAATTATTTAACAACAAGACTGAAACACTATGTGAGATTGTTCAATCAAAATCCGATCTGATTTGGGCAAAACGCATCAGCGGAACAGATGGATGTTTGCGACACAAAGTCCCATAGAGCTTCAAGCTGTGTGCAAGGGAGCTACCGTCCACAGTACACCTTGAAGGAACGGGGTTACTATTCCTTTCCTCAGGCTGCACCGCGCGCAACTCAAAAATTAGTGTCAGCGCATTCAGCACTACGATCAGCGAAACGAAATCAACATACGTTCGCTTCGGCAATATTACCAATTTTGGCGTAGAAGAAACATCAGAGCCAGCTCAAGAAACTACAACCCGAGTATCCGAACTAGATCAATTAGATGTTCTACAACAAAGGCTGGCCAAACTGAAGGATACAACAAGGAAAAATCAATTCAGCACTGTCCAGCATCATCAAGTAGCTGCTTATGTGGCTTTAGCAATATCAATTCTTGTGATCATTGCATATATTCTACGACGGCAATACAGCAAATGAAAGCCACGACACAAACGCTGAGTAGTCTTTACCGGAACCTACCCCACGCCGTTTTGCGTTCAACATTAGCGATGGTTGAACACCTGTTCAACGGCCGGAAGAATGTTCAGTCTCAGCAATATGTATATGCGATAACGAAAAGGTAGCAATTATCAGGTCAAGAGCGAATGCATATTCTGCTGAAATGAAGAAGTCGAACTGGGCAATGTTCCCATTTCTGCATAGATCATAATACACAGTAACCCACTTTTCTCTTTACACACAATTTCGTTGACATAAGCATATTCTTTATACTTTGTATAGCTTTAAATACCGTTAAGTTTCCTCAATAAAATGAGTAATTGTTTTGACCACAACGCGAGCTTTACTCATTTAGTTGCATTCAACAGAGGCTGTCGCAGAGTCTTCAGACCCTCATGTGCACCATCTATAGTCCAACTGGTTCATGTTCTAATTGCGGTGACACAAGGCAGACAGTTTATGTACTGTATGCCAGGCACCTATGCCCACACTAACATTTGGTGACCCCGACGGTCTAGGAAGCATCCTAGATCTTTGAAGGATTTTTATCATCCTTTTCCTCACAACTCAGATTTCTAGCCGTTCCTAATCACAGGAAACATCCGACCTTTGAAGGATTTCAATCATCCTTTGGTCACAATCTCAAAGTTGTCAATCAGGCGACACTTTGAAGGATTTTAATATCCTTTTGGCTCAGAACTCAGATTTCTAGCCGTTGATCACATGCAGTGATCCCTACAGGAAACAATCCTGGACACACTTCTCAGAGTTGTCAACAAGGCGACACTTTGAAAATATCTTCCAAGTCATTGTTCAACTTCTTCGACCATCGACGGTTGCGAACAGGAGCGTATCCAGCTTTGTAGCGAATAAAACACTCCCAACGGGTCAGAAGTGAAGTAACACTATAATGGTTAATACAATGGAAGAGCAAGCAGTCGTAGAGGCATTAGACTTGCAAGAGCAGATCAGTCACGAGATCTCAAAGTATATCCGCAACTACAAAAAGGATTCTGCGGAGAGGAAACAAAAACCCACGTATTATCAAACCAAATTGGCCGCTTTCGATGACGCGTGGAATCGGTTTGCGACGAACCATCTGAATATTCCAGAGAATTATAGAACCGCTGAGTATACCAAGTTCTACGATGACTGTCGTGACACATACGAAAAATACAGAGCGAACATGCTCGACAATATGGGACAATCAACAAGCCACGCTGATGCAAATCCAGAAGCGGGAGGTACACATCAACCCATGATAGCATCGCCGACAAAGGGCGATAGCCGAGTCTATCAAACGCGCTCTGAAAGAGTTTTCAGAGACAGGAAGGACCATCACAAGTGATTTAATAAAATCACTATGGTCTAAGACGCAAGAAATCCACTTTTCCGTTCACGAAGAATACGATAACCCAATTAAGGGAGGATATGATATGCAGTCCTTCCTAAGACTGGAAAAGGAAATTCAAGCGATCTTAGGGGCAAAAACCAATACATCAAACAACGAAGATGTGCACTTGCCCAGAGTCAGCATCCCAAAATTCGATGGAGATCTGCTCAAATGGACTAAATTTTTCAATTTATTCAAATGCATGGTCCATGATACTGACATGCCCACCGTACGGAAAATGTGGTATCTCAAAACCACCAACCGGAGAGGCAGAAAGGTTGATAAGGCATATCGATCTTAAAAAAGAAAATTACATGAACGCATGGGGCTTACAACAATCCCCGACATGTTGCAGACACGATTCTCAATCGTCTCCTGAAACAACGCACAAGTAGTGACGATCCGAAGTCATTAAAAGAACTATACATTACAACAATCGAGTCCCTGGCATCCATAAAGGGACTTGGCATCAATGTATCTAGCTGGGATACAATATTGCAAAAATTAGATTTTGCAACTAGAGCCCTATACGAACCGTCGTTAGATGGGTCTCGAGAGCTACAAAGTCTGGACACAATGGTCAGCTTCCTGGATCAACGAATTCGTGTGCTGGAGACAGGAAAAAGAAGCCAACAGGCAAAAAGGGAGCAAAAAGGACATACATGTACCTCTGCCAGCGCTGGAAAGGTATCAAACTGTCCGTTTTGCAAAAGGAATCATATGCTTTACAGATGCGATGACTTCCGCAACAAAACAGTATCCGAACGACTCAATTGGGTTCAAAAACAACGGTTGTGTGTCAACTGCTTCAGCATAAGGCAAAGGAATGCCGAGGTTGCACGTGTTTTAAATGTGACAAAAACACAATACATTGCTGCATCTTGAAACCACATCAGGTGCAGCAACAATCGCTTACTGTAGGTGCAGCAAGCAACAAAAGTTACAACCTACTCGCCACCGTCAAAGTGGCAGTAAAAGCAAGCAATGGTCAGGTTGCGACCTTCAGAGCTCTGCTTGATTCGGGATCACAAATAAATTTGATTTCTGAACGAATGGCTTCAATGCTATCCCTAAAACTCCACGGTACTTCACTACGTATCGAGGGAGTTGGAGGCAATCCAAAAACTAGTAGAGCCAGAGTAAATGTTTTGATGAAATCAATGCATAATGACTTTACTCAACAAGTTGAAGCTTTTGTGTTACCACACATCATAGCTGGACAACCGGCCCACCAGTTGAATTCTACAAATCTGCGAGTCCCAAGCAACATTGCCCTAGCCGATCCAAACTTCGATAAGCCAGGAAAGATAGACATGCTTATCGGAGCCGAGCACTACTATTCGTTGCTACTACCGAACCAGACTCTATTAAAGCCAGGAGGCCCAATTCTTCAAAATACAAAACTTGGATGGATTGTCGCCGGAAAGGTTTCTGCGGAGCACAACTCAGCTGCAATTTGTGCGGCTGCAGCCACAGATGAAGAAATTGTTACGTTGTTGGAACTTTTCTGGACTCTACAAACTTTAGAAACTGAAGAAAAGCATCAATCACCGATAGAGGCTCACTGCGAAAAACATTTCGTAGGAAATCTCCAAGTTGCGGCAGATGGAAAATTTATTGTAAAACTCCCATTTTCTGAACAATCTTCAGCCCTGGGGGCATCACAAAAAACTGCAACAAACAGATTCCTGGCACTGCAGCGGAGAATTTCACCTGACATCTGGAAAGGGTACGTGGATTTTATGGAGGAGTATGAAAGACTCGGACATATGAAACAAGTGCATCCCTCAAACATACCCGAGGATCACTATTTTATCCCACATCACTGTGTGCTTAAACCTGAAAGCAGCACAACAAAACTACGGGTAGTATTGGATGCTTCCTGTAAAACCACAAGCATTAAATCTTTGAATGAAATATTCCATGCTGGACCTACTGTCCAGAGCGAGCTGTTTGCAATCTTGCTAAGCTTCCACACTCACAAATACGTGTTCACAGCAGACATAGAGAAAATGTATCTGCAAGTGTGGATACACCCCGATGATCAGTTTCATCAATTAATCGTTTGGAGAAAGAATCCGTACAACGTCAGCCCCATTCATAGCTACAAAATGCTTGGATTATTTGGCCGAGAAGGTCAAGAAAAAACTACCACTTGGATCATCCGTACGCATGATTTCTACG